>CM075069.1:31906090-33308590 GCA_037428765.1 Rubia yunnanensis | reverse complement strand
AAAAGAAGAGAAGGATTCTAAAGCTTGATCACTCGCTTACGAACTGATTGCATAAAGGAATTAAAAAAAGAGCTACTATTAATACTCGAGGGAAATGGGATTCAAACCCCAAAGATAGATAGTTAGTTATACCTTCCAAAGATAAGTAAGAAGCATACCATACTGTCTACCCTAGCCCCTACTCTTTACTGATGGATTTTTTCCTCTTACTGGAAAGATAGCTGACTTGTATAAGTCAGGAACAAAAGTGACTGCTTTGATAAAAGCAGGAACTGAGTATATCTCTTTTGCTTGCTTTTTCTCATTTTTTGATCCTACTAGTTTATTTGATATGGCTTACTCTTTAGACTAAGACGGATTATCCTAGAGTGGCAACTCTCACCGCAATTCAATCAACTTCTCAATTGGAAAGGGAAAGGCTGACTTTGATTGGAACTATGCGCTTTTAGCCTGGAAAGCAGGATGTAAATGGTTGGTTGACTCGCCTGCCTATTATCGCCTAGGAAACCCTCCAAAACTACCTAATTATCTTGCGCTCATATGGAACCTCGCAGAATAAAATATATATTCTCACTTACCGGAAAAGCAAGCAGACTTCAATCAGTCAAAAGCAAAGCCCAGAGCAATTGATGTATGTAACAGAACTCCCAGGAGAAGGAATGAAGTCACTGGCTCCCTAAAGAAAGGAAAAAACATCTTTCAAATTAACTTGCTAATTTGTACTTTCATGTTTAAAATGAATTGGCCAAGATAAAAAGCATATTGGATAATATTTCTTCCCAGGGGAGTGGCTTGCATATGTAAGTAATAAGTAAAGAGAACAACCATAGAAACTGCTATTATTCTGAGGCTTTCCTAAAACTACAAAAAGGGGTAGCACATAAACCAAGCTATGATTTTCTCAATCGCCTAGTAGGAGTAGTAGTCTTAGCATGTTAGCACTTTTAATTTTACAGCTTTTGACAGTTAGGATGGAGCCTTTCACTAATAGAAAGAGTGTAGATGGAACAAGATCCGATCTCGGTGAAAGGAAGGGAATTGCACATTCACGCTACGACCCTTTCGATCTCTCCATCACAGAATAGGGCACGCTTCTGCCCAAAGGAGGAGGATAAGGTCTCGTGGCGGCTACAACTATTAGGAAACCCTAAAAACATTCACTTACTGAATGTATGGCGGAGCAAGGACCCCAACCTTAACCTATGGAACTGCGCCACCTGGCCTCTTTCATAGGAATTGTTTGGCATTAGTAGGCCTCCGAGAACCTATCCCCTAAACAACAGTAAATCTAGAGTTTTATTAGTACCGAAGGTGTGAACAGGGTGCATGGTAAGAGCAATGCCCCATTTTTGAGGAGAACGGGGAGCCGTAGCTACAGAGTTTGGTTTTGATGTTAATCTGCTGTCAGGTGGCCTTATTAGAGGTGTGAAACTATAAGAACCATGTTAGCAGACACCTTTAGGCTGCTTCCAGAAGGAAATGTACCGGGGCAAAGGCAAAAGAGTTAGGTTTATCATTGTTCCGAGTTGTTTTTTCTTCATCTCGATATGAAATCGGTGCAGGAGCTGCTACGGGTTCCACTATTTCACCAGTTGTTTCTGAGTCTGAGTCTGTTACTAAGGTTGGTGATTCTGCCAGTAAAGCTGGTAGTTTCATTCTGTTTAGCCTAACAAGCGGAACATGTTCCTAGAGGGCCTGTGGTGGACATGGATCCCTATGATATGGGCTAATAAAGGTATAAGAAATCAAATCCCATTTCTAGCTACTCACGTCGTCTGTGGATCTATTATTAGTTAGAACAGATTAAATATACTATTCATGAGAATTTGCTTTACTATATACAAATTACAAATAAATGAAAAGGCTAGGGCTTACTCCATAATCACCTACCACTCCAAATTATAAGGATTCAAAGTTATACGTTATATAAAGGGCGGAAGGCTTATCACTATGAACCCCTCTCTTTTGTAGTTACATCCGAGTGAGAAAGATGTAATCTAAGAGGCGAATAAATCTTAAGTCACCAGACGGTATCAGTTCAATTTCACTTGATGAGTCCATCCAAAGTGAGTTACAGAGTTCAAGGGGTGGGGAGAGAGAATCAGATTGGAGACACCCAAGCGCATAACAATGAAAGGGAGTTCGTCTCCCTTTGCCTTTTGTGTTCCCGCTGCTTGTTCTTTCGTGGCAGCTCTGGAGTTGGTTGTTTTCCCCCAGTGAAGAAGAGATTTTTTCTTGCTTGCTCAGAGAAATATTTAATGATAAATCCAGAATTCTTGCTAATTCAATGGGGCATGGCATTCCAACGAACATACCATACATGGACAGATCCCACATACGAAAGATTGAACAAAAGATTGAAGAGAGTATTGAATTACTACTCTAAATTCCGCTTGGCTAAAAGATTTAAATTCATTCTCATACTAAAAATGGCAACTCCATCCTTTCCCACGTCTCCTACCTTCGTATTGCAAGCCAGCCTTGAACTTTAAGTCGAACTCCCTTTACTGCTATCCCTATTGGCTTGTCTCCATTCGTTTGCCGGATTGTGCCATCCTATTAGCCCCCCATGTTTGCCTTCCCGGCGTATAGCCTGTCTTGTCATTCTGAATTGGTAATTGGCTTATTAAGATCAACTTCCTCCACTAGATGCGGATGAAAGAGCTTCTCAAACTCAAACTTGTTTGGTCTCTTAGTCTAATCGAATTCTACCACAAATAGCACACAAACTGGATTTTTGACCTCAGAGGCACTTTTGAAGACCACTTATGCTGCAACGAGTAATGGCATATTAGAAGTCCCTGTCCTGTCTCAATGGACTGGAAACAAACTTCCTTCTTTGCGCTTCGCACCTCAGAAGGAGGAATCAGTCTCGGATTCAATGCTTCTACTCAATGGGTAAAGAGTGTGAGTAAGCCAGTACACCAATACCAATTAAGTAATCCAGTAAAGTTTGAGTGGAAACAAAAAAGTAAGCCGGTTTATTTTCCTTTCTTCACGAATCCGCAGTCTGCTCTTATCCCTCAAAGTAAATTGAAAATCCCATCCCATCTTTTCTGGGCAAGGAATTGCGTATATTGAGTACCGGGCCTATCTGCTGTCAAAAGGTCGAGTTACTTTTATCTCAGTCCAGTGAGGGTTTGCTTACCACGTGTTCGTGACCAGCTTGGTTGCTTCTTTCTCAGTTTAAGTTCCAGGTTTTGTATTAGTAAACCAGTCGGGCAATGACTTTCACAAATAAAAAGGAAGAGCGAGATGAGGCAGCTAAATGGAGATCTTTGTGGAAGATGGAATGACTTGAAGAAGATAAAGGGGGCATTGTTTTCTTATGGCATGCTAATAAAGAAAGAGTCGCTACCACTTATCAGCTCCTAAGGCCTTGTTATGACCAAGATTAGCTGCTTTCTCTTTTTTGACTGCACATGGCTTAGTTCCTCTTCCTAAACTGGGTCCAAGCAAGAAAGGCATTAGGAGTGGATCTGAAATCGGACAACTGGGGGAGAGATCTGACATATCGGTATGAAGCTAGGCTGAGCATTGAGTGTATTAGCAGCTAAGTCAAATGAGACAGAAAGCTCCAGGGTGCACTTTAACTGAAGTGGAAATGTCTACTTAGGCTCTTCTTCTTTCAATCAGCCAGCTCGACCATAGGTAGAGGAGTGAACTCGACTATAAGGAGAGGAGCGAAAAGAAGTGTAGGGAACTACAACCCCGTTGTTAATAGAAAGACTTTTCGTTGTAATAGAATCCATCCATATAAATTGTTTCATAATCTATTCTTGTGTTGACTGAAGCTCTCTTTGTCCATCTAATCTTGATTTGCTGTAAACAGACAATAGTGTCAATTGGCTTATTCGATGCTCACTGCCTAAATTTAGGAGTTAACCCGATCGAGATCAGATGATGCAAGGATCGGATTTGATAAACTTTCTGGCAATTCGCCTCTTTCGGGATCCTCTATGACTCTATTAGTTTCTTTCTTCCAACGGAGTTCGCTCGCCTAAGAAGGAGATGTTGTACAGGTATCTACCGGACCTAAATTATCAACATGTTCCCCAAGCATGTTGAAAATTTATCCCAGAGTTGCTCCACCTACCGAAACACTTAGAGGTGCCCCCGTGCCAATAACTTCCATTCCTCTCGTTAGACTATCTGTAGCACTCATAGCTACAGCTCTAACTCTATTATGTCCTAATAATTATTGTACTTGACAAGTTACATTAATTGGTTGACCAACAGTATCTTTACCTTTAACTACTAGGGCGTCATAAATATTAGGCATCTTGCCTGGCGGAAAGGCTACATCTAGTACTGGGCCGATGATTTGGACAATACGCCCCAAGTTTTTTTTGTCAAGCGGGGAAACTACAGAACCAAAAGTAGTAGAATTTATTCTCATAATAATTAATAAAGAAAATAGTTTTACGAAAATTTAAATTATCGAATTCAACAAATAGCCGATAGCGAGTTGATCGATTAATTCAAGTTAATTCAATAAGACATGAGAGGTAACAACCCATTTGATTGTTATCATTCAATTGAATTCAATTTAATAGTTTCAATAAAGAAACAGGCAATTTGAAGTGGATGAATAAGAATCTTGAGAAAGCCTTTCATTTGTTTATCATTCATAGAAAATCCCACCTATATTATCTATATCTATGGAATTTGAACCCGAGCTCTATTTACATTACGATTCATTAAGTTCTATCTGACTAAAAAAAAGGTAAATTGGGTTGCATCATATATATGAAAGGGTATACAATAATGAAGTATTTGGCAAATCATATGGTCTAAGAATTAAACATTCTGATTAGTTGATAATTTTAGTATTGGTTGGGAATCTTATGAAAGATTCTCGTGAAAAATTGCATTAACAATGAATTTGTGTCGAGTAGACCTTGTTGTTGTGAGAATTCTTAATTCATGAGTTGTAGGGAGGGATTTATGTCACCACAAATAGAGACTAAAGCAGGTGTTGGATTCAAAGCTAGTGTTAAAGAGTACAAATTGACTTATTATACTCCTGAATACGAAACCAAAGATACTGATATTTTGGCAGCATTCCGAGTAACTCTTTAACCCGGAGTTCCGCCAGAAGAAGTGGGGGCCACGGTAGCTGCCGAGTCTTCTATCGGTACATAGACAACTATATGGACAGATGGACATACCAGCCTTGATCGTTACAAAGGGAGATGCTACCACATTGAGTCAGTTCCTGGAGAAGAAGAGCAATTTATTGCTTATGTAGCTTACTCCTTAGACCTTTTTGAAGAAGGTTCTATTACTAACATGTTTACTTCCATTGTAGGTAATGTATTTGGGTTCAAAGCCCTACGCACCCTACGTTTGGAAGATTTGTGAATTCCTGTTGCTTATGTTAAAACCTTCCAATGACCGCCTCATGGGATTCAAGTCGAGAGAGATAAATTGAACAAGTATGGTCGTCCCCTGTTGGGATGTACTATTAAACCGAAATTAGGTTTATCTGCTAAAAACTATGGTAGAGCGGTTTATGAATGTCCTCGTGGTGGACTTGATTTTACCAAAGATGATGAAAATGTGAACTCTTAACCATTTATGCGTTGGAGAGATCGTTTCTTATTTTGTACCAAAGCAATTTATAAATCGCAGGCTGAAATAGGTGAAATCAAAGGGCGTTACTTGAATGCTACTGCAGGTACATGCAAAGAAATGATTAAAAGGGCTATATTTGCTCGAGAATTGGGAGTTCCTATCGTAATGCATGATTACTTAACAGGGGGGTTCACTGCAAATACTACCTTGGCTCATTATTGCCGAGATAATGACTTACTTCTTCACATCCACCGTGCAATGCATGCAGTTATTGATAGGCAGAAGAACCATGGTATGCACTTCCGCGTCCTAACTAAAGCGTTACGTATGTTTGGCGGATATCATATTCACTCCGGTACTGTAGTAGGTAAACTTGAAGGCGAAAGAGATATAACTTTGGGCTTTATTGATTTACTGCGTGATGATTATATTGAAAAAGATCGTTCCCGCGGTATTTATTTCACTCAAGATTGGGTCTCTCTACCAGGTGTTCTTCCTGTAGCTTTAGGAGGTATTCACGTTTGGCATATGCCTGCTCTGACAAAGATTTTGGAGATGATTCGGTACTATACTACAGTTCGGTGAAAGGAGAAACCATTCCCGTATGGAGCCAGCCTCCCTTAAAGGAATGTCTATATGGGGTCACCACTCTTATCAGTAAAAGACAGAGTGGGAAGCAGCGGAACATGAAGCCAATCGATAAAGAGTAGTCTGTCCTTTCTTTATCTTTTCCAATGGGAATGAAAGAAGGGCAGCTTTATCAGACTCTTAAGAGGCCACCAGAGACTACGATATAGACCAGGATCTATCATCCACTTGTCTAATTGGTGATGGGGCAGATCGGTCAAGAAATAGGAAAAAGGGCGCAGCCTCATCTTCTGACTGGCCAACGGGGAAGACTCTGACTCTGAACTGGCGCTAGCCTCGGACATGGATTCAGGGGACAATTCTAATTCATCAACAACTGGGCTTACCGGCTCTACTACAACTGCACTTCCTGAAGCTGATGAAGCTCAGATGAAGAAGTCCCGATTCCGCTATTCTTTCAGTGAAAGGTAGTTCGGCGGAAAGGAATCGAAGACAAAAGAGCTCTCGTTCCAGAAGCTTTGAGTTCAATTGCCTCTCTTCTTTTAGGTAATTACTTCTTTATACGAGAATCCGGAGAGAAGGAGGAACTTATTAAGGGAAAGGGCTAAAAGCTGTGGACATATCCTGCTTCTCACGCTTGATTGCTTTCAAGAGAGACCGGAATACCAATCTTTCCCCTTGGATAGCTATCAAACTTACTTCCTTTACTGGATAAGAAAATTTTCCAATACTATATAACATAGGGTCTCTTGCTTAAGCTGCTTACTCCTTCTACCTGTCTTCCTGACCCCAGCCTAGTAGTGGAGCTTGACCCTCGCCCTACGCCGATTGAGATCTTTCCTTGTGTGGTACATGTCAATTTAGCTCTGGAGGGAATACCCGGTTCATCGGAACTTCAACCATAAGAGGTAGGCTCGGGTTCCTGGTATAGGTATAAGAAAGCCAGTAAAGCTAAATGGAGGTAGACTTTACTTCAGGAGTGGAAGCAGAAAGAGCCAGACCCGCGATGAAAGAACAGCGAGCGTATACCTTGTTCTTACTTCCCTTAAAATAAGTCTTTCACTTTGTACGAGACAAAACAGAAGAATGAGACTCAACAGCTACTTTAGGAAGCAGATACTGCTGCTACCAGGACACCTACTCCTGCAACCACAAAGAAAGGAGAAAGAGCTGCTACATAGGTTTGAGGGCTTGACAGAGCTGAGGGAAGCCACCTTTTTGTTTGAGTTGTCCGATTTTAGTAGTCCAGAAAGAAAGCTGCTACATCCATATCCCCAGAAACCGATACTGCATCAACTCCAAACCGAGCTTCAGCTTCAATAGCCTTTTCGGCTAGGACTTTTTGTTCATTGTTAATACGGGACAACTTTTAGTCTATGAGTTGACTGCTTTCTTCCCGAACTTGGATATGAAGAAGCCTGAGTTCCATCGAGTTCACTCATTGCCTCAGCCCTTCAAGGTGTACAGCCACCATACCTGACTGCTTTGATCGAAGCTTAAACATGGCCAGTGCTATCATAGTGCTTTACTTCAACTCGACGGTTATGCCACGCACGATGAAGAAGTTAGGAAAAACATCGCATGATTTGGTGCCCACTGATGTTGTGGTGAGTCATTTTACAGGTGGCATAACGGACACATGGGGAATTTTACCATTGGAAATATTGGTTGGGAGCAAGAGTGTGGTATCGGCATTTTTTGTAGTCGATTCGAATGCATCGTATAATGAGATCTTAGGCTGAGATTATATTCATTCTTCCAAATGTATGCCTTCGCACCAGGCCATGAAAATCTGGGGTGATGCAGGCGTCGAAGTTGTCAAGGCTGATCCTAGTCCTATCATAGCTAAAATGCATACAACAGAGGCCTTTTATTACATTGAAGTTATAGGACCACATCGGTTCCTAGGGATCAATAAATTAGGTTACCCCACTGAGGCCACAATGATGAGGAACTTGATAGCGGTCTTTTGTACGATCAGCTTGATGACGAGCTGACTGATTCACAAGAAAAAATTGATTGAAAAGGTATTAAGGTATTTGGCCGATGAGCGGAGAGATCAATAAGAGAATCCAAGAGTGAACTGGTCAGATGTTGTTTATGAATCCAAGGTTGATGATGATAGAGACGTGATAGAGCTTAATGAATTGGCCACTGCCCCCAGTAAAATTAGATGATATTGGTCTACAAATGAAGGACCCTACGATGGAAGTTAATTTAGGCTTGGGTAAAGAGCATCAGCAAGATATGTCCTTGTCAGCATGACGAAAGGCCTTAAGAGCAGACTGTGGATTCTGCATAGCCCTCTGCTCCACAACCTCTACCCTCTTCTCCCCGTCGTTCAACTAGGGTAAGATTTTTTCCTTCTTACCTCAATGACTACCATTATTATCCTGCTCTTGCTACTTTGTAGGAGCCTCAATCTCTGATATTAAGACCTTTCTTTCTCCAGAGGTGGAGGTGCCTTCAGCCCAAAGCGCAATAGAAAAGGAAGTAGAAAACAGGGCATAATCGTAATAAATTTAATCGTATCCACAAATTCCTGCCATATCAACCCATTTTAAAATTAGTTACATGAGAGTTCCTTAGTTAGGTCGATAATATGATCCATTGGACAATTACTTAGATCCCAGACATATTCGGTAAGAGAACTTTCTGACGTCTATGTTAGTGGCAACTGAATACCTGTTTCACCCATGTTTTTCGATACGCAAGAACATAAGTGACTTAGCACAGATTGACGATCATCTAGAGCTACAAACTGAATAGAATCCTTTTCATTCATTATGGGTGTCCAAACCTAATTCTCTAGACAGACAGAAAGAAAGTCGGAGTAGTGAAATGAAAGAAGTATAGAGTTGTTGGTTGTTTTGACACGTAAGGGAAAATAGGAGGTGGCAGGATTTACTACCACTAAAGCCCTATGGTAGTGATGCTTGGTCCCACTACTCCTTTGATGGCCTTGTATCAGGTGAAGAAAAGGGGGTGGTAGGCTTAGAAGGGCTCGAACCTACAATATCACCGTTATGAGAGGTATGTTTCAACCAATTAAACTATAAGCCCCTACAAATCTCTACATGCATTTCAATCACTTCGGGAAGGAAAGAGGAGGCCTTTGCTCTATCTGCTTCTTCCTCTTCCTAGGAATGAACAAAAAATTTCTTTCTTTTTATTCTTTATAGATAGATATAGAATATTTTATCTATTATATCATTCATTAATAAATAGAATTTAAGCAAGTGGTCCTTTCGCGACTCAAGCAGGCTGGGGATCTCTATTTGCTTGCAATGCCGGGTTAAAGATTCAACTCTTTATAAATGACTAATAAAATTTTTTCCAGGGGGGGGATTTTCCCTTGTTAGAGTTGAATGAACATACTCGTCGATATGCCTTCATGTCGAGAGTTCGCTCCCTCTCTCTCAGCTAAAGAAAGAGATAGAGAATTCATTCACTATGCGGATCGATCGTATTTTTACTTACTTCTCTCTGATTATGATTTCCCACGTGCCGTACTATACTGCTCAAGAAAAGAAAGAAGAATCAGGCTGCTCCTCTTCCCCTTTCTGAATTAACTTGTCCTTGCGCTTACAACTTCTTCAAACTTGCCAGCGAGTGTCGATCGCTCCTTAATCCCCCCTGGTCGGTCACCTTCTGGGAATTGCCTAGCTCAGCTATGAAGATTTACCACCACCTTTCATAAGGCCCTATATATTATATAATAATAGGAAAAATTAAGAGTGAAACTACGAGCTAAAAGTAGGCGTCTAGAAGATAATAAGATAGCACCACTCGCCCTACACTGGCTGAAAGGGAATTTCTTTCGGCTATAGGACTATAGTGGGTACCGATCAATCGTCTACTATTTGATTAACGTTTCAACAGGTCTCTTCGATCTACCACTCGCCCAAACGGTATTTGGATCAGCTGTGGTGTTCCAAGAGACATATGGAAGATTTCGAAGCCTGCTATGTTGATGGGAGGTGAGGGGACTCATATACGGATTAACAACTCATGCATTCCTGCTCAAGGAAGGGAACCATTTCCATCTATATAAGTTTTTCAATGGAAGAAGAATGGGGTTGCTAAGGTCCATTCCCGCTGTCATTCCTCTGTCGGGTATAGAGGTTCAGTTAAAGCTTCGGGTGGGAAAGAGATTCGCTCATTGTCGTGTATCCCATTGCTCTTATTACAGTGGTTGACAATGGCTTATGTAGGTGTTTCCCCTGGGCTCCGGTGAGAGCCTTAATTTAATGGTTTTTCATCACCCTCTTCAAGACAGGTGCCATGAATGAAGACAGGCGCCACATTCATGGAGGACGACACATTAGGGGATAAGCACGAAGGAATAAAAAAATTTGAGTAGGAAATTATAGTTCACATCAAGAAGTGGTCAGGATGCAGAGATAAAGAGTCAGGGAAGTTCCTCCTATCTATAGGTAGGAGCGTAACGTCTAATAGTTTCCTGTAGTTGCTCTAGACTCCTCTCTTTCTACTATCTATCAGACTATCTTATTTTTTTAATTATTTTATTATCTTATCTTCTAACATAGTCTTGTCTCTAGGTGAATATCACTATGGGAATGCGTTAGGATCCCTTCTCTGTCTCCCTCTCTTTCTTTCCTTTCTAGTAGCAAACTTTATTCTATGGCTTTCCTTCCATTCCGCGAGAGTAGGGCACCAAAAGTTGTCCTATCATTTATTGGAGTGAAAGGCCTTCCCATCCTCATTCTGAAACAAAGAGAGTAAGGCCACTTGTGACCTATCTTCTTGGTCCAACCCCTACTTTAAGAGGAAAGCACAAATCCCCTTTTCGTTTAGCCGATATCTCTTGAAGTATTTGTTTTGAAAAGCCTGCGGTAAGCCACTCTTCCTTATTTTGCTGCCTACTTTCAAGCCTCTTAGATCTACCTTGCTTCATTCTTTGTCGGAATGGTGACTGGGAAGGGAAGCACAGCAATAACGCCTTTTTCCTTTTTTTCTCCTGATTAGCCGAAAGACGTGTTGGGGTTGTATCCGAAACATTTTTGAACTGCCAGCCCGACAACCAAGCCTATAACTGGCAATAAGAGGTCAAGTTGAGACATACAAAGGCGCTAGTGAAGAGCTTAAAATCATTACAAGGGCTTCTATTGAAGGGATGAAATCTCCCAATCAAGGACTGTTTAGGTCCCTTCTAGTTCGTCCTGTGTTTTAGTATGATCGACGTATTGTATTTTACCTATACGGGCATATGTTCGACTTCCTGATCAAGGGAATCCGTCCACAAATTTTTTTATGTAAATATAGATATTCCCTACTTTTCATACCATGGGAAATCCACTCGGATGAAGACATAGATGATAGGATTATTTGAGAGAAGAGCCGCGCCCTACCTATTCTACAAAACCTTATCCTAGTTTTTACTTTATATATATATATATAAGCATTCATCAACGGATTCTACTTCCACTGCCTTAGAGCTAATTACAAACTAATTATCCTCATCCTAAAACCCCTTACAAAGAAAGGTAGGCGTGCAAAAAGAGAAAGCTTACCTTGCCCCGAGAGAGACCATAGGATAAAGTAAGCATGCAAGAGCTAGAGAATCCCGGGATATAGTGAAAGACCTAGTGCAAGCTTTTAGAGTATGGCTATCAGTCCCAAGTTTAACCTAATCACTCGTAAGGTTATGTAGTCCGCCCATAGCCCAGCCTTTAAGCATCAACAGAAGATCCAGCGGGATAGTCGTTCTCTGTATCTAAATGCTAGAGTAGGAGATGAGTAAGCTAACCTTATCCAACCTTTGTATCCGTAAATCCCTATATAGCCTACCAGCGTTGTACCCTTTTGCGAGCAAGTCAGCCTCTATTTATTAAACCCTTTCTAAAGTCACTAGCTAATCCTAAAATCCCTGGTGCATAAGCAAGCTACCCTTTTGTAGTTAGCAACCCTCCTAAGCCTTGTTTTTAGGAGTAACCTAGGATCTTTTTAAGCTCGTTATAGGAAGACGCGCTATATGAGTAATCTATCCTAGTATAAATTATACTAGTAAGCTCCTGATTCAAATAGTTAACTGGGGCTGTGGCAGGCGAGTCTGCTTTCCCTTAATTAAGCCAACTCGCATCTGTTGCTCTTTAAAGTGCTTCCCGGTCCTTCTCTCTTTGAAAGAAGGGGCACTTCCAGCTCTGTCGGTGCTTGAAACAATCTTGTCTTCTCCATATTACTATATCTCTAGGGTCAATAATTTTATATGAGGAACTAATGAACTCAATCACTTGCTGCCGTTACTCTTCAGTTTTCTGTTGGGGTCTATCCTATAGAGGTACTCAAATTGGATCAGTGACCAATTTCTAGGTTTCTTCATAAACCTAATTGGTTACTTCTAATTACGTAAATCAATAGTTCAAACCGCACTCAAAGGTAAGGCATTTCCCATTTTTATAGGAACTTCTGTACAAGAAACAATGGTATCTCCAATTATAGCCCCTCTGGGATGTAAAATATATCTCTTCTCACCATCCCCATAGTGTATGAGACAAATGTCTGCATTTCGTTGAGGGTCGTATTCTATGGTTACGATTCGACCATATATGTCTTTTTCATTCCGTCGAAAATCTATTCTATGGTATAGATGCTTATGACCTCCCCCTCTATGCCCTATGGTAATGATTCCTCGATCATTACGACCTTTACGACAATGATATTGTCCATAGATCAAATTGTTTCGTGGATTGGATTTCACTTGACTGTCTACGGTTCCATTGCGTGTACTCGGGGTAGAAGTTTTGTATAAATGTATCGCCATGCTATTAAGTATTTTAATTTAAGTTCTTTTCTTTCTAAGAGGTGGAATAGAATAACCCGGTTGAAGCATAATGATCATACATCTGTAATGCATTGTATGTCCCATAATAGGTCCCATTCTTCTACCCTTTCCCGGAAGTCAATGACTATTCATAGCTATTACCTTGACCCCAAAGAAAAGTTTGACCCAATGTTTTATTTCTATCGTAGTTGATCCCGATTCAACATTGAAAGGATATTGATTTTTCCCCAATAACCTAATACTTTTGTCTGTAAATACTGAATATTTGATTCCATCCATAAATCTATTTTCTTCCCTATGAGTTCGAGTCTCAATAAGAATGCTAGTTATTACTGTTCATTTATTATGATATGAATATACCACATCAATTCATTATGTATGGATGATGAGATTCCATTGATACAGAACCAATTCTAATAGACTTATTGGAGGGTCCCATTGGCTAATTTTTAGGTATAATTCCGGCTGGATGCTTCTGATCAATAGGAAGAGGAGGAAAAAAAAGCTTATGATGAGCATCTATTTGAGTCGATTATTTCCAAGATCTAATTCAAGTTTTTTTTTGTAGTGGAAACGCCTTACAATCTGAAGTTTTACGCTTAAGAGAAGAAATGTTCTTGGTATATACAAGACTTGGGAACCCCAGAATTTGTATACAAGATGAGCTTACAGGAGTGCCAATCAACCGAGCCACCAAGTTTGAGAATAAGGTGGGATCCATGGATCTAGTGGCCGGTGAATCACTGATCAAAGAGAAGATTTTTGAGAGATTATTCATCGATCTAGTGGCCGGTGAATCACTGATCAAAGAGCGAGCAGCCACCAGGTTTAATGATTTGGTGGGATCCCTGGATCTAGTAGCTCGTGAACCACTTCTGAAGATGCCTATCTTTGGCTTCAATCTCCTTCCACTACGCATTGATGTTCATGGCCTTCATCTACTACCAATAAAATGTAAATGACCTTCAAATCTTCTACTGTTAAAAGAAAACGGCCTTTGTAAGAATGTAATGTAAAAAATAGCATTCACAGGCGACCTACTAAAGGTAGTCAAAATGAAGACCAAGGAGCCGGTGAACATAATATGTCAAGAATTACTAATTAAGTATACAAAATTTGGGATTTAGAATTAAAAACCAAACATGGTTTTCTGAACCCCTTGTCATGTAAACTGAACAAGATTTGGCGGACGAATACAAAGGTCAAAGGGTTTATTATTAAAAAAAGAAAGGAGGTTTTTCAGTAGCCATCGCAGGTATCATTGCTTTTCTTCCATTCCGTCATCGTCGGAAAAAAGGGATATCGAATTTTTGATTCACCATTGAGAGCATTAACCCCAAAAATATGAATATTGTGGTGTTCTAACAGCGGCAGATCAAACAATAACTTAATGAGTGAAATCCACTGATGAGAAAAAAAAGAGCACTTCTTTGAATTTTAAAGAATTTTTAAATTCCAAAGCCTAGCGTCTCTTGATAACACTCTATCATCTTAATCCATTCTTTTGTTGAGGGTCAGGCACTTTATCCAGCGTAGAGGGATGGTCCCAGGGAGGAAAGGAAATTTTGTTAAAATCGGATCTCCGCAACTCACTCGATGAAGGAAGTAGCATCTGGGGCCCCTATTGACATAGAGGTTGAATATACAGCATGGTGGAGCGAACCCCTTATTAAGACCATGATCTTTTTATAGTATGCTCAAATATAGAGGTCAGGTTAGTAGCGGAAGGAGCTTTCTCGTTTAACGATGCTTTTCGAACGATTCGTGCTATTTCATAGCTGGGTCTTTTAACTTAATATTATATTATTATTACTTCTTGCAAAGAACCATAAGCTCCCAACTTCGGGCAGGGAACAATTCTTTTTTTCGATTAGATCAACCAACGCCCGGTTTACGGGTCGTTCTGTGAGTTGTTGCCCCAATCCCCTTCTGGAATCTTTCTGCTCGAAGCTCTCTCTTCCTAGCACACGGAAGAAATGAACGGGCATACATTCGAGAGGGACGAGTCCTATGAAGGGAAAGGCAACAAAGAAGAGGAAGAATGGCTAGGGATGCGCCAGAAAGAGGATTTTTGTGCTACCTGTAGTAATCCACGAGTCAAAACTTGCCTTCAAGCTTGAAACTTCTTGCTCATCCATCCAGGCTTTCAACATATGATTTGCGGCATGTGATTATTACTGTATAAAAGGAAGCATGGAAAGAGCATTTGATTAGTGAACCACTATGGGATCGTCGCTTAGTGCATTGATGCCTTTAATAGGGGGCGTATGGATTGGGCATGATCTTGGAACAAAACTCATTGATAAGCTTACCCTGTGGGCTACGAGTCTAAGAACAACCTGCAGGGGAACAAGGTTGGACACTCATTTCGTACTTTCTTTCCAAACCTAGAAAACAGCCATCTAAAAGGTTCTAAATCTAGCAACTCTCATCTTGTTGATCCCTCCCAGTGGGGATAGATCCTTCCTTGTTGGTTGTGACCCATTGGTAAAGTGATAAGGCAAAGAAGATCAAAAAGCTCAGTTGGTTAGGTGTTATCCTAGTTCTATACTTTCTTTGAGGGTTGTCTTTTCCTTTATTTATCCTTTCTTAGGAATTTTGAGCCACGGATCAGGGGCTCTTATATGCCAGGGCTATACTCTCCGATTGTCAGACCCCGTCGTGATCCAGGAAGGTCATGGTCAGAGACAAGATGCATGAAAGGATCATCCACCCCCTCCTACTTATTGTCCATTAACTTTACTATACTCTTTGTCGGCAAATGGCTTCATTCTGTCCATCCCTACCAGTGCGACCATCATGAAGAGTAGGCTAAATCTAAGATTGAGGCAAGATTAAGGCTTTAAACAAAGCAGTATAGCCTTGTCTTACTAATGCAGTATAGCGCGGTAGTAGTATGTGCTAGAAAAAGGCCATATGCAGATAATGACGAGCCATAAGACTAAATTACTTTTTATGCCTGAGCCCATAAGAAATCGCGGAGCCATCCATTAATAGTAATAGAAATTTGCGCAAAGTTTCCTCCCGTGATATGAGTTACTACCCCTTGATCACTTATACTGCCCCAAACATCTGACTGCATTTTCCAACTGAAATGGAATATTATATTACTACCTAAATTGCATTGTACATCCAGAATACTCCTAAGAAGACATGATCCCAAGCCGATACTTGATATGTACCCCCTCTTCCAGGTCCATCGCAAGGAAAATGAAAACCAAGATTTTCTTTATCCGGTATAAACCGAGAGCTACAGGCAAATAGAACACCTTTTCAGGAGTATCAATACCATCACATGAATCGTAAATGCATGAATGTGATGGACCAAAAATATGCGATTCCTAATGGAATAGGTAACAAAGCCACCTTGCCACCCACTGCTACTAAATCACCGCCTCCCTGCGTTAAACTGGTGCTTGCTGTTGCACCAGGTGCTAAAGCGGGGGTATTTTGTATCCATTGAGCAAAAATGGGTTGTAATTTGATAGCGGTATCTGAAAAACTTATCTTGAGGATGCCCTAAAGTGCTCATGGTCTCATTATTCATATATAAAGAAAACATTTTCACAGATATTTACTCTTAGATAAGAGACCAGCATAGTATCTTAATTAACAGTTTCTTGAACTTGGTTGTGCACTCGTAAAGCGAGCGATATCTTAACAAAGCAGCGAAAGAAGATAAGCTGATATTTTCTGACTAGCAAGTGGAGTATCATACAAGGCTCTAATCCAGTCTCCAATGGAGTAATTGATGTGTCATGCTAGGAAGCTGAGCTAGGGCCATATTTTCTTTTTCAACGGAGCCTTTCTCCCCAGCTTCTTTCTATGATTCCGAAGAGTCAAGCCCCTTTTATTAAGCTTCCGGGAAGGGAAAGAAAGAACTTATAATAGGGAAGGTTTAGAAAAATCTCATCTAATTTCATTTTAAGAAGGAATAGGAAGCGAATGCCCTCTCTGCAAATGAATTGAAGAAGAAGGATCGTATTATCTCCTTCTATCATTGGTGCTTATCGTATATAAAGAGAAAGGCTACTTTTAGTTTAGGTATGAAAGGTAATCTTAACTAAAAATTTCATGTAAAAAGAAAGATCGGATTGTAGGGTAGATGAATGCCAGTTTCATGATTGCTTTTGTTTTATCTTTCTAAGAGCGGCCTGATCCCTTATTTGATCAGACCACTCCTGGTGTTTGAACTAGGCATTAATGGTCGGCTTAATTAGTCTCCTTTCGGTATGTGTTGCGAACACTTTTCTTTTTAGCCTCTCATTTGCTCTAGAGAAGTAAAACTAGAATGGATAGAACAGATGGTCCAACTACATAACTTTTTTTTATTACTTCCATGGTCGTGCCTCGTGGCACGGCAGCACCCATACTATTGAAATGGTTTGTCAGTGGAGATGTTCCCACAGGTGCCCCTTTATACAATGTTACTATAATTCCTATTCCTATCTCTTCATTCCCTCTTTTGGTCTATCTACATTCAAGGAAATTCATACGCTCCACGAACGGAGCAAAAAGTGGAGTCTTGGTCAGAGCAAGCCGGCCTATTCTATTATCAGACATAATTGGGAGAAGCTCATCCGAAAGTAGAGATAGAAACGCCTTATTTCGTTTCATTCTCATTTTTCATTTCCTTCTTCTCGAATCCAAGGCGGACTTCTCATATTTAGAATCTTTCTGTGGTGTGCTCTATTTACTATTCTTTTGTACTTTCTTCTTTTTACCACGTGATAGGTCAGCAAAGTGTGAGTGGGCATGGAGAAGGAAAGGCCAAAGACTTTGGCCTAACGGGAATGAGCAACGACGAAATGACAAGATAAGGTGTCCCTGGCACCCCCATTTAGAAAGAAGGGTCGAAGGAAATTTGAGGCCTGTAGCTTTCTCCGCCCCTCATTCGTCAGGCGGTGCTTGTGTGGGGGTGCGCCATCAGATATCGAGCTTAAAGCTCTCACCTTACCAAGGAGCTGGCATCTGATGGCTGTTGGTCACGACTACTTTTCACATGGAGGAGTTTGCATCTTTATGTTGGGTGTTCTTCTGTCATATGACTCAATGGCTTATGTGCGACCTGTGGCCCATGACTCCTATTTGTTCAGGGCAGGCGGCGTGAACTCTAATTCGATTTCGGTATTCAATCCCGCCGTTGAGATGCTCAGTTGACTCCTTAACCTTGATAGGAAGATGGCTTATTCCAGTTCAATAATTCGTGCATAAGGGTAAGGAACTTTGGATGAACTAATGCGAATGGGCGTAAGCTTCGCTGCTCGCAAACATCCAGTGCAGAGACACAAAAGCGCAGGTAACGCCAGTTGGCGAAGTGGCGTTAAGCATACCTAGCGGTACAAAAAAAGGGGTCGTGATGATATCATCTACATCTGTACCACTCCTCGTGGAGTAGATCCCGCATCCAACCAAGTCTTTGACCAGGGAATGGGGAAATTCCCACTAACGCTATCAGGCCAGCCGGGCCGTGAGCGCGGTTGGAACGGGCTTCCCAAAAAGCCATCCTGGGCTGGGGTTAGCATAGAATGAAGCGGGCGGCCCTAATGTTGTGTTGGCAAAGCCAACTTCTTGGGCTGCGGGTAGAAAAAGCGGACGTGGGGACTAGGGTCAGGGCGCAGCGTAACTAATAGAGCCATTACATTTAGATCGAGACAAAATACAATGGGTGGTCTAGTGTCCAAGCCGATTGGTCAGACAATGAGTCTACTTCACTTATTTAATAAGTATTAGCCGCTTATCCCGTAATGGAATAGAAAGAACGTGAAGCGCTAGCGCAAAAGGGTCGTGGGGGGATAATGTGAAGAAGCAAGCTTATCCCCGCCCCGACCGGCAGCTGCTAGGTTTCCCCATCTCTCCTAAACTTCCCACGGTTTTTGGCCTGAGCTTTATGAGGCAAAAACTCATCTCACGTACAGTTTGGAGGCCGAACCCCACCCCAGCAGTCAGGGTGCAGCTTAGGTCAACTAACACAAAGAAGATACAGTTCACTCAACGATTGCACTTGGGTTCTGAACTCCATATGGGGAAGGAGCGCTGTTGTTTGCGAAGGCTCAATCATTTACATGGACACTTTTCATTCCATTTGTGGGAATTTGATGATTTATAAACCGTCCCTAATGAACGATCGGCTCATGTTTGAGCATGATGAATCATTTCGTGCCAACCCGTTGCCAATCCACTTTCCAGCCGCATATGAGAATGGAAAACTAGAGCATTTTCTGCATCGGTGGATGAAGAATCACGAACATAATAATTTTTGGTTGACCATGTTTCCAGAAAAAAAGAGACTTTTGAGAAACGACGAGCACAACTGAAGTGGCTATACATACAAATCTATTTACGGATCTATATGCTTCGATTGGAACTTCCAGTTCCAGAACAGGCGGCTGGTATACCACCATAATGAAACTACCTTTTTTTTTTTTATTTGGATAGGATTTATGTTGGCTTCATTGCGAGGCTTGCGTAGTTTGTTACATCAGCTCAAAAAGGATAAGTTGTGTTGGAATTGATAAAGTTAAGTGTAGTTCATAATTGCATAAAAGGAGTCAAAGTAGTGGGTACGGCGTGCTGAGGCACTTCTTCGATGGCCCCGAACCATCAGATTTCTCCTAGTTCTTTCCTAACCCCTCTTCGTCTCTTCCTTTCAAGGAAAGGTTTGTCAGTGGTTCTTCTATTGTGTTGGTAAAATCTTTAGGGCTTGGCCCATCCCCTTAGACAATTGGGCTTCCTGGGTAAAGTGTCTGAATCTTCACAAGGGAGAGGATTTGAAAAAATTAGGTCTTTTTTATGCTATTATGATGAGCCCGAGCACCCCTTCGAGTCACAAACTGTGGATCTCCACAACTCTTTTGTTTTGGTGTCCGGTTGAACATTCATTCCACTTTTGTGTGGGTTCCATGGTTCCAACAATGTTGGAAGTCGTGGCTCTGACCGGCCTTCCTTGTACAATAGGAGAGACTGCTTATGCGGTAATGTCTGTCCCTGATATGATATCGAATACCATCAGCCAAAATAGGCGGGGAAGCCCGGCTTCATAACGGCCTATGGTACCGTACCTTCATAGATACTTGCATGAAATCTGATTCTTCTATCTCTGAAGAAAAGCATATCAGCTTCTTGTCCTGTTGGTTGAATCGATACCGCTGTTGTTCTCCTACTCTTGCTATGACAGCCTACTTTGACGGTTGTGAGTTGTGATTCCGCTTTCATGTCTTTCTCTACTGCTAGCTTTTGTTTTCTTTTCAATCCCTGAACCAGAACTATTATAGGCATAATAGTAGGAACCGACACTCAACCGTGCATCTTTATCTTTTATTTTTTAGGAAAGCAATTACTTAACTTAGAATAGGTATATTAGGAAACAGGACAACCTCATTGCCTCTCTTGTCTCGCTGAAAGAAATATCAAACATAGATATAGATTTATAGACCAAGATTAGATCATTAGATCTTAGTTCTTACTTTAGAACGACTTTCACCCTTAGGACAAAGAAAACTATACCGTTCGGTAGCCATACCTATGACTTCCTTCACTCGGCCCTAACAATCAGAACGATATTCTAATAGGCCCTTTCGGGCACCTGGTCGCTTCTCAATCTTAGAAGGGCTCGGACGTTATCTTCTTTAAATTGTGACGTGCTGCCTCATACTCTTTTTTGGATTATCTGATATTAGCATGGGGCACACCGTAATTCAAAGCTTACTGATGGCCTTTGTTGAGTTGGCGATCCAAGCCTTGCTGTAGAGTTTGATTGCGACTCCCCACTTGAATATCTCTCTGTTCAGAGACATAATAGCTACCAGTAAACCAGTGCCAAACAACTTATTTTCTCACTCTTTTTAGGTATAATTTTTTATATTATAAGGGGGTGACCCCAAGAAAAGTAGTCTTGTGACTAGGAACATGAAAACAACGAGGCTTGAAGTGAGTCGAGCTTACTTTCGTGGAGGACACAACAAATAGACAGGGTGAAAGAACCTATAGCTTTGACTCCGGATGGATGGGGCTTTTCATTAATGTTTTTTTGAATGATTGTGATTCCAGAGAGCATGGAGAGTGACAGGTCTTTTGATTGATAGAGCCAGAGCCCTTCGGTGGTACAAGGGTATAAAATTCCCAATGGGAGAGCATGTGCCCAGAGAAATGAAGCGCTTAAGCAAAGAAGGTTTACTTAGAAGTTGTTCAGTTAGAGAGAGGACGCCCCAAGCCAATGGTGACCGAAAAGCACCTTAGAATTTTATTTATTTTTTTGCCTTGGGTTTTATCAGAGACTTTTAGTTCATCTATTAGTACATATACAAGACGATGAAACTCTATATGCCATTAGATTAATGGTTTCAATCTAATCATATGTGAAACGATATTCGTCTCTTTGTAGTGGAGCCCTCACTTTTCAGTGGATAACTTATTTCTTACAAGTCAGTCAGATATTATAGCGATCTTATTCATTGTGCCCAATGCTCCTCGTCTAGCGACTCGACACCAGAGACCCCGAAAGGGCGCCAAGACTTGACTATACGCCTGGGAAAGAATATGGGTCTCCCTATCAACTGGCGAGGACTCACGTAGTACGCTTCTTTCTCCTGTAAAGTCGAACCCACACCTTTCATCTACTCAATATGATATGAGAATATTATGAAATTTATAGTTAGATCGGTTATAGGAAGAAAATTAGGTTATGGAGCTCTTACCGTTCTCACTTTTGTCTTCCTCGCGGATGGATTCTAAAATCCATCTTCTTTCGCTCCTAAAGAAAGAATCCAGACAATGGCTTTCCTCAGAGCTAACCAAAACCTAGAAACAGGTCGTCGTGAACCAGGTGAACTAGAGCGAACAGGAGGAGCAAGAAAATAGAGGCCTCTCGTCCGATCCACCTCTAGCAGTTAAGTTAAGGACATGTATGAACACCCAATCTTTGATCCCCCAATTCAGGAGCGATTGAAGCGAATACAATAAAAGAATGCAAGGAAGGGTAACCCCGTGGCCAACTCGAAGGGGCTGAAGTTCGACGCAGAGCTTTTTGGAAGTTAGCAGCACTGAGGAACATCCAACAACTCCAGTCCTTCTGCACTAAAGTGGCTTAAGTAGCCCTCAAGGAGTCCATTTATTCTTTCCATCTGAGCTTTCAAAGATATACCGACCATAGGTATCGGATGATCAGATACCAACAGGCGTCTTCTAACATTACCGAAATTTTGGGTTTTAATAAATATCACATAAGATAAAAGCTCTTTCCATCATCAGAAAGAACTCGATTTCCGACCTCTTGCATTGCATTACCATAAAAAAAAAGAAATCATTAAAAAAGAAAAAGAGATTGCTCTTAAGACTCGGAATGAAGACCTTTGGAAAGGAATAGCCATGGATTTCTATAGAGCATCCAGGAACAAACAGGTTAAATCGAACGACAAATTCTTGCGCGGTCCAAGGAAATCAAAGGTCCGCTTCCACTCATCTATATTGAATCTCTTAATATTAGAATAGCTTATATAGTCATGATTCAGTTCATGAATTAGCCCACTATGAGTCTAGTGTATTTATAAATATATATATATATATATATATATAATATTTATCTATTTTTAGGTTGTACACCTAATTTTCCTGGGATTGTAGTTCAATCGGTCAGAGCACCGCCCTGTCAAGGCGGAAGCTGCAGGTTTGAGCCCCGTCAGTCCCGATGGAGTAAATAAGTACATCAATTCATCTCTCCATTTTCTGTTAAAAGGGGGACAGGAAGCAGAATGAAACTCCCAACGGGGGACTCTTTTTTTATCTATCATTTTTAGTTTCGCATTTATCATCAAACTAATGGGGGAATTGAAATTACTTCAACTAGTACCGATTGATAGGAGATATGTGGATTATTACAATTTTTTATTGTATTTCCATTCCAAGAGAGACTATTTTTTTAACCAAAAAGGGCTTTTTGACTTCAATTGTAGTCGTAGAGCGAGGAAAGAGGAACGCAGGCCTATCGCTTAAGGTACCTTTGCTTATTCTCTTAGCTTATTCTATTAGAGCAAGAATAAGTTACATATCAAATGTTCATAGAATGGAAGAAACTCGCATATCCGATGTAATACTTTTTTTACATGAAGATTCTAGAACGGGGGGAACATCTATTATTTCATAACCAGCATTGGTGCAGTAGAGCGGCACCTGATATGCTCATAGAGAAAGAGGGAGTACCAAGTTGTATTCAGGAGTAGAAAATTGTAACCTATCCATCAATCAGTCATCCCATTTCCTTCCTGTGTGACACCATGTGCTTTGGGCAGTTATCCAGCCATTCCAATCTTTCGTATGCGGATCTATAATATATATATATATCTAACTGAGACGCTTCTGGCACTGTTCTCAAGTCTAGTTTACGAAGCCATGTAAAAATTAACTCCTACTCCCACTCTATCAATTGCAGCGGTTAGGCCTGTTAAGGTAACAATAGCGCGATTACTATATTGCCCAAGGAGGGCTGTGGGTGTGGAAGGGGAATTTCTACCTCGTCCCTCATGTCGCTCGAGGTGGCTAATGGTTTTTAGTGACCTCCTACATTAGGAATATGCTTTCTGCGGATAAAGACTACTTTCCTATTCGCTTGACTGGCATTCAGATATTTAATCCAGTCTTGCATTATTAGGATTGACTCTTATGAAGAAAAAACCTCAGGAACTTAATCTACTTCCTTCCCACGGTTGGAGGGATATGACTGACTCGATCCAGCATTCCAGCGCCCCGATTCCCGTATGCAATACAGAAAGCGAGTTTATCCTTCTATTTGTATTATATGATATATCTCATGTCTTCGAGAGACAAGTTGTCAGTAGATTGAGAGGTCATAAAGATGATTAGGATTGAACAATCCCTACCTATGTGGTTGGGAGAATGCTCGAGTCCTCGTCACAAATGGAATTGCAAAAAAATGGGCGAGATCTAGAAAGCACACCAAGGCGCGGTGCTCTATGATTCTTTTTTAGCTAGGTCTTAGTCCTAACCCAGCGGCTTAAAGGGCAGCTTCCGTTCACTTCTTTGCCGTAATCTGATCTCAAATGCCAACTAGCTCCTATCTTTCGAGCTTTTTCTTCCCGGTCCAATATTTGTTCTTGAAGTTAGTTCAGTTATTTCCTTGCAATTAGATAACAAGACTAAACAATCATGCTCTGTAGGAATTGAACCTACGACATCGGGTTTTGGAGACCCACGTTCTACCAAATTGAACTAAGAGTGCTAGGAATTTGTCTAGACTGTGATAAGAAAATTTCCGCCCCGATCAATTCTAAGAGAATAGAGTGAATGGATAAGGAATTTGGAACCGATAACAAAAAGAGGGATAGGTAAATAGTTGGGGAGTTAAATAGCCTATTTGGGGATAGAGGGGCTTGAACCCTCACGATTTTTAAAGTCGACAGGTTTTCCTCTTAACTAAAAATTTCATTGTTGCCGGTATTGACATGTAGAATAGGACTCTATCTTTTTTCTCGTCCGATTAATCAGTTCTCGAAAAGATCTATCAGACTATGGAGTAAATCATTTGATCAATGAATATTAGATTCTTTCTTCAACGTGGAATCTATTCACACCAATTCTTTGTTTTTTCATAGAAAAAATATAGATTCATTCGGGCTGTCATTACTCATTTAATATACTATTCACTACGTATGTATATACGTTTATCCTGAACTTCATCCTTACTTTATTTTTTTATGGAAAGACTTCTCTACTACCGCAGCCAACTCCATTTGTTAGAACAGCTTCCATTGAGTCTCTGCACCTATCCCTTTTTTAACTTTCTGAACCTTTGTTTTTGGAAAACAGGATTGCCCCCTTTTATTAATTCCAGGATTTCTCTTAATTTGAAAGTTCTCACTCAGCGGGTTTCCACACCAAGGCCCAATCCAATTAAGTCCGTAGCGTCTACCAATTTCGCAATATCCCCCTTCATTTTGGTTTTTTGTTTAGATTCTTAATTTCGTTGTGATGTTGTTTCTTTTTTTCTTGAATTTATACTGAAATCGTTGAGATACCGGATTCCTATCTCGAAAAAGTTTTTTCGTTTATTTCTTACCTCTACCTTATATAGGACTTTAGGAGAACCTTCTTTTGATTTGGTCCAATCGACTATGATTCTACCATTTATGTATCTGCAATTGGACATATATCCAAGGTAAATATATCTACCTGTCACGATGTAATTTTTAATACTTGAAGGTTAGATTCTTTTTTTGTCGTCTTAATTTCCGCCTTTACTACTTACCCCTTTATGAATGAAAGTGGGGAATGTCTCATTAGTTATAACTAACCATTCGTAATTCGAACTATATGATATATAAAAAAAAGAAGACTAACTGATTTTTAACAAGACAAGAAAGTCGAAAGAAAGAATGTAACTCTTGTGGTTGGTTTTAGGAATTGCCGCTAGTTCATCTATATAGAAGATATGAACAGAGCTCATCTGCAAAATATCTTCCAAGTGAAAGTAGCCCGGTAAGTAAGGAAACGAAATGCGTGGATTTCATTGCATGATTCACGTATATAAACTCTATTTTTTTTTGCTTCCTAGCTAGAACTCACATAATGCAAACATAAATTAGAACTTAGCATAGTCCTCCCTAGCGCACAGAGCAAGAGTAAGCTACTTCACTCGAAAAAAGAAATATGCTAACAATCGGCTCAGATAAGAATGCCTCATCTCTTTCCAAGCTAGCTCCAATGCAATTGCTATCAAATTAGCTCTTTTTATTTTAATAGAATAAGAGGTTTTTCAAAAAGGGATTGACCTAAGGCTTAGAACAGCCATAGTTTTTGTACGAAGAGCAGGTTCTTTAGTAAAAGAAGATGGCATTGAATAATCATCTATCGTAGTAGGAGTGAACTCGACTGATGCAGACGCGGTTCTCTCGTTGTGAAGAATAAAGTAACGAAAGGCCCGCATCGTTGTTGCCTGTATAGCTTTCTAGAGCAGAGATCTAACAATGCATTCTAGGCACAGATCGTTGGTATTGGATGTATCCTTAGGTTATGCCGAATAAAATCTGCTCAGTTTTTTTTCGTTGCAGAAAAGAGATCCCTTCCCCCCGCTTTAAAAAAATGATTCATATGAAGTCCGGGAGGCTGCAGGTACTATGGATCCTCTGACTCCCAATCGGGTTGCCTTCCCAGGTCTCGCTGGTGTTGCCTGTAGGTCGTGATGTGCCTTGAGATGGCCATCTCCTGTCCTCCTGCCGATGGGGAATCCACTCCTGGGCTGTCGCTCTGCTACGTCTGGCCCGTCCTCTAGGCACTTTTGGAAGGCAGGGAGTGTGACAACGTACACGCTTCCCTTTACTCTATAGGGCCTTCTTATTAGTTGCAGGGTTTGGTAGCCCAAAATTTACTTGGCTTTGCCAAAAGGCCTCATCTCTAAAAGCTCGGCTTGCAAGGCATCCCTCTCGCAGTAGGGTTCCAAACCTCGCCTCATTCTTGTGACATGCTATCTTTCCCTTCTCTATTCCCAAGTAAGGGTGAGTCTCATGCGTCAGTTTGTGGATCGTGGTCTCACACAATAATCCCTACAGGTGCCCGTAGTAGGCCGGCCGCCCTACCTAAACCAATCATTATATCGATTCCTAGGCCCCATTGCTGGAAAGACTCAGCTTCAAAACTGTACGTGGAGCTTCCGCCTCATACGGCTCCTCTTAGAATGGAGGTAGACCTAGCCCCGGCTTGTGCGGTTAAGGTTGTTGTACACGACCTCATAAGAAAAGAATGAAAAAAATCGATCTACTTTCATTTGTATTTGGGGTTTTTACTTAAATTCCTTAACTCCTCGATACTAAAAAAATCTTCCTTTTTTACGATTGACTGCATTTTGATAGTCCCATATTTAGTAATTCCTGAGCTCTTTCCTTTCTTCGATATTGAGCAAAATAAGAAAGAATACTATTATATTTCTAAGAAAAATACAATACCATTTAAGGGAATTTCAATCGAGATACCGAAAGTGGACATTAATTCGTTTTCGCGTTCGTGAATTGGTTGAAGTGGCATAATAAATCTATTTCTTTGCCTCTTTGACAATAAATCAGAATTCTCCCGGAGAATGGCCAAATATAGGAGATTACAATGACCAGTACATATGATTCGATTAAAGTATCAAAAATTCCGAATGCTCTCTTTTTTTTAAGAGAAAAATCTGAACTAAAAAATTTGTACCTCATAGGGGCGTTAGTTACTGAGAGGTTCAAAGAAATATCTCTTCTCTTGACAGAAAGAGAATGCGCATTCGTTTGATCTTGATCCTTGTGAAGCGAAAGGGAGACTAGACTCGATCTGCACGGACCTCCCAATAATATCCATAAATGACTTGCTTTTGGTAAAAAAATGGATATTACCATATGTAAATTCAGGTGCATGATACACGTCGGTACTCCAGTGCATTTCACCATCTGAGTCAGAATAAATATGTTTTCTTTCTTTCTCTTTAAAATGAAAAGTGGATATTCCCGCCCGAATATCAGCAATCACCTGTTCTGATTCTACATATTGATCGTTTTGAATTAAAAGAAAACTCTTTGATGGAATATTCACATTATGTATAATATTTTCACTCTCAATAGTTACATACAAGTTTGTAGAGCATAGAAAAGCAGGATGTCTGTGACGTGTACGTGTCGAATGAACTAAATCCTTATTGAATTTTCTTTTTCCAGTACTCTCATACCAGGCTAGGCTTTTACTTTTACTGGGATTTTTATATCAATTTCTATTTAATAGGGTGGATATGAAGGCGTTGTTCGACGAAGGGCTTGTTCTCTTTTCAACGGTAACTCGATAAAAAATAAGCTAAGAGAGATGTAGCAAAGAAGGAATTGATAGAGGTGCATCGAGAAGTTCCATACCCTCTTGATAGAGTAAATTGCCTTGCTTGTACTTACTTAAGTAAAGATTGGCTTTGTGTTCATTCTACCCACGGGGTGGTACAACTAGCATCCCCCTTACTAGGAAGGGAAAAGGCTAGCGCGCTAGCTAGCTACTTATAGTTCTAGCCCCTACTTAATTTTTAGAATATTTGAAGAAGACTGCTGAAAATGAAAAAGAGAAGCGCGCAATGGCTGATGAAAAGCCATCCAATTTTTAGTAACAGGTTTTGGCTTGCCCCTTTCTTAGTAAGATAGGTGTTTAACGCCCTATGTAAGGTGCTTGCTGCTCGCCCACTGTCTACTAAATGAGCCTTCACTCCCCGCCCAGCCCCTATCTTTGATCTTAAGTAAAGTGAAGTAAAAGCAATGAAAGCCCAACCTCTTTGTTTGAAGCTTTGCCAGGCATATTCATATGTTGAAGCTTTGTTTCCCCTAATTCTGAAACACAACAATCAATAGACTTTTTTTTCTATACTATAGGAAAAAGCTTCTCTTTGATAGCGGTCATAGGGGAGTTCAGAAAGATCTGATCGTAGATAGAGACTTAAACGTGTGCGGGGGTAGGGGCGGATGTAGCCAAGTGGATCAAGGCAGTGGATTGTGAATCGTCCACATGCGGGTTCAATCCCCGTCGTTCACCCATCAACAAATAGACCATTTGTTGAAGAGAAACCTTTTTTTTCAAGTAATCTCAAGGTTTTCACACGCATCCAAGCAACTGGTATTCGATTAAAACTTAGAAATTATAGATTCAGCTCCTTCTTGCTACAAAGAATTCGGACATATGCTGAAATGCCTTGTAAGTGGAGACAGAAAGGGAGAAGAACATGTGGTGGGAAAGCCTCCCATAAGCAAAGAAGAAAGAATACAAATATCGTTAAAGAAGAAAAGACGGGTTTGGGACTCTCACCGACAACTGGTGATTATCCGATGATCCGGCAACTTTAGGGATATCTTCAGGAGAGATTCCTTGACTGACCTTTCTTCACCACAAAATGCGGCATTGTCGAGAGAAGATGAGAAAGGGGAATAACATCTATTCCACCCAAAAAAAAGCTTTAAGTTTGAGTGAGTGATAGTGATAAAGTTCTTTATGTAGGAATTAAATTACCAGTCAACCTGTTCATTCCATCCATGTAGGATGAAATTAGATCTTGGAAAAGTACCCTTTGCCGTCTAGCTAAGTACCTTATTTATAGCGAAGAATAGTCTACGAGAGGGGCTAGATCTACTTCTTCTACCACTTCGACTTCAGGTAGGATTGGAGCGAGCGAAGCAGAAGCAAAGCAAGCTCTAGTGATGGGCTGTCTTCCTGGTCTCATTTCAGTCTTTTTTTTCATCGACATAGTCAGAAGCAATGGATGTTGCAAAGGCACAAGCGAGTTAGTCAGCGGAAGAAGTAACTCTCAATCCGATCTAGCAAAAAATGCTTTACCAATAAAGTAAAGCGATAAACAGTAGAAAATTCCACAATATCCACATAATGAAAGCAGATCTACGCTTCGAGCTGAAACCAGAACAAGCAGCTTCATACGCTTCAAAGAAGTAAGAAGCTATATTAGCAGACCAACCAGAATCCCGATAACCCATAGGCTAACTCAGAGCATCGTTCGTGTCAACTTAGCTGCTGGAAGCTTGTTTCAAAGGCATTCTTGCGGTTATACTGAAGGCATATTAAATGAAAGGTCTTACAGAGTCTTGTCCTAAAGTCCTACGCATGCCTGCTCTTCGTATATAGAGACATGATTTTCGGCATCCTGCCTTTAAAGAAGCGCTTCGATAGACGATCAGTAGTTCGACACCTTGTTTTCAACTGAACTAGTAGACAGACGCTTCTGGGTATTTCTCAAAAGAGTTAGATCCGCCTAATCAATATAGTAGTTCAGCTGACAGACAGTGTGAAAGTTTCAGGCAAAGACAGAGGATCTGATCCTGTAGTCAACTACCTGGACTATTCAAAATAGAATAGACTGGATTAGCGAAATCCATTTTCATCCGAACCCTATCTTGTTAAGCCTAAGAGGCAAGAGCTACATCTTACATACTCTATTGTCCGATCATAGCCATCTGAGAGTCATGCCCGAGCAGGAGGAGCATCCAATCCGTACCTAGGTAGAGGAAGCTGATCTGCTGTATGCACTTCCGACTGACACAGTCGACAGCTTGAGGAATAAATGTGCTTTAATACTTTCCGAGTTTTTCAATAATAATAATCGTGAACATGAGACCTTCGTCGACATTATACAAGAACTGGCCTTAAAAAACAAGATAAGCGAAGGTAAAAAACTTTCGCGTGAGGACTTTATTCACATTTTATGGACTCCTTACGACTTACAGAATTCGAAGATAGTGGGGATAGATGGGCTAGGAAATTTTAAGAGCTAACGGGATGCTTACCGACTGAACGAACTTTGGCAAAAGGAAATTAAATGGGCGGGCAAAATTACGTGAGAGAAAGAACCTCTTGGTGGAGTCCAGTCCCTGGCAGTTCTCGGTTCTTGAGCATGTTGGGGGATTAGGCGGTAGTTGAAAGAGCTGCTCGAAAGCTTGACGAATAAGGAAAAAGCCTATATTATAAATAAAAAATATATAATATAATGATTAACAAAAATATTTTTCATTTTTATCTTACTAGTCAAGTGGTAAGGTAAGGCGCTATTCGATGAAGAAAACATACTTTAGGAAGGTGGTTCAGGTAGCTCAGCTGGTTAGAGCAAAGAACTGAAAATCCTTGTGTCAGTAGTTCGAATCCACTTCTAAGCGAGCGAAAGGTCCAAAGGACACGTAGCCGGGAGCGAGCCGGATTTTAAAATGAAAGTTAAAGACTAGGCCAATAAATTGGAGCGCTCCTACACTATACGGCTTTTTGGCACCGCCCTATCTTGCTGGAGGTAGATAATAAAAAAAGTGGTTGATTACTCGGATTGGTTCTTGCATCCCTGTGCCAAAAATAAAATGATGGGCGAGTTCGGTTTGAGTGTTCATCGATCGGGTGGATCTATATGCTCCGGGGTGATGAGAGACCGAGGTGTAGCGCAGTCTGGTCAGCACATCTGTTTTTGGTACAGAGGGCCATAGGTTCGAATCCTGTCACCTTGATGTGATGGGCTAAAGTGCACAGCCCTGCAGTCGAAAAATACGCACATTAGACTTATTGGAGGGTCCCATTGGCTAATTTTTAGGTATAATTCCGGCTGCTGGAGCTTAATATTTTTTGTTTCTTCTTCTCATTCTCATATGAAAATCCCTATTCGCTGACGTATCATTGGTGATCCCACTTCTGGAGAATTAAGGAATCCCTTGCTTTAAGGAGCGGGAAGGTTTGGGGCTGCTAAGGATAAGAATAAAACCAGTCCTACTGTTCTAGCTATCGGATTAGGGTTCGTCCTATGGTAGCCAATCTAAGGAAATGCTACTTGCTCTAAGTCTTACCGGCTAAAGAATCAAGAATCCGTAGAGCCACTATCGAATGGAAGAAAAGCGGGGCAAGGTTCTTCTCTTCCTTAAGTTCGGGCAGCCCCGAATTAGGGTTTGTCCTACGGGTGCCGGCCTATATTATATTATACAAAGAATAGGGTAAATCCCAAAAACCTGCTTGGTTAGCTGCTTTTAAAGGGAAAGAATAAATGGTAAACTAGCTTCATGTCTGCTTGCTCGATCGTGTGTACCTACTTTCTTGTGTGGCCAGGAAAATTGGCTATCAATTTTAGGGCTTTAAATGAAAGTTCCTGTTTTCTTAGATCCTATGGGTCGGGCCCATAAGGAGGTTTTAAAGAAAGAAAATAGGCTAGCAGAAACAGCTCTTAAAGCTCCTCTTGAACAAGGTAAGCTCCCTGCTCCCGCCTTTAATCTATTAACATGGTAAGGCCCTATCGGTCGAACAAGAAACTCCTTGCCTGCTTATTTATTGGTTAGCCATTAACAAAGAGGAACGAAGTTGCTCACCCTATGTTATAAACAAGGAGAGAAAGTAGAACTCTTGCTTCTGGTAGCTACTTCCTAACAATAAGATTGAGTCTTTAACCTGATAACCGCTTTAGCTCACGCTTTCTATCTTTGCGGGAAGTGATCGAAGGATATTACGAGTAGTTATAGTTATAATCTCGTGCTCCCAAGCAACCAAACTAGCAGAACATCGTACGGAACCTAAGGAAGAAGGAAATACCATTCTTTCTATCTTTGATGAAAATCATAAGAGAAGAAAGATCGTAGCTCCGAAAAGAAAGGTTTGAAGAGCTTAGTATAGTACATGCTATGCAGAAAGATTTTTTATTCGAGGTGGCCATTCACTTTAGGGTCCGAAGGAGATGTGGTTGCTTGGACTTTTCTTTCTTATTCGAGTTTGGGGGTGGGCGAGACAGAAATGGGGGTCGTGGTCGTGGAAAAATTGGGTTCAATTCCCATAGCCCCCAAACTTTCAGCGAGCTGGAAGAAAAAGAGAATAAAAATAAAAAATAATGACAATTAGATTTTTGATTTGGCTAATACGGTCCGGATTGCTTGCTCTCCTTTATTTCCTTTCCATACAACTGGGGGAGATAGAGCTTTTTCATTCTTTGATCTACAAACTCGGGGGGAGCACCCTATCTTCATTTTTATTTAAAATGGGGTGCTCCAGTGGTATAGCCTTTGGGATGGTTTTGATACTAAGAGATGTTCTCACAGCAGAAGTAGCACCCAATATGGTGTTACCTGATGGGACGGAGGCAGGAGCTTCAGGCGTAACTTGGAAAGAAGACACCGAGGAGATCAATATCCTTATGGAGTCTTCTTGGGAAATAGAGGACACGAGCTCATCAGTCAATCAGCTCGCAGCAGGGCTCGTGCCTCCCGGTAATGCGGTCGCTTCCACGGAGGAGGCCGCGAGTCCCGCGTATCAATACCCTTTTCTGTATCAACCGGATGAAGTGATAGGAGGTGACTCGATCCATGCGATCGAGCGTCGGCTCTTAGTTGGGCAGGAGTTCCCAAACCACTTTGAGCTGGCGCTGGCCCGGCGAAATGCCCAAGATCTTTTCGAGGTCAAGGTTGATATCATCAGGCGGATGACACCCCTTGATCCAGAGGGTGATTGGGCGGGCTGTGGGGCCCAGGCTCTAGAAAATCCCCGGACGGCGATAGGGGAAGAATCTCTAGAAAGGCTCTATCGCCTTTTGGAAGACCTGAATCAGGGCGGAGTCGAATCCGATGCCTTTCGGTCTTTGAGGGAAAGGGTTTTCCAACAGAGAGAGGATCTGGATGAGAATTCCGGTACATAGGTAATTCGTGAATTCTTGATAGGAATTGTAGCTGTTCCACCCTAACCAAGGAATAAGGGGGGACATGTTGATTTGAGGACCCGTTGGTCAAAGGAAAGGGAAGGTCCTTATTCCGGGATGGAGTCGTATGATGCGAGAGTGTCACGTATGGTTTCTTTGAGAAGGGTGTGATACCACCACCTTTCAGGCCCAACGAGCGGTCCACGGAGATACATCCATACTCACTTGGTCCATGCACATCGCTCTCTCCAGGAGGTTAGCTGCCTATCCTAGATCTTCCTATTTCCAAGAGGATCCCGGGCTCGATCTGGTTTAGTATTAAGGTAATTCTCTTTTTGTTTCTATATATATGGGTGCGTGCAGCATTTCCACGATATCGTTATGATCGATTAATGGGACTTGGCTGGAAAGTGTTCTTGCCTCTATCATTAGCTCGGGTAGTCGCCATTTCTGGTGTTTTAGTCGCTTTTCAATGGCTCCCTTAATTATGTGCAAGGAATTTCCCCATTGAGTAATGCATAACAAGCTACTCCCCGAAAATGCCCATAGGAAACTTTATCGTTGGGGCTTACAATTCACCTTGTGACTCATTCCTTCGGTCGAGCATTCTTCGGGCGTCGATCAATCTATCACTCAATCACAGGCTGCTATATCATTGTCTGATTTTTGGTTTTCTGATCACACTCGAAATTATGTATCTACTTATCATATTTTTGCCTCTGCTCGGTAGTGGAGTAGCAGGGTTTTTCGGACATTTTCTAGGATCAGAAGGAACCGCTATAATGACCACTACGTGCCTTTCATTCTCTGCGATCTTATCTTTGATTGCTTTTTATGAAGTCGCACCGGGAGCCAGTGCTTTCTATCTAAAAATGGCTCCATGGATCTCATCGGAAATGTTTGATGCTTCTTGGGGCTTCTTTGGCGACCGTGAAGTCACCAGATGAATTGTCGAGTAAATAGATCATATCCAGACGTGGCTGTTTCTCTGCGGCGATACGGACTCGACCTGCTCCTACCCACCCCAGGGCACCATAGCATGTCGAGAATAAGGGGGGACAGAATGGACGTAACTACTCCCTTGGTTGGGGGATGTGCCGCCCTGCCTTTTGATCGATACACAGTTGAGGAGGCCGATCACAAATGCTACAGGTGTGGGAGCGATCCTGGTCATGGAAGGCTAAGATGGCGCCTCGTATATGGGTAGCAAGAGGGCGCTTATACCCCGACGGTGGGGCCTTATGGGGAAGGGCCCAACCCAATAGGGATAGCACACCCCCCACTTCAAGCGCACCTCTGTATCGACTGAATCAATCTAAGGGTCTAGTTGGTGGAACCGATGAACCGCGCGAGCTGGTTAGATGCATGGGGCAGAGGGCTCGTAGTACCCCTTTTCTTGATCCAGCCTTTTCTTTGCTTCGGTAGTCAATCACCTACTAAAAAAAGGGGCATGCTTGCACACCTTATTTGAGACTACTAAGGCAGGTGGTGGACTTTTTCATTAGGGAAGGGAAGAAGGGGCCTAAGCACGGCAGATGCCGTACACTTGAGAGGTAAAGGAAAGCGAGACCTTAGCTTTTTTCCTGGCCTGTTTGGACATATGTTTCCCGCGGAAGATCAAGTTGGTGAGCCGTGTGATGGGAAACCTCCCCGCACATTTTGGAGAGCACTAAATTAGAAGGAGGGGTTCACCACCACATCATTGTATGCAAGGGGAGCTCGCTCGATTTGCCGATTGGTCCGACTCGTAATTCACTTCTGACCCCGTGTTCGACAGCCCAACCGTAGTGATGTTAATTGTGGTTACATTCATAAGTAGCTTGGTCCATCTTTATTCTATTTCATATATGTCTGAGGATCCACATAGCCCTCGATTTATGTGTTATTTATCCATTCCTACTTTTTTTATGCCAATGTTGGTGACTGGAGATAACTCGCTTCAATTATTCCTGGGATGGGAGGGAGTTAGGTCTTGCTTCATATTTGTTAATTCATTTCTGGTTTACACGACTTCGGGTGGATAAATCAGCTATAAAAGCTATGCTTGTCAATCGAGTAGGTGATTTTGGATTAGCTCCTGGGATTTCGGGTTGTTTTACTCTATTTCAAACAGTAGACTTTTCAACCATTTTTGCTTGTGCTAGTGCCCCCATAAATTCTTGGATTTCTTGCAATATGAGATTTAATGTCATAACTCTTATTTGTATTTTACTTCTTATTGGTGCTGTTGGGAAATCTGCACAAATAGGATCGCATACTTGGTTACCCGATGCTATGGAGGGTCCACTCCAGTATCCGCTTTGATTCATGCAGCTACTATGATAACATCTGGCATTTTCATGATAGCAATGTGCTCCCCTTTATTTGAATACCCACCTACGGCTTTGATTGTTATTACTTTTGCAGGAGCTATGACATCATTTCTTGTGGCAACCACTGGAATATTACAGAACGATCTAAAGAGGGTCATAGCTTATTCAACTTGCAGTCAATTAGGCTATATGATCTTTGCTTGAGGCATCTCTAACTATTTGGTTAGCATCTTTCACTTAATGAATCATGCCTTTTTCAAAGCATTACTATTCCTAAGTGCATGTTCGGTGATTCATGCCATGTCGGATGAGCAAGATATGCGGAAGATGGGGGGGCTTGCCTCCTCGTTCCCTTTTACCTATGCCATGATACTCTTAGGCAGCTTACCTCTAATTGGATTTCCTTTTCTAACTGGATTTTATTCCAAAGATGTGATCTTAGAACTCGCTTACACTAAGTATACCATCAGTGGGAACTTTGCTTTCTGGTTGGGAAGTGTCTCTGTCCTTTTTACTTCTTATTACTCTTTTCGTTCACTTTTTCTAACATTTTTAGTACCAACTAATTCATTCGGGTGAGACATCTTACGATGTCATGATGCGCCCATTCCTATGGCTATTCCTTTAATACTTCTACCTCTCGGGAGTCTCTTTGTAGGATACTTGTCCAAAGTGTGACCTGTTAGCCCATAAGTAAGTACTGTGACGAAGCGGCTGTTGCTCACTCGACACGGTCGTACGAGGTCATAATTCACCCAACACGATCATCGGGGGTGAACAATAATTGGGGATCGGATGCGAGCAAAATTCCCACCAATGGCTGAGATGTTCAGTCGACTCCCTCCCCCTTTGTGGGGTCCAGACCCCTTACGAGTGAGTAGAAAAAGGAGGAGGAAAGAGGCCCTGGTGAACCAACATAATTAGTGAACAAGTGTAAGCTTCGCTGCCCGACAGTATGGAGTACTTACTACACCGAGGGACAGGCCCTGAAGCGAAGGATGGAAACGAGCGGACTCAATGTGTTCCAATTTTTGGCTTTGCACCGACCATCCAATGAACCATGGACTAAATGGCCACTGCCCGAGAGGACTATGTCTAGGGGACCGCCCCCCCCCCCCCAATAAGGTATATCTCGCACCTATGGGCCACTATAACTATCCAAGAAGACACTCGAAACTGGAAGGATAAACAAACCCACCCGGTGGACTGCCGAGCTAAAAGTCCTACAACACAGGAGCGGAATTCTCTAAAAAGCCAAGGTCGTGGGTGGCCAAGAGGGCCCACTTGGAGACTTGGGATCTCAGCAGGAAATGCAAAGGTTGCTTAAAGCCAGCCGATAGGCAAAAGAGAATCCACTAGTTTAGTTATGATCTAAGTAGGCTCATAATAGGGAATACCCTAACCCCAGGAACCGGGGCTTGGCCATCCTTCGTTTGCGGTAGATGTTCTGACTTTGCCCGTCAACAGCCAAATCTTTTGATCTCATTCTATTCATGATCGCATCTGCAAACCTTATCCTATGGGCCTTAGCGGACTTTAAAATTCTTCACCCGGTTCTTTTCTTTCCCCGGACTGATGACTCGCTTGTTCAGTACTACTAACTATTATAGGAGGATGTCGTACCCTCGGGACTATCAATAGCTTCAGTTTTTTAATCTCGTGCAAGTTAGATTGTGGTTGTATTGGATGCAAGAGGAACGTAGGCACTTTACTTTAGGTGTGTGTTGATCTCGCTTCGTGTAATGTCGTATGTATGATTGAGATGGTGTGGTGATTAACCTCAATGCTAATGCCCCCAGGTTCAACGAATGAATGAAGCTATGATCCGGATAGAGACGATGGTATGAATTCTTTCATCAACAAAAGTTTCATCCTTGGATTCCTACCTACCCACCTCAGACTTATTCATCATCGTTCTGGTACTGGCTGGCCTAATGCTTTCTTTTCCCTCTCCTATCAAGGAATAGGCATAAGTAACTTGCTCAAAGTTTAATGTAATGTTGTATGAGAAGATGTTTTCAGAATCCTCCCATTGATGCATTGCTTAGCAAATTGAGTCTCTGTTCTCATCGCTGCTCTGGTTGAATGGAAGGGAGGTAGGCATTTTTTAGGAGTGTACTGATGTTAACGATGGTGGTGATGATGACCAAAAAAGGCATGCTTTCTTCCTCTAATCGATAGACTAAATCTTGGCTTAAATCAGATTAAAAAATCAAATGAGAGAAGAGCCATAGTAAGTGGTCAGCATAGAATGAGCCTTCTTTCTTCCTACCTTTAGCATTACCGTTCTCTCATCGATTATCCAAACTCTACCCTTCTTTGTAAACTTCTAGCTAGTAAATCTTACCTACTATTCTATTTTAGTGAAGGGAATGCTCTAGCCTCTCTGCAAACCTACACTGTCCCGGGTCTCTCAATCTTCCAATTCGAAGACTGCTATGATTTCCTCGCTTAAGCCGTTGAAGGTAAGGCAAGTAAAGGTCTAGCAGAGATTCTTTCAGTGAATGTGAACAAGTTGGACAGGCCAACGTAGGCTCTTTATTTGTTGATAGTGGTTTATTTGTTCTAACCTACCATAGCAGCGAGCTCATAGGTATTGCTTGCTCTTTATCGATTGGAGAAAGTAATAACCCTAATAGTTTAGCTTGGACGCATCTTAACATACTCTCCTCTAGCACCATTCATAGTTGACTCTAAACTTCATCTCTGATCTGAGGATGGGAAGAAAGCATTGAAGGACGATCTTCCTTTATTTATTAGTTTATTCCTGTTCTTCTATCTCATAGCCCCGCATCGATACGTGCTAGCCGTATGTTGGATCTAGTCATAAAATTCTTATGTAGTCGTTGGCCTACGGGAACGGAACCTTTAGTCCTTCTAGCTGCACAATAAGCGCAGCATGGGAGCATAAAGCCATACACTTAAGAGAAGTAACTAGCCAGGAAATGGAAGATCTACCGAAGTGGGACAAAGGGCCTTCTATTCTAAAAATAAAGGCTTAAGATTCTCATTTGAAGTGAAAGAACAAATATTATAGAGAAAGCCCTCTCTGCGCTATATGTAACATTTATATGTCATTATTACCTATAAAGCTAAACTTGCCTATGGTATGCAAACCACGCTGACTCTATAAATGACTGATTACTAGCTGATTGCTTCTAGATTCTATACCAACGCACGCCTTTCTTCGTTCATGGTTTGATATTCAGGTGTCTTGGGCATAGAGGAACAACACCAATCCATCCCGAACTTGGTGGTTAAACTCTACTGCGGTGACGAGACTGTAGGGGCGGAAAAAGAGCTTATTTTATTTAAGCTTATTCAACCCTGCGGATCTTCCTCCAATAGAATCAATGGTATCGAATCTAGGTTTATATCGACGATGATTCGCTGTAATGATTTATCCGACCTGCTCAAGAATCACATAAGTAAGGAAATTCCTTGCCTATTCTTATACTCTTCATGACCCAGGGGAGAAGCTTGGCTTATTGAACTCCTAACTCATTTGCCATGAGTCCCGTATTCCTTTTATTATTCTCCCGTTTGTGCCAAGGAAAGCTTTCAAGCAGTCCAATAGCACCGGATTATTCCTTCACCCCTGAAAGGGATTTGTGAACAACTGCGGAGATTCCACAAAGACTAGCTTACGCTCTACCATATAAAGAAGGGAAATTCCACCCCGGAAATCATTTAATCAAGAGTGAAAAGCTGAGAGTAATGGCGTACTTTACTTGATCCCTTTATTAGGATTTATACCCTGGGGTGACTGAATTAGCTTTCGAGCTAACTGTAGCGGATGAAATGGCAGCAGAGTCGTGAATAGGATAGGCTTCATTCTTTGTTGTTGTAGCTGGGTAGCTTCCGATATGGCTAGGCTATTAAGTAAGAGATGGGCCTTGAGACGGGATCAACTACAATTGGCCTATCGCTTCTATAGACTATTCCTGGTGAGTTGCCTACCCGAGCCCGAACTCGCTTAAGGGAAAAAGAGCAAGCAATTTAAGACATCACATCGCTTTCTTCCTCCAAGACTATGCTACCATTAACTTAACATGCTAGCCCGCCTTTGGTCTTTTAGTAGTGCCTAGCTCTACTTAAGGCAACAAAGGAGCCCTTACCTAGACTAGACGGACCCAGATAATCAATGTATTCATAGTACCTCTCCCCTTGATTTGACAATTATTAATGCCCTGCCTTAACATTGAAGGGGCCTCCCTATACGATTACGATGAGATGCGGCTGTCATGTCAATATCATAGGATTTTAGTAAAGCAATGGACCTGGCTCATACAAATAACAAAAATAAAGACTTAACCAGAGAATCTCACTTACGGCACGAAAATAAGTCAATAGGCAAGAGCTCGCTTCCCTCGGATAGTGGCAGACAGAAAGGAGTAGTTCTCTCAGATAGGCTATACTAAAAAAACTTATTAATAAACTATAAACCATTCTCCTATCAAGGCTAAGTCGAAGCATATCACAATCCCAAGGTTGGCCTACAGATATCACTTTGAGGTCTCCTTTTTTCCAGCGGAGGAAGCAAGGAAATTCTGAGGCTCTACCCCTTAAAGAAAGTACTGCTACACGGAATAAGCCTATCTATCTGCATGATTATCACATCTTGATCTTTCCACATTCGTATCATTAGGTAAAGCTTTTTTCTTCACTATTGCCAGCTGGTTCATCGCCTCTCTTTCTAGGTGCATTAGGATGTGACCCCCTTCAAATGTTACATATTTGCCTTTATGACTCGTCTTCTTTTATAGGATCTACCTTTCTCATCTGCTTGAAACCTCTCACTCCTTACCTTATAGGTACTGACCTTAAGATTGAATTCTTGGCAAAGCTCTGCCTGACAGGAAGAAGTTCCGCTGCTCACCTAACACATAACCAATTGGAAAAAGGAAAGAGAAGACAAACTTTAGAGGCGATACTTACTGCATCTGATTGCCCTACACAGTCGTCTTAAGCAAATGAACCCTTGGATAAAGAAGTAGTTTTTCATACCGATCTTCTGCCGAGTCCCCCCTTCTTATTCTATCAAAACTGAGATTTGCGTAAATGTAAATAAAGAAGAAATAGCGTAAAATAGAGTCTATTCGACGGTATGCCAGTTGCATAGATAAGTTCTATGAACCTTATGTCATGATGTTGTGGAAGGAGCACCGCGGAGCCACTGGGACTCTAATCTTTGAACTCCTAGCCCCTCTAGGAGGCAATGTCCTACTAGATTATATAGGGTCGAAGGGCTCTTTCGATCGAACAGGGATTGAACATGTTAACTCTTATTCATTAATTCGAATCATCCAACCGATCAATCCATCTCCATCGAGTTCTTTCTGGGATAAGGTTGCTCATGCGTAATGCCCAATTCCTACATCCCCTCCTGTTGTCAAGCTGCTAAATTTAGGAAAAATGGAAAGGACTATTCTGACATCATCGAACATACTCTCTCCTTCAGCTCATCGCACCAAACTTCCTTGCACTATGTGTGGAATGGACTATTATCGGATTGGGCACGCCTATAGCTAAAGGAACGTACAGTGAGCCGTAGCGGAAGATCGCCCATTAGGGAAAGGGCTAAACCTCTTATCACCTTCGGTCCCCTCTTTTTGTCAGTAGAATGACTAAGTACCAGAATTTAACCAGTCAAGTCAGTTCCTCCCACCTAGGTCCCCGGCTTTGCTTTCTTGTCCGGAATAGAACCAACTTTAGTTCCGAGGGCGGAAGCCATTTTTTCTGGTTGGCTAGTTGGTTTTTATTTTCATCCGCTGGAAGAACACCAAAGAAGCATCTTCGCAGAGCCAGTTTCCTAGTCAAGACCATTTAACTGTTTCTATACCAAAACCATCGGAATCGGGCTTGTGAAGGAGAGGCAATAGCAGCCCTCTCTAATACTAAAAGATTCTACTCACGTTCACTTTAAGAGGTGGTTTAAGGAGTTTGTATCTAATGTGTGTGATAACCAGATTTTTTACATGTTAAACATTAATTGTTATTGTCTGGTGGGTCGAGTTGATTTGGGGTTTTCCACATTGGGAGCCTTCTTCAAGAATGGTCTTGTGCCTCATGTTATCACCTTTAACACTTTACTTACGGGGTTGTTTCGACAACAAAGGGTTCTTGATGCACAAGAATTGTTCAGGAAGATAATATAATATATGAAAGTTTGCGCCAACCAAATGAGGTAATGATTAGGATTGTAATAGATGGGCTGGCTAAGGCCGGGAACACCAAAAGAGCTCTTGAGTTCCTTAGACTCATGGAAATGGAGATACTAAACCTGATACCATCATGTATAACAGCATTTTTGATGCCCTCTGCAAGGATTTGATGATGGATCGAGCTCTTGCTCTCTTGCGTGAGATAATTGGTTATATTATAGTATTGCTCCAGATGTGTTTACTTACAATATCATAATATAATAGATTCACTATCGAAGGAAGGAATGATGAAAGATGCTAATGATGTATTTGAGACCATGGTTCAGAGAGGTGAGACTCCAGACATTGTCACATGTAATACACTGATGGATGGATATTGTTTGCAGGGCCAAGTATATGAAGCAAGAAGAATCTTTGATGCCATGTCACTGATGGGGTTGTTCCTGACATTATCTGCTACAATACTTTAATCCATGGGCACTTTAAGGAAAGTAAATTTGAGGAGGCTGTGCATCTATTCCGAGAGATTCCACTTAAGGGCTTTTAAATCCTACAATTGTTACTTACAACATCCTCTTGAAGGGATTGTTTCAATTTGGGAGGTGTGGTACTTCAATTGAAGTTTTTAGTGAGATGTAACTCGGTGCCGTAAAACCTGATATTTAGTCTCTTGATTGATACTCTGAAGCTTAATCTTACCGCATTGCTTTAGTATTTTTACTCAATGATTGGCTATTGATTTACAGACTGAGGGTTTTCTGCTTGTGCTGTATGATTTGTGTATATAGATTTTTACTGTGGAAATTAATGCTTTGAAGCTCTGTGGTTAATGTTTTGGAATATTTTCAAAGCAGTTCTCTCTGCTCTGATCGAAAGAGTAATTCCAATGGCTTGTTGATCTATGTTTCTTTCATTCAGAGTTCCTCATATAGCCCCTTCGGGGAATGTTATAACATTTGAATTTCTCTAAATTCTATTCTAATAAATAGAGAATGCTAAAATAGGGTCGTGTACTTTTTAGGATTTGCATCTGGAAAATAATCCATTTCTTTCTACTTGGGTCAGGGATTGTTCTATTTTTTCTTTTATTTATGAGTCATCTGCAACGAGTGGAGGCTGCTGGCCCATCGGATTGTTGGACCGGCCATCCCGACGAAAAGCTTCTAAGATAAGTGGATCAAAAGTTGTCCCGTATTACAAGCGAACAAAAAGCCCTAGCTGAAAAGGCTATTGAAAAAGGTTCATTTTTTGAGATGGGGTTGCCAGGCTCGCCGGCGGAACAAAGAAAGAGTATCTCCTTAATCCTGGAAAACTACCTGGATACTCTAGACATTGATAAGCACTTACACCAAATATGGAAATGGAGTAAGGAAGAAGAACTGGGTTCCCTCGAGAGCTCATTTTGGCTAATAGTAGTAGAAGAGATAACAAAGTGTTAGGCAGCACCGTGCTGAATGAGACAATCTCATTTCTTTTTTCCTATGCTTTCCCTTGGTCAACAACCAAGAAAAGCTTTCGTTTAGTTATAAGTATCTCTTTTTTGGGGGGAGCAGAGCAGTCAAAGAATGAACCGAAGCAAATAATTATTCTGGAATGGCTATTCCTCACAATTGCTCCTTGTGATGCAGTGGAACCATGGCAATTAGGATCTCAAGACGCAGCAACACCTATGATGTAAGGAATTATAGACTTGCATCACGATATTTTTTTTCTTCCTCATTTAGATTTTGGTTTTCGTATCATGGATCTTGGTTTGCACTTTATGGCATTTCCACTATAAAAAAAATCCAATCCCGCAAAGGATTGTTCATGGAACTACTATCGAGATTCTTTGGACCATATTTCCTAGTATCATCCTGATGTTCATTGCTATACCATCATTTGCTCTGTTATATTCAATGGACGAGGTAGTAGTAGGTCCGGCCATTACTATCAAAGCTATTGGACATCAATGGTATCGGAGTGCACCCCTTCACGAGGGTGATTTAAGTGTGACGAAATGCCTTATAAAGTTGAATAGGGTTCGCGAAGTATCTGGCTTACCGGTAATCTCCCATTCCCACCGTCGAGAGACTTAAATAACTATAGCATGCTAGAAATGGGGAGTTGAGGTGGTTAGACTAGGAGCCTATGGTTCCATTCTGGTTGTTGCTATAGGTACACATCCCTCTTCTTGGTGTGGAACGATATACGAGAAATAGATGCTCAGCTTGCAATGTCCGATAATGGTGCTGAAGTAGTGAATCTATCGGCACCATAGCAGTGGCATACAACTTTAGACCTAATGGCCAGCCTAGTAACCTTTCAGAATGGGGGATCCCCGTTGGCAACAACCACGGTAGTAGTTGCGGAACTACTAGGCCGGGAGAGGACAACCTGTTGTGCCTGCTCCTCTTTCTTCGCTTTGGGGACGGAGGTCCTACGGTAGGTAATAGCAGGCACAAGTACCTTGACCGAAGGGGACCAGCGCTTCTACTCCTCCACCGAGGACCCGTTCACAGCGAGAAGCAAGGGATGCCGTGAACGGTGGGAGGTCACAGAGAATTTACCTATACCTATTCATAGAGTGATCCTATGATCGATATAGGATATAGACTATCCCTTTCTTTATTCTATTATTTTTCTGGAAAAAAAAATGAGCCTTTACTAGGTTGGGGCTATGAAGCTTACCTTATTATTAGAGAAAGGGGGAATGGAAACTGGGATCAAGCGGAGACATAAAAAAAATGAATATGAATATGGGGGTGAGACCTATTGGCATAATGCACGCTGGAACGTGGGAATTCGAGGTCTCATGAACTACTACTAAAAAAACCTACTTTTTTTTGTTTATGGACAAACCATATCCGGTCAGGCCTATGGATGGATCCTTTTAGATCTATGGGCCAGCCGGCCTCGGCCATTCACATGAGCATAGGGAATCTATACTCGAGCGTTCAACTAGGCCCCTGACAGGTCAGGTGAGGAATCACTCTAGATCTAATTTTTTGGGGCCTACAACTTCACTGAGCCGACTAGCATCCCTTTCCCCATTTTTTGAACAAAGAAGACGACTATAGGATCTAATTCGCTTTCCGTAGTGAACTGGTCGTTCCATACCTTCTGCCTGTCTGATATGTGTGGAACCAAACCAGGTCTTTTTTGGTTCCAGCCTCCCCCTCGAATACATAGGGTAGGTAGGGCTGGGTGAGAAAGGGTTCCCTATTGCCAATAAACTTTCCCCAGCCTTTGATTACCCTTACTCATAAAGGGTTTTACGGTCGGGAGAACTACCTAACTAAAGAAAAATAGTGTTCTTTCTAAGAGTAGGTGTAGAGAGCTTTTTGCGAGGAAACTTGCAAGTAAAGTTTGGGGGAGGTGGGCGTCGACCCAACCTTATGAGTATTCGGACTATAATAGTTCCGATGAACAGTCACTAACTTTTGACAGTTATATGATTCCAGAAGATGATCCAAAATTGGGTCAATCACGTTTATTAGAAGTGGACAATAGAGCGGTTTTACCAGCCAAAACTCATTTACGTATTATTGTAACACTTGCTGATGTACTTCATAGTTGGGATGTACCTTCCTTAGGTGTCAAATGTGATGTTGTACCTGGTCGTTTAAATCAGACCTCTATTTCGATACAATGAGAAGGAGTTTACTATAGGCAGTGCAGTGAGATTTGTGGAACTAATCATGCCTTTATGCCTATCGTCGTAGAAGTTGTTGATAGGAAAGATTATGGTTCTAGTGTAGAAAATCAATTAATCCCACAAACCGGGGAAGCTTAAGCGGAAATGAAAGAGTAGAGTGAGGGAAAGGGTGGAAAGCCACTAAATTTAAGGCTTTGCTCGCTCGCTCTCATGCTCCTTTAGTAGACAGCGAGTGGAGTGCATAAGCCCCTTTTGAGATAGGGGCGAGTACTACACGAGCCTTGTCTACGAAGCAGAGCGACCTCATCTTGCTTGCTTCTGGCGAAGCTTCTAGCACTATATAATAGGCATTATGGTATGGTAGGAATACTACTTTTTAGCTCGACCACTACATAGGAGCGATAGCGAAACTAAGCCGTATAAAGGCGAGCAGCTGTTGTAGCAATAGCAAACGGCCTACTTTCCCTTTCTTTGGGGAAAATCTCATTTGGTTAACAACCAAGAAAATAAATATATATAGTATACTTCTTTACTACTCCTACAGGCTTAGCGGGGCTAGGCTGTCTGGAGGGAATCCTTTTAGATGAATCAATCATGCCTCAATTGGATAAATTCACTTATTTCCCACAATTCTTCTGGCCATTCCTTTTCCTCTTTACTTTCTATATCTATAGAAAGAAACCAGTCTGGCTTTACTTGTTCTCAATTCATTTTCAACTACTTTTTTTTACTTTGTGATTTTTCTTTTCTTAATTCGCACGAGCTTCCTCCTTTTCCAATACATGCTCCCTTAGCTTTTCTATCCACAATGCATACTCCCCTACGAATTATCTCTATTGAATTTTTATCTGGATCAACTGGACCGGGACCCGGAATGGGTTGCCTGTGTCTGGGATCACCTGCGGTCCCAAGACACCTATACTCGAGCATATAAAATCATGGTTAGGGATTTTATTAACACAAAGATGTGTTTTGAAACCCAAAACAAGATCATTTCCTTCTATCAGGTGATTTTTTATGGTCGAGAGGACCCTTCCTTCTTCATTGCTCCAACTGACCTAAATTTCATTTTGCGAGTAGTTGAATAATCAATCAGCTCTTCACCAAGTGTTAACGAGCTTGTGCACGGACGGCCATAAATCTTCCTTTTATTTAGCCTTCCAAGGAGAACAAGCCACCCATTTTAAAGGTTTTATAGCCTTAAAAAACCAAAAGCAAACGGATATAGAATTACTCACTGAATATAAAAACCTTAAGAGGCGAAGCGCCTTTCTAATAGAAGAAAATGCTTCTCTCAGAGAAAAACTTTTGATCCTCGACAGGGAAAGGGGTGAGGCTTTTTAACATTATAAATATTTTTTTATCTTTTGAATTACTCAACCATTCTACGTTCCCAAAATGGATCCTATCAAATATTTTACATTTTCTATGATCATCTCTATTTCAGGTATTCGGAGAATCCTCCTTAATAGATGAAATATTCTTATTATGTCAATGCCAATTGAATCAATGTTATTAGCTATGAATTCAAAATTGTTAGTATTTTCTGTTTCTTTGGATGATATGATAGGTCAATCATTTGCTTTATTGGTTCCAACGGTAGCAGCTGCGGAATCTGCTATTGGGTTAGCCATTTTCGTTATTACTTTCCGAGTCCGAGAGACTATTGCTGTAGAATTTTTAAATAGTATTCAAGGTTAAACATGACTCTTAGAGAGTTAAAAAAAATACGAAGTTCTCTTCTCTTTTTGTTCTCTTTTTTCTTTTGATTTGGTTGGCAGGGTCAGGGTCTTTCTCGCTGGGCTTCCACATCCGAATCCTATTTCAAATATTCAAATAAAAATTCCTTTCCAAAACCACTTCCTGTTCAGTTGCTGAAAGATAGAGACATAGGGATTTTAAAATGACATTGAGTTCCACGAATATGCAGGCTAGAAAGATGCTATTTGCTGCTATTTTATCTATGTGTGCATCAAGTTCGAAGAAGATCTTAATCTATAATGAAGAAATGATAGTAGCTGCTTGTTTTATAGGCTTTATCATATTCAGTCAGAAGAGTTTAGGTAAGACTTTCAAAGTGACTCTCGACGGGAGAATCCAAGCTATTCAGGAAGAATAGCATCAATTCCCCAATCCTAGCAAAGTAGTTCCTCCGGAATCCAATGAACAACAATGATTACTTAGGATCAGCTTGCAAATTTGTGGAACCATAGTAGAATCATTACCAATAGCACGATGTGCGCCTAAGTGCGAAAAGATAGTGCAAGCTTTGTTATGCCGAAACCTAAATGTTAAGTCAGCAACACTTCCAAATGCCACCTCTTCCTGTCGTATCCATCTTCAGGATGATTTAGTCACATGTGTTAACTTCTCAGTGAGTGACAGATTTGAACCCGGGTCTACGTTGAAAGCTTCTATAGTAGAACTCATTCGAGAGGGTTTAGCGGTCTTAAGAATGGTTCGGGTAGGGGGTTGATCTAAAATAAAGTGAAAATGCCATCTCTATGGACCATTCTATGTTATCTATTTTTTCCTCCTAAATTCCATATATAGAAAAGTGTTGGCTCTTTAAATCACTGGCTCTTCAGGGTTGTGAGGATTCCTAGAGATTTCTTAGCGCGAGGTTTGTGGTATGCGAAACGTCTTTATGCTATGTATTTACTGTACCGCCTGATGGTGGACAGTTATGATGTTCGGAAGAAAGAGAGTGGGTTCTCTTAAGAATAAAGAAAATAAAAAGTAGATATAGAATGTTCATGCGATGAGAAGAGCGAATCCAATACCAAGATGACTTTCAATTATACCGATGATTACCGGGTAAGAAATACAATGAAACCGATGATTACCGGGTAAGAAATACAATGAAGCCTATGTTACCGACTTGAGTTTAGAGAAGTTAGATAGGAAGAGAAAAAAGAGAAGGAGTTTCTATAAGTAATGGAGTAAGAGTTACTTGGATTGAGACAGTCTGAAGGATTAGTACCCCTCGGTCCAATTCCAGCTGCTGGAGCTTAATATTTTTTTCTTTCTTGGTTAATAACACTCTCTATACTTCTTTACTACTCCTATAGGCTTGGCTGTTTGGAGGGAATTTCTTTATCTCAACCAATAATGCATAGCATCTTTCATGGGGAAAGCAACAATCTCCCATTTATCAATAGAACTTTAAATGATTTGAACACAAACGGAATAGAAAGTGAAGCCTATAAGACTGCCCTGGATCTAGCGGGGATAGTGGGCAGCCCCCTTGAGCAATTTACCATTCTCCCATTGATTCCTATGAAAATAGGAAACTTGTATTTCTGATTCACAAATCCATCTTTGTTTATGCTACTTACCCTTAGTTTTGTCCTTCTTTTGCTTCATTTTGTTACGAAAAAGGGAGGAGGAACCTCAGTACCAAATTTTTGGCAATCCTTGGTAGAGCTTATTTATGATTTCATGCTAAACCCGGTAAACGAACAAATAGGCGGTCTTTCCGGAAATGTTAAACAAAAGTTTTCCCCTTGCATCTCGGTCACTTTTACTTTTTGTTATTTCGTAATCTCCAGGGTATGATACCTTTTAGTTTCACAGTTACAAGTCATTTTCTCATTACTTTGGGTCTCTCATTTTCCATTTTTATTGGTATTACTATAGTGGGATTTCAAAGAAATGGGCTTCATTTTTTAAGCTTTTTATTACCAGCAGGAGTCCCACTACCGTTAGCGCCCTTTTTAGTACTCCTTGAGCTAATCTCTCATTGTTTACGCGCATTAAGCTCAGGAATACGTTTATTTGCTAATATGATGGCCGGGCATAGTTCAGTAAATATTTTAGGTGGGTTCGCTTGGACTATGCTATGTATGCATGATCTTTTATATTTCATAGGAGATCTTGGTCCTTTATTTATAGTTCTTGCATTAACCGGTCTGGAATTAGGTGTAGCTATATTACAAGCTTATGTTTTTACGATCTTAATCTGTATTTACTTGAATGATGCTATAAATCTCCATCAAAGTGCTTATTTCTTTATAATTGAACAAAAGCGAGGGTCTTTATAACGAGTTTACGAGTAATCTCTCCCGCCAAGACTAGTTGGCAACTATTTGATCTTCCTCGCAGCATCGGATCCGTTAGAAAGCAAGGAATGGGTAAAATATAGACTATGGTCTGCACTTTGGTCAATTTTTTGTACCAAAGTACACCTCTATGCTAGGTCAGGCCCTACACTCCAAGGGATGCTATGATCTTTCGTGCCCCCATGGAAGCTGTCTATGTTAGAGAGTCAGTGTGAGACTTATTGGCAAGTGGTGATGCACCTTAGCATGGGAAAATTCGCTCATCTGAGACTTAATGAGACTTAATTATGGAGAGCCATAGTAGCCCCCCCCCCCCCATCGAGCAGCCAATCGTTCAAGCCTCAAACTTGCTTCAGGCATTTTCGAACGCTTGTCCATAGCTTCTCTAGTGAATTACTTCTTTTGCCTGGAGGTGTCTTTCCGGTGTGCAGCAGCCACAACATAATCTCTCCTGATAGTATCAAATTGCTTATCAAGTAACTCCAACTGGATTGGCTAGCTAGAAGGTAAAAAATCTTCTTTGAAGCGTGTGATGGAGAAGTTCTCCCTTTATGAAGAGGTGTCAGGGCAGAAGGTCAATAGGCGGAAGAGTGGATTCTTTCTTAGTCCCAAATCTACTCTGATGCGACAAGGCATTGTTTTCCGGATTACAGGTTTTTCTAATAATCCTTTTCCTTTCAAATATCTTGGTATTTATGTGGGGTAAAAGAGTCTATTATTTCTTTATTTATTTTATGTAATAATGTCCAACGGTTCTTGGAAGAAAAATTTCCTATCCTTTTGGGGTTGGATTGTGTTAATCAAGAATATGTTGGCGTTTATTCCTATTCATTTGTTGGCAGTGGTGCAATTTCTGTACTAGTGACTAAGCTATGGATATGATTTCTTCATAAATAGTCTTTTTTTCACCGAGCTGAGCTTCGCTTTAGGTAGGTAATACTACTTTTAAAAGTCTTATTCTATTCCACTTGGTTCTTGATGTACCATAATTGCTGCTTGAAAGAATTACCCTTGCTGACGGGAAAGAACACAAAAGAAGTAAAAAAAATTATAGAATGTTATCTTCACCATTTGGTATATGAGATAAACGAGGGTTACACTTTCTTTAAGCAGAATGATAGTAAATATGAACTTTCAGAAATTTATATTCTAGATATTAAAAACAAACTTCTATCTAGAAATTACCACTTTTCCCCACTTTGCCTTGTTCGCAGTTATGGACCGGGGTCTAATTCAACCCCCAATGTTATATCCGTCAAAGCATCTCTAGCTGACGAAGTGGTTATTGGGGCACTTAGTGGTAGTGGTATCTTAATCAAAGAATTGGTTCAATCTTCCTATTTTCGTCAATCGTGCTATAGTTCATATTCTAAAGATAGATCATTAATCCATTACCTCAATACCATTCAAGAATGGAGGGATATGGATTCTCTTCTTCAACTTAATTGCTCGAAATCAGTAATTACTTTCTCCAGGCCATGACTTATAGAAAAAGTACGCCCTATTGTTCACTATGATGATGAAATAGTTAAGTTGATATCGTCTTTTTGCAACTTACCCATTTTAGATAATATGGGCAGAGACTTCTCTCTCAATACTAGCATTCCTCCTCTTACTTTTATAGCGGATATTCTATTCAATATCATTTTGGACGATATTTTCAATAAATGCAATTTAATTTCACCTACCATGGGACTAGCTGTTAGGGGTGGGGAACCTATCCCTTTCTCAGGTGGCTTCATTCACATCAACAATGATGGTAAGTGTGACAAAAATACGACTACGGCTAAAGATCTCTCCGGTATCACTTTACTATCAGCATTGGTGTCTTGGTCTTTGGAAAGTCTGGTTCTGACCCACTATGAATAGATCTGACTTACGGGTAAGAGTAGGAACACCTATTAGTCCGTATCGTGGGTCTACATGTTACAAAAGTCGAACATCCCCATTCCAAAACATTCATATAGGTCCTCAGGCAGACATCGAAAAGGGGATGAAAAGAGTCTATTTACCTTTACATACAATATTCCAGAATGTATCATGGCTCTATCTGTTCATTAAAAAAAGAGTTGTGCATCTCTCTGGGGCTAGGGGAACAAATAGGCGTGGGGAAGAGGGGGAGGGGGGGCTACGAGCCCTCTCCCCTTATGGTTCCCGAACCGCCCATCCCTTCGTCCAACCAGGTGAGATTATATTTCTTGAATGAAGTGAAGTGATAGGAAGAGAGCTGGCGGGAGATCTCTATTCATTAAACCCCCTTGTATAGTAAGGGGAAAATGGAAGTGCACTCCTGCACACCAGCTGAAGAAAGGAGCTTTGGAAGCTTACCTTATTATTAGAGAAAGGACGTTAAGCACCTATCTTATACTAATACGAAGAAAGAGGCAAGCCAAAACCTAATCTTAACAAATTGCTAAATAGAAGTCGTTAATTATCCATCCGCCCGCCAGCAACAGAGGGGGTTCGATTCCCGCTATATGTGATGTGGCAAAAAAACCGATTCAACGAGATATGACCTGATCGCATTAAGATTTAAAAATTGTCGTCTACTTTTAGGAAATGTTTGGAACAGAGAACTTAGAATAATACAACGCCGCATTCTCCGAAGATTGAGGAACAAGAAGAGATCTATTAAGAGAAAGATTTATTCGAGAGAAAATCTTAACAGTTACATCCAATCATAAACTACACGCAAGTTGTCCCTTTTTCATGGAGATTTACCCATCACATAGATGCACAGAGGAACAAAACGAATTTCATATATCCCTTTTCTACTCAATCCAGAAACAAGATCGGACGTTATTTTGGTTTGTCTTCATTTTCGTGAAACTATTCCTCAAGCAAGACAGCCGATAAGTCATCGAAGGGTTTGTGTGAATAATGGAGTGGTAAGCATTACTCATTTTAAAGTTTATCATGGTGATATAATATCTTTTCAAGAAAATGATGCGAGAACCCACGGTGAAGAAATAATGAGATTTTTCTATATTGAAATATCAATTGAAAAAATTGCAAATTCCAAGATCACCCGATAAGAATGTGAAGAAGAACCAAAATAGAATGGTTCCGTCTACTCAAAACTAAGAGGGAATGCTGCCTACTACTAAAATCTCGGGTTTTGCAACTGTTACGTTCTTCTATGCAAAAAGAAGGCTTAGAAAAACAAAGCAGTTTGGATCCGAAAAAGTATGCTTAGGTAGTTCTTTCGATGAGGACAACAAAATGAAGAGGAATTTGTATCATTTCAAATCCCTCTTCTTATCGAAGAGAAGGAACGAGAAAAACTAAAATATTCCTACTCGAACAAGAAGTCCTATAGTTTACAACTCTTCTTTATATAGAAATTCAACCTATTGATCTGCATCCCCCCATCAGTTTACTATGAAGAGAAAAATAAAAAGGATCGAACTACCCACTCATTATTCGGAGGTGAATCATAGAACACTAAAAGCTGTGGTATTTTATGGACCTAACATAGGTCACATCCCTCACGACATAAGATTGAAAGATCCAAACCTTCTTCTTCAGAGTGGAAACGGACGTGGCCAAAACATATAAAGATCGGCGTAGTCCCTCACAGGGACAAGGACATATCTATCTAGATATAGGATAGTATAAATTGATTCATAGATAGATCTCTCTCCATATAGATAGGTATCTCCGTGGATAGAGATAAAGATAGGGATCCATCTAGATCTTTATTCACTATTTCCAATTTTTTTTCTTTATTAGAACCTTGACAACAAGTTTAAAATCTGCAAGGAATTTTTTATTTCAATTATTACTTCCTGGGTCGGAGTGCAGACGATCGAGCAGAGCCCAGGAAAGAGGAAAGCCCGTCATAGAGCAGTCGACTAGAAGTAGAAGACTGCTGGCCTGAGAGAAGGCGACCTCTCTCAGCTCGGGAAACATGGCCCAATTTATCTTCTTTCTTTTTTGTTTGAATCTTCATATAGAATTTACAATTCCTCATACTCCTCCCTTCATTCATTGAGTTAAAGGAATCCATATAGGAGGCCCGCCAGTTATGCATTGCGTGAACAAAAACCTTTCTTTGTATTACTTTTTCCTCTGGTTGCATGAATACGAAAGGGAGATCAATCCTAAAATAGGCCATGAATGAAAGAAGTAGTGGGCCTTTCACCCTCTTTCTAGTGACTCGGGGAACTGATCTGAAAAATGGACTTCAAAGGAAGGAACGCAAATAACTCACTGAGAACACTTTTTAAAATATTACGTGGGACAATTAGGTCAAATAAACCCTTCTGGAATAGGTATTCAGCCCCTTGCGAACCTTCGGGTTTCTTTCATTTTTTATTTGTAAAATAACTCTTTTACCCGACTCCTGTTTTATTCGTAGAGTTACCAGGTGGGGTTGGTCTTCAGTCCGGCAATGCCGCAACAGGTGGAGGTTGGTTTAAGATGATGTTACGTGGCGTTCAGAACTAGTCTTGAAGTGAATGAATTAGAAAGAAGAAGAAGTAAGTAAATGAGACGACTCTTTCTTTCACTATATCATAAACAGATCTTTCCCTCTACACCAATCACGAGTGTTTCTCTATTCCTCTCGTATATCGTCATAACGCCCTTAATGCTAGGTTTTGAAAGAGACTTTTCATGTCATTCCCATTTAGGTCCGATTCGGATTTCTCCGTTGTTTCCTTTTCCTTCTGCAACTTTTCCTCGAAATGAGAAAGAAGATGGTACACTTGAATTGTATTATTTAAGTGCTTATTGCTTGCCAAAAATCCTACTTCTACAATTGGTAGGTCACCGGGTTATTCAAATAAGTTGTGTTTTCCATGGTTTTCCCATGTTACAACTTTTGTACCAATTCGGTCGATCCAGAATGGATCGGTTAAACATTCTATTAGGGAGCCTGGTCTTGACTCTTCTGTGTGGTATTCATTCTTCTTCGGCTCTTGGAATCACATCCAACAGTGGTTGGAACAGCTCGCAAAATCCAACCACTTCACCTACTTCATTGCCCCCAACCCTTTCTCGTACCTCTATTGAAGCAGAATGGTTTCATGTTCTTTTATCGATTGGTTATTCCTCTCCATTCGTATCTCTTTTTCCAATTTTGGTCTCGATTAGTTCACAAGATTGAATGGAAAATTGTCCACATAACGCCCTCGATTCGATTATTTTCCAAGAATGTTGAGCCGGGTATGTAAGTCATGTATCTGAGAGGAACTTAAATAAAAGAAGGGCTTTCGGTTTTTTGCATCCCGTTTTGGTCTTGGAGCTATTAAAAAATTATTATATATATCTTTTATATAAGAAATATTTTTATATGTCCAATCTCTAGTGGTGGTGGGACCAACCAAGATGTATGTCGTCCAACCCGACCTCAGACTCTTTTTTCTTCCCGACCTATTTGATTCTCTGGTCACAGTTATTTAGGCGGTATCCCAAGATTGAATAGATTTAATTCCTCACGGGAACACACGAAACAAAGATATGAACTGGTAAAAATATAATATAATATCTTGGTCCATGGAGTCCCAAGAAGGTAACAACTCCAACCTGTCTGAGGCCTTTTCGGCCAAATACAATAAAAAAAAGCAGTACCTGCGCTATGAGCAAGCTGCGCGACGCCGCTCCGGTTCCGAAACAACTTGGGCAAAATAGGGTTCTACGGGATTTTTAATTTTTTTTCCATTGATTACTGGTTGAGCCACTGGAATGGAATGAGATAAGAATCTCTAGAGATCTTTCTTCTCCACTTACTCGTAACTTTATTCTGTAGAAGACTTCTTCCGAATAGCATAGTTGTCTGCTAAAAAGAGATGCAGCTATGTTAAAAAGAAAATTCTCTCATTTGTAAAGATATATATCTGGGCGGGATTAAATATATGACACGGTTACCCGATATTGTAATCATCGTTGATCAGCACGAAGAATATACGACCCTACGGGCTTTAGGAATTCCAACTTTTTAATCGATACAAATTGTGACCCCTTGGGAGAATCGATGACTGCATCTTTGATGCAGAGTACATCTGAGAATTCTTAATTGGCTAGTTGTAAATAGCCCCGGGGCTATGGAACAAAGGCGGACCTACACCGAGGTATTGACGGTGATTTAAAAATCTCGCAGAATGTGATACAATGAGATAAAATTCAAAGACAGGGAATGGGTTACCTACTCTTAACGGTCAAAGTGAGCCCCTTTCTTTGATTCTGAATTCTTTAACTTTAATTCAAAATGAATCAAATCTCCCCAAGTAGGAGATTCGAACCTACGACCAATCGGTTAATAGTCGACCGCTCCACCGTTGAGCTACTGAGGAAGAATGGTAGATCTCATAGATGTTCTCAACCCAAATATGAGCTAAAATCCCCCAGAACTTCTTTGGAGTAGCTCCCTTCCATGCCTCATTTTAGAGCTCAAAGTAGCTCTATTTCCCCATATCCCAATTCCATTCATATAATATCCCTTTGGTGACATAAGAGATGTCATTTATAGTCTATATTTATTTTCTATATATGTAATTTAGTATGCTTATACATGAGGATAATCAATTCGGTCGTTGTGGTCGGAATCTATTATGGATTTCTGACCACATTCTCCACAGGGCCCTCTTATCTCTTCCTTCTCCGAGCTCGGGAGCATAAACGAGAGGAGCTACTCCTCTCTTCGCTATATGCAGGAATGGCACGTCGCCCGGTTATACCTTGCACACCTTTAGTTAGTCTATTTTTCTTGTTACTACCCCTAGATCACGATCTGAGTAGCCCACATGTCGACAAAGAGGATTACGACCCTTCAGTGACTCATAGGGTTTCCTTCCCTCAGCTCAGTTGTAGCTAACTTGCTTGCTAAAGGCTGTTAAAGGCTAAGTAAGTTTTGCCGCTGCTAAGGTAAACTTGAGCTACAGACTTAGGAAAGAAGCACAGAGAGAGTGAGTTAGGGTTGGTTTTACCAGTAGAAGGACGGGAAAAATATGCACGACATCTAGGCGAGCAGCATATTGGAAGCTTCAGCTTTGACGATTTTAAATAACTATCCCAAAAATCTGAAGTAGCGTATGTGATAGTCTATACCTTCATTCTATCACCACGGGGTGCCCTGGACCTGCCTTCCCGTAAAGCACTCGCATAGAGATGATAGGCACTTATCGTGGATTTAGGCTCGGGAGTGATTAAAGTCTGTTTGTGAACAATCAGTGGGCGTACTCACAAGTGAGTAGGTTTTGTTCATTTCATGATCATATATTGGCATATGATTAAAATATTATTTCCACTCGTGAGAAAGAATTCGAAATCGTTGAGTTCATTCTCATATAACGAGAAACTATTCTTCTTCACCGAGAGGTGAAGGCGCTTCTACTTTTCGTTCTAGTGAGTGCTTTATTCCCTTACTCAACGTAATAAGAATTGGGAGAAAGAAAAGGGTAAGTAGTTATTTTACTATACTTGCTCTCAAAAACACACTCACGTACTCTCCTACGCCAAGGCTTTCACCGCAAACCTAACGTAAATGCCAAAGATTCATGGGTAGAAGCAGAAACCTTCTTAGATAAAGGAATTGGAGTCTATATCGTGGAAGAGCAAGAATCGTGGAAGAGAAAGACGTAACAGCTTGAAAGTTATTTCTCAAGGAAGGGAAAAATTCCTAGCCTTTCTTACCACTCTTCTATTTGCTTTGGGAACGATTCATCATACCGAAAAGCAAGGTAAAGGGACCGGACCAAAGAAAGAGACGCATTCGATCAAGATGAAAGTTTTATTTCAGATGCTTTGGATGACTTGAGAAGCTCTTTCGCACTTCTTTATGGCTAAGCCAACTCTTTGCCTTTGGTAGATTAGTTCGTGGGGCCTTCCTATTCCTAGCTCTCAAAATATGTCTTTTATCGGTATGTGCGCCTTGAAAGGGTCTTCAGACGATGTTGATTCCAATTCCAATGAACTTTAATTCCCTCTCTTTTTTCTAAAAAATTAGCTCAGTGCCCCCTTTGGTGCTATTGTATATAAAGAAGAACCCCTCTTTTAGGTAAGGGCACGGGGCAACTACTCTCAAAGCCTTATTTCTTTAGAAATATCTTTCTGCTTGGAACTGCTCCTTTAGTTACGGAAAGTGAATCATGCTCGGTGCATAGGAATTATTCCCTATGCAAGGGGTACTTTTTTAACGCTTTTGTGGAACCCAACGAGCAAAATGAAATGGAGCGAGCTTAAAGACGAGTGGAAAACCTGTAACGAGTATACGAATGGAATGGCCTCAGGAGATGAATAGTGAGAGGTCTTTTATTCATAGAATGATTCCATACGAAACGTACCATGAATCAAGACAAAATAGAGACTTGAGCATAAGGCTATGGATCAGAGAATTAAAGTAACCTCTATTTTCCTATTGTGAATCGGGGGAGAGTACAAAAAGACCTGTGCCTTATCGCTCAGGAGATAAGGACATTCCCCACCAAATCACTGATTCGAAGCTTTAAAGTTAATTTAAATTAATACATGCAAGCTCTATTCCTTACATCCCCAAATCCATCCTAGCCCGTCTTTGATTAAAGACCGTAAGTGTCATCTTTCAAAATGCTTTAAGTATGTCACTTTTTTCCACGTTTTAAGCCCTGTTCAAGGTAACTTCTTCTTCCTTAGCTGCCAATCTCGGACAATTTCAGAGATAGAGCATCCAGGTCTATATAGAGGAATAGCAAGCATTTAAGATAAGACTATAGCTTGATTCCTCTTGTTAGATACTTCTTTGTTTTTATTTTAATTTAAACAATTATTTGAATAAGGGAACGAACCTTACGACCCAATCAGCATCAGAAAATGCTATCTACTCTAGGGAATAAGAAAACTAAAAGTGCAATCCATATAAGGGATCGTCCGGTTCGCTGAGAAGGAGATTAAAAAGTTGGTCTTGTATATTTGCTTTGTATTCTAGCACAGTGATGTCAAAAAGCTCATTGTTTATAACACTGTGATAGTGTTGAATGTTTAAAGACTGGTTTAGATTGTCTCTGACCAACCTTTCGTATTCACCCAAGTTAGCTTGCGGAGAAAGATGATCAATTAATCTGCTTTCCAGTAAGCGGATACGGGTATAGAGTTCGATTTCCAAGTCTGGGTTGTTGGAAAGGGGCCTAAAATGTGAACAAAGGCTATTCAGTGTGAGTTGGTGTTCAGTATGGAGGTACCTCTTCACTAGGGCCCTGCGCCCGTTCCATAAGTTATTGACCCAATGCCAGTGGCTAACCATGCCCCTTAGAAGGTAAGAGAGAGACAGATAGATCGGATTACAAAATAAAGGGACAAAAATTGGATTGGATAAAGCATAATCTCTTCCTACTGCCAGTCCTAAGACTATAGATAGCTTCACGCGTACTTCTTTGAGTTAGAGTTAAAGTTGGGTTCGATCCATATATAGTTCCTATGAACTAGGACTCCTACTCGGGCGGGATCTGCTGCTGAATCTTGGTTCTAAGCTGAAGGAGAAGGTTTTTCTTCGAAGGGGTGATGGCGACGAACACTCTGCCACATAACGGGGTGGATATATTGAAGTTCATCGATCCGACATTGGATGCGCCTGTATCGCCGACGAATAAGTGGTACCCCCACCCAGGTAGAGTTAGTGACCCGTGTAATAGGCGACCATTTTGTACGGTTCGGGGGGCACTTGAGTTAGCCACCGGCGCCCGACGGCGTGTTGACCCCCATCCAACTTTTGGGCCAATTCCCCCTTCGTACTACCAAAAAATGAGATTCTTGACGAATCCGAGTTTGCTGCTCCAACCATTATAAAACTAATATCGATTCTATTTAGTATTTCCGGTGCTTCTGTTGCGTATAATGTAAATCCCGTAGCGGATCAATTCTAACGAGCCTTTCAAACTAGTCTTTTTTGTAATCGACTCTATACTTTCTTCAATAAATGCTAGTTTTTTTATCAAGTTTTGAATGACTTTCTAGTCAGATCGTTCCTGCATTTCAGATATATAGTGTCATTCGAAGCTTTAGACAAAGGTGTTATTGAGATAATGGGCCCTTATGGTATCTCGTACACATTCCAACGATTGGCTGAGCGAATAAGTAAACTTCAAAGTGGATTTGTTGTGTGAAGAGTGCATTATGACCTGTGGCCGCCTACCTAGTGAGGGCGGCTCCTCCGTTATGGGTAAATGGGAAACCCGACTCTACGAACTCGAGGAAAGGCTGCACAGCAGTAGTAGGGGGGTTAAGACCGAAGCTTTTTGTAGTGCTAGCAGGAATGCAAGTGAATGAATCCCATCCCCTAGCGAGTGAAGTGCTTACACCCCTTTAGAGATAGGGGCGAGTCAAAGAGCTCGTTCTTCAAATTGCAACTCTTTAGGTTCGTAAGATCATAATGTTTAACGCCCTTTACTTTGTATTCTATTAGTAAAGCGCTAGTGTCCTACAACTAGAATAGTATAGCAGAGCAGCCAGCTTCATACCTTATTATTAGAGAAAAGGGCGCGCTAGCGTTTGACTGATAGAAAGGTTAAGGGGCTGAGAAGCTGTTGCTTGCTGCGTGCTGTCTACTTCGCGAGCCTTCACTGCCCCATTCTGTAACTTCCTTTCTTTTGTCCATCCACGAGGCTATAAAATGAGAGAAAGGGGTGGCTATCTAGTGGGAGTCATTTCGATTGTATGCTACGGGGTCCCTATGGACAAGGGGACCAGTAAATCATCGCTTTTTGGTGCAAGCAGCCCTATACCATCTATCCCATTGCATTCCATCATCTCGTATTGTACTGTACCGTATCAGACCAGATAGATCTATTAAGTGAGAGAAAGGTAGTGTAACTAATTATATATTCTTTTTATATTGATAGGGATTCCCATTCATTCCTAGATTCTTATCACTACGAATTGATTGTCCCTACCTAACTACATGGTAGTGGTCTAGGGAGCTTAATTGCTAGAGCATGGGAGAATGAAGAGTAATAATTTCAGCAAGAGCAGCCAGACAGACAACTATAGTGAGTCTAGTGAATACTAGACTAGACTATAGTCAAAAGGTATGGTATAGCAGCCTTTCCGAGTGAGCCTCTGGGATCTCCTGTAAACCCCCATGATGTGGTAAAGGGAGGATATTAGGTGAAGCAGTGAGTGGAGATTCCCCTGCACAGAGCCGGATGAGGGGAGACCTTCACGTCCGGTTCGAAGGGCAGGAATATCCCGACCCTACTATCATTATGCCTTTGCAATGTTACTTGGTTCAACTCTGTCTGTGACATTTTCTCGTATGTGGGACTCTCTATCTTCTTGGGTAGATAATCGACCATCTTTTATTTGGATAGTGAGTAGTTTTTATAATAATAAGTAAAGAATAATAATCGAACTAGAGGAGTGAAAGCCACTCGACTGTAAGGAGAGGAGCGAAAAGGCAGGATGGCTTGGTAAGCAAGCAATCCGTTATGTAGGCGCCAACTCCCAGTTCTTTCTCTTCTTTCTTTTTTAGTTTAGTGACAGTTCATCAATAAATTGTCCAAGATTGCTAGATCGAGCACGCGGCGTGCATAGTCTTAAGTCCAAGAGCGGGTTGTATTCTCTTCAACATTTCTACTACATATTTTCCCCTCGCCCTTTCAGAGATCCCCTTGTTCTCTTCCCAAATTTTCCTCCATACCTTCGCCAGTTCGATTATTCTTTTTTTTCTTCTTTATTTTTTGAAGAGCCCAGAATGCTAAAAGGTGGGTGGGGGAGAAGGAAGCCGAACCTCTACTAATCGACCTAGGCACATAAAAAATTCTCGACGTCGAGAGAGATTTGAGATTCCGTAAGTGACTCAGTGAGTGCGAGGGCTTGGAAGAAGAAAATGAAATACGAACAACCGTACTGGTCGTAATAGATCTACTTTCATGCTAGTTCTTGCTCCATCATGAAAGTTCCATTTCAGGGAAGGACGACGTACTATGATACTTTCTGTTTTTTCGAGCCCTGCTTTGGTCTCTGGTTTGATGGTTGTACGTGCTAAAAATCTGGTACATTCCATTTTGTTTTCCATCCCATTCTTTCGTAACATTTCAGGTTTACTTCTTTTGTTAGGTCTCTACTTCTTCGCTATGATCTTCCCAGTAGTTCATATAGGAGCTTTAGCCGTTTCATTTCTATTCGTTGTTATGATGTTCCATATTCAAATATTAGAGATTCACAAAGAAGTCTTGCGCTATTTACTAGTGAGTGGTATTATTGGACTGATCTTTTGGTGGGAAATGTTCTTCATTTTAGATAATGAAAGCATTCCATTACTACCAACCCAAAGAAATACGACCTCTCTGAGATATACAGTTTATACCGGAAAGGTACGAAGTTGGACTAATTTGGAAACATTGGCCAATTTACTTTATACCTACTATTTTGTCTGGTTTTTGGTTCTTAGTCTTATTTTATTAGTAGCCATGATTGGGGGTATAGTACTTACTATGCATAGGACTACTAAGGTGAAAAGACAGGATGTATTCCGACGAAATGCTATTGATTTTAGGAGGACTATAATGAGGAGGACGACAGACCCATCACGATCGACTAAGAGGAAAGTCGCACGGAGATATTGGTTCAAATCCAATTTATGATGACAGACGATAAAATAGATCCTTAAGAATGCCTATCCTACACGACTTCCTTTCCTTTCAAACACCATCTTTTTCCTAACATAACAGTGGCTATGCACCTTATCCCTCAGTTCAATACTGCTTTACTAAAACTTTTTTCCATTTCTTTAGTCTTTAGGGAGCAGAAAAAGGCGCCAGGAAAGATGTCTTTCTTGTTAGATCACTTAAGTACGTTAGAAAGCTAGCACTCTTTTCAAGCAGGAGGGAAGATATTAAGAAAGAATAGTTCAAATAAAATTACAATTAAATAGAGCAGTCTCCTAGAGATTGAAGTTCCAATCATAGGTTGAAGTGTGAATTTTCTAAGAAAATTTTTAGAAAATACTATTATATATTTGCGCGAGATATTCGAGATTGTTCGGGTCCATCCCAGTGAGCATGTACTCTAAAACATCATTGCGCAGTCTTTCTCCTGGTAGTATAATATTTGCCTCGTTCAATAATGGTTGTAAAAGGCTTTCTGCTATTTGTTCTTGAATAGTTTCAGAAGCAGATTTATGCACTCGCTCATGGTAATTACTACTACTAATCCTAAATTGATTCGAATGAGTCACCGGATGAAGCCGATAAACTCGCCGAAAGAATCCAAATGAATAAGGGTAATGCTAAAGCTGGATTCTGGCTTAGCTCGATTAGACAGTTTAATACTAGATCTGCCAGTTGGTTTTCATTTTGGTTCATTCTTTGACCGCTCCTCTTGTGATCGGTGTAGACGGTGACTCCGCAAAGGTAGTGTCTCCACTTCTTTGGGGAAAACACCACCGCAGCCAGTTCTAGGTCGTGGGTTGGGCGTTCTCGGTCATTTTGTCTCTCTTGGTGTCCTTGTTTCCTCTCACTCTACATGGCCTCCCTTAAAGGTATGTATCAAAGACATGAGACATCAAGCGCAGTAACTCTAGCTTTTTACTTTCATAGGATGCCTTAGCTGCGAACAAAGTAAACAGACACCGAATGATTCTTCCTATCCCTATAAGAAGGAAAGATTATATTTCATCCTTTACTCCCGAGTTAGCTTCTCTTCTGCTTTCTGTCCTCCCTAAGAGTACCTTATAACCTAGAAGAACAGGGGCCCACCGCTACTCTAACAGCTGCCTATTCTCCCCCCTCTAGGAACTGAACTCGCTCCACTCCAGAACAATTCCATGACCCGGTCGAGAGCCTTCCATGCGGATTCCCTCAAAGATAAAGAGAGAGTGTATCCTCGGTATTAATACAATCACTTCCTGGTCCAAGAACAAGAGCCCTTCTTGGTCCCACCAAAACACGAACAGTCGACTCAACAAGAGCAGGGGATATTGAAAGTTAGACGAATTCCATCTTTTTGACATTGACACAGGCTGAAAAGGAACTTAATACTTCAATCATCATAAACTCTTTCTGAGCCTTGCTCTACAACAGGAAAGCTAGAATTCGGAATAGCCGTACCCGTCACTATTATTATTCTTTAATAACTTACCTTTTCTTCTCTTCTAGTCAGCTATGCAACTACTCGCTTGTCAGCTCTTTGGGGAGAGAGGCGAAGCCAGTGAAGGGTATCTGGGGATCGATAGTGAAAGCAAAAGGTGGACAGGAACTCATCCCCATTACCAACAATTCCAACTTGAAGGGCTGACACCTTTGATGCAGCAAAACGAGAAGAGTTGGGCACCTCCGGAGTTTTTACCTCAGGCAGAATGCCCGTTTTTAACCAAAGGGTGGGGGAATGGGATAAGAATAGATTAAACATTCTCATTAAGAAAAGAAAGCACCCCTTCCAGCTTCAAGGGAGGTCCCACCCTAAGATGAATGAAAAAGCGTCCCAAAAAAACAACGCAAGAAAGGGAGCGCATTGAGTCACCTGAGATGCTATCTAAACTCGGGTCAGGTGCGTCAGCCACTGTCTCCATAGGTTACAAAGCAGAAAAAGAAGCAAGGGAAAGAGTTTACTTCTTCCTCTTGAGCGCAGGATAGCCATTAACTCTTCCGATTAATTAAGATTTAGCAGTCAACCATAAAGAAATCATCAACCATTTAACCCTGGATAGGATTATACCTTTTTTCCTTCCCTCGCTTAATCGGAATCTAACTCACTCTTTAGTTTCAATGCTAAATGGGAGCCTAGTTCAATGGCCGCTTTCTTCCTAAACGGGAGAGTTCGAAGCGAAGGCCCTTCTCTGCTAATTCGTCCTAAGATAAGGAAGAGCTTAACCCACACCCAAAGCAAATTCAACTTCCTTAGAACTGAAGGAGAGCAATCACAATCGAAAGAGCAAACTGATTCAACTTCGAGCTAGGCTTTGCTGACTTGAAGGTCCAGGTGGAAGTAGTAAGAATTGATGACAAGCAGAGCTCTACTGAACCTACTTTATAAATGCAATCGTCGGATGATTTCCCATCTCCTGACAAATATCTTAAGTGAGGTGGACTTTATCCATACCGTACTGGCAGGTACGATGAGCTTCCTTAAGAATACCAATTATTTCAGACCGAAGCACGCGATATGGCTTTTTGGGGCTTTTTGCGCCGAGATAACTAACTACCCCTCCTCCCAATGAGCATAAGGATAAGGGTTAGTTACGTCATGTATGAAACTTTCTTTATAGGTTTCCACTTCTGGCTCGTCATGCTGCATCTCTTCCGAGACCAGGACCTTTTATCACGACTTTCACCTCTAACATATCTTGCTTTAACTACTGTACGAATAGCATTTCCTTCTACGGTTTGAGCAGCAAACGGGGTGTCAAAAATATCTTATTCTTTTGTGCCTTTGAATTAAAAACTGCGTAGGACCAAGAAACCCCCGGCAAGAGTAGGCCATCAAAGGAATGAGCATCTTGCCTTTACTCTAATAAGGGCATTAGCGCAGTGCGATGAAGCAGGCTCAAGGCCAAGGGAAATTTTTTTAGGAAACCAAGTCTCATCGAGTTAGCTCTGGGAGTAAAGGCATGACTTAAGGTAGTGAGTGACTTGAAGGTGAGATGGTTCAATAGTCTATTAGAGAAAGCTACTTGCCACGAGGGGAGGAAACTCACAAAATAACGTAGATAAAGAAGTGGCTATTATTTTTCATGACTCCGCTACGCTCGAATAAGCTCTTTGCGCAAGAAAGGGATATGAGATAGATGCCAACAATAGGTTTAAAAAAATATAGTAACTTACTGGTACCACTGTCACTCTTGTTTTGATGCTTAAATCAAGGCATTTCTAAAAAATAAAGAGGTATGATTTGTCACTAGCCGGGTTAGAGGGCTAACCCCTAACCTTCAATAGACTCTTTTTGCAAGGAAATGACATAATTATTATAATAAGGAAAATGCATCGAATGCTCTTATTACATGATAGGCAGCTATGCGGGGATTGGACAATTAAGGGCTTTGCGCCTTAGATGGTCTTGTCTTTCTCTTTGTGCAAATCTAGTGCTGGTGTCGAAGGTTTAGCCCAGCCCAGTGAATCAAGCAATTGAATTAGCTCTTGAAGCAATAGGAGTTCTTAGTGCAACCGCAGTTGAGTAAATATCCGTCGTGGTTAAATCACTAAGTTGTGGTAGTGTTGGAGTACTCCTATCCGCTTCTAGTGGTAAAAGAAAGAACTTCAATGGCTAAAAGACTTGCAGCTGATGAAATAGCTAAGGTTTTCTTGGGGACGGATCTCCACTCCTGATTCAACTATTCGAGGAAAAGGTCAAATAAAAAGAATGGAGGGCCTCTAAAAGTGAACCGGGTGTTAAAATCTTTCTCTTCCTAGCATTGTTCCTGGCTATGCGAAATGGCTAGCAACAAACTAATGATGTTTCATTTTTTGCCCTGAATTAGTTCCAATTCATGTACTATCTTGAATCAGAAATGGAATGTCGGGATGTAAAGAAAAGAGAAGTGTCTATGAAACTAGTCCAATCTGGTAAGAGGGTAAACCATAAAGCTTGGTCCTTTGGGTTCTATATACTCTATAAAATACAAGGAAGACTGAATAAGATTTAAAAACTTGACCAATAGGGATGGAAATCAACCTGAACCTAGCCCCAATTGAACCAATTAAAATTCCTGACCTTATAGTCTGCCTGCTCCACTTGTGATCGGTCAGAACGTACTTCTGTCCCTTTGTTTGAAACTCCCTATCGCTGGAACACAAGAGCTAACATCTCCCACCACGACTGCAGGAAAGAAAGAAAAAGGAAGATAAGCACAGGCGGGCACAACACAACCAAGAAAGCACGCCATCAAGTGAGCTAGAGCTGGTATATCAGCATCAGAAGCAATAAAATATTCGCAGACTAATAATCTCCAAGCTCTTCCGTCTGCTAAAGTACTTATTTACCATTGACAAGGAAGGGTTTCTCAGGGCCTTAACTTCTATCTCTATGAATCTGACCATCATAAAAAAAAATTTCTACTTTAGAATTTGGAATCTATCTTTCACCATCCTTATCCCCTGTCCTGAGGTTTACTCCATTTTTATCCACTCATGAGACCGCTCTCGCTTATGATCTCCCCGAAGAAAATATAGATTTAGGCCCTAGCTCTTGATTGAAGACCATTTGAAAGTAAGCATCCTGAGCTCTAAGACAATGAGTGTTTTAGGGAGTCCTAAAGAGAAGTCTTTCATAGGCATCTTCCATTCATATTGATTTGGGTTTTTCTGCACCATATTTAGATCTGCCTCTTCTTCGATCCGGAATTCCCAGCAAATCCTTGACTCCTCGAATACAATGGGATTTCACACCTGGCAAATCTTTCACTCTACCCCCACTTATTAAGATCATAGAATGTTCCTGCAAATTATGACCTTCGCCTGGAATGTAAGCAAATATATCATGTCGATTGCTTAACCATACTTTGGCTATCTTACGTAGATCTGAATTAGGTTTTTTCGCCGTTCTCGTTGAAACACGTGGGCATACTCCTTCCTTCTAGGGACATTGATCCAAAGCTCGAGTACGGTCCGTGCGCCATTTTTCTTCTCAACCATGACGAATCAATTGATTTAATGTAAGCATCACTCTTTACTTTGTCCAAAACCCCGATTATTGCCCTATCACTAGTTTTTACTCCAGGTCTAAAGCACCCCTTTTCCATTCATAGAGAGATCCAATCATCAAAATCAATAAAAATGCCATCATGGACCAAGATCCAAACGGATCAATCTTGTTGAGAGGTACTGCCTAAGGAAAGGAAAAGGTTACTTCCTGATCAGGAATAATAAATAAAATGGAAATAAGATAAAATCGTATATCAAAACGACTTCTGGCATCACCAAAAGGATCGAAACCAAATTCGTAGGCCGATAATTTTTCTGGGTAGGTCGAACTATTGGAAGCAAATGGAAAAGGAACACCGAGTGGGATCAAAGAAACTAGCAGACTAATCACTAAATAGATAGAAATAGGTGCAAATTCGGACATCACCACAGACCACTTGGTTCTCTCGCTCCTTGCTCGCAGAGCGGCATACCGAAAAAAAAACACCGGGCTTGGACCATGTCTCCCAAACAATCTCAGTACATATGGCGCAAGACGATTCCATATATCGAGGTTGGAATGGGATCGGGTGTTTTCACGTCTTACCGTAGTGCCCGGTTTGTCTTAATTGTCGATTGATGAACAAGAAGGAAAATGGAAACTCTTTTGTGACTCGCTCCCGGCTACGTGTCCTCCCGGCTACGTGTCCTTTGGACCCTTCGCTCGCCCGCCACCAGTGGGAAGCAAGCTAGTCCCCTAAGTTGGTTGGGACAAGAGAGCATTTCCATCGTGAAGGATTCAATCTAGCCATAGGTTCCCCTATGGCTACCTTGTTACGACTTCACCCCAGTCGAAGACCCCACCGTGGTATGCGCCAATAAGACCACCAAAAGCCTTTGTGGCACTAGTGTGACACAGATGTCATGGGTGATCATTGGTTCGATGCTTCAGGTGAAACCAATTCCCAAGGTGTGACGGACGGTGTGTACAGGGTCCGGGTACATATTCACCGCGGCATGCTGATCCGCAATTACTAGCGATTCCAACTTCATGTTCCCGAGTTGCAGAGAACAATCCGAACTGAGGCAATCTTTATGGATTTGCTCCGCCTTACAGCCTTGCTTCCCATTGTAATTTCCATTGTAGTACGTGTGTGGCCTAGCCCATAAGGGCCATGCGGACTTGACGTCATCCCCACCTTCCTCCGGTATATCACTGGCAGTCCTTCGTGAGTGCGGCACGCACCTTTTTCTTTGTTTCGGAGCCCTTTTGGTGGGGCGTACTAAACCCACTATGTACCACACCACCGGGCGGCTCGCCTGAATGCCGAGTCTTCTTATTAGTAAAGTGCGCTACTTGCAATCAAACTAAAGTGCTAACTATAAATCGAAAGGCGCCGGCTACCTTCTTACTAATAGCACAGCTACGTGCTGGCACTCAATTAGTAGCGCTGGCACGTCACTCGGCTCCTCGGCTCATCGGCTCACTTCGGTTGCAAAGACTTTATCCTTAGGCGCATGTCTCAGCAACATAAAACAAGGGATCCGCTCGTTATAAGACTTGACCAAACATCTCACGACACGAGCTGACGATAGCCATGCAACACCTGTATGAAAGTTAGTGACATCCCATTAAGGACAGGTTTTGTTGTTCATATGTCAAGGGCTGGTAAGGTTTTGCGCGTTGTATCGAATTAAACCACATGCTCCACCGCTTGTGTGGGCCCCCATCAATTCCTTTCAGTTTTGATCTTTCGACCGTACTCCCCAGGCGGAGTGTTTCACACGTTAGCTGGGCCCTTGATCCGCATAGACCAAGGGCGAACACTCATCATTTACGGCATGGACTACCAGGGTATCTAATCCTGTTCGCTCCCCATGCTTTCGCACCCCAGCGTCGGTAGGAACCCAGAGAGCTACCTTCGCTTTTGGCATTCCTTAGTCGATCTTCGAATTTCACCCCTCCTCACGAAATTCCACTCTCCTCTATCTCACTCAAGTGAATTGGTTTCGAGAGCATTCCGCCAGTTTTTGGCGACTTTCACTTTCAACCCAATTCACCGCCTACGTACCCTTTACGCCCAGTCATTCCGAAGAACACTTCCCCCCCCCCGTCTTACCACGACTGTTTGCATGGAGTTAACCGGGGCTTCTTCCTCGAGTCATGTCATGATCATGCACTCGATAAAAGAGCTTTACAAGTGGCATTGCCCTTCTTCACTCACGCGATATTTCTGGATCGGGCTTTCGCCCATTGTCCAAGATTCCCCACTGTTGCCCCTCGTGGGAGTCCGGGCCGTGTCTCAGTCCCAGTGTGGCTGATCATCCGAAAAGACCAACTAAGCATCATTGTCTTGGTCAGCCTTTACCTAACCAACTACCTAATACTACGCAGGCTTATCAAACAGCGCTTTTTAGCTTTCTTCAGGATTTGGCCCAAACTGTTCGGCAGATTCCCACGCGTTACGCACCCGTTTGCCACTTTGTTCTCAACTCTTATCACCTCCTGGGTGAGACAAGCTACCTTTAGCTAGGAGCCTATTTTCCTTCTGCCTAGCTCCCCGAAAACAACGTCCGACTTGCATGTGTTAAGCATATAGCTAGCGTTCCTTCTGAGCCAGGGTCAAACTCTTCTTTTTACTATGATTGGGCCCTGAAGTGGTAGAACCTGATGAACCGGGCGTACTCTTTTCCAACCTTCTGTGATATTCTCTTCTCTTATGATTTTTGCTACTTTGTTTAGTTTAGTGATTGATATCTTAGAGAGTCTCAGTCTAGTCACTCAACTAATACACTCGTGGAGTGCTAGTGGTATAGTAGTTGTCTGGTAGTTGAGACAGGAAAGCAGTCAAGCAGCACTGATCCTCGGAAGCAGCACCGGTAAGAAGCTGAATCAAAAAAAGAGCAATTTGCCATTCCCTAACCTATATATATAAGGGAAAGCCTAAACCTTTAAGGCAGTTAGTTCAGTTCCGAGCCATCTTAGTTATAGTCCTATCCTAGCCTAGGAGATGAAGAGTTAGAATCGGAAAGACAGCTAGAGAAGACTGCACATCACTGAAGAGATTGTCAGATCTTTCTTACTACGCTCTCATTCTCATAGCCATTTTTTTATGGCGCGCATGTTGTAGCTATTTGCGCTTGTCTTTCCTAGCGACGACTGGGTAAGAGGAGAGGAGAACAGAGGTAATCATCAAACTCTAGAATCTCACCTCAAAAAAAGGCCCTCGGAAGAGCCTGAAGTAGAGAAACCTAAAAAAAGAATATCTGCCTTCACCTCGGTAAACCTTTGGAATACAGATTGTCGAGCCGCCGATAACTCCCCGGGTTCACTAAAAGAGAGGGTACTCTGCTAAAGTTACATGTCGAGCTGATCCGACATCAAGTGGACCGCACCTTTGAGGACTCAATATGAAACATAAAGGTCTTCCTTTAACCCCGAAAGTTGTCCTGTGGATAGGTTTTTCACCCGTTGTAGAAAGTATTTTAATAAAATAATAAAAAAAGGCTTCTCTAAATTTTTGTGGCATCTAGATCGGGTGTTCATAATCTGGAGTAAAAGGATTCGAACCTTTGCATGCCGGTACCAAAAACCGATGCCTTAAACACAACAGTTTCAAAGCTCTGTCAAACAAACCCTATAATGTCTGCAGTAAAAAGTAATTGAAAACCAAAACAAAGAAACAAATGTCCGCTGCTTATTCGAATCGAAAATAACGACAAAGGGAAAGTCACAAGAAAGACAGCCTTTCCATAAGCTTTTGGACAATTCACAGGGGCATTTACCTTAAATGTTGTAATTTTTTTATAAAATTTAAATATTGCATCTTATAATTTAAAACAAGTAATAATATGTATTTGAATGTGAAAATATAAAAATATATGATATAAAAAATATTTTATATTTTATATGTAATTTTAAAGGACAAAGTCTTGGGAAAGACCGTCTTTCCATAGGCTTATGAAAATACGGGGTTTAATTAGAAATATAGAAAGTTAGGGATTAAGTAGCAAATTTCATAACAGTGTACTTCACGCGCGCTATATATAAGGATCTCTTTTTTTTATTTCGTTCATTTTCATTTTAAATCCCGAAATTCTCTCTTCTTCTTCGTCCATATCCTTATTCTCCATTGGGGTTTTCGATCGCGATTTCCATCGAAATTCATCGTGCATTTTTCCGAATCGGTGTTTATTTGTGTTCGCCACAGGTTATATTCTACTTTTGAGCTGATTTTTTGCTTCGTTTTAGGTTTTTAAGTTCGTAGTTTAGGGTTTTTGTTTCGGATCTGATATTTTTTGTGTGTTATTGCAGCAGAATGGTTAAGAGGAAGGAAGTTTCAGTCGATAGTGTTCATATTGAAGAAGGTGATGTTTATTTTTCGATTTTTGCTCTTATTGTATGTTTTTGTTGTCAAATGTTGAATGCTTTGCTTTGTTTTGCCTTTTAACCATTTTTTTATTTTATTTGTGAGATGATTTTAGTGTTTTTTTAATGTTTTCCCCAATTTACTAGGTTTAGGGTTTAGAAAATTTGTTAATAGCTTTGGTTTTTACTATTACAAGATCTGTTAATAGTTTTGGTGTTTACATGAATTTGTAAAGGTTACTGCAATTTTGTTGAAAAGTATCCCTTCATAATGTGCATGATGCTATACTTTGCATAACTGTTCTCATTCACTGGCTTAGCTACTCGTATTGTTGCCTTCCTTGGCATTCTGGCTTTTCAAAGGAGTGATTGAAATAAATTCTTATTTTAAACAGAATCATCATCTTGCAATTTTAACTAGATCTTATGAAACATGGAAACTTGTTTTGTTACCAAGCTAATGGTCACTAGATCGATCAATGTATGTACTCAGAGTATACATTTGCATTGTATAGTTGGTTTAGTTGCTAGCTTAGTTGGTTTATTATACATTTGCAATGTATACATTTGAGCTTGTCTTCTTGCTTTGTGCATACTTCTTGATTTTGGACAGCTTTTCCAGAGCATTCTCTATATTTCCCCTTCAGGAGTGATAAGTAAATTCTAAGAATATGGATTTTCTGCTACTAAATGAATTCCTTCCTCACTGATAGTGCACAATGTACATAAGGACCAAAAGTCTGAAAGTATAAAAATGCATAATGAATGTTTCAACTTCTAACTGTGAAGCTCTACTGTATTAAAACTATTTGCTCTTATTGAACAGAGTTTTATATTTAAAGTCCCTGTTGGTTGACTGCATTGCATGCCTTTCAAATCATTTGGCTTGTATAATGTACTCATGGCTTCTCTGTTGTTTCTCTTTTCATGAATGTTACTGTCATCCTTTAATGTTGGATGCTTGTTTTGGTGTTTACATTATTTTTGTAAAGGTTGCTGATGCAATGTAGTCCCTGGTTTTCATTGGAATCTTCTGGAGTTGATTCAAGATTTACATTTGTTTGCTTTTGAGACTAAGAACTGACTTAGGTTTCTGTTTTCTTTTTTGTGTTTAAATTCATATGAGGCTTGGGTTTTTGTATTTTAAAAGGTTGTTATATTAGTATGTTACATTATCAGTTTATCTTATAAGGTTCATTATTATATCTGTAATGTTGTTGTTTTATTATTTTTACTGATCAGTTTGGTTTTGTGTAAATAGGATTGCGCAAATCATCGCGCATCAGGAATTTATCGACTGTGCCATTGGATCTTCCCAATAAGGGGAAGAATGCTGATGATTCTGAATTTGTTGAGGATGTTTTCCTTAGTGAGCGACCTAAGAAGGTCAAGTTTGGTGTGAGAAAAAGAGTTGGTGGTGGAAAGTTAGCACAAATAACTGAGAAGAAGAAATTAATTGAAGCTGAGAAGGCTCTTCAAGCTGAGAAAGACTATGTGGCAATTGAAGCTGAGAAGAAGGTGGAAATTGAAGCTGAGAAGAAGAAGACAACAATTGAAGCTGAGAAGAAAAAGGTAGCAATTGAAGATGAGAAGAAGAAGGCAACAATTGAAGTTGAGAAGAAGAAGGCGGGAGTTGAAGCTGAGATGAAGAAGAAGGTTGTTGAGAAGGCAACAAAAAACAAGACTGATGGTGATGCAGGAGTCAAGAAGAGAGATCGGGAGGTTCAACAAGTTGTGATGCTAGTGGGCAGCGATGGAGCAAAGTAAGTTTTCATTTTTCAACATGATGTTTTTAGGGTGAAACATGTGATTTTTGCCTTGAACATCTGTTTTAGTTTTATAAATGTGTGTCATATTATTTAAGAACCTAACCTATATGTATTTTTCAACATGATGTATTTATGGTGAAACATGTTATTTTTGCCTTGAATAGTTTCTGATTTAGTTTTATGCATACGTGTCATATTATTTAAGAACCTAACCTATATGTATTTTTCAACATGATGTATTTATGGTGAAACTTGTGATTTTTGTCTTGAATAGTTTCTGATTTAGTTTTATACATACGTGTCATATTATTTAAGAACCTAACCTATATGTATTTTTAAACATGATGTTTTTTATGGTGAAACATGTAATTTTTGCCTTGAACAGTTTCTGGTTTAGTTTCATAAATACGTGTCATATTATTTAAGAACCTAACCTATATGTATTTTTCAACATGATGTTTTTATGGTGAAACATGTGATTTTTGCCTTGGAACAGTTTCTGATTTCGTTTTATAGATATGTGTCATAGTTTAGTTTAATGGTTTTACTATTTATATTAAAGTACTTGCTGTTTATTAATGATGTGATTATATGTTGCTTTTAGTGAGTGAAGTTATTATTCTATAAAGAAGTGTACCTTTTTTTTTAAATAAGGTTAACTTTTTAGTTATAATATATCATTTTATTGATGTGTTGCTATTTGCAATTGTAGAGTTGAGAAGGTTTAAGAGTCTTCTTGAAGACCGGACGTAATTAAGGAGTTGAATGTCTTATTGTCTGAGTGTCAAGTGGCTGATGTCCTCTCTCTTGGTTTTGGTAGTTTGTTGGAGATTAGTATCCGTAAGTTGCCCCTAAAAATCGTTCCTTTTTTGGTACAAAATTTTGATCCGGGTTTTTATGTGCAATAAATTGGTGCTGATAAGTATACCCTGTGCCCGGGTGATGTTTTTGATGTGCTTGGATTGCCTATTTCTGATGAGGCTGTTGTTGAGATTAATCATGCAGGTAAGTGTGAAAAGCGAGATTTAGAATTGAGGGGATGATGGAAGGAAATGTTTAAGATTTGAGAGAAAGGTGAGATTCCTTTAGAGCTGGTTTTTGACTATATGATTGGGTTGAGGGATGGAGGCGAGGACTTTCAGCGTTGTTTTATCCTGTATTGTGTTGGGCACTTCCTTGCTCCTACAAGGAGCAAGGGTATCGATATGAAGCTCTTAAGAGCAGTTGAAGATGTCAGTAGAATTAAGAAGCTGAATTGGTGTGGATATGTTCTTCAGAAATTGTGTGAGGGTGTGGAGAGATTTAAGAAGGTTCCTTCATATAAGGTTGTGAGTGGCTGTGTGTACTTTCTCTTAATTCAATTTTTACAGCGTGTACCTTATCACGGTATGAATGATTCCTTGGATGTACCCCTTCTTCAGCATTGGACTGACGAAAAGATGAAAAAAAGGTGTCAGTGGCTGAAGAAATGTGGGTATGAGCGAGCTGTGCTACTGAAGGAAGTGTATCCTTTGACTGAGTGTGGTAGATCGAGAGATGGTGGGTCGAAAGGCAGTACGAGTTGGGTTCGTAATGTTGTTGCTTCTGATTGTCGGGTTCTGCATTTCGATATTCCTCCTGGGGTTCTAACATATTTAGATATTGCAGCCCTTAAAATGAATGTGAGTATGGTGTTTCATTTGTTTTTTTTGTTTTATGTTGGTTTATTTGTACTTTAGTTTAATTATTTGTTATTTTACAGGCTGCTAGTGAGGCATTTGCCTTGTTTCGAAGGGACATGGAAGTGGTTAGTGCCAAATTATTAGAGCGTTTGTTGAAAGTAGCACAACCAGTGGCCCCTCGGGATGATCCTGATACTGATTCTGACCAACAACTTGGCTCTCAAGATTCTTTTGAAGATCCTACAATATTGAAGCAGATTGATGATTTGTACGATGGTTTTAAGAAGAAAGATATTGATTCCATGCCTAGTTTTGACCTTCACATTGATGATTGACCTTCACATTGTTTTGAAAATATTTTGTAATAGGCTGTGGTGGATTTAGTTGGGGCCAGAAATTGAATCTTTTGGATGAAAACAAAGTTTGAACTTTAGTTATGACAGGTTCTCTGACTTTAAGCATGACAGGGTGGATGTTTTATGTTAAAACAATGATAGTTAATTGTAATACATGCTCACTATAAATGTTCATTTTAGAAGTTTATTTTCAGAAGTTTATTTTAGTGATTTCTCCTAAAATTTCAAAGTTAGCTGCTTATTTGTCTGCCAGGTTGGATTTTAGGTTAAAACATTGCATGTTTGTAGTGATACATCTTCACTATAAGTTGCATTAGTCAAAATTTTAGCCTGCTATCAACCTGATATTAATTTTGGCAGACTTGATATTTAAGTTAAAACATTGAGACTTTATAGTGATAGATGTTCATTATGAAATGTATAATTCATATGATTTTTTAATGCAGTCTATAATGTCGATTCTACGATTGTAATGAAGGTTTTATCAAAAAACATTAATACTTTAGAATAAAATTTGTAATGAATGGTCTATATTGTCACTTAAAATGAACATTCGGTTTCTGAAGTGCACTTGAAATAAGTTGCTAAATCTTTTGGGTTAATTACACTTGAAATAAGTTCCTGAAGTGCTTCAAATGATATGTTGTTTTGGTGTTTTGGTACCAAACTCATTTGTAGATCGTTTACCTTTCTCTAATGCCGACTTGATTCTTGAATGCCTTCCTTTTGTCTTTGCATACATTGGACTGAGTATGTTTGTTGTGACTGGACTTGATGCGCTGATAGCCTCATATTGTTCTGTGGCGCTTGATTTTGTAGACAAGATTTACTGAATTTCGATTGTTTGTTTACCTAGTGCATCTTCGAGAACTCCTCTAGCATTTACACTGTCTTCACTCTTCAAGATCAGGTTGTAGAATTTCCTTGCCTTTTCATGACGCCATGGAATAGTGTCCTTCAATTTCTTTGTTGTCGGGTCTATGTCTTGCTTGAGGTATTTATCCCAGACCTATTTCTTCACATTCTTTGTCCATCTTGTAAAAATGTACTGTGGGGGTATTCTGGAGGTGGAATGGAGGTGCAAAACTCGAATGTAATGAAAGCACAACATACCTGTTTCAAGCAGTGAAGGGTGTTTAATTTATGTTAAAACAATAATTGTTTATACTAAAACCGTAATTGTTTATAAGAAGAATTGTTGATAAGCTACATACCTGTTTCTTCAAAGGCCTTGCAAGAACAGTTGAGCTTGTGTTTTATTGAACATTACTGATTCTATTATTGTTGGGTGCTTCTCCCAACTTACTTCAAACAGTTTGAAATTGCCACCGTTGTAGCTCTCCGCTATTGTTGTTGCCATTGCGATGTCGAATTCATTCTTGAAGTCATTATATAGTTTCAAAGTGTAGACCTTACATGCATGTTTTAGAAGCCCAGCATGACTATCATGTGCTGATTTTGGGATAGATCGAGCGCAGTTGTGTTCGGTCGTGCTTTCTATACTTCTCCATTTCTTGACAGTTTTCTCAAATATCTTTAAGAATTGAGTGAGAAATGTTGCTTTACTAGCATTGAACATGATGGCACTATTGGTACTCTCACTCCTTTGTGATGCTAGAATTCCAGCTGAGAAAAAAATCCTTGTTCAAAGCTAGTTACCATTTACTGCGGGTATTATATAGACGTTGAAACCAAGTGTGGTCTTCCAAGCCATATGTTGTGATCATAACCTGCCAACTATCTTCAAATTCTTCATGATTAACAAACTCTGTTAAGCAATGATCAAATGCCTTTTTGAATGAACCGTCTTTCTTCAATTCTCCATAGTGCGTACAAGCATTTTGCTGAAGGTGCCATATACATAGTCGGTGTCTTGTTGTTGGTAAAACCTATTCCGGTATGTAATGTTGAAACACATGAGTCATATATTAAAACAGTAATTTTTTATAAAGAAACCTTAATTGTTTATGAAAAGATCAGGATTTGTAAGGTAAACAGTACCTTTTCTATTGCAGTCGTCATTGCTTGGTCTTGATCAGTGAATATGGTTATGGGTTTTTTCCCTCCCATGCATTTTATGAAGGTTTCAAGCAACCATTCAAACGTTGGTTCCTTTTCATCAGATATGAAAGCACAAGCAAACATGACGTTCTTCTAATGGTTGTTGATGCCCACAAATGGAGCACATATTAGGTTGTATTTGTTTGTTCTAAAGGTTGTGTCGAACACCAATACATCTCCAAACAATGTGTAATCCTCCTTCATCATCGAGTCTCTCCAAAATAAGGCTGATAACCTGCTTTCATCATCCATCTTCACTCGAAAGAAAAAATCTGCATCTTCTTCATTCTTTTGTTGAAGCTGCTCTATAACAGTTTGTGCATCCCCACCTTCAATCACTTTCATTCTCAGCCTTCCAATGTAGTTTATATGGTCCCTCATGGTATGCCCTAAAGTCTCTTCACCTCCAGTTCCATGGACCAAGTAATTGAAGCCAATTGATGGCTTTAATCCAGTGGCTTCATCCCCTCTATGATCTTGGCCTTCTCTGCTGTGATTTTTCTCTCACTACGTTGTAGATATTGCCAAGCTGGTCTTGTAAAGTCATGGTTGTGCTGCAAGATATGGTGCATCACTTTATAAAGGTTGTCCACCAACTTGATTCGTATTTCAGCCTTACAACCTGTTCTAGTTACAGAAAATTCCTTTGTCTTTCTCCTTTTCGAGGTTGATTCGTTTGATCCATCACAAATTGGCATTGGTGGGGTTGATGTTGCTTTTTTGTCTCGAGTTTTCCCTTGACATGAGCATGAAAAGTACTTTTCAGCAACGACTCCTTCATTGTTCTTCCTTTGTGTGGTTTTTTTGTAGTTGAATCATAATTTGTTAGCATGCCATTTGTAGAGGTCCTCCAATTCTTGCAGCGTTCTTACTTGAAGCCCATCAAAGCATCCAGCTACGTCAATTTCAGTTAAGTTTGGTAGATGGTCATACACTGCAGTAATTTCAAATAAAACATTAGAGTTTCAGACTGAAACACTTGATATATAACTTAAATCATATAGGTTTTATATATTAAAAATATAGAGTTACTCATTCGTAATTTCAGTTAACTTTTCTTTTTGGTTTTTCTTCTCTGATCCAAGACTCTTAAATATGTTCAGTATAAACACTAAAGCTTTATATTAAAACTTGGACTTTTAGTCTTAAAACACTATAATGAAATTGGGATTCAACTAACAACAATATGCTAGCAACAAGAAGTTGTTCTTCGATTTCATGAATAGAAGAACTTCATATTTGTTCAAAAAAAACATACTACTTATGATTTAAAAGCTAACACTGTGTATGTGCAACATTCAGTTTTTAATGATCTAATTCTGTATGGATTAAAGGGGAGACATACACTCAGTAGGCATAACAACAACAACAAGATGTTGTTCTTCAATTTCATGAACAGAAGAACTTCATATTTGTTCAACAAAAACATACTACTTATGATTTAAAAGGTATCATTGTGTATGTGCAACATTCAGTTTTTAATGAATCTAATTCTGTATAGATTAAAAGGGAGACATACACTCAGTAGGCATAATAGCAGCAACAACAAGATGTTCTTCGATTTCATGAATAGAACAACTTCATATTTGTTCACAAAAACATACTACTTATGATTTAAAATGTATCACTGTGTATGTGCAACATTCAATTTTTAATGAATCTAATTCTGTATGAATTAAAAGGGAGACATACACTCAGTAGGCATAACAGCAGCAGCAACAAGATGTTCTTCAATTTCTTCTTCAGTTTCGATCATCTGAAGAACAGGATTAAATCAAATTAATAAAACATTACGATTATATTGCACTTCAAAACTTAAATCGCAAATAAAAATCACACAATTCTGGTCATAAATATTTGTACAATTACCTTGCCTAAATTCATGAGGTAGATCGGCAACGTTTTTTGAATCGGAAAATTGCCTGAATTCCTGAGGCAAATTGGCGAGATGTCCAACGTTTAGGGTTTAGGGTGATATCTGCAACGTTTCCGTTTCCGGCGGCAATGAATTCAGGCGAGCAGAGCAGATGGGTTAGGGGAAAAATTGCGAACATAGCCAAAGGATTTGGGAAATAAATTATGGGTTTTAGCGGCGCATGGACCCGAATTCAACCCGATTATACTGACCTGCGAATATCATTGCAATTTCCTAAAATTGCAATGTAGTCCCTGATTTTTCCATAGTTTATAGAAAGACCGTCTTTCAAGAGACGGACTCGTTTAAAAAATGCAATATATATATAAGGTAAGAAATAAGTGGTCTGTTCATAAACTTATAGACATACCGACTATCAGGAGACATGCTCACCGACAAAACTCCTCCCAAACTAAAAACTACCAAACTGCACTATGATTCTCTGTCTGCGTACGAAAACGAAAACTAAGACTTCCCCCCTAAGCCTTTCGTCTGAGTAGATACACGCACGATTACAAATTCAGTCCATATTGGACTCTTTTAAATAAAATATAATTCTTTTAAAATTTAAATTCTAACCTTAAAAGATAAGATCTAGTCAAATTATAAAAATATCTTCATAAAAATTTTTAAAAAAAAATCTCATCAAATCAACCCACAAATTTCTTAAAATCAGCACCAAAATAGTTCTCCAAATCTACTCGTTGCCACGTCCAAATTGTTTCTGCAAGGTTGACTATCAAAATTTTGCCATAATTTTTAAATGCTCCTCAAATTCCTTCTAAGCCCACAATCCTGCATCTATGATAAATAAGATACTTAAAGTACATATTAATTCGGTAAAATTACAGTAGATCTGAATAAAAAAATAAAATAATTCATACACATTAGCGGCCTTCACATTCCTTGTTTTAAAAAATGCCTATTTTTTCACAATGAATTGAGAATAAAATTTAGGACTGTTTATCACAATTTGGAGGCCCTGTGATGATACTAAAATGAGGTCCCTAAAAACGTTAGAACAATTATCAAATTAAAAAAATGAGTCTATCTCTTGAAAGACGGTCTTTCCATAAGTCATGGAAAGACCAAGGTTTAAATTATAAATTAGAAGAAATGAAGATAAAATTTCCGGGTTGCATGAATCGGGTTATAAACTTTATAACTACTACACATTGCATAATAAATTTTTAATATTGCAATTTAGACCTTTTACCTTTTATTCTTCTAATTAAAATCCGTCTTTCCATAAGACTATGGAAAGACCGTTTTTCTCAAGACTTTGCCATAAAAAATAGGCTATTGTAATATTACGATTTTTATTAATTTTAGACAGGTCAATAATACTAGGTAGCATTATTGACTTGTCTCAAATTACATAGTATTAAATCGTAATATTACAGTTCGTAGTATTATTGACCTGCCTCAAATTACATAGTATTAAATCGTAATATTACAGTTCTTGTAATTACATACTCCCTCTATTTCTCTAATAGTGGCACATCATTTTTTGTGTTAGAATTTCGGAGATGCTAAATGAGTGGATGAAATTAAATTGAAAGATGCAAAAGTAAAATGAGTGGATGTAATAACCTTAAATTTGCCATAAATAGAAAGTGTCCATATAAAAGAATCATCTCAAATTAGAAAGTGTGCCACTATTAAAGAAACGGGGGAGTATGATATCTCAATAAAATCTAAAACATTAAAATTTAACTTCTATAGGTTCATCATTCTAATGTGTTGCTACCAAGATTCGAGAAAATATTATATTTTCAAGAAATGTTAATGAAGAAATTTAAAATATTTTTAGAAATTAAAATGAAAAAGGATTGGTTGAAGAAAAGTTAAGGATTTAGAGAAGTTGGAGAGATAAATATTGCATTCAAAATGGGATAGATTGTGATGGTGAACAACTGAAAATTGTTTATATTTTATAGATTAAACAAACATAAAATGGGTTTCAAAATTTTTTAGACCTGTTCTGTGGAATCTACAAAACCAAGTGATAGCCAACCCTTAATATGAACTTTGCTCCCACATATTTAAGCCATTTTTCGGTTCTTGATTTGGATGGTAAATTTGGAACGGACATTTAAAGTGAGACAAAGTCGCGTGCGAGACCGTCTCACAGCGAGACCAATGATTAATGTGCAATATAATGAAGTTTAATTAAAGATGGGTTCCAAAAATAAGTTAAAAAGTTTGGGAGAGGAAGGATGGATCCAGGTGCAAATACCACTTTCTGGGGGTGCGGGACATAAATAATTGAGAAATAAATGATTCTGGGTCATAAGAATCTCGCAGGTCAAGAATCTGGGTCAGAGAAATTTGCGAATCAATTTTTCCCCTCATTTTTGCGCAATCCACGGATTTTTACTGCAAGACTTGATGTTTCATTTGCAGTACTTGATGTTTCAACCAAACATTTTGATATGTTTATAGAATTATTATTTTCCCACTAAAATCATGTGTTCTAAGTTAAATTTTGATCTTTTTATGTAAATATTGTGTTTGCATGTTAATTTTTTTGGCCACTTTACTTGTTTTGACACTAGTTTGGGATATGTTACTATCTGTTGGGGAAAAATATAGTTTCCCTCTTTGTGTGATTAGGATGATAAATGAAAAATAATCAAGACACCAAATTTGGTTACGCGGAAAACCCAAAACGGGAAAAACTGCGGGACTAGGTAGTCCAACTCTTCCACTATATGATTAAAGTGGGGTTACAATGTCTCACCCAAAATGTGGATGGATTACAAAGGTTTTCTCACACTATGATAGATATCTATCAACTAGAGAGGATGAAGACTTCTCTCTACTACTCTCTCTTGGAGGATATCTAGAAGGAAAGGAAATGGTTTTTTGGTTGGATGATTAAGTCCTCTCCAAGAGCACCCTATTTATAGATGAGCACTCAAGCTCTAGAATTCTCTTCTCCATCTCTCCAGCTACCACAATTAATGATTGGAAGCTTCTAGGAGGTATTTCTAGAATATGCTTCATGGTCTAGATACATCCCCCATCATACTAGAATCTTCTTCCAATTTTATCAAAGGAAAATTCTAGAATTATGAAGGAATACCCAACACTATCTTACTTTTAGAGTTTTAACTTACATTTTCTTTTTTATTGATGTGTTAGCTTTTCATCCTGCCTTTTAAATTATTATGTTTGGAACGTACTAACTTTCATTAAACTCTCTAAAACACTGTACACCATTCGAGTTTACAAAATCACCTATCCCTTACTCATACGCAACCACAAGCTTAGCACATTTTCCTTTAAGCTTAAGATTCACGCAACCCCTACTCACTATACATTCAAGAATTCGTTCAAGTATATCTATCTCCCTAGTATCATATTTGAAGCGCTTCTCATTACACTATTGCCATTTTCCATACAGTGTTTCAGCTACTGTAATATTTAACATTCTTGCTCCCCAACCCTTGCCTCTATAACGTCTCACTAACCACTCCAATTCTGAATCCCATTCTCCCAACCTTCATTCCATTTGCATATATACCTTAACACGTCATTCCACGTCACTTTAGTTACCCTACAGCCAAAGAACAAGTGTTGTATGGATTCTTCATCGTCATAAAAGAGGCAATTTGCATCCTTAATCAGCCCAAATCTTCTCATTCTATCCCTTGTAGCAAGCCTTTTGTGGCAGCTTAACCAAAGAATAAACTTGGCTCTTGGTCTCGCTGAATTTCCCTCCAGTAGCTTTCCCCGTGAGACTCTTGGCTGTTCTCCTCTCAAGCTTTCATAAACCAACCTTGTGTTAAACTTGCAATTCCCTTCCAGTTAGATCCAACCCTCCAGTCTTTGCACCCCATTATGCATTTTGCCCATCTTTTTATCATCAAAGAACAGGAGACCATAAAGTTCATCGTCATTACATCACTCCCTTTTATGTAATATGAATGCATCCACTGGATCCACAATCTATCAGTTTTTCGACATAAGTTCCATAGGTTTTTGCTCAAACATGCCAGATTCCACACAAGTAAAGAAATGACGTTTAAACGGCCAGATTTCTTTGGTTCACACATTTTTTACCATAATTGTGATTTCTTCACCCCAACTCCACAGGAAAGATCGACAGAACGCCTAAATATGTTTAAGCACTGATTTAGGTAGGGGAAATACCTGTAGCCAGTAGTTTGTAGTTGAGAACGGAACGCTTTGAACCAACTATAGCCTCCCCGCATAGACCAAGAGTTTTGCACTCGAGTTCCTGATTCTGTTAACAATTCTATCCACAAGCGGCTTGCACATATGAACTGTGAGTTTCCTACTAGAAAAGGGGCACACCTAGATAGCAAAACGGTAATAAGCCCTCATCAAATCCAGTAACTCTCAGTATAACCTCCTTTTATTCATCCACAGCCTTGCCAAAGTAGACTTTGCATTTTTTGGCTAAATTCCAGGCCTGTTGATAGTTCAAACTTTCCATACCCCTTCATCAATGCCTCCACCTATTCCACTTCACCTTTAGAAAATTGAAATACATAGTACGCGAATGTGAGGCTCCTGATCTACGATAAATTACACTTTGGGTGAAAGTTGTAGCTCTGTTCTCTGCCAACATCTTGGACACACCGTGTCATATACTCTAGGACAATAAAAAACAACAACGGTGATAACGGATCTCCTTGCCTCAATCTTCTCCTAGCCTGGACAATTTTGGTCAGTTTTCCATTCACCATATATTTATAAGAGATTGTTGAAACACATAGCATTGCACAATTCACATACCTATCAGGTAAACCCATTCCCCTTAGGATCTCTTCAAGTGCTTTCCAATCCAATGTATCATAAGCTTTCTGCATGTCCATTTGAATGGTACATCTCGGGCTTCAATTCTTCTGGTTATAACCCCTGATCAGTTCATGTGCAATCATGATGTGGTCATGAATGCTTCTTCCCGGAACGAAAGCTGCTTGATTCTCCTAGACTATTTCCTGCTCAATCTATTTGTCAGGATTTTAGAGATTATCTTGTATAAAGTGGAACAGCAAGAAATCAGTCTTAGGTCCTTTATCTTCTTTGTAGCTGGGCTTTTGGGGATTAAGGAAACTAGAGTGTAGTTTGCAAACTTATACAATCTTCCCTTATCAAAAAAATCTACCATGGCTTCCATTACATCAGCTTATATTTTTCCCCATGAAGCCTTAAATTTTTTTTGCAGTAACCCCATCACAACCTGGCGCGTTTGAATCTCCAATACCTCCTGTACTATCACTTTTGATATCAAGCTTCTGCTTGCTTCATTTCTCAGTACCTTTCCTTGTCTGATCACTCCTATATCAACAGACTGCTCCCTTTCTTCTGCTCTGCCAATTAGTCGTTGAACTCCAGTGTAAAGTCAAGAGATATGCTTTGATATTTTAATTGGCAGTTTTTGTGAACATATTTGGAAATGAAAAACTTTCCATGTTGGAACATGCAAATTAGAATATTTACGCCTAGAAAATTTATGGGAAAAAGGACAGAATATTATGGAATTTGTGAGATATGGAAATCTGAATATTCTGCTATATATTAGGCATGTAGAAACATAGTTGATTTATGGAAAATCCCTACAAATATGGTGTTGATATTATCGAATATATAGGAGATATTGTAAAAAGGAAAATCCCTTTATTTATGAGATTTGGATATGCTTCAAGAAGAATATAAGGAATAGGAATATTATGGAGATAATCTTGGAGAATTCTGATCTGCTCATGGTTATAAAAGGGGACAACCACGGCAGCATTGATTACGGTTTTGATCAGAGAAAATTTTCACACAGATTTTCAATCTTTCGAGAGAATTGCAAAGAGCCAGAATTCTATGTTCCAACATACGTGACCTGCTGTTCAAAGTTCATAATCGTATACCTTAATTCCTCGGGAGGAGGAGATCCAGCATCGATGAGTTTCGAGGTCAAGGGAGTCTGATCAAGGCGGATTGGTAGCTAGGGGAGCTAGCAAAATTCACACGTTATAGTTAGTAAAGGTAAGTATTTTGTATAATGTACTTTGTACTGTATCTTTCTAATTAGTGGATTCATTTTGAACTGGGCCAGGCCTCGCAGATGTAGGTGGATTTCACCGAACTGCGTAACCAAGTCTTGTGTCGTTAGTACTTTTATTTATTGCATACTTGGTTAGATAGGTTATGTTGGAACATACTAATAAGAATTAGAAATTTTTGGTAAAACCAAATTTCATTTGGTATCAGAGCTTGGTCACTTATTTTTCCCTTGGTTGTGTCAAGGAACGTGTGATCCGGTTTTACCATGGAAACTAAAGAAGGAGCTTTGGTGTCTCGGCCACCTCTGCTAGAAGGCAACAACTACAATTATTGGAAGGCACGCATGGGAGTTTTCATCAACTCACTGGATGAACTTGTGTGGTTCTATGTTGAGAATGAGTGGAATCACCCTACTGAAGATGTTGATACAAGCTCTAAGGGGAAAGAAGGAGAGTCAAGTCAAAGGGAGCAGAAACTCAAAGACAAAGCTAGTTGGACTCCTGATGACCTCAAGGCATCTCTGGCGAATTCAAAGGCACTGAATGTAATCTTCACTGCGATTGATGAAAACCAATTCAAACTCATCTCTACATGTCATCAAGCCAAGAAAGCATGGGATATTCTGCAAACTGTTCATGAAGTAACCAGTCGAGTTCGAGAATCTAAACTACAAATGTTGGCTACTAAGTTTGAGGAGCTCAAGATGGGGGAGGATGACACCATTGCTACATTCAATGGAAAACTCAGGGACATCTCCAATATGGCATACCAACTTGGAAAAGTCTACAAAGAGGCGAAGTTGGTGAAAAAGACCTTGAGATCACTTCCTAAAAGGTTTGCAATGAAGGTTGTGGCAATAGAAGAAGTAAGAGATGTAGCTACCATGAGCTTAGATGAACTAATGGGATCATTACAGACATATGAGATGACGTTTCAACCAGCTACAAAAAGGGTCCAAAAGGTGTTGACATTCAGAACATCTTCTTCAAAGGACAATCACGATTCTGACAATAATGATGAATTTCAAAAGCTTGCACTTATCACGAAGAATTTCTCAAGAATGCTGAAGAAAGTAGTAAACAAGAAATCTCAGGAGAGGTTTGGAGGAAATAGACCAAGGCCACAGGATACTAGTAATAATTGTGGAACAAGATTTGAGCAAGGAAATCAGCAGTTCTTCAGAAATCAAAGAAGTGAACCAAAACAGCCTGGAAGAATTCAATGCAGGGAATGTGAAGGATATGGTCATATTCAGGCTGAATGTGCAAACACTCGGAAAAACAGGGAAAATCTTATGTCACCTCGTGGAGTGAAGATGAAGAAGAAGAGAAACACGAAGAGGAACTTGTAAGCAACTATGTGGAATTTGGAGCAAAAATTTATGATGCATCGAAGAATGAATGTTCCAACACACTGGATAAAGTTGAAGTTGTATGTTCCAACATAGATCCATGTGAAGCATCCACTGATGAAGATGATGGACTTGCTGTTAGTGATGAAGAAATCTACAGCACTTATGAAAAGATGTATGCTATGTGGCTTTAAGTGGTTGATACAAACAAAGGAATTGAGGAAGAAAGGGTGCAGTTGATGGAAAAAAAAAAGAACTGCATGTAAACGTTGCTAAACTCAGAAAGGAAATTGAAGAATTAAACGAAAAGCTGATATTAGCAATCAAGAGAGCTGAGACTTCTGAAGCAGTAATTTCTAAATTGAATTCTGGAAAAGCTAAGCTTAATGATATTCTGGATAAGCTAAGCTTAATGATATTCTGGATATAGGAAAGAATATTGGAGATCGACACGGAATTGGGTATAACACAGGCACACTCAAGTCTGAGGCACACGAGTTACTCCATAATCCATCGAATCTCAAGACAAAGCTTCGAGAGGTAATGAGAAAGTTTGGCAAGCCCTATCAAAGGAAACCTCTCATCTGCAGCCACTGTTCATACCAAGGTAACTCCGAGGATAAATTTCAGAAACTATACAGATATCAAATGGCAGGATTTCAACTCGTTGTATGTTCCAACATAGGCGAAGTACAGAAAACCAGAACGGTCAGAAAAATATGGGTTGTCAAAAGATCTGGTACATGCTTTGTTGCACATACTTCGCTTATATCATATTCCAGAGACTCGTGGTACTTTGATAGTGGATGCTCTCGCCATATGACTGGAACTCGAGAATTCCTTACAAATATCACACCTTTCGATGGTGGTTATGTTACGTTTGGTGATGGAAAGAAAGTTGAGTGGTTGGAAAAGATGAACTATGGATTGAAGGATTTTCAGTATTTACAAGTGAAGACCTGAAGGCCAATCTACTGAGCATAAGTCAATTGTGTGATGATAATATGATTGTGGAATTTCAAAAGGATAAATGCATAGTGAAATGTGAAGAAGCCAAGGTTCTTTCAGGCATACGATCATCATATAATTGCTATATGCTAGAACAAGAAGTACAATGTATGATCTCGAAGCATGATGAAGGATTTTTGTGGCACAGGAAGCTCGGTCACATCAATTACAAAACCTTGGTGAAAATTACAAATGCAAAAGCTGTAAGAGGTATGCCTACCTTAACAAGCAAGGACAGAATTGTGTGCGGACCATGTCAACAAGGTAAACAAATTCGATCTCCCCACTCGTCAGTTCAATATATAACCACCTCAAGAAATCTGGAATTATTGATTGTGGATTTGATGGGTCCAGTCAATACGCCTAGTATAGGTGGAAAGAAATATATCTTTGTATGTGTTGATGATTTCTCCAGATATATATGTGGGTAGCTTTTCTTAAAGAAAAATCTGATACGGTGGAAGCATTCAGAAGTCTGGTGATAAAGTTACAGACTGAAAAAGGAAGTCCAGTGGGAAAGATTGTTCGAATTTATAGTGATCATGGTAGAGAATTTGAAAATTCTCAATTTAGTGATTTCTGTAATGAGCTTGGTATTCAACATGAGTTTTCTGCACCAATAACTCCTCAGCAAAATGGTGTTGTAGAACAGAAAAACAAAACCTTGCAGGAGATGGCTCAAGTTATGTAAGCCGAGAAAGAAATTCACAAAATATGGTGGGCAGCAGCTATTAACACAGCTCGCTATACGATTAATCGAGTATATCTGCGTCCATTCACCAGCAAAACATCTTACGAGATTTGGAATGGCAGGAAACCAAATGTCACATACTTTCATGTGTTCTACTGGAATTTTTCTTGGGTATTCTATCAACATCCGTGCTTATCATGTTTATAACAATCGGACCAACACACTTATGAAGTCTATCAATATTATTGTGGACGATTCTGAAGAAGGACAAAACTCAAATGTCGGAGAAAAAGAACCGGGTAACACTCATGTTCCAACACAGCCTCATCAACCTGACAAGGAAGATTCATCACATGTTGGAACATCTGAGCAGATGAATGTAACCAGTTGACACTGAGCATGTTGGAACATCATCCCCCACTGATGTATCCTATGTTCCAACACAGGACCAACCTGAATCAATGGCACGAAGTACTTGACCATTTCCTCGGGTGGATTATAGGAAGTTGGCTGGATTACAATGCTTCATCTCTCTCATTGAACTAAAGAATTACAAGGAGGAATTACTGGATGAATACTGGATTGCTACAATGCAATAAGAACTAGGTCAGTTTGTGAGAAACGATGTATGGTATTTCACGCCTTGCCCTAAGGGTGTTAATGTCATCGGCACAAAATGGATTTTCAAGAATAAATCTGATGCTGATGAACATGTTACTAGAAACAAAGCTAAACTGGTTGCTCAAGGATGCACACAAGTTGAAGGTGTGGACTTTGATGAGACATTCGCACCAGTTTCCAGGTTAGAGTCAATTCGAATTCTACTTGCTATTGTCTGCTCTATAAACTTTACTTTGTATCAAATGGATGTCAAGAGTGCATTTCTAAATGGTGTGGTAAATGAAGAAGTTTATGTGGAACAACCTAAAGGATTTGAGGATCCTCATTACCCTCATCATGAATATCGCCTCAAAAAGGCCTTATATTGTTTAAAACAAACACCCAGGACATGGTATGAACGACTTACTAACTTTCTTATTAAGAAAGGTTATCATTTAGGGGGAGTAGATCGCACTTTTTTGTGCTTGATAAGTCATCAAAAATTCTGATTGCTCATGTGGATGATATAGCATTCGGCTCTACTTCACCATCTATGGTACATAAGGTTGTCATGGTTATGCAGGCTGAGTTTGAAATGAGCATGGTTGGAGAGCTCACATACTTTCTAGGACTGGAAGTTAAGCAAGGAAAACATGGCCTGTTCATAAATCAAAGCAAGTATGCATTGAATCTCATGAAGAGATTTGGTTTAAGCAATGCCCAAGCAGTTCAAACACCTATGGGGGTTTCTGACAAACTTGTCAAGGATGAGAAAGGAGTTGCAGTTGATCAATAGCTATACAGGGAATGATTGGGAGTCTACTGTATTTAACAAGTAGACCAGATATATGTCTCAGCGTAGGAATCTATGCAAGATTTCAGGCTGACCCAAAAGAGTCTCATATAACGGCAGTCAAAAGAATTATTCGATATGTAAGTGGGACTTCTGAGTATGGTGTCTGGTAGTCTAAGAATCAAGACTCTAAGTTGATTGGGTATAGTGATTCTGATTGGGCTAGTAATGCTGATGATCAAAAAAGCACTATAGGTGGATGTTTCTTTATTGGCACGAATCTGGTTTCTTGGTATAGTAAGAAACAAAATTCAATCTCTTTATCTACTGCAAAAGCTAAATATCTTACTGTTGAAAGTTGTTGTGCACAATTATTATGGATGAAGCAAATGATGAAAGATCATGGAATTCATCAAGGCCCCTTGAAGATTTTATGTGACAACACAAGGGCTATTGATATTTTAAAAAATCCAGTCCAGCACTCGAGAACCAAGCATATTGACATAAGGCATCATTTTATTAGAGATCTTGTTGAAAGGAAGGAAGTTGAGGTAGTCTATGTTCCAACACACGAGCAATTTGCTGATATCTTTACAAAGCCGTTGGACACTGCCACTTTTGAAAGTCTCAGACAACACTTAGGTGTTTTTCAAATATGAGGTAATCCTTGCATGTAGTTAAATGTAAAAAAAAATTTATTTTCTGTCAAAAAATTCAGAAAAACAAAAAAATATGAAAAGAAGAAAAGTTGTGCAAAAAATAGAAGAAGAATAGTTGGATAGTTATAAGTTATGATATGTTGGAAGATGTTATTTTTTGATGTGATACCTTGAGTTGACAAGAGGGAAAAGAGTCATCATTACCCATCTTGGAAAACCAAAAAGAGGTTTCACGGCAAAAGAGGAAGAGAGTTGAAGAGTTTGTGTTGGATTCAAAATTGTCCAGATCCTTTCAAATCCCTCCATTTTTTGCCACTCTCCCATTCTTTTTGGTATTCTTTGAAGTTGTGTTGCAAAATCTCCCCACGATCTTTCTCCCGCAACAACTTCGTGCCAAAAAATGTCTTCAACCACAAACTCTCCCTCGGTCGAACCCAAAACTCACAAAGCTCTCAAACTTCCCGAAGTTGACAATGCTGAACAAAGAGGAGAAGAATTCAAAGCCGGTGGCTCTGGTCTGGGTGATGGAAATCAGGAAGGAAGCCCCAGTAACAAAAGAAAGGGTCCGTTTCAAAAAGTAACTAACCCTGATCCTCCAACTATTAAAATCTATGGGATGGAATTCAAGACTATAGATGATATATTTGAATGGTTGGAAGCTAATAGATTTATAGTAGACTTGACAAAGATTAAGTGCATATTCCTGAATGTTAAGGTCAAAGAATTTTTGACCGGGAACATTGGAGATTTGTGGAATGTCAAAAACTATAAAGTGAAGTTCTTGAGGGGAAGATATGATGAGTACAGAGGGAAGGATAAGTTTTATATTTATTCATCTGTTCCTCATCCGAGCTGTGTTGCTATGAGAGAAATTAGAGATAAGGAGGCTACAGGACAAGAAGTGATTCGGTCTACAGATAGGTTGCCTGTAGGATTTTTTTATTTGAGGGTAGCTCAGAGATTAGAAGAGCTGAGAAAACCAATAATTATTGACGTCTCTGACAGTGAGGAAGAGAAACATGCTGCCTATGTTCCAACATAGCAGGCTGAGGATGAAAATAGTGTAGAGATGGATGTTGATGATGATATAGGAGGAGAAGACCAGGTTAAGATAACTGGTGATGCACATGGGGACAAGGAAGGAGCTCACAATGAAGAACCAGTCGCAGAACCAAGTGAATTAGAAGAAGTGCAGAATGTTGGAACACAGACTGCTGGAACTGAAGGAGCAGAGGATACTTAGTATGTTCCAACATAGGAACACTCTGAGATTAATTATTCAAGTGATGAAGTGCTAGATGAGTTCTTACAGTCAGTCAAGGGCAAAAGAAAGGAGGCTGCAACAGAAGATTCTCCACCAACAAAAGGGCCAAGAAGAATCAGGAATCTACAAAAAGGAAAGTGCTTCCTCCCCTCCCTGTAAGCGATGCACTTTCTTTCTCATACGTTGATTTAAAATGTAAAGAGATGGGAGAAGTTTTTGCTGAGAGGAAGTTTATTCCTGAGAGACCTGTAGACCTGGAGGCATACAGGAATAGTGATTTCTTAGATTTTCTGGATTTGATAGGAATGAAGAGGGCGGCCACTGTCGGGCTTCAGTATAATAGGCAAGTGGTCATTGAGGTGTACTCCAAATTGATGGCTGAAAATTTGGAATTTGACTCTCCCTGGTTTGGAAGGGTGTATGTGCGGGGAAAGATTATAGATCTCTCAGCTGCCAGAATAAATAAGGTTTTGGGGCTGCAAACACCAGAGTTCGAAGGGGTGTTTCTTGAGGATTTAGGAGTAACAGATGATCAAATACTGGAGACAATCTCAGGAGGATGCAAGGCTAAGTGGCCTGAAGCAAGGTATTCACAAGCTTTATGTTTGTCATCATGATTCTTTGGCCTGTATCAGATAGCAGTCAACTGCTGGATGCCATCCTCGAACACAACTGCCCTGATGAGAGAAATGGCCAAGTTAATGTTCTGTGTTGGAACACAGAAGCCAGTCAATCTTGAACTGTTTATTCAGCAGAACCTGGTGAGGCAAGCCACAGCTCCCAAAGCAAAACATGTCATTGTCTATCCCGGTTTGATTTCAGCGTTGGCTAAAAGTGCCAAGGTAAAGGGGAAGGCAAAAGATATGATTGTAGACACAGAATTCTTGAGGCCGAACAAGAAGATATTTGGGTTACGTCATGTTCATGATCTACCGTGGAGTCCTTCTGGGTCTACTTCTTCAACTTCTGAAAAGAAAGCTAAACTGGTGGTCCTGAATACAAGATTGGGGGAAATAGCCATTCAAATGGAAGCACTTGAAGCAGAAAAGATGAAACTGGAGATTGAAAAAGTGCAACTGGAGGACTGATCCTGAAAAGATTTTTTTCCTATGTTCCAACATAATGTCACAATTAGGGGGAACCTACTTTCTGCTTCTGTTTTTTTTTCCTGTGGCATTTGTATGGCCCTGGGGGAGAATTTTGGATAATTTGGCTGTAATATGAAGTTTATTTTGGATGGTATTCCTGGAATTCTAGTACTCGGTTCTGGTATTCATATGTTTATGGATTTCTGGTATTCAATTTTAGATCAGATTCAGTATTGTTCATATGTTCCAACATAGGTGGAGTTGGGAAGACCTGTGTGTGATTACAAGTTTTTCGTTGAGAGAGTAATTGACCAAAAAGTTTTGAGCCCACAAAATGCAAAAGGGAGAGATTGTAAAGTCAAGAGATATGCATTGATATTTTAATTGACAGTTTTTGTGAACATATTTGAAAATGAAAAACTTTCCATGTTGGAACATGCGGATTAGAATATTTACGTCTAGAAGATTTATGGGAAAAATGACAGAATATTATGGTATTTGTGAGATATGGAAATCTGAATATTCTGCTATATATTAGGCATGTAGAAACATAGTTGATTTATGGAAAATCCCTACAAATATGGTGTTGATATTATCGAATATATATGAGATATTGTGATGAGGAAAATCCCTTTATTTATGGGATTTGGATATGCTTCAAGATGAAGATAAGGAATAGGAATATTATGGAGATAATCTTGGAGAATTCCGATCTGCTCATGGTTATAAAAGGGGACAACCACGGCTGCATTGATTACGGTTTTAATCAGAGAAAATTTTCACACAGATTTTCAATCTTTCGAGAGAATTGCAAAGAGCCAGAATTCTATGTTCCAACATATGTGACCTGCTGTTCAAAGTTCATAATCGTATACCTTAATTCCTCGGGAGGAGGAGATCCAGCGTCGATGAGTTTCGAGGTCAAAGGGAGTCTGATCAAGGCGGATTGGTAGCTAGGGGAGCTAGCAAAATTCACACGTTATAGTTAGTAAAGATAAGTATTTTGTATGATGTACTTTGTACTGTATCTTTCTAATTAGTGGATTCATTCTGAACTGGGTCATGTAGGTGGATTTCACCGAACTGCATAACCAAGTCTTGTGTTTTTAGTACTTTAATTTATTGCATACTTGGTTAGATAGGTTATGTTGGAACATACTAATAAGAATTAGAAAATTCGATAAAACCAAATTTCATCCGTAATCTCCTTTTCAATACCCTCCTGGTCAGTAACTACTTCCCCATTCTCTTTTTCTAGTTTCTGTAAGCCCAACATCTTATTTCTTGATCTCATAGATGCAAACAAATATTCATTGTTCCATCACCCAGTTTCAACCACTCATCTTTCGATCTCTGCTTCGCACTTTTTCATTTATATCACCTTAGTTCTATACTTCCTTAATGCAGCTTATAACTTTTTCAATGTATAGCTTCTCCATTCTACGGTTTTTCAGGTTTTGCTGAGCTACTGCCAATTCACCTCTTGCTTGCTCAAGCTTCACCCTTGTGCCTCTAATATGTTTTGTAAACTACCATAAATCTTTCAATAATCGCAGAAGCTTCCTCAACACTATAAACATTGGTCTCCCCATCACTGTTTTATTCCAGCTCTCCCCCAATAACCTGCTTTACATCCTTTTGATCCAACAGGTAATTCATGATTTTAAATTGTTTCTGGTTCCCCCATTTTGACTCTCAACCATCACTACAAGAAACAACACCTATTACTTTGCCCCTTTTACCTCGGTTTTTTCCTTAACCCTAAAACACCGAGGTAAATAGTTATTTTACCTCGGTTGTGTTTTTTTTGTAATAAAAAATATTTTTTACCTCGGTTTAAAAAAAATTAAGGTAAAAAGTATGCATGACCGACGTTGCACGCATGTCTGGCTTACTGACGATGTGACCGAGGTCGCACGTGCCTATCCTAGACAAGAATGATAGATGCTGCACGTAGTTTGGCTTACTGACATTGTGACCGAGGTCGCACGTAACTATCCCAGACAAGAATAACCGACCTCACACGCATATTTGTCTTATCGACATTGTGACCGGCGTCGCACGTACCACTCGTAGACAAGAAATGACCGACGTTGCACGCATGTTGTCTTAGTGACGTTGTGATCGAGGTTGCACGTACCTATCTCAGACACAAATGACCGCATTGCACGCATGTCTGGCTTACCGACGTTGTGATCTAGGTCGCACGTACATATCCTAGATACAAATGACTAACGTCGCACGAATGTCTGGCTAACCTACGTCGGTTGTTTTTGTGACCGACATTGCACATCAATCTCGCAAACATAGTACTTAATTATAAGTATTTGAATAATAGATAGCACCCTTGCGATACACGATTTAAAATAATTATATATATATAAATTATGTAAATAATTTTTTAATTAAACTAAAATATAAGTTTGAATTTTTTTATACAACTCCATTTCTTTTATATTTTAAAAGATTTCATATATATGCTTTTAACTATGACTTCATGTTTATATTTTCAAATGAAATGAATTAAATTTAGAGTTCGAGTAATACATGATCGTAGTTGAATATAAATAAATAAACTTTATTTTCTCACCGAATCAAATTTTATGTACAACTTATTCATAATTATATAAAATTAGTTGTGTGTAAAATAAGTAGTATATAAAATTTTATATGCTACTTATTTTATATAATTATGAATAATTGGTATATATAAATTTATTTATTTGACACGGGGCTAATTCCAAGGGTGGCATGTGTCAAAGGTGACGTGGCTAAGAGTTACTCTTTTAGTGTTTTCCATTTGACACATGGCTAATCCATTTCTTACTTCTATGTAAACTACTTTAAGTTACTCTAAAACAAGTGCAGACGCTTTCCAACATTTCACCAAAAAATAATATATTTTATTAATCTATATTTAGGCAAGAATAGCAAAAATCATGCATTTTGGAGAAATTATAATAATGGGGTAACACAATTCAGGGCAATAGTGTAATTTTTCAAGATTGTGTAGAAGTAATTAATGTTGACTTTCGAGATCCTTCCGTTCACTCATACATGCCCAATTACAAAATCGCAACCGTATATTATTGAATTGAATTTTTATATTGCCAATTTAGTGATTCGACAATTCCAACTTTCTTGGAGAGACCTAAGTGCAAAAAGTATAAACTTCACTCGTAACTCCAAATTGAAGTCCGCTCAAACGTGATGGTACCCTATAAATCCAAGTTGTATTTTCCAAGTCCATAACATAGCATTTATCAATGAACATGCACAAGAATGTATTTGCAATCTTTTCCTATTTACATTTCTTACTTCTCTGTAGCCAACTTTAAGTTACTCTAGCACATGTACTAGCGTTTTCCAATATTTCACCAAAAAATAATATATTTTATATATCTATATTTAGGTAATAATAAAAAAATTATATATTTCGGAGCAATGGATTATAGGGTAACACAATTTTGGGCCAAAGTGTAATTTTTCAAGATTGTGTAGAAGTAATCAATGTTGACTTTTGAGGCCCTTCTGTTCTCCCATGCATGTCCAAATTACAAGATTGAAACTGTATATTACTGATCTGAATTTTGATTGTGCCAATTTCATGATTCGACAATTCCAACTTTCCTAAAGGGACCTAAGTGCAAAAGGTAAAAATTTCACTCGTAACTCCAAATTGAAATATGCTCGAACATGATGGTACCCTATACACCCAAGTTTTATTTTGCAACACCATAATATAGTATTTACCAATAAACATGCACCAGAATATAATTGTAATCTTTTTCGATTTACCTTTCTTACTTCTATGTAACCAACTCTAAATTACTCTACAACATGTTTTAGTGCTTTCTAACATTTCACTAAAAAAATCATCTATTTAATATATCTATATTTATGCAAGAATAACAAAAATCATGTGTTTTGGAGCAATGGATTATAGGGTAACACAATTTTGGGCCATAGTGTAATTTTCAAGATTGTGTATAAGTAATCAATGTTGAGTTTTAAAGCACTTTCGTTCACCCACATGCCCACATTGGGAAATCCAACTGTATATTATTGAATTGCATTTTGGTGTTGCCAATTTCGTGATTCGACAACTCCAACTTTCTTGGAGGGATCTAAGTGCAAACATTAAAAAAATTTACTCGTAACTCTAAATTTAAATCCGCTCGAACTTGATGGTACCCTATACACCCACGTTGTATTTTTCAAGTTCATGACATATATTTATCAATGAACGTGCACAAGAATATATTTGTAATATTTTCCGATTTACCTTTCTTACTACTATAACCAACTCTAAGTTACTCTTGAACATGTACTAGCGCTTTCCAACATTTCACCAAAAAAATTCATCTATTTAATATTTCTCTATTTATGCAAGAATAACAAAATTCATGTATTTTGAAGCAATGGAAAATGTTTGACCTTTATTAACCAATGGTCAACAGTTATTTGACTATCCATTCATAAGCACTATTGAAAAGGTTTGACCTTAATTAGTTTATAGTCCCCCCTTACTTGACTTTTCATATATGAACACTGGAAGAATGATTTGATTTTAACTAATCAATGGTTAACCATATAAAAAATAAAGACATTAAGTTAGCAGAAAACTTTTTATTCTCTGTTTCTAAATTATATTTTTAATTTTTATTTCATAAATTTTCCATGTTTATAAATTTTCTTTCATTAATCTTAAATTTAAAATGAAATGATGATTTTTTAAAATAGATTAAATGAAAGGATTAAAATAATGAACATAATTAATAAAGCTAACCTAATATCAATTAAATTTTGAACATTAAATGAAAGGCTTGATTTGTTTTTAGCCCATTGTCAATTGGGCCCAAAATCTAAAGCTAAGCCCTAGAAATATAAATAAGCAAACCCTAATCTTTTTACCTTCATTTATCCGCCTCCTCTTTTTTTCACAACACATCTCCACCTTTCTTCTTACATTTAACCGACGCTTCTTCCTTCTCCACTACCAAACGCCACTGCCAAATTGCCATCTCTCGCTGCCGTTCGACGCTTTCATTGTCCACCGTTCGACGACACCAGTGTCCATCGTTCAACGCCGCTCCTCTCCGTCGTTTGATGCCCTTCACCTCCGCCGGTAAACGTTGCTCACTGCCATTCAACGGAGCTCCTCTCCATCGTTTGATGCCGCCTATCTCTACCGTTCAAGCCCACCATTCTCCGTTGTTCTATGTCGCCGCTCTCAGCCGTTCAAAGTCACCGATGTCTACATTTGCTCCGGCGCTCTCCACCGTACTCCACCGCTCGCCGCCAGCATCACCGTTGTCTACATTTCTCTGCTTAGATATACGTTTTAGAATTGTAATAAGTTGATTTAAACTTAATTGAATCACTGCTGAGTGATTTTAGTTTGTTTAGTTCTTTTGTTGTTCCATATTGGCTCACCTGTGAGCTGTAGATCTGGCCAAAAAAAATTTGTTGGTTGTGAATTACCGAAAGCATAATCGAAGTCGATTATGCTTTCGGTAGTTTTTGTAATATATGTAAATTGAACTAGCGACCTCGCACCATATCATTAACTAATTATTTCTCTTACCAAGATGCCCCCGGAAAGCATTCGTTGAACCAGATACACACCTCGATAGCATTAAGAATGAAAAGATCCTGATATAGAAATTACCCAAGTATTCGCAAGTAGTAACGCACACTTAATTGTTCCACATCTTGATATTACACTCTGAGCTAGTTAGTTGTTTTTCACAAGAGATCGCTACTTACTAACCCTTTCCAATGATTACGTATTGGTGGAATTAGATAGCAATATCCCAATAATATTTAAGTTGGTCAGACTGAGTACAATTGACTGTGTGCGAAACCGACGTGCGAAACACACACTTAATCCACTACTCACATTTCAGTTACTGTTCTCTCTTCTTCTTCTTTCTTTTCTGCCTAACGGCTCTTTCGACGGTAACTGGTCGACGGTAATGGCATCTCCGACGCCAAACCTAACACCTGATCACAACACAACCACAGGAAAAAGCTTCCTTCAAGCTTTGAATACCAAACCTTCATCACTCACAACCACCCTCCCAGACACGCCTAATTACATCCAATTACAGAATATAAGGGCAAACTGGCTTTCATCCTTCCCCCGGAGGAAGGCGAGATATTGGCTTCCCATTATCAGAACGCCTTGGTTGGAAAGTTCAATCGGGGGAAACCGACTATGGATAAACTCGTCTCTGCTTTTAAATCAATAGGTTTTAAGGCTAAATGCCAATTGGGTTCAATTGATTATAGACATGTTTTCATTTGATTTCAGGATTGCGAGGATTATCAGCGGTGCTGGATGAAGGGCCAATGGATGGTTTATGGAGCCTCAATGAAGGTCCAGAAATGGACCCCAGATTTCTCACCTACGGCAGAATCTTCAATAGTTCCAGCATGGGTAACTTTTCACCAATTGCCTTTACATTTTTATAACATCTCAGCCATTAAAGGCATCAGTAGTCAGATAGGTAATTTTCTGAAAATGGATGCTGCAACCCAAGCTCTAACTAGACCCTCTGCTATAAAAGTTTGTGTTGAAGTGGATCTTATGGCCCAACTCCCAAACTCAATTGTAGTAGGAATAGGTAATAAAGTTGCAGACTATAATATTGAGTATGATCTGTTACCTCTGTATTGCAACCACTGTAAGATTATAGGCCACAGTCAGACAAACTGCAATTTCTTGTATCCAGAATTAAGGAAGAATAACAGGAATTTAGCTAAGCTAAATGTGACTAAGGCTATTTTAGATATAGGTAAAGATGGAAAACATTCTGTAGTGGCTCTGAATACACTAGGTAAAGACTCTAAAGATCCATTGGAACAGGAAGGACCATCTAACTTATCAGTCTCCCAAAAGGAAATGGAATTTCGGTTACAAATTCAGGAATCAGATTATAATTTGGGTAGAAATAATAACAGGAGAGAAAACTAGGAGTCACAAGTGAAAAGAAATAAACCTTTTCACTCACTGGATGATATTTCCAAACCTATCACTAATTTCTTCTGGAGGAAAAAAACCCAACAGTCAGAAGCCCTTCCTGCTCAACTGGAACCTCTTCCTGCTCAGGATGAGGTTTTAGTTAAAAGGAACATGGTGTCCATATCAAATGCTTTCCATACTTTAACTGACATACAGGACGAAGAGAATGAAGGTCAAGAGAAGGATGCAGTCGATATTTTCCACGAATCTTTGGAGACACATGAAGTTCAGTTACCACGGGTGAATGTAGAAAAGGATAACAATGTGGCACTATCCACTCCGCAACTGATTCAGAGTTTTCAACAAAATCAAACTCCAGCTGAAGAGCAGAGTAATTCAGATGACAATGCTCCAGTTGTAGTGCAGATCATCCCTGTAGTGCAAGATCAAAGTGATAGAATCCATGAACAAAGCACTTTAGGGGAACACAACTCTGATGCAAAACAAAGTGCACAACTACAGGTAAGCACATCTCCTCTAGAAATTCTGAAGAAAGGTGTGGACAAAAGAGGAAAAAATACAAATGTTTCACTTAATAATTTAAGGAAACTAAGATCCTCTCAAAAAGCTTCCCCCCCCCCTAATTTTAAATGATTCAGTACACCAAAATAGGAAAAATTCTTGTATGGAATGTTAGGGGTTATGGCACTTCTCGAGATAGAATAAAATCTTTAAACAGGAGACACAAGATTGACATTTTATGTCTAATTGAACCATGGCATGATAATCACTTTTTAAATCATTTGAAACATGAACTTGGTTATAACAATGCATTCCATGCTCACACTGCTAAGATTTGGCTTCTATGGAATCAGAATTTCAGTTTGACAATTATAAAAGAATCTGATCAGTTTATACAAGCTAGAGTAACAGATAATGCCACTTCAGCCTTTTGGAATGTGAATTTCATTTATACAAGTGTTCATCGAAATTTGAGAGAGAAACTGTGGCTAGATCTACAAACTACAACACTTGATCCTTCAATTTATATTGGTGATTTTAATACTGTAGTATCTGTTAATGAATATAAAGGTAGGAAATCCACCCCAAGGAAAAGCATGAAACAATTTAATGATTTCCTAGCTATGATGGACTTACATGAAATACCTACTGTTGGTAATTCTTTCACCTGGAGTAACAATAGACATAGAGACAAGGGGAAGGATATTCTTTTTCAAAGGCTAGATAGGGGGATAGGAAACTTAGATTGGTTAGAGCTTTTTCCGAATAGTTCCATACAGGTTCTAAACAGAACGACATCTGATCATTCTCCTCTTCTCTTATCTATTCAATCAGCAGTAGAAATAGCTCCAAGACCTTTCAGATATCAAGAGATGTGGTCTAATAGAGAAGAATTTCATGATGTTGTTGCTTCTAATTGGAATTTACCCTCCTCCATGTTAGGAATGAAAAATTTTGTTCACAAGTTAAAGAGGCTTAAGATAGTAATTAAAGAATGGAACAAAACTGTGTTCGGAGATGTAAATTACAATCTGGAACAATCGGAGCTAAGAGTTAATGAACTGGAAATCCAATATCAGCAGTTTCAGGATGAATTGGTATTAAAGGATCTATTGAAAGCTAAAACTTTGCTCCTCAGATCTCAGAAGGAATACAACATTTTTCTGCAGCAAAAGGCTAGGGTAAACTGGTTTAAGCAAGGTGATGCTAACACAGGATATTTTCACCACACAATTAAGGAAAAGAAAATAAGATCTAGAATAACTAAAATTAAAGATGGGGATGGAAACTGGATATCTGACCCGACTTTGATAAAAGATGAGGGTGTTAAATTTTTTCAGAATCTTTTAAATGAGGATACAACTCAAAATGATGGGAGATATATTAAACACTTTCTGCAGGAGATCCCTAGGGTTATAACTGACCAACAGAATTCAATTTCGCTTAACCCCATTGACTCACAAGAACTGAAAGCAGCAGTTTTTGATCTTAATAGAACCAGCTCACCTGGATCTGATGGATTCTCTGGAGACTTTTACTTAACTTTCTGGGATATAATTAAGCATGATCTTTTGGATGCTGCTAATGATTTTGTAAGTACTTGTGACATTCCAAAGGCAATTTCTAGTACTTGGCTCACCTTAATACCCAAAAAAGCCATCCCAAACACATTTGCAGATTTTAGGCCTATAAGTCTATCTAACTTTGTTAACAAAGTCTTCTCTAAAGTTCTAATGATGAGGATTAAACCTTTAATGTATCTACTCATTTCCCCTGAGCAAAGTGCATTTTTTAAGGGACGGAAATTTTCGGATAATGTGATTCTTATGCATGAAATGACAAGATTACTCTCTAGAAAGTCTAAGATATCAAATTTGATTATCAAACTAGATATGCAAAAGGCTTTCGATAGGGTCTCTTGGTCTTTTCTTAACTCCATTTTACTCCAGTTTGGATTCCATGGCAAATTTGTTAGACTTATCATGCAAAACATTGCCTCTGCAAATTTCTCAGTATTAATAAATGGTGTTATATCTGGTTATTTCTCCTCTTCTAGGGGAATTAAACAAGGTGATCCCCTTTCACCTTTCTTATACAATATTTTATCGGAGGCTTTCTCTAGGGGTTTGAAGAAATTGTTCAGTATTGGATATTTACAGCACTTTGATCTCCCCAAATCATGTTCTCCTCTAACTCATCTTATGTATGCAGATGACACGGCTGTTTTTCTCAATACTAAGCTAGAAAACTTAAGACACTTTAAACATTTTCTGAAGGCTTATGAGACCACTTCTGGTCAAAAAGTTAATTTTGCAAAATCAGAATTCTTTGTTTCACATAAAACTTCTCAACAGAATGTCCAAGTAGTTAAAAGGATATTAGAAATGGAGAAAGGCTCGTTTCCTTTTAAATACCTGGGAGTCCCTATATTTTCTGGTAGGAATTTAAAGGTGCACTATTTGCCAGTAATTGAGAGAATGGAAAAGATGATTCATAATTGGAAGAATAAATGGTTAAGCTTAGCTGGTAAAATCATTCTAATCAATCATTGCTTCCTCTCAATTCCAACACATATATTTGCAGTCCTTAAACCCCCTAGGATAGTTCTTAAAATAATGGAAAAGATGGCATCTAGTCTAATTTGGGGAAAATCAGATCAAGAGAGTAGGAAAAATTGGAGATCATGGAAAAGAATGAGTTATCCAGTAAATGAAAATGGTTTAGGTCTAAGAGATTTGAAAGCCATAGTGGAAGCTTTCTCATGTAAATTATGGTGGAAGTTACAGAGAAATGAGACTCAATGGTCCTCACTTTTATGGACACTACCTGTCACTTACAAACAATCCCAAATTTGGAGTAGAATAAGTGCTGTAACTCCAATGGCAAACAGTTTAAGTAGGATCATCTTTGGTAAAGGGGATTGTTCATTTTGGAATTCAAACTGGATGGGAAATGGTGCCCTTTACTATATCTGGCCTGAGGATAGGGACATCCCTTTTGAAGATCTTACTCTGAGTTCTTTCATCAATAACAAATCTGCTTACTTACCAAGGCTGGAGCCTTTTTTGGCTACCAATATTATACAAATATTGCAGGAAGCAAAGCTGGAGCATCTACATGAGGACCAGCTAGTATGGACTCAAACAACAGATGGGAATTTCACTATCAGATCTGCATACAACTTTCTCAGACAAAGGAATCCTGAAATCACACATTTTCATAAGGTCTGGTCTTCATACATTCCTGGAAAAATGTCTATACTTACTTGGAGAGCCTTAAACTCCATCCTCCCCTTTGACAATGTTCTAAATAGGATGGGTTTTTCTTTAGCTTCGAGGTGCCCTTTCTGTTTGAGCAATAAGGATAATCTTGATCATTACTTTAACTCATGTACTGGATTCCTCTCAGTTTGGAATAGTATCCACTCCCTACTAAAGCTGCCAAAAATTAGTTTTTCTAATCTAAAGAGTAGGGTTGAGTACTATTTATCTTACAATGCTGACTCAAAAATACACTCAAAACTAATAAATGCTGCTTTTGTATCTACAATCTGGGCTCTTTGGACAGGCAGAAACAAAAACTTTTTTGAGAACAGACCTCTTACCTGTGAGAGTTGTATCCATGAAATTAAACAGACTATCTTCACAATCTTTACAGCTCATAAATTGAAAGGGAACAGGGAGAGGAATAAACATTGGGTTCAGGCAAACATCATTCCTAAAATTTTTCAAAAACATAGACCTATAATTACAGTAGTAATTTGGAAAAAACCACTCATTGGCTTTAAAATAAACACAGATGCTTCTTGGATCTTTAGTGGTTCTACTTTTACTGCAGTAGTTATAAGGGACTGGAGGGGGGAGGTAGTCAAACTAAGAGTTAAAAAACTGGAATGTTCATCTCCTTTGCTTGCGGAACTATTGGCTATCAAAATGGGATATGAGACCTGTTCAGAATTAGCTTTAGGATTATGTGGAGTAGAATCGGATTGCTTAACAGCAGTCAACAGCATTCTAAACCCTAGCAGATGCCCCTGGAGATTTTTCTCAATAAGTAAGGCACTTCATGAACTTTCTTCCTCTCATTCAATTCAGCACATTCCTAGACAAGCTAATATGGCAGCTGATTTTTTGGCAAAATTTGCTAGGCAAAACAATCTACAAGGTGATATTGATATTAGGTCAATGCCTAATTTCTTTAGGGGATTGTTATTTTTAGACTCCATTGGTTTTCCTGCAATACGAGTTGGCTAATACAAGGACATCAAAAGGATATAGAACTGGAGGAAGTGACTGTAACTGCTTATTTTCTTTCTGTTCGTATGCAAGGTTGCTGCTGTTTGCCTCCATAAATTTCAGGTACCATGCTAGTAAGGAGGGATAGAGAAGGAACTGATCAGAAGTTACACTTGGTGTCGATTTGATGAAAGGAAGCACACATCACAGATTACAACATTTGAGAATACTTCTCTGCTGTTTTAGTTTACTGATGCTTCTGGCTAACCTGTTGCAATTTGAGTTAGCTCTGGTTTGATTTACCTCTTGGTTGGCATACTGTTGACTACTAGGCGTCTCGAATTTTGGATTCGCCGACCGGTTCGCGGTATGTCAGTTATTTGGTTATCTCAGGCAGACAATGATGGTACATAGATGAACTACATTTTTCTTTTAGCTTAGCTATGGTGGAAACACCACTTTTGGGAAGCAAGGTTTTGCCTCATGACCACTTAGACTCCACGATCATCTTAGTATGATCCTTTTGTAACCTGTAACGTTCTAAGACTCTAAGCGCCTATTTGGGCTTATTAATCTGGTTAGGGGAGCCAAATAAATTCCCCCCATCCTAGGATGGTTTAAATTTTAAAAAAAAAAGACTTGAAAAAATTAGAAATAAAATAAATTAAACCAAGAATAATCAAGAACACATAAAAATCAATTATAAAGCAATATGCCTCACAATTCATAAACTATTGTTTGTTATTCTATGGCGATATATAAATTTGCTACTCATATGAATTAAACTAAACAAACAAATATTATAAAAACATAACATAATTAATATAATAAATTTTTAAAAAATACAAACCAGGATTCAAATTGCATGCATGCGTGTAGCAAGAATTATTACGCACCAAATAGCTCACGAAATCAATTAATCACAAAGCCAATATATCACCTGATCAATTCGGTCGCCGAAAATCAAGATGACTATATTATAAAATTGAACTACTCCTCTAAGCGTGTGTCTCTATACGTGTATCTTTATTCTGAAACCCTGGTATATATATACCCGTTTACAAAACCCAAAACCAAACTAATTTGGCATTCTTCTTCCGTAATAAAATAGAATATAATCTATTCAAATTCTAATTAACTAATTCCTAAAATTAAAGAATTTCAATTGGAAAGAGATAATACAATCCTTATAATCAATATGGGAAATAAATAAATTTCTTTACGAGATCGAGAAATCCAAGACAAACCAGGGCTTAGATAGAGATCCTGATCACATCGCGGTCTTCGATACTGTCTACGACTGGCTTGTTGGTATCCGTCCTTTAGTTGCTAACAACCGTCAAGTTTCTTAGAAGAAATGTTTGACTGGATTTTCCAAGAAGGGTGTGGGATCGTTCAAACCAAAAATACTTTTAGCACTGCCGTCGGTATTCGTGGCAAGAAACTGGAAGGGTCGACCACTGTTAGTGCTCATCCCCCTGCTAAGAGAGATAGCACCAAGGGAACGAGCGTGGGTGTTAGTACGCAATCCAAGAAACTTAACGCTCCCCATGTTCCCGCAGTTAACTATGGTGCGATCGAAGGTGGTTCTCCGCCTCAGGGTTACAATGATGGGGAGGCAAAGGAGGACTTATTTCCGCGCCGAAGGCACACCACCCGAGACCCCAAGGCCACTAAAGTTGAAACCGATCATTTATTCGAAGCAGTTATAGGCATAAAGCCCAAAAAAATTTAGTGGCCTGATTAGAATCTTGCTTTTGTTGCTCTATGTATCTATGTTGTATGGGCAAATAATGTGTTGTAGCTTCGATGTATCCTCAGGCTACAAAAGTATTAGAACTTTTAAGTATTGTCATTCGGTCTTTACTCCTCAAAATCTGATTGTGATGCGCTTTATCGACCTTCTCTTTATCAATATCTGTGAGCTCAGATTGGGTCTCGTTGACTCAAAGTTATATCACAAGGATATTTGGACCTAGTGCATTCAACACAAGGATATTTCAGACTCAGTCTTATAGACACAAGAATATTTTAGACTTGGTGGTGTTGACGAAAGATTATTTATACTTGGTCTTGTCAACACAAGAATATTCTAACTTGGTCTAATTGATGCAAGAATATTCAGACTCAGTTTTATCGACGTGAGATTATTCAGACTCAGACTTATTGACACGAGAATACTCAGACTTGGTCTTATCGACACAAGAATATTCATACTTGGTATTATGGATACGAGAATATTCAAACTCGGTCTTATGGACACAAGAATATTCAGACTCAGTCTTATCGACACGAGAATATTCAGACTTGGTCTTACTGACACGAGAATGTCCAGACTTGGTCTTATTGATGCAAGAATATTCAGACTCTGTCTTATCGACACAAGAATATTCATACTCTGTCTTATCGACACAAGAATATTAAAATTCGGTGAATGGATATAAAACGACCAAAGTGATTTCATTTCACGAATCCAAACCAGAACCATACAAAATCAAGCTGCGAGGATGATCTATATATCAAAATTGGTGGTATCGATGAAGGTTGGCGATGTTCCATCATCGAGGTACCCCTGTCCCATTCATTTCCTCCAGAACATAACTTCCTTCTGGGTGCACTTCCATCGCTTTGTACGAACCTTCCCAGTTGGGAGCCAGTTTTCCCTCTAGTTGCCACTTACTTTTCTCGTTACTCCTCATATCTAGATCCCCTGCCTTGAATTGCACCTTCTTGACCCTTCGATCATGGTATCGCCTTACTCATTCCTTCACCTTGGCCTCGCGAATAGCTACCAACATTTGACCTTTCTCTGCCAGGTCCATGTCGAGACGTCTGTTATAATCGTTGTTCAATCCATTACTTGCTTCCACCCTGGGGCTTAGTAAGCCAATTTCTTCTGGTATAATGGCCTCTGTTCCATAAACCAGGCTATATGGTGTTTCTCCAATGGTAGAAGGTGGGGTTGTGCTGTATGACTACAATATGCTCGGGAGTTCGTTCACCCAATATCTCGTCGTGCATTCTAGCCTCTCTTTAATCCCATTAACAAGGGTTTGATAGTAACTTCAACTTGTCTATTTTCCTGTGGGTGGTAGATCATTGTTAACTTCAACTAAATCTTGAATTCTTCGCACCAGATTTTGAAAGGATCATTGGAAAATTGCGTACCATTGTCGGATACTACAACTCTTGGGATTCTGAATTGACAGATGATGTTCCTCCAACAGAATGAGACTATTGACTTTCCCCTTATATTTTCTAAGGGCTTAGCCTCAACCCACTTAGTAAAATAGTCCACGGCTACCAGCAAGTACTTAAGTATGCCAGGTGCTTCTAGGAATGGCCCGACTAAGTCAATGCCCCACTTGTCGAAGGGCTAAGTACTGTAGATGTTGATCATCTTCGTTTAGGGTACGTGGATCATTGGTGCATGCCTCTGTCACCTTCTTCTGCCCTAGGTTGTTAAAAACTGTAGCTTAGAGTTAACCCGGTTGAAGGTGGTGGGGGTCAGAAGATAGAAATTTGTAGTTCTGCACCCTATTCCTACTACTGCGCTACCTATATGGTATTTAGCGACAACCCCTGAGTTTGTCTATAGAGATGCTAGGTCTAATGTATCAACTCAAACACAACCTTGTATGGGTCGTTAATTTGTACAATTGAAAGGAATGGCTAACAAAGCAAACATGAAAATAGGGGGGTTTGGGTTTTCAATCTATAAACTACAAAACATGAAAAGTAAAAACACAACTACAATATTAACTAAGCACTTGGGGAAATCATTGAGCAACTTGGTCAATCTAATGCTTCTATCCTTGATTCATTTATATAGAGATCTAGGTAAACTAATAAAGTGTCTACAACATGTGGTGTGGCTGATGACATACATTTCCCTGTCCCTATCATGGTGGGTTCTCTTGCAACCCTCATCGATGTCGCCATTGTAATTACGGGAGTACAAAAAGGTCTGACCATTATTGGAGGTCTGATTCTTCCCTGTGCAGTTACGTCCTGAGCTTCTACCACGAATGTGCTACTTCTCTCGGGTCCTATCAATTAGGCCCAAGAGTCGTAGGCACCTTATCTATGATGCTGGGGTTTCATGTAACCCTAGCTTTCTACTGTTTAGATATCTCTACCCGGAACCTCTTGGACAACTTTACAAAATTAGCTAAGATTGGTGCGATAGTAAGTGGATCAGAGTGAACTCAAATCCCCCTTGCACACACCCACGCAGATGCATTCTCCTCCACCTATTCAAACAACCAGGTTTCTCTTTCCAAGGAGGCATCGATATTTGCACCTAGCATTAATATAGGCCAAAGTGTGTGCTTATATGTGGTGTAATATTTATGCATTTAAACTCAAAAGAAAATCACAATAATATCATGAACACAAAATTAGGATAAACTAATGAATATAAAAAAGCATATAGATTAAACCAAGTCACTACAATTTATCCCCAAGCTATGAAAACTACTCCCTTGACATGGAATTCAAATAAAGATTTGAATTCCACATCTAAGGATAAAAGCATAATAAAAAGAAGAAAAAGATAAAGTTTCTCCTAAGGAGAGAGACTCTAAACTACTCTTGAAATATAATATAAGGTATTCTCTCATATATGAAAACCTAGTAGACAAAGGTTCTAAGTATAATAGTAGGAGATTGGGCCTAAAAATAGGCCAAAATAGGGTAAACCCTAGCTCAGCCGCCGCCCAACGTGGGGCATCTCGGACGATGCGGCCCATGGCATGTACTTGGCGCAGGGCACAAGGACTGGCATGGGCTTTGTCCCTTCATTTATGCGGGGCGCTGGTTCTGGGGCGTGGCGCAGATATTCATATCATGCGGGGTGAAAGGGTTTGCATGAGTCGTGTCTAACCCCTAGCATGGGCCGCATTGCTACATGGCATCGTCAAGGTGCTAAAAACTGAAGTCTTGATCTGCGCCCATGGTCATTGGCACGGGCCATGGTCAGGATGAGTGCTTTGCTCAGGTTCTTTGGCGTGGGGCGTGTTATTTCCCACACCCCATGTGCTGGTCTTGGAATAACTTAGAATGATGCAGGATGCCTAAAATGGGATGGGGCATCTCCTTTGGCGTGGGTCGTTGGTGCCTTGGCCGGCTGAACTAGTTTCCTCTGCTACGGGATAACCGTTAGCCCGATTTGAAAGTTTTAGTAGTTAATTTTGTAGTACTCGAGAAGATGAATCCAAAGGAACCATCCTTGAAGGATAATTCTTCTTGGACCATTCTCGGACTGAAGCACAACTCATCAGACCATGAATCCCCCATTTCTTTGTTGGCCACTTTGAACTCCGTTGCCACCGATCTTTGGCTTCAATCTCCTTCTACCATGAATTGATGATTATGGTCTTTGTCTACTACCATTCTAATGTGAATGGCCTTTGTCTCTGTTACCGTCCTTGCGAATAGCCTTCAATATCTTCTACCGCCCTTACGAACGGCCTTCAAATAGAATATAAACAAATAGTACCCACGGGTGACCTACTAAAGATGATCACAAAGAAGATCAAGGAGCCCGTAGATACAAGATGTCCATTAGTACCAATTAAGTCTACAAAACGCAGGATTTAGTTAAGAAAACCAAACTTGGCCGTCTAAACCCCTTATCACATAAACTCAACAAATACTAGTAATCCATCAAGTAAAACTAACCAAAAAGTATGCCAAATGCATTGGTTAACGCACACATAATGAAGCAGATCACTCTGGCTTTGGTGGAAGGACTGGATGTATTGATTGGTGTCTTCAAAATAGTTGGCCAATAATATCCTACCGGGACCATTCTCCTAGCTACTGAATGAGTCCCCTAGTGACTTTCACATATTCCTTCATGAATTTCCCTGGATGCCACGAGGCGAATCTTTCGTGCCTGGGAAGGTTCGTTGGGAAAAGTCCCCTCCTGTTGGTACCCGATAATAGGAGTCATCTAAGTTTCTTCTTCGTCAATCACCATTACTGTCAGCTCTTTGGTGCTTTGATGGTACAGTTATTTGAATGGAATCTATTTTTGAGACAATCCTCCCAATTCAAAAGAGGCTAACTTACTGAAGGAATCTGTCTTTTGGTTATTCTCTTGTGGTATCCGTTTTAGGGTGCACGACTGGAAGTACTTCAGCATGGGATTTATCAATTCTAAGTACCATTGTAGGTTAGGCTCCCTGGCTTCATACTTCCCCTTAACCTGTTGTACCACAATTTGTGAATCACTGACACCTCTATGTTTTCATCTTTCATTTCTTTGGTCAAACGTAGCCCAGGGATCAAGGCTTCATATTCGACCTCGTTGTTTGTTGCCCCAAAAATTGAAGTGCAGCGCATAGAAATAATCTGTACCATCAAGACTAGTCAGCAACACCATTGCTCCACTGCCTCCCGAATGCGAAGATCCATCCATCAACAATTTCCACGACTTACCCTTCTCAACACCTTCCCCCAAGTAGATCACTTCCGTTGTTTCCACAATAAAATCAGCAAGGGCTTGGCCCTTGATTGCAGACTTGGGTTGGAACTGGATGTCGTGTTCGCCTAACTCCACAACTCATTTCATTATCCTTCCTAAAGCTTCTGGCTTAAAGAGCACCTGTCTGATGGGAAAATGTGTTACAACTACTATAGTATGGCTCCGGAAGTAAGGATGTAACATTTGAGCAGCATGGACCAGGGCCAAAATCAGCATCTTAAGGGAAGTATACCGTATTTTTGGATCCTGCAACGCCCGACTCACAAAATACACAAGATACTGTTGCTTCCCCAGGTCAGGCTTTACCAATGTTGGTAGAGTTTGAAGATGTTCCTTCAAATCTATGAATGCCTTCTCGCAGTCCTCCGTCCACTCGAACTTCTTGGCCCCTCATAAGACATCGAAGAAAGATAGGTGCTTCTTGGCTCTTTTCGATAGGAAGCGACTTAACACTGCAAGGCACCCGGTTAGCCTTTGGACCTCTTTAATAATCTTTGGACTCTTCATGTTCATCAAAGACTCAAATTTTTCAGGATTTACATCAATTCCTCTTTCTGATACCATGAAACCCAGAAACTTTTCAGCTCCCACTCCAATAACACATTTGGTAGGATTTAAATTTAAATTTGCCTTTCGTAACTCAATGAATATCTCTTCCAAGTCTTTCAAGAATTGGTCGTAGTCTCTACTCTTTACTACCATGTCATCCACATACACCTCTAAATTCCTCCCAATTTGGCTTTTAAACAGCTTGTCTACCAGCCTTTAGTAGGTTGCTCCAGCATTTTTCAAGTCAAATGGCATCTTCTTGTAACAAAATGTGCCAACCTCCATTATGAACGAAGTCTCTGCCTTGCCGTTAGTAACTGATGGTAACCCTTGTGTGCGTCAAAGAAGGCTAGAACCTGGTATCCGGTTATTGCCTCTACGAGCTTATCAATCGAAGGAAATGGATAACTATCTTTTGGGAAACATTTGTTCAAGTCGATGAAGTCGATACACACGCGTCATGCACCATCATGTTTCGGAACCATCACTGGATTAGCAAGCCACTCCTGGTAGAACACTTCTTTGATTATATCTGCCTCAATGAGCTTTTCCACTTCTATCCTTATAGCCTCAGATCTATCTGGTGCGAACATTCACTGTACCCCAAGAAAAATCGTCAGAGTAATGGTCGAGCAAGGCCTGCAACTTGCTCCTTACCACCTCTGGCCTCATGTTGCCAACGGAATTGACTCTCAAATCCTAAACATTGATCTTCTCTGTATTCGCTCATCTGGCACTTCCATGGATCAATGCCACATCTCCCTTCTTTGCCCCTTTTACAACCGCCAAGTTACAGTGTTACGCTACTACTTGATCACCTCATATGCAGGCTACCCCCTTGTTCGTTGGAAATTTCATCATTATATGGTACGGTGACCATACTGCTCGAGCTTGACACATCTATGGCCTTCCGAGAATCACATTATAAGGGGAGTCAGCATCAATGACCGAAAATTTTCATTGTATTGTCACCCCTTTTCTAATTCCGCCACCCTAACCAGCAAAGAGATTTTACCGAGAGGAGTTATCGTTTTCCCCGTGAATCTCGACAAGGGGCATAACAATTTCTTCAAATGTCCTCGTTTGATATCCAACTGATCAAAACATCTAGCGAACATGATCTTAACCCCACTTCCATCATCAATGAAAATCCTTTTAACCAAAGAAGTTCTGATCATTGATGAAATCATCATTGGATCTGCATGAGGGGTTTGGTTGGTAACTGTATCGACTTCTGAAAATGTTATCATTTCGTCTGGTCAAAACCTTTTATGGGATAGTTTACCTGTAGGTATGACAGGCGCGAGCGGTCGTCGCGCCCGCGCGCCAAAAGATAATTTATAAGCCCTCAATGCTTACTTTCTACAACTAGGTAGATAGTGGCAAATCGGGGTCGTCCAATGAGAAGAGGGATCTTCCTAAGCGTCTAAGCACACAAATGGTTGATATACTAGGGTAGGAGTAAATATATATACACACACTTAAAAGCGAGTAAATGGCGGGGGTTGGTTGGTTGGTTTCCTAAGTTAACAAAGATAACTAGCAACGTCAAGTGACTATGCTAATCATCAAACGAAACTAAAGAAAAAGGGTTTTAAACTACAAAGATAAAATGCCTTGGGGGCAACGGATATCCACTTCCACATCTAATGTAGTTCATCGAATCATTCACACATTCCATCATATAGCATTCATGACCCAACAATCACACACCCCATCTAGCAAGTACCACAGCACACACACCACAAGGAGTTCTAAGTTCATGCTCGTAGATCTTCATGCAAAGGCGCTACGGAATTCGTCACGTTCCTACACCTAAGCAATTCAACCACACAAGCACTCCCTATGCTCAAACCACTCATGGCACACATGCAGTGAAACACACCGTCAAGAGTACATAAACGCCGAATAACAAATGCTTCAAGAATGAGTTTAAATCACCTATTCAATACTTCAACTACTTGTCGTGGAGACTGAACTCCTATCCTTCTTAGTTCGTAGTTTGCGAGAGTGAGTTCGACATCTCTCGTCAAACCTCACCAATGGCTCCCGAGTCGCGACCACGACTCAAGGTGTCATTGGTGGCATTTAGCACGAAGGACCAACAAGCTTGGCAATGCCTATGACCACTACACCGTGACTAGGCATTGAACCAATTCATGCAATTACACGAGATTGGATGAACGTGCAACGCACATTCATCCGCGAGCATATGACTCTCTCGTTTGCTACACAAACGAACATGACGAAGAGTTCGACATCAATCACATTCGCCTAGCACATTGTCAACACACTAACACAATCAAAAGCTCTAATTCATACTCTCACATTGCTAACAAGAACAGGGGGGAAATTAACCCAAATCCCCCAAACCCTAGCTAGCAATTAATCCAAGCATTTCATATCATCAAGCTCTCAATAACATCAATGCAATCAACAATTAACATTCAAAGCACAATAAATGCACAATAGCAAAAACACCAAATAGATAGATATAAATGAATTCTTGCTACATAGATAGTGGAAGCTTCAATCCTTTGCTCCCAAGAACAAGAACTACTCTAGAACAACAACAAAAGACATAATCAAACTAAGAGAAAGATAAGAAAAGAAAGAAGAAGAAAAACCTAAAATTGGCGCCCAAAACCAGAGAAAACGCGCCTGGAAAAGCTTGAGAAGAAGAGGGAAAAATAGTAGTATTTATAGTCAGAAGAAGATAAAGTTGATTTCTGGCCGCCCGTTCGTCGCGACTCGCGACGGGGTTCGTCGCGACTCGCGACGGTGCCCCGACTCGCGATGGTGTCGCGACGGGAGCCAGAATTCTGCATTGTTTCTTTGTCTTCTTCATAGCCATCCCTCTCGATCTTCAAGTCTTCAACGGCTCCAAAAATGGTCTTCAACGGCCTCCGGTCTTCATGTCTTCGAAGTGAATATCCAAAACTCTTCGAAAGTATAGTCTTCAATGTCTCCCGGTCTTCGTTGGTTCCGTGTTCTTCCCTTGTCACACAAAATCCACTTAAAAGAGGTAAAAGAGTACAAAGTTGCTTTTACCTCTCCTAAGTGAATTTCAAGGAAAAACACAAGCTCTCGATAATAAAAGAGCACAAAAGTGATCCTAAATACTACTAAATAATGCGCCTAAAATGGACACATCAAACCTCCCCACACTTAAACCTTACTCGCCCTCGAGTAAGAAAAGATTTAAGCATACGGAGGAAATGGCATATCCACATCCTAAAACCCCCAAAATAACCACACAAAATGGACATATCAAACCTCCCCACACTTAAACCTTACTCGCCCTCGAGTAAGAAAAGATTCAAGCATGCGGAGTAAATGATATATCCCAAAACCTAAACTAATCCCCCAATCAAAGCCTCACCAAAACTCTCAATCTCAAGAATCCCAAAATAAAAGCTCACATGAGAATTCTGCACACACACATCCCCAATCCTAAATCTAACCAAACCTACCACTTATCAATTCACTACCCAGAAAAATAGTTCACAGCCCAGAATTGATATTCCCAGAATCCAATGACACAAAATGAAGCTAAAACCATAGAGGAAGTTTTAAACACATGCTTCACCTAATGCCAATATATCAACCAAAAACGAAGTAAAAAGAGATCAAGAATTTCATAACCATACTCCGTTTCCTAACCCACTAAGCTACCCTATCCCAAGAGGTCTATAGATAATGAGCTACCCGATCCATCCGTGTGACAACCGCAACCTTATGACTCCAACGCCGGCAAGTGAGTGAAATCATAGCATTTTTCAATTTCTCTCAATTTCTCTCATTTTGCCTAGGAGCTCTTTCGAGTTTTCATCCTAGCCACACATCATGTTTCTTTAGCTCACATCTCACCTTTTTCCGCACATTTTAGCCTCTCATTTTTGCCTAGGCCACCCTTTAAGGGTTTTCGACCTATCCGGGCCCCCAATGTTGCCTAAGTTGCCCTCTCGGGTTTTCAACTTAGCGGGTTTTCTTTTTCTTTTTTTTTTCTTTTTTTTCATTTTTTTTTCTTTTTGTTTTTCTATTTTTTTTTTCTTTTTCTCATGTTTTTCCAATGAAAAGTAGCAAAAAGCATTCCAAAACAATCTAGCATGCATTGAATCCTCTAACCCCTCCCCACACTTAAAACATTACATTGTCCTCAATGTAAACACGTAAGGCAAGAAGAATAAAAATCAAGGTAAGGGAGTTAGAGTGACACCCGTGTCTCCGCAATTCGCCGGTGATATGGCGATATCCAAGTACTTGGATGGTCCCGAGATAGGTTTCGGAACCGGAAGGGTGAGCAAAAATGCCGTAGAAGAACTCACCCCTCGAGAAAAGCATTGTCTCCATGGCGCCGTTTGATCAAGACTACACCACGAAGAACACATTAAACTCACAAGTACATAAGGATATGTAATACTAGGTTTAGCATCAAGAGTTAATAACCATAGTATTTTCAAAGAACAACCAATCAACCCTCAATCACCACTATAAGATTATGCATGAAAAATATCTAACATATATTGACATGTATACAAGCATCATTATAGGATAAGAACTTACGATCACAATGATGTAGTCGGCATACTACAATCAATAAATGTACTATAAAGATGCAAGAATGTTCATATGCCAATATATGTAGGATGGTGGAAGAAATTAGAGGTATGTGATGTTCTTGGGAGTGTTGGGTGGAGAAGAAGGAAGGATCATGCAATGTTTAAAATCATTTGGAAACTTGGAAGCTTGGAAATATGAAATCCGGGCTCAAAAAATTTTCAAAAGTTACTGAGCACGTCGCGACTCGCGACGAGCCTCGCGACGCCATCGCGACGCGCGGAAAGTACAGCCCGGGAGCTCAAAATGTTCTGAGCTCGTCGCGACTCGCGACGAAGGGTGTCGCGACTCGCGACGAGCCTCGCGAAGTCATCACGACTCGCGGAAAGTAGAGTCCGGAAGCTCAAATTTTTCTGAGCTCGTCGCGACTCGCGACGGAGTAGGTCGCGACTCGCGACGAGCCTCGCGAAGTCATCGCGACTCGCGGAAAGTGGAGTCCAGGAGCTCAATATTTTCTGAGCTCGTCGCGACTCGCGACGAAGGGTGTCGCGACTCGCGACGAGCCTCGCGACGTTAGGGCGACTCGCGGAAAGTTGGCGCTGGGAGTGGATTTTGCTCCCCTGTTCGTCGCGACTCGCGACGAAGCCCATCGCGACTCGCGACGGCAGGGTATCCCAGGCTTAAAATTTTTTCGTTTTCTTACCAACTGTCCAAGCTTTCTTCCCTCATTCGTTGATCTCGTTCCTTCATCTCCTTCATTGCAATGCACTTCATGTTGCTACAAAATCATAGAAAAACATGCCATAAAAAGAACAAAACAAAACAACAACAAAAACAAACTAAGAAACAAAAACTAAAAGAAATGCCGAATTTATTTAACGTCGTCGGCACGACGAAGCTCCGTATTTTTAAGGTCGTCGGCACGACCCTAATGTTATCCGTATGGTGAAGGCTTGAAGCTCTTCACCATGAGCATCCAAAATAAGAGAGGTGGGGGCACAAAACTTCCAAGAGGAAAGTCTTGTGGAGGTGGAGATGGTTCAAAGGGAATTAAGTGGTTAGGGAGCTTAGGATAATCTTTTGGCTCCTCTCTCGTTTCCCTCAAAACTTCCGAAAATATTAGAGTTGGTTCACCAGGTGGGAGAAGGGGTGACAATGCTAATGGATGACGTAGCACTATCACCTCTTCCTCCATTTTTCTATCCTCTACAACCAACTCCTCATCCCTTTCAAACTCAAAATCATTTTTATTGGTGACTTCACTCACCGAATCATCGAGTTCAAGTTGGGATGGTGTGTTTTCGGAATCACGGGCTTCCATTCGGGCCAATACCTCTAATATGTTCCTCACATGCCCCTCAATGGCCTCAACGCTAGAGGAGAGCTGGATATCCGGCTCTTCACTAGTAAAGGATTTCAAGTTTGCTATGGTATTTAAGACATCCTCACGTGTCAAACTTGAACTTCCTTGTTGGGCTTGGTTTTGGGGTATGGTATAGGGTGGTGATGGCCAACTAGGTTGCTCGTAATATTGGTTTTCTGGCTCATTCTCATACCACAAATCCGGATTACCACTCCATTCCGGATTGTAAGAGTTGTGGTATGGATAGCATTCCTGAGCTTCTTGCCCTTGAAAACTAATATCTCCTACCTCTTGATAGCACTCTTCATAGTACCCATGGTTTTGGAAACCAAGGGTTCTTTCTCGGTCATAGTGCTCTTCCCACAACAAAGGGCAAGATTCGGTAGGATGATCGGAATGACACATCCTACAAAACCTTGCTTGTTGAGCCTCTCTTCTCATCATGAGTTCCCTCAAGGTGAGACGCTCCTTTAAGAAAAAGATTTTTAAATTTTTTTAAAATTTTTTTTTATTTTTCAAAAGTTCGGAATCATAGTGCAAGGATTCTCGATAAAATAAATTACCAAGAACTTGAGCAATACCTACTCCGAACAAAAACAACCACCAAGTAGTGGAAAATAAAAGCAACTAGCTAATACACAACCAAATACACCTAAATACTTAAGAATAAATGCCTCTTCCCCGGCAACGGCGCCATTTTGACAGGCGCGGGCGGTCGTCGCGCCCGCGCGCCAAAAGATAATTTATAAGCCCTCAATGCTTACTTTCTACAACTAGGTAGATAGTGGCAAATCGGGGTCGTCCAAAGAGAAGAGGGATCTTCCTAAGCGTCTAAGCACACAAATGGTTGATATACTAGGCTAGGAGTAAATATATATACACACACATAAAAGCGAGTAAAGGGGGGGGTTGGTTGGTTGGTTGGTTCCTAAGTTACGAAAGTAAAAAGACAAGATAACTAACAACGTCAAGTGACTATGCTAATCATCAAACAAAACTAAGAAAAAGGGGTTTTAAACTACAAAGATAAAATGCCTTGGGGGCAACGGATATCCACTTCCACATCTAATGTAGTTCATCGAATCATTCACACATTCCATCATATAGCATTCATGACCCAACGCTCACACACCCCATCTAGCAAGTACCACAACACACACACCACAAGGAGTTCTAAGGTCATGCTCGTAGATCTTCATGCAAAGGCGCTACGGAATTCGTCACGTTCCTACACCTAAGCAATTCAACCACACAAGCACTCCCTATGCTCAAACCACTCATGGCACACATGCAGTGAAACACACCGTCAAGAGTACATAAACGCCGAATAACAAATGCTTCAAGAATGAGTTTAAATCACCTATTCAATACTTCAACTACTTGTCGTGGAGACTGAACTCCTATCCTTCTTAGTTCGTAGTTTGCGAGAGTGAGTTCGACATCTCTCGTCAAACCTCACCAATGGCTCCCGAGTCGCGACCACGACTCAAGGTGTCATTGGTGGCATTTAGCACGAAGGACCAACAAGCTTGGCAATGCCTATGACCACTACACCGTGACTAGGCATTGAACCAATTCATGCAATTACACGAGATTGGATGAACGTGCAACGCACATTCATCCGCGAGCATATGACTCTCTCGTTTGCTACACAAACGAACATGACGAAGAGTTCGACATCAATCACATTCGCCTAGCACATTGTCAACACACTAACACAATCAAAAGCTCTAATTCATACTCTCACATTGCTAACAAGAACAGGGGGGGAATTAACCCAAATCCCCCAAACCCTAGCTAGCAATTAATCCAAGCATTTCATATCATCAAGCTCTCAATAACATCAATGCAATCAACAATTAACATTCAAAGCACAATAAATGCACAATAGCAAAAACACCAAATAGATAGATATAAATGAATTCTTGCTACATAGATAGTGGAAGCTTCAATCCTTTGCTCCCAAGAATAAGAACTACTCTAGAACAACAACAAAAGACATAATCAAACTAAGAGAAAGCTAAGAAAAGAAAGAAGAAGAAAAACCTAAAATTGGCGCCCAAAACCAGAGAAAACGCGCCTGGAAAAGCTTGAGAAGAAGAGGGAAAAAGAGTAGTATTTATAGTCAGAAGAAGATAAAGTTGATTTCTGGCCGCCCGTTCGTCGCGACTCGCGACGGGGTTCGTCGCGACTCGCGACGGTGCCCCGACTCGCGATGGTGTCGCGACGGGAGCCAGAATTCTGCATTGTTTCTTTGTCTTCTTCATAGCCATCCCTCTCGATCTTCAAGTCTTCAACGGCTCCAAAAATGGTCTTCAACGGCCTCCGGTCTTCATGTCTTCGAAGTGAATATCCAAAATTCTTCGAAAGTATAGTCTTCAATGTCTCCCGGTCTTCGTTGGTTCCGTGTTCTTCCCTTGTCACACAAAATCCACTTAAAAGAGGTAAAAGAGTACAAAGTTGCTTTTACCTCTCCTAAGTGAATTTCAAGGAAAAACACAAGCTCTCGATAATAAAAGAGCACAAAAGTGATCCTAAATACTACTAAATAATGCGCCTAAAATGGACACATCAAGGTACAAGCCTAGAGTCAGCTTTTATCACGGTATTCAAGGATCCTTCCCTAGTCACACCATTAATGACATTTACCACCCTTTGAATAACCAGATTCTCCTCATTCTAGTTAGGATTCCCCACAGGCTGATTGTTGTATGGCTCTTGTTGATGCTCCTACCTCAAGGCTTGGGGTGTGGTTGACCCTTGGAGGAGGAAAAATCTTTTTGAAGGGTTGCCTCCCCTCTCGGCCATTCCTTTGCCTTATTGGACCATCTTGAAAGAGTGGACGGGCACAATCATTTGTGTGGTGGGAACAATCATTCGTGTGGTGGCCAGAGTCCCTATTATGTTAGCATAATCTGTTTGTGGCTCTCCTTCCAGCTACAGCCTCTTCCGTCCTACTAAGTGAAAGAGGTGCTCGTAAAGACTAAGGAGCGGGTTCAATCGCATTGCTTTGATGACTTATTGCTTTGATGACTGAGGAGTGGGTTCAATCTCATTGATTCGAAAGAATTTTTGGAGCTCTTTTATAGCCTATTCCATCCTATTTGCTTTGATGACTTCAATAGCCCTAGGAAAAGCTTGTAGAGTTTGGTAGAACCCATCAATTTGGTGGTGAAACACGTCAACAGAGGATGCTGACTCTCCGGCTGGAACTTCTTCAGCATCTTTTTCTCTTTCTCTCTTATTTTCTTCCGCTCTGACTCAAGCTTCTTGTCTAGGCTCTTGGACTTAGACTAGAGCACGACATGATCACCCTCAAGCTTGGAACGCTCTTCGTCAAGCCGCGAGTGCTCCTCCCGCCGAACAGCTTCTGCCACAGCCTCGAGTGATCCCCTAACTAGAGAAGGCATGCTGGCAGAAAAGATGCCTGAGGAGTGCATACTGGATTCAATGGTGGAAAGGATCTACATCAAAAGATTTGTTAAATAAACTAGTTGCAGGAAGTGATTAAGTGAATGTGTTGAAAACTTACAGAGAGATCTCCACCAGCTTCTCCTAAGTACCCAAAGGATTTTGACATGTCGAGATCAGCGCTTGGGGGTGACCCCCGTTGATGGGAAAATTTGTCATATTTTTGCTTCTTGGACCTCTCATTCGAAGCATTTGGAGAATTCTTCGCATTTACGGGGGATATGGCGGCTCCCAACGAGGTTCTCTCAGAGGTCGTTGAGGAGGTCCATCTCTTCCATTGCATAAAAGAAAGGAGATTAGGTGTTTTGATGATAGGATCGGGTCCATAAAAAATTAAAATATTTTGGCCCTGAAAACCTTCAGAGGCATCAAGGGCAATTATTTCTCTCTCTCCGATGTCGCCCTGTGAACGAGAAGACACTTCTACAAGTTCTCATTCTTGCTACTCTCTGAGTAAATGGTGGGATCAAGGTCTTTAGAAACATGGTTAGAGTTTTGGTGGGTCCCTGAGGTATAAATCTCCTTATAAAAACCATTTGGGCTAGGAAAACGACTTTTCCCTTTTACCATGGGACGATATAACTTGACATCCAAAGCCTCAAGACTCCGGAGGAGTGCTACTTCCTTACGTAAATGATCGAGTATCGAATGCTCTCCCCTCTTCCTGACCTCAACTTTCACTTTGGAGTTCCAACGAGAGGTTCGATAGGCCCCATAACAATTAAAGGTAAACGTCTTCTACTTCCAACCCTTATTTTTTGAAAGGGGGGTGATGAATCGAGTCTCCCGCAGTTAACTATGGTGCGATCAAAGGTGGTTCTTTGTCTCTGGGTTATAATGATGAGAAGGCTTCGCCTTCTGAGGACTTAGTTAGAGGCATAAAAGCCCAAAAACATTTAGTGGTCTGATCAGAATCATGTGCCTTTCCTCAAAGGTAGCTCTCTACAAGCTGACATGTTATCTTCTCTTCAAAGTCTCAAGAATTCATCAGGCTTAGAAAGTTCTGAATGAACTCCCAAGCGTCTTAATCTCTTGCATAGGTTAAAAGCCCTTCAGGGGGCTTCGTGCCAGTAGGCCTTCGATACGTGGTTATTATTACATCGAATAGGGACCTAGCGGACTGTCTCATCGGCCCTATCAGCCTATCTAGCTCTCTCTCTCGAGTGTATCTCCAGTCTCTTCCACCGATTGGTTCTTTTTCTAGTTTTAGCGAGGGCCTTCGTATGGAAACAAGCACACAGGGGGCACCATAATGTGTTGTGGGTAGGGCCCTTCTCCGATGTATGCGGGATATCCAAAGGATACAGGTCTTTGGTGGTAACAATCATATCCCCTAGTACTAACCATCGTAGGACCCATTTGACCTTCTTCTCCTAGTAATGAAACTGTCTCAGTCCATGGCCCATTTCTCACGAATGCTAGCGCTCCTGGCACCGAATAACGCCATTGCATCCCCTCAGCGAAGGAGGGTTGAGGCCTTCATTGGGAAACTTTCATGTGTCCAAAGTACGGGACCTCTCCATCATGGTAAGGCCCGCACCTATTCTCAAGTTATTAATGGTGTTACAACCCCCAAAAATCCTAGGTCCATCAAAGGGGGAACAACCCGGTATCCTGCTGCCATCAGCACTTGTGATATCTAATCAAAACCTAGTGAATGGTTCACTGTTATCCCAACCACACTTCTATTTTCCAATATCCTTCTTTAATAAGCTTTCATGTGAGAGTCAGTAGAGCATTCAGTGAGGTGATCGTCTCCACCCCTTGATGCCCGAGGGGGGGATTTCAGGAGCGGTGATACTAACCCCCGGTTCGATGGTAATCTCCGTTTCTCTATAGAGACCACCATGCCGGGATTCGTTGATACCTCCATCATAGTATCCATACTTAGCGGTGTTGGGGTGGCACCCATCTTCGTGGGCCCCAATTGTACTTCATTTTCTGCGCATGTGCCCTTGCTCTTCAATCGTTCACTCCTTCTGGCCATCGATGTGGAAGTGAACATGCCCAAACAGATCCAAATCTGACTTCTTTTTGGGTCCCACTAGGCATGCCAACTTGATGCATCTCTCGACCCGATCCAAATCCACCTTCGATGTACTAGCAGTGATCGGCGACCTGCAAAACAAAGTCCCCGAGGTGTTTTAGGGGGGGAAAGCTCTGATGGCAAAGTCAGTACGTTTCCGGCCGATCAATAAATAATGCTTACCCTAAAAATAACAACATACCTTATGCCTTATGAACCCTAATTGTGGTTGCCTAATCCTTGAGTCTTTTCCTCAGCGTCGAGCCCAATAAGTCGGTTCTTTTGGGCCTCTTAGGTTTGACTTGTGTCCTAATGATGTCTTGGTCTATCTCATCATCAAATAGTAATAATGGATGAATAAATTTGATTACAATATTCCACCAATCAACATCAATGCACGATTAATGCCATTATAATATTTTATCAATACAGATTGAAATGAATTCAATGAAAAGTTAATACCAATGTACGGTGCATTCATTGACATGAATATGATATTAACTCTCCTTCCATTGCCTCTATAAATAAGCCTACAGCCAGGTTCACGGTATAAAACGAAAAATCTAGAAATAGTTCTTTAAGTGTTTTAGATGAATGGAGCTGGCACTTTAACTGACAGTCCAATAGTCAAGTTCGTGTGAATAAATTCAGGGTCCTGGCCCGTTGTGCAACTAAGATCGACATTATCAAGCAAAGCATCACATTAAGGACAATCTGATAATTATATTTATGCATTAACATTATATCATATGATTCAGTATTTTATAGTATTAGGTGAATACTTACACTTTCTACATTAAACTGAAGTCAACAGAACTTCTCATAGTTGAAATATGCATGGGTCTGTGCATGAAACCATAATTGTATAAGTGCTACTAGCTTTATAATCTTATTCCAAGAAACTTTCTTTAGCAATGACTCCATAGAATCAGCTTTTTTTTTGCTGCATATTTTAGTGCATGCTTGGGTTCTACCACCAGTGTCAAATTCAGATGATAGTTTGTTTGTTGATTGAGTTTGATCTCTTCTTTTCCGTCTGTCGCTTTTTACTAACTTTGTTTCTCCCTTGTTTATTGTGTTAGTTGTTTGTATATTTTCGAATTCAGCTTTTGGAAAACAGATAGGCATAATAATTGAGTCTCCTATAATATTTCATCCTGATTCTGTCATTGCTTCTACTGTCTCATATATACTAAATAGAGCCAGTTGTTGAACCAGGACAGTATTTGAGGGGAGTGAATTATACTGACTTTTTTTTTTGAATACTTAATTAAACATATTCAACAAACAACACTTACATAATAAACTAAGTAAAATATAATTAGATTTTCACAAGAACGAAAAGTCACTAAAAAACTAGTGTCTAATGCTCGAAATACTAGAAGTAGAACCAGTAATAATTTAAGACAATTGCGTCCTACGAGTCTGCATAAGTTGATAACATTGCAAAATCAGTGAACTATCGATCCTCGCAGAAATCTCTTTCTCAATGTGCACTGTCATGGCATCATTCAACCATTCATCTCCCATTCTGTTGCTAAAAAAAGTCTTGATCTTCTTCATGGCTCAAAAAACAGGTTCAACAGAAGCTGTTGCAACTTGTAGAACTAATACTAACTCAATGAGACAATATACGAATGGAAAATTTTTATTTCTGTTTGTTTGAACCATATTTTGAGCAACACTTTCTAAGTTCTCAATAGCTAAAAAGTTGTGATCAGCTTTTATATTCACAGTTGACAATGTAAGTACCAAGTTGTTGTTTAAGCTTGACACGATTAGTTTAAGAAAAGTCATCTGGATATGGTTCAGCAAGATGAAATAACTTACCAATATCAAACTTAGAAAATGAATTTCTTGGAACAAGGCATGTAATACAAGAGAGTAACTCTGTGTTTGCTTCCGAAAACCATTTATTCATTTCTTGAATCATCCTATCAACAACCTAATATTCAATAATAAAAGGTTAGCATTTAACAATAAAATAAGAAAAAAAACACAAATCAATAAAAGGAAATAAAATAAAGTATGTAAATAGAAAAACTAATACTGGAAGAAAAACACCTAACACGATAGAAATTATAATCCCTACAAGAAACTAAACCTACTATTACTTTGGCCTTTTTACCTCAATTTTTTAAAAGTAAATAATAGGTTTTTTACCATGGTTCTACAATAACCGGAGTAAATATTCTTGAAAATTGAAGTAAAAAGTATTGCTGATATAGGTGAGACGTCGGCAATAAGTATACAACCTAGCAGTAATAGTCAATGATGAGAAGATCGACTTCGCAGCTATAATCGATTTGGCTGAAATTCTCTCGAAGTTAGGGAGTGAGGTTGAATTTTCCAGAATGCAAAGTCACAATACCCATCTGTCCAAATCCGTGCCAAAATCCTTTCATATAAATTAATTCATGCAACATCACATGGTAGTCAGTGACATGTCGGTAAACTCGAAATCATGCAGTGCGAATGAAGTGCGATGTTGCACCTATCTATCACACCTAATAAATCAATGATAGTTAACCAATACAACCAAAACTTAGAATGTACCATCTAAAGGTTCCATTCCAAGTTCACAACAGCCAGTCTCAAGTTTCATCAAGTTAAATCGGTAAGACTAAACTAGGTATGTACGTATATCCTAAACACATAATTCTACACACCATATAACATCCCATCAAATTGAAAATTAAACAAAAGATATAGAATCCCAATAAAATTCAAACAAACATTCTTCATCTTATACGACAAACTAACATATGATCCATGAAAATAAATGCGGTGATGACTCAGGTAGGATAACATCGTTTGCGAACGAACTACTTTCACCATCTTGAGAATTAGCATCCGATTCTTCGGTGGAAGACTCAGTATTGCTGGTGCTAGACCCTCATTCATCATTTGTGATATCCAGCCCATCCCCATCAACCCCATGTCCCTCATCCCCAGGTTCACTAATTACATCGGCAATCATAGACTTCAACCCCGCAAATTCTTCCATAAGCTTACATACGTTGTGTTCTGTGAGCTGCACTAGGGCCTTGGTCTCGGCCATGTCCTTTAGAAGGATGACACAAGCCTTTTGTGTGAGTCCCTTGGGATAAGAAATTAGTTGCTTTAAGTTAAAATGTTAAAATTTTATTAATAATAATTTGGAATAACCAAAAAACCTAAAAACTTTTATACCCGTTCGCGGGCCAGGAATAATGGTGGGGGAAGCATCCATAGTTGTGGAAGCCAATGGAGTTGCCTCAGGCCTGTGTGTGGGAGGCACAAACATATCCCCCTTAGGTACATTGCAATCAATCCACGTCTCCACCTCCCAAACCCAATGTTTCGGCCCGAAGTAGTTTGCATCGTAGTACTTAGGCTGGATCTTTGCTTTCGATTTGATGGGAACCTTCTTCCTCTCCAGAATGGCGGTGATGACATTGTCGTAGTGAAGTGTCCGACTCTTTGTGGTGAGGGCCACTTGGTGCATCTCCTGGGTTATGGTGTACCAGGGGTCGACTACCTTCTTCTCCCCAAGGTGGTAGTACATGATGGTCCCGTTGATCATGCACTCCGTAGGATGTCCTGCCGGGATAAGTACTTGTACAATTATATTGAACACCATTATCTCCTGAAGGTTAAGAACACCAATCTTGATCTACTTTATTGGGATGGGCTCATTCCCCACTTCAACTTTAAAGTACTTCTCCACCATTCAGTTGGGGTCAAGTGCCCCGGATGGGTCATTCTCGTCGACTCATGGAGGCCAATTATCCTGGAAGTACAACTGTAGAGGCTCAATCTTTGGCTGATCCTCCCCACCGATTATGCACCCAATAACATGATTGATTAACTCTGTCATCATCTCCACGTTTATCCCATTCACTCTTGTCTTGTAGATGGTCTTTGATTCCCTAGTGAAACTGGCATAGAACTCCTTGGCCTCCATATCATACGTCGGTTTATCCAAGCATATCAAACCCTCCATTCCTGATGGTTTGAAGGGTTCAAGGAAAACATCAAGGTGGATTCGATCCATGTCCTCGAGCTTCATCACCCTGACCTTCTTTATCCTTTAGCCTTGGATCCTTTCGAAACGCTTGTCTACCTCCTCTTTGACAACGCGTATTTTGTCCTATGTTCGTGATGGAGGGTTGGTCGTTGTCTTCACCTTCTAGGTACGTGATGGACCTGCTCCCATGGTGTTTTCCCTTTTCTTCCTAGCTGTTTGCTTCATTCGAGCCATCTGAGAAACAAAGAAACGCTAGAAAAATGAGTGCAACAATCAAGAGCCCATTGATGTCAATATGTTTTGGCCAACTTTGTATCCATGTCACAGACACTTCAGCTAGATCGATGTGATGTATGAAAAATCACAGGTACATGTGTTTGAATGTACGACATTGCAGGCCAATCGACTAAGCCAAAACAGTATGCGACTGGAACACGAATGGTTCTAAAACACTTGTAATCTCAACTAACATCAACACCACAAAGTAAACATCTAACATGCCACGATTGTAAAACCAAGCAATGGGTAAAAAAACAAGTACATGAAACCCAAAAAACCAACATCAAGCTTGATCAGAAAAAACAAAACTTGCCTTAGTTAGGGTTTCTCGCTCTTCCCCTTTGAAGAAATTCGCCAATTTACTACGTCCAAAGAAATTGAATGTGGGTTTTAGGGGTATAGTGATATAAGACCACGGTTTTGCGTTGAGATAAAATGTTTTCTGACCATTTTTTTCAGGTGGGAGATTTTGGTATGACATTATCGGTTAGGAATGCAAAGGGGAAGGGTGGTCGGCTATTTATATAACTGTAGTAAAATGTTGCCATTTAATCACAGGTGTGAAGTCGCAAGCTATGTCGCAAAGAAAGACGAAGACAGAAGAAGACTGAAAATAAGTGTGATGTCACTATTCATAGGTTTGGGCCCACTTATATTATTGGGCCCAAACATTATAAATTTGGGCATGGACCAGAGGTAATCGAATCGACATAAGTCAATGTCGCGAAACAAATCGATCCATCCGACAAGGTTCCGAAGCATACTTGACATTGCTTATAATAAACATTGGCCGTATTAGAGCAGAGACCTAATCCAAAAATAACTGCGACCCTGGTCAATGGTGGACTGAAACCACAAATGCACAATGTTGCATCAATGTCGTCGTCACCGATTATCGATCGATAACAGAGCGATGTCGCAACAATGGATTGCGGGCTGAATAGCCCAAATTTCATAGTCTAGTTTTTTATGAAATATAAAAGTAATAAAATTATATCCATCAAATTCTGTCACCATATTCGAATTTGTCCATGAACGTGTCACTGGCACATGCACAAATTATTCACAGACAGTACATTAAGAAACTCTGGGGAAATTACACTATGGCCCAAACTTTCTTGCATGTCACTATGCTTAAGAGACATGCACCTGAACAAAACGACAAATGTTTCATATGGAAATTATGCGTACTATCTTACAGGCACATGAACCTGGGTAGTCGTCCAGTTTTTTATATAGTATTTCATTAATACACTTACAATAAGTGTTATGGGAACGATAATTTCCGCCAAATAAAATCACCAGAATTTTCATATTCTAGATTTTTTTTATGAAATATAAAATTAACAAAACTATTTCCTTCAAATTTTACAAAGTGCCAGTACGTGGTCTAGAGTAAATTGTAGATGATTACTTAAAAGTATACAAGTGTTAGTCGTAAGAAGTTGTGGAAGTCTATGTGGAGTAAGACCAGTTTCATTATTACTATCGGTTATTATAAGTTCGACCAGATATGGATGCCAAATCTTCTTTTTGAGATGATCGGAATCAAGTTTGGAAAAACTGGTTCACTTTTTTATTTTTGCACTTAGATCCCTCAAAGAAAGTGGGAGATGTCAAAATGCAAAACTAGAGATAGCATTATTTTATTCAAATTTTGACGACAATGTTGTTCCGATTTGGGCATAAACGGATCGACGGAAGGGCCCGGGACCTTTAAGCGGAGAATTTACGACAATTTTTTAATATTAGACTATAGCCACGAATACGTCATCACACACATGTCGCATGTAAGGAAACATAGCGGGAACCAAAAATTTCAGACAAAAATTTGAAATAAAAATTTCCCCCAACCCTGTTTCATGTCAATAAATATTTGCACCAACACTCATTTCCATCTCAAATACAAATCCCACAAAACCACCCTATCCATTCACATCATTACTACAATGAAAGGGCTCAATCAAATTGCTTCCCTCAACCATCAACAAGTATCCAAGGATAGAGCATTTCTAGGTTCAAATTAATCGAGGTACTTTTCCACCTTTTTCATGTTCATTTAGCAATTTTGTTACCATATACTTTTTATATGTTTTTTTCCTCATTCATCAAAGATCGAAGATTTTCATGAAGGATGAATCATTGTGTTACATGTTATATACTGTATGTTGTTTTTGTTTCCAATATGATGCCATGTTTGTAAAGAGTGAAAAAAAAGGTTTAGATTCAGATGAACACAATATGATGTGCAATGTCGATCATAGTTAATCGCTTCATACGATATGGCCCTGAATCAGGATCGACGTCGCATAGGTCAAGGTAGTGTTGAGTTTAGCAATATATATGACTATCCGAAGTTGCTTTTAACTCGGTCTTTGCAACATCGGTTTTTATGAGTGCGATGTCATTGTCATTCAGATCAGTTACTATTCCCATATTGAGAATAATGTTGTCTACGTATGACTATATTATGTGTATTTTTTAGTATTGCCCATTTGTAACATAAATTTTGTTTCTTGTGTATTGGTTGTAATAGGATCAAAGGGAGTTATCAAAGGACTTCTAGCATTTAGATGGATGGAGTTGTCTTTTCAACGGTCGTCGTGAAAATTTGAAAGTCGTACAACTTAGAAAATGGAGGTTAAATACAGTTAATGTTTCAATTTTATATCAACATTATGTATTTTAATATATTGTTACATTTATTTGTAATATATGTCATAATTTTGTTGGTTTTAATTAACATGTCAATCATTCACACAATAATTGAACAACAATTGAGTGTTGTATGATGTTTAACCATTTCTTGATTTATCACATTTTAAATAACATGTAATGGCTATAAATGACCGATTGTTTGCGCCATCGAATATTTAACATTATATTATATTATGAGAAATGAGAGCTTATTGAAAAAACTGCGACATCGCATAAACCGGTTCCAAAATAACAAATTAACAACGTCGTATATACTGACGTCATTTTTTTTTTGCAACGTCGGCCACTTAAAATGACATCATTTTTTTCAGCATTCCACGTTAGCTGGCACACGATGTGGGTCTCTCACTACGTGCAATATTGCTTCTCACCGCCTGCGACATCGCTTGTATTATGAACGACATCATCGTTTGCGACGTCACTGCACTTCCTCTCCCATCGGATGCCATCTTCATATGGTCAATGTTGCATGCTTTATGATACCGACGCCAATCACAATGATGTAGCATATAGGGTCTCCGATCACCAGCCTTCTAGCATGGAGCAACGTCAGTTGCAATTCCTGCCAACGTCGGTTGCAATTCCGGCCGACATCAGTCCAAAACAAAGGTAAAAGGTACTATTTACCTCGGTTTTGAGTTGAACCGAGGTAAAAAATGTACTTTTTACTTTGGCTGTATTTACTTCAGTTTTTATGGACTAAAATTGAGGTAAAAGGTCCCGTAGAACCGAGGTAAAAGGTCATGTTTCTTGTAGTGAATTGGCCATCATTTCTCCTCTTCATCTAGAACAACCACGAAATATATGTTCTTCTTCCATAATGTCTAATGAAATCTCATGGTTAACACAAAATGTGTTGACTTCATTCAATAACTTATCCCAACCATTCTCCCTGAATTGTTTCATCTCAAACTTCATTGTATTAATCAAACTCACAGCCAACACAATATGGATTCATTTGTTTCAAAGCAAGGGAAAATTGATCTATAACTTCCAAAAAATGCTTCATCAAAAGCATCACAAATACAAATTCATAATTCTCCATATGATCAACTAAACACATTGATGAATAGTTATTAACTTCTTTGTCACCATCTTCATAGATATTTTCAAGAATTTTCAAAATAGAAGACCACATAGTCGTGAAACAAATAATAGTATAGTAATGTGATCCCCAACGCATATCCTGCGACGTTCTCAAACTAGTCTCTTGAATTTTTCCTCTTCCACTCTCAATGCACCCTCGTCCAATACCTCCAAAATTTTACCATGTTCAAAATAAAGAAGCGTGTCTTTTCTTTTACATGAAGTTCCAGGAAAATTTACAATTCGGATGATGTTGTGAGTGATTCCTGACTATGTAAACCTACAAAGAAGTTTGATGTTTCCAATAGACATCAATCTTATAGCCCATAAATTTGACCTGCGAGTAAGTCTTTCCAATTAATAATTTCAACAACATATAATTTAAATGGAACCATTAGATTAAATAATTGAATGGTTCAGATCCGTTCTCACATAAGTGGGTATTCTCACACGATCCCTATATATATAACGGTTCTTTCATAATACCATTTAGTATATAACTAGTGAGATAACATTGAGCATTCACTACAACAAACATTACCTTTTGCGACATGCAAAATGTGTTGCTTGTCACTAATATAGTGTTGCAAACGTATATTTGCAACACTGTTTGCATCACTATTTATTGTGTTGTGACGGCCCATGTAGTATTTTTGCTACACAATTTTCCATATGTGACACAAATAAAGAAACATTTTTGGTGTCACTAAATGTTTGAGCACATTATGCGATATTTACCCTTATGGATGCATGTATGTTTGCGAAACTTTATGCATCAATTGTACGTAGTGACGATTTTGCTATTGTGACATGTTATGCACCATTTAGATTTAATGATGCATGGATGTTGCCGACACATTATGGTGCATTTACATTTAGTGACACATGTGCGAGTCATAAAGTCTGTAATTATGATGAAGATTGTAAATTTAGAGTTCAAATGTTTGTGATTGTATGGCTTGATCTGTATATGATGTGCTAAGGTGAGTCTGTTAATATAGAACTTGGAGAGGCTGGCCATTTTATTTTATTTCCACTTAATGCGTTATTTTCTTAAGCGGGGCCTAAATTTTCACATTTCATGTTTTCTGAATTTCATTCATATACATGATGTCATTCACTTCCTTTTAATCAATCAATAAGTGCCTTAAACTAGGGGGTTAGTGTTTTTCTGTCTGTTTTTGCTGAAATATAGGTTATTTCGGTGCGGCCTTCACTACAAAAATTAAGATTACAAGCACTTTTAGTTTAGATGTTATTATAATGTAGTTTACGTATCTTACATGACATAAATTGAAGTGAAGAATGTAAATGGGTGAAATGCAGGATGATGTCTCTGAACCTTCTCTAGCAGTAAGCTGAAGCTTGCTTCTTTTGTTGCATATGAAGCTTTGTATTATACCAGTTATTGCTCAACTGATTCTTACTTGGTTGTCCGAATGCAGCTTTGGTGGAGATGCCTAAATCCAGAATATATAGACCGAGTTGGAGAGCTAGCGAAGGCGTAAGGTCCGAAGCTTTCACATTGATGGCGCCCGTATATTCAACGGATCTGTTGCGAGTATAAGTTACTGGTTTTTTTTCTATTGATGTTTTGTAGTTTGTGTAATAGAATCATACTTTTTGAATAACAGCCATTCGTTTTCCAGATGCTAAAGTATGGATTTGAGGATACCTGGTGGTGGCAGTGTAAAGATGAGTTGCATTTTCCTTCCCTGGGCCATTATGTTTCAACACTTATGTTGTGAACGACCTTGATCCTGTTACCTCTTATTCTTGAATGAAAGTAAGGAAAAAATACTCTTCAAAGTCTCCACAATTGAGTTTAGGCGAGTAGTACTATGTTGATGGTGTTGGGCATGAACGAGGACCTCTATCATTTTTAGAGCTGCGAGTCTTTGTTGATCGACTTGTTCAGAAATGCAGTAGTGCTTTCAGAAAAGAAACAAGTATTCAGCGGGAAAAAAACCCAGTTTAGAAAAATTTAACACAAACAAGTTGAAATTTTTAACTCAGTCCGACAGCCCGCGCGAGGCGTAGGCTTAGGCTGGAGAGACCTAATTTTAGTTAAAGATGCGAACATATTCTCAGTCGATGATAATTTTAGACACAATTAGAAGAAACAATGTCGGAGAAGATTAAGCCAACGAGTTCAACAAGTTCTCAGAGAGAGTCCAACAGGTTTTTTGTCTAAATTGAATTGAAATGAATTTAACTGTGCCAAAATAAATTATAATTTTAAAAACTATATAACAGTAATAATAAAACTAAAATGAAGTGAATTAAATGAACTGGGCTAAAATTAGAGTACATTAAACCAATAAGGTACTGAAACGTGTTCTTTTAATCTAAACAAAAGTAAATTAAACTAAATACATGTAAACTGAATAATTATATATAATTAAATTAATTTAACCTTTTAAAATATGGTAAAATCTTGGGAAACACCGTCTTTTCATAGGGTTATGGAAACACGGTGTTTAATTCAAATAATAAAAGATAAAAGGTTTTAATTATAATATTAAAAATTTATTATGCAACATGTATTAGTTATAAAGTTTATAACCCGATTCATACAACACGAAAATTTTATCTCCACTTCTTCTAATTTACACTTTAAACCTTTGTCTTTCCATAGCGTGTAGAAAGACCGTTTTTCAAGAGATGTACTCTTAAAATATATGCTAAACTAAATTTTATCTAATCGAACTTAACTATTAATATGAAATAAAATCACTTAAGTAAATGGATAACATGACCTTAATTGAAACATTATCAGTATAAATTTATGTTTTGAAAATTAATAAGTCTATGTGTCTTGTGTATTATCAATTAGCTTACGTGTACCTGCTAACTTAGTTCTTTTGTTGTATAACTATTTACTTCCAAATTTGCCAAATTTATACAATATAGTATATTCTAATTTAATTATAAACTTTTGCTAGCTAATTGATATCTTATTATATTTAGATATAACTATATTGTAAAATAAAATTAATTTTAGAAAAACAAAAGACATCTTGAAATAGGCAAAGTCTTGGGAAAGACCGTATTTCCATAACCTTATGGAAAAATGGGACCTAACTAGAATAATAAAAAAGTAAAAGATTTTAGTTGCAATATTAAAAATTTATTATATAACGTGCAATAGTTATAAAGTTATGATTCGATTTATGCAACCCGAAAATTTTATCTTAATTTCTTCTAATTTACAGTTTAAACCTTGGTCTTTCCATGTCTTATGGAAATACCGTCTTTCAAAGGATAAACTCCTTGAAATATTACCCCATTTATTTAATTTAAAATTGAATATATTTTTACAATATCTAATAAACATGTATAACTGTTAATATCGTTAACTACTTATAGTAACAATTTAAAGTTGATATTTAAAAATTACGTCTTTCACGAATCTAACAATATCACACAAATTTTATAGATACTTTTATATTTATTCAAATTTATGTTTAACGTTTTAATAATTTTGACTAAAAATTGAATTTGTGCAGTATTAATTGGTATAAGGAAAGTGATAAAGCTTTTAGCTTATTTTGCATATAGAATTATGGTGCCCCCTTGGAAAAAAAATCTAGATCCACCACTGTTAAGCGATATAGTTTTGTTCAGCTTTTGCCAAGAACATACATACTCCTCAGTTCTATATACACTTAAAACAATGAGCTTGGTCCTTACTCCTTTGTAAGGTAATTTGGTCCCCTTATTACTTGGTAATGAACTTCCCGACCCCAGCTGGAGTAGCAACAGTTAGAGGAAACCAGCAAGCAGCCAGGCAATGCATGGTTATAGCAATGAAGGTAGGAAGGATAGGAGAAAAGGTGAAGGTGGTTAACACTATTTCAGGATGAGGCTTATTAGAACATTCGGATAAGTCAGTGCACCTAGGTGAAGAAACGAAGTTAGTAAACCTAGATGTCGAAAACGACTCGAGATGTGTAAAGATTGGAAAATTTCTTCCAACTGAAGAAAAGGCGAAGGTAATCCAAATCTTGCAAGGCCACGGGGATACGTTTTCATGCAACGTACAGAACATAGGAGGGGTAAGCTCAAACATCGCTACCCATTCGTTGAATGTCAGTAGCTCAGCTAAACCGATCAAGCAGAAACAGCTGCTTTGCCAGTGACAGACAGAAGGCGATCAAGGAAGAGGTTACAGTGATGTTATAAGCTGGCATAATAAGGGAAGTCATATACCCAACATGGTTAGCGAACCCGGTCATGGTGAAGAAGTCAAACGGTGCTTGGAGGATGTTTATTGACTTCACAAACTTGAACAAAGCATGTCCAAAGGATTCTTATCCTCTTCCAAAGATCGATCAACTAGTGGAAGCAATATCATGACACAAAGTCTTAGCTTTCCTGGATGCATACAAAGGATATCATCAAATACTGATGAACCCGAATGATGAAGAGAAAACAGCCTTCATAACGAGCTTCGGAATGTTTTGTTATGTGAAGATGCCTTTTGGGCTTAAGAATGCGAGATCAACGCACCACCAATGGGTGATTGATAGGGTGTTCAAAAACCAAATAGGTAGAAACATTGAAGCATACGTTGACGATATGGTGATCAGGAGTAAGAAGGTAGGAAACTTCGTTGCCAACTTGAAAGAAACATTGGATACTTTGAAGTACATATGGATGAAACTCAACCCTAAAAAGTGTATAATCAGAGTTGAGGCGGGGAAGTTCTTGGGGTACAAGGTTTCCTCAAAGGGTATAGAGCCTAACCCAGATAAGATACAAGCCATAGTGAATCTTCCCCAACCACGAACTGTTAAAGAAGTACAAATCTTAATGGAATCATTGGCAGCACTCAGCCGTTTCGTATAAAAGGCTACAAAAAAGAACTTTTCACTCTTTGAAGTACTACAAAAAGCGAGAAAATTTAGTTTGAGCGAAGACTATCAGAGAGCATATGAGGGGTTAAAAGACCAACTTCGAACGTTGCCAATGTTGAAGTTTCCCACGCCAGGAGAAACATTGTACTTGTACTTAGCAGCCTTGCAAAACGTTGTCAGCTCTGTGTTAGTTCACTTGGAAAGGTAGAGATAGGTTCCAGTTTATTACATCAGCGTAATCCTGCAAAAGGTGGATACATGCCTGTAGAAAAGCTAACCTTGGCTCTGGTATATTCGGAGCGAAGATTGAGAACTTACTTCCATAGCCACAGCATAGTAGCTTACACAGGGTTCCCAATCAACAACATCCTCTCTAAACCGGTGTCTTCAGGCAAATTGGCAAAATGGGCTCTAGAACTAGGTCAATTTGAATTACAATTTCAACCTAGAATAGCAATCATAGCTCAAGCATTGGCATACTTCATTGCCGAAATGTCAAGTAAAGAAGCACATAAATCGAGCATCCATCAGAGCTTCACAATTGACAAAGGTAAGAAAAAATAGGAGCAAGTGGCTTGGAAGTTGTTCGTTGATGGCGCATCAAGCAAGAAAGAATGTGGAGCATGGCTGCTTTTAGTGGACCCAAATGGGGGCGAGCACAAACACTCATTGCGATTCAATTACTTGATAACCAACAATGAAGCAGAATACGAAGCTCTAATTTTTGGATTAAACCTCGTGATCAGAGTGAAAGTAGGAAGTGTCTGAGTATCCAGTGATTCTCTAATTGTAGTCCAGCAAGTGTGAGGTGACTATGAGGTACGAGAAGACTAGTTGATGAAATATCTGGTGAAGTTGTGACAGCTCATAGCCCAGCTTGAATATTTTGGCATAAAACACGTCCCGCGATGCGAAAACACACAAGCGGACACATTAAGCAAGCTGGCGACTACATGGTTTGATTCCTTCGTTAAACATGGGGATGTCATCATGGAGGTCATCCCAGTTAGAAGCACCATATCAATGGTGGTGCTGACAATACATGAAGATGAGGCAAGCTGGATGAACCCGCTAATGGAGATTGCAAAAGGGATGTTGCCAGAAGATAAGGTGGAGGCTAGAAAGTTGAAATTGTGTTCCTCTAATTATGCTTACAAAATTGGAACGTTGTATAAAAATGGTTTCTTGTCCCCATGGATAAAATGTGTAAGGCCAACAAAAGCGACTGAGAACTTAAAAGAGGTTTATGAAGGCTTTTGTGGAATGCACCAAGGAGCCAGAAAGATAGCTAGAAATATAATCAGAGCAGGGTACTACTGGCCGACTATGTTCAATGATGCACACAACTTTGTTCTCAAATGTAAGAGCTGCCAAATCAATGTTTCGCTGTCGCATACGCCACAATCAACTTTAACAGGAATCTACAGAGTCTGGCTATTCGACAAGTGAGGGATATACTTAGTGGGACCATTCCCAAAAGGAGAAAATAATGCTAAGTTCCTCATTGCAGCGGTTGATTACTTCACAAAGTGGGTTGAAGCTAAACCATTAGGACATGTTACAGCCGAAGCCACTAGAAAATTTGTATGGTAAAACATCGTGTGCCGCTTAGGGGTACCATGGGCTATTGTCACGGATAACGGTGCATAATTAACAAGTGTGGCATTTACTGATTGGTGTTCAAGGCTCGAGATTACTTAGAAGTTTGCCTCTGTGGCACATCCTCAAGCTAATGGACAAGTGGAAGTGAAAAACATGACCATAGTTCAGGGGATACAGGAGCGATTAGAAGGAGAGTGAACAGGATGGGTGGATGAGCTACCAAACACGCTATGGTCGTATAGAATAACCATCCGACAGCCAATGGGGAAGACACTATACGCTTTGGTGTATGGTCATGAAGCAGACATACCTATGGAAATTGGAAATTCAAGTCTCAGGATAAGCAATTATAAGGAGATAGACAATCCAGATGTGCTGAAGCTGGAGCTAGACAAACTAGAGGAGCAAAGGAACTTGGCAAGTATCACGGAAGCTAAACACAAAGAAAGAGTGGCAAGAGCATACAATCAGAAAGTGAAGGAAAGACAATTTTAGATTAGGGATCTGATGCTAAGGAAGAACAAGGCTAGCCTTGCTAAAGAGCGAGGAAAACTATGGCCAAAGTGGGAAGGACAATACAGAGTCATGAAGGCTCATAAGTCCAATAGTTATGAGTTGGAAAGAATGGATGGCATAGCAGTCCAAAACACGTGGAATTTGACTAACTTAAGGAAGTTTTATGTCTAAAAGAAAATTAGAGAGCAACTACCTGTATAAACACAAGGATATTATCCTTGTTTTTGCTTTGGTATCACTGTTTTACCGCAATATCATCGACATCATACATATTTAATATAAAAATCCACTTCGATGGACCATGACTACGCTTCCTATTCTTCCAATTTTTACTGAGACTTGACAAACAAAGTTTAACAGCGGGTTATGGATCCTATATTCCCCTCAACATTCGTTAGCTTCAGATCTTGCAAGTCCAACAACCGCAAGCTATAGATCTTGCAAAATTGGCGATGCTTGTGAGCTATAGATCTTGAAACTTTGCAAATCAAACAATCGCAAACTATAGATCTTGCTCAAATATTGATACTAGCAAGCTTTGGATCTTGTGGTTTCATGAATCCACAAATCGCAGGCCATAGATCTTGCACAAATGATAATGCTTGCAAAACTCTAGATTTTGCAACTTCACAAATTAAACAAACGCAAGCTATAGATCTTGCTCAACTAGCGATGCCGGCAAGCTTTTAATCTTGCAGCTTCATAAACTAAACAAGTTACAAGTAATAAATCTTGCAACATCAACAAAGCAATAAATGCATTTAGGCAGATATGCTTACAAAGCGCAGGATCCCAAAAGATCGATAAATTTGGCAACAAAGTAGATAGGACAAAATCGTTATCAATACAAAGACAAGTCTTAAACCCCAAAGGCAACAAAACATACAGACGATCATATCATCTATAGCAACAAACAAGACACATTATCTACGTCTGGAAGAGTGTGATAGTCCAGAAGTAGAAAAACCATCGCGACGACGATTTGGTTCTGCCTCATAAGAATGATGCTCGGTTTCACGAGAAGATCGCTCACCACCGTACAGACATTGATCAGCTCGACGATGACTTTCCTTTCCCTTATGCTCCTCCCTAACTAAGTGATCATATTTCCACTGCATATGTAAGTAAGCAGGGTGACAGATCATACCTCTTCGTCCCATATGATGAAGATATTTGCCATAATAGACCTTGAAGTTAGTTATGGGACCAAAATCTTCATGATCCAACTGCATACTCATAACTTTCACTATTTCCTCGTACTGTTCTATCCTCGTCCTTAGATTCCAAACTTCCTCTTCAAGAAAATGAATATGAGATCGAACAGCATCTGACAATCTAATTCTTTGGTTGCCCCCACTAACAGTTAAATCACCATGGCTTGAGGTATGCCATGACGACGAAGGAGGAACTTGAGGTTGATTCTTGTAGTCAGCGCAAGCTTGCTCCAACTAATAAACATATGAATCAAGACGATTACATTCAACACAAAACTGCTCATTTTCTCCTCGAAGCTGCTAATTTATGGTAATCTATTTGTCAAACTTATTTTTCCATCCAATGGCAGAGAACGACAGGTGCTCGTTTTCATCTTGTTTCTTCTTAAGATTTTCGAGAAGGTCATCAATACGACCACATTTCTTATCAATAATCAGCATTTTCTAATGGGCTTTGCTAGCCTTGCTCGCGATACACTCTCTAGCCTCCATTTGTTGTTGGAGCATCTTCTCAAGGTTCAGTTGCTAACTGTAAATGAGGTCATTTTGTTCGCTCAGGATCCTGCGTAGAACTCGCAAAGCATCTTGAGTTTCCTTCATGAACATACCCCATTTCTTTTCAAGATCATCAATACCTAAGAGCATATCATTCAAGCGGATGCCTAAACGGAGAGCCCACTCTTGAACACGAACAGGAAGGTTAAGCGATCGGATATAAGCATAAGCAAACTCAAGATCAACCAACCCATAAATAATGTCATTCCCAAGTGATTCAACATTGTATCCATCGGGAATAACCTTGCTACAAGGGCAATTTGCAGAAAAAGATGGAGGCATAGAAGGAAAAGGAAGTTGCCACCCAATACATAGGGGAAGTGACTCCACTCGTGTAAAAATATCAGCGAAAACGGTAACTGCACATTCTTCCAAAACGATCGAGTAGCACAAAGCAAACCGATGGGTTCAGAGAGAGGGTCATTACGTCCTATAAAATCAAATATTTTTAGAAATTTACTATCAATCAAATGTTAAAACCTTGCACACGAGTAAGGCTGATAAGAAAATGTGGGACAACAAGCATATCAACTCTTATAAATAAAGTCGTGTGAATAGCGAATGCAAACACTAACATATTGTTTTAAGAGTACAACCCAACAACCCAATGTATATGAGGAAATACTAAAAATTAACTAACTACGGGCTTAGGGATAGGTGGAACTGGAGCAGCGATTGAATAGGCATCTTCGTTAGGCCGTTGAGTGGAATCAGCATCCCTGGCTTGAAGGGGAGGAGCTTCAGTACTTGAATTACCCACATTAGCATCTGGATCAACAGTTGCAACATTAGCACAGGGTTTAAAGGGAAGTTCTTCATAATAATCCACCTCACACTCTTTCAGCTCAGCCAATAACGTGAGACTAGGGAGACTAGCGAGATGTGAAAGCAAGGTGAATGGATGACCCTGATCAGTGACCTTATTAATGAAGGCTCAATTCAGGTCGGCACTTTTGCTTTCTAGAGTCTCAACGCACTTCACCATCGTGGGCACGCTTTTGCAGTCACACAAGGGGTTTCACTGCCGTGCATTCTTTACAGCCTCACAATACACGACCATTCGCGCAGCCTTGGAGATATCCTCAAAAAAGTTATAAAAGGATTTTGTCTTCCACAGCCGATCCACCAGAACTTGAGGGATATTCAACGGAATCATGTCCATTGGTACGCATATCATCCAATTGAAAATGAAACTCAGAGGATTTTACCCCACGCAAGCCTCGCACTCTCCCTAGCATCGCTCGCCTCTTCTTTGAAAGCTTTCACCTTCTACTTTGTAACCTTCGCTTTCTCCTCAATAGCTTTCAATGAGCTATCCAACAACGAAAGCTTAGTCTCCATAGATTTGTATTTCTCCACGATTGAATCATCAATGGAAGAATTCTTGGATAATCGCTCGCTCGTAATTTTTAGGCCCTCGCCAACCTTACAAGTGTACAACATAGGGAACGAATTTACTCACTACGTTATAAACGGTGGAGTAATATATAAGACAAGTTGCTCAAGGAAAATTGCAGGCTTACCACAGCTATTGTGTCAGGTACTAATAGGCCAAAAAAATATCAGAAATTACCCCCTGGACTAGGGAGTCTTCAGTCCGCTCTGCAATTGCTAAAGCAGTTTGGCTGCCACGCCCAATTTGAAGAGGAGGAACAGGATGACCTGGGGGACCGCTGCTCCTATCCCTCTTGTTCTTCTTTTCCTTCTGCGGGTTCAGAGTTCGACGATGGCTAGTTTGCCCATCATCAGTCTCTTTATCCTCAGAACCAAGGGTTGAAGGGGGCTGCATTGAGTCAACTTGGGTGCTTTCAGAATCTGGAACACAGAGCAAATCCCCTTCCTCAAGATTCATTACACACCAACAGAAGCAGTAGCTAAAGAACTGCAAAGAGGTACAACAAGTGGTTTAAAACACTTCATTTTGTACTCACAAAACAAGAACAAACTCGGACTCAGATCTGGGAAAATTACAAACTGATCGACTCATTGACTCAGATAGAAAAGTATTACAAAATCGGACTCATCGACTAAATTGGAACGTAGCAGGTTTCAAAACCGAGATCTTAGTCTATTAAAGGTTCGGACATCAAAACTGAGTCGACTGAGTCAGATATGAGTCGACTAAAGGTTTTAAGATCTAAGTCAACTAAATCAGAAGTATTACAAAACCAGAAGTAAAGCAAAGCAGTAAACCCTCGTTTTTTCATATTGTGCAGAGTAAAAGAGTTCATTAACTAACACATAAACCCACATAAACAATAAAACTCGGCAAAGCAAAGAAAAGAAAAGTTGTAAAACTAACAACCCATACCTTTTTCGAGTTCAAATGACTTAAACTTTATTTTTTTTACCGATTTGTACCAAACAAGAAATTGTTTAAATCGTTGAAAAATACCTCGATTTACAAAAATATCCAAAAATAACCATTGATTCAAACCCTAATAGACTTAAACTGAACCTTAATGTTTTGATTTGAGAGAAGATTTTTTTTTTTAAAAAAAAAGGTAGAAATGGTGCAAAAGAAGATGGGGGGAGAAGAAGAGAGATTTAGATGGAGAAATAGAGGGTTGGGAGAGGAAAATATAAAAGCACTATGAATTCAATGTTGTTGGTTGGGAGAAAAAGTGATTCACGTTAATTAGCTAAGATTTCTTTGCCAAAATTGAATTTTAAAAAATTTACAGCTTATGGTGGGACGGACAAAAATAGAAAGTGTGCAACTTAAATTGGAATGGAGAGAGTATTTGATTTCAGAAAAAAATGATAAAGAGAATTGTGCAAAGATATCTTAACACATTCTCTTATCACTTGATCTCCGACGGAAGTTTAGTTTTTATAAATTTACACACTCTATCCTTATGAAGTACTCCCTTCATCACAGTTTAATTAGCCCACTTTCTATTTTCGCATGTCCAACATAAGGCAAAGTCTTGGGAAAGACGGTCTTTCCATAGGCTTATGGAAAGACGGGGTTTGTTAGAATAATAAAAGGTAAAAGGTCTTAGTTGCAATATTAAAGTTTTAGTATGAAACATATAGTAGTTATAAAATTTATAACCCGGTTCATGCAACCCGAAAATTTTATCTTAATTTCTTCTAATTTACACTTTAAACCTTGGTCTTTCCATAAGTTATGGAAAGACCGTCGTCTTTCAAGAGACGGACTCCCAACATAAAATGACACATTTTAATTCTTACCTAAAATAGTAAAAAATAAAATTCCTAAAATTTCATTTTTAATTTCAACAATTTTTTTTATTGGCCCTATCATTTTTTTAAAATATCTCTATTTTTTTTTACAATTATTATGTGTCGCATCAAGTTACGTGAAAAACCGAGTCAAACAGTAAATGAGTTAATTATTCTGGAACGTAGCGAGTATTAATCTCTTTTTTTTTCCTTTTTTCCTTTTTTCCATCCCAGTATACGAAAGATTGAGCTTCAGCAGAGGACAAAATAGAAAAGAAAATGTTACAGGGTTTAGGGTTTTAGTGGGTTAGGCAATAGTAACAAGAACGCCAGAAAATCTCTGGCTCTCCTTTCTCCTTGTTCAATTTTGAAGGTACGCTCATCTCCACCTCTATGTAATCCTCTCTCTGTTTCTGCTGATCTTGAACAAGCTTCTTGGCTATGGCGAGAGGCCCTGCAAGGAGCTTCATCTCTGCGTGTCTATATCGTAAATATTCCGCCAGGTTTAGACCCCTTTTGCCCGCCAAAGCACTTCTCCGTCCCGACCGCTCAAACCCGCCAAGACTGCATTTTTATCCCACCCATCAACCTAAATTTCACACCCCTCCTCAATTCACGCCTTTAGGAAACCACGGGTCTCTCTGTTTTCACCGACATTGCTTTTCAACGGAGGCGGAGGGTGAAACTCGTAGCTTGGATTCAATAGCTTCAGTAGAAGAAGATGGTGTTTGTGTTCATGATGTTGATACGAAGCCAGAGGAGGAGCATTTGGATGATTTGGATGATGGGGTGAGATTGAACTTTGTACAGATTGCGAACCAGGATCCTGTAGAAATATATAACGAACTTAAGGGTACCCCGAAAGGCGAAAAGTATCGCAGGGCGGATTGGGATGTGTTAATTGAGGTTTTTAGGGGATTCAGTAAGTCGGGATGGGCTTCTAACCAGGCTTTAGCTGTGTACATTGGTGCTGCTTATTTTCCTACCGCAGCTCATAATTTTCGTAATTTTTTCTTCAAGAGGTGTAAGAGTGGTATTGCGGAGTACTTAGTTTCACTAGGCCCTGGAAATGAGGCTGATAGGTTTTTGTTTCCGATTTTTGTTGAGTTTTGTTTGGAGGAGTTTCCTGATGAGATTAAGAGGTTCAGGAGTATGGTTGAATCCGCTGATTTGACTGAGCCACATACTTGGTTTCCGTTTGCTAGGGCGATGAAGCGAAAGATTGTGTACCATTGTGGTCCGACTAATAGTGGCAAGACATATAACGCGCTGCAAAGGTTCATGGAAGCAAAAAAAGGTGTGTATTGTAGTCCTCTTAGGTTATTGGCTATGGAAGTTTTTGATAAAGTGAATGCGGGGGGGGTGTATTGTAGCCTTCTCACAGGACAAGAGAAAAAGAATGTTCCTTTTGCAAATCATGTTGCTTGTACAGTTGAGATGGTCTCAGATGAGGAGCTGTACGAGGTGGCTGTTATTGATGAGATACAGATGATGGCGGATCCAGCTCGAGGTTATGCTTGGACTCGGGCTTTCCTTGGATTGAAAGCTGATGAGATACATTTGTGTGGTGATCCAAGTGTTCTCGGCATTGTTAGAAAGATCTGCTCTGACACGGGGGATGAGTTAGTTATACAAAACTATGACAGGTTCAAGCCATTGGTTGTTGAAGCAAAGACCCTACTGGGAGACCTGAAAAATGTGAGGTCTGGGGATTGTATTGTTGCATTTTCAAGAAGAGAGATTTTTGAGGTGAAATTGGCAATCGAGAAGTATACGAATCATCATTGTTGTGTTATATATGGTGCATTGCCACCAGAGACTCGTAGAAGGCAGGCCAGTTTGTTTAACGATGATGATAACGAGTATGACATCTTGGTAGCAAGTGATGCTGTGGGAATGGGTTTAAATCTTCATATCCGGAGGGTTGTGTTCTATAGCCTTTCCAAGTTCAATGGTGATAAGACAGTTCCTGTACCAGCATCTCAGGTGAAGCAGATAGCTGGAAGAGCTGGCAGGCGAGGAAGTAGATATCCCGAGGGATTAACAACTACTTTGCATCTTGAAGACTTGGACTACTTGATTGAATGTTTGAAAAAGTCATTTGATGAAGTTAAGAAAGTTGGTCTCTTTCCTTTCTTTGAACAGGTTGAGCTGTTTGCAAGTCAGTTCCCAAGTATTACATTCGCCCAGCTACTAGAGAAGTTCGCTGAAAATTGCAGGTTGGATGGGTCATACTTTCTCTGCCACCATAATCATATAAAGAAAATTGCAAATATGTTGGAGAAAGTTGGAGGATTATCCTTGGAAGATCGGTTTAATTTTTGCTTTGCTCCTGTTAATATTAGAGATCCCAAAGCCATGTACCATCTTCTAAGGTTTGCATCAGCTTACGCTAGTAAGCTCCCAGTTAACATTGCTATGGGCATGCCTAAATGCACTGCCCGGAATGATACCGAGCTCTTGGACCTTGAGACTAAGCACCAAGTTCTTTCTATGTATTTGTGGTTATCAAATCACTTTGAGGTGGATAAATTTCCATATGTGAAGAGGGTTGAGTCAATGGCAGTGGACATTGCTGAACTACTGGGTGAATCGCTCACCAAAGCTAGTTGGAAACCAGAATCTAGAAATGGAGGAAAATCAAAGAAGCAAGAGAATGAAGGTGGTTATGATAGACCAAGGTCACTCATCAAAGCATATACAAAGTAAGGGGTTAGCTTAGTACCGTTTTGCTAATTTTCTCATGCTTATATGTTCGTCTTTCTTGTACCCCGGGGTCTTAAAATCGTAAGGGATTACAAAGAAAGTAAAATTTCATTTTGAGAGGAGAAAGATGGTTCTTGGTAGTTGCATCGTTATTCTACATTATTAAAATGCACCCATATTGTTGTGGAAGGTTATTTATATCCAATGTTTTATATAAAGAAAAATGGACGACGATTGTCAAGACAAGTTTTCAGTTGTGAATGAGTGCTGTTTCAATAGTATATATACGTAGTGGAAAGTGTAAGGTAAGTTTGAGGAAGTTGTTCTCATTGCTCACATTGTATATACTATGAATTATTATTCTGATTTTCCCTTAACCTACTTGTAGATGTAATATAAATTTTCAGAATGGGGGGAAAAGGTTGCTGGTACATCACCGGAATATGTTTTGGTGTCCTATTTGAATTTAGCTCTCGTAACATGATGTAAACTATATCCTGTCATGGACATTAATTTAATGTTTGAGAGAATGCTATTTTCACAATTCATCCGTCCTACGAAACTTGTTATGCCATATTATAGTGTGAAGGTTTATGACCATTAAGAACCTAAGCTCAGTAATCCATGTTTTCTCCAGTAAAAGATGGGAAGAATTGCCAAATGGACAGCACCCACAGAAAGTAACTGCATAGTGCTGCATCAGGTATATCTCTTGTTCTATTACATGCTTAATTTTTCCTACTGTACGTCTGTTATGTTGAAATGTTTTACAAAAGTAACTTTTAAAGTAGGCTGGAGGAAGTAAATCTTGTTTAAAGCTGCAATTGTAGTGCCTTCGCATCAAGCTGTATTTGTTATTAGCACCTTCATATAGATCAGTTCTAGTTTATATATAAACTGTCTGCTGCAAAATGATGGGAGCTTGACAATACTTGTATGATCGCTCATTTGAATGAAAGCTGATTGCGGATTTTGCTCTTGTCAAATCAGAATAATCGTGTAAATGTGTATCACAAGTTCAGTGCAAAGCAACTGGATGGGAGATGCTTCATCCCAAGTACATTTCCCAATATCATCGTTCTCAACAAATGCAATGGCTGATAATTTATTTGATCAGTGAAGAAGAAATGCATCAGAGTTGATTCAGCCAGGAGGCTTACCTTGGGTACAAAGTACAGCCATCTTAATTAGTGATGATGGGATCATCCCAACCTTCGAACATGTCGTACGATTGATCATCTGGTAAAACTGGATCCCAGCAGCATCGAATTATTTGGTTGCAGCAGAATCATGTGCTATATTTCATATATAGATAAAATTTAGTTTCTAGAGTTATTTCTTTTCAGCAAGGCAGTAACAGTAACAGTATAGTGTAGCTTAGTGTAAAACTGAGACAGAAGACTAAATGGTTCATCTGTCACCATATTGTTCTTGGATCATTGATAAAATGCGCTCTGTTTATTTGATTGACAATTGTGAATAATGAATCTGAATCTGGTCTAAATGAAAAAGAAAACAAGCAGTGACTGAACAATATGTCACCTATACATTTAACAGATTGCTATACTTCCAACCTAGACAGAATTGAAGAGCATATCCTGCAATAATGCTCTTCATTTATTGCTTAACCATCCAAAAATGTTCAAAGTTATCACAAGTCCCGCATCAGGATTAGTAAATCTTAGAAGAATGGCGGGCTTATATGGCCATCTTGTGCATATATGTCCTCTCATAGAAACCAATAACTTGGTCAGCCACACCCCACATTATGGCCTGCCCAGGTGGGATCCTCATCAGCCTGGGTAGCAGTCCTCTCCACAAAGCGCGCAACCCTTCCTCTTTGTATATCGTTCCTATAGCATGAAACATGCCCTTGTACTTCAGTTCACCCTCGGGAGATTTGGTCTGAGCCATAAGCCTTGTCTTCACAACGTCAAAGGGACCAGTGCAGACCGGGCCAGCTGTTCCTGCAAGAAATCCAGATATCATTGACTGCCATGGTAGAAGAGTTTGACCATCACCCTCGTGCTTCTTCCACAACATGACGTCAAATGCATTTTTAGCTGTGAACATGGCTGCCTGGTTCGTCCCATTGCGCATCACTGTTGGAGAAGCTCCCGCCCATAGACCACGCAACCCTTCTTCATGGATGATTGTCCTAGCACAGTGTACTGGTCCCTTGTACTTCAGAAGATCAAACTTCAACCCTTTCTGTTGCTGCAGCCTGATTTTGACCACCTGCAATGTACACTCTGCTGAGTTTCATTTTTAAAAACAGAGAGAAAATAGTCCCACAGATTACATACTGGTAACATGCCATGGAAACATAACAGCAAAGCAGCAATCATTTTAACATGTTTGGCAAGATCATAACAAGGTAAGTTTGTTTAATTTGTTCCTCCCTACACAAAAGGTGACCACCAGAGGGAGGGAGATTCAACCCCGTTCTCTCTCTAGCCCGTTAATAGCACTGGTGGTAAAGATAACAAACCAAAATGCTTTAGTTGCATCATTTTTTGTTCCAACCACACATTTGGATTAATTACTTTCTTCCCATCATTCTACATGATTGTGCAAGTATCAAGCAGGTTATAGATTAACCCATTGAAATTGTGGGGTGTTTGTCAGTTTGTGTGTGACAAGTTATCTAGCAGTCCTCATGACCATTAGCCAAACGGCATTACTTGGTTTAAGCAATTGAGCCTAATTTCCAGAGTAAACTATGCATCCTACTCTAACCATTAGCCAAATGGCATTACTTGGTTTAAGCAATTGAGCCTAATTTCCAGAGTAAACTATGCATCCTACTCTAACCATTAGCCAAACGGCATTACTTGGTTTAAGCAATTGAGCCTAATTTCCAGAGTAAACTATGCATCCTACTCTAACGTAAGAAAACAGGAACATGTTGCAGAAATCTAAATTCTTTGTAGTAAAATATTCTCACTATTCTTCTCTCCTTTCATACACAAATGCATTCTTCTCCTCTTACATCTAATCAGCTTGAACCCTCAGTGACCTTGGATCTCAAGAGACTCAAGTACAGAGAGGACACAGAGAGGATATCATAGCCAGTGATTTTAGATTTGCCCCACCTCGAGCCACACAAGTTTTCATCACATCCATGCCCTTTTGTCATGATCATAAAACGTGCTAAAACAAACACAACAATATACACAAAAAGTTCTTGAATCTGACATAAGCCAAAATCTATAACCAGATCAGCTAGCCAAAATTACACATTAATTTAGATATATATTTTCAAATGAAAAAGAGAGTATTCTAACAAAAAGAAATTAGCCCTTTCTGGGAAAAAAATTTTAAGCTAACCTCAAAAGGAGTGACAATCACAAGAGCTTCTAGCACCCCAGCACCAAACCCGGAGAGAATTCGCCCAAAAGAGCTAAGGGTCCCCGTTTTGTCATCCTTAAATGCCGACTGCAAAACTGCATTAGACCCCATCCGGAGAGCATACTTGAGTGTCAGATGAGTTGCAAAGGGAGTCAAACCCTTCCACAAAGCTCGAGCCCCTTCGTTCTGAATTACAGTGGAGCCACAGTGAATTATCCCCTTGTAGTCACCGGTCCTGTCCAGCTGGAGCCGGGTCTTGATGACATCGATAGGTTGCAAACAAGAAGCCTCCATTATACCTCCTAAGGATCCTGATATGGCTTTCAGGTAAGGTGGGATTGATTCCTTACTCCGGGGCAGGGTTTTGTCCGTCATTGTTTCCGAGCAAAATCACAAAACTGATGAAGGATAAAAAATATGGGTAATAGTTCGCAGATGTAAATTACCAGAATTCTGCAGTTATTCTTGCCTTTGAGAAACTCGTGTTTCAAATGTTTGCTACCAACTCTGACTCCAAATACATTTAACAGATGGTGAAATACTAACAAACTAGATTCTAACATTACATACGAGTATAATGTAAACCTTTGATTCTTCCGATTTCCCCACAATCCCTTGTTCCGATTTCCATACACAACCGAATAATATTATGTTCTGGACTTTCTGTGCTACATGCCATGATTCATTTTCTCAGGATCAAATTTAATTTTCGGTATGTTGGTTTTTCAATTGGTCAGAAAGATAGTATAACAGCGGGTAACCTATGTTCATGGCAAGAGAAGGATTGTGTTTTTGGAAAAGAACTGTTTAGTTCATCTTAATTTGTGCACATGCCCTTCATAAAAAGATTATCAAGAATATCTCATTTCTTGTTTGTGAAGCTAAACCTCCCTAAATTAATTAGGCCTAATATCCGGTATGTGATAATCTCAATACCACTTTAGGAAGCAAAAGATAGATGATGTATGCATGGGTTATGAGGCTCAATAATGCTATTAAATGTTGAAGATTTGAAACGCAGTAAACAAGATTCTTGCATTTGATAGCCAAAAAACCAGTCAGCATTCAAAGTTTCAAACTGACACTTGAACAAGCAAAAGGAACAACACAGCATTTGATAAATTTCTAATGGAAACCCATTAATCAGCTCAAGAATCTGTATACAAATCCAAAAGTGCATAATCCAAATTCTAAACAAACACAGAATCAATCTTTATTGTATCCACATGCAAAAGGGGTGCAAATGAAAATCAAGACTTCAACTTTATCTCACAAATGGATCAGATTAAAAATGCCACTTTTACATTACCTCGAGTAGTAATATGCTGACAAGGAAATGCAAAGAAATTCGAGGAATTGACACCCACAAGGCTCCCTCTACCTGAGATCAATTCAGAATCTTTACTCGAAAGAAAAGAACAAAATCCAATCCTTAAAGAACAAAAATGGAGACAACAAGCAAGGTTGGTTTATCACTAGAATTTACACTCTATGGCTGATGTATCCATACTTGTAGCTGAAACCGAATTGGATGATGGTGAAAGAAAGGAAGGAGCGGTTTATGTGGCGGCGGCAGATGCAGGAGGAGAGATGGTTTATGGTGATTGTACCTGTTGTTCATTGCTGAATGGTGGCCATGTTGTTGTTATGGCAGAAGGCTATTCTGGTGCTCTAGTCTAGGTGTGAACTGGAGAATGGTAGTTGTGGGTCAATGTTGTTTTGGAGAAAGAATCGGAAAAAGATTTAGTAGAAAACGTGAAGATTTTTTTGGGCAGCTTGTTATCCTTGCTGACTGTAACATTATTACTATTTACTCACTTAATTTCACCGCATAATATTTAGCTAATAAATTAACATCACTACACGTAATTTTGCCCTAAACTTCATTAATTTTTAAATCGAAAGAAGATAACTGTTATTTAATTTTTAGATCATTGTAATACAGAGTGTATTTTTCAGATCATTGTGGTGTAGAGCGTCTTTGATGGATTTGTGCTTCACTATTCACTTCGGATCTTCTGCGCCATTAGTACACCACAAATCTAACGACATCGTTTTATGACTTTTTGAATTAAAATTTTTTACTTTCACCTCCATCTTTCATTCACGTGTTCGTTTACCTTTCATTTCACTTTTTACGTCTAACTGAAAGATTCGAACTGAACTAAATCTTATTATTGATAATTTAACTTTTTTACTGTTAATGATTTTTTTATATTGAATAAAGATTAAGAGTCTGTCTCTTCAAAGATGGTATTTTCATAAGGCATGGAAAGACCAAAGTTTAAAATGTAAATTAGAATAAATGAAGATGAAAATTTTGGGTTGCATTAATTGAGGCATAAACTTATAACTACTACACGTTGAATGATAAATTTTTAATATTACAACTACAACCTTTTACCTTTTTATTATTCTAATTAAACTCCGTCTTTGCTTAAGCCTATAGAAAGACGGTCTTTCCCAACACTCTACCAAAGATTAATTGATATGAATCTCCTTGCGAAGACTCACGATTTGCGGAATTAATATCTTTGATCTAGTGAAAGGATCTGCAAACTCGCACTATCTCGCACGAAATTCAGGAGTCTTACCTCGGGATCAGATTACAAGATTTATTGATACTTAACTAGCCCTCGGGGTTAAGCAACAACGGATTAGCTCGCAAGCAAAGAGTGTGAACTCAAAAGGTTGTATTTTGATTGATAAAAATGGTGTGAAATTCGTCCAAAGGCTTCCCCTATTTATAGGGTCACAATCTCACCTCAAACCCTAATCACAATTGGAAACTAAATTGACTTATGGAAGCTTTAAGAAGCTAAACCATATCTAACTGAAATACCTGAAATAAATGGTAATCTAAGGTAATCTGGTCGAATTCTTCAAGAAGTAACCTTGAAGAATATTACCTTATCTAATCTTACCAAATCTAATTCTAATCAAATAAAATGGAATATACTAAACCCTAACGGACTGTATTTTCAAAATTCAGCTCTTCAAACCCCAAATGGCCGAGCTGTCAGTTCATAAACACAATATGAAATAATTTTACAATATTTTACAGTGATCACACTACCTCATTAAAAACTTAGTGGGAAAAAAGAGTATAGTGTTCTTAATGATGTTTTCAATTCGTCAACAATCTTGAATAATGAATCCAAGATATCGATGATGACTCCTTCAATTCTTCATCATAAAGTTGATCCATCAAAGCATTTAAAGCACATCAAAGCATTTGATCTATGTATCATTAATAGTTAAATTTGTTTTTTTTTATTATTTTGAACTAGCGGAGTCCAACCGCGCGTTGCGCAGTACGTTTTTTTAGTCAAAGAACTATTTGAATTGTAAAGTGAAATAGTCTCTTGTCACTCTTTAATTTGCACAGAATCTCTTACACGATTTGCAACATACATGTTTGATGGTAAATACATGTAACTATAAACAATAACATCATACAAAAATTAATGTTTAAAAATTATATGTTATGATGAATCTAACGATATCTGATGTGATAGTATCATTGATCATATATTTATTTAAATATATGGTCAAATTTCAACAACTGTGACTGGGAAAAAAATACTTCTCACAAGTTAAGAAGGTGCATAAATTTTAGACTAAATTATTTTTTAGTCCCCTACAAAGTATCTTATACCATGTTTTGGTCATCATTTGCAAATTAACCCTTAGACGGTACCCAGCAAATTCAAAACAATTTGTTTGGTCCCCAAAGGTGATTTTTCGGTAAGGCTAAATAGTTTTCCGGTATAGTCAGGGTTATAATGCTAATTTTACTAATTAAAAAATAGTTTCAATTAAAATTTCCTAATTTTAAAATTTCCTTTTTTATTATTTTTCACCATCAGCCGCCGCCTACAGATTTTGGCATCTACTTCTCTGCACCACCGCCACCTCCGCACCTCAATGCCAAACTCTGGCCGAACCCAACTTCTTCAAAGCAACGTTGCCGTCGTGACCTCGAAAGCCTTCAGCTCTGCATCGCCGGAGAAGTCTTCACCTCTGGTTAATTTTTCTGATTGCTGCCTTGATGGAATCAAAAAGAAGAAGAAGCAGAACGCCACCGACCATTCCTACATATGCAAGGTGGCGCATTCTCCGGTGCGGCGGAGCTACTCGGTGACCACACTAGTTAGCAAACAGAGAAAACATCTAAGTCTTTTACTTGTAAAAATTCAAAGCTACACTTTAACTTTCCTGAGCCAATTCCGACGAGAACCTTCGTCTTGCTACGTACAAGGACTGAGATGTTTTTTCATTCTCATATTACTGATTTTTGTTGCTTGAAGAGGATGGCCAAGTGTTCTGTTGGGGATGGAACAAGTACGGCCAGGTACGATGTTTTAATCTTCCCGCATTCATGCTTCCTCTTGTCAGTTGGAATATACACTCATGATTACGCTCTTGATGTAGCTCGGGTTGGGTGATGTAATCGACCATAACATACCATTCAAAGTCAGCATCGAAGGATGTGTCGCGAAGAACGTAGCATGTGGCTGGTGGCATACCCTGGCATTGGCTGAAACAGAAAGCAAAGAGCCATCTTAAATTGGACGGGGCTGCAATAAAACACGTGCTACAATTTTGTTAGGATAGCAGCTGGGACGATTTCGCTCCATTGACACTAGAACTTACAGGAAATTTGAGGGGCAGTGGCGTGTTGCATATGTAAATACAATAGTTTTGTACCATATGCATGTGTATTGTTCGATGTTGCAATTGCAAGTGCTCCAGATCGGTTCCCTTATGAATGTTTATTACCTTGAGCTGACAAAATAACACTGATTTCCCTTTGTAACAAATGACTGTACAGATGGAGTGACAACTTAATTAATCTGCAAGAACCAGCGTAGTAAATATCATTAACTTACATAATAATAATAATACACGATATTCTATCTCATATTAAAAATCATTAACAAGAATTGAATTAACAGAACTTCAGCAAAGCAACCTACTGCATTATCAAAAGGATCAAAGGCCTTTTCGTTTTCAATATTTGCAGCAATATTCTTTTGCAGAGAAGAAACAGAGGAGTGTTGAAGCATGACTTTGGTTATTATACTAAAATTATTTATTATGGCAAGTACTCCAGATTGGTTTAGCAAAGCAGTGGCGGAGACTACTCCAGACGAAGCGGTGGTGGTGGCGGAGATGAAGCAGAGACAAACCACAGTGAAGACGAAGGCGAACTGCTCCAGATTTTTTTTAACTCAGGGGTATAATGGTCATTTTACATATTTTGGCCACCTTTGGGGACCAAACAAATTGTTTTGAATTTGTTAGGTACCGTCTAAGGGTTAATTTGCAAATGGGGACCAAAACATGGTATAAGATACTTTGTAGGGGACTAAAAACAATTTAGTCTAAATTTTAAATCATTAACGCTTCACTTTAAATTAAAATAAAACTTTAAATTTATTCATCTAAAAATAACTACTAAATTGAAATAATTAATTTAGTTAAAGGTTATTAAATAATAAATAAAATATTTTTTAAAAACTTTTATAACCTTTCAAGAAATAACAAATTAAAAAGTAACTTAAATATACATTCAACTTGGGGAAAAAGAAAAACGATTTTAAAAAAACAAATAATTAACAAAAATCAATATAAATATAGGTTCACTACTAATTTTTCATCAAATGCTCAAAATGCTTCCATCCATCCTGGCTCCAAATATTTCAGTCTGGGGAACACATCTCGGTAAGGGAATTTGACCATGAACACCCCCCCAAATTTCAAGTATTCCTAGTTTTCCGCAGCCCTAATGCAGTCCAATCTAGAAGGAAATGAAGGATTGATTTCATATCTCTGGAGACAACCCTTAATGTTCAATAGGCATTCAGCCACCAAAATTAAATATATCTATGAAAGCAATTGCAATTGATTTTTTCTATAAAATGGGACATTTTGAGTACCAAACAACTGATAGACAAGGTTTATCCTACAGATTTCAACTGGGTTTTAATTTAAAAAAAATGGCTATACTAATTCAAGCAAGCCTGAAAAGCTGAAGGGCAAAAATTCTAAACTAAGTTCACCATCAATAGAATTGCGTGAATCTACGATTCCTGCAACCAATTGGTTCGGTCAGTTAAATACAAGACTCATCTAGAGCTCAATATCATCAAACACCCTTCACATATTTGATAATTAGCATTAATAATTTAGTAGTATGCATGTAATAATTATATGTTTTAGTAAGCACTGAAGGTTTAGAAAAAGAGATATACATTTATCACCATATAGAGTATAGAACAAAACTTCCAATTAGTCTGATACTCTTCAAACCTTTTTCTAAATTCCAAGATCAAAACTTTATGGCTGCAAAATTTTGCTTGTCTATAAAGAACCAATACAAACAACACAACACATACTAATTCTTGGTTCTTTATGGAAAATCATTAATGAGCCTCTATTAAGCAAATCCTTTCACCAAATGAAGGACTCTATCTCAACTTCATGATACGACTCATAGATACCCAGTTTGAAAGTCATCAACATGAAACAAATAATATAATGAAGGCTCGACTTAGCAAAAATGAAATTTAAAAGTACCTAAGAAGTGAACATAAGGGCATTGCAATGGTGATACATAAGCTTTCCAATTTTGAATGAGAATTAAAAACTTTCTATGATATACAAGATTATATGAACACATTAAAACATTAAACATCAATGACACCTTTTCAGCAAACTGAGAAATAAATCTTGCCCTAGATGTCGTTATGCTCTCAGTGGAACACGAATGCTAAAGCAATTCATGCAAAGCAGCTATAAATTTGACACTTGAATGTAAAATGCATCAGTTTTCTACACAGGAACCAAAACAATTTTCTACTCCATTTAATAACTCCATATCAGATCATCGAATCTTGCCATTGTTATATAAAGTTTCTGACATTTGCCAAATAGCTCATACTTACGTTCCACTGCCGCTAGTAGAGTCATCAACAATCCTTAGTGGTCGATTTCTTATTGGCCGGCTCTCGATCTGCATTTGCCATTTTTCAATGACAGTTACAAGGATTTTCTGTGAGAAACTGACTGCCAGGAGAAGAAACCAAGGCATTACGGTTATCGTCAAAATGTTAATGTCTCGAAAAGCAAACACCGCTAATGCTTTGAAGAGTACCCCTGGGCCCTTCTTCTAGACTGATAACAATACTACTGTGGTAGGGAAAACGATGGAAAGTTTTATTTCATGCATGTCACCAATGTAAATGAGATAATAAGAATATTCATACCTTAAAGGGCTTGCGAGTGCCTGGGATAATAGGTTCTCTTGAAAGTGTAAAAAAATGAGTGATATTAGAGTGAAAAATCAAATGCAGGTGAGTGATAAGCAACTAAAAGAATCCTATCTGACAAATGCACAAACTTTAATTTTCACAACCAACGATCAAGGATTTCTAAATAATTACCACTCTAACTTAATGATTGAAAATCCAATGCAACATTCTGTGAAAATAATACGCATTGAGAACTAATTTAGATTGAATTTAGTGAAGTACATAAAGACCGTAAAAGAGGATAATTCATCCCTATAGCTAAAAAGGAAAACCAATGCCAGTGTTACAGACTAATCAGATCATACAAACACTACCACACAGACCTCCCTCTAGCACCGATTTTGAAAATCGGTGCGAATAATGTAATAGTACCAAATTTTTTCAACACTCGTTTTTAAAAAATTGGTGTTAAATTTTTAATTTTAACGCCATTTTTAAAAAAATTGGTGTTAAATTTTAAATTAGTACCGGTTTTAGAAAAAAAATAGGACCAATTTTTAAAAACCGGTGCTAAGTATTTTAAAAATTCTATCTTCCCGCAAAAAAATTACCAAAAATTTCAAAATAGCACCGATTTTGGAAAAAAATAGCACCAGTATTTCACAATCGGTGCTAAAAAATTTAAAATAGCGCCGATTTTTAAAACATGTGCTATTAAAAATTTATTTTTCCCGCCAAAGAAATTGCCAAAAATTTTAAAAATTCAATCTTCCCGCCAAAAATTTCAAAATATTCGTCAAAAACTTTTAAAGTTCAATCTTTCAGCCAAAGAATTTAAAGAAATATCCAAAAATTTCAAATAATGTTGCCAGAAATTTCATAGGCAGGAGCAGCTGTGCGCAAACGCTCTAAGCTATTTTTTTAAAAAAACTTTCAAACTCGTTCACTTCTTTTGTTGACTCTAACTAATAACTAAGTTAAATCAAATTAATCAACAATCAACCTTTATTAACCTAACAACAAAGTTAACTTTAACTAATTAACGGTCAAACTTCATTTGAATTAGTATATAATCAATACAAATAAAAATGTTTGATTTTGACTAATCAACTGTCAAACCTTACTTGACTTTTAATATATAAACACTAATAACTAAGTTGAATTTAACTAATTAACGATAAAACTTTATTTGAATTAGTATATATAAATACAAATACAAATATTTGACTTTGACTAATCAACGATCAACCCTTACTTGAGTTTCTATGTACAAACACTAATAACTAGGTTGACTTTGACTAATCAACAGTCGAACCTTACTTGGCTTTCTAGATAAAAATACTAATAACAAAGTTGACTTAAACTAATCCACGGTCAACACTTACTTGGCTTTCTACATACAAATACTAATAACAAAGTTGACTTTAACTAATCGACGATCAACCCTTGCTTGACTTTCAATATATAAACACTAATAACTAAGTTGACTTTAACTAATCCACGATAAACCCTTACTTGACTTTCAATATATAAACACTAATAACTAGGTTAACTTTGACTAATCCAAGGTCAAACCTTACTTGACTTTCTATATATAAATATTACTGACTGAGTTGACTTTAACTAATCAACGGTCAAACTTTACTTGACTCTCTCTATATAGAAACACTAGTGACTAAGCTGACTTTAACTAATCAACGGTCAAACTTTACTCGACTTTCAATATATAAACACTAATAACTAGGTTGACTTTGTCTAATCAACGGTCAAACTTTACTTGACTTTCAATATATAAGCACTAATAACTAAGTTGACTTTAACTAATCCATGGTCAACCCTTAATTGGCTTTCTACATAAAAATACTAATAACAAAGTTGACTTTAACTAATCAACGGTCAACCCTTACTTGGCTTTCTACATACAAATACTAATAACAAAGTTGACTTTAACTAATCGACGGTCAACCCTTATTTGACTTTCAATATATAAACACTAATAACTAAGTTAACTTTAAGTAATCCACGGTCAACCCTTACTTGACTTTCAATATATAAACACTAATAAAAAAGTTGCCTTTAACTAATCAACTTTCAAACTTTATTTAAATTAGTATATAATAAATACAAATAAAAATGTTTGACTTTGACTAATCAACGGTCAAACCTTACTTGACTCTCAATATATACACACTAATAAGCAAGTTGACTTTAACTAATTAATGGTCAAACTTTATTTGATTTAGTATATATAAATACAAAAAAATGGTTGGAAATAGCCTTCTAGCGAGCATACCACGCATTCTTGTAACAATGGGCCATATTTAACTCCTTCTTCACGTGCCCTTGGACATCCTTCACCGTGTAAGAAGGGTTCGCATCAATCTGATGGCGAATAGAACGAACGATCATCAATGATGTCAAGTTAGTGTTACCATTTGATCGACTAGCACCAATACAACCATAACTAGTTGCCCATTTGGTGATCTCCCACATCCTATGGGAAGCCTTCTTGCTGGCTCTAACAATCCAATGACAGTTTCCACTTCCTTCAACAACCTCTGTACATTTTGCATACCATGTACGTGACCTGCTTTCCATGACCCGGTGTTCCCTGTTCATCATCGAACTCCACCTAGAAATAGCTTCTACCAATTCTAGCTTACTCTGGAATCGTATACCAAATGCAACTTCACCAGTCGCTTGAATATAACTAGGAAGTCTTTGGCCACAATTAGTTGGGTCATAGCCATCCTCATCAGACCCCCCATAATCCCTAAAGTAGGCCTCTGTATTAGGATTCGCCATAAGATGGAACGTCGTGGCTATATTGTTCGTGTACACCACTTGTTCATCATCGTCCCCTGGATTCGATACAGTTGATAAGGAACGATCATCTTCACTTTCTTCTTCAAGTTCCCTTTCCTCACCTTCATCATTGCTACCAACATGTTCACCATGACCAACAATATGCTCGCCAATTTCACCCACATAATCATCATCAAAGACATTCAGATCCTCATGATGCACACCATATATACCCATACTTGTGGACGGCTGAGTGCAATCGACGTGAACATACGCACTGGGTTGACTCAACTCACCAATGACAGAAGGTTCTTCAAAACCTTGGCAATGTACAAGGGGTGGTAAGGTTGGCAAAAGTGTATAGTTCTGAATATTGCTCAACAACGATATGAACGTGCCCGAACTAACATCACATGCACGGTCAATGGTGTCTGACATCTTCTCGATATTAATGTATAGATCAGCTGAGGATAAAGACATTCGATCAACAATGTTGAAGAAGGTCGCGGTAGACTCGTCATCTTCCACAATATAACATCGATAGTATATAGATGAACCAATCATCTTAGGACAACGATAATACATTTTTAATAGAAACCCCTCACTTGGTAATGCCAAGCCTTCTAAAAATTAATTCAACTAACTCGGAGTGGCTTAACCTCCGTTCCAGAGTCACATTTTTCTCATGTATGGGAGGATCATAATACACACCCACAGTCAAATAAAACTTAATTTGACCCCCTTTGTACAAGTACACCGTAAAAAATATCGTACAACTGCATTATAAAATATAGAATATATAATTCCATATTCAGAAATCCGGTATTAATCAGCAACTTATATTCAACTCCTCAAACCCTAAACCATACATTGTTCCATTATCATCGGGCAACCAAATCATACAATATTATCGATTTTCTAACTAGTTAACATACAACATTTCAACTTAAATTGTTAGTAACACAAAATTAATAAAAAAAATTGTCAACAAATAATCAATTCACCCATACTCACACATTCTCATTCAACGCATTCATATAATCAAGCCACACAAAATCATTCAAACCACACATAATCATTCTAACCACACATAATCATTCAAACCACACATAATCATTTAACACATTCATATGATCAAGATTTTTGCAAGTACCTCTAGCAAATGCAGTGGCAGAGAGGTTCCTAGAGTTTCTGGCGGCGCGTGACTCCCACACACGGGTACGCTGGAGGCGCGTGAATACCACGCACAGAGCTTGCAGTGGCGCATGTGTCGCAGGCTCGAGTCCAACGGCAGCAAATCGACCATTCCCGACTAGCCGGTATCTTCAGCTATAAACCAAACACCAATTTAAAAACAATGAGTGAAGAAAACAAGCAGATCTAACAAAATATGGGAATATACCAAAGAAGAATGGGAGAGATATGTTCTCGGCGATGACAATGGCAAAAAATGAAGGCTGAGAGGGAGACACACGGCGTGTGCATGCGGAAGACGGTGAAGGTGGCCTGAGCACGACGGCAAAGCTGGAAGAATCCGGCGGGCGAAGAAAACAATGTGTTTTTGGGATTTTGTTTTTCCCATTTTTGTGTTTAAAGGAGTTTGAGGACGCATTCACTGAATGCGTCCTCATATTTAGTGATTAAAAAAATTGAGGATGCATTTGCTAAATGTGTCCTCCTCCGTCCACAAATTTTAAAAATACTAAAATACAGAGGACACATTTGGCAAATGTGTCCTCATATTTTTGGAATATATATATATATGTATGTATATATATATAGCAAATGTGTTCTCCATATTTGCATCCACTGTCGGCTACTATAGCCACAGTATAAGAATTTTCTCGGCTTTATTTTAACATCAGTAGCTTCGAAGTTATTTCTTTTCCATCTAAGCTTGAATCTGGACTCACAATAAACATGTACACACAAAAACACGTATATGTGCACCGATAATGGCATTTAGGGCAGAGTAATATGGGTGCAGATTTGATGTAGAACGTGAAAATAACTAGAGGATGACTTAAAACAGACTATATCTCCTTTATCCTCACACCAGGAAACCCAGGGAGGAAGTGGTTTACGACCATTTGCACTTCCCCGACTATATGCAGCCGGTGGGTAAGGAGTAGGTCATAAGTACAGTGGACACTTCCCCAACTGAATTTTCCACGGGAACTATGGCCTTGTCCACTAACCACAACTCAACTTCCTGAAAAGGCAATGTAATGTAAGAGAAATGTATAGAAGTATACGATCATTCAAAATTTTGAACATCCTTTAAGTAGAGGTGAATCAAAAATGAAAACCTTGAACACGTTCTCGAATTTGTCACATGGTATCGGTTCACACGCAAGATATGCTTTAAGTGCAACAACCTATTTACAGCCAGAGGGAGTATTTTCAACAGAAATAGTTTTCATGGCTAATGAGGTGTGTAATGAATGAGCATACCAAAAGAAGTGATTTTTTGTGAATACGCTGCAAGACATGCATTCATCGCCTCAAAACTTCAACAATATCAATAATGGGTTGACCTCGTAAGCTGATTATTGAATTGCAAATTGGGGGAACAGGATAATCCAAAATTTAAGCAATGATTATTATACAATTATTAACATTTCGATGGGATGAGATTCGCTTAAAAATTGTAAATAAATTTGGAAAAGATGAAGTTTTTATGTTAATTTTAACACAACAGACCATTTCAATCATATAAACATACCTTTTAAACCAAAATCATATGATCGGATGGCATAATCATCAGCATACACAATAGAGTGAGAAATTTTAAGGTTAATAATATATGCAATCATCGTTGAAACAAACATTACAAGATAAGTTACATAACATCTGAATTCATCGTTTTCAGAAGAAAGTTAATGTAAAACCCTTGTCACCTATTTACGTTTGCTCCCAATTCCATTCAAAAACCCTTCCATGACTCTCAGGCATGCTCCAAACCACAAATCGGCACCTACGACAGCCAAGAAAACACATCAAGTGAATCACAGAAGAACCCTAACATGAATTTCTTGAAGAATAAAAAAATAGAGAGAATAAAGTGAGACTACTCGATACTCACTCAGACTTGTCACTGTGTTAGCAGAGAACTCCGACAACTGACGAGGCCTGCCATGGCGATGCCTCCAAGTACATTATGGGGATCATCATTGTCGGCAGTCCTGTAGATCTCTGGATCAGCCAAGTTGAACTTAGGAAGAAGGCAGATGTGACAAAGGAGGGATGAAGAACCCCTTAAACGAACGACGTCATTTTAGAAACAAGGACAGTAAAAAATGACTAAAATACCCTCAATTGACAGACAAAAAGCAAACAATATCTATTATAGGGTGCTTAGGATAAAGATGGATGGTTAAATTTTATAGTCTGTCTCTTGAAAGATGATCTTTCCATAAGTCATAGAAAGACCAAGGTTTAAAGTGCAAATTAGAAGAAATGATGATAAAATTTTTGGGTTGCATGAATCGGATTATAAACTATATAACTACTACATGTTATATAGCAATTTTTTTAATATTGCAATTAAGACCTTTTACCTTTTATTATTTTAATTAAACCTGCATTTCCATAAACCTATTTGGCAAAGACAATCGTTTTCAAAATTTTGCCTAAATTTTAATGATGCTATACACATTCTTCTTCGGGCATAGAATCACATCAACAACCAAATTAATCAAAGTCACCTGAATCATTATGCAAATGTAGTTACTTAATTCTATACTATGGTATAAAGTTTTGTAAATCTATAAATAGGTGATGCACAGTAAATTTTAATTAATATTTACATTTTATATTTATAATTATTAGAGTCTGTCTCTTGAAATATTGTGTTTTCATAAACCATGAAAACATCAAGGTTTAAAGTGCAAATTAGAAGAAATGAAGATAAAACTTTCGATTGCATGAATCAGGTTATAAACTTTATAACTACTACACGTTACATAATAAATTTTTAATATTGCAACTAAGATTTTTTACCTTTCATTATTTTAATTAAACCCCGTATTTCCATAAGTTTATAAAAAAAAATGGTATTTCCCAAGATTTTGCCTAATTTTTATTGCATAACATTAAAATTATGAATGTTCGTCGTTTAAGATTTTAACATATAGATATTGACCAAGTTTATTTTTGAGTTGAATTTACTTTTTAAATTCTAAAACTATAAAATTATTTAAATTAATAGTTTAAAACTATTAAAATTTATGAGTCCGCCTCTTGAAAGACGGTCTTTCCATAAGTCATGGAAAGATCAAGGTTTAAAGTACAAAATTTTGGGTTGCATGAATCGGGTTATAAACTTTATAACCGCTACATGTTGCATAATAAATTTTTAATATTGCAACTAAGACATTTTACCTTTTATTATTTTAATTAAACTCCATTTTTTGCAAAAGCTTATGGAATGGCAGTCTTTCCAAGACTTTGCCAAAATTTATATATATATATATATATATATATATATATATATATATATATATATATATTTAATTTATGCTTTTTTATGATATAAAATTTTAACGCGTATATCACTTATAAAATTTTAATAAATTAATTTTTTGATTATATTTTATATGAAAATAGTAAATTTATCACGTAAAAAATTAAAATTAAAAACAACTTAGACACAACTGAAACTGGTAATAACTTTTTTCAGAAGAATTAAATTCTGTTGGATAGAAATACACGGGATGAGCATTTGAAAGATGTAAAAAGTAAAAGTAAAAAAGAAATAAAAAGAAAGTTGGATGGATTGGAGAATGATAACAAGAAATCAAAATTTTGGATTAATTGTAAGAATGTAAAAATAAAATAAAATGAAAACGGACGGCTTGTACGAGCTGCCAAATGAACACACACGTAAGGTAAAAGTAAAAAAATTTAATCTCAAAAGTCACAAAGACACCGTCAAATTTGTGGCGTACTAAAAGTGGCACAATGTGCTTAGAGTGCGTCTCTTGAAAGACGGTCTTTCCATAAGTCATGGAAAGACCAAGGTTTAAAGTGTAAATTAGAAGAAATTAAGATAAAATTTTCGGGTTGCATGAACCGGGTTATAAATTTTATAACTACTACATGTTGCATACTAAATTTTTAATGTTGCAACTAAGACCTTTTACCTTTTATTATTTGAATTAAACCCCGTCTTTCCATAAGCCTATGGAAAGACCGTCTTTCCCAAGACTTTGCCATGTGCTTATAAGCCAAACTGACTTATTTTAAATGTAAAATATTGTAAAAGACCGTATTTCCATAGGCACATGAAAATACGGAGTTGAATTAGAATTATATAACGGTAAAGAATTTTACTTGCAAGATTAAAAATGTATTATGCAACGTACAGTAATTATAAGTTTATGATCTGATTGATGCAACCCAAAAATTTATCTTAAATTCTTCTAATATGCTATTTAAATCTTGGTCTTTACCGTCTTTCAAGAAACAAACTCTATTTTAAAAATCGAAAAAATCATGTTCTACTTTTGCTCCATACTATATATATGCATATCTTCTACTTCTAAAATCTAAAATAAGCAATTGTTTAACAATTTAACAAATAACAAAAGCTACTTAGTTATAAGTCTCTTATAACCCTGTCAAACACTCATAACTCATAAGCCTCCCAGTGATTAAATTCACCATTTTTTGGCGGGAGAAAGTTACTGCTTGATTTTTATGCTTTTGATTGATCCTAGTTAGTTTTACTTTTATTATTAGAAACTGGAATTATTCAAATGAAACCAATTTTCGGAGGTCCCAATAATCTGGTTTTCGGAGGTCCGACCAATTATCGGTAAAGTCGTCAGAAGCAACCGGAGATTGGGAAACGTTACTGGTACACTGGATACCAAAAGCATGCACATGCCGATGCCGCCGATAATAACGGTATACCTTATTAGAAATGAACTGTTGCAGCTTTTAATCTAATTTAAGTGTAAAAAAATAGAATGAAAGTCTGAAATGACTAGGGTTCACTTTGCAAAATCAGCCATAAGAATGGCGTCCATACAAACAGGGCAGCGATTAGAATTACAAAGAAAACAAGTACAAACCATCAGCAAGGTTTATTGCCATCTTCATCACAACTCCACTATGGGCACTCACACGGTCCTTTGATCCACCCTATTCCGGTCATCGAAACAAAGAATCCATCCTACCTTTGGCTTAAATTTAAAAACAAAAACTGAACCCAGAAGGAAGGCAAAGAGTAAAATTAGTACCTTTTATTTCATACATTACTTTCCGGCTATCAACCGCCTTTCACTACACTGCTCATTTTTGCAGCAACTGTGAGCTGCATTGAGCCATGACCTTGGATGCCCTAGTTATGGAGTCGGTCATGTAGAAATTCTCCACCGCTGATTTAAATGGTGTTTTGCTCATCTTCTGCTGGCACTCGGGCTTCAAAGAATACGAATATGTTGCTGCTTCTCTCTCATCTACATTCACTAGATTTGGTGCAACGAGCTTCATTCGAGATCTGATAGCACTCAGGGAATCATAGGGTAGTTCTACTCCAGCCACCTCTGACAATGCTCTAATTATCTTCCAATCATCCCGAGCATCACCAACTGTGGGGACTGCTGGTACAGTAGTTTGGGCACACCCTTCTGTGTTCACGTAGGTACCTTCTTTCTCAGAGAAAGCCGATGCTGGGAGGATTACATTTGCACGATACACACTGCGGTCCCCATGGTGGCCTTGGTAAACTACAAATGCATCCTTTGGAATTTTGTCCAAGTCCACATCATCAGCACCCATCAAATAGACAAACTTGGAAGATTCAATGCCCTGATCAGATTCTGGAATAAGTCCGAGATCAAGAGCTGCTGCTTGAGCAGCATTGAGCAGCAACACATTCAACCCGTTCCAATCCGGCCTAACAGCTTTTGCTTGTTCAGCAATAGTCTCAACAACAGAGAAGATTGCATCCTTGTCATCACGCTCGAACAAACCAGCACCGACAATGATACAAGGGTTCTTGGCATTCTTGAGGATTGAAGAGAAAGGATGGCTACCCTTGGCAATTTCATCAAGTGTTTGAGGGCCTGTTCCAAGATGCTCGTGATCATAGTTGAAGTCTGTCACTGGGCCAACATAACCCACCTTAGCGTGGGTTGCTCTAACAGTTTTCTGGATTCTGGCATTCACCATTGCAGCCTCTACCCTTGGCTAGAAAAGAAAAGGCGAATTGTTTTTACATTGGTTAACAACTAAACTAATATAAGATGAGATTATTAAAATGAACATGGTAATGAGTATTTGCATAAAGGGAAGATAACACCATAAGTGAAGAGAAGAAACTTTCACAGGTACGAATGCACATCTTCCAAGCCCAGAAGTAATTCAATGTCATGGCTGAAAAAACCAACATTCTACTAAATTCTAAGAAGCAAGTCTAACTGGACAAAGACCCACTTGGGATTTCCCACGGCTTTTTTCCTGGACATAATGCATGGAAAATGCACCCCAGTGTAGTAAAAATCGTTATTCATTATCCTCATACTGCCCTGGGACTATATATATAATATTGTCACTAATATATACAAGTACATATATGTTTTCTTCTCCTCTGCTGACCTTAATTGAGAGAGAAACAGTATCCCACCATCAACCTTTACTTGATATATTTATATACTTCATTTGTCCCACTTTAAAATGCACACTTTTTCCTTTTCTTTTTCAACAAACTTTCATTATACTTTACCTTCACTCTCTCACTTCTCCTCAATTCATCTGTACTATTCTAATTCTTTCTCACTTATTCTTACTTCTCATTCTTTCTTCTAATTCTCCTCTGCACACTTCCTCTTTCTTTTACTTGGTACCAAAAAAACGTGAAATTTATAGTGGGACTGACTACTGGGGGATTATATATCACGTGAAGAAACTCATGAAAATTAAAAACTTATCCAAAATCTAGAGCACATACATGAAACTAAACAAACTAGCCAAAAATTGTCACCCTGAACAATGTTTGGGCACAACTCAAATACTTATCTCCCGTGTGACCTTTCGGTTGATTTCACAAGTTTCTCAGAAGTGCCAATATTTTCTTTTATTTTTTCACCAGTGTTAAGGGGAGGAACAATGTGGCAAGCATAACCACCATCTATAAGATATGCTCATGCATATACTTGGCATTGACCATTGAAACACAAATTCATGTAAATTATACAACAATCAATAAGAGAATAAGGACACTACCTGAGTGCCAACCAAGAGGAAAACATCTGCACTCTCTAAGCCACTAATGCTGCTATTCATAATATATCCCGATCGCAAGTCAGCATTTGGACTGGGACCATTACCCTCACAGAAAACATTATTTGATCCCATTCTGTTAAGGAAATCTTTCAATGCAATCATGGATTCTGCATCAGATAGCTTACCAGCAACCCCAACAATTTCATCACCCTTGACTTGGTGGATAACCTCAGCAACCCCGGCAAGAGCATCACGCCAAGTCACGGTCTTGAAGCGGCCATCTTGAGTACGAATCATGGGATCATTCAGTCTCTGCCTCTTAAGACCATCATAAGAGAAGCGAGTTTTATCTGATATCCATTCTTCATTGATATCCTACACCAAAGTATACACATAAGTTGAGTTGATCCTAAAATTGAGCAGTAAATACAATACTTATAAAGCAAAAAGTGCAGAGAATGAACGATAAAGGGAAACATACCATTCTCTGATAAGTTCACAGACACAGGGAACAACAGAAACAAACAAAACTAACAGAATGAACGATAAAATTAGAATCTTAAGAATATTGAAAGTGATACAGTACCTCATTCAACCGTGGCACAACGCGCAAAACCTCTGGACCTCTGCTATCAATCCTAATGTTGGAACCAACTGCATCTGTGACATCAATGCTCTCTGTTCCCTTTAGCTCCCAATTCCGAGCTTTGAAGGCAAAGGGTTTCGAAGTTAGGGCCCCTACAGGGCAAATATCGATCACATTTCCAGAAAGTTCACTTGTCATAAGTTTCTCAACATAAGTTCCAATTTCTTCTCCACTTCCACGACCTAGCATGCCAAGATCCTGAACACCAGCAACTTCACTTGCAAATCTGACACATCTGTTCAATATCAATGGTGTACATTAGAAGACAAGTTAAAGTTCCATGCATCTATGGCACATGTCTGTACTATCTGCATGCACTTTCAAATCTGTGCAAACTATGATATATCGGCATTATAAGTAACAAAAACAGGAAAAGAAAAGGAATCCTAACTTCGCTTAAGGGAAGCACTACATCAAGAGAGATGAAACTGAGCTACACGATACAGAAACAATACATTGCAACCATAAACAAACATCAAAGAGAGCTGGTTCCGCACCTGGTACACTGAATGCACCTAGTCATTACAGTCTTCACTAAAGGGCCCAGATTTTTATCAACCACTGATCTTTTCACTTCTGTGAAACGACCACGATCAGACCCAAAAGCCATGGACTGGTCCTGGAGATCACATTCTCCACCCTGATCACAGATTGGGCAATCCAGAGGATGATTCATCAGCAAAAACTCCATCACCCCTTCTCTTGCTTTCTTGGCAAGAGGCGTGTCGGTCTTAATCTTCATCCCTAGTAAAACATTATCAGCATTTCAGAACAAAGGCTCACTACAGCATAATTCATAATAAAGTCAGCATTTTTCTTCCAAATTTTTTACTCAAAAACAAAAATAACAGAATTGAGTGGCATTTAGAAAATGCAAAGGTTTTTTATTTTACCGTGGAGAGCAGGCATGGCGCAAGAGGCGACTGGTTTAGGGGATTTCTCGACCTCGACGAGACACATGCGGCAGTTACCGGCGATAGAGAGGCGGCTGTGGTAGCAGAAGCGGGGAATGTCGACGCCGGCGATCTCGCAGGCCTGAAAGACGGTCATGCCCTTGGGGATTTTGACCGGGTGGCCATCGACGAAGACTTCGATGACGTCGTCCGGGTTAGGGCAGTGGACGCGGGCGCCGCCAATGGGAGTCCTGGGAGGGAGATCAGGGGGCGGGGCGTCGGGCTGGGCTTGGGCGGCTTCGGCGTTGCGGAGCTCGGTGGTGGTGACGATGGAGCGGCGGAGGAGTGCGGGTCGGACCGGGTTGGATCGGAGGACCCGAGAGGCGATTAAACCCAGCCCCATCTTCCAATTCCAAATGTGTGTTTTTGTGTTTGGGATATCTCAGCTGAGACGATGACTGACTCGCTGTGTCCGCGGTTTTGTTCCGTGTAGTCCACACGCAGGTTGGGGATTTCGGGTTTGAACAAGTGATCCGGTTCTGACCCGACTTGGCTCTTAATCTCAGATTGTTTGTGATGAGCCCGGTTGTACGACAAAACATACCCTAACTCAAATATCCAAAAAATAAATAAAATACTACCCCATCCCGACTTAAATTGTATTCAAACCATTATCACGTTATTTAAGAAATATATTTTATCGTTATTATATTTAACTACTTATAATAACGGTAAATAATAATTAGATATTTAGGAGCTACTTGTTTCGGCGAATTCAATAATATCATATACGATAATATGTTACTCATATATATCTATTCAAATATGAGGTCAAATTTGATATATTATAGTGTTCAAAAAGTAAGTGTGCAATTTGAGTTGGATGGAGAGAGAAGTACTCCCTCCATCTCATTTCATCTCATCTCAAATTTCATAAAATCTTCTTCACGGTTATTAAGAAATATGTTTGACCATTAATATGTTTAACTATGTATAATAACAACATATAAAAAGTTAATAATTATAAACTACTTGTTACAACGAATCCAACAATAACACATATATGATAATGTTATTACTTATATATTCTCTCCGTCCCAGTTTAAATTGCACACTTTCTATTTTCATCGGTCTCACCATAAGTTGCACACTTTATTTTTATTCGATTTTTGGCAAAGACATCTTAGCTGATTTGTCTTTAGTGCCCTTGCCTTTATTTAAAAACTACAATAGGCACACCAGAGTTAGACACAATTAGTTGAGTTAATTTTGGGACCCAAAAAGCAAGTCTAACTTTAATTAAGGACTGTTCATGTGTGCGATAAGTGTGCGAAACACACACTGAATGTATACTCTTCTTCAACCTCCTTCTTCCTCCTCTGATAACGGTCATTTTCTTCATTCCGGCCGCCGACCATGGCGGCTCCAACGCCAAATCCATCGCCTGAGATTTCCTGTCCCACTAACAAAAGCTTCCTGCAAGCCCTCAATACAAAACCTTCCCCGCTCCTGTCATCTCTCCCCGATACGCCTAATTTGCATCCCATCACGGAATTTAAGGGCAAGATTGCCTACATCCTTCCTCCGGAGGAAGGCGATCTTCTAGCCTCGCATTACCAAAATGCCCTTGTTGGAAAGTTTAACCGAGGGAAACCTTCAATGGAAACTTTACAATCGGCTTTCAAATCAATTGGTTTTAAATCAAAATTCCAACTAGGCTTGACTACCGCCATATTCTAATTCATTTTCAGGAAAGCGAGGATTACCAAAGATGCTGGATGAAGGGCCAATGGATGATTCATGGATCGACAATGAAGGTTCAGAAGTGGTCTCCCGATTTCTCCCCAGCTGCGGAATCATCCATTGTTCCTGCCTGGGTAACAATACACAAATTACCTATTCACTTTTATAATACTTCTGCAATTATTGGTATTAGCAGCCAGATAGGTAAATACCTTAAGATGGATGCAGCCACAAATGCCTTAACTAGACCCTCTGCCATTAAAGTATGTGTTGAGGTTGATCTATTATCTCAGCTTCCCTCTTCTATTGTGGTAGGAATTGGTAACAAGGTAGCAGAATATCCTATAGAATATGATGAATTGCCTACATACTGCACTCACTGTAGGATAATTGGTCATAGCCAGGTTAATTGCAACTTTCTGCATCCAGAATTGAGGAAAAAGAACACTAATAATTCTGAATTTAATGAGCATGAGGAAAGAAAATACCCAATACATGTTGACAATCAGAAAGTCTTAGAATCACCTCCAAAAGAAACAAAAAATATAGAGGGGCCTTCAACTCTATCTGTCTCACAAAAAGAAAAAGATTTTCAAACTCAAAAAATGACTACAGGCTTCCAACATGATAACAATCTCAACTCTTTCAATGTTAGTTATAACAAAAGAAATGCTCGTTTCTATTCTTTGGATGACATTTCTAAACCAATAACCACGTTTTTCTGGAGAAAAAAGAATCAACAACCTGAACTTTCTCCTATCAGGGAAGATTTAACTAAAAATAACACGGTCACAATATCAAATGCTTTCCAAATCTTAGATGACATACAGGATGATCAGGATGGAGAAGTTGTCGAGATTTTCCATGAGTCTTTGGAATCACAGGAAGCTGTTGTGCACTCTACTTCTGATGACAAGTTAACAGCATCAGCAGAAAGGTTGTCTATCTCCGAGGATGCACAAGTAGGTCTCACAGAGCAAATTACCAAATCAACATTCAAACTTCCAGACAACTACGACGCCCTCACTGATGGAGATCAGGTTAGTGATACTAACACATCAGATTTGATTTCAAATGCAGAGCAAAACCCTCAATCAAGGTTAGTAATTCTGAATAGATATCTACTCAGGATAACATGGAGAAAAGTAGGGGCAAGTCTGGTAACAAAAATAAGAATTCTGTTACGACACCTAGGAACCTAAGATCTTCACAAAAAGCAACTCCTGCCATTTTTTAAATGATAAAACACACCATAATAGGGAACATATTAGTCTGGAATGTTAGAGGTTATGGAACATCACTAGATAGATTAAAGGCCCTAAAAAATGTAAGCATAAGATTGACATTTTATGTTTAATAGAACCTTAGCATGATAAACAGAATTTAAATACTTTGATGCATGACCTTGGATACAAATATGCCCTTCCTGCTCAGAATGCTAAGATCTGGATCTTATGGAACCATGTTTTTAGTATAATCAGTTTAAGGGAATCAGATCAATTTCTACAAGTTAAAATTTCTGATATTGCCACTTCTGTTAGCTGGAACTGTTTTTTCATATATGCTAGTGTTAATAGACAAACGAGGGAGGCATTATGGAATGATTTACAAACTCCAACACATGTTCCTTCCATATATATTGGGGATTTTAATACTGTTGCTACAGTATATGAATATAAAGGAAGGAAATCAACACCAAAAAAAAGCATGAAACAGTTTAATGGATTTATAAATAACATGGACCTGCATGATATCCCTACAGTAGGAAATACCTTCACTTGGAGTAATAATAGATTTCGAGATAAATGTAAGGATTTAATGTTTCAGAGAGTAGACAGGGGCCTTGCCACTTTAGACTGGTTGGAACTCTTTCCTAATAGCTCCATACATGTGCTAAATAGAATGACTTCGGATCATTCCCCTTTATTTTTATCAGTTCAATCAGCTGAAGAACAAGTTCCTAGGTCTTTTAGATACCAAGAGATGTGGTCAAATAGACAAGATTTTCTGGCTTTAGTAGTCTCAAACTGGAATTTAGTTTCCCCATTCTGTGGGATGCATAGGTTAGTTTTTAAACTAAAGAGGCTAAAGATGGTAATTAAAGAATGGAACAAATCACACTTTGGTAATGTCAATCAAAATCTGCTACACTCTGAGACCACAGTTAATGATCTGGAAATTTCTTTCCAGCAAACACAAGATGAATCGGTCCTAGCTGAACTTATTAAATCAAAAGACATGCTTATAAGAGCTCAAAAAGAAAAAAAAATTTCTTGAAGCAAAAGGCTAGGTTAAATTGGTTTAAATATGGGGATGCAAACACTAGTTACTTTCATCACTCCATTAGGGAAAGGAGAGCAAGATCTAGAATTAGTAAAATCAAGGATAGTAATGGGAAGTGGATATCAGATCCACAATTGATTAAAGAAGAATGAGTGAGATTTTTTCAGGAATTACTTACTGAAGATGCCCCTAAAAAAATGGGAACTTAGCTACACCAATTCCTAAAAGAAATTCCTAAAGTGATCACTGACCAACAAAATCTCTCTCTTCTGTTATCCTTTAATATCCAGGAACTCAAATTTGCAGTTTTTTATCTAAATAAATCTAGTGCTCCAGGACCTGATGGTTTTTCTGGTGCATTTTACACCTCATTCTGGGACACTATTAAGGATGACCTTCTGGATGCTGCAAATGATTTCCTAACTAATGGTAATATCCCTAAGGTCATCTCTAGCACCTGGCTTACCTTAATCCCCAAAAAACCAATTCCAATCACCTTTTCTGACTTCAGACCCATCAGCCTATCTAATTTTGTGAATAAAGTTTTTTCAAAGATGATAATGGAAAGGATTAAACCCCTAATAACATTACTAATATCCCCTGAACAGAGTGCTTTTATAAAAGGAAGGGATATATCCGATAATGTTATCCAAATGCAAGAGATTACCAGAATTCTGTTTAGAAAATCAAAGGCTTCAAATCTCATAGTTAAATTAGATATTCAAAAGGCTTTTGATAGGGTCTCATGGTCATTTCTGAATTCAATCCTCCTACAATTTGGTTTTCATGGTAAATTTGTGCATCGCATTTTGCATAATATTGCTGCAGCTCACTTTTCAGTTTTAATTAATGGACTAACTTCAGGCTTTTTTGCATCTTCTAGGGGTATTAAACAGGGAGATCCACTTTCTCCCTTTCTGTACAATATATTGTCTGAAGCCTTCTCCAGAGGTTTAAAAAAACTGTTTAGTATAGGATATTTACAATACTTTAGTCTGCCAAGGTCCTGCTCCCCCACCACCCATCTGATGTATGCTGATGATACAGCTGTTTTTTTTAATACTAATCCCACCAATCTGAAAAGGTTTAAAAATTTCCTGAAAGCATACGAGCAAACATCAGGTCAAAAGGTTAATTTTGCAAAATCTGAATTTTTTGTTGCTCCAAACACCTCTGTGGCAATTGTTAAATCTGTGTGTAGGAATTTAGGAATGGTGAAGGGCTCTTTCCCTTTTAAGTATCTAGGAGTCCCTATCTTTCCAGGTCGTAATTTACAGGTTTATTACCATCCTATCTTGGAAAGAATGGAGAAATCTATTAATAATTGGAAGAATAGATGGCTAAGTACAGCATGTAAGATTACACTGATTAACCATTGTTTTCTTTCAATTCCCACTCACATGTTTGCAGTTTTAAGTCCTCTAAAGATAGTTTTAAAAAAATGGAAAAACTAGCTTCTGGCCTGTTTTGGGGGAACTGTGATAATACAGTAAGAAAACAGTGGAGATCTTGGAAAAAATGAGCCTCCCTGAAGAGGAAAATGGAGTAGGCTTTAGAGATCTAAATGCTATAGTAGATGCCTTTTCTTGTAAACTATGGTGGAAACTGCAAATAAACAATACTCAATGGTCTGCTCATTTATGGTCACTCCCTGCATCTTACAAAAAATCTCATACATGGAACAGAATTTGTAAAATCACTACCAAGGCCAACAGCCTCTCTAGAGTTATTTATGGTATTGGAGAATGTTAATTCTGGAATGCTAACTGGAAAGGAGATGGAGCTTTGTGTTATGAATGGCCTCAAGAGATGGATATTCCCTTCGTGGATATCTCCCTAAGGTCATTCATAATTAACAAAGCTTCTATCCTTCCAAATCTGGAGCCACACCTGGCTACCAATACTCTAATTTTCTTGCAGGAAGTAAAACTGGTTAACTCTCATGCAGATAGGCTTGTCTGGACACCAACAACAGATGGTAATTTCTCCATCAGCTCTGCCTACAAAATATTCAGACAAAAAAGATCAACTATCAGACATCTTAACAAGGTTTGGTCCCCTTTCATTCCTAAAAAGATGTATGTTCTTATGTGGAGAGCTCTCAATGGAATCCTTCCATTTGATAATATTCTCTGTAGGTCTGGTTTCTCTTTAGCTTCTAAATGTCCTCTATGCATGAACCATTCCGATTCATTGGACCATTTCTTTAACTCCTGCCCCTCTTCTATTGCTATATGGCAAAGAGTTAATAACCTTTTACAATTTCAACAATTAGATTTTGGAAGCCTCAGGAGTAGAGTCGAATTCTATCTTTCTTTTAGGGCTGATTCAAAGATACAGTCAAACCTGATTACTGCTGCCCTATTAGTCACAACATGGTCTCTTCGGATCAACAGGAACAAAATCATTTTCGACAATAAACCTTTCTCAACAGATGCATGTTTTCAGGATATTAAAGAATTGATATACCTAATTTTCTCAGCTCATCAATTGACAGGTAATATAGATAAGTATAAGTATTTGATCCAAGCAAGAATCATTCCCAAAATCCTTCCAAGAAAGAAAAAATCAATTACTGCGGTCATTTGGAATAAACCACTAAATGGGTACAAAATAAATACTGATGCTACATGGAAATTTGGTGGTCTACTTCATCTGCAGTCATAGTTAGGAATTGGAAGGGAGATGTGGTTAAAATGAGAGTTAACACTTTCCAATCTCTTTCCCCATTACATGCTGAACTCTTAACCATTCAAAGTGGCTATGAATTGTGCTCAGAACTGGCTCTTAACTTTTGTGTGATAGAGTCTGATTGTCTAATGGCTGTTAAAGGAATTCAGAATCCAATGACCTGCCCGTGGAGAGTTTTTTCCATTTGCAGCAGTCTAAATTTAAAACACTTAGTGTATCCAATCCAACACACTCCCAGGGAAGCTAATTCTGCTGCTGATTTCTTGGCAAAATTTGCCATGGAAAATAATCTACAGGGAGATTTACACATTGATAATGTTCCCCTATTTCTTAGGGGTCTTTTACTCCTAGACAACAATGGTTTTCCTGGGGTTAGAATTGGATCTCCAATGGAGAGTAATAGGATTTAGGTTTTGTGGTTATTTTAAAACTGTGCTGCTCTCTCATTCTGCTAGGGGGCCTCCACTAGTTGATCATATAATCATCTTCTTCACAATTAGAATAGAAATTGCTGCATTCTCTTTCTATGCTTTGCAGGTCTGATGCCGAGATGCTGCTGCTACTTACTCTTCTTCACTTTCTGATGATTGCGAAGGGAGTTTATTGGAGTCCCGGCTGGATGCTAGCATCACTCCCCTTTCTCATCTCAACTGAGTGCACCAAACCTTTTCTATAGAGGTGTTCTACTGCTAATACCGGTTCTATTCTTATTTCCAATTCGGCTGCATATCATTGACAAACAGGGATTTCGAGCTTTCGATTCGCCGACCTATTAGTGGTATTTCAGTCTGATGGAATACTAAGATAGACCTCTGTTAGCACAATGATGTCCCTTAGTTTTTTTTAGCTTTGAATAGGTGGAAACACCGCTTTTGGAAGCAAGTGCTTCATTGCTTCAAGAGCTTCTTCTGGCTCTTGGATCTTCAATTGGATGATCTTTTGTAATGACTAAATTCATGTCGCGCCTTTGGCTTATTTAGTTTCGGTTAGGGGAGCCTAATATATTCCCCCCATCCTCGGATGGTTAAATTTTTTTTAAAAATTTTTTTGGGACCCATGTAAAATGCGTTCAGAAATTTAAAAGCCCAACCAACTAACATTTAAAAATATTGTCTATGGAATCTTCTCTCCTTCTCATTTCTTCTTTTCCCAACCAACAATGTTGATTCTGATGAATTATTTTTTCAACCACCCGTTTCATCTCTCCTTCACATGAATGAATCACTTTTTCTCCATGTGAGTTATTATCTTCTCAGGGTTCTTTATAAAAGAAATCCTCCCAACCCCATGGTTGACACAAATGGTCATCAGGGGTACAAGGATAATTTTATAGACACCTGTAGACTCACATGGCTGCCTAACCATGTGCACGCACAGGAATGTTGACACAAATAGTCCCAACTTCCATGTGCTTCAGCAGGTGTAGACAGGTGGTTGCCCAAAATGACGTCGTTTTGGGAGGCTCACCATCCTGTTCCAGTGGAGGTTCGAGAGGTACGGATTCGAGAGGCGAAGGTTCCATTAGAGGTTTCGAGTGGTACTAGTTTAAGAGCTACGGATTCAAGTGGTAACTGTTCGAGTGGTACAGATTCGAGAGGTGAAGGTTCCAGTGGAGGTTCGAGAGCTACGGATTCAAGTGGTACTGGTTCGTTGGGTACGGATTCGAGAGGTGAAGGTTACACTGGAGGTTCGAGAGGTGAAGGTTCTAGTGCAGGGTTCGAGTGGTATTGGTTCGAAAGCTACGGATTCGAGAGGTGAAGGTTCCATTGGAGGGTCCAAGAAGTGAAGGTTTTAGTGGAGGGGAGCTACAGATTCGAGTGATACTGGTTCGTTGGGTACGGATTCGAGAGGTACATATTTGAGAGGTGAGAGTTCGAGTGAAGGTGAGGTACGAATTCGAGAGGTGAAGGTTCTATTGGAGGTGCGAGAGGTGAAGGTTCCATTGGAGGTTCGAGAGGTGAAGGTTCCAATGGAGGGTTCGAGTGGTACTGGTTATAGAGGTACGACTTCGAGTGGTACTGGTTCTAGAGGTACGACTTTGAGTGGTACTGGTTCGAGTAGTACGAATTCGAAAGGTGAAGGTTCTATTGGAGGGTACGAGAGGTGAGAGTTTAAGTGGACAGTTTGAGAGGTACTTGTTTGAGAGGTATGGATTCGAGAGGTAAAGGTTCCAGTGGAGGGTTCGAGTTGAGGTTCGAGTGGTACTGGTTCGAGAGGTACGGATTCGAAAGGTGAAGGTTCCATTGGAGGTTCGAGAGGTGAGAGTTCAAGTGGAGGTTCAACTAGTACTGGTTCGAGCGATACAGATTCGAGAGGTAAAGGTTCCATTAGACGGTTCGAGAGTTGAAGGTTCAAGTGAACGGTTCAAGAGGTGAGAGAATGGTATGTTGCTTTAGTTGATAGCTTGAGTTTATTATGAGCTTCAATTAAATATTTTTTTGACACAAATGGTCGTCAGGGGCATATTTAGTTTTTTGCATGTTCCACTCATCATCTGAGGGTCCCAGCCCATGTAATTTTACTGTGCTCACTGGTGGCTGCTCAAAACGGTGTCATTTTGTTTCCTCTTACCATTGTTTCATCCGCCTCTCTCTCTCTCTCCCCCAATGAGGGGTTCGAGGGGTACTGATTCGAGAGGTGATGGTTCAGGTGAAGAGGTTTAAGTGGAGGGGTTCGAGATGTACGAATTCAATAGGTGATAGTTCAGGTGAAGAGGGTTCAAGTGGAGGGTTCTAGTGAAGGGGTTCTAGAGGTACTAATTTGAGGGGTGAAGTTTCAGGTGGAGAGGGTTCCAGTGGAGGGGTTCCAATGGAGTGGTTCGAGATGTACTGATTCGAGAGGTGAAGCTTCAGGTGAAAAGGTTCCAATGGAGGGATTCCAGTGGAGGGGTTCGAGAGGTACTGATTCGAGAGGTAAAGGTTTGGGTGAAGAGGTTTCTAGTGGAGGGGTTCGAGAGTTACTAATTTGAGAGGTGAAGGTTTAGGTAAGGAGGGTTCATGTGGAGGGGTTCTAGAGGTACTGATTCGAGAGGTGAAGGTTCAGGTGAAGATGGTTCCAGTGGAGGGGTTCGAGAGGTACTGATTCGAGATGTGAAGGTTCAGGTGGAGAGGGTTCCAATGAAGGGGTTCTCGTGGAGGGGTTTGAGAGGTACTGATTCGAGAGAATATAGGACAATGCAGAATGATATCCTTCAAATTCGAGAGGTACTGATTCGAGAGGCACTGATTCGAAAATAATAATAATAATAATCATAATTTGAGAGGTACTGATTCGATAGTATATTGGACAATTCGAGAGGTACTGATTCGAGAATAATAATAATTATTAAAAAAGGAAATTTATCCCCCAAGCCCTTGGTTGACACAATGCGTTCAGGGTATATTGGACAATTCAATGGATTTTTTTTTTCTTTTGTGTTTCCTTCCTTCTCATTTTCTTCTTCTTCTTCTTCTCCGATTTAATGCTGCACCGTGTCGCTCTCTCCACGCTTCATAGTGCATCTTTATATTTTCCTCTCCCAGCCCTTTCATTTCTCCATTTGAATCTCTCTTTTCTTCTCTCTCAAACCCTAGAGGAAACTCTATCTTCTTTTGCGTTGTTCTTGCCTGTTTTTTGATCTAAGGTTCAGTTTAAGCATCTGGATGAAAATCCTCTCAACCAGGGTTTGAATCAAAGGTTAATTTTGGATATTTTTGTAAATCGGGGTGTTTTTCATCGGTTTAAATGATTTCTTGCAAAGAAAACCCTTTATTTCTTTTTATTCTACTCTTGTTTGGTACAGATCAGTCGGAAAAAAACTTTGAGTTGTCTGAACTCAGAAAGGTATGTGTTGTGAGTTTTACAAGTTCGTTTTACTTTGCTGAGTTTTATGGTTTATGTGTTAGGGTTTTACTGCTCTGCTTTGCACACTCTAAAAAAACAAACCTTTGGTTGTGTTTTACTTCCGATGAGTAGTTTTACGGAAAAAATGAACCTTTAATGGAGTTGTATGGTCGATGAGAAGCATAACGTTAATGGAAGTTTACTGTCGATGAGTACCTTCAATGGAGTTTTACTGAGTCGGTGAGTATGAAATCTGGAGTACTTCCAGTTTTCTCATAATCTTGTACAGCTTTGTTTTTTCCCCATATATGGTAGCTTGGTTGCTCTATGTTTTGGACTCTCTTTTCACCCATAAAAATGGAAAAAAGTTGCTTCGTTGCTGCTCTATAAACTCTGCTCAATGTTTTGAACCGTGGTGGTTCGGTTTGCTTTATAAAAATGAACAAAAACTGTTATGTTTTTGTAGTGTTTTTAAGTATGCAAATTTGTTTTTAAGCACACAAAATGTTATGCATCTGCATTGCAAAAATGTTATGTTGCTCTCATTTTTTCAAGGCTTTTGCAAGTTGATGACCAATTATGCCCTTCTATTTATCAGTTTTTTATCTTCATGTTTTGATTATTGGTATTTGGACAGTGGAGCTTAAGTTTTAATGAACGTTGGTGTTGTTTGCAGCCATTTTGCTGCTGCTCTGCTTGGTCACTTGTGGATCCTGGTGATGAATGTGTTGTTTCAAAACCTGAAACAAAAAATATTGTTACAATTGAGCTCTTTCCTGATCTGGTTCTATCTATGTATGGTTATAAACCCTCTGACTGGGTTTCCTCAGAACACGAACCAACCCATAGCCCCTTAACCCATTTCAGCCTCCTAAGTCCTTGGTCTCTCTTGTATTCTGATTCAAAAGAGACTCTATCCCCTATAACTTATGACTCAGATGAGACTCAGCCCCCTACACCCTCCTATCAAAAACTCTTTTGCTACGAATATGAGCAAAAAAATAAATCTTGTGTTGTGGTTATCCCTCACAGGCAGCTGCCATTCATTCTATGATAGCAGAGATTGATGCAATGGAAGCTAAAAAGCTGAAAAATAAAAGTCTAAAACTTGAAAATGTTCTTGAGTCAGGTCCCAGTTCAGAAGATGGCAAGTAATTCCACATTTTCATTTTCAATATATCAATTTCCTTTATTTATTGATTGTGATGGCTACTAACCTTAATTTATTTGGTTACAGGGGATGGAAATAAATATAAAGTTGTTGTTGTGATGAGCCTTTGTTGGTTGTTGTTGACTGTTAATTGATTGATGACTGTTCTTTTATTTGATGTAGTCTGAAACAAATGTATATGCAATTGTATTTGTGTAATTTATATAGCCTTGTTGGCTTAGTGTTTACAGCATAATTCTACTTATGTTTCTGGACTTGTCAGCCTTGTGTTGATAGACTTGTCGGCCTTGTGCTTATTGTGGTTCTGATCTTTGCTGGTTTTTTAGTTGATGTTGTTGTTGCGCTATCTTTACTGCTCCGTTGAGTTGCTTTGTTGTTTTTGTATCTTGGCTGGTAATTGTTGCAACCTAGTTTCGGGTTTGAAGCTACTGTCTGGGCAACGTTTACTATAAATGCCAAACTACATGTTTGATTACAATGTGACGTGGTCTATGTTGTTGGTTGTGATGCTCCTAATTTTTTTTAAAAAAAATGCAGCCATGCTTTGGCAGGGCATTAGTGTGCCGTTTATATTTGCTGGACTTGTTTATGTGTAAATGGACTGTGAATTTTCTTACTTAACAAGTACTTGCATTGAAATCCCAAAATGTTTTCCAAAATAACGTTGTACAATAAACATGTGTTACATACAAGATACGTGTTTATGTGCTATTAAGTGTACAAGCTTCTAAAAGATTTCTAAAACTTCTTCACCCTTGATTTGCTAGGAGTTGTACTCCCTATTGTGTGAATTAGGGGTCGAATGTGATCTGTCTTTCTAGCTCCACTTAGATACTATATGCATTCACGAACAATCTCAACATCTCCTAGTAGAATTGTAGGCAATAACCCTGCCCTTTCTAATGCATCTTTCCCCATATGTGGTACTTTGTAGTTGTTCTCACCTCTAACCTTCATAATTTCCAGCATCACACCTTGGTAGGTTAAGAAAACCTTGTTCAGGGTTTGTGGGGTTCCAGCTTCAAAAGCCCAGTTGACAGCATGTTTAGGGTTTAGGGTATTAGACACACACTCATATTGCAGGGATTGGATTGAATTTTAAAAATCCTAGGTCTAACACATTCAAGTCCAGTGAAATCGGGGGTTGACATATTATTTGTATGTTGAACCCATATGAGCTAGCAGGAGCCCCAAAATGAACATCACTGTTTTTCACATGTGGTTTGGCATTGTCTTGGTGTATCACTATGTTCCTACTCAGAATTAGGGGCCATTTTCTTTTTATTTCTTGGATGACCTTCTCCAATATGCATTTTTTTTGTGACATCATGGTTTATGGATGCCATTGGGGTAGTTATTATTGTTCCCGCTGGTCTATTCTTGTTCTTGTTTTTGACATGTGTGTACTCTACGAAAGGGAACATTCCTATTTTGCAATCAAATAGTACTGTTCCGTTGTAATCTATGACATGCATGGATACTACACAAAGGAAACTCATTTTGGGAATATGGCTCTTATGTTGAGTTGTCCTATGTGGATTGGTTTCATTCGGGGAAAGCAAGTACCTAAAAGTTGGCTTTGAAAGTTAAAACCATGTCTCATCCATATAAATGACATTATACATGTTTGTAAACTGCAAATTATGTGGAAGGAGTTGAGCTAATGAGAATTATAACCTTTGTTCTTTACATTAGAGGGTCAACAATGGCTTGATGGCATTCGTGTGTCTATTGATGTTCTTTGTTGCTATCCATCTTTGAATGGTACTCTTCCCTATGTGCATTATTGCTCACGTGCTTTGAACAGTCCTCCTTTTGCCCAATACGATGCCTTTAATAATTTGAGATCTACTGCATTCTTCCCTACACCAATTCTGCCCTTCTTTCTCCCCCTTACATCCAGTGGTTGCCCAATTTCTAACTGTGGCTTCACTCGAGCCCAGATTGTGCTTACAGTTCTGATTGAAACCCCCTACCTAGCCGAAGCTTCTATTATTTTGTTATGCCCAATCATACCATTATTTTGGTGCAACAGCAGACTAAGCCATAGATTAGTTCTTTCTTCATTAGTGAGATTTCTTTGTATCATTCTTCTGAATTTTTGGTTTCTAATGATGTGTTCTTGTTGCTGCAAAAAAATTAACAAAAGCTGCTACCTGCCCTTTAGAATTGCTGCCCTTTGAATATGCACTAAATGGATACTACACCTGGTGCTGCATTTTTTTGTTCAATGATGATGAAGCAGTTGCTGCCTAGATTACAGAATCTGAGCTTCAAAAACTCTGAGTTCTTACCTGTGGATGTCTATTTTTTAGAGCATTTTAACTTGCAGTTTTGTTTTTGGGGTAGTGGTAGAAAGATGGAGTTGATTTATATAGGGTGGCCAGCTAGGGTTTTATGTTCATTAGTTGAACTTGTATTCAGCAAAATTCCCTCCACTTTTTAGAAGGGTACTATGTAAAGTGGATTTTTGGCTCCAAAGGATAGTCATAATTTTAACTTTTCATCACAATTAACTTTTTGTTAAGCAGTCACTGTTCACATACGTGAACAAGTATGGTGTCAGTCCTTTTACTTTTAAAAAATGGTTCCAAAATTTTGAGACTTCCTTTCTCTCTCTGCAGCTTAAGTTGGGATAGAGCGAGCATCTATTCAAATATGTGTTCAATTTTTTATAGTGAATAGTGTCAAATAGTAAAGTGTGAATTTGAATTTCGATAGAGGGAGCATCTGAATCAAACTTGAACAGTGATATTCAATTGATGATTTAAAATTTAAGATTATTCAATTTAACTAAAAAAATCTGATTTGAATGGAAAATGTCAAGGATTTGACACCAAACAACATTCATACATGAATTGAAACTAAATCTAAATCACAGAAAAATCTATATCCGAAATATTTTTTTCAATGGAACAAAAAGATACATTAATATAATTAAATATTGTATTTATAGTTTTCATCATTCAAAATTGTTGACTTTATCATACTCCTTTGGTTGTTTAACATTGTCACTCTTCTATTTTGCTCGTAAATTTAGGTGGGTAGAGTAGAATGAATGGAAAAAAAATGAAGAAATCTTGAAAAATGAGTCACACTAGTGAAAAACTCATCTCAAGTAGAAAAGAGTGACAATGCTAGGAAGAGTATTAAGTTATCAATAACATAATTATATACATTATTATTATATTGATATTATATACATTATTATATACATTTTCTTATATTGATATAACCTGTCCAATTCAACTTAACTCAACTTAACTAAAGCCAAGTATACGTAGCCACCACTTCAATAAACCAAGGCATACCACAAAATTAGCGAAAGACACCACTCGATACGACCCATAACCTGACAACGATCTAAAGAATGGAGGTTGATAATCATATCATGATCACATCATGGAAGAACTATAAATAAATAGAAGAAATACTGGAAAAGGTAAGTGAGAATTACTTCAGAAGTACATATATGACATGGTCACACCAACTCGAATGGGGCTAACAAAGAAGTGCTCTGAAAAATTTTGGTTGAAAAAACCACAAAAAAACTAAAATCGAGCCACGAGAAAACACAAGGCCGAAGTTGAATGAACTGTGATATCCAACTAAGTGATCAATCATATTCCTTCTTCCTTTGTGCACTTGTTGTTTGGATACACAAGTTTTTCTTCTTGTTTCTATTTATGGTGGATCACACCTACGAAAGTTAGGGTGGGATAGGGGTTACTATAATATGCACCTGTGTGAAATTGCATGTATTTGTCATCTGAATATGTTATGCTACCTATGTTATGCTTATTTTTAGAGCACATGAAATTTTGTTGATTATTTGTTCTGTGTGGCATGAAATGACTCTCTTATGTTGTTTGGTGTTAGTCACAAAAAAAAACCTAGTTTGTGGTCGCTTCTAGGTCTTTAGTGTCATAGTGTTGAATGTTAGTTATGATGGCATACGGTTTTAGCACAACCATAGAGCTTTATTATGTAGGACGGAAACTATAGAACTTTGTTAAAACATGCAACCATAGAACTTTGCACATGGTCGGTCACATTGTCATTCTACCATGTTAGTGTGAAGTTACAGTGTGAGTCTCACCCCATTTAGCTATGTGAGTCAAAAGAAATCTCACCCCTTTGAATGACACACTTTAAATGAATTGAGTTTGTCATAAAAATCATGTCTTATTTTTCCAGTTGTCACTCACCTAGTTTAGGTAACATGAGCACCGATTCGTATCTTTTACGGGATATGGATAAAGCCTGGTAGTGTGTCCCTTCGTTTGTGTTTATAAATGTTTTTCTCGTGAAACCCAAACACCTTGGACTTGGGAAAATGTGTAAATAAAATATTAAATGTCACATTCAAAATTTGTAATATCAACTGTGCAACATAAACGTGCATGTTTTTCATTACATGTTTGTCAAACCAAAGGCATGCAACCATGGGTGGAACTAACATGGCGCAATGTAGGGCTAGATTCCGTCGCTATAGTAGTAGTGGTGAGTAGTGCTTTCCGAAGGTTTACACTTTTCAGGCGGTGAGTGCTCTGTTTTCCAGCGATTAGTGTCGGAGAAGAAGGCCGCTCATGGCCTTATTTTTTGGCCCAAACTTTATTAAAATGACGTTGTTTTAGTACAAGTCAAACGGTGCCATTTTGGTTAGTACTAAACGGAAAAAAATAAAAATAAAAATTTAAGTATTAGCTTTGTTTTGATTGGACGAGAATGACCCAATCCACAATAAGAAATTAATACTGCTCCAAAATAGAAGTGACACGACTCTACTGCTCCAACCTCCAGTCCTACTCTGTATCAGTTCTTCCTGAAAAAATATTTAGTTTTGCCAGCGCATGCAACAATGAAATTTCGCAAAAGAGTTCGGGGTGATACCCATATGACTTGCATGTCTTGAAAGAGATTGAACCGTGTTTTTTTCTAAAGTTACATGAGGAATTTGAGTTCGTGACCCACAACATTAATATCCACATTCAGGCCACTAGGAAGCATTTTCAATATGTTTAACGCCTTTTTCTTTAGAAGAGGTAGAGAAAAATGATTAATTACATTCCCCTTTATCACTTCTAGCATCACAAATGAGAGTGCATAAATCCTCAGTAATTGATAGTCATATAATATATAAAAGGGAAAGTCTCAGGAAAGATGGTCTTTCCATAAGTTTATGAACAGTTCTCAGGGGCATTTACCTTAAATGCTATAATTTTTTATAAAATTTAAATATTGCATTTTATAAGTTAAAACAAGTAATAATATGTATTCGAAGGTGAAAATATAAAAATATATGATATAAAAAAATATTTTTAAAAATTTTAAATTTTATATGTAATTTAAGAAATGCAGTGTATATAAGGTAAGAAATAAGTGGCCTGTCCATAAGCTTATGGATAGGCCGCCTGTCAGGAGACCCACTCTCAATATAATATGAATAATTGGGTTAAGTTGGCCCAATAGCATTAAAGGGTAATTCCATAAAAATTCTAGAGTTGAGAGAGTATATATACTCATGTATGTCTCCTATTATGATTATGCGATATGATTCCTCACTACACACATTTGGGCTAACTTTATCATCGAAAACTCCCCCCGGGTAACCCCCAGGGGCTTTGTTTTGCTGGTCACAATAAAGGGATTGGCGGCGCTGCATAATTGGGGATTGTATGTAGCATCAAATGGCACGCCCAATGGGACCCGAGAGAAGTCAGTTCTCTTCACTGCTGACGCTGTAATATACTCCGTGCAGATTCTCCCCCAAATAGTTATGGTAAAAGTGGGCATAATCATAGATCCCATTTTTCTAGTAAAAAATGGGGACAATCAGTGTTGGTCAAACCCAGAATCACACACCAATATAATAGTGGATCACTATATCACGCATGTATTTTACTCACATACTCCCTATATTTTGTACAATTTAAATACTTAGGTATTTTGTATTAATTAAATGAAATTGATTAGTTATAAATAATGAAATGTAAATCAATGATAATTAATTAGATTAACATTAGTATTAAATTAACCATCAATGATAATTAATGGTTGGTCAATGGCGGCAAGTCAACGGCAGCAGGTGGCGGTGGTCGGTGGTGGTCAACGGCGGTAGTGGTCAACAGAGGTCTTCTTCTCCAGCAGCTGATGCAGAATCGGCCTGTTCTTATCTTCTTCTCCTCATCTCCAACCCGTTCTCCTCATCTTCTCCCGCCCGTTTTCCTTCTCTTCTCCGGCTCCGTGTCTCCTTCCCTTCCCCGAGCCCCGCTCTTCTCTCCTTCTCCCGCTCCGGCTATCCTTCCCTTCTCCGGCCTCCGGTTTCCTTCCCTTCCCCGGCCCCTGATCTCTTCTCCTTCTCCAGCTCCGACTCTCCATTTCTTCTCCGGCCCCGTTCTCATCTCCGGCACTCCGTTTCTTCTCCCAGTCTGTTCTCTTTTTCGGCTCTTCGTTTCTCTCCCGACCCGTTCTCCTTGGGAAGATCCGAACCGGGTCTTCTTTCCAAGATCCGAACTGGGTCTCCTTGACCAGTTCTCCTTCCCAATCCCTTCTCGATTCTCCTTTCCATCTATTCCCTCTAGATATCCTTTCTTTCCTAGCCGTCTTCTCCTTTCCTCTCATTTTCGGTTCTCCTTTCCCTTCTTCCAACTTTCTTCTCCTTGCCCAGCCCGATTTTCCTTTGCCTAAGCCCACATTGTCATTTACCCCATTTGATTCGAAAAAGTGAACAAATTTTCTATAATATAGGCTTTAAAAATGCTTATTGGGTAGATAATATCAGACTTTTTACTCTAAATTTGGGTGTTGGAAGCTCCATGTCTGTACAGGTATTTTTAAAATTCAAGTGTTGATTTTTGTAATAATTAATAGTTTTATGATTTCTTAGTTGTTTAAGTAGAAACTTATATTCTATCTCATAATCAATAGTTGTGATATTTTATTTTAATTTCATATATAGTTGTTTAACATTTTAGTGTCTATGCATGTCTCCTTATATTCCCTCTAATTTTTTTCTAGATTTCATCATTTGTAGTAGCAAATATGTTAATTAATTAATATTTTATTCATTTTCTAAAATACGTTAATACCTTAGTTCTTTTTTAAAAATATTTTAATACGTTAGTTCTTTTTTAATACGTTATTAAAATAAAATATGTTAGTTCTTTTGAATACGTTTTGAATATGTTAATTTAATACGTTATTAAAATAAAGAGTCCGGCTCTTAAAAGACGGAATTTCCATAAGTTATGGAAAGACCAAAGTTTAAAGTGTAAATTAGAAGAAATGAAGATAAAATTTTTGGGCTACATGAATCGGGTTATAAATTTTATAACTACTACATGTTGCATACTAAAAGTTTAATATTGAAACTAAGACCTTTCACCTTTTATTATTCTAATTATACCACATCTTTCCATAAGCGTATGGAAAGACCGTCTTTCCCAAGACTTTGCCTAAAATAAAATACCTTAGTTCTTTTTTTAATACGTTAATATTTTATTCATTTTTTAATACGTTAATAAATTAGTTAATTCGGTACTACTAATACGTTATAATGTGGTACTATTAATGATGATATACGTTAGTTCATTACATATGGTTCTACCAATGATGATTTAACGAAATTTAGTGTGGTTTTACTAATTTTTTAAAAAGTTGGTACAGATAAAATAAAATTCATATAACTAAGTCATAAGAATGTGTAGATGTCTTGTATTTTTAATGTAGTTATAAGAATTCGTTTAGTCATAAGAATTTTCTTTTTAATGTAGTCATAGGAATTCGTTTAACATTTTTTTAATGTCTTGTACTTTAAATATTTGTGGGTACCCTTTATGCACTTATTAAAAAAAGTTACGTGTTATATTTTATTAGTTATTAGAATGATTTATGGCATCATTGCGTTTGGCATTATATTTTAGTGAAACTAATTACTTGATATATATTGTTGTTTAAGGATGACAATGAGTCATATGGAGCGATTCCATGGGGGAATGGTTACTCAACATTCGCAACCACAAATATGTTTCAAAGTCATATTGAAGCGTATTCCTACCTGCAACAGATTGTTCGTCTTGTCATGGGGTCGTACAAAAAAATAAAAATGGTCCCCTTAGGATATGTTGTATTTGCAATCGGGGTCGAAGTGATAAGGTTGTCGATATGAGCGATTCAGATGTTGTCCGACGAAGTAACACATCGACAAGAAGTTGTGATTGCCCTTTCATAATTGTCATGAGAGAGAGAGTAGCACAGGGGAGGGTTGGAATGTAGTACCATGCAAGGATTCTCGGTGAGGGATGCACAACCACCAATTTTCAGTGTACACTGAGGGGCATAGACAAAGTAGCAGGCTCCATGCAGAGGCAAAACAAATGATAAGAGATTTGACGAATGCTGAGACAGCTCCCAGGCATATCAACATGAGCCTTAATCGTTCATTTCCAGCCCTGCATCAAACCATTAGGTAGGTGTACAATGAGCGATCGCCCTACAAAAGAGAAAGGCGAGGCGGGCACAATACAGCTGAGACTTGTTTGTATCTTGCCACCTCCAAAAGGTATGTTACTAGTCACCGCTCAGCACTTGATGGTACTCTGACTCATTTATTCATTGCTCATCCCGAAGTTGTTGTGGCTTTTTGGACTTATCCATGGATTGTGGCCATCGATTCAACGTACAAGACTAATCGATGCGGTATGCCATTCATTGAGATGGTTGGTATGTCTCATTGTAACACAAATTTCCCGATCACCCATGTCATTGTCATCGAAGAAGTGGCAGATACTTATGAGTGGGTTCTTAACGCACTTAGAAGTTTGCTTGTCGATGGACCGTTCCCTGAGGTTGTGGTCACCGATCGTGAGATGGGATTGATTATGCCGATTTGGGTAGTGTTTCCGGACTTGAAGCATTTGCTTTGTACTTGGCATATTAACAAGGATGTGAAGGCACGTGTTACTGTGTTAACAAGGAATTAGAGGACTGGGGCATCCTTCAAGAATGGTGCATGGTCACGAGTTTACAATGTCTCCACCGTTATTGCCTACGAAGCTGCATTGGTAGATCTGAGGGCTGGTTGGTCTTGGAGCGAATATTTGAGCTACCTACCGAATGCCTTAGGGACACTGATCCTCTAGGCTGACATCTCGGAGGGTTCGAACAGTCCACCAAAGACTTTAGGGACACGGATCCTTTAAACATTTGAAATAGGTCTCCTCGAATGTCCTTAAGGTGCATTCTCCTGGGACGTTCGGAGATCACCTTAGGGGCACTAATCTCTCAAGCTAACAATTCGGAGGGTCCGAACTGCCCACCGAAGACCTTAGGGACACAGATCCTATAAACATATTTGAAATAGGTGTCCTCGAATGTCCTTTGAGCACATTCCCCTTAGACGTTTAGAGACTGCCTTAGGGACACTAATCCCTCAAGCTAACGATTCAGAAGGGCCTAAACTGCCCACTGAAGGTCTTAGGGACACTGATCCCCTAGGCTGGTGATTCAAAGGGTCCGAACTGCCCATCAAAAACCTTAAGGACACATATCCCTAAAACACGCATCAACCATTTAAGGCACAGACCTTGTAGGCGTTCGAAGGGCCAACACAGACCATTAAACACTAATGTGTTTTCCATGATATAAGCGTCAAGGCATTCATAGCATGTGTAGTGCTCGGGGTCAAAAGCCCCTTTTATGATATGAGCATCGAGGCATTCATATCCCGTGTAGTGCTTGGGGTCGAAAGTCCCTTCCATGAAATGAGCACGAAGGCATTCATAGTCCGTGTAGCTCTCGGAGTCGAAAGCCCTTTCATGATATGAGCGTTAAGGCATTCATAGCCTGTGTAGCGCTCGGGGTTGAAAGCCCCTTTCATAATATGAGCGCCAAGGAATTCATAGCATGTGTAGTGCTCGGGGCCAAAAGCCCCTTCAATGAAATGAGCGCAAATGCATTCATGTCATGTGTAACGCTCGGGGTCAAAAGCCTCTTTCATGATATGAGCTTCAAGGCATTCGTAGCCTGTGTAGCATTCGAGGTCGAAAACCCTTTCATGATATGAGTGCCAAGGCATTCATAGCCTGTGTAGCGCTAGGGGTCAAGAGCCCCTTTCATGATATAAGTGCCAAGCCATTCATAACATGTGTAGCGATCGAGGTTAAAAGCCCCTTCCATGAAATAAGCGCCAAGGCATTCATAGCTTGTGTAGCGCTCGGGTCAAAAGCCTCTCTTTACATGTGTAAAAACACCAATACATGAGCGCTTGGGGTTGAACCCCCTACATGCATAAGAGATCGAGGATAAAATCCTTTCATTTACTTGAGCGGCCCCCATGGCCCACCAAGCGCTTTGGAATAAATGCCCCGCATACATAAGTGCCAAATGATCAAAATCCTTACACGCATTCGACCTGCAAATCCTTGACTAGGGTGTAGCGCGCCCAACACAAATGTTGCTATAGGTCATAGGATGCCCCCTACTTTCAAGGAAGCTAGAGTCGCCCTTGTCAAATGCCACGATAGCTGTAAGAGGCTCAAAGTCACCTTTGCAAAGAGCCACGATGGATTTAAGGGGATCGAAGTTACCTTTGAAAAATGTCACGATCACTTATAAATAAATGGGGTTGAAATCCCCTACAGATACGAGTGCTCAGGAATTGAATAATTGAAAACACTTGAAAGGCCTACGTAGCCTGTCAAGCGCCCAAGGCCGACATCCTCTATATATGAACATTGAGGGATTAAACCCCTCAAAATAATCGAGATTGCCTTTGATCAGCCTTTTATTCTCGAGTTTTGGACTGCTGGTCCTTCTATCTTGAGATTCGGCATAGCCCGAAACTGGCTTTGATCAGCCTTTCGTTCTCAAGCTTTAGCTTAAAACTGGCTTCAACCAGCCTTTTATTCTCGAGCTTCAGCTAAAAAATGGCTTTGATCAGCCTTTCGTTCTCGAGCTTCAGCTCGAAATTGGCATCGATCAGCCTTTCATCTTCGAGTCTCACCTTGAAATTGGCCTCAATTAGCATTTCATCTTCGAGTCTCGCCCTGAAATTAGCATCGATTTGCTTTCATCTTTGAGTCTCGGCTTGAAATTGGCCTCGATCAACCTTTCATCTCTGAGTCTTGACCTGAAATTGGCTTTGACCAGCCTTTCATATTTGAGTCTCGGCTCGAAATTGGCCTTGATCAGCCTTTAATCTTTGAGTCTCGGCCTGAAATTGGCTTCGACCAGCCTTTCATCTTCGAGTCTCAGCTCTAAATTGGCTTCAATCAGCCTTTCATTTTTTAGTCTCAGCTTGAAATGAGCTTTAATCAGCTTTGTATTCTCGAGTTTTGGACCATTGGTCTTTCTATCTTGAGATTTGGCACAGTTCAAAATTGGCTTCGATCAGCCCCATATTTTTGAGTTTCGGACCGCTTTTCCTTCTATCTCGAGATTTGGTACAGACCGAAACTGGCTTTGATCAGCCTTTAATTTCTTAGTCTCAGCTCAAAATGGGCTTTGATCAGCCCTTTATTCTTGAGTTTCGGACCGCTGGTCCTTCTATCTCGAGATTCGGCACTGTCTGAAACTGGCTTTGATCAACCTTTCCTTCTCGAGCTTCAGCTTGAAATAGGCTTCGATCAACCTTTCCTTCTCGAGCTTCAGCTCGAAATAGGCTTCAATCAACCTTTTATTTTCAATTTTTGAACCGCTGGTCCTTCTATCTCGAGATTCGACACTGTCCAAAATTAGCTTCAATCAGCCTTTTATTTTTGAGTTTTCAGCTCAAAATTGGCTTCGATCAGCCTTTCACTCTCGAATTTTGGCCCGGTGGTCCTCCTATCGTGAGAAACGCTCACATGAGAGAATATTATATGATAAAATAATACATGTAGCACCTATTCAGAAACTAAACGTCATATCAAGAACTGAAGTCTTAAACCAGTCAAATGGGTCCCCCCAAAAGGCTCGTAAGGCATCAACCTATATCGAGAGCTTCTCAGACCTTGAAAGGCCCTTTGATTTTCTAGGGGCTTGTTGATAGTGCATAAATCCCCAGTGGCCCAATAATATTGGGCCACAAGCTAAACTAATGAATAGTCATATAAGATAAACAATTGGGCCAAGTTGGCCCAGTATAGTTAAAGGGGGTAATCCTATAAAAACCCTAGGGTTGAGAGAGTATATATACTCATGTATGTCTTCTATTATGATTGTAAGATATGATTCCTCACTACACATATTGGGGCTGACTTTATATTCAGAGACTCTTCCCTCAGGTTACCCCCGGGGGCTTTGTTTTGCAGGTCAAGGTGAAGGGATTGACGGCGCTGCGTAGTCGGAGATTTCATGTAGCATCAACAACCTACAAAGAAATGAAAAACCTGTCAATAGTAAATGACTGCATTTTCTCATATGCATTAAGCACCACATCAACCAATTCATGCACTATCATGCATGCCCTATCCTGATGTAGCCCTTGAATGGTCTAAAAATGCTCAAGTCCGATATGTTAAATGTTAAGGTCGGATGAGTTAAGTGGCTGAAAATCTAGACTAATCTGAAACTTGTCTGAATTTGCTGCTAGTTGAAACTTGTTGTCTTGCTTCCTTGGGTATGGGTTTGCGTTGTCTAGCCAGATGAATATATTTGCCAAGCATTTGCTGGCCACTTTTGCTTAATTGTTGGAATGGTATCATTTATCAAACAATATAAGAACACTTGAGCCCCTACCCAGACCTTCAACTTGGTTCCCTTGGGTGTGTCTGTGCTGTTTTTTTCTAGGCTGGCACTTTTTATTCCCTAAAGGAAAAATCCTATCTTTCCATAAAAAATGACATCACCATTCAGTGCAACTGTATGCTTCACAACAACACAAGAACATTACCGTCGGGATATGACCTTTGAGCTGACATGTTCATTGTGGGTTTTCTTCCTTCGGAAGCATTATGTACTTTGTTGATTAGTCAGATATGTAGAGCAATTTTTCATTAAGCTACATTCAACATGCTTTTGAACTTTATGTTGTTGTTTTGTCGTTCATTCCTTAACTTTGAATATGCAAGTTCGACTCTTTCAACTTTGAATGCCTCATTCAGTAAAGGTTTAGTTGCATTGTTGTATGTCCGTAGAATTACACTCTTTATAAATATGTGTACTGTAGTTTTGTTGATACTTAGACCTATTGCTGCACATTTACACATTTTTCTTTCAAATGTGGAATTATTTTTGAGTGCTTCTTTGTCTAACATCGCAGACTCATGACATTGCATGAATTTTTGCTTTTTACTTTAATTGGCAAACTTAACGCAATTTGCTTCGGCTAAGTCTCATATTTTGTTGATGGTTCGAACAGAGCAGTTCCATTCCATGCTTCAACAATTTCAACTGCATTTCCATGTGAAACCTCATGTTCTTCTGTGGAGCGAGAATGAACTGAGCTATGGAGTTTCTCTCCCCATCCGATCGATTCTTAGTCCTCATCGTGATGCCCCAAATTAAATAAGATGCCAAAAAAGTCTCTTGCTCGAGATGCTTCGTTGCCCCTTCAGCTCATTGATAAATTTATTCTGACAGCAACATTATGTATAAAAAAAGAACATTTTATGGAATGATACTGAGGGGACAAGGAAGCCTTTTTATTCTTAAAGTAGCATTGTGCAAATATATTTGGTGCCAACTGTAGCCTTTTCGAAGAGGGAAATTCAAAATTCGGAAGGAACTGTTAGTGTATAATAATACATTTCATAATTTTATTTTTGGAAAAAATGCTATAACCCTTAGTTTTTTAATATGTGCTAATATAATTTCCAATTTTTTGAAAGTACTGATATAACCCAAGTCTCATCTAAAATATTGGCCAACATACCTATATGGCAATTTCACGTACAAAAATACCCCTATAATTGCAAAAATAAAAATGAATGAAATGTAAATTTACCGTTTTATCCCATTTCTTATCCCCCAATTCTGAAAACACTACACCCTTCTTCTCCCCCAAATTCTTCTCGTTGTTCTTTTCTGGTTGTTTTTTCCACCAAAATTCATATTTGGAAAATTTGGCCATTCTTCACCTCACCACTGGAAAATTCTCGTCTAGTTCCTTGCCTCGTCACCCCCCCAGTCTCTTTGGCTGTTATTTGCCCCGCCACTGGAAAATTCTCATCCTGTTCTCGATCAGTTCTTTGCCCAGTCGTTATTCGCCCCAGTTTCCCCGTCGTTCCACGCTCGTCAAGTTCTCGCCCAATCGTTTTTTGTTGAGGTTTGGGATGGTGGAGCGGTTGGGGGCTAGGATATGGGTTGTTGGTGTGGCGACGGTTTGAGGTTTAGGGTGATGGCGCGGCGGCGAGCTACAGTTGGGGTGGTGGAGCAGCAACGTGCTGGGGTTCAGGGTAGTGACGCGACGGAGGGTCGGGGTTCATGGTGGTTGGCGCGACGGCGATCTGGGATCCAGGTGGTGGCACAACGGCGGGCTAGGGTTCTTGGTGGTGACACAGCGGCGATCTAGGGTTCAGGGTGGTGGCACGACAGCGGGCTGGGGTTCCTGTGGTGGCACTTCAGCGGGTTGGGGTTCAGAATGGTAGATAGGTGGCATGCTAGGGTGGTTAGAAGAGTTTGGGGTAAGCGGGTTTTTCAATTTTAAATTCGAGTGGGTATATGTTAAATGAATATGAGTTTAATGAGTAATGGGTAATTGAAAAATATGGATTGGGCGTGTTGGATTTGTGAATTGACGGTGAGTTTATTCATATGGGTTGAAATCTGCGGATATATCCATACGGTTGGTATATAAACTCATATGAATCAATATATGTGTTTAAACCTGTGAGTTCACCTGTAAAGGTTTGTATATAAATCCATATGGGTATATATAGGTTGAAATCTGCGAGTTTTGCTCATGTGACTTGGTATATAAACCCATATGTGTTCATATTAGACCAGTCCGCCCATTTGTCACCCCTAATTTAAGGGTAAAATGGTCAATTTAAATTTAGATATGATAGGATTATTTTTATCTACTAGAAAATTTTGGATCAACGCCATTTTCCAATGTCAAGGTTATGAGTTTTAAAATTTAGGGATAAGTGCCAATATAACCCTATCTACTTGAATAAGTGTTAATATAACCCTATGATAATTTTTAGTGCAAATATAACCCTAATTAGTTAATGAAAGTGCGAATATAACCCTCAAACCCCCTTTCCGGCATTGACCTCAATTTTTCAGTGTTGACTCTGTGTAAATTGACCAAAATACCCTTTAGGCTAACTCTGAAATTGGGTGGACAATTTTACCCTCACCGAAACGCCATAGTTCGTTGAAATTAGTTAGGGTTATATCAGCACATTATGCAATCTTATTGGGTTATATCAGCACATTCCTAATGTTTGTATGGTTATATCAATACATTTCTAATGTTTGTTGGGTTATATCAGCACATCCTTAAAACTTATAGGGTTATATTGGCACTTTCACTAACTATGTAGGGTTATATTGGCACTTTCGAATATTGAAAGGTTATATAGGCACTTATGTCAACTAGTTAGGGTTATAAAAACACTTTTTTCTTAAATTTATATTGATTGTGGATATACGAGTACTTTTGAAAATATGAGGTTTAACACTTACCAAGAAATTAGGTGTCACCTCAGTATTTTTCCCCGTAATCTTTTTTTACTTTTTGTGGAGTTGATGATGTAGTGGTAGTATCCCCGGGAATCCTTATTTCGTGCAATTCTTCTCACGTCAACTCATTTTTTTTTAATTTAAACACCCGAGGGTGGGGGATGTTATATTAAGGTTCCCCAGGCCTATGTAGTAACCTTGTGATACCTATAGTATGTTACATAGTAGCAAGATATTTGCCCAAAAGAGTAAAAGAAATTAAGCTCCTAGTTATCTGACCACTAACAGCTGAGAATTCTAAAAACAAATTGAGAAAAGGTAGTTACGATTCCAAAACGGAAGAATCTCCACCCCATGTGTTAATTCTTTCCTTTGGCCGGGTAACTCCTTTCAGTACATGTATAGAAATTAAGTTTTTGCCTTTCGGAAATTTCCTATAAAGGCTTCCGAAGAATCACAAAAAATCCTTGAAATGCTGAGTGAGAAGCTGCATGAAATGCTAACTCCTTTCCTTTCCTTATTTCCATGCCTTGCCACCATTGCCTTTCCACCATATCCTTGCCTCCGTAGCCTTGCCATTTATACGATCAAAGTACCTGAGAAGCAATAAGAGAAAAACCAGCAGTTTCTGATCTAAAATGCATTTACCCATTATATCAACAAAGTGAAAATACAGTTGGAGTTATTACAAACTGAGCCTTCCTTATTTAATTCTCGTGGATGTCCATAGAAGTTCCAATCCTAAGCCCTGGAAAACCAATACTATCGAGTAAAAACAGACCCCTAAGAAAGAGGGGGACTGACAGAGTTTCTAAGTCTCCCTGTAGATTGTTTTCCAGAGCATATTTTGCCAAGAAATCTGCAGCTAAGTTAGCTTCTCTAGGAGTATGTTGGATTGGATGTGTGAAGTGTTCTAAATTGAGTGCACTGCAGATGGAGAATGTTCTCCAAGGGCAGCTCAATGGGTTCTGAATACCCTTAACAATAGTTAAACAATCAGATTCAATGACACGGGTACCTAATGCTAGTTCAGAACAAACTTCGTAGCCACTCTGAATAGACAAAAGTTCAGCATGTAAGGGGGAAGGAGACTGAAAAGTTTTGACTCTCATTTTAACAACTGTCCCCTTCCAATCCCTGACTATAACAGCGGATGAGGAAAGACCACCAAAGATCCAAGATGCGTCAGTATTAATTTTGTATCCAATTAGTGGTTTTTTCCAATTCACAGCAAAAATAGAATGTTTCTTCTTTTGGAAGATTTGTGGAATGATTTTAGCCTGTATCCATTTCTTGTGCCTTTCTCGATTGCCTCTCAATTGGTGAGCTGTGAAAATTTGATAGATCATATCCTTAATATCATGAAAACATGCATCTTTTGAGAAAGGGCTATTTTCAAAAATGACTTTATTCCTACTAATCCATAGAGTCCAAATAGTGACAAGTAAAGCAGCAGATATCAAGTTAGCATGAATCTTTGATTCAGCTTTAAAGGATAAATAAAATTCCACTCTGCTCTTTAAACTACTAAATCCTGTTTGTTGTATCTGTAAAAGTGAATGAACACTTTGCCATACAGCAGTAGAAGAGGGGCATGAATTGAAATAACGATCCAGATTATCAGAATGGTTCATGCATATAGGGCATTTAGAAGCAAGAGAGAAACCCATCCTACTTAGGATATTATCAAAAGGTAGAATGCCATTTAGAGCTCTCCAAAGAAGTACAGACATCTTTTTAGGTATGAAAGGGGACCAAACCTTGTTAAAATGTCGGATTTCTGGTCTCTTTTGTCTGACTATATTGTAAGCCGACCTAATTGAGAAATTCCCATCAATGGTTGGGGTCCAAACAAGCTTGTCTACGTGAGAGTATTCCAATTTCACATCCTGCAAAATTTTAAAGGTATTGGTAGCCAAGTGAGGCTCCAGAATTGGTAGGATAGCAACTTTGTTGTTAAAGAATGACCTAAGAGAGATGTCCTCGAAGGGAATATCCATCTCATCAGGCCATTTATAACACAAAGCTCCCTCTCCTGACCAATTCGCATTCCAGAATGAACAATCACCTATACCGTAAATAACTCTAGAACAACTGTTAGCCTTTGCAGTGATTCTGCTAATTCTAGACCATGTGTGAGATTTTTTGTAAGAGGCAGGTAGTGACCATAAAAGGGATGACCATTGGGTATTATTATTTTGCAACTTCCACCATAGTTTACATGAAAAAACTTCGACTATGGCATTTAGATCCCTAAAACCTATTCCATTTTCATCCACAGGGTAGCACATTTTTTTCCAAGATCTCCACCTTTTTCTTTTAGAATTATCACAATTTCCCCAGAAAAGATTAGATGCAATTTTTTCCATTTTTTTAAAACTATCTTTGGGGGCTTTAAAACTGCAAAAATATGGGTTGGAATTGAAAGAAAGCAATGATTAATCAAAATGATCTTACCAGCTGAAGTTAGCCATCTATTCTTCCAATTGTTAATCAGTTTCTCCATTCTCTCTAGTACTGGTAGGTAATGCACCTGTAAATTCCGACCAGAAAATATAGGGACTCCAAGATATTTAAAAGGGAACTGGCCTTTCTCCATTCCCAGTATCCTCCTAACAGATTGGACAATAACTAAAGATGTGTTATGAGCTACAAAAAATTCAGATTTGGCAAAGTTAACCTTTTGACCTGATGTATACTCATATGCTATCAGAAAATGTTTAAACCTCTTCAAATTGTTAGGCTTAGTATGCTATCAGAAAATGTTTAAACCTCTTCTCACGTCAACTCAAGCAACCAAATCAGCCTCAATTTGTTGAAGAACTAATCCGGTTAAATATTTCATTGGATAAAATCAAATAAAATCAACTAATTCTACACACTTTTCTTTTTTATGTGTTTTAATCAAATCTACACACTTTGCATATTTTTGGAAACATCTAACCCACTATAAGACATAAATAACCCCCAAAACATTAAACATTTACATTTTGGTCGAGCTATTCCCAAACTCCAATTCATACCTAATACCCTACACAAGTTTGGCATCCTTTTTTTTTTCTTCATCCCAAGAAACTTCAACAATCGCTTCATCCAAGGAACTTCATCTGCTGCTTCCTTTGCCACTTTATCCGTCACTTCCTTCACCATCGTATTTTCTTCATCTGCTTCTTATCCTGCTGATTCTCACAAACGCCACCACATCGGTGCCCTCGCTCTCACTATTGTTGTCATTGGAGGTGTGGTAACAAGGTCATCGATGCAGATCTAGACCTGGCATCACCCCTAACATTTTCGACGAGGTCGATGACGACCTTAATGGACGCTTTCTCCCCGACATAGTACATTGGCAGATTTTCTTCAACCTCGTATTCCTCCTTCCTTGTGCCCCAGTACCACAGCACCACAATGATCTCCACCAGCGCAACGCTGTGGCCGATCTCGATCGAGTGCTCCAATGAGGCAGAGAGGCCGAGAAAAGTAAAGAGGTGGAATGAAGACGAGCAAAGAAGCAGAAGGAACAAGACGCTAGGGGCGAAGAGATGGAAGGAACAAGACGGGTGGAGAGACAAAAGGAACGCATTTTTGTTGGCGTAGAAAGGCAAAGAGACGAAAGGAACATAACAGAGGGGTTGAATGAGAAGGATATTATGGACATTCACACCCCTCAAATTCTATCCAACCATTTCTCTTTCTGCAAAAATGGTTGGGACAAAGGGAGTAGTAAATTAAAATAACATTGTAAGTGCCATTTAACCGATACAGATTTTAACTCAAAGCCTTCGACGAATCGTTAACATCCCATCAACAGCTAGTGTAATTCCTTCTACTACATTAATTTCTTTACATTTGGTAGAAGGATTGCATAAGATGTAGCTCAACCCAAAAAAAATGCCACATCCGCAGATAATTTACCTTAACCTCCCTGTTTCAGATATTGGCTAATAAAAATATGACACTCATAAACGGAGGTTTAACCACATCGCCCAACCAATAGCAGCAAGGTTATTTGGCAACTTACGTCAATCAATCCCGTTTTAGTGCCTTGCGAATGAAGGATCTCGCAATCACTATCACTATGTAAGACACCACAGTAATGACAATACCCGACAGCAAAACTAGCCGATCAAAAGCAGCATCCTGGGTTTTGTAAACACGAAGTGTAATTATGTCCCAGTTGCTCTCAGTCCAAACAGGGTCAGCTGATTCAGTGACATCAGAAGAGTTGAATGGTAATAACTTCCAGCTATCAGACTCAAACTTCAATCTGGTTGAATAAGCCGGCACATACCTGAAACAAAAAAGTTTTCATTTTGTATCACGGAGTCAACTTTTGGGGCGACTAGCCCAATAAATACTACTATGCTTTATGGGAATCAATAGATGGAAAAAATATATATATATCGAATCGAACTGTCCAAGAAACTATTATATATAACAGCCAACGACTAACTCTAAGAAGCAAGCTGAAGCATCAACATCACCATCAACATTATAACAACCAAACAAGAGGAGAAGAAGAAGAAGAAAAAACAGTAAACCACTGATATCGTGAATTCAAAATAATATTGCAAAAAGTTTGTTCACCAGTGCCAATTGAAAATCAATTCAATCTTTTACTCCTTGAATGGTCGGTTGCTATAATGACTATAAAATGTAAGCAGTGGTAACATAATAACAGGTCCATGGTGAGATACACAATTGGCAAATATACTGGACTCAATTAAAATATTTTATGCAGCATATAAGCAAAGGAATGTGTGCGCAGAAAATTGATCAATCAAATCGCAGAGGATATTACCTGGTGGAAGACTTTACACAAACGCCTTTACCATCAGTCTCCCCCCGGATGCAAAGTTCATCAATGCCATTGCAACTTTGGCAAGTCGCACTAGAATTATTAGATGGGAGAGATGTTTTGTCTGCCAGGAAATTCCACACAAACCTTGAAACATCTCCAACATAATCAATATATGGTGATGATGATGGCTCTCCCTGTATGACGCCTACATAGTGGCTAGGGCATGCTGTGGAGGGTGATATATAGTGCTTAACAAGCTCACATGATAATCCCGGTTTACATGTCAACAGGCACCCTACTAGTTCATCAACTAAAGATGCATTTACAGTGATAGCATCTAGAGCAGAGTCATTCAATTCCTCTTTTTCTCTTGCCAGATTATACAAGCTTCTGGCAATAAGGGAAGCAGCAGCCACTATTGCTGAACTGTCTATGTTAGCTGCAATAATTTTAGCCCCGTGCGATCACACAAAAACATCAGTAACAGTACATGTATTAATCAAGAGAGGAAAGACTTTAATGACCAGAATCAACTCACATAGATTATCAAGATGACTATGGTAGTATTTGTTTGTAAAAGCAGAATCAAAGTCTTCTATGACAATCCCAGATAATAGTGGATTCTGTTATAAGAAGCACAAAGACAACACCAAATTTAGTAAAACTCAGCACCATTAGATTGACTCTATATCATAGTAAAGTTAAGTACAAATGGAAAGATGATGCAAATTAGCAAGCAAGATGAACAGGCTCAACAGAAACAAACAGAAATGAGATTACTAAATACTACAAACAAAGCTCATATTGAAAAACCATGCATGTTCTGGCTCATTTAGTTTTAATATAAAATGTCGAAATGCAAGTCTGCAGTTAGGATTTATGTCCCTGTAAAGCCCATCAAAATAGGCTCACTTAACCAGATGTATCCTGGTAGCAGTAAGCCTGAGTACTTGAATGCATGACTGCTTCCATATCTGTCTGGTAGCATGAATCTTAAGATATTGTTTTCATTATGAATACATGACAGTCCAGTAACCTTCTCTTTCACAAAAATCCATCCCATGTTTTCCCTATGATTGATGCTACTTTCGTATTTAAATGTTTTTCCCTTTAGCCATCAAACTAAACACAAAACCATCTAACAGGCCTATTCACTGATACAGTTCTTGTGAGCAAATTAGATAAGAGGATCAGAACATAATATGCAATGAAAACCTTACCAGATCTTAACATCATGTCATGCAGAATTCTCTCAAATACTTAAATTGGCAATAATAAAACCTTTTCAGATCTCATCCCATTGATGCATTTCTATAACAACTAAAGCTCTTTGTAACAAACTGTCAATTTCCAAAAAAAAAAAAAACAAGTTTTCTTATTCCATGTAGATATCATGAATCAATCAAATTAAATGCTGTTTATTTTCCATCCCTCATAGTAAACAATTTGAGTTTGTGTGTCCTGGTAATTGATGATCAAAAGACTTACAAATTTCAGCCACATGAATGAGAACAGCATGTCAAATTAAAAAAAGCAAAATGATGAGAGCAAAAATGATTTGAAAAAAAACTCATTCCAATAAGTCACCAGGCACTATAGTTTGCAGTACCAAATATAGTGAAGTGCGAACTTTGTTGATCCATTACAAACCTTTTTGAGAAACATCATCAGTGAGGATGGCGGTATCCCTGGATTTGACTTACTGGCCCTTGATATTTTTAAATTGTCGGTTTTGAGTGAAATTTGAGCATGTTGCAAAGCATTCCATGTGTCATTAGAGGTTGATGCAGCCTGAAAAAGTAACCACATGTGATTTGAACATGATCGCCATCAACATCACATTCTAAATGCCAACAGGCAAATATTTACAGATTGGTATGCAGGGAAGGATGCAATATATATTCTAGTATACAAAACATCTTGTACTGCAGACACTTTAGGACTCTAGGACGACAGCAACAGATTTTTACAACTCTTTTTAAAGCTACCGGGATAAGTATGCTCATTAAAACAGACACTGCCATCCTAACCACAATAAGTTGCATGGAAATTCCTGCCAGCCTATAAATCATCAGATAATGATTACAATTCAATTAAGTCAACATGCTTCAAGAGACATCCACATACACAGCTTTAATGTCTTGCCTGTGACATACACCAGCACTCATAAATTTGGCCCCATAAAAGAGGCTTAAATGATGCAGCATTAATACCCTCTTTTCATGGGTGTTTTCCATAGCATTCCTGTAATATCATCATAACAACTTAGAGCAATAAGATATCTCAGCCTTAAGTTTGTTTCATTTTCTAAGGGCATCATTCAGGTAGTTAAACAATAAACATACTAGTGTCCAGTAGTCACAACATAATTGGAGACTACCACATCAGTACGCACATTTTAAAGTTTATAATTAACCAATAAGCATAATGCAGAACCACCCTACCCCTGTTGTATGAGCAAAAAGCATACTGACACCGTGATCAGCCCTCTTTCCAACAGATCCAATTTCCACAACCTGCACCAAAGTTGCATCACATTTAACTTCAGACAAAACATGAGAAATAATTATTTTCAAGAAAAAAGATGCAAGTACTCAAGCACTGATTTGATCCTGACAAGAAGTACTGAATAGTAACATTAGTTACAAACCAGACTCCTACCTGAAGGTTCAACTGAATGATCCTCACAAAAAAGGTTTATTAGGCTTAGACTGTTTCGTAACAGGTACAACCGTAGTCGTGTCAGACTCTTCTAATTTTCTCACGTACCCGTGTCAGACTCGTGTCATGTCCAACACGACAACTGGATAGTTCATTATAAACTAAAAACTTGAATTTTCCTAAGAAGTGGCCGAGCATACCCAGACATCCAAATCGAGTGGACATTTCATCTGACCCTGAGTGACAGACTTCAAGTACTACTTTTTTCTATAAAAGGAGAATACCATTTAAACCTACATTGACATGATCCGAATTCATTCTTTAACAATTAAATTGAGCTGTTAAAAAACTTCAATTAATGAAAATCATCTGCATGAACTGTCTGTAGAATTGAGCTTCAAAGGTAGTCTAATCCTTATTAAACGATATAGCTACAAGCCAACAAGACCCTTGGTGATATATGGTTCACTAAAAACCATAAAAAAAAAAGAAAAAAGAAGAGGCCATCTATTTCCACTAAAACTGCACCAACTAGCAATTCAAACATTGAAAAGGAAAGCAATGTTGCCCCTGTTTCCACCTAGGCGAATAATTGCTAAACATTACCAAAAGGTGACTGAAATTAATACATGTTCTCCAATTCAACAAGGCCTGAGATACTAAACTAACTAATCCAAAGTCTTATAGAGTACTCAATTTGTTCTATTTACCACACTAGCATAATTATAAATGGGATAAAAGAATCAAAAATCACCCTTTTGTGTCTTTGCCCTTTTAGATTTAATAGCAAGAACTAATATCTAAAGAAAAGTCAGAAGATCAACCAATAGGAGCCAATTCAGTGACCTACAATAAGAAATATTCCACTACTCAGTTTTAAAAACCTGGAATAAATCACACAAGTTAGCAATTTGAAACTAGAAATTGAAGAAAATAGCTGTACCATCTCTATCAGTGCAAAATCAAGGCCATTTACAGCATCAGAATGAAGATCAAGCTCCAAAAGAAATCTTCGGCTTCCTAGGAAGCCCCAGGATTCTCCAGTGAAAACCATAAACACGAGCTGCAACAAAGAAAAGTAAGGCTAAGTGACGAAGAATTATTACATAAAATTAAAAAAGATATTCTCTGCTTCAGTAGGTACTATGATGAGTAAAAAGTAAGACCACTGATTTTCAGGACATATTGGTGTAAAAAGTGAATACTGACCTGTTTACCTAGGAGATCCAAACCACTAACATGTGAAAGAGCATCAACTGCAGTCAGCAAGGCAATGAACCCCTGCGACAGTTAAAGCAAAATTTTGAACAATTTATAGGAAATGCATAATTAGACCAGTGAGAAATTTTGCGGAGAAGAAGATATTCACTCACAGATATAGGTGACTCTGCACCTAAGCTCTGGTCGCGGAAAAAGGAAGCTGAATCCATTGATGCAATAGCCATTATGATGGGCTTTGACTTCATCGACGATGAGGAATTCAATGGTGGAAGTGATGACCAAACACTGCCCTTCAAATTGATGACACGTGACAGAAAAAAAATAAATGGACGAGCCATTCAAAGGAGATAAATATCTTTGTGGGCCACAGATTCAACAAAGATACTGATATTTACAAATTCCCCTGAAAATGTACCTGTATCCACCTAACGGTTGACAAGTATTTTCTCTTAAACAAGATTCTGAATCACGTGTACCAGCTTTTGTTGTCTAATTAAGGAAAGAGAAAAGCATAAGTAGATCAATAAACAGGCATAATTGATAATCATGTCAGGATTCTCCCAGATTTGTGGTAAAGAAGCAAATACAAAATAACCAAAAAAACTTTTACCTGCATCACCAGGCCAAATTCAGCCACATTTGCTGTGTGGGACGACTTGCTTCTTTTCTCATTCTTCGTTGCAACCTGGAGATTCATTACACACAATGAGGATGAAACAAAGAGATGAATTGCAAAAACATGGCGCAAAAAAAGAAAAGGGAAGGCAAACACACTGAAACTTCCAAGGTACAGCTAATATAGCCATGCGAGACCAACAAAAGATCAATAAGTACCATATTGTCACTCTCCATGCTTTCGCAGCATAGCTATCACTCTTTTTAATCATTCAATTAAACATTGTTAATATTCGTACTCAATGAAAACTGAGAGGGCATCGTTATTTTCCTCAATCCTCACAAGCTTTGTTTTGCGTGAATTCTTATAATTACCACCTCAATATAATGTATGCTCCAAGGAGTAATGTTCAAGGAAGTACTGTACAAGGGCATATTACCTCCTGCAGAGCCAGGGAGCTATTCTCTAAGAGTAAGAATACAGGAAAATTATAAGCAGCCCACATAATTCCAGATCCCTGAAAATGCAAGTTGTAGGGAATCAGTTACCCACAAGGAAAGTGTGTGAATGTGAATGTGTGAGTGTGAGTGTGTGTGTGTGTGAGAGAGAGAGAGAGTAAGCATATGTTAAATTAATGTATGTTCATAACCAAGCAAAGCAAGCAGACATGTATATGCCGTCAAGTAAGCATAATTCACTACAGATAAGAAATTTCTCAAGTTAAGATTTAAAAAATCTAAGAGCTGCAAATAAAAAAACCATACAAAAAAAGAGATGAAATTGTTAGGCAGCACAAGCAAACTGTTCTCTGTGGAACTGTTCTGGGATAAGGATATCACACTCAGAAGCCACTAGCTATAGATGGCAGCCAGATTGCCACCACACAGATTCACTTAAACTTACTGAAGGCTAAGATTTTAGGAAGGAGGACGAGGAGAGAGAACAGAGAAAATGTACTCAGGTGGAGATATGAACATGTGTAAACAAAACAAGGAAAAAACTAAATAAAACAGAAGAAACAAGAAAGAAAAGATGAGAACATCATTTAAAAAGATAAAAAAATATCTTTTTTAAGTGATTAATAAATTTCAACAAAAAACACTCGTAATTCCTCCACGTTGCAAAAATAATAAAAGTACGAGCAAGAATGCAGCTTTCCAATTACAAATAATAGCAGGAATTTAGTACAATTGGCTAAACTATTGATGTACGTGTTACTCTGAATACATACAATTGGATTCCATTCAAAATTTCTGCTCGAGTAGGGAGCAAACTCAGCTTCAGGGAACTTTCTATCTGGAGAAAATCCTACAAAGTGGAGATAAAGGTTAATATTTTACAGCTAATTCAACAGAATACAAGTTTAGAAAAAATAACTAATTGCCTCTCACCTTTTAGATTTTTTTCAACTGGAATTCCCGATTCTACTAATACGCCGGCTACAAGTGTAGCAAATTTAGAATCTTCTGATACTCTGGAAGTAAAACCACAGACTTAAACATCAATGATGAACAGAAGGTTGGATTAGTAGACAAATCAAAAGTGAACCATTTACAACTTACAAAATATATTGAACCTATCATCAGCAGACAAAATTTGACCAGAAAGACATTAGTTAAATATTGAAACGGGGTTGAATATCAATTGCAAAGGAAAGCGCACTACTAGCATGCTTTGCAAGAAAAGAAGAAAAAAAACCAAGAAACAATGGAGCACCAAATACTGAAAGAGATGGATACAATAGAAGATCAAGGAAACCATCTGACACATTTGTATCACACATGTAGTTCACGCAGGCCATGCACAGCACAGTTGACCCAGAAGACAATATTCAGAAATTTAAAAGGGACGCAGCTAAATTACATTTCTGATAAGGAAAATCTATGACCTCATGAAAGGAAGTAAAAACTAAAATTTGGACCTACAAAAATAAATACACGAAATGCCTCCATATATAGCCAAAACACATGCCTCGAAATCAATGTCTGAAATTCATCCACGGAAACAAGTATGGCAGATGGTTCAGCCAATCCATTAACATTCCCGAACCTGACCACCGGGGCAGCAACCTTTCCATGACCTGGATCTGAGAAGCAAGAACAGGAACTACAAAAACCAACCCCTAGAGCATCTTTAAAAACACGAAAGAAAAAAACAAGAATTTATAGCCTACTTGAACACCCAATCTCCCCGGATAGATTCAGCAGCCGCACACACGGGTAACCATCAACAGTCATGTACATTGCCTTTTCGAGATCAGGGACAGACTGGAAAGGTTTCCCCTCTCCTGAAGCTGTCAAGATTACAAAATTCAGGGGCTCATTACAAAACACGTGCTCATGAATGAATTACTAGTAACTTCTTCCAATCAGACTAAATTAAGAAGATCAAACTATGATAAAACAGAATCATAGTACAACAGACCTAATTTCTTTCCTCGTACAACAGAGGATCACACACATACAAAACTGCAAGCTTCCACTAAAATAAGCTGATAGAATAGGGAAGTGCACAAAACCTGAGGAAGTTAAGCGAAGATGCGCGATGGAGTAAAAGAGTAGCAGCGAAAGCCTGGTGATGATGTCCATGGCGATGAATATCGAACCTTAAATTGGTGTTCTGTAATATCTGAGTTTGTGGAGCCCTAGGCCATGGACTAATCCCCTAATTCTCGGATTCTCAGTTCATTCCTCACCCAGCAGTGAGAGTCCACAGGTTTGATTCTCCTACTGACGCTCGGGGAAACGATCTTTGGGAGGCTTTACATGTCAGATGGGACTTTTTTTATTAGTAAAGTACTAGATAATACCAGATGCACGGATTTATGATCCAAAATCTATAATATAACATAATACTAATTTTAATAATTAATAATTTTTTATTATATTTAGAGTCCTTCTTCAAAACGATATTTTCATAAGATATAGAAAGACTAATGTTTAAAATATAAATTAGAAGAAATGAAAATAAAATTTTCGGGTTGCATGAATCATGTTATAAAGTTTATAGCTACTATACATTGCATAATAAATTTTTAATATTGCAACTAAGACATTTTATCTTTTATAATTATAATTAAACTCTGTTTTCCATAAGTATATGGAAAGACCGTCTTTTCCAAAATTTTGCCTTATATTTATATGAGAATACATGATGCAGCATATAAAATAAATTTATATATTTATAAATATATATTTAAGAGCAAATGACTTCGGTGAACCCTTAACTATTATCATATTCACCTTTGGTCCCTTATATTTCTTTTGGACGTTTTTGGCCCCTTAACTTTAAAAAGGCTTTGTTTTAGCACTTCCGGAGGAACCACAATTAAGCTGTTTTGCAAGTTGAAAGGCCAAAAGTGTTCAAAAAAATATATAAGAGGCCAAATGTGGACGATGGTGATACATAAGGGGTCACTGAAGTCATTTTCTCTATATTTAATAAAAAATAAATTCCCTCGATGTTGGTCGATATATAACAATAAATAAAATATGTTGAATAAAAGTAATCTAAAAGATATGGAAGTATAAATCTTTCAGAGTTTGGAGTTGAGAAAAAGGCATTTATACGTGAAATATAATCATCGGTTGAAGAAATATGCACTAATTGAGGCAACTTTAAGTTACCTAGAAAGGGAGGGTGCATTGAATTGAACTACAAATATATTGTATAGGGGCTTATTGTATAGGAGAACATCATTTTCATTTTTTTTTAGCTTATGTGGCAAGCATTGGAGATGTCACTTGTCAAAATGGTGGTTCTTTTAGTTATACTAAAATAGCACTCGTGATTTGCACGGACGTGAATTTAAATATTATTATATGAATTAATAAATGTTTTTAATATAATTCAATTAGTTGATAAAAATATTTTTAAAAACCATTTTAGCAAAATAAAATTATCGTTATCAACATTGCATGCATACAGATTCCATAGAATATGAAAAATGATCAAAGTTTTGAAGATTTGATTGTAATATCATGTCATTGCACGGTTAAGATAAAAATTATATTTATTATTACCATAAAAATAATTTACAATTTTTTTTAAAATATTTGAATTAGAAGATAGTTTTTACTAATTAAATTTGAGTTCATCTCTTAAGAGGCGATTTTTCCATAAGTTATGGAAAGACCAATGTTTAAAGTGCAGATTAGAAGAAATGAAGATAAAATTTTTGGGTTGCATGAATCAGGTTATAAACTTTATAACTACCACACGTTGCATAATAAATTTTTAATATTGACACTAAGACATTTTACCTTTTATTATTAAAATTAAACTCGTCTTTCCATAAGTCTATGGAAAGACGGTATTTCCCATGACTTTGCCATTAAATTTTGTGCAATTGAGTTATAGATGTCATTTTTCTTTTTCTTTCAATAATTTTTTACTATATTGTGATTAATTGATAATATTGTGCTAATTTACGACCAAAAAAGACATTCTAGAGAAGGTTATTTTTTTATTAAACATTCTAGGGAAGACCATAAAAAAAACTTAAGTGGTAACAAATATTGTACTCTGTAAAAGGTTGGACATTTTTGGCAGCATTAGTGGCTGAACCATGCACGGTCAAAATTAATGAGGAGCTCATTTATAATAATAATAAATTATGTATGTTAGATCTGAAAATTTTAAATTAGTAATATTATCAACAATTCATGATTAATTGATTGAATTAGAAATATATTTAATATAAGTTTTAAATTTTGATCCAAAAAAAATATAAATTCATCATTTTAGATAAAAAAAAAGAGTCCGTCTCTTGAAAGACGGTCTTTCCATAAGTCATGGAAAGACCAAGGTTTAAAGTGCAAATAAGAATAAATAAAGATAAAATTCTCGGGTTGCATGAATTGGGTTATAAACTTTATAACTACCACACGCTGCATAATAAGTTTTTAATATTGCAACTAAGATATTTTATCTTTTATTATTCTAATTAAATCCCGTCTTTCCATAAGCCTACAGAAAGACCGTCTTTCCCAAAACTTTGCCAAAAAATATAGTCTTAAATTATCAATATTTCATAATTATTAATTATACAGATTAAAGAAAGTTAAAATTTATGATAATCTAAATTTAATATGTAATATACTCTAATACATTAAAATTTTTATGAAAAATCTTGAGAAATATCGCCTTTTCATATGCATATGGAAAGACGAAGTTGAAATAGAATTATAGAAATGTAAAATATTTTAGTTGTAATATTAAAAATTTACTATGCAACGTGCAATAGTTATAAGTTTATGACCCGATTAATGCAACCAGAAAATTTTATCTTGATTTCTTCTAACTTACAATTTAAACCTTGGTGTTTCCATAACTTATGGAAAGACAGTGTTTCGAAAGACATCAATTTTAAATACTATTACCAATCACATATTGATATGTACTAAAATATGTCATTTCTAAATATTAGTTAACAAAAACAAAATAAAGTCGTATAAATAGACAAAGTTTTGAGAAAGACCATCTTTCCATTTTCATATGAAAAGATGAGGTTGAATTAGAATTTTAGAAAAGTAAAAGGTTTTAGTTGCAATATCAAAAAGTTATTATGCAACATGCAGTAGTTATAAGTTTATGACTAAAATACTGCAATCCAAAAATTTAATCTTGATTTTTTCTAATTTGTAATTTAAACTGTTGTGCGGAATGGAGAAAGAACAGAAAGTATGAACGAAAATAACAAGACACAAGATTTACGTGGTTCACCAAGATTGGCTACCTCCACGGGAGACGGATTCACTATAATAGGTAGCAGGTTACAGACGCCAAGAAATTGGCCAGATTTCTACCTATCTAAGTGCGGAACAGAATTCATGAATTCATGATTTACAGAGAGAAGAGAGACCCTTTATATATTGTCTCTACTAAACCCTAACAAACTGGGAATAAGAAAGGAACTACCATTCCTAATAGGAATAGGATTCCTATTCTGACCGGGCAGCGAGACCCCCGTTATTTTCCCCCGGACCCCCAGGCCAGTGTCGCAGAAGCGGCTTATTACAGTATTCAAGGCATACCAACATAAACCTTGGTCTTTCCATAACTTATGGAAAGATGGTATTTCAAGAGACGAACTCATTTTTAAATGCTATTACCAATCACATACTAATCGAGTCTGTCTCTTGAAATGGTCTTTCCATAAGTTATGGAAAGACCAAGGTTTAAACTGCAAATTATAAGAAATCAAGACAAAATTTTTGGGTTGTATTAATCGAGTCATAAACTTATAAAGTTATAACTACTACACGTTGCATGATAAATTTTTATAATATTGCAATTAAAATCTTTTACCTTTCTAAAATTCTAACTCAATCCCGTCTTTTCATATGTTTATGGAAAAAAGGTCTTTCCAAAGACTTTGCATATACTAATATGTAATAAAATATGTCATTTATAAATGTTAGTTGACAAAAATAAAATAAAGTCGTACAAATTGACAAAGTCTTGGGAAAGACTGTCTTTCCATAGGCATATGGAAAGATGGGGTTGAACTAGAATTTTAGAAGGTAGCAATAGCTATAAGTTTATGACTCGATTACTGCAATCCAAAAATTTTATCTTGATTTCTTCTAATTTGCAATTTAAACCATGGTCTTTGCATAACTTATGGGAAGACGGTGTTTCAAGAGATGGACTCATTTTTTAATACTATTACCAAACACTTATTGATATGTATTAAAATATGTCATTTCTAAATATTAGTTAGCAAAAATAAAACAAAGTCGTATAAATAGACAAAGTCTTGGGAAAGACCGTCTTTCCTTAGGCATATGGAAAGAGGAGTCTGAATTAGAATTTTAGAAAGGTAACAGATTTTAGTTGCAATATTAAAAATTTATTATGCAACGTGTAGTAGTTATAAATTTATGACTCGATTAATGCAATCCAAAAATTTTATCTTAATTTATTCTAATTTACAATTTAAACCTTGGTCGTTACATAACTTATGAAAAAACCATCTTCAAGAGACAGATTTTAAGAAAAATTGCAAATAAAATTCACAATCTGTTAAATATGTAATTGAAAGTATTTATAGATAAAATCTTTCAGTGCTATATTTAAGTTATGGAAAGACCAATGTTTAAAGTGCAAACTAGAAGAAATGAAGATAAAATTTTCGGGTTTCATGAATTTGATTATAAACTTTATAAATTTTTTATATTGCAACTAAGACCTTTTACCTTTTATTATTAAAATTAAAACTGCCTTTCCATAAGTCTATGGAAAGATGGTTTTTCCCAAGACTTTGCCATTAAATTTTGTGCAATTGAGTTATAGATGTCCATTTTTTTCTTCTTCCAATAATTTTTTACTATACTGTGATTAATTGATAACATTGTGCTATTATGACCAAAAAAGACATTCTAGAGAAGGTCATTTTTTTATTAACCATTTTAGGGAAGACTGGAAAAAAAACTTTAGTGGTTAACAAATATTGTACTCCGTAAAAGGTTGGACATTTTCGGCAGCACCAGCGGCTGAACCATGCACGATCAAATATAATGAAGAGCTCATTTATAATGATAAAAAATACTGTAGGTTAGATCTAAATTTTCTAAAATTAGGGATATTGTCAACAATTCATGATTAATTGATTGAATTAGAAATATATAAAATATAAGTTTTGAATTTTGAATTTTGATCCAAAATAAATATAAGTTCATCATCTTAGATAAAAAAAATATAGTCTTAAATGATCAATATTTCCTAATTATTAATTATACAGATTAAAGAAAGTTAAAATTTATGATAATCTAAATTTAATATTAAAATTAATATATAATATACATTAAAAAATTTATGAAAAAGTATTGAGAAATATCGTCTTTTCATAGGCATAGGGAAAAATGAAGTTACAATAGAATTATAGAGAGGTAAAATATTTTAGTTGCAATATTAAAAATTTACTATGCAACGTGCAATAGTTATAAGTTTATGACCCGATTAATGCAAACCAAAAATTTTATCTTGATTTCTTCTAATTTACAATTTAAACATCAGTCTTTCCATATTATGCAATGTGTAATAGTTATAAGTTTATGACTCGATTAATGCAATCCACAAATTTTATCTTAATTTATTCTAATTTTCAGTTTAAACCTTGGTCTTTACATAACTTATGGAAAATCGTCTTCAAGAGATGGATTCTAAGAAAAATTGCAAATAAAATTTACAAATTGTTAAATATGTCATTGAAAGTATTTATAGATAAAATCTTTCAGTACTATATTTAATATTTATATAAAGTAATTTTTGTCTCAAAATTAAAATTTATTAGAAACACTTATATATATGTATATATATAAGCTACTCCATCTATTATTCTATTTGTTAAACATAGTAATTTTAGATATTTTTGTAGGCAAATTAAATTACGTGGAAAGAATTGACTGCAGTGAGTAAAAAATAAAGAAGAATAAGTATATGAAAATGATTCACTTATTATCATGAAATGAAGTTTGATAATACAAAAAGATAAACCAAAATGGAAGGTGTATCAAATTTATCCCTCCGTTTTTTTTTCATTGGCACCTCTCTTTGGTGTTAGAATTGAGGAGATGCTAAATGAGTGGATGAAATTGAATTGAAAGAAGAGAAAGTAAAATGAGTGGATGTAAAAACCTTAAACTTGCCCAAAATAGCAAGTGCCAATTAAAAAAAACACCACTTTTAGTAAGTGTGCCAATGAAAAAAAAAACGGAGGGAGTACATTGTAAAAAGTAAGTATTATGAAAGAATTTCCCTAACAAATGGAGATTGAGAACACAAAAAGAATGTGCATCCTCATAAATAGGGTATGATTAGTTACTCATTAATTGAAAAACATTAAAGTATGGGAAGAACATTGAAAATGGGAGAGAGATTTGCATTGTAAATTGGGAGTTGATTTTATAAAGTATTTCATTTTCAATTATTTTTTAGAAGTTGGGGTGGAAATTTGTGTGAGTGACACGTAGCAAAATGAATGTGGGAAGGTCATGTGGCAAAAATAGCCTCCTTTAATATATAGTATAGATTTATAGATGACTAAATTATTTTTTTGTTCTCCTACAAAGCATCTTATACTATATTTTGGTCCCCGTTTTCAAATCAACCCTAAAATAGTACCGAACACATTCATAATGATATGTTTTGGTTCCCAAAGGTAGTTTTCAGAGAAACCAGAACTGTTTTCCAATGTATTCAGGGGTATTTTTGTAATTTTACTTATTTAAAAATATTTTTAATTAAATTCTGGGGTCAATACACAAATATTCTATATTATTGAGGGGCTTAATTACAAATAAAATAAATATTTATTGAAAACGCCGGAAAACCCACAAGAACACACTACTTCTTGAATTCTCCCATTCTTTAGTAGGGCCACCAGCGGTCAAACGTCCACTGCCGCCGCAAAATATCCACCACCGATGGCTTTGAATTTTGCCACTGCGCTGGTGTCCTTCAAATCCACGCTCTACCACTGGCCTTGAGATGGCTTGAAGCTCCTCGCCGGCATCAACCCTTGAGACCGCCGGAAATTCTCATTACTCGACTCGCTGGCATTAATCTTATGCAACAGCCACCATGCTGGTGGTACCCTCGAGGCCGCCACGCTGGTGGTACCCTCGAGCTTATCACTGGTTGCCTTCGAGCTCGCACGCCACATTGGTGTTACCCTCGGCATCAACTCTTTTAAACGCTTGCAAGCTAATTTTTGCCTCTTTCTCACCATTCTATACTTTTTATGTTTATGTTTCTATGGTTGAGAGGTTTTTAGAGATTCTGGGGCTTCTCAGGTGATTGGGGTTTTGGGATTGGCGGCCCTCTGTATCACCATCAAAATGCTAATTTTTGACGAGTGAACTTATCTTGATCGTGCAGTTAACATTTGCATGCCTGAACTTTACTGGAGCACGAAGGACACTGTTGTTGAGTGCAGAGGGCATGATGCAGCTCGATTATGCAATGTTGAACATGCTCATGGGTAAATTGCTGCATAATCTTGACGGAACTCTGATCTAGTAATGCAGATCTCTTGGTAATGAGCATCTTGATCACTGAGGAAAATCAAGGTCTTAAATTAGTGGTGCTAAATTTGCTAATTTGTTTTGGATGTCTATATATTGTTCTTTATCTACTTGCTCTTAGTCTCCCCATCTGAATCAATGATAACTACCGAATTTGTGCACAAGAGGTGGGGAGAGAATGTGGTGGACATGGTCGAACCAAAAGATGGAAAAAAAACAAGATTTTAGTTTCTTTTGAATGCGAGACTCTAAAATGTGATGAAGCAGCTGAAGACCACATCAAGAAGTTCATACTCAAATTAGTTGGGATGGATTCTATTAGTGAGATTCAGAACCTTCATTTCACTACTGAGTTAATTCGGTTCTTTATCCTGGTTCTATTCTAGATATTAGCTGCTGAAGATAAGCTGGATTGACATCACATGAAATGAAACTAGAGAGAGCATGTCAGGTCAATGTAGTTCACCACGACGATCCCATATTGTTTCCTCGTCATATATACATATGTTGCCACTAGAAGATACTGTCATTAGCTTTGATCCAAAATTGCATTCAAGACTATTGTTTCACACTTGGTGTTTCACGCTTGGAAGAGAGCGTATGTTGGTGTTTACTTGGAAGAGAGCATGTGAACTTTTATGTTTGTCCGCATTGTAGAGGACTATGTAGCGTGTTTATAATCTCCTGGAGTTGCTTGATTGTGCAATTAACATTGGCCAGATGAGGATCGTTGGACTTTTTCTCTTTATGTTTCTATGGCTGAGAGGTTTCAGAGATTTTGGGGCTTCTCAGGGGATTGGGGCCCTCTGTATCTGGATTGTGGTGGTCGGCGGGATCGGCAGTCGGCCGAGTTTCCAGAGGGTTCAGCGAAAAAGAGCCCTATTTTCTTTTTCTTTTATTTTTTTATTTTTTATACCCAGGGTATAATGGTCATTTTACAAAATTTGACCAATTTTACCGTTGACTTTCCATGAAAACCACCTTTGGGGACCAAAATATATCGTTCTGAATTTTTGTTTGGTATTGTTTAAGGGTTGATTTGCAAATGAGGACCCAAACATCGTATAAGATGTTTTGTATGTGACCAAAAAAATAATTTAGTCTTTATAGATCAACTTACTGAGTAACTTTTTGATTTCTGGTTTCTTATCTGATCAAATTTCATGACAACGTTTAGTAGTAATTGTTTTTTTTAATTGAATTTTTGAGTGGTGGAAATGTGAAACAAGTAATGAGAGCAACCTTGTTTTATTGATTTTGTATTTATATATATTTTTTAAAATAAAAAACAATAATGGCATTGCTGGCTTCACACATGGCTCAAGAATCTTAATTTGTCATCACACTAAACTCATTCGTTTCTGCTAAGATGACAAATGTTGAAACCTGTTACACATCTCTACGATTACGAGGCATGTGGAGTTCGATGAAACAAAATTTCCTCGTAACAATCTATGTTATGCATGCTTCCTGAACGTGTGAGGTTCATCGTCAGATCAAAGTCAAACATCTAATCTAAGTGTAACCGTGATCTCTGAACACCTGATCCCGTACCCAACAGAGAAATCTGAACAGGCTGCACTCTCTCTGGTTCCTGCTGTCTGTTGAATTATGACTGATTTCACAACTGTGGTCGTGCCTTCCTGGCAAAAGGGGTTCCCCCTCATCCGTTTCTTCAGCACTAACAGATTCTGGAGATTCCCGGGTCAGGAGCTTCTCTGTTTCATGAAGTGTGGCGTGCTTTGGAGATTCTGGGGTCAGGAGTTTGTCATCTGCTTTTTGAAGCGTGGCATGTTCAGAAGAATCTGGGGTTGGGCATCTCTCCTCTGTTTCTTGAAGTGTGGCAGGTTCTGGAGATTTGGGGATCGGGCGTTTCTCCTCAGTTTCTTCAACTGTAACAACAGATTCTGGGGCTAGCTGCATGAAATCTTCACTTTCACATGTAGAAATGTCAATCCCTGCGACTTCCATGGCATTACGAACCCATTGGGGCACATCACCCTCCGGAAACATTCTCTGCAGAAACTTGCACACAAACTCTGGAAATCGTCCTTCGACGATCGATGAGTGGTCTCTGCTCAGCCTCATCATGTAGTATACATTGTGATACGACAGAAGTTGAGATCCCATAGCATCTTTCGTGACAAGGCAGTGGATGTAAGCTCTTGTATACTTTTTACAGACCATACAATCACAAGTGGAATCAATCGGACGAGTATCACTGGCCATAGCTCGATGTTTCGATTTTAACACTCCCTCAGGAACGAGAGCTGTGAGCTGTGCGAGTTGGATAGACGCAATCGTACATGTCAGCACCTAATGCACTACAGACTAAAATATGTAGTGGATAACCTACACCCATAACATATCGTGGTTTATCCTCAGGCAAACCAGCAGTACATTGAGCAACAACACGCCAGAAGGAATCTTTATCTTCACCACCTGCAAGACCACCAATAGCATAGCCAGGTAGATTGCGCTCAACCAAGCCTTTAACACATATATCCCTCAACACTGGATCTAATCCGCCCTGAACTATGCCAAACAGGTTCTGCTCATGTGGCCTCTTATGAGCTGCTATGCACCTGCCTATCCAGCGTAGTGTACGATACATTGCCTCTTCAATTCGTGGTCCTGTTATAGTGGTTTTCACAACATCATCAAGGGCCATTATAATATCTGCTCCAATTCTGTTCTGAATTTGTATTAATTCTTCAGGAGTAAGGAGCATCGGCTTTCCATCCACCGGCGACTGAAATGTCACGCCTTTTTCAGCTATGTCAGCCAAATGCAGTAAGGATACCATTTGAAAGCCACCGGAGTCAGTAAGCAATGCCCTAGGCCAGTTCATGAACTTATGGAGGCCTCCTAACTCAGAAGTAGGACGCAGAGCAAGATGGTAGGTATTTCCAAGTATAATTTGACAACCAATATCCTCAAGCTGGTTCTTGGTCAAACCTTTGATAGTTCCTTGTGTTCCTACAGGCATGAACAAAGGTGTCTGGCAAAGGAAGTGAGGCAGAGTGAGATTTGCTGCACGGGCGCGGTTAAACCTTCCAAGTATCTCAAATCGAAGAGCCATTTTCAAAATTCCTGCATACAACAGAATAAGCAGAGTAGCAGTGGATGTTGGCGGCGGCGGAGGGCTGTAGAACGTTGAAGTCTAGAAGATATGATACAGCCCTACGGTTGAACCAATGCGCCTTGATTTTGTATTTATAAGTTTGAAATTTTGGTTTTATATAAAGATAAGAGTAGGTCTTCTAACAGGCGGCCTGTCCATAAGCTTATGAGCAGGCCACTTATTTCTTACCTTATACACTGTATTTTTTAAATTACATATAAAATTTAAAATTTTTAAAAATATTTTTTATATCATATATTTTTATATTTTCACCTTCAAATACATATTATTACTTGTTTTAACTTATAAAATACAATATTTAAATTTTATAAAAAATTACAACATTTAAGTCAAATGCCCCTGAGGACTGTCCATAAGCTAATGGAAAGGCCACATTTCCTGAGACTTTCCCTAAAAAGCCTTGATTTTGTATTTATAAGTTTGAAATTTTGGTTTTATATAAACATAAGAGTGGGTCTCCTGACAGGCGGCCTGTCCATAAGCTTATAAGCAGACCACTTATTTCTTACCTTATACACTGCATTTCTTAAATTACATACAAAATTTAAAAATTTTGAAAATATTTTTTTATATCATATATTTTTATATTTTCACCTTCATATACATATTATTACTTGTTTTAACTTATAAAATGCAATATTTAAATTTTATAAAAAATTACAACATTTAAGTCAAATGCTCCTGAGGACTGTCCATAAGCTTATGGAAAGGCCACCTTTCATGAGACTTTCCCTAAAAAGCCTTGATTTTGCATTTATAAGTTTGAAATTTTGGTTTTATATAAACATAAGAGTGGGTCTCCTGACAGGCGGCCTGTCCATAAGCTTATGAGCAGGCCACTTATTTCTTACCTTATACACTGCATTTCTTAAATTACATACAAAATTTAAAAATTTTGAAAATATTTTTTTATATCATATATTTTTATATTTTCACCTTCATAACATATTATTACTTGTTTTAACTTATAAAATGCAATATTTAAATTTTATAAAAAATTACAACATTTAAGTCAAATGCTCCTGAGGACTGTCCATAAGCTTATGGAAATGCCACCTTTCATGAGACTTTCCCTAAAAAGCCTTGATTTTGCATTTATAAGTTTGAAATTTTGGTTTTATATAAACATAAGAGTGGGTCTCCTGACAGGCGGCCTGTCCATAAGCTTATGAGCAGGCCACTTATTTCTTACCTTATACACTGCATTTCTTAAATTACATACAAAATTTAAAATTTTTGAAAATATTTTTTTATATCATATATTTTTATATTTTCACCTTCATATACATATTATTACTTGTTTTAACTTATAAAATGCAATATTTAAATTTTATAAAAAATTACAACATTTAAGTCAAATGCTCCTGAGGACTGTCCATAAGCTTATGGAAAGACCACCTTTCCTGAGACTTTCCCTAAAAATAATACTCATTAACCGCCACTAAAAGTGTGTATTCAGTTTAACTGATGAGTATGTTGTACTTAGGGGAATATGTAACTTAGAATGGTTAGAACTTTTCCCTAATAGCTCTATACAGGTTCTAAATAGAATGACATATGATCATTCTCCTCTTCTTTTATCTATTCAATCTGCTGTAGAACTAGTTCCAAGACCTTTCAGATACCAGGAAATGTGGTCTAATAGAGAAGAATTTCATGATGTAGTTGTATCTAATTAGAATTTACCATCCTCTCTGTTTGGGATGAAAAAATTTGTTCACAAGTTAAAGAGGCTTAAGATAGTAATAAAAGATTGGAACAAAACTGTGTTTGGGGATGTAAATAACAATCTGTCACAATCTGAGTTAAGAGTCAATGAACTGGAAATTCAATACCAGCAATTTCAGGATGAATCAGTTTTAAATGAGCTTTTGAAATCTAAAGCCTTGCTCATGAGATCTCAGAAGGAATACAACATTTTTCTGCAGCAAAAAGGTAGGGTAAACTGGTTTAAACAAGGTGATACAAACACAAGATATTTTCACCACACAATTAAGGAAAAGAAAATAAGATCTAGAATAGCTAAAATTAAAGATGGTGAAGGAAACTGGATATCTGACCCAAGTTTGATAAAAGAAGAAGGTGTGAGATTTTTTCAGAATCTACTGAATGAGGAGACATCTAAAAAAGAAGGGAGATATCTAAAACACTTTCTGCAGGAGATCCCAAGGGTAATAACTGACCAACAGAATTCTATTTTGCTTACCCCCATTGACTCACAAAAACTGAAATCAGCTGTCTTTGACCTTAATAGAACTAGTTCACCTGGCTCTGATGGATTCTCTGGAGATTTTTACATAACTTTCTGGGATATTATTAATTATGATCTGTTGGAAGCAGCTAATGATTTTTTAAATACTGGTGACATTCCAAAAGCTATTTCTAGTACTTGGCTCACCTTAATACCCAAAAAAGCCATTCCAAACACATTTGCAGATTTTAGGCCAATAAGTCTATCAAACTTTGTTAATAAAGTCTTTTCTAAATTGTTAATGATGAGGATTAAACCGCTAATGCACCTAATGATTTCCCCTGAGCAAAGTGCTTTTTTTAAAGGTAGGGTTATATCAGATAATGTGATCCTTATGCATGAAATGACCAGATTACTTTCTAGAAAGTCTAAGATATCAAATTTGATTATCAAACTAGATATGCAAAAGGCCTTTGATAGGGTCTCTTGGTCTTTTCTTAACTCCATTCTACTCCAGTTTGGATTCCATGGCAAATTTGTTAGACTTATCATGCAAAACATTGCCTCTGCAAACTTTTCAGTTTTAATAAATGGTGTTATATCTGGTTATTTCTCCTCCTCTAGGGGAATTAAACAAGGAGATCCCCTCTCGCCTTTCTTGTACAATATTTTATCTGAGGCTTTTTCTAGGGGTTTGAAGAAATTGTTTTCTAATGGATATTTACAGTACTTTGATCTTCCCAAATCATGTTCTCCTCTTTCTCATCTTATGTATGCAGATGACACGGCTGTTTTTCTCAATATTAAGCCCAATAACTTGAGACATTTTAAACATTTTTTGAAGGCTTACGAGATCACTTCAGGTCAAAAAGTACACTTTGCTAAATCAGAATTTTTTGTTTCACATAACACTTCTCTTCAGCAAGTCCAAACTGTTAAAAGGATATTAGGAATGGAGAAAGGATCATTTCCTTTTAAATACCTTGGAGTTCCTATTTTCTCCGGTAGGAATTTAAAGGCGCACTATTTGCCAGTTATTGAGAGAATGGAAAGAATGATAAACAATTGGAAGAATAAATGGTTAAGCTCTGCTGGTAAAATCATTTTGATCAATCATTGTTTCCTCTCAATTCCAACACATATATTTGCAGTCCTAAAACCCCCTAGGATAGTTCTTAAAACAATGGAAAAGATGGCATCTAGTCTAATTTGGGGAAAATCAGATATGGAAGAAAGGAAATGTTGGAGATCATGGAAAAGAATGAGTTATCCAGTAAATGAAAATGGTCTAGGGTTAAGGGATTTGAAAGCCATAGTGGATGCATTCTCATGTAAATTATGGTGGAAGCTACAAATCAATGAGACTCAATGGTCCTCACTTTTATGGACACTACCCGTCACTTACAAAAAATCCCATATTTGGAGTAGAATAAGTGTTGTAACTCCTAGGGCAAATAGTCTAACCAGGATCATCTTTGGCAAGGGGGATTGCTCTTTTTGGAATGCAAATTGGATGGGAAATGGTGCCCTATGTTATATCTGGCCTGAGGATAGGGATATCCCTTTTGAAGATCTAACTCTGAGCTCTTTCATTAATAACAAATCTGCTCTCTTACCAAGTCTGGAGCCTTATTTGGCTACCAATATTACACATATATTGCAGGAGGTAAAGCTGGAGCACCCTCATGAGGATCAGCTAGTATGGACTCAAACAACAGATGGGAAATTCACAATCAGATCTGCATACAACATTTTCAGACAAAGGAATCCTGAAATCAAACATTTTCAAAAGGTCTGGTCTTCTTACATTCCTAGAAAAATGTCAATACTTACTTGGAGAGCATTAAACTGCATCCTCCCCTTTGATAATATTTTAAGCAGGATGGGTTTTTCTTTAGCTTCGAGGTGCCCCTTTTGTTTGTGCAATAAGGATAATCTTGATCATTTCTTCAACTCATGTCCTAGCTCCCTTTCAGTTTGGAATAGTATTCACTCTCTACTAAAGCTGCCACAAATAAGTTTTTTGAATCTAAAGAGTAGGGTTGAATATTATTTATCTTTCAAGGCTGACTAAAAAATACACTCAAGCCTGATAAATGCTGCCTTTGTAACTACAATTTGGTCACTTTGGACTGGTAGAAACAAATATATTTTTGAGAACAGACCTCTCTCATGTGAGAATTGTGTCCATGACATTAAACAGAATATATACACAATTTTCACAGCTCACAAATTGAATGGGAATAGGGATAGGCATAAACATTGGATTCAGGCCGACATCATTCCACAAATTTTTCAAAAACATAGACCTGCAATTACAGTAGCTATCTGGGAAAAACCACTTATTGGCTTTAAAATTAACACAGATGCTTCATGGATCATTACTGGATCTTCCTTTGCTGCAGTAATTATAAGGGACTGGAAAGGAGATGTAGTCAAACTGAGAGTTAAAAATTTTCATAGTCCATCTCCTCTGCATGCTGAATTATTTGCTATCAAAATGGGATATGATATTTGTTTAGAACTAGCCTTAGGAATATGTGTTCTTGAATCGGATTGCTTAACTGCGGTCAGTAGTATACAAAACCTTAGGATCTGTCCCTGGAGAGTATTATCTATTTGTAATGCACTTCATGTACAACATTCCTCTCATCCAATTCAACACATACCTAGACAAGCTAACATGGCTGCGGACTTCTTGGCAAAATTTGCAAGGGCAAACAATTTACAAGGTGATATAGACATCAGGTCAATTCCTATTTTCCTTAGGGGATTGTTATTTTTAGATTCAATTGGTTTCCCGGCAATAAGAGTTGGATCTCACTTGGATATCAACAGGATATAGAATCGGTCTCTGTGATTTTAACTTCCTCTTTTGTTACTGCTTGTTAGCACGGATACTGCTGTTTGCTTCTCTGCAATTTTAGGTACTATGCCAGCAAGTACGGATAGAGAAGGAAACTGACTATGTGAATTGAATGATCTCTCTTATAACTGATCTCCTATGTTACATACCTGATGATACTCACCAGATTATAATTGCTGAAAGGATTAAAAGCTTCAGATTATTATCTGCGGCCTCACCAAATTTTGAACAACAAAGGTACATTTCGTCTTCATGACACACACATCACTGGAGCCTCCTTATGGCTTAAACTCCGTTGACAAATTGGGGTCTTGAATTCTCGATTCCCCGTCCTGTTCGCGGTATTTGGCTACAGGCTCTCCAGTGGGTGCATACTTTTGCACAGGGATAGACTAAGTACATAATAGGAGGTTATAGTGCCTTGGTTTTATGCAGTAGATATTCCACTTCTCGGATCACCTTTTGATGATCATCCTGTAATAGTATTCAAACTTTTCGCGCCAATGGCCAAGTTATATGGCCTGGGGAGCCTAATAAACACGCCCCATCCTTGGATGGTTTTTTTTTTTAAAAAAAAAGTACTTAGATTTAGGCATGATCATGGGTCGGGTTTGGGTAGGGTCTAATAAAACTCAAATCCAACCCTTAAAAAATTTAGTTAGACCCAAACCCGATTCAGATTTATAGGGTTTGAAAATCTTACACCCATACTCAAACTTGATGGGTCCAAAACGGATCTTGGTCCAAAACGAGTCCTCAATGGGTTTAATATTCTAATTGATTTTATTCACTACATAAAATTATAAGAGTTCGCCTCTTGAAAGACGGTCTTTCCATAACCCATGGAAAGACCAAGGTTTAAAGTGAAAATAAGAAGAAATGAAGTTAAAATTTTTGGGTTGCATTAATCTAGTCATAAACTTTATAATTACTACATATTGCATAATAAATTTTTAATATTTCAACTAAAACCTTTTACCTTTATATTACTAGAATTAAACCATGTCTTTCCATAAGCCTATGGAAAGACGGTCTTTCCCAAGACTTTGCCAAATTATAATATCTTAAATACAAATAATTATAGTTCAACATGCATCTGAATTAATTTTTCAAGTAAAAATTATACACTACATATTATTTGTTGAATTAAAAATAAAAATACAAAGAAAATATGAAAGTAATTTAGAAATTAGAGTAAAATTACGGACATAGTTTGGGTTATATGGGTTTATGGGTCGATTATGGGTCTTAATACTTTAGACCCGGACCCGATGAGTATGAATTTTTCGGATTCATACTCAACCTAATAGGTCTAGACCCTATAGGTTTGGGTTGGGCATTAGACCCATGATCATCCCTATTCAGACTATGTGCACTACAGTAGGTAGAATATACTAAATCTAGATTATCTTATTTATGTAGAATAAAGATAGAATGATCAATTTAAATATTTCAAGACATTCTATCGGTCCTCTGAAGCTAAGCGTAAGATTACAAGATACTCAAAGTTTGAAACGAAGCAAAACAAAAAAAGAAGGACAAAATATAAAAATAAACGCCATTAGTTTTTGAAAGTGTCAGTCTAACCCTATAAAATCTTAAAGTGCAATTCTAACCCTAAGTTTTTCAGCAAATGTGTCGATATAACATTTTTGCACTATTCCGGAGTTCACTTGGCATCATCCGGAATTGACCAAACCTAAAAAGATTAAAACTCCCATAGTCTTAAAACTAAAAATTTAATGACTAATATACCCCCAGGGTTCTTCTTCTTCATCTCCAAAACCAGCGCCGTCGCCAGTCATCAAAATCTGGAGATCACCAGAATCTGGAGTTCCACCCAACACCTTCTCCACCCGCATAAACCCGCCTTGCTTCGCCGCTCGACCAAGTCAACTTATTCAGTCGTTGCTCTACATATAGCAGTCACGCCACCATCGGGATGCTACTACACAGGTCGCAAAACTGCTTTCTCGATCCTTAGCGTAGCCCCTAAAGACCAATGAATGACCTCGTTAATAGAGTAGGAGAGCCTTAAGTGGCCCCCCATGAACAACACCTTCCTCTTCGGGGAAAGGGTTAAAGATTGCACCTTTGCGTCTAGGGTTTCAAACTGGACTCTTCCATGACCCTTGGAATTCCAGTCCTTCTTTTCCAAGAAGATTTTGCAGGCGTACACCATATTTTCTTTGATTATTCATTCCAGGAAAGTTAGGAGATCTCTCGCGATGGTGGTTTGGGGGATGAGTTGCATTCTCACCATGTCGCTGACCCTATCTTCTCTAGCCGCCGCCATAATTACCAGTGGGGTTTTGGTGGAGTTCAGTGTGAGTGCGTTTGTTGGCATAGATTCTCCTGCCCACTAAACACGCTTGGCGACACGTTCCCTACCCACGCCAAGCCCGCCACCGTCGAGGATGTCGCGTTCTACCCTGCTGATGATATCAAGAAGCCACTCGCCAACAAGCGCGGTAATAGGTTTAGAATTTTTGTGAGCTTTTATGGGTGGGTGATCTTTTGTGAGAGAAGAGGGTAAAATTTTCATATCAAAAAATTAAAAAATTTAATCAGGGGGGGGGGGAATGGTTATTTTTTGATTTTCGGCCAAATTCAAGTTGCCAGGGTTAGAATTGCACTTTCAGATTTTACAGGGTTAGATTGACACTTTCAACCAAAATATATGGTTATTTTAGCACTTAATTCAAAAGTGAATTAGACAGATCTTTGGTGAAAATATCAACTTGCAAAGAAGTTGGAACATGACTCACACAAACTTGCTAGAAGCAACCAATTTACAAGTGAAATGGTAGTTGACATTTATGCTCTTGACCCGCTTGTGAGCAATAGGGTGAGAAAGATGTCACTTATGTTATCACAAGGCAGAAGAGGTGTTGAACGAAGAAGCACTCAAAGCTCCCTGAGCAAATTTCCCAACCAAGCAAGTTATTCGACAGTATTTGCCATAATTCGATTATCATACTTACAATAGATCGAGAAACCGTGGTTTATTCTTGACACTCCAAGAAAAAAATATTGCCACCAAGAAAATTGGCATAGCAATAAGTGGAACGACGAGTCCGAAGATGGGAACAACTCAATTCGCATTAGAATAACCCAAGATGGGAAGAGAACTCGAAGTTGGCCTAAAAGAGAGACCATAATGAAACGTTCCACACACATAGAAAAATGTGAGTGACAACCTCGTAATGATCATCACGTGGTGCAAGAAGGTGCTGGCTGACAAAGTTTACCACAAAAGCAAGATCAGGTCGAGAAATGCTCAAGTACTGTAAATCACTAACAAGCGATCGATACAACCTGGGTTTCGAGAACTCAGAAGTTGTGAGTCAGGAACAACAAGAGTAAAAACTGGGGCATCGTCCATCATTCGTTATCCCCGCACGGTTTATGATTTCCAAAGCATACTTAGCTTGACCCAATAGCAATCCCAAAGAGGAGCGCGGCTTTTCCAAGCCCAGCACTCGGCTCTTACATCACCAACCCAAACTGCATGCAAATCTGCTGAGCATATGAACACTACAAGAAAATGTGTTGCACTCCTTCAACATGCACTATAGCAAACAACACCTATTACCTCGGTTATTAAGCCTTTTTTACTTTGGTTTTCAGCCCTGAAAAAACTGTAGTAAATGTGGGTGAAGTAAAAAGTATTTTTTACCACAGTTCAAAACTGAGGTAAAAATTATTTCTACCTAACTCGAGTGCGATGCTGCACTCCGATTGGGCTTACCAAAACCAAACCGGCAGCGATGCGACGTTGCCCAAAAAAAATGAGGTAAAAACTTAATGACCGAAATCAAGTGAGAAGGTGGTGCGACGTCGCACCTGCTATCGGCAGACCAAAACCAAGCGAGAAGGTGGTGCGACATCGCACTTACCATTTCAGAACTTAAAAAACTACTAAACGCTAAATCAATATCGATTTCACTTTCGGTAGTTCATATTTCCGATCAGCCAAATTCACATTTCTGGCGACCCAAAATTCAGATTTTCGGCGACCCAAATACACAGAACCATATCCCAAATTTAATTTACATCAAATAGGTCCCTCGATTAAACTTAACATTTTAAATAACAAAATACAATATATTTATATTATGCAAAATACAATACATTTATATTCATTCAACTCGGCAGCAGGTCAGTGACCCGGCTGAGCACCCGTCGAGTCGGAGGAAGCTCTAACTGTAGGTGGGGTGGAGCTTCCGGACTCGGGCACAACGGGCTCGAGCACAGTGGAGATGACGGAGATCTGATTGGAGATTCGGCACGGCGGGGATGACGTCTTTTGGCGAGGCGGAGCAAGCGAACTCTGGCAGAAGATGGCAGGATACAGTGGAGGGTGGGAGAATGCTGAACTTGGGTGGCGGAGGGCTATACTCGGACTGGACGGTGATGGAAGCGGTGGTCAACGGCAGAGAGGTGACGGTCAACGACTTAGAAGGAGGAGGAGGAGGAGGAGGTGAAGGTTGGTGGAAGTTAAGTGAGAAAAATGCTTATGTTATTAGTCTATGATTTCTTAGATATTAGTCTATGAATAGAAATAATGAAATTGATGTGAATATTGAAGGATATTTTTTTTAAATGATGGAGAAATTTTGCATACAACAACTTGTATATCTCTGCAATTTAATATTGACATATTTTAATATTAATTTTGTGGATTTGAATAAAATAAATATTATTATTTTATAATAAAATTACAAAAGATTTGATTTCCTAATATTTTCATATAGCTACTGTGTGTGATAAATTTTTTTTTAAAAAATCATATGGTAATATGTAATACTAATAATGTTACATTTGTAACTCAGATTAGTTTAACTAAAATAATAAGGTATAAAATTGTGTCTGTTTGTAGCACTTGAACTCGAATAAATTTTACAGAAAATTACGATATATATTTACTATTGAAGGGGAAGATATGGTAATAATATTCACTAAGAAGAAATGGAATATGAGAAGAAAATTTTGAATTTATCCTCAAATGAAAACTCAATCGTCTATTAGTTAAAATTAAACATTCTCATCAATGTTTATATACAAAAAGTCAAGTAATTGTTGCCTGGCGATTAGTATAAGCCATACATTTTCATTAAATGTTTATACATGGAAATTCAAGTAAGGATTAGTGTTTATGCATGGAAAGTCAATTAAGGGTTGACCGTTTATTAGTTAAGTTCTAACTTTTCATTCGTGTTTATGTATGGAAAGTCAAGTAATAAGGGTTGACCGTTGATTGGTTAAGTTCTAACAATTTCATTAGTCTTTATGTATGGAAAGTCAATTAAGAGTTGATCGTTGATTCCTCAAGGTCAAACCTTTTACATTAGTGTTTGTGTATGGAAAGTCAAGTAATAAGGGTTGACCATTGATTAGTTAAGTTATAAACATATCATTAGTGTTTATGTATGGAAAGTCAAGTAGGGTTGACCGTTTATTAGTTAAGTTCTAACATTTCATTAGTGTTTATGCATGTAACGTCAAGTAATAAGGGTTGGCCATTGATTAGTTAAGTTCTAAACAGTTCATTAGTGTTTATGTATAGAAAGTCAAACAAGGGTTGACCATCTATTAGTTAAGTTTCTAACATTTTGATTAGTGTTTATGTGTGTAAAGTCAAGTAAGCATTGACAATGTTGATTAGTTAAAGTCAAACTCTTTTATTTGTGTTTATATATGGAAAGTCAAACAAGGTTTACCATTTTTCAATGAATGTCAAACCATTTTATTAATTTTTATATATGGAATGTCAAGTAAGGTTCAACTATTGATTAGTCAAAATCAAACTTTTTCATTAGTGTTTATGTATAGAAAGTCAATGATTAATCGTTTATTAGTCAAGGTCAAACATTTCCATTAGTATTTACGTATCAAAGTTTAATTAAGGGTAGTATCACGTTCGAGCGGATTTCAATTTGGAGTTACGAGTAAAGTTTTTAATTTTTACACTTAGGTCCCTCCAAGAAAGTTGGAGTCAACGAATCACGAAATTGGTGGAACCAAAATGAAATTCAATAATATAAGATTGTGAATTTGCAATTTGGCCTTGTATGGGTGAACGGGAGGGCCTTGAAAGTCAATATTGATTACTTCTACACAGTCTTGTAAAATTACATGAGAAAAACTCCCGTGAGACCGTCTCACCATAGCAAATGGTGAGACAAGGGATCAGTCTGCAATTAATAACAATGGAGCTTAAAAATAGGACGTGATTGCAAAATAGAAAAATATGCTGAAAATGGGTCAAAATTGGGTTATAAGAAAAATGGGTCAAACCCAAATTCTCTCCCCTCCCAAATAAATGTCAGATTCTCTTTCCTCCCAAATATCAAGGAATTTTATTTCTCCTCAAACTCAATCCGAATAAGAGCTACCAAACACCGGATTCAAGCTCTATAATCAGCGATCAAAGCTCTGCAAATCGGTAGTTCAGATTTGCAATCGAGCTCAGAAATTAAATTTTGCAAGAAATCAGATTATAGCTTCGGAATTGGTGAATTTTGCGACGGAAAGAATGAAGGAGAGCAGATTTGAAAGCTTCTACGAACTTTGAAGGTGAAATAATCGAGGTAATATGTAATTTACGGTGTTAATTTTAGTTTTATTGTTGAAATCTCAGTTATATGAAATTAATGGTTGAAATCTACGATCTAAGCTGTTGTTATTATAAACTATGAAAAACGAAGCAATTCAAGGCAGTGAAGTTGTTTTGTATGAGGAAGAAAGCAACAAATATGTTCAATCTGAAAATTCAACAAGTTTACATCCAGGTTTGGTTTTGATTGCGCATATGCAGTTAAACACATGAAGTAATTGCATGAACACTTGAAGTAACGTTTTTATATTGTGATTTTTTTCCAGATCTGGAGTTCAGTCATATGCATGTTGTTTATAAATTTAGGTGTTTTTAAATTTGCTGAAACGTATGAAGTAATATGATGAACACTGGATGTAACTGCATGAACACATGAAGTAACGTGATATTATTCTGATGGACAATCCCGCAAGGTTGAAATTAGGTTATATGCAATTTGTTAGGAAAATGTAGGTGTTTTTCAATTTGTTAAAACGTATGAAGTAATATGATGAACACCGGATGTAACTGCATGAACACATGAAGTAACGTAATATTATTATGATGGATAATTCCTCAAGGTTTGGAATTTGGCTATATGCATTTTGTCGAGAAAATGTAGGTGTCTTTTAATCTGTTGAAACGTATGAAGTAATATAATGAACACTGGATGTAACTGCATGAACACATGAAGTAACGTGACATTATTCTGATGGACTATTTCCCAAGGTCTAAAATTGGTTATATGCAATTTGTTAGGAAAATGTAGGTTTTTTTATTTACGGAAACATATGAAGTAATATGATGAACATTGAATGTAACTGCATGAACACATGAAGTAACGTGATATTTTTCTGATGGACAATTCCATAAGGTCTGAAATTTTGCTATATGCAATCTTTTGGGGAAATGCAGGTGTTTTTCAATTTTTTGAAACGTAGAAGTAATACGATGAACACCAGATGTAATTGCATGAACATGTGAGTGATGTGATATTATTCTGATGGATCATTCCTCAAGGTTTGGAATTTGGCTATATGCATTTTGTTGGGAAAATGTAGGTGTTTTTAATTTGTTGAAATGTATGAAGTAATATGATAAACACTGGATGTAACTGAATGAACACATGAGATAACGTGATATTATTCTGATGGACATGTCTCCAAGACCTGAAATTGGTCATACGCAATTTGTTAGGAAAATGTAGGTGTTTTTTAATTTGTTGAAACGTATGAAATAGTATGATGAATACTGGATGTAGCTGCATGAACATATAAAGTAACATGATATCATTTTGATGAACAATTCCCCAAGGTCTGAAATTGGCTATATGCAATTTGTTAGGAAAATGTAGGTATTTTTTAATTTCCTGAAACGTATAAAGTAATATGATGAACATTTGATGTAACTGCATGAACACATGAAGTAACGTGATATTATTCTGTTGAATAATTCCCTAAGGTTTGAAATATGTCTATATGCAGCTTGTTGAGGAAACTTAGATGTTTTTAATTTGCTGAAACGTATGAAGTAATATGATCAACACATGATGTAACTACATGAACACATGAAGTAATGTGATATTATTCTGATGGATAGTTCCCCAATGTTTGAAATTTGGCTATACGCAATTTATTGAGGAAATTTAGGTGTTTTTAAATTTTTTGAAACACATGAAGTAATATGATGAACACCAGATACATGAAGTAACGTTATATTATCATGATGGATAATTTCTCAAGGTTTGAAATTTGGCTATATGCATTTTTTTGGAAATATTAGGTGCTTTTAAATTTTCTGGAGCGTATAAAGTAAAATATTTAATAAATGATTAATATGCATTAATACATGAAGTAAAATGATTTAACTTTATTCGATAATTCGTCATTATCTAAGATTCATTTGTATGTATTTTTTAAAGATTATTTTGATGTTTAAAATTCACTGTAACCCAAAAGTAGTATGTTAAATACACTATGTAACTCAAAATACATGGTGTATTGTGATGCTAGAGGTCTGAAATATGATTGGTTGGATTTTTTTATTTTAAAAATATTTTGGCATTGTAAAATTTTGTTTAAAATATGAAGTAATTTATTAGATACATGATCTTACCTCATAAACACATGAAGTAAATAAGTAAAGTGTATAAGTTGCTATATGAAAATTACTTTATGCATTTTATTGAGAAAATTCACGTGTTTTAAATTTTTTATAACGTATAAAGTAACATATTGAATAAATCATGTAACCACGTTAACACTTGAAATAAATTATCGAACTTTGTAAGATGATTCATCAATATCTAGAATTCAATTACATGTAATTTGTTGAGAATATTTTTATGTTTTAAAACTTACTGTAGCCAAAAAGCAATATGTTAAATACACGGTTTAACTCAACAAATACATGATTTATTGTGATGTTGAAGGTTTGAAATTTGATTAGTTGGATTTTTAAAAAAATATTTGGTATTGTTACATATTTATCAATGACTAAATAATTATTTGTGAAGGCCAAAGTAATTGTAAATTACATGAACTAATTTTAAAAAAAAAAGTTGATGTAATGAGTACTGAAAGGATACATATTTGTAGAACCATATTTGGACGCCAATTTGAGCAACCTATCAAAATTCTTGTCTCAAAAACTACAAAGGAACGTGAAAAATCAAGCAGTATAGCAGAATCTCCCATCACTAAATCGCCAATAGTCCAAGATCCATCTCCCACAAATACAAAAGGAAGAAGCAAGAAAATTGAAAGATGGAAGCAAAGAAAAAAAACAAAAGATAAAGGAGTTTAGAACAAAGACACAAAGCAACAAGTTTAGACCTATGAGATTCAATTTGACAGTGTATTTTATGTTATTATTTTGTACCTTTAACTTAAATTTTGAGACTAATCATTTAAATTGAATTTCATATGCTTTGAATATCTGAATTACTGATGCAGATTAATTAAATAAAATTATATTTAAATTAATATAAACCAAGCAACCAGTGTTTGAAACTAATGACCCAAATGAATAAACTAAATGAAAATATACATGAACTAATATTAGAATAAGTAAATTAAAATATGAGGATCAAAAAGTAAACCATAACACATGACTAGAAGTTTTCTAATGTCTGAACTAAATAACTAAATAATAAAATAAAAAACCTAAATAATCAAACTATACCTAAAGAACACATGACTATAAAAAGAACTATACATGAAGTAACAATCAGAAAAAAATAGTAAATTTGGCAAAGCAAAATTTAAATAACCAAAAAATCATTGCTAGACAAACTGTTAAACTTTAATAACAAACTAAAGATAAATACAATGGAACTAAATAGATAAACTTCAGAAATGAGTTAACAAACAAATTACAAGTTTTAATCTAGTTACGACAAAACAAATTCAACAATCTATCAAATTACATCCAAAATCATATAATAATAAAATCATTCATCATTCAAATACAACAAACCAAGTATTTAAATCACACTACAAACTCAATCTATTTTTGAATTACAAGTTCCCGCAAACATCTTGAACTCCTTATTTGGGGGATTGTACAGCCGTGGACGCTCTTTCTAGGCCATCCAATTCACCTTCAGCAAACAAGTAAAAATTTGGGATATGTTGGTTTTGTACCCTTCTCCAATTGTTGACACATTCATCAACCATAGCACATACAATGTTATTCCAAAACTCTTGTGAATCTTCAAAGTCATTCGGCTGAATTTGGGTTTGTTCAGTAACACCTTCACTTGGTTCCAAGTTGCGCGATCTCTCAGCAGTAACATCACCCTTAACCTTCTCCAACCAATCATACATATCAACAGTAACACATTCAATGTTACGTTTGACAATCATGAGAAAAATTGATCTTAAAACATACAGGCTGTTAATATTAAAATAGACTTTTCCATTGGAATGCTCCTTTTGAAAATAGAAGAAATGTATTCTTTTTATCTTGAAAAGTTGTTTCATACTCTCCTTGTTCAGTCGTCGAATACCTGACTAATGGCTCATTTTACGCATAACCAACATATGTTTATGTGCCTTAAGAAAAAGACTAACATAACAATATAAATATAAGAAGAATTATAATTATAAAATATAATCATAATCTTTTTCACACGTTGAAACAATGATCATTCATCACAGACACAACAACAACTATATAATATAGCAAATAAACACGCGAAACACTTAAACTAATAATACAAAAACATGAACAAATTATACTAAAAATTATCAGTTTGAATTACACTGCCCTCAACGACAACATCATCCTTATCAATTTATATTTTCAAAAGAGATAAACTAATGAATTAAATAGTCAAACTAACAATATAAACATAAGAATAAATTATAATAATAAAATCTAACATGGTTCCTTAAAAAAATGTTGAAACTTCGGGGAAATTTGTTGGGGCAAATGGACTCACCTTTTACTTCCATGGAATGAAGGACAGAGATCTCTGCTTAGTATTCGATTCCAACCTACACATCAGTGCTCACTTCCTTGGAAAGAAGAATGCCAACTTAACAAAAGACTTTGGTTGAGTAAAACAAATGGAGATTCTTGATACAACAAAACTGGAAAAAATAAAACATAAAGTCGCCACGTCTACTAGTCCTAATATATCAGAAACCTTGAGAAAATCCAGCGTCCTGCATTCAGCATTTATAATAAGGACAATAAGCTAGTGCCAATTCGGTGACAAGTAATGCCAACTTACTTTGGTCCAGAAAATCTTGTGAGTTGTGTTTGCTAAGTCAAGTCTGTATTGAAAAAACTAAATCTTTGTGAATGTACTGATAGAATATAGAGTTTACAAATGAATAGATTCAATGAACCTAATCTATATATGTACTATATAAGTCAATATCAATCAAGATACTAGGAGATACAATATAATCAATCAAATACCGTGATTGATTCGGTTTAGGATTAATTCCATATTATATCATGTACATTAAAAAACAAAGAAATTATATAAGTAAATAAAAGACAAAATGAGAAGTGCAAACACAATATTGATTTCCAAATTATAAAATTGAAACTTTTATCCAGTGGAGTGATGATTATGCTATATATGCTTGGTAACTAAATATGACATACCAAAAAAAGAATCAACATCTCTCGATTGATATTCATATCTGGTATTTACCTTTTGTAAAGTAGACCAAGAACATTATATATTTAGAAGAAGGTGAACTTTCTGGACATTGATTCTGCCAAATCTGCCACGATTCAGGAAGGAAATTATTCGATCAATGAATTCGCTGCTAAGAAGCTATGCATTCCATGAGAAACCAAATTGAAATCCATGATTGAAGCTGCAAAATCACAAAATAAAGTAGCGATCACATAAACAACAACAAGTATAAAGTTTCGACACTTGATTCACAAGTTTATCAGCCTTTGAACCAAATCACTAACTTCCAAACCTTCATCCACGATAGAAATTCAGTATTTCTGTAACTTACTCCTGATTTGATGTTGTAAACTTATGCCGTATTAAGTAATCAAAAATCCTCTAGATTAATCAAATATCCGGTTGAAAATCAACGATTTTAGCGAGAAATCACAGCAAAATTAATGGTTGAAAAGAAAAACCTCCGCTCTGAAAAGAGAGAAAATGGCAATGAAAAGGAAAATATATGAACTTAATTTATACCACTCTCACTATTTACTACTAAGACCCTTTGTTTGTTTCTTTGCACACAAGACCTGCTTCCTTGTGAATACAACCACGATAGAAACACAACAGAACCTGAACTAAACACATAAACATGCTAACTAAACGCATAAATAGCCTAAATACTCCGGTATACACCATTTCATATCAGAAACCACAATATAAAAACAATAAAATAGAGCAACAACTAAAAGCTCAGCAAAAAAGAGCAATATCAACACACAAAAAAACAGAGCAGCATCAATAAGAACAAAGAAACATCAAATCAATCAACAACAAAAAAGAAAAATTAATAAAAACAACACAAAACTCTAACAATACAAAAGTTAACAAAAAGAAAAATAGAAAATCACCTTTTGATTCAACAACGGATGAGGAAGGAACACCTTCATCAACATTCAAGTCATTTTTACTAGCAATACCTTCCTTTGATTTCATCAAATCTACAAAAAAACGAAACACAAATTGAAAATACACAATACAAGGCCAAAATAACACATACACGGCCGGATTTACGAAGATAAACGGCAAAATCAACAAGAAAACAACTGGAAACTTGAAAAAAGAAAAAAGCCCCAAATCTTACCTTTATCAGTCCACAAAATCCAAAAAATTGAGAAAATCTTACCTCTATCAGACCGCAAAAGACACTCTGATGGAATGTAGGCTTCGAAATCACGATTTCAAACTGAAATCAAGCAATTGTAATCGGATTTGACGGAGGGAGCTTGAAGAGGGTTTGACGGTTTTGGTTTACCGATTTAGTGAGCAGGGAATATGAAAAGAAAACTGAATAATTCCTAAATTATACATCTTATATACTATTGTCTTTAAGTCCCTAAAACTATTTAATTTTGTTAGAGACCCTTGGTCTCACCATAACCTTGGGTGAGACGGTCTCACCCAAGTCTTTGTAAAATTACATTATGGCCAAAAGTTATGTTACCTTATTATCCATTGCTCCAAAATGAAGATTCAGTTGATCAAGCATGAATACTCTCACAAATCCTGATTACGCTCATCTCGTGGGATTTTAAGTGTTTAGATTAGGAGATGCCCGGCCAAATAAAGTAATTAACACGAGGGGTGGAGATTGCTTATTTTGGAAACGCATCTCCTAAACTTTTTGGCATATGTTTTGTATAGGACCAAACACTAGTATTAGATACTCTATCATCTTTTGGAGGCAACTTTGTTGCCTAAGTCCGTGGGGACTCAAACTCTGTATATTCTTTTATAAAAAAGGTTGGGGACCTTATTCATTTCCCTCTACCCTATGGTGGTTTTAATCTAAAAAAAAGAGGACGCATTCACAGAATGCATCCTCTTCACAAAAATAAAAATAAATTAAAACCAGACTTTGAGGACGCATTCTTCACAAATTTTTTTTTAAAAAAATTCACACAAAATGCGTCCTCTGAAATTAGTACTAAAATTTTTTAGCAAATACAGAGGACATATTTGCTAATTGCGTCCTCTAAAGGGTGCGTAAATTTTTTTTAAAAGTTCAAAAAGATGCATTCAGAGAATACGTCCCCCACAATGATGACCGAATTTTAGAAGAAGAACAACTACATTCAAAATCTTGAGATCATGCACAGTGAAATAAAGGACATTAGACACCAAGCAATCATGCAACGGAAGGAAAAATGGGTACTTCTATTCCTTATCCTCTCAACAAAATGTAGTTCTTTGCCAACGGTGGAACTAAGAGCTTAACTGAAATGCGTTAAGATAGGTCACGATTCTTAACTGAAACGCTCTCTTCTTTCTCGTCAACCAAGTATCCTCTTCTGTCACCATGCTTTCGCCAGAAACGGCTCCCTCCTCCGCTGCTAACGGCTATTTTCTGCCGATAATGGTAACTCTTTTGGCGGTTACACCTCCACCAGCCGCTATGGCGGATAACAACAACTCACAGGGTATATCAAAAACCTTCCTAGCTGCCCTGCAGACCAAATCCCCACCCCTCATGACATCCCTACCAAATAACCCTGAGCTTACCCCCAAATCAGAACACCTGGGGGATCCAACATGCCTCTATTCAGACGAACAAATCACTAAACTCTCTGCTCACTATGCCAATGCTCTAGTTGGAAAATTCACTAGAGGGAGGCTTACGATGGAGCAATTGGAATCAGCTTTCAAGACTGTAGGGTTTGCCGGGAATTATCAACTGGGTTCTTTGGATTACAAGCACGTGCTGATCAGGTTTGATCAGATCAATGACTACCAGAGATGCTGGATCAAGGGCATATGGAGCTTCAATGGTATCCAACTGAAGATGCTCAAATGGCCACCCGATTTCTCCACTCATAGGGAATCTCCAATCGTCCCAATTTGGTGCATAATCAGGGAAGTTCCTCTTTACTATTACAATACTTCGTCTATTGAGGCTATTGGAAATGGTATAGGAAGTTTCATTAAGAATGATCTAGCTACTGAAATGCTTTCTAGACCTCCTGCAATTAAGCTATGTGTGGAAATTGACTTACAGAAACCTTTTAACAATTTCATCAGACTCGGTTCAGTCACTAATAACAGAAAATACCCAATTGAATATGAAGATGTTCCTCTATACTGTGACCACTGTGCTAAGTTAGGCCATTCCCTTAACCAGTGTAGAGCCATCCCCCAAAATCATACACAACCTCAATGGCAAGCTATTGGAAATAAGTTCAATAAGGTCCCTTTCATGTCTATGGGAAACCGGGCTCCTAACAACCCTCCTAGTAATGGCCACCTAGCTCATCAAATGGCCACAACCAACCTTTCTTTGAACCCATCCTCCTATTTACCTCGGCTTTCAAATGAAGAGCCTGAAAGAATTACCCATCAGTCATCCAAAATCACTCCAGCTCAGACCCCCAACAACTCACCCCCTGCTAACTCTCAGTCTCCCCTCACAAAAATGCTAAATGCAATAGCTCTTACTAATCCACCTCCCTTAATCTATGCAAAGGATGATATCCACATTGGTTCCCACAGGCTCACCTTGCATCAGTTTTCTCCTTCTGACCCCCCACTTTCTCAACAGAGAAAGATGGAAAATAGGTTTTCCTTATTGCATGACATGGACCCCCTTCCTCAACCACAATAATTCATTGATCTGGAGGTGCAGGACACAATGGAGGAGGACAGAACACTCTCAAACAGTCACCACTCACACTCAGTATTACTGCCTGACAAACTAACAGGTAACACTGACCACTAAGGTAAGTCTAAACATAAGAAGAGTAATCTTTGCCAGCCGAATAAGATGATGTTAAGATCAACTACTAAAGGTCATAAATCATGTGAACAATGACACACACCTTAACCATCAATTTTTTAGTTTGGAACCTTAGGGGTATGGAATCTTCAATGATCCTATTAAAACATCTAGTTAATCAGAAGAAAATACAACTTCTTTGTATCGTTGAACCTATGCATGATAACAGTCAATGTCAATCCTATATGGAAAAGCTCAATTTCTCACATAATCTTCCTCTACATAATGGAAAAATCTGGCTAATGTGGAATGATTCTATATATGTTTCCCTGATTTCCCATCATAACCAATTTCTGTATGTTAAAATAACCCACCCAATTTCAGCTTCTGACATGGAAGCTGTATTTGTTTATGCCCTCAGAACTAGGGATGGTAGGAAGTCTTTATGGTATGACCTGAGTCTCCTACCCAAGAATGACACTATTTTCATAGGAGGTTTTAACATAATCACCTCACTTACAGAGTACAAGAGCCCTAGCTCCCCTTCTTTAGGTAGTATCAGAGATTTCAATAACTGGATTAATTATACTGGAATTCAAGAAATTAATACTGTAGGAAATTTATTCACTTGGACAAACTCTAGGCTAAGGAATCCCACCTCTAAGAGATTAGATAGAAGTCTATGTACTATTCAGTGGAACACAAAAATTCCAGCATCTTCTATCCAAATCCTGAATAGACAATCCTCGGATCATTCCCCTCTTCTCCTACAGGTATCATCACTAGTTCCCTCTCACCCTAAACCTTTTAGGTTCATAAATACCTGGTTTAACAGACCAGAATTTATAAACCTAGTCGAAGAAAACTGGACCTCCTCTACTCCTCAGTCAGGAATGTTAGGTTTCTATCTAAAACTGATTAGACTTAAAAAATGATAAAGATTTGGAACAGGGATTGCTTTGGTAACATTGATCCTAATGTAACTACTGCGGAGGAAAATCTTAGATTACAGGAATCTATTTATGACTCCACCCCCTCCGATTCAGAACTAATCAAACTAAATGAGAAGAGGACCTTATTACTTAGAGCTTTAAAGGAAAAAGAAAAATTCTGGAAACAGAAAGCAAGATCTAAATGGTTTAAACTTGGTGATAATAATACTCAGTTTTTCCATAAAACTGTATAGAAAAAGAACTGTGGGTTACATATTTCAAAAATTAAAAACAGACATGGACAATGGCTTAATTCCCAATCAGATATCCAAAAAGAAGCCTATGAATATTTTTTGAGCTGTTATCTGAGCCTAACCAATCGGTTAACAACACTTACTACCCACATTTTCTTAGCCAAATACCAACCATCCTTACTGAATAGGACAATCTCTCTCTATCCAAACCAGTTTCAGAAGAGGAACTCAAACTAGTTATTATGAGTTTGAACAAAAACAGTAGCCCAGGTTCTAATGGTTTTTCCTGTAAATTCTATACCAAATGATGGGATTTCATTAAGGTAGATCTTACATCTACTGTAAATGATTTTATCTTAGGATTAGATATGCCAAGGGGTATCTCTAGCACATGGATAACCTTAATTCCAAAGAAAAAAACACCTTCCTCCTTTGATGATTACAGATCCACCATCCTTTCAAATGATGTAAATAAGATATGATCTAAGGTTCTAATGGAAAGACTGAAACCTTCTATAGAGAATTTAATTTCACATAATCAAACTGCTTTCATGAAAAACAGAGACATTTCTGACAACATACTCTATCTTCAGGAAATGATAAGATTTTTAGACAAAAAAATAGAGTGCCTAATTGTATACTTAAACTGGACCTCAGGAAAGCTTTTGATAGGGAAATTGAAACTTTAAAAAAAACATACTTTGTAGATTTGGTTTCACTGGTAATTTCTTGACTGTAGTGATGAACAATCTCTCCCAGGCACATTTCTCTGTGCTCATAAATGGTAATCCGGTTGGTTTTTTTAAAGCTACCCGAGGCATCAAACAAGGTGATCCCTTATCCCCCTTTCTTTTAAACATTTTTTAAGAAGCTTTCTCTAGGAGTCTCTCTTTCATTTTTTTTGAACAATAGTCTTACATGCTATCAGTTGCCTTATGCCATCACACCAGTCTCCCATTTAATGTATGCTGATGACACCATCATTTTTATGCAGGCCTCAAAACCTAACCTAATTAAGATCAAAGTTTTTCTAGAAATATTTGAATCTACCTCTGGCCAGAAATTTAACTTTGAAAAATCCAATTTTTATATTAGAAAACGAGCTAATCCTGCTAGGATAAATCAGGTTAGGACAATCTTAAAAATGAAAAAAGGGTCTTTTCCATTTAAATACCTTGGTTGCCCAAATTTTAAAGGTAGAACACTTAACATATACTTCCAACCTCTATTGGAACTCTTAGATAAAAAACTGATGAATTGGAAAAATAAGTGGTTAAGTTCAGGAGGTAAACTGACTCTCATTCAATCCTACCTATACTCCTTACCAAAACATATATGGACTGTCCTTAAGCCACCTATTCATATACTTAAGACACTAGAGAGAAAGATGTCCAGATTTTTTTGGGGAGAAACTGAAGGAAAAAGGAATAAGGTTTGGAAAAAATGGTCTGACATAGCTATCCATAGGTCCCAGAATGGTTTAGGTTTTAGATCGGTTCAGGCAATAGTTGATTCTTGTTCACTTAAACTATGGTGGAAAAGCCAACTGGGTACTACTATGTGGGCTAAAATGATTTGGTCTTTGCCTCAAACTCATAGAAAATCCCAGACTTGGAAGAGAATTTTCTCTGTAAATTCATTTGCTGAAAATAACACTATGGTTATTCATGGGCGAGGTAACTGTAATCTCTGGACTGCTAACTGGTGCCCGAATGGGACACTTTCTAATTATGTCCCCCCCTCTATCCTTTCTCCTCTCTCCTCTTGCTCAGTTGCTCATTTCATCTATAACAGAGACTCTATACTGCCTCAGATTTCACCTTTTTTAGAACATGATACTCTCACTTTCTTGCAGTTGGCAGATATTAATGAAGACATAGAGGATAGACTTATCTAGAAACCAGAGGTGATAGGAGCTTTTACTTTTAGATCAGCCTACAAGGCTCTCACTTTCTCAACAGGTACTTTTCCTGCTACTAATCTTATATGGAATCCCAGGCTGCAGAAAAAGATCTCTATTTTTACCTGGAAATTGCTACACTCTTTCTTGCCTTTTGATGATGTCTTAATGAATTGTGGTTTTAGCCTAGTTTCAAAATGCCCTGCATGTAACCATTCTGATTCTCTCCAACACTTTTTCATCTCATGTCCCCTGGCTCGATCAATATGGAATGATATGGCTGCTTTCTTGGGTTTTAACCTCCATAGTCTAGATTCTTTAACTAGTAGGTTCTTTGCTTATTGGAATTGTCATGATCTTCCCAGAATGCACCAACTGATTTGTGTAATGCTTCCCCCTCTGATCTGCTGATCCCTATGGAAAGCCAGAAATGGTTTCTATTTTGATAGCAAAAATTTCTCTCCAGTGCATATATGCAACGAAGTACGGGACCTTATCTTCCTATTCTTCTCTGCCAAGCCTTGTCTCTCTAACTCACACCATACTATGATCCTTAACATCTCTTTACTGATCCCTTCCCTTAGAGCACCACCAAAACCTTCCATCTCTATTGTCTACTAGGAAAGGCCAGAACCAAATAGCATAAAAATAAATGTAGATGCCACCTGGTCTTCTACTAACTCCACTCTTGGCCTTATTTCCAGAAACTGTAATGGTATACCATGCCACATAAAATCCACTAACACTTCAGCTAAATCACCACTTGAAGCAGAAATCAAGGCTATTTTATTTGCCTGTCAGGCTTTTCCATCTTTGGACAGTACTTTCATCATTGAATCTGACTCTCTGCTTGTAGTGAAAATGATCAAGAACCCATATTCTGCCCATTGGTTACTATATCCTTTAGCTTTTAAGGTGCACTCCCTATTAAAATATGCCAATCTTAAACATATTTTTAGGGAATGTAACTCTGTTGCAGATGCAATTGCAAAGGATCATCCTGCCCACATTAGGGATCTCTCTCTGAACCATTCTAACATCTCTATACACATCAGAGGACTTATCAATCTAGATAGGGATCATACACCCTACATTAGAACACATAGGCATGCCACAAAGAACGACTGATACTGTTGATTTTTCCGTTGGTTTTTTTCAGGTACCTGTGCACTTTCTCCCTCTCAGTAATCCAACACTACATCCCAGTCCTCCCGGCTGCTCTTCACCTCAAGAACTGAAGTTGCTTAATACTCCACTATTGCTTTTTTACTGCTCACAATCTCCTACAGTGAACCATTTGCTAGGTTCCAATTTTTTTGACATGCCTGAATGAAGTTGCCTGGCCAAAGTAAAGAATTAACACACGGGGTGGAGATTATTTTCTTTGGAATCGCAACTACCATTCCTACTCTTTCTCTTATCTCTAGTTCTAAATAACTCTCTAATATCACTAGATGCTAGGTATTCTTTTGGAGGCAACTATGTTGCCTCAGTGGACAGTCTGTAAAAATTTCTACTTCCTTGTATTTGCTTTCACAAAGGCCTGGGGACCCTTATATATAATCCCCCACCCTAGGGTGTTTTTATTAAAAAAATGGTGGAACTAAGAGCATCCATCATAATGGTAGGAGGAGCTCAGATTTACTTTTTCTAACTTTCCATATTATCTATATATAATAAGATTTCATTCACGCAAGATTCAACTTCTAACAATGAACATTTCACTATCATCCACTCCCTCCATTCCATAACTATTGACCTATTTACTTTTTTACGGACATGAATGATCATGTTTGACCATTAACATCTCTACCTACTTATAATATTTTTGCATATAAAATTGATATTTAGAAAATAGATGTTAAGATTAATCTAACAATATCTCACATGATAGGTTTATTATACATATATTAATTTATATTAAGTTCAAAGTTTACCAATATTGACTTTGAAAAAGTAAATATGCCAATAATTTTGGACGGGGGGAGTATTATGTTTATTTAAGAAAATGTAAGAGGCAGTCGATGCCACATGACCTTTTCCTACAAGTTTAAATTAGGAAAAGAGAGGTGCTTGCTCCTTATTTAAAGAGTTCCTCTCCTTGTTAAAGAGTAATAAATAATGGTTGATCCTTATTATGAGTACTGCTTAATCTGGTTACTATATAAAAGAAATACTCCAAAACCACACGCTTGTGTCAACCATCGTCAGAGGCATATTGATCATTTTGCAGGCAAGCCGAACGTGTGCCCCTGCATGTGCTCTCAAGTGGCCGCCCAAAATGACGTCATTTTAGGCACCTATTTTGTCATTTTGTGCATCCCATTTTTCAAAAGTTGCGGCGCCACCATGTGCGTCTGCATGTGCTGCCAGGTGGCCGCCCAAAGCGAGGTCGTTTTGGGCACCCATTGGAGGGGTACCCATTGGAGGGGTACCAATTCGAGAGGTACCCATTCGAGAGGTACCCTTTGGAGAGGTGCCCATTCGAGAGGTACCCTTTGGAGAGGTACCCATTTGAGATGTATCCATTCGAGGTTCGAGAGGTGAAGGTTCCAGTGAAGATGAGAGGTGAGAATTCAAGTGGGGGGTTCCAGAGGTAATGGTTGGAGAGTTACCAATTCGATAGCTGAATGTTCAGTTGGAGAGGTTCCAGATGTGAAAGTTCAGTTCAAAAGGTTCAAGTGGAGGGGTTCCATTGGAGGGGCCCGAAAGGTACCCATTCAAGAGGTCAGAGTTCAGGTGGAGAGGGTTTAAGTGGAGAGGTTCGAGAGGCAACAATTTGAGAGGTGAAGGTTGAAGTTTAGAGGGTTCAAGTGTAGGGGTTCGAGATGTGAAGGACCCTGGTGGGATTTGAGAGGTTAGAGTTCGAGAGGTACCGATTCGGGAGGTACCCATTTTGAGAGGTACACATTCGAGGGGTTCCATTTCGAGAGGTGAACTTTCAGGTGGAGGGGTAAACTTCCAGGTGGAGAGGTTCCGTTGGATGCATTCGAGAAGTGCCCATTCGAGAGGTGTAGTTTGAAGCCGAGAGGTGCCATTCAAGAGGTGCACATTCGACCGGTTCCCATTCGAGAGTTGAACTTTCAGGTGGAGGTGTTCCATTGGACGAGTTCTAGAGGTACCGATTGGAGAGGTGCCCACTCGAGAGCTCTCCATTCGAGATTTGAACTTTCAGGTGGAGGAGTTCCATTGGATGTGTGCGAGAGGTATGCATTCGAGAGGTATCCATTCGAGAGGTATCCATTCGAGAGGTAAAGTTTGAGGTTGAGGGGTTCCATTGGATGGGTTTGAGAGGTACCCATTCGAGAGAACCCATTCGAGAGTTAAACTTTCAGGTGGAGGAGTTCCATTGGATGTGTTCGAGAGGCACCCATTCGAGAGGTACGCATTCCCGGTGACATTGTTCCCATCAACGAATAAATAAACTATGCAGAAAGCAAATATTATAAACATTGTTCCCCCTTTTTCCCCCCTAATCCAAACTTTTTCCCCAGAATTTGGAATCGTACTGTTATGAAATTGCGTTCTTTGTTCTTTTCCCGGTAAATGCTTGTGGGTGTTTGAATTTCAGGTCTTTGGCCAAGTTTATATAACATTAAAAAAAATTTGGTTATAAAACCTAGAAACATACCGATGGAGGCCGTTGATCGATTAGACAAAAATGCTAAGAGGAGGAAGGCTTATGCTGAATTATCACCTGAGGCAAAGGGATAATTATTGCAGTGAAGAAAAGAGCAGGATGCTTTAAAGCATTCTTTTAAGTCAGTGGAGGGTTCGATGGTAAATGATATTGGTATGTGTTTTTGGTCATAATTTTTCCCCCAGTTTGAACACCAGTGTCATGATTACTGCAGATATCGCCGCTGCTTGCTTCCATTGTGAGCTCCATTTTCTGTTATTTTAACGAATGGTCATCATACAAGGGGTGTTTTGGTTTACCACTGTCACATATATGCAACAATGGAATTATGAACATTCATATTAGAATCAAATTTACTAAAAAAATTTCTAGAGGGGCTGAAATTGAACAGGTTGCAGGAGATCCATCAGCTATCAACAATAAAATTTCTAAGAGAAGAAAGGCTTATGTTCATATCCCTAGAAAAATAAAATTACTAATGCTCCAACGAAAAAGAGAGCAAGCCGCACTAAGACGTTCATCTCAAACATCCCATCAACAGCCGGTGGCAGGTTTGTGTGTACAATTTTAAACTGTATTTATTTATCTTCTTCTGTTTATATAATCGGCTGTTTGAATTTATTACTTTCAGTTCATGGAATACAGGTTCAAAGAGGAAACCGCAAACATCTTCCTCTGGGCAATTATCCGCTGATGGTGCATTCCCATCGAGGAATTTGATGGATAATAGTAGTTATGGCAATGCAGAGCTAGGTGGCTTCTCATGATGATTTATTAATCATTGAGTCAAATGATTTGAGTGTCCAGTAAATTCGGAATCTGCAAGCTAATGCACCATCGAGGAATTTGATGGATAACAGTAGTTATGGCAATGCAGAGCCAGCATGATTGGTGTCCTCTCATGATGATTTATTAATCATTGAGTCGAATGATTTGAGTGTCCAGCAAATTTGGAATCTGCAAGCTTGCTGTAGGGGTCAGTTCCTGTTTACATGCTCATTGTATTCCTTTGTACCTACCTTTGTAGCATTATGTTTTGTCAGAGATTTTGATTTGTATCTGTGGCATTATTTGGTCAATGTCAAACTTGCTTGACTGTTATATATAGTTAAATTGATTCACAGTGATTAGTATATCCATTTCTCTATGTTTTCTTGGCAGATACTTACTATGCATTCTTGCCTGCAGCATATGGTTCATTTTCCAATTCTGTTGCATCTCTGCGAAGAAATATTTCAGCTGATATTTATGCTCATGGTTACCACGCAGTATCCTCTTCTTCATATGTTCATTTTGCCAACACCAGCTCTGTATGTCTATATATATTTGTGTATCATTCATCGTTCTTTCTTGACATATATAGCATTTTCTTTACTGTGTATTCCAACCTGCAACATATAATTCTTTTTCTTCTCGCAATGCTTTCTCACAAGGAAATTCTCCAGTTGATATTTCTGGTCATGTTCGCCAAGCAGGGTGTTCCTCTTCTCATACTCATTTGCCAGTTATCAGTTATGCAATTCTTTATAGTACAAGGGATGGAAATTTACCTTCTGCTTCTGCAGGTTTGTTTTCTTTTGGTTTATCATTAGTGCTACTTTGATCTTTATCAGATATTTATTTTAGCTCTACGTTAAAATTTACATGTAATTAAATGGCTGATATCCAAATGTGATACTCTTCAGTAAAATAGCTGGTATTTATATGTGTGATCAATAAATTAAATTATATCATTACTGAATCAACAATTGCAGCAAAACAATGACATTAGGTTAGGTTTAACTGACTGGTGGTTATTTGTAGTATATTTAATTTTTTTTTTCGTTCAGGTCCACTGAAAAAGAGAAAGTATAAAAATATTGCTCTGGGAGATAATATTCCCACCTCTGCACATACATTACCTGTAATGACCGATTGTGTTCATTGCAAGGCAAAGAGATTTAAGGAAGAGTTAAATCTATTCTGTTGTTTTGGAGGGGAAATTTACTTGCCATCCGTGCTAATGCTAGACCAATTAAGAGCTCTTTTTGTTGGCATCACACCGCAGTCTATCCATTTTAGGAAGAATGTTCGGACCTACAACCATAACCTAGCATTTACAACTTTGAGTGCAGGTTATGATCGCAACTTAACTACTAATGCCGGTGGAATTTATACCTTCAAAGTTCATGGTAAAATGTATCACTACCTGAAACCTTTGAAAGGTTCTGAGGGAGACGAACCTGCTGGTGTTCAACTGTATTTTTTTTACACAGACTTTGAGTTGGAAAAGAGAATGGGGTTTGACTGTGCTGAAAAATTCAATGAGGAAACGATGAAATTGTTGATGGATATATTGAGAGATAATCCATATTATCATTTCTTTAAGCACTTGAAAAATAATGACAGTATTGAGACGAAGACTATTGTTCTAAGTGCAGACCCAAAACTTGATCAGAGGCGATACAACATTCCAACGGTTTCACAGGTTGGTAGTATATTTGTTGAGCCATTCGAGGAAGACACAATGAGAACTGTACCTGTTCAAGTCTACATCAGTGATGGTAAAACTTATAATATCAAACATTATTACGGATGTTACGATCCAAGGCAATATCCTTTAATTTTTCCGAGGGGTCAATCTGGTTGGCATTTGAATATTAAAAGGATTAGGAAGAGGCATATGGTCTGTGAAGAGTCTGGAGGTGAAATGATGGTCCTTGATTGTCCTCAATCACTAATAGATTATGAGAGTAAAGGTTTGTAATCAACTTTTAAATTCAATAGTTGTGTTGTTTTTATTTTTTGACAATTTACACTACTACATATTTATGTTTTACTTTCCTTACAGTTGTCAGTGATGGAAAAAAAATAAGGATGCAGTTACTGCAAGGGAGTACTACTACTATAAATTTCAAATGAGGTCAGAAGATGAATCGGTGTTTCTACATGTTGGACGCCTCTTACAACAGTTTGTTGTTGATGCTTACATTAAAATAGAAACCAGCTGGTTGGAATTTTTTAGGGACAAACAGGGGCAGTTCCGAACTGAAATGGCGCAAGGTCTTATAGATGGTATGAATGCTGGTTTAGTAGAGGGATCCGCACTTGGTCGTCGGGTGATACTTCTAGCTTCATTTATAGGTGGTCCTAGAGATATGCGTCGTAGGTATCTTGATGCCATGGCCATCATTCAGAAATTTGGTAAGCCTGATATATTCCTGACCATGACTTGTAATCCCTATTGGGCAGAGATTTAAGAAAACCTTCATTTTGATGAAGCTGCAAATGATAGGCTAGATTTACTTGCAAGAGTTTTCCGCGCTAAAGTTTATGAGCTGAAGGATGACATTATTCATAAGGATATTTTTGGTACTGTGAAATCTTTGGTGTACGTTATTGAGTATCAAAATATAGGTCTGCCTCACTGCCACATGTTAATCATTCTAAAACCTGGTTGTAAACCTTTGGGACTGGATGCTTATGATAAAATTGTTTGTGCCGAGCTGCCGGATCCAGACAAGGAATCATATCTTTCTAGTATTGTCGGCAAAAATATGATGCATGGACTATGCAGTAGATTGAATCCTAAAAGCCCCTGCATGAGGAATGGTAAGTGTAAATTTGGATTCCCTAAACCATTTACACAGTCAACATGTCATGCAGAGGATGGTTATCCAGTATATAGAAGGAGAGACGATGGTAGAACAGTTACCATAAAAAATGTGCTCTAGGAAATAACTGGGTTATTGACTATAATAAATACTTATCCGCAACATATGAGTGTCATATAAATGTGGAGATTTGCTCAACTATTCAGCTCATCAAGTATGTTCACAAGTATATCTTTAAGGGCAGTGACCAAGTTGGCTTTGCATTACAGGGTGGTGGACAAGATACAATTATTGATGAAATCAAATTGTATCAAGTTGGTCGTTGGATTGGTCCATCTGAAGCAACTTGGAGAATGTATGGTTGTTAAACCATATGCAGCCTACTGTTTACTCTCTTCAAGTCCACTTACCAGGTCAACAATATATTACATTTCACAAGAATGCCGCTCTTGAGTCGATTACTGCAAATGAGTTTCTTAGTAGAACTACACTTACATCTTTTTTTAAAATGAATACATGTGACCCTGATGCAAAAGAACTGAAGCTCTTATACAAAGAATTTCCAGAACACTTTGTGTGGTCAACATCGAACAGGACTTGGGCGAAGAGAAAATTCAGGAATGTTATCGGTAGGCTGGTTGCAGTGAGTCCCACATAAGGTGAACGCTATTACTTAAGGCTTCTTCTATCTCATGTTAGATCACCAACGTTCTTTGAAAACTTGAAGAGTGTGCAAGGAAGTAAATACAATACTTATAGAGAAGCCACAATTGCATATAGTTTGTTGACTTCAGATACTTATATTGAAGATGCCCACAGGAAGCTTGTTCATTCAAGATGCCATTAACTTTGAGATCTTTATTTGCTATTTTGTTGGTATTTTGCTCACCACATCCGAAGGAATTATGGCTCAGGTTCAGAGATGAACTATGTTCAGATTTTCTGAAAAAAGTCAACACAGCCCCATCTCACTGAATCTTTTATAAATACAAATGTTTTGAATATTATAAATGGATTTTTGTTTGAAATGGGTAAGGATATTGAACATTATGGTTTGATGGATAGTATAGCTGGTGTATCAGCTGATGAGGTCTTAACACGTGAAATAGTTAGTGAGAGAAGTATTCAAATTTCTGATGAAGAATTACTACTACCCAATCTATTAAATGTTGAGCAAAGGCTGGCATATGATCGGATCATGCAAAGTGTTATGGCCAACAGTGGAAAATCTTTCTTTATTGACGAACCTGGTGGTACAGGAAAAACTTTTTTGTATAGAGCTTTGCTTGCGACATTGCGGTCTGAAGGTCATATTGCACTGGCTGTTGCATCTTCTGGAGTAGCCGCCTCTGTGTTGCCTAGAGGAAGGACTGCACATTCCCATTTCAAGTTTCCATTTGATTGTTTCGACACCAAAGTTTGTCAATTGAGCAAGCAGTGTAGTTTAGCAAAGTTAATAATAGAAGCTATGTTGATTGTTTGGGATGAGGCCACAATGGCAAAACACCAACCGTTAGAAGCTTTGGATATGTTACTAAAAGATCTCATGGATACCGATACTTCATTTGGTGGTAAGGTTGTTCTTTTAGGAGGAGATTTTAGGCAGACTTTACCTATTATACCAGGTGCATCAAGAGATGGAACAGTTCAAGCATCCAGTGTATATTCTCATTTGTGGCCAAAATTGGAAAAGCTACATCTTCAAAAAAACATGAGGGCCTTAAATGATCCTCAAATTCACTCTTTTTTACTATGTATAGGTGAAGGGACAGAGCATATTTCCTGTAATGAGGAGATCAAATTGCCAGCTCCATCCAAAAGCAAGACATTTTTATCCTTTTCGCACAAGTCTTCTACATAGTGAATGGATTATTAATGGAGACATTGAAAATATTTGAATTGTTTACATGTTGATTCAATGTGTGTTCACAGCTTTAGCTGCATATGCAGTACATCTAATTGATATGATAGGAAGGTGTGTTTTGGCTGTAACAAATGTTGCTTTTGACAACATAAATAGCTTTTTTATTGATGCTTTTCCTGGCACCCTGAGATTTTATTAGTACAGATAGAACTTTGGGTGAAAACAATTAGAGTGATCATGAGGATTTTCTTAATACACTTAATCCAAAAGGCCTCCTACCCCATAGATTAGTGTTAAAACCAAATTGTCCTATCATGCTCATACGTAATTTAAATCCAACCGAGGGACTGTGTAACGGAACTCGATTAATTTTTCATGAGTTGTCTCAATCAACCATTAGGGATGAGATGGCTTTTGGGCTTTATAAATGCAAACAAGTCTTTATTCCTAGAATACCAATCATTTGTGACCAAAGTAGTAAGACCTCCATCCCATTTAAAATATTTCAATTCCCAGTGCGACTCTGTTTTGCTATGACAATCAATAAGTCCCAAGGCCAGACATTATATTTTGTTGGACTATATTTAGAACAGCCTGTGTTTTCCCATGGTCAGTTTTATGTTGCTTTATCCCGAGTAAAAACCTCTAAATCTGTGAAGGTTCTTTTGACACCTCCGACATTTGAGGGCGCATGACTAAATAACAAAACTAAAAATATAGTTTACATGCTTTCATTATTTTCTACCTATATTCAAGGCATGTATTTTTTTAATAAAGTTTTGCTTCTTTGCGGTTAATGTTGATGTGCAGATTTCAGATTCAGAACCTATTGTCCAATATAATGCAATGAAGATCTCGTTATGTATATCTCATTGGACCTATATTAATGGTATGTGTTTAATAGTTCTTTAGATAATCAATTGTAGTAATGCAATATTCAAATTCTTTCACCTCTAGCGGAGAGGGTTCTACTGGAGTAAGTCAAATATGTCAGGAACACTTGAGTAAACACATCAGTCAAATCAGGTTCTATTGGAGTGGAGAGGTTTGAGTCAAAATGGTTCGAGTGGAAGGTTTGAGTGTTAAGGTTCGACTAGAGAGGGTTCGAATGGAAGGTTCGAAAGTTAAGTTTTGAGCCTAGAGGGTTCGAATGGAAGGTTCGAGTAGTAAACATTTCATTAGAGTTTAAGCGGTCAAAGTTCTAGTGGAAATTCAAAAGTTGAGAATTCATTCCTGGGGTACTAATTCGAGAGGTGAGCATTCAAATGCAGAGAGTTCAAGTGGGGAGGTTCCATTATAGGAGTTCGAGAGCTAATGATTAGAGAGGTGAATGTTCAGGTGACGAGTTTCCAGTGGAGGGATTCGAGTGATACTGATTGGAGAGGTGAAGGATAAGCTGGACAGATTGAATTGGAAAGGTCGGAGGGGTATTGGTTCAAGAACTGAACATTCAGGTGCTGAAGGTTACATTCGAGGGATTCCACTCGAAGGGTTCATCAGGTACTGATTCGAGAGGTGAAGATTCAGTTGGAGAGGGTTTAAGTGGAAGGGTTCCAGTTGAGAGGTTCGAGAGGTGCTTATTCGAGAAGTTAACTCCAGGTGCTCTCTCTCTCTCCAACGGAGAGGTTCGAGAGGTACTCATTCGAGAGTTGATGTTTCAGGTGTACCACTCCAATCACCACCACTCGAACCTTCAATGGAACCTTCACCTCTCCAACCTCCAATGCAACCTTTACCTCTCGAACCTCACCTATCAAACATCCAATGGAAGCTTCACCACTTGAGTGAACACATCAGTCAAATCAAGTACAATATATTACTGTTCCACCATCTCTTAAAACTGGTTGTTGACCAGAATGTTTCATCGGGTATCGTGTTGTCCTGTTCCAGCTTCTCCTCATCATTTGCACAGTTTCCTATACCCTTCCTTGTTATCTTCTTATTTTTTATATATATTATATATATATATATATAAGTACAATATATTATTGTTCCTCATTGTCTTAAAACTGTTTTTTCACCAGAATCTTTCCTTGGGTACAGTGTAGTACTGTTCCACATTCTCCTCATCATTTGCACAATTTCCTATACTCTTCCTTCTTATCTCCTTATCTTATTATTATAATAATCTTTCCTTGGATATAGTATAGTATTGTTCCACCTTCTCTTAATCATTTGCACAATTTCCTATACTCTTCCCTCTTATCTCCTTATCTCCTTATTATATTTTATTTTATATATATAAGTATAGAGTCTATTACTGTTCCACCTTCTTTTAAAACTATCTGCTCTAGAGATAACGTCCTTTAAAAGATTAAAGGAAGATCTTCCACTCCTGGTAACTTCCTTTAATCCTCTTTCCTTATTTGTTCTCTCTTTTTTAATGTTGTTACACAATTTCAAAACATTATGCTAATGTTTTTCTCCTTTGGTGATTTCTAATAACATATAATTACACCAGCAACGTAAGTGCTCTACAAGTATCGAATCTGAAAACTAAATGCAACTATACATGTATTATACTATGAATTTCCATACTTCAAACCTTTACTGAAATATTGATCCAGTTAGAGATGTCATTATATGTGATGTAGGAACTATGGCATCAGAAAAAGCCATTGATAAACTACGCAATACTGATTGCCCTTGGATCAGAGTCGTTACAGTCGACAAAAAATTCTCTGTACTTCAAAGCCAAAAGAGTCATACAAAAGTCCAAAAATTCATTTTTCTGATGAAAAAGGTAATCAACTCTTTTTTATAATAGTCTATAATACCATTATTTCTCGTACCGATAGGTTTACTGATGATATAGGGAGCCAAAGTGGAAGGTATAATGTTTAACAAAGCATATGAAACCCTGACCCAAATAATTCAGGTTTATAACAGGTACAAGATATCGAATGCAAACATAAGAGAAATTGATCCCAGATATAAAAAGGGCGATATAGCAATACGGTGGATCATTGACACCAGTACAGTTATTGAAGAAATGCCTAATTCCGGCCATCTCATTTCAGCTCAACATTCCTATGTACCATTTGAAAGAATCCCCGAACATGTCAATAAACCTGAAGAACTGATAGGTAATGATTTCCCAATGTGTCTCTTTAACTTAAATCTGAACATATTTTTTGTCTTTCCTGATGGTATAAAATTACAGATGTTATAGGGGTTGTGGCTCAATGCATTCCAATTCGCATTGTCAAAACAACGACTGGCTCTAAGAAAATTCAAAAGTTTGTTCTTATTGATGAAAAGTAAGAAAAATAAGTTTTTGTTGCAAAATTATTATATAATTATCTTCTACATTTCAATTTACCTTAATGTTTGTCATCCATGTTTAGATTACAAGCTTTGACTTTCACTATGTGGCAGGAATTTATTGAAAATGAAGGCAAACAATTGCAAGCCACTGTTGATGACCTGCCAGTACTAATTTGTCGTCGACTCAAGGTTGATTCCTTTCAAGGTATTATATTTGTAAAACCATCACTGTCTAACCTCCATTTCATTATCAAACAACTTCTATTAACATTTTCACTTTTGCTTTATTCAGGGATAGAAGTATCAACACATTACAGATCATCCCTTTTAATTAATGGCACTGACAGTCAATCTTTGGAATTGAGAAAATGGTACTATTGTTTTTCATTTATATGATATGATGATAGGTATATTCAAAGCAATGCTTACATTTATTGCTATAATAATTTTGCAGGGCAAAACATCACAAGGAGCTCACAGACACCATCACTAGCTTCAACCAATCCTTGGAAAAAATTCCACCAACAACTTTGGAAGCTGTCTACACTTCAGTTGGTTATATTCTACCAACTCAAAAGGTAAAAATAATGTTCCATTTTCCCCCAGCACCAAGTTTTGCTCTTTAGTTTGGCCGTTATTTGTGGCTGAACAATTTTCTTGATAAATAGATGGTAACTTCAGAGGTGAAGATATCTTTCAAAGACATCTCTCAGAATTATTACTATATACTTGCGTAAAATGTTTTCATTCAACAAGTGCCTCCTTACATTATGAATTCACCTGCAATTTATGTCTAAAGAAGAAACTTTCTCAACCAAGATTATAAACCAACCAACTCCTTTCATTATATATTGTTAATGTCTTAAGAATATATATTTGTTTAAATATCACATACTTACTACATTACTCCTATTCTTATTCCGAATGTGTTATTTGCGTAGGTGTTACTTCGAAGCATATCTTATCAATGACAGTGGTATTATCACTGCTACTTTCTTCGGTGAACCTGCTGAGAGATTATTGGGGTTGATAGCAATGGAAGCTATTGATGGAGTCACACAGGTTAGTGCCTTCTATTTTGACGTAGGAATCAGGACTTTTAATTTATCATTCCTATAATTATTTTGCTTTACTCCACCTGTTTTAAAAAAACATTCCAGAAAATTAAAACCCCTGCATTGGGTTTAAACATAACATACTTTTTATATTGATAAACCTGTAGGAATACATTGAAGATCGACATTCTATCATTGACAAAGTTGACCACGTTGTCTAAATTCAAATATCCAAATTAAAGGGTGGCCAGCTTACCCCGAGGTATACTGTGTTTAATTTTGCTGAAAAGCAATGCTTGCAAGACCATGTTTCAACTCTTCATTTGCCCAAAAAAGGTGATGATCAATCACATTTGGAGATTACAACTCCACCTGCTGCAACACAACTTACTATTCAAGGTACAACTGCATTTAATCTGATATAACACTCCTACCTTATCATTACATTTCCTTACTTCCTAATAAAAATATAATGCATGCTCCTTCAATCACAGACTCTACAGATTGTGAACCACCTTCACCAAAGGCAAAAAAGAACCTTTTTCCCCAATTTGAAAGTGAGGACTTTCAACTATCAAAGGTAGATGGGAAGAAACCTAAATTAGGCTAACTTCAACAGAAACCTTTTGTCGCATCGTTTCTCAAATCAAGTGACCTTTTGTTCTGCGGTGTTACCTTTTGTCACATCTTTAAGATATCTTTTGGTGCAAGTAACCTCTAAGGCTGATAAATTAAAGTTGTAGTACTATGTGACGATCAATTCAGTAACAATTCATTTGTTATCAGCTCTGTTGCTTAAATTTTTTTCAATGTGTTCGCATTGCATGTCTAAGAGATGTCAGAATTATTACTATATCACTGTCAGAATTATACATTGCTTGGTTGTATACTTTTCAAAAACTTTTACAAGTTGTTCAATAACGGCGTTTTAAATTTAACTGCCATGAAATAATACATTGAAAGTTGAACCAGCATAAATTTTGTGCATTTCAAGTTTAACCGTCATGAAATAATAGATATAAAATTTTAAACTAATCATATTTAAATTTAACAAATCCCTGTGGAAGTTCAACAGATGAAGGTACCCTTTGAGAGGTACCCTTTCGGGCAGCACCCATTCCAGAGGTGACGGTTCAAAGGGAGAGGTTCCATTGAATCCATTCGAGAGATGCCCATTCAAGAGTTACCGATTCGATAGGTGAAGGTTCAGGTAGAGGGGTTCGAGAGTTACATATTTGAGAGGTAAAGATTCAGTTGGAGAGGGTTCAAGTGGAGGTGTTCCATTGGAGGGCCTTTAGTGAAGGATGTCAAGAGTTAATGATTTGAAAGTTACCGATTCGATAGGTGAAGGTTCATATGGAAGGGTTTGAGAGATACCACTTCGAGAGGTGACAGTTCAGGTGGAGATGGTTCAATTTGAAGGGTTCAACAGGTACCCATTCGAGTGGCGAAGGTTATGGTCGAGAGAGCTCCATTGGATGGGTTCAAGAGGTAAGGATTCGAGATGTCAGACTTCCATTGGAGGTTCAAGAGGCCAAGGCTCCAGTGGAGATTCGAGAGGTGAAGGTTTAGGTTGAGAGGGTTCAATTGGAGGGGGCTGAGAGGTACCCATTCGAGCGATGAAGGTTCTGGTTGAGAGGGTTCCAGTGGATAGGTTCGAGAGGTAAGGATTCAATATGTGAGAGTTCCATTCGAGGTTGAAAAAGTGAAGGCTCCAGTGGGAATTTGAGAGGTGAGAGCTCGAGTGGAGGGTTTCGAGAGTTAATGGTTCGAGAGATACCGATAAGAGAGCTGAAGGTTCAGGTGGAGAGGGTTCCATTGGAGGGGTTCAAGAGGTACCCATTCGAGCAGTGTAGGCTCTGGTCGAGAGGGTTCCATTGGATGGGTTCGAGAGGTAAGTATTCGAGATGTCAGAGTTCCATTGGATAAGGTTCCATTGTATTCGAGATGTCGAGATGTCTAGTTCCATTGGAGGAGGTTCCATTGGAGGGGTTTGAGAGGTACCCATTCGAGCAGTGTAGGTTCTGGTCGAGAGGGTTCCATTGGATGGGTTCGAGAGGTAAGTATTCGAGAGGTCAAAGTTACATTCGATAAGGTTCAGTTGTATTCGAGATGTCGAGATGTCAGAGTTCCATTACAAGTTTGAGAGGTGAAGGTTCAGTTGTAGAGGGTTCAAGTGGAAGAGTTCCATTTGAAGGGCTCCAGAGATACCCATTTGAGAGGTGAAGGCTCCAGTGGAGATTCGAGAGATCAGAGTTCGAGTAGAGAATTTCGAGAGTTGATGGTTCGAGAGTTACCGATTCGATAGGTGAAGGTTTAGGTGGAGGGGTTCGAAAGATACTGATTCAAGAGGTGAGGGTTCAGTTGGAGGGATTCAAAAGAAACCTATTCGAGCGGTGAAGGTTCCATTGGATGGGTTCGAGACGTAAGGATTCGAGATATGAGAGTTCCATTGAAGGTTGGAAAGGTGAAGGCTTCAGTGGAGATTCAAGATGTGAGACCTCAAGTGAAGGGTTTCGAGACTTAATGGTTCGAGAGTTACCAATTCGATAGGTGAAGGTTTAGATGGAAGGGTTCGAGAGATACCGATTGGAGAGGTGAAGGTTCAGGTGGAGAGGGTTCCATTGGATGGGTTCGAGAGGTAAGGATTCGAGATGTCAGAGTTCCATTGGAGGTTTGAGAGGTGAAGGCTTCAGTGGAGATTCTAGAGGTCAAGGTTCAGGTGGAGAGGGTTCAATTGGAGGGGTTCGAGAGGTAGCCATTCGAGCAGTGAAGGTTCTGGTCGAGAGGGTTCCATTGGATGGGTTCGAGAGGTAAGAATTCGAGATGAGAGAGTTCCATTGGAGGTTTGAGAGGTGAACGTTCAGTTGTAGAGGTTCTAGTGACGGGATTCCATTTGAGGGGCTCCAGAGGTACCCATTCGAGAGGTGAAGGCTCCAGTGGAGATTCGAGAGGTGAGAGTTCGAATGGAGGGTTTCGAGAGTTAATGGTTCGAGAAGGTACCCATTCGAGTGGTGAAGGTTCTGGTGGAGAAGGTTCCATTGGATGGATTCGAGTGGTAAGGATTCAAGATGTGAGAGTTCCATTGGAAGTTACAAAGGTGAAGGCTCTAGTGGAGATTTGAGAGGTGAGAGGGTTCAATTGGAGGGGTTCGAGAGATACCCATTTGAGTGGTGAAGAAGGTTCCATTGGATTGGTTTGAGAGGTAAGGATTCGAGATGTTAGAGTTCTATTGGAAGTTCAAGAGGTGAAGGCTCCAGTGGAAATTCAGGAGGCGAGAATTTGAGTGGAGGGTTTTGACACTTAATGGTTCAAGAGGTATCTATTCGATAGGTGAAGGTTCAGGTGGAGGGGTTCAAGAGATACCGATTCCAGAGGTGAAGGTTCAGGTGGAGAGGGTTCGGTTGGAGGAACCCATTCGAGCGATGAAGGTTCTGGTAGAGAAGGTTCCATTGGATGGGTTCGAGAGGTAAGGATTCGAGATGTAAGAGTTCCATTGGAGGTTGGAAAGATGAAGGCTCCAGTGGAGATTCGAGAGGTGAGAGCTTGAGTGAAGGGTTTTGAGAGCTATTGGTTCAAGAAATACTAATTCGAGAGGTGAAAATTCAGGTGGAGAGGGTTCTATTGGAGGGGTTCAAGAGGTAGCCATTCGAGCAGTCAAGGTTCTGGCTGAGAGGGTTCCATTGGATGGGTTCGAGAAGTAAGGATTTGAGATTTGAAGTACCGATTCGAGAGGTACTGATTCAAGAGGTGAGGTTTCAGGTGGAGGGGTTCCATTGGATGGATTCGAGAGGTACCCATTCAAGAGGTGAACTTTCAGGTGGGGGAGTTCCATTAAATGCGTTCGATATGTACGCATGCGAGAGGTTCCATTCGAGAGGTATCTATTCGAGAGGCAAACTTTCAGGTGGAAGAGTTCCATTTGATGGGTTCGAGAGGTACGCATTCAAAAGGTACCATTTTGAGAGGTGAACTTTCAGGCGGAGGGGTTCCATTGGATGGGTTCAAGAGGTACACACTCGAGATGTACCCATTTGAGAGGTGCACTTTCAGGTGGAGGGGTTCCATTGGATGGATTCTAGAGGTTCCATTCGAGAGGTGAAGTTTCAGGTGGAGGTGTTCCGTTGGATCCATTGAAGATGCACCCATTCGAGATGTGTAGTTTCAGGCTGAGAGAAATAGGTTTGATTGTCCATCTTTTTGATATATCTAAGGCATTCTCCGGATAAATTGAGAGGTGAATGTTCAAGCGGAGAGGTTCCATTGGATGGGTTCGAGAGATACCCATTTGAAAGGTGAACCTTTAAGTAGAGGGGTTCCGTTGGATCCATTCCAGATGTTCCCATTCGAGAGGTGTAGTTTCAGGTGGAGGAGTTCCATTCAATGGGTTTGAGAGGTACGCATTCAAGAGTTGAACTTTCAGGTGGAGGTGTTCCATTGGATCCATTCGAGATGTACCCATTCGAGAGGTGTAGCTTCAGGTGGAGGGGTTCTTTTGGATGGGTTCGAGAGGCACCCATTAGAGAGGTGAACTTTCAGGTGGAGGGGTTCCATTGGATGAATTCTAGAGGTACTGACTTGAGAGGTTCCATTCGAGAGGCACACATTCGAGAGGTGAAGTTTCAGGTGGAGGTGTTCCATTGGATGGATTTGAGAGGTACCTATTCCAGAGGTGAACTTTCAGGTGGAGGAGTTCCATTAAATGTGTTCAAGAGGTACGCATGCGACAGGTTCCATTCGAGAGGTCTCTATTCGAGAGGCAAGCTTTCAGGTGGAGGCAGTGGCGGAACCAGGATTTTTTTCCAGGTGGGGCTGGAGGAGGGATGGACGGATGGTGGTGGGGCAGTGTCCGGAGTCTCCGGCCAGTGGTGGGACGTTGGAGGTGGCGGTGGCCGAGCTGGAGGCTGGAAGCTTGGAAAGCTGGGCACGCTGAAAGTGAGAATGTTTTGGATTTGTGCAAAATTTGGGTTTGTAGCAACGCTGAGAGCCTGAGAGTATCTTGTATTTGGGCCATCCATTTTTAGATTTTGGCCCAATATAAATACCCAAATTTTAAATTTCATTTTTTTCTTCTGCACTAATCAAAACAACGTCATTCGACTTGAGCCAAAACGACGTTGTTTTGATGTGTTATGGGCCAAAAAAAAGAAGACCTTCAGCGGCCTTCTTCCCCGATTGCTTATGCCGGAAATAAGAATAAAATGCCGGAAAAGCTCCGCTCCTCCGCCAGGAAACGCTTTTAACCACTACTACCATGACGCCTAAATCTCAGGTAGGGCTAGAGCCCTACCAGACGCCATGCTAGTTCCGCCAATGGGTGGAGGAGTTCCATTGGATGGGTTTAAGAGGTACGCATTCGAGAGGTGCCATTTCGAGAGGTGAACTTTCAGGCTGAGGGGTTCCATTGGAAGGGTTTGAGAGGTACGCATTTGAGATGTACCCATTCGAGAGGTGAACTTTCAGGTGCCCACTCGAGAGGTCCCCATTCGAGAAGTGAAGTTTCAGGTGGAGGGGTGGGGTTCCATTGGATCCATTCAAGAAGTATGCATTCGAGAGGTGAAGTATCAGGTGGAGGGGTTGTGTTGGATCCATTCGAGAGGGCCCTATTCAAGACGTTTAGTTTTAGTCCGAGAGGTACCATTCGAGAGGTACTCATTCGAGATCCCAACCCCAATACCCACAACGGTAAGGCTCACCGACCCCCATTCGAGACGTGTAGTTTCAGGTGCAGGTGTTCCATTGGACGAGTTATAGAGGTACCTATTGGAGAGGTGCCCACTCGAGAGGTCCCCATTCGAGAGTTGAAATTTCAGGTGTAGGAGTTCTATTGGATGTGTTCGAGAGGTACGCATTCGCGAGGTACCTATTCGAGAGGTGAAGTTTCAGATGAAGGGGTTCCATTGGATGGGTTTGACAGATACCCATTCAAGAGGTGAACTTCCAGGTAGAGGGATTTCGTTGGATCCATTCTAGATGTACCCATTCGAGAGGTGTAGTTTTAGGTGGAGGAGTTCCATTCGATGGGTTCGAGAGGTACGCATTCAAGAGTTGAACTTTCAAGTGGAGGTGTTCCATTGGATCCATTCGAGATGTACCCATTCCAGAGGTGTAGCTTCAGGTGGAGGGGTTCCATTGGATCCATTCGAGATGTACCCATTCCAGAGGTGTAGCTTCAAGTGGAGGGGTTCCATTGGATGGGTTCGAGAGGTACCCATTGGAGAGGTGAACTTTCAGGTGGAGGGGTTCCATTGGATGGGCTCTAGAGGTACCGACTCGAGAGGTACCCATTCGAGAGGTTCCATCAGATGGATTCGAGAGGTACCCTTCCGAGAGGTGAACTTTCAGGTGAAGGGGTTCCATTGGATCTATTCTAGAGGTACCCATTCGAGAGGTAAAGTTCAAGTGGAAGGGTTCCATTGGATCCATTCGAGAGGTACCCATTCGAGACGTTCCATTCAAGAGGTGAACTTTTAGGTGGAGGGGTTCCGTTGGATCCATTCGAGCAATACACATTTGAGAGGTGAGCTTTCAGGTGCATGTGTTCCATTGGATAGGTTTTAGAAGAGCCATTATGAGAGATGAACTTTCAAGTGGAGGGGTTTCATTGGACCCATTCGAGAGATACCCATTTGAGAGGTCCTAACCGAGAGGTTCCCACTCAAGAGGTTCCATTGGATGGATTCGAGAGGTACCCATTCGAGATGTGTAGTTTCAGCTGGAGGGGTTCTATTGGATCCATTAGAGATGTACCCATTCGAGCGGTTAAGTTTTAGGTGGAGGGGTACCAATGAATGGGTTCTACAGGTACCGATTTGAAAGGCCCCATTCGAGAAGTACCCTTTCAAGAGGTGAAGTTTCAGGTGGAGGGGTTCCATTGGACCCATTCAAGAGGTACCCATTCGAGAGGTCCCAGCTGAGAGGTTCCCACTCGAGAGGTACCCATTCGAGAGCTACCCTTCCGAGAGGTGAAGTTTCAGGTGGAGGGGTTCCGTTGGATCCATTCAGGAGGTACTCATTGGAGAGGTGAGGTTTCAGATGGAGGGGTTCCGCTGGATCCATTCGAGATGTACCCATTTGAGAGGTGTAGTTCCAAGTGGAGGGGTTCGACTGGATGGCTTTGAGAGGTTCCAATTCGAGGGGTTCCGTTGGGTTCTATCTGAGAGTTACCCTTTCAGGAGGTACCCATTCAAGAAGTGAAGGTTCAGATGGAGAGGTTCCATTGGATCCGTTTGAGAGATACCCCATTCGAGAGGTGAAGTTTGAGGTCGAGAAGTTCCATTGGCTCTATTCGAGAGGTACCCCATTCGAGAGGTGAAGTTTTAGGTGGAGGGGTTCCATTGGGTGGGTTCGAGAGGTTCCCATTGGAGAGGTGAAATTTTAGGTAGAGTGGTTCCGCTGGATCCATTCAAGATGTACCCATTCGAGAGGTGTAGATCCAGGTAGAGGGGTTCGATTGGATGGGTCGAGAGCTACCTATTCGAGAAATACCCATTCGAGTTGTGAACTTTCAGGCGGAGGGGTTCAATTGGATGGGTTCCACCCATTCGAGACGTAGCCATCCGAGAGGTACCCCACTTGAGAGGTGATGTTTTAGGTGGAGAGGTACCCATTCGAGAGTTGAACTTTAGGTAGAGAGGTTCTATTGGATCCTTTCGAGAGGTGAAGTTTTAGGTGGAGGGGTTACATTGGATGGGTTTGAGAGGTATCCATTCGAGAGGTGACGTTTCAGGTGGAGGGGTTCACCTGGATCCATTCGAGATGTACCCATTCAAGAGCTGTAGTTCCAGGTGGTGGGGTTCGATTTGATGGGTTCGAGAGGTACCAATTCGAGAAGTACCCATTCGAGATGCAAACTTCCAGGTAGAGGGATTCGATTGGATGGGTTCGAGAGGTACCCATTCGAGAGGTAACCACCCGAGAGGTGAAGTTTCAAGTAGAGGGGTTCCGTTGAATCCACTCGAGAGGTTCCCATTTGAGAGGTGAAGTTTCAGGTTGAGGGGTTCGATTGGATGGGTTCGAGAGGTACCCCACTCAAGAGGTGAATTTTCAGATGGATGGGTTACATTAGATGGGTTCAAGAGGTACCCATTCGAGTGGTGCCATTTTAGGGGGAGGGGTTCACCTGGATTCATTCGAGATATACCCATTCGAGAAGTACCCATTCGAGCTGTGAACTTTCAGGTGGAGGGGTTCAATTGGATGGGTTCGATAGGTACCCATTCGAGCCGTGGCCATCCGAGAGGTACCCCATTCGAGAGGTTCCCACTCCAGAGGTACCCATTCGAGAGTTACCCACTCTAGAGGTGAAGTTTTAGGTGGAGGGGTTTCATGGGATGGATTCCAGAGGTACCATTTGAGTTGTGAAGTTTCAGGTGGAGGAGTTTCGTTGGATCCACTCGAGAGGTACCCATTCGAGAGGTAATATTTCAGGTGGAGGGGTTCCACTGGATCCATTCGAGATGTACCCATTTGAGAGGTATACTTCCAGGTGGAGGGGTTCGACTGGACGGGTTTGAGAGGTTCCAATTCAAGGGGTTCCGCTGGGTTCCATCTGAGAGTTACTCTTCCAGGAGGTACCCATTTGAGAGGTGAAGGTTCAGATGGAGAGGTACCTCATTCGAGAGGTGAAGTTTTAGGTGGAGAGGTACCCATTCGAGAGTTGAACTTTCAGGTGGAGAGGTTTCATTGGATCCATTCGAGAGGTACCCCATTCGAGAGGTGAAGTTTTAGGTGGAAGGGTTACATTGGATGGGTTTGAGAGGTTTCCATTCGAGAGGTGACGTTTCAGGTGGAGGGGTTCAGCCTGATCCATTCGAGATGTACCTATTCGAGAGCTGTAGTTCCAGGTGAAGGGGTTCGATTGGATGGGTTCGAGAGGTACCAATTCGAGAAGTACCCATTCGAGATGGGAACTTCCAGGTGGAGGGATTCAATTGGATGGGTTCGAGAGGTACCCATTCGAGAGGTAACCACTCGAGAGGTACCCATTCAAGAGGTGAATTTTCAGGTAGAGGGGTTCGTTAGATCCACTCAAGAGGTTCGCATTCGTGAGGTGAAGTTTCAGGTGGGGGGGTTCGATTGGATGGATTCGAAAGGTACCCCATTCGAGAGGTGAAGTTTTAGGTGGAGGGGTTACATTGGATGGGTTCGCGAGGTACCTATTTGAGTGGTGCCATTTCAGGTGGAGGGGTTCACCTGGATCCATTCGAGATGTACCCATTCAAGAAGTACATATTTGAGCTGTGAACTTTTAAGGGAGGGGTTCGATTAGATGAGTTCGAGAGGTACCCATTTGATACGTGGCCATCCGAGAGGTTCCCACTCCAGAGGTACTCGTTCGAGAGGTACCCACTCCAAAGGTGAAGTTTTAGGTGTAGGCATTCCATTTGATGGGTTTGAGAGGTACCATTCGAGTGGTGAAGTTTCAGGTGGAGGGGTTCCATTGGATCCACTCGAGAAGTACCCATTCGAGAGGTAAATTTTTGGGTGGAGGGGTTCGGTTGGATCTATTCGAGATGTACCCATTCGAGAGGTGTAGTTTCAGGAGGAGGGGTTCGACTGGATGGGTTCGAGAAGTTCCAATTCAAGGGGTTCCGCTGGGTTCTATCCAAGAGTTACCCTTTCAGGAGGTACCCATTCGAGAGGTGAAGGTTCAGATAGAGATGTACCCCATTTCGAGAGGTACCCTATTCGAGAGGTGAAGTTTTAGGTGGAGAGGTACCCATTCGAGAGTTGAACTTTAAGGTAGAGAGGTTCCATTGGATCCATTCGAGAGGTAAAGTTTCAGGCAGAAGGGTTACATTGGATGGGTTCGAGATGTACCCATTTGAGAGGTGACATTTCAGGTGGGGGGGGGGGGGGTTCACTTGGATCCATTTGAAATGTACCCATTCGAGAGGTGTAGATCCAGGTGGAGGGGTTCGATTGGATGGGTTCGAGAGCTACCCATTCGAGAAATACCCATTTGAGCTGTGAACTTTCAGGTGTAGGGGTTCGATTTGATGGGTTCGAGAGGTACCCAATCGAGACGTGGCCATCTGAGAGCTACCCCATTCGAGAGGTGAAGTTTTAGGTGGAGGGGTTACATTGCATGGGTTCGAGAAGTTCCATCCGAGAGTTACCCTTTCAGGAGTTACCCATTCGAGAGGTGAAGGTTCAGATGGAGAGGTACCTCATTCGAGAGGTGAAGTTTTAGGTTGAGAGGTGCCCATTCGAGAGTAGAACTTTCAGGTAGAGAGGTTCTATTGGATCCATTCAAGAGGTACCCCATTCGAGAGTTGATGTTTTGGGTGGGGGGGGGGGGGTTACATTGGATGGGTTCAAGAGGTACCCATTTGAGAGGTGACGTTTCATGTGGAGGGGTTCACCCGGATCCATTCGAGATGTACCCATTCCAGAGGTGTAGTTCCAGGTGGAGGGGTTCGATTGAATGGGTTCGAGAGGTACCAATTCGAGATGTGAACTTCCAGGTGGAGGGATTCGATTGGATGGGTTCGAGAGGTACCCATTCAATCCGTGGCCATCCGAGATGTATCCCATTCGAGAGGTTCCTACTCCAGAGGTACCCATTCGAGAGGTACACACTCCAGAGGTGAAGTTTCAGGTGGAAGGGTTCCATTGGATGGGTTCCAAAGGTACCATTCGAGTGGTGAAGTTTCATGTAAAGGAGCTCCATTGGATCCACTCGAGAATTACCCATTCGAGAGGTAACGTTTCAGGTGGAGGGGTTCCGCTGGATCCATTCGAGATGTGCCCATTCGAGAGGTGTAGTTCCAGGTGGAGGGGTTCGACTGGATGGGTTCGAGAAGTTCCAATTCGAGGGGTTCCACTGGGTTCCATCCGAGAGTTACCCTTTCAGGAGGTACCCATTTAAGAGGTGAAGGTTCAGATTGAGAGGTACCCCATTCGAGAGGTGAAGGTTCAGATGGAGAGGTACCCCATTCGTGAGGTGAAGTTTTAGGTTGAGAGGTACCTATTCGAGAGTTGAACTTTTAGGTAGAGAGGTTCCATTGGATCCATTCGAGAGGTACCCCATTTGAGAGGTGAAGGTTCAGGTTGAGGGGTTACATTGGATGGGTTCAAGATGTACCCATTCGAGAGGTGACATTTCAGGTGGAGGGGTTCACCTGGATCCATTCGAAATGTACCCATTCGAGAGGTGTAGATCCAGGTGGAGGGGATTGATTGGATGGGTTCGAGAGCTACCCATTCAAGAAATAACCATTCGAGCTGTGAACTTTCAGGTGGAGGGGTTTGATTTGATGGGTTCGAGAGGTACCCATTTGAGACGTGGCCATCCGAGAGGTACCCTATTTGAGAGGCGATGTTTCAGGTGGAGGGGTTACATTGCATGGGTTTGAGAAGTTCCATCCGAGAGTTACCCTTTTAGGAGGTACCCATTCGAGAGGTGAAGGTTCAGATGGGGCGGTACCCCTTTTGAGTGGTGAAGTTTTAGGTGGAGAGGTACGGGAGTTGAACTTTCGGGTAGAGAGGTTCCATTGGATCCATTCGAGAGGTACCCCATTCGAGAGGTGAAGTTTTAGGTGGAGGGGTTACATTGGATGTGTTCGAGAGGTACCCATTCGAGAGGTGAGGTTTCAGGTGGAGGGGTTCACCTGGATCCATTCGAGATGTACCCATTCGAGAGGTGTAGTTCCAGGTGGAGGGGTTCTATTGGATGGGTTCGAGAGGTACCAATCCGAGAAGTACCCATTCGAGATGTGAACTTCCAGGTGGAGGGATTCGATTGGATGGGTTCGAGAGGTACCCATTCGAGCCGTGGCCATCCGAGAGGTACCCCATTTGAGAGGTTCCCACTCCAGAGGTACCCATTTGAGAGGTACCCACTCCAGAGGTGAAGTTTTAGGTGGAGGGGTTTTGTTGGATATATTCCAGAGGTACCATTCGAGTGGTGAAGTTTTAGGTGGAGGAGTTCCGTTGGATCCACTCGAGAGGTACCCATTCGAGAGGTAATATTTGAGGTCGAGGGGTTCCGCTGGATCCACTCAAGATGTACGCGTTCGAGAGGTGTAGTTCTAGGTGGAGGGGTAGGTTCGAGAGGTTCCAATTCGAGGGGTTCCGCTGGGTTCCATCCTAGAGTTACCCTTTCAGGAGGTACCCATTAGAGTTGTGAACTCTCAGATGGAGGGATTCGATTGGATGGGTTCGAGAGTTACCCATTCGAGAGGTGACCATTCGAGAAGTACCCATTTGAGAGGTCCCTACTCAAGAGGTACCCATTCGAGAGGTGCAGTTTCAGGTGGAGGGGGTTCCGTTGGATGGATTCGAGAGGTTCCCATTCGAGAGGTGAAGTTTCAGGTGGAGGGGTTCCGTTGGGTCCATTCGATATATACCCATTCGAGAGGTGTAGTTTCAGGTGGAAGGGTTCCGTTGGATCCATTCGAGATGTACCCATTCGAGAGGTGTAGTTCCAGATGGAGGGGTTCGATTGGATGGGTTTGAGAGGTAACAATTCGAGAAGTACCCATTTGAGATGTGAACTTCCAGGTGGAGGGGTTCGATGGGATGGGTTCAAGAGGTACCATTCAAAGGGTGCCCACTCGAGAGGTATCCATTCCAAAGGTACCATTCGAGAGATACAGTTTTAGGTGGATGGGTTCGAGATGTACCATTCGAGATGTACCCTTTCGAGATGTACCCTTCCGAGAGGTACTCATTCGAGAGGTCAAGTTCCAGGTGGAGGGGTTCCGCTGGATCCATTCGAGATGTACCCATTCGAAAGGTGTAGTTCCAGGCGGAGGGGTTCGACTGGATGGGTTCGAGAGGTTCCCACTCAAAAGGTACCCATTCGAGAAGTACCCACTCTAGAGGTGCCAATTTGAGAGATACCCATTCGAGGGGTAACCATTCGAGAAGTACCCATTGGACCTCCTCACTTAAATCTTCACCTCGTGAATTCGTACCTCACGAATCTATACCAATTTGCGAATCGTTCTCGAGAGGTTTACGTGGATTACGGTAGCCTATCAATCGAATGGGTACCTCTCAAACCCTTCCAGCGGAACCTACACCTCTCGAACCCCTCCAATGGAACCCCTAACCTTCACCTCTCGAATGGACACCTCTTCAACCCCTCCAATGGAACCCCTATCCTTCACCTCTCGAATTTTCCAGTGAAACCTTCACCTCTCCAACCTACTATGGAACCTTCACCATTCGAATCCGTACCTCTCGAACCCTCCGCTCCAACCAACTACCTCTCGAAATCTCAAATCCATACCTCTCGAACCCCTCCACTTGAACCCTCTCCACCTGAATCTTCACCTCTCGCCATCTCCACGCTTCAATTACATGTATAATAAGTACATTTATAGCTTAAATTACAGCTCTTTTAACATTCATATAGAATTTCTATAATTTGTTATTAATCTCACCGCGCAATGCGCGATGTAGCCAAACTAGTAAGAACTAAACGTTTAAGGAGCAACCTCTGTGGGTGCTATAAGATTCGTTGAAAGGATTGTTTTAGTGAAACTAGAAGCTCCCAAAGTGTACTATTTACAACATTTAATGTGCCTTAACATGCCTAACAGTTAAACACATACCTACAATGCTATACTTCAATACAAGTTACTAAATAAATACATACATAAATGTTTTATTCCATTTAAAAATGAGTCAATCTCTTGAAAGACATTTAATCAATAAGTTATAGAAAAATCAAGATTTAAACGGAAAATTATAAAAGATCAACATAAAATTTTTGAGTTACATTATGTTAGGATAAATCAGATTACTGATTAGATTACTGATTTATTATGATTAGAGTTCTTTCCTTATTTCATCTTTGTTGTACTCTCTATATATTCAGTTATTAATAATACAATTCCTTATGGAAAATCATTCTCTCATGGTATCATAGCCTCTTCTGATACAAAACAAAAAACCCAAACATCCCATCTACTTTTTTCCTCGGTTGTTGCCATCTCTCCCAGCGGCTCCACTCCGCTCCGGCGCACTCCACTCCACTTCCATCTGTTCCCACTTCGCTCCGGCGCACTCCCCTCCGATGTGGCTCTCTCCACAGCGGTTCTCCGATGTTGTTCCTCTCCGTTCCTCTCCAGCTATGGCTCAAGAAAAACTCTCCTACAACACTCTGCTCCAGATGATGCAGATCAAACTCGCTCCATTAAATTATTTTCTCTGGAAGCGTCAAGCAGGTTATGTATTCTTCCCCCAATGTCTGTACAATTTTATTGATGGCACTAAACCTTGTCCTATTCCCCCACCACCACCGCCACCATTGCAGCCTCTCTCCTTTGCTGCCACGGTCTCAACTTCTTTGCATGGCAGTGGAAAAGTTGATCTCCAGGAGGCTTATTTGTAAGCAAAAGAAGAGTATGATCAATGGGTTAATGAAGATCAACGTCTCTGCAGTTTCCTGCTTTCCTCTCTCACCGTTGAAGTTCTCGCGGAACTCCCAGATTGTGCCACTTCCAAAGATATCTGGGATAATCTTGCTCTCATCTATCAGAATAGCGACCCTCCACCATTCTCCATCTTCGTGTAGATACGCATCGTATTCGTAAGTCTGGTGTTGTTCATGAACTTCATCTCAAATTTAAGGAGATTTTTGAACAACTTTCTGTCATGGGTAATTCGGTTTCAATTGTTAATCAAATAGTATGGTTCTTGACTGCTCTTGGTCCTGAGTAAAAATATTTTTCTGCTCCTTTGATTAATGCCGTTCCAACCCCACTTTATGCAGGTGTTTTTGCCCGTGCTAAAAACCACGAGGCCTTTTTGATGAATTTACATGGACACTCAGGACCAGCCGTAGGACATGTCGCATTCCAGACCAGCGACGCACCTTAAGCCGATCGCGCATGGGATCACACGCTGACTCGAGGTTTCTGTGTGTGGCCTTCTCGAGGCGGCCATGGAGGTCGCTTCCGTGGGTGGCTCGGTGGTGGCTCGCAGTCCTTATCCGGTTCTCACGCGGCTGGTTTGGTCCCTGGTCGTGGTTGTCCTCACTGTTCCTGGTGGGGATAGCTTAGTCATTATGCTGCGACATGTTACCAAATGCAGGCACAGATTGGTCGTTCGCCAAGCACTCATTTGGCAGAAAATCATCAGCCTTCTCAGCAGTCTGATACTTCTTCTCGTCTGTTAGATTGGTACCTTGATTCCGATGCTACCAGTCATATGGCGACTTCCACCTCAGGCCTAGACAGTTTCACTCCTTATACTGGGAAATCTCGTGTTCTTGTTGGTAATGGTGCTCCAGGTATGATATCTCACATTGGTGATTCTAAAGTCTCTGAGAACTTGCATTTGTCTGGTGTTTTGGTTGTGCCTGATATTAATAAGAATTTACTGTCTATTAGTCGGTTAACCAGAGATATAAGTGTCCTAATTACATTTGATGACCGGAATTTTGTCATTTAGAACAAAGTAACCTGGGTCGTCGTGGGTCGAGTGCACAATGAGGATGAATTGTATGTTATTTGTGGATGATTTTTCGAGATTCACTTGGCTCTACCCCCTTTGTCGCAAATCAGATTTGTTGACGCTTATTTGCAGTTTGAGGCATTTGTTGAGAATCAATTTTCTGTAAAAATTAAAGTTTTTCAAAGTGATGGTGGCACTGAATTTTTGATCACAAGACTCGGATTACACTTTGCAGAAAAAGGTATTCATCATGTTTCTTGTCATTCCACATATGTCGTCCCGTCTCGCATCCGACAGTGGTGGTCTCTCGCTCGAGTCCGCGCCCAGCTATGATGGCTCGCACCCGGTAGCAACGGACACCCCGGACGGCCTTGACTTCGAAATGGCCATGGCCACGCATGGATGACCCCAGCCACGCACGGCCACGGCCACTGTCGAGACCAGCTCGCGCTCAACTGCCATGGGCCTTCTTCTCGTGTGGCCACGGATGGCCACGGGCCTTCTTTCGCACTGCTACGTGCAGCCTCGGTTGGTCCCAGCTCGCTCTTTCCCGCACCGGCACACACAACCTCGGATGGTTCTAGCTCACTCCATCCCGCTTCGGCCACGACCGGTCATGGCTCCGCCGTTTCGGCTCTAGCTTCTCGCATGGTTACGCACTCTTCCATCAGAGTTATTCAGTGCCGAGATTATTCAGATATTCATGCTCACAGTCTTCTTACTGCTCTTCTTGCTCGGACTGAACTGACTGATTATTGTTGCGCAAAACAAGATCCTTCTTGGGTTTCTACCATGGATGAAGAGATGACTGCTCTTCAGAGTCAGCATACTTGGGATCTTTTTCCGCTCCCTCCGAACGTCAACATTGTTGGGTCCAAATGGGTTTATCGGCTGAAGTTCAAACTTAATGGTTCAGTTGATCACCATAAGGCACATTTGGTAGCTCAGGGTTTCTCTTAGATTCCCAGTTTTGACTTTAATTATACTTTCAGCCATGTGGTTAAAGCTTCTACAGTTCAGACAGTTCTTGCTATTGCTACTATGCGTGCTTGGTCTCTACATCAGTTAGACATTAAGGATGCCCTTCTTAACGATGTTCTTGATTATCTGGTTTTTATGGTGCAACCCATTAGCTATAAGGATCCCACTTATCCAGACCATGTATGTCTTCTACGGAAGGCCATTTATGGTCTTAAGCAGGCACCTCGAGCATGGTTTCAACGTTTCAGTGCTTATCTTTTGCAGCTTGGGTTTCATTGCAGTTATTCTGATACTTCATTATTTGTGTTGTCTCGTGGTTCGTCATTGTTGTATCTTCTGGTCTATGTTGATGATATCATTTTGACAGGCAATGATTCCACTCTTTTTTGGCATTTCATTGATTGCACCCATCGGGTTTTCCATTAAAGATTTGGGTGCTTTACATTACTTTCTTGGCTTGGAGGTCATGCCCACTGCCTCGGGACTTCTTCTGGGACAAACGAAGTACGCTTGAGACATTCTTTCTTGGGCTGGTATGTTAGATGCAGTGTCAGTCTCTACACCATTTCTACCAAATTCTCAGCTTCACAGCAGTACGAGTTCCCAGTTCAATCCGACGCTATATCGCTCTTTGGTTGGTGCTCTCCAGTATCTAACCATCACTCGTCTAGACTTGGCATTTGCTGTTAATTCTGTTAGTCAGTATCTTCAGGACCCTCGGGAAGATCATTTTTTGGCTGTCACTCAGATTCTTCGCAATGTTCGGGGGACCCTACATTTTGGCCTCAATTATCATGCAGCTTCTTCCCCAGAGGTGCTCGGTTATTCTGATGCAGATTGGACTAGGTGTTTAGAGACCCGTTGTTCTACTTATGGCTATGTTGTCTTCTTCGGCGGTAACTTGGTTTCTTTAAGTACGAAGAAACAACCCACTGTGTCCAGGTCCATCATTGAGTCGGAGTATCGTGCTTTAGCCAACACTGCTTCTGAGGCATCTCGATGACTAATTTGCTTCGTGATCTTCACGTTCCTCTTTCCGGTGCGCCTCTTCTACTTTGTAACAACAACAGTGCCATCTTCTTGGCTTAGAATCTGGTGGCGCATAAACGGGCTAAGCATATTGATATTGATTATCATTTTGTTCGTGAGTTGGTTTCTTCGGCTAAGCTTCATGTTGCTCATGTTCCTATATCTCTAGAGGTTACAGATATATTCACCAAGGGTCTTTCTCTTCCTTTGTTTGAGTTCTTCAGATCCAAGCTTTGCGTCTCTGAAAATCCGACGCTTCGCTTGAGGGGGAGGGGTGCTAGGATAAATTAAGTTACCGATTAGATTATGATTAGAGTTCTTTCCTTATTACATCTCTGTTGTACTATCTATATATTCAGTTATCAATAATATAATTTCTTGCATCAAATCATTCTCTCACATTAATCGGGTCATAAGCTTATAACTACTGTACTTGCATAATAAATTTTTAATATTACAACCAAGTCTTTTTACCTTTCTATAATTCTAATTCAACTCCGTGTTTTGATATTCTTATGGAAAGGAAGTCTTTTCCAAAACTTTTGCCTTTAAAAATAAGCACCACCATGACAACGAACTTTTGGATTGGAAATGGAAACTAAACACAAAATATCATCGTGTCAAAACATGCATTCCCTAGACACAACTATAAAAGTTATCGATAGTCAAACATACCATGAAAAAATGATTGATCAAATGGGGGCATAAATAGAGGACCGGATGGAGTAAGTAAGAATTGAGGAAACATACCCATATGCAACGAATACCAAGAACCAATGTACAAGAGGAATGATTATCTACTAAGGCTATGCTTAATCTAATTGCATGTCGTGATCTCCATAGTTGAAGACAATTTTCAGTAAATGCATTAGTAAAAGCAATATATTTGAAAAGTAAGGCAGCTGGAGGAAAGTAAAAATACCTCATTACCTGATCGTGCAAATGATAGTAGTGGTGTTAGACCACCTTCTCGTCCAATAGAAATGCTAATACAAACACAACAAATGAGGAAGAATACTAACCATGATGCTAAAGGTAAGGTTTATATTAACAAACTGTTCAACTACTTGTCTAATAATAATGATAATACAAACACTATGAAAGCTTAAGCTTTGCAGATATTGAATGTTTCAAAAAACTCATAGGTATTGATCTCTAATATTTAGAGTTATTCTTAAGCCATTGTGCAAGTAGTCACCAAGAAGGTAATTCTATATAGATTGTTGTGCGGAATGGAGAAAGAACAAAAAATATGAACGAAAATAACAAGACACAGGATTTACGTGGTTCACCAATTTTGGCTACATCCACGGGAGACGGATTCACTATAGTAGGTAGCAAGTTACAGACGCCAAGAAATTGGCCAGATTTCTACCTATCTAAGTGCATAACAGAATTAGTGTTTACAGAGAGGAGAGAGACACTTTATATGCTGTCTTCACTAAACCCTAACAAACTGGGCCCAAAACGTAATTCGGTCCAAATCAACAGCAGTCCAATAAAGAGACAAGCTATACCATCGGACCGGGGGCGTCTCCCTCCCCCGTTTAGCCGGGGGGCGTATGCCGCCCCCCGGATCCCCAGGCCAGGGTCGCAGAAGCTGCTATTACAGTATTCAAGGCATACCAACAAATCTCCACCTTGACTTGAATCCTCAAAGTAGAAAACTCCAGATGCATCATTGCAGTGCCAGATGAGTAGACTTTGCCCTCCACTCCCGGGACTGCCCATAGAGCACCTAGTCAGCTCTGATGTTCAGCAAGTCTAAACAATGTTGAAACTTGCTATGTGGAACAGGTTTGGTGAACATATCAGCGGGGTTATCAGCAGTTCCCACTTTCTTCACCCTGATTCTCCTCTCACTCCTCAGGAATTGATATCTGACATCAATATGCTTGGTCCTCTCATGATGGACCTGATCCTTAGCTAGGCAGATTGCACTCAAGCTATCACAGTACACAGTAGCCTGATCATGATGTAGACCAAGATCACTAACTAGCCCTTTCGGCCATATTCCCTCCTTTGCAGCCTCTGTCAGAGCCATGTACTCTGCTTCCGTAGTAGACAACGTCACTGTAGGTTGCAAAGTCGCCTTCCAGCTAACCACAGAACCTCCCAAAGTGAATACATAACCAGTCATCGATCTCCTCGTGTCAACATCACCAGCATAATCAGAATCAGAGTAGCCTGTAACTAAGCACTCGGTATCACCTCCATAAATGAGACCCATATCAGACGTACCTCTAAGATACCTGAAAATCCTCTTCACAGCTTGCCAATGTTCCTTTCCCGGTTGCCCCATGAACCTGCTCACAACACTGACTGCCTGTGCTAAATCTGGCCACGTGCAAACCATAGCATACATCAAACTCCCCACCGCACTGGCATAAGGAACCCGAGACATATACTTATTCTCCTCGTCTGACTGAGGAGCAAACATGGTGGTGAGATGGATATTTGCAGCACTAGGAGTGTCTATAGGCTTCGCTGTAGACATGCCAAACCTAGCCAACACTTTCTGAATGTAGCCTTTCTGTGACAAGAAAAGCTTCCGCTGACTTCGATCCCTAAGAATCTCCATTTCTAGTATCTTCCGAGCTGCACCCAGATCCTTCATCTCAAACTCAGCACTAAGAAGTCCTTTCAACTTCTGAACCTCATGCTTACTCTTTGAGGCTATCAACATGTCATCTACATAAAGCACCAGACAAATGAATGACTCATCTCTCAACTTGCTGTAGTAGACACAACAATCATATGAACTCCTTGTGTAGCCCAACTCAAGCATGTAGCTGTCAAATCTCTTGTACCACTGCCTCGGAGACTGCTTAAGCCCATATAAGGACTTCTTCAACTTGCAAACATATTTTTCCTTGCCAGGAACTTGGAAACCATCTGGCTGAGTCATGTATATCTCTTCCTCCAACTCTCCATGTAGAAAAGCGGTCTTCACATCAAGTTGTTCAAGCTCCAAATCCTGATGTGTCACTATAACTAGCAACACCCTGATGGAAGTGTGTCTGACCACTGGTGAGAAAATCTCATTGTAATCTACTCCCTCTCTCTGACTGAAGCCTCTAGCAACAACTCTAGCCTTGTACTTGACTCCCTCTGTAGGTGATACCCCTTCCTTTTTCTTGAAAACCCATTTGCAAGTGATAACCTTTCTCCCTTGAGGCTGTTGAACCAAATCCCATGTCTGATTCTTCTGGAGGGACTCCATCTCATCTCCCATTGCTACAAACCATTTGTCAGCATCAGTACCTGAAACAGCTTCTCTGTAGGTGGATGGCTCATGAGTATCCACCTCCTCAGCAACCTGTAGTGCATAACCCACCATATCCTCAAACCCATATCTCTTGGGCGCCCCAACTCCAACCCTCCTGGGTCGGTCCCGAGTTAAACTGTGGACTGTAGCTCCTGATGGCTGTGAATCTGGTGGTGGAGATTCCGGTATCTTAGATTCTGTCTGTGGCTCTTGATCCATCTCAAATTGTTCCAATCTATTTTCACCATGAGTGACATCAAGCTCCACCTGTTTATTAACTCCACTAGTTTCTGGCACAAATGTGGGCTTCACCATAGATCTAAGCAAAGAATTTTCATCAAAGACAACGTCCCTACTCAGAATAACCCTCTTCTCAGATGGAGACCATATCCTGGAGCCTTTAACTCCATCTCCATAACCCACAAAGACACCCTTCTTGGCTCGGGGCTCTAACTTACCATTACTAACATGATAATAAGATGTACAACCAAAAACTTTTAACTTGGAGTAATCAACAACTTTACCTGACCACAACTCCATAGGTATTTTGCACTCTATACCCGTGTGAGGCCCGTGGTTGATCAAGTAACAAGATGTACTCACCGCCTCTGCCCAGAATCTCCTTTCCAAACCAGCATTAGAGAGCATGCACCTCGCTCTCGCCAGCAATGTCTGATTTATCCGCTCAACTACGCCATTCTGCTGTGGCGTATTCCTGGCTGTATGATGACGGGCAATCCCTTCATCCCTACAAAACTGATCAAACTCAGATGAGCAGAATTCCAGCCTATTATCAGTTTGAAGCCTCTTGATCTTCTTCCCGGTCTGATTTTCAACCAAAGCTTTCCACTCCTTGAACTTCGAGAAAGCTTCACTCTTATGTTACATCATGATAACCTAAGTCATCCTTGAGTAATCATCAATCAGAGAAACAAAGTAGCCGTGACCTCCTAGTGACTCAACTCGGGAAGGTCCCCAACAATCAGAATGGATGTAATCCAATGTGCCCTTTGTTCTATGAATCGCTTTAGGAAACTTGCTGCGGTGATGCTTCCCAAAAACACAATGCTCACAGAAGTCCAAGCTCTTGACCTTGTGGCCACCAAGAAGATCATTCTTCGACAGAATCTGCATCCCTCTTTCACCCATGTGACCAAGCCTCATATGCCATAACTTAGTCATATCATCCTGGTGAACCTCCGAAGATGCAACATTAACAGAATCCATAACCGTGGAACCTTGTAGAAAATACAAAGTACCATGCAGAACACCTTTCAGAACCAGCCTAGAACCTCTGCAGACACACAGAACTCCATCACTCCCTGAGTAGACGAAACCCTTTCTATCCAACGTAGGAAGAGAAATCAGATTCTTTGTCATCGATGGAACATGCCTGACATCGTTCAAAGTACAGAAACTACCATCATGCATCCTGATCTTGATTGAACCAATCCCAAATACCTTGCATGCAACACCATTTGCCGTAGTAATGATGCCCTCAGCTTGCTCATAAGTTGAGAAATAATCTCTCTTTGGGCATATATGGTAAGATGCCCCAGAATCAAGAAACCACGCATTAGGATGATTATTTTTCCCAATAGCAGCTAGAGCAAAATCATCTTCAGAACTGAAACCCCCTTCTGCCACAGCAGCAGTTCCAGATGTACTCCCAGATTTACTAGCCTTCTTCGGACACTCCTTTTTCCAATGCCTCTTCTCCTTACAGTAGTTACAAACATCATTGGCCTTAGGACCCTTTGAAGATAACTTCTTGCCCTTGTTCTTACTGCTGATTCCCTTGCCCTTTGTGTTTCCGCCACTAGCAAACAAGCTAGAGGCCTGACTTTCTGTACCTGTACTGTTTGCCTTATGTCGCAACTCTCTGCTATGGAGAGAGGATCTAACTTCCTCCAGAGACACGGAATCTTTACCAACAATAAATGACTGAACAAAATTCTCTTACGAAAGTGGTAAAGACACTAGCAAAATCAAAAGCAGCATCTTCATCTTCAATTTTCACATCTATATTTCGCAATTCTAATAACAAAGTATTCAATTGCTCTAGATGGTCTCTGAGTTGCGTACCTTCCTGCATTCAGAGACCGAAGAGGCATTGTTTCAGAAGCAGCTTGTTGGTTAGAGATTTTGTGATATACAAACTCTCCAACTTCAGCCACAGTTGTGCAGCAGTCTCCTGATCTGAGACCTCAGTGATGATTTCGTCTGCGAGACACAGCATAAGTGTCGAGTGTGCCTTTTCTTCCAAACCCACCACATCGCCAGAACTGCTCGTGAAATCCTTCGTTAGGTGAGCCCACAAACTTTACTGTTTCAGCAAAGCTCGCATCTTGATCTGCCATAAACTGAAACTATTTCTCCCAGTAAACTTGTCGATCTTCACATTCAACCCAGACATCTTTCTCCCCGATCAGCCCTGATCTGATAAGCCCATAATCCGATACACCCACTACGGATCTCACCGGAAAAAGAAACCTCTTTGATACCAATTTGTTGTGCGGAATGGAGAAAGAACAGAAAATATGAACGAAAATAACAAGACACAGGATTTACGTGGTTCACCAATTTTGGCTACATCCACGGGAGATGGATTCACTATAGTAGGTAGCAAGTTACAGACGCCAAGAAATTGGCCAGATTTCTACCTATCTAAGTGCAGAATAGAATTAGTGTTTACAGAGAGGAGAGAGACACTTTATATGCTGTCTCCACTAAACCCTAACAAAATGGGCCAAAAATGCAATTCGGCCCAAATCAACAGCAGTCCAATAAAGAGACAAGCTATACCATCGGACCGGGGGCGTCTCCCGCCCCCCGGACCCCCAGGCCAGGGTCGCAGAAGCGGCTATTACAGTATTCAAGGCATACCAACATAGATGCATCTTGGCACAAAAACAGCAACAAAATGATATTGGTATTATAATTAGAAACTCAAAAGGTTCATTTGTAGCTGCAACTCTCAGAAATAATTGATGTACCTCTAATTTCCATGCTGAATTGTTAGCTATGCAACAAGGACTGACTTATACATTAGATTTAAATCTGGAAACCATTTCTATAGAAACTGATTGCATAAATGTTATTCATGCTGTAAATGACCCCCCTAAAAGCTCCATGACAATCCTTTGAACTTGCATCTCATCTGGCTCTGGAAGTAGGAAATATACCAGTCACACACACACACACTCGGAGAGGGCAACTTAGTGGCGGATAGATTGAGCAAACTTGGCATCGAATCACAACCAAAGAACCTCAGTTTTCATCAGGTAGACCAGAAGACAAAGGAGCTGATTCATTTGGATAAAATCCAACTCCCAGCAATTAGACTTACTTGAATGGATGCTACCGATATGTTGTTACTTTTTCAACAGGTAATGAGCAGAAGGAGAAGGCTGGAGGCAGTATTCCAACAAGGGACACAGTTAAATCGAATGAACTCCACCATTAGCAGGAAAATCGAGCCACAAATTAAGGAACGATGAAGTACTGAAGCAGCAGAAGAAATCAGTCACTCCTTTTTCATACTTAGAGCCTTTTAGGAGATCTGACAATTTACCCATGTTAACACGAGGGGTGGAGACATGGGAAATGGAATCATTGCCAAAATCGCCCTAAGTAGACTTTTGCTCAGGCAATTTTGATTACCGCATATTATCTTTTTGTACAAAGCCTTCAAAATCATTTTTGAAGCAAAACTTTGTAAATGAATCATTTTGCGTTTTCAGGTTTGGGGAACGTAAGACATATCCCCCATTAATATGGGTTAATTTTTTTTTAAAAAAAGGTAATTCTATATAGAATATTACTTATGCATTGCTTGCTATTCAGAGATAGGTGGATCACTGAGAATGCCTTAATAAACCTCTCATATGGAAATGCATGTGTTACCTGTATGCATCTGAAACAGAGAGCCCCCATGGAGCACTTTGTTGAAGGGCTAAAGAGGAGTTTAAACAGGAATTTGCAAGGGTAACCTGCAAAGAGCATTAGAATATTTCCAATTTGCAAGGTTTGAGCAGTGAGTTTCAAAACATAAAGTATAATTTCATATACTAAAACATTAAATATCTAAGAGATCAATATGCATGGAACATCTGTAATGGAAGCTAATGGTATAATAAAAGGTAAATTTCCGGTTTCACAGAAAATTATAGGAAAGTCCAATGACAGAATGAAAAGTTGAGCACAAGTGCTAACAAATAAGAGCTTCCCTAAGCAAGTCGGATTGGATGCAATCAAAGCAGCGGCCCTACTATATGAAAAATAGTCAACGTGGAAACCATATGCTTTGGTCTTTAGGTATCCCACAACACAAAAAGAACAGTTTGGTGTTTAAATCTTAAGTCTATTACAACTGCACTCATCCAATCAAAGTGCACAAAACCTATTGCTACAGCTGTAGAGGCTTAACGAAACCCATATCATAAACGTTTGGTAGCATTGCACTGCCATTCAAAATGTTGACAATCAAGACCATGCAAAGTAAAAAAAAAAATCACACCCACCACCAAAGTCAAAAGAATCAATTACAACAAACAAATTTTCAAATAACTCGGAGGATAAATGAGAATAACCTGATTTATCTTGACCAATTCAGTTGAGATTCGACATATCCATCCCTACTACTGATCAAGAATTATTGCACACTCAATGAGATTTGATAAACAAACACTTGAAAAATCTACCGAACATTATATTTTTCATAATAAATTCAGTCTAGCTCAACAAGTAATCCTTCATCCCACTTACGTCGGCCATATAGATGTTATCTCCCTAAAAAGAGGTGCATGGTTTCATAAATAGGCAAGCACAACATTGTGTAGCTCAGTTAAAAAGAATCTTTTATACCAGTGCCTTGACTCTTCAGAAGCTGTAATTGCTCCTCGATTTCTATCATCAAAGGATAAGTTCCACAATGGCTCAACAGCTTGTCGCCTAATAAGATAAATAATAATTAAACATAACCATGTGAAGGAAAAAAACACTGGACCCCCCTCCCCCAAAAGATTAATAATGACACTATCAAATTATGGTTGAAAGGTACAACAGTAGAACTACATCTAAATAAAATTTCCAACGACTACCGAAGCTTTAAGCTAATTATTATAACCACAAATTAACCGGGAAGCCATAATACAACAATCTACCATATCAAGAGGCAAAGAGCACTAAACCAAGGTTTATATCTTACACATTGTTCACTCGTGATTGGAGGAACTGAAGGGATAGCAACTTTGGGATGGAAAGCCAAAACAAAACAAAAATAGTTTGACACAAGTTATTTTTCCTATTTTTATGAAACTGCCGAAATGCTCAGTGTGAGAATGTTAATTATTCAATTCATATACAAAAGAAACCTCATTTGCATTTCATAATAACTCTATACATGAGAACAAACACTCCAAGAAAACACACGTCAAAAAATGTAAATCACTAGATTCCATACAGCACAATCTGGCACCGTCATGAGAAGATTGAGTAAGGTGAACAAGAGCTTCAATAGCTCCTGGCTCTTGTCCAACAGCTGCATTATTAGGGTTTTTGTCTCCATCAAAAGCTAAATTTTGTAAGGCTTGACCTACCTATTGCAACATAAAAACAATCACATGTCAACTGAGAGCTAAGAGTTGAATGCCCATCCTTTTAAGATAAACTGAGATGGTCACATTTTAAATATTCCTAAGCTAAACCATTAAAAAAATTGGAATTTCTGGGGGTGCCTCATAGCAACTGTATGCATAGAGACTGTGAAAACCCCGACCTTAATGGAATTAGTGTGCATGTAATAACTAGATTTTAACCAAATATTTCAACCTCTTATCTAATTTCCCGACTATTTCCAGTTATTTAAAAATATATGTATATATAATAATAATAAAATACAAGGATTAGAAAGTCAGGCAAGCAGACGTGAAAATTTATCCAAAAGTGAACTTCGACAAGTGGACATAAGAACTTATCCAAAGGAGGGTTAAATGGATAAAATTCTAGGTTTAGGTGTCAGAACCCTATGTCCTCATCTAGTATAAATAACAGTAACTGCCTTCTCAAAATTATAGCCTTACGATATTTCTTACCAAAATAAGAACAGCGGTTAAGCGGTGGTAACGTAGGAATGGAGGTTGCCCAAGTCAAGTCTAACTGAGGTGAGTGTTTGCATCGCCTTTGCACGAACTGAATTAAACTGAGTATATATATATATATATATATATATATATATATATATATATTTACACACACACACATATATATATATATATATATATATATTTACACACACACACATATATATATATATATTTACATATATATATATATATATGTATATGATGCCACTAGAACACACCCACGAACCTCCACTGAAAACCTTCACATCTCGAAACTTCACTGAAACCTTCACCCCACGAAGCACAGTACTTCCCGAACCGTACCTCCCGAACCGAACCTCCTAAACTATACCTCTCTAACTGTACCTCTCGAACCACTGTACTTCCTGAACTGTACCTCCCGAATCGAACCTCCTGAACTGTACCTTTCGAACTGTACCTCTTAAACCACTGTACTTCCCAAACCGTACATCCCGAACCAAACCTCCTGAATTGTACCTCTCAAAATGTACCTCTCGAACCACTGTACTTCCCGAACTGTACCTCCCGAACCAAACCTCCTGAACTGTACTTCCCGAACCGTACCTCTCGAATTGTACCTCCCAACCCATACCTCTCGAACTGTACCTCTCGAACCTTAGGTCTTATACTAGTACTACTGAAACCTTTACCTCTCGAGCTCACCTCTCGAACCCCTCCAACTGAACCTTACCTCTTGAACCTCACCAACTGAACCCATACCCCTAAAACATCATCAACTGAGTCAGTACCTCCCGAACTGTACCTCTCGAACCATTATACTCCTCAAACCGTACCTCCCGAACCGAACCTCCTAAACTGGAACTCTCAAACCACTGTACTTCCCGAACCGTACCTCCCGAACCGAACCTCTTGAACTGTACCTCTCGAACCACTGTATTTCCGGAACCGTACCTCCCAAACCAAACCTCCTGAACTGTACCTCTCGATATGTACTTCTCGAACCACTGCACTTCCCAAACCGTACCTCCCAGACCAAACCTCCTGAACTGTACCTCCCGAACCGTACCTCTTGAACTATACCTCTCGAACCTTAGGTCTCGAACTAGTACTACTAAAACCTTTACCTCCTCAGCTCACCTCTCGAACCTTACCTCTCGAACCCTTCCAACTGAAACTTACCTCTTGAACCTCACCAACTGAACCAGTACCACTCAAGCCTCACCATCTGAACCTGTACCTCTTGAACCTCATCAATTGAACCTCACCACTCGCATCTCACCACTCGAACTAGTACCACTTACCACTCGAACCAGTACGACCTGATACCCGTACCACCTGAACATTCTCCACTCGAATTCTCTACTCGAAGCCCTGTACTCGAACCCAACTAATCGAACCATGTACCAAAACTTATACTCGAACCTCTCTACTCTTTACCTGAACTGTAAGTACTCGAAAACCATTAGAGAGGGATATGTCTATAAAACTTAAAATGATAATATATATACTGACTGTTGAATTTAGTGCGTACTTTATCATACTGTGATCAATTATCATGGAACTGAGTTTATGAACTGCTCTAATATTTTCTGTGAATGACCGGCTTGTACTTTATCTTGCCGTGTCAAACTTGAAACATATACTGCTCTAATATTTTATATGGATAATCGGCTTGTACTTTATCTTTCCATTTCAGACTTGAATTATCTGCTAACTGATTACTGGTCTATGATTTCAGGATCCCCGACGCGATTGTAGTTCAATCAAAGTCGGTGGGGAATAATATAGATCGAACCATCTGATTAGACCAGCTACTCGTGGAGTTTCTGGTATGCTAGCATAACCAACTGGATCTGATATGAGCTCGTAACTGAATATCTGATTGGGGGGGTTGGCGAAAAGGAATTCTGGACTGATAACCTTCGGGCACTACTGAAAAGGTTATGCCTTGTATGTTAGCCAGAGTTGCCATATAGGCACTTGGTAGCAACTCAACATTAACCACCTGTATCCTTTTACAGTGTGCTGGGACTTATGTGGCTATTTGTTATTTTTTTCTCTATGATCACTAAAACTCAACTGGGTAAATACTGGCGATGGAACCTCACTAAGAAAGGAGCTTACCCTAGCTAAACAACTCTTTTCAGGTGAAGAAGAACTGTGAGAGAAAAGTGCACTGGAACCTTTACTTATTTTGAGAAAGGATCCTGGGTAATCCATCAGAATCTTTCGGACAAATTTTAACTTGAACTTTGAATCTGTTAGGTGAAACTTTTGTTTAACACTTGTACTAATCCTTTCAATGTAATAGTAAGTTAGGGTTGAATTATCCAAATTTGCTTTCACATAAAATTTATCTGCTTGTTACTGCTAGCATTTTTAGTAGCACGCTTAGACCTGACCTGATACTCGTGTTAGGTTTGGGGGTGTTACAGAGACAACTAAGTACATAGAAACTCTAGCAGTAATTATGGTGAATTTGTGATGTTCTCAGATCTAACATTTGACAATTTGAGCCGTTAGTGTAATTTATGCAGCAACTCAATAAAGAGAATAAAAACTATCTTCAATACAACTTTGCATATGGCAACATTTAGGCATGTATATTGTTTTTTTTAAATCCTAACATGCCATAAACCCATGAGAACCTTTGATGGATACCAAAATCATCCAGCAATAGTAAGTAGCATCCTTAAAAGCTAAAAACAAATATACCTACTCTCTCACACCATCAACTTTGCAAAAACGGACTAGAGTGGTCAAAGTATGTATTCCATGTGCTGCAACAACTTCCATGCTACACTTTTCATCGACTGCTAGACTTGCCAATGCACCCGCACCATGCTCTTGGAAATAAAGACGAGCTCGTTATCTACTTAAATTCATTTTCTAGAAATATTTGAATAGATATTGCAAGAAATAGTCTAAGAAGACGCAAATCCAGAGAACATTTTCATCTTCAGATGTAATTGGAACACGATGAGAAATTATTATAACAAAATTCCCTTGCCATCATTCAACCATTTGGAAATTAGATTGACTAAAGCTTGGACCTGGCCTGCTGAGACAATCGCACTCTGCAAAGGTAACGTTTGTCAACATATCATGTAACTACAAGTCTACAAACATAAGGCAGATAATTAACAAAGAAAATGTTATAATATTCACACAAATACAAACCATGCAATCTTTTTTAAGTGAGATTCCAAAGTCCACCTGCAGCCTCTTCAATCAAAATATTCCTAGACCTAGCCAACTTTACAATAACATCTATACCTTCTTCATCAGCCACAACTTTGGCAACTTTTGAGTTGACTGATAAGTTTGTAATACCCTATAAAATCACCAAACCAAAAATGAACACAATTTCCAAAACAAAATGCCATACAAGAAACAAATTTATTTTTTTAAAAAAAATTGGTTTGGGTGACTAAAACAGTAACTCTACCATAAAGCTACAATCAAGCTATAGTATAATGAGCTCAACTTTTACCTTTGCAGCTTCTATCTGAATCCCCTCACGCTAAGATTGAAGAGGTGTCGTATGCAACCATTTTTCAATACTGATTCTGCTTGTTGATAATTAATTATGACATTTTCACCCTTGATAATTGCAAAAATTTCAAGGCCAATGGCTGCCCTCTCTTGAACCTCCTCTTGAAAACTCTATAACAAATTGAGTAATATACTAGCCCCTTGGGTGAGCCAGAATGATCCAAATATGGTGGATTGCTTTCAACAATAATGGGTATTAGTGACTGTGAGAGAACCCATTCCACCCAGTTCATGAATTCATCCAATTTCTTATCCTTGATACTTGAATTTCGCAAATCTTCAAAGGTACACTTCTCTTTTTTAAATAGTATCATATTTATCTTGTTTACTTGTATCAATCTTCTCTTGTTTGATAGTATCCAGAAGTAAGGAAGTCACTCCTTTTAGAAGATCTGAAAAAAGCGTGAGTAACACTTTACCTTTGTAATTGCTATTGGAAATGAAGTTCTCATCGAGTTCAAGACCTTGACAGTGTAAAGCACACAAGACCTTTAAGCTCAGTGAAGATGCAAATAATCTTTTTACTGTAGCAATGGTTACATCTGTCCTAGAAACATCCAAACCTATAAGATTCGGAAACTTGAGCCAATGCTCTGAAACAACGTCCCACTTCATATTTTTTGTCCCAGCAACTGAAAAGAGGTGGATAGATTTAATATTTTGCAATGCTACCTCATCAATGCTAAAACAACCCATAAATCCTATATCTATTGGTCTAGTACAACTCTATGCCAGAGCATTGATGGCATTGGCATTGATATCCCTAATTCTAGATAGCCTAAGTTTTTGGAGGTTACAACAGCGGAGGGCCAATTGTTTGATTCCATCACTACTTATCCTCTCACAATTGTCTGGCCCAAGTTGGAAACTCTCGAGCATCTAATATCGAGATGCCATCATAGAGAGTGTCCCATCACCAACTTCCTTGCAAAAATCACCACTAATATCACACAGGTTTGTAGCTCGAATAAAAATTACTGAACTAGCTGATTTAGCACCACGGAATCAGAGCTTCTGCAGAAATCAACACATATAGGAAATAGAATCAGCTGCTTCAACATCAACTCTATGAAGACGTATATCTAGAGCCTGCCACAAGCATGGTGAAGCCCGTAAAACTCTCAAAGTACGACAAGTAGATGACAAGTAGATGACAAGCTCACTCGATCATGGTAATTTATGCATTAAAACACATACAATATTGTGTCATGAGGCAACCTAGTCAAATCCATGCCATTCTTATCCGAACACTCCTCTGATTTTAACGCATCCTGCTTCACTCTCTTAGGCTTTAAAGGCTTTCTCCTCACTCCGCTTCTCATTTTCTATCAATCGAAAAACTAGAGACATAGTTACACAATACAGTCATGGATCAAACAAAAAAAAACAATTGCAGAATTAAGTCCAATTAATCTAATAAAGAACCACAAACCCCAAAAATCAGAAGTAGGGTGCTTTATCTCAAAACCCTAATACAGTAAAAAAACATATCAAACAAACAAAACCCACATAGTATTAGCTTCAATTCACAATACCATGTTCCAACTCCATACAGAAAACTTATCAACTACGGAGAAATTATCACAATTAAAATCCTAATTCGTACACAACAACTAAATGAGAAAACATAAAAAAAAAACAAGAATAATCCACTTCTCGTCATCTTTAAAGGCTTTTATTTCACTCCCCTTTTCATTTTTAATCAACCAAAAAATCGGCAAAGTAGTTTCACAATACAATCATGGATCAAACCAAAAAAAACAATTGCATAAATAAGTTCACTTAATCTAATAAAGAACCTCAAACCCCAAAAATCACAAGTATGATGCTTTATCTCAAAAGCCTAACTGCATAAACTAACAGATCAAACAAATAAAAATCAATAGTATTAACTTCCATTCACAAAACCATGTTTCAACTCCAAAAGACCCATCAATTACAGAGATACAATTGCAATTGAAAGACTAATTAACACACCACTACTAAAAGAGAAAACATAACAAACAAGCAAAATCCACTTCTCATCGTCTTTAAATGCTTTCTCCTCACTCTACTTCCCTTTTTCTATCGTCCAAACAACTAGCGAAACAGTTACACAACAAAGTCACGAATCAACCAAAAATAATAATTGCAGAAATAAGTGCACTTAATCTAATAAAGAACCTCAAGCCCCAAAAAATTACAAGTAGAATGCTTTATCAATAAAGCCTAACTCCAAAAACCCAAAAGAATAACAAAAAAAAACTCACATAGTACTAACTTCAATTCACAAAACCATGTTTCAACTCCTTACCCCCCTCATTCACACATCACTACTAAATGAGAAAACATAAACAAACAAGAAGAATCCATCTTCGAAATGAAATCTTATGCAATAGAAGTGAAGTAGTTACCTTTGCAATCCTTAATTATGATCCCCCAAAGAAAAAGAGCTCCTTGGCACGGGTCTCATATTATCCGCCCCTTTTGGATTAAAATGCTTGCAGAAAACCTACAAAAATTAATTAAAACCAAATGGAAATTTAAGTGGGTAAAATTATAGAACCTATAAGCAACTGGGCTAAACCTAACAAAACACTGAATGTATTAGTATCTGACAGCATATATAAATGTATCAGTACCAGGGTAAAGAAATCAGGGAGAATGAAGGATGGAAAAAATGTTAAGGTGGGATTTTGACGCGTGGATTCTACTACAATTTTTTTCTTGTTTTTTCATGTTATATTTTTTCATTTAGTAGTGGCGTTTTCTCTAACAAGATTTGTGAAATATTTAGTTTTGTAAATGTCTCGATTGAGTTTTTGAATTTTTTTTTGAATTGAGATTTAAATTTAACTTTTTTTTTATATAAATTAGTATAAATGAACGTTATACGCTTATTACCTTTTTAATATGCAATAGGATTTTTTAATATATGAATGCAATCAAAATTGACATCCATGGGTAACTAACAGCTTTTAGCTATTTTTTAATGTAAAATAAATATAAATTTTTTTGTATAATATAAAGTGTTTGATAAAGAATTAATTAATTATTATTTTGAAATCCTCTACGACTATGTTCTATTCACAATGTATTCCCTCTTTTTCTTTATTAGTGGCACACCACTTTTACGTGTTAGAATTTAGGAAATACTAAATGAGTGAATGAAATTGAATGGAAAGAAAGAAAAGTAAAATAAATAGATATAATAAACGTAAACTTGCCATAATTAAAAAGTGCCAATATAAAAGAAATATTTAAAATTAGAAAGTGGGTCACTATTAGTGAAATAAAGGGAGTATATGGATATTCATTGGATGAACATATGAATTCAATTTATTCAGTTATATCAAATTAAGTTTTTTAGTAGTATAAGCATTATTAATTTACACCATTACATTTAAATACTCTTCAGTTTGTCTTCTAGCATAGTAAATAAAGTAACTAAAAAATATTGTATTTTTTAGAAAGTAATTCTTGTTTGGATTACTATTAGTTTGGAGGATTATTTTGAATGTTTGGTCTAAAGTTTAGAATTTCATAAATTCTTATTTGATAGTATCAATGTTTTTGATTTTGAATTTTGGATTTTGGATTTTGGATTTTGGATTTTGGATTTTGGATTTTGGATTTTGGATTTTGGATTTTGGATTTTGTTATTATTATTATTATTGTTAGTATTAGGGACTTGAATTCAAAAATTATATTATCACAATTAACGCCAATGTTTGACATGTAAAGTTTCATATTTTCTTTTTAAAGTTTACTGGTCAAATATAATTTGTGAAAAAAATACATTTAGCTAAATCAATCAAATTTTATTTCAGAATAAAATATTTAATGTTATTTTTAGTCACAATTACAGTGAAATAGTAATGAAATTGTTTAATTAAACATAGAGAAAAGTGCATAAATAACCTATATAATTGATGAAAGTGCAGATATAACCATGCGATAATGAAAGGGCATATATAACCCTGCGATAATTGAAAGTGCAAATATAACCCTGGTCAGTCAATGCCGGAATAATGACTTTAGGGTTATATTTGCACATATGTATAATAGTTAGGATTATATTTGCACATATATATAATAGTTAGGGTTATATTTGCACTAAAAAATAATTCAGGGTTATATTTGCACTTTCTCCAACATATAGGGTTATATTTGCATATTACCCTTAAACATAATACATTAATAAAATGTAAGAATTTTCAGGATTTTCTCATCAAACATAAAATATCAATAATTACTTTTTAAGAAAATGCAATATTTTTTTATTTACTTTATTTACTATGTTAGGTGAGAAACTGAAGTATTTAAATGTAACGATGTGAATTGATAATGCTTATGCTACTGAAAAATGATTCGATATAACTGAGTAAATCAATTTCATATGTCCAATAAAAGAATATCCCTACATTGTATATGACAAAATTCTAGAGGATTAAAAAATAAGAAATAATTAAGTTTTACACTTAATATTATACTAATATTTTATATTTCTTTTTATATTTAAAAATAACTAAAAGCTCCTACTTACTTATGGATTTCAAACCTAATTGTATTTATATATAAACAATCATATTGCATATTAAAAAGGTAATACATTTATAACGTTCGTTTAAGCTAATTTCCAAAAACTTTAAATCCTAATCCAATTCTTATTCAAAAATTTGAATAAGACATTTATCAAACTAAGAATTTTGCAAATCTGGTTAAAGTACAGTCATATATGTTCGAAATTTCAATATATTGGAGGTTCAATGAATATCCTACATATCCTAATTTACACACCACTACTAAATGAGAAAACATAACATAAAAAAAAAACACTTCTCATCATCTTTAAAGGCTCTCTTTTCATTCCACTTCTCATTTTTAATCAACCAAAAAATCAAACAAAAAAAACCCACATAGCATTAACTTTCATTCACAAAACCATGTTTCAATTGTCAACAGAAAACCCACCAACTACAGAGAAATAATAACAAATAAAAGCATAATTCACTCACCACTACTTTCTTTTTAATAACCAACTTTCTTTTTATTCAGCCAAAAAACAGCAAAGTAGTTATACATTACAGTTATGGATCAAACATAAACAACAATAGCAGAAAGAAGTTCGCCAAATCTAATAAAGAACCTAAAACCCAACAATCACAAGTATGATGCTTTATCTTAAAAAGTTAACAACAGCAACCAACAAACAAAACCCACATAATATTAACTTCAATTCACAAAACAAGGTTTCAACTCCTTACAGAAAGCCCATCAACTATAGAGAAATAATCACATTTAAAAGCCCAATTCATACACTACTACTGAATGAGAAACCATTTAAAAACCCCAAGAAAAATCCAATTTTTATCTCAAGCACCCTATAATAGATATTGTTTCCCATCTTTCTATCAACCAGGGGTATTTAAGTTATTTTGACTAATCTAAGCCAAAGTTGACTAAAAATAATATACTAAAAATATAATATGTTACTGATTTTAATTCTTTACAATATATTCAATCATTACTTGTTAACATACTAATATTATAAGACGTTACTGATTTTAATTATGTACTATATATAATCAATCATAACTTGTTAAAATATATAACTTCTAAAGATATATTTAAAACCATGAGTATCTCATTGTACAATCTGATGAAAATCCAAAGAAACACATAATCTGAAATAACAAAATGTTTCAATTTTTTATATAATGATAGAGTACTTTTGATAGAAATGGGTTTACATATTATTTATTTATTTATGGGTAAGTAATATATCCTTGGAGGCTTTTACCTTAAATGCTGTAATTTTTTCATAAAATTTAAATATTGTATTTAATAAGTTAAAACAAGTAATAATATGTATTTGAATGTGAAAATATAAAAATATATGATATAAAAAATATTTTCAAATATTCTATTTTTTGTATGTAATTTAACAAATGCAATATATAAGGTAAGAAATAAGTGGCATGTCCACAAACCTGTGGAAAAAATGCCTATTAGGAGATCCACTCTTTATTTATATATTACAAAGTTTTGTTTTAGACCGATAAAATATTCAATGAGTGCATTTTATAATTAGTGAGATTAATAGGGTCATTTGATATTTACTTTTTTATTATTGCAATGAGATAATTATACATGACAACCTTTTAAAATGAATCTCAACATATAAATATTTACTTTTTAAATAATTTGAATAAGATATTATAAAAATAATCAATTTTATTGTATTCGATATTTAACGATTTCTATCTATCATTATTTTACTTTATAACTCATATAATTTTTCTTGGATGATTAAATTTTAAAATTTTAAATAGAACATAATCTCAATATTTTATCCACTAGTTATCTTTAAATGCTTTCTCCTCATTCCACTTAATATTCTCTATCAACCAAATAGCCAGCGAAGGTGTTACACAATACAGTAATGGATCAAGCAAAAATAGCAATTGCAAGTAGGACACTTTATCTCAAAAGGCTAACTATAGATCCAAAAGAATAACATACGAAACCCACACAATATTGTATCAATTCACAAAACCAGGTTTCAACGCACTACAGAAAGCCCTAATTCACACACCACTACTAAATGTAAAAACATAAACAAACAAGAAAAATACATCTTGAAAATTTAAAAAATTCGTATGCATTCGAAGAAGTGAAGAAACTACCTTTGCGATCCTTAATCAAAATTCCCCCCAAAGAAAAAGAGCTCATTAGTTTGTGTCTCCTATTATTTTTCCCCTTCTAATTGAATTGTTGTAGAACACCTGCAAAATTGATTAACACCAAATGGGAATTCAAGTGGGTAAAATTATAGAACCTAAAAGCAATTGGAGTAAATCAAACAAAACATTGAATGTATTATTACCCGGCAGCGTATATAAATGTATCAATACGGGGAAAAGAAATCTGGAAGAATGATGGAGACAAAATCTTGAGGTGGGATTTGAAAGTATGACTTCACCTACAATTTTTTACATGTGTCCCGCAACCTCAAAACATGTGTGAAGTCATTTCATGACTAGTACAATTTGATAGCATGGGCTGCCAAGCCCAATTTCTATTCAAACTTTTTATTAGGATACTGGGAAGAAAAAACTCATAGTTATTTAAGTATTTTCATTTGGAGGATTATTTTAAAGTTTGGAATTTAGGATTCAATTTAAGTTTAGAATTTTTTAATCCTTATTTGGTAGTGTCAGTTTTTAGGATTATGAGATTTTGGACATTGAATTTTATTATTATTATTATTATCAGGGGTTTGGATGCAAAAATTATACTATTACAATTAACAACACTGCTTGACATGTAAAGTTTCATAATTCTTTTTAAAATTTTAAAGTTTACTAGTCAAATATAATTTATGAAAAAATTACATAAAGCAAAATAAGGCCAATTTCATCTGAGAAAAAATATTTAATCTTACTCTTAGTCACAATCATTATGAACTAGTAATGAAATTGTTTAATTAAATATAATAAATTAATTAAAATGTCATTCTTTTTGGTAATTTAATTTATTACAATGTAAGAATTTTCATGATTTTACAGTATTCTGTCTTTGATCAACTCACCTAACATAGTTATCAAGAATTACTTTCTAAGAAAGTGCAATATTTTTTCAAACTACTTTATTTATTATGCCAGGTGATAAACTGAAGAGCATTTAAATGCAATGATGTAAATTGATAATGCTCATGCTACTGCAAAAAATGATCTAATAGAGCTGAATAAATCGAATACATGTCCATCAAGTGAATATTGTATGGATATAGAACAAAATTGTACAGGATTTCAAAATAAGAAATAATTAACTTTTTATTATACACTTTATATAATACTAATATTTTTAATATTTAAATATTCAAAAATAACTTAAAACTCTTAATTAACTATTGATGTCAAATCTAATTGCATTTATATATATGAAAAATATTATTGCACAGTAAAAAGGTAATAAGTTTATAGCGTTCATTTATACTAATTTATTTTTAATTTCAATTCATTTTTTTTTAAAAAAAATGAACAAGACAATTATAAAACTAAAATTTTTGCAAATCTTATTAGAGCGCGGTTATATTTTTAAAATTTCAGGTTCAATGAATATCCTCCAATGATTGGTCAATTTTATCTTCCATAAAACCATTAACATCAATAAGCAAGGCTCCCAACAAAGAAATCTCATGTTCTTTGAGGTCGGACAAAAAGCAGCACAAAAAGCCAATAATCAACTAATGAGTAATGAACATTAAAAATAAAGTGTAGCCTGAAAAAAAATGAAGAATGTATCAATCACCAACTCAAAAGAAGGGACATGGAATGGATGATACCTTTCTCCCATTAGGTCACGTGATGCACTAATATCCAACGCCAAGGAATTACTCTCTCTGTCCCGCGAGTATTAACAGGTTTACTTTTCACAATTTTCAATCATCATGTTTCACAATTTTCAATCATCATGTTGGCAGGCAATAATGCCAGCTACATACAAAAATTTTGCATTATAGTTAATAGTTAGAAAATAGATGTTAAGATGAATCTAATAATATCGAACATGAAATTTTATTTATAAATATATTAATTTATATATAAGATAAAATTTACCAAGTTTGACTTGAAAAGGTAAACATGTCATTAATAATGGAACGAAGAGAGGAAGAGAGTATTACCAAATAAGTTGAACTCATCATCATTATCATCAGCGGCGTTTATACCATCCTCTGATTCAAATGCTTTAATGCCATCAGACCTTGTTTGCACCACTTTCTTGAGACTCATGGCCTCTCACATATATCTGAATATTACAATATCCATCCATATGCTATCTCAGATAGATGACAAGGAAAGGGAAAAAAATCTCAAGATGTTCTGCATAAATATGACATCATTTGTTAAAGGCTGGGTATCAAATGATGTTACTTTATCAAAGGGCATGGAATAGGGAACACTAACCAATCTTAACACATTTAAATTAACAATTAATAAAATCAACAAAATAGTAGATTTCTCACTTCCATTCCAGGATGTCAAATAGGAGAACACTAAAGCAGCAGTGTACACAAATTCACAAATTCAAAGGCACGTTTACAATCTACTTCGCGGGCCTTCACGAGAATATAAAAAAAAAAAGAAGAGAAACGAGTATGCCAATCATCAGTTGGATATACTATCTCATGGCATTCTTGGATGCTGTGGTGGTGACAGTAGTAGTGATGGTGGTTCTATACCATCGGCGAGCATGATCGTTTTCTGGTCGACGGTTTCTTGTGTTTGCTTTTTATATCCCTTAAACTTGTATAATAAAAGAAAAACCATTGATATAGATCATTGAACTACTATTGGACCTCCCAAATTGGTGGTGGTGGTGGTGGTGGTGGTGGTGGTGGTGGTGGTGGTGGTGGTGGTGGGGGGGGGGGGGGGTGGTCCAACTCAACTGAACTTATATAATAAAAGAAAAACCATTAATACATATCGTTGAACTACTATTGGACCTCCCAAATTGGTGGTGGTGGTGATAGGGGGTCCAACTCAACTGAATACATATTCCTTTTAAAATCACATGCTTCTCTAGTTCTTCCATTTGAGTTCAAGATATTTTATAAAAAAACATCGCTTCATCCTCTTGGTTAATTAAGAATTTACTGGTATAAAAATGTTATTTAGATTTTTTTCTATTTTATATACTTACATATAAAGCCTTTTTAGTTCTCAAATATAGATTTAGTACTCAAAATATAAAACAGATATAAATCAAACAATATAAAAAATAGTATACAATCAAATAAATGATTAATTACAAGCATACCTTTCGGTAAAGAAATTTGTTAAAATCAGATCTTCTGTTTAGTGTCTACTCTTTCTATTATATCCACACACACAAAAAGATATTGTTCGATCAAAGATTGGGATAGAATAAAATTTCAATTAAAGCTCTCATTGTTTTTGAGAAATAAATTGCAGAGATGGGGAAATCTGTTTGGTGGGAGATGAATTGGAGGGTGGTGGGGGCGCAAACCATATGAAGGAAAAGAAAAACTAAAAAATAAGTCAAGAAATAGAGTAGAAAGATTTATGAACTTCTTTCTCAATTGTCATTAGACAAGAAATCAAGGAGAAGGGTCGGGACATACATCCATACAACTTCTCTTGGCTACATTTCACTGCTCAAAGTCCCAAGATAGAGTAAGATTTAGGCCTTCCCCTTCCCCTTCCTAGACATATACCATGGAGAATTTGTCAGAAAAAGTGTAAATCTTTGAATTTAGAAAATTAATTGCTGAATTTTTTTAACCTAACATGAGATTGTTGAAGATGCACCACTTTGTGAGTAGGAAAGTATGAAAAATAGTTTGATTTGAGTTAATTTCAGTAGAGAGGGCAACAGGGAAGGATGAAGGTGAAGAAATAGTTTGATTTGAGTTAATCGACAAAGAGGACAACGTGGAAAGATGAAGGAGGGGAAAGATTTTTTATTTGAGTTAATCTCAACAGAGGGGGTGGCGGGGAAGGATGGAGGTGAGGAAGACGATAAGTTAATTGTTGGAATGAAAAAAAAATCACTACCTCCATTCCAGGGTAATCTGCTGAAAGAGAAACAGAAACAAAAAGGATTTGTTGGTCAAATTGGTCGAAGGATTTGTTGAAGAATTTTGATAAAAAGAGGGTGGAGGGACGAGATGGATGTGGCGTGTTATGCTCTGGTTTTACAAATAGGGTTAATGGTCTGGTCATGAAAAATGGCCACAACCGTTGGATTAATGGGCTTGTTATGAAAATAGATGGGTTAGTGAATTTGTAATTGAAAAGGTAATGAATTAATTAGGCCTTAACCCAAATTTGGTGAAGGCTATTTACAAATAATTTTTTTATAAAAGGTCTATATATGTCTTTTGTTAATCAATTCTTTCTTAAATTAGAAAGTGTGCAAATTGCCATGGGACGGAGGGAGTGCAACTTTTCCATAAACATTATTATAAAATGAAGACAAAGTAGGCACAATTGAATTTGAACAGGCAATAAAATTTCAGGAGATTTCTAGGATCCCATCTAGATCTAATTTTGATATTTTCAAGAGAACAGTGAGTCATTGACTTGTATACTGCGTTCGAACATCAAATGCAAACTTGAGTTCTGATTTTCAAATTTCAAGTTTCATAAATACTTTTACTAATGATAATAGAAAAGTATACTATATATCTTACTAGGTCATTGTTTTATTGAAAATTGATTAACACAACATGATACACTAATGTAAGAGCCTAGGAAGGAATCGATCGTCACAATGATTCAGCAGTTTCATCGCAGATTTGGTGTTCGATACGAATGATCTGATACCTTTTCAAAAAGGGAAATGGGGCCAACAGATGCAACACACTTTTTGTGATTTATGGGCCTTAGGGCCATTCGGGATCGTTTCAGGCCTCAAAACAGTCTTTTAATATTTAATATTTTATTTTTGGTATATATGACCCAAACATTGGGCCCAGACCAAGCAGGGGTAACTCAGTAAGGTCAGTAAAGTGTTCGCATGCCTACGAGTGAACACCAATTGAGAAGATTGTGCCACGTGTTTGAAGTTATCCACTCGAAGAAACATTCGGCCTTTGTCACAAAAATTACACAAGTAATTACAACTCATCCCACGACTGAGAGAATGTGGCATATGAAATACATGTCCAGATAAGTCGTACAACCACCACAATGACCACGATCAGCATGACCAGTACATGACTAGCATGTGGTTTCACAATGGCGGTAGCTGGTGAAATATGGTGTTGTGAGTTTCTTGCCAAAATTTTGTATAATTGGTTAAAGAAATTTTGGGATACAAAGTTATGGCATATCTAGATTCATATAAGAGATATCATCAGATACTAATGAACTCTGCAGACGCGAAGAAAATGACATTCATAACAAGTTTCAGAGCATTTTGTTACATCAAAATTCCATTTGGACTTAAAAATGTGAGGGCCACATACTAATAAACAATCAACAAAGCCTTATCCAATCAAGTCGGCTATAACATCAAAATATATGTGGATGAAATGGTCGTCAAAAGTAAGACGCTAAGCACATTCCCCCAGGATCTAGAAATGACACTCATCGCGCTCCAAACATAGGGATGAAATTGAACCCCAAGAAATGTACCATTTGGGTAGGTGCTGGAAATTCCTAGTTTACAAAGTGTCACCTAGAGGCATTGAGGAAAATCTATAGAAGATATAAGTCATTCAAGTGCGGCCACCACCTCGTTCAATCAAAGAAGTTCAAATCCTTACTAGCTTGTTGGCATCACTCAGTATTTTTGATTTTTAAAGCAACTAGAAAAACATATATCATTCTTTGATGTGTTAAGGAAAACATCAAAATACAACTGGACCACAAAGTTTCCTAGAAAAAATTATACTATGATCCGGCTACTACTGGTCAATGTGTTGAAAGATGCACACGTCTATGCCTAAAAGTGCAGTAGTTGTCAGCTCAATGCCGACGTCCAGCGAAAACCACAATCATAAATAACTGGGGTTTATGGCGCATGGTCATTCGACATGCGGGGGATTAACATTGTTGGCAAATTCCTGGAAGGAATGTGAGGATCAAACTTTCTCATTATCGCATTCGATTACTTCACCAAATGGGTACAAGTGAAGCCTCTAAACAAAAATCATGACCAAAGCGGCAATTTCCTTCATCTAAAAAAACATAGTTTGTCATTTTGGTAAACCTAAAACAATCATGTAAGACACCGACACCAGATTTTCAAGCAAGGCATTCAACAAATGGTGTCAAGACTTGAGCATTGTTCATAAATTCACTTTGGTGAACCATCCCCAAGCTAATGGATATGTGGAGGTAACGAAAAATATGCTCTTCCATGGATCCAAAAAAAAGGTTTGAGGGGGAGCAAACTAGATGGGCTGAAGAGCTACCAATTGTTTTATGGGCTTACTTGACTACCCCTGAGATGCCAAAAATTGAAACCACATTCAGTCCATTGTACGGTTATGAAGCGGTCATCGGCATCCCAAGCCCAAGAACCATTAATTACAATAAAGACAACACAAAGAACATCAGAGCAAACTTGGACATAAAGAATGTAGGCAGATTGCTACAATTAGAGATGCAAGATATTAGCAAAAACTAGCCAAGTCATACGATGATAGAGTCAAAAGACTCAAAACCACCTCATTTAAAATAGGAGACCTGGTACTTGGGAAAAATGAAGCTAGCTTAGTTGAGAAAATAGGGAAACTCTGCCCCAAATGGGAAGGTCCGTACAGAGTCATCAAGGCCTACAAGTTTATCAGCTACTCTCTGGCTATAATGGATGGAACAGTCATCCCCAATACGTGACATGTGACCAATCTTAGGATATGCCATGTGTAGATATAGGGAACCTGTAAGGGCATTTTTAAAGGGTGAGCAAATGAGTAGAAGTTCATTGTTGTTAATGTTATAAGGCATAAAATGTATATTTGGACAGGCCAGGATTAGGTCATGTGCTCAAGTTATCATGGCATGCTATAATTCCCTACTAAATAAGAAACACTACTATCCATTTAAATTTTAGCACACTCGTAAAGCTCCGGAAGAAGCAATCTAAGACATCCTTGCGGCACCTATAGAAATTGTCAAGATGATAGACTTGGATCTCCCATTTAACAAGTTCCCTTCAAAATCCATGAAAGCATAAACAAAGGCTAAAGAGTTACCACTCGAGGTACCTAATTGACTAGTATCTATGGGTGAAAACCTTGGAGATAACTAGAGGCATTCGTGTTGACACTACTTAAAAAGTATAAGGATGTGTTTGCATGCTCACTAGGCAACATTCTTGGAATTTCAAAAAAGATCATTGAGAATAAGCTGACAATCGACAGCATGAAGAAGCCAATAAAACAAAAGAAACAAATTTTTAGGCTAATAAGTGTTTTGATCTAGAAGGAAGTTGACAAGCTAGCGGAAGAAAATATTTTCCATCAAGTAGGCTACCCTATATAGCTAGTGAACCTCATGTTAGTTAAAAAATTTAGGATAGTTGGAAAATGTGTATCAACTTCACAGATTTTAACAAAGCTTGTCTAATAGATTTATATTCGCTCCCAAGAATCGAGATTCTAGTGGATTCAATTGCATGATTCAAGTATCTCTGAAAGGATATCACCACATTTTCATTGCAAAAAGTTGATGAGAAAATATCATGATCACAAAGAAAGGTACTTATTGTTGCATCATGATACCTTTTAGCTTCAAGAATACAAGAACAACTTATCGAAGTTTGATCGATGAAGTGTTCAAGTTCCAGCAAGGCTACAACATGCAAGCTTATATCGACAACTTGATAATTAAGGGCAAGTCAAAAGACAGCATGAAGGAATATAAATAATAAAAAAAAGAAATCAAGAAACAGAGCAGAAAGATATGTGAAATTCTTTCTCAATTGTCATCATACAAGAAATTAAGGAGAAGAGTTGGGACATACATCTGTAAACCTTCTCTTTGCTACATTTCACCGCCCAAAGACCCAAGATAGCGTAAGAAAAAAATTTTAGCCTACCCATTTACGCCTTTCCTTTCCCCTTCGTAGACATAAACCATAGAGAATTTGTCAGAAAAAGTATAAATCTTTGAAATTAGAAAATTAATTGTTGGATTTCTTTAACCTTCCATGAGATTGCTAAAGATGCATCACTTTATGAGTAGGAAAGTATGAAAAAGAGTTTGATTTGAGTTATTCTCGACAGAGAGGTTGGGGGGAAGGATGAAGGTGAAGAAGACGATAGGTTGATTGTTGGAATGAAAAATTTTACTCCCTCCGTCCAAGGGAAATATGCAGAAAGAGAAACGGAAACAAAAAATTTTAAACCTAGTGAAAAATCCTTATTACCCCCTCTCAACATAGAACTTATTCCACCACCCACATGAAACCCTCATACCAGGACGTCTTCCACACTGTGACCACCCCCAACAAGAATACAATTCATTAAACATTTCAAGTGTCACCACCATTAACCAACATCAACCATTAGCAGATCTAAAGTTGCGGCTTTAAGTTACCTACGACAATTAGTAGATCACAAATTATTTTGCGATCTGATACTGCTGCGAAAAAAAGACAGTTTTGAGTGGAGATCCACCGAGCACCGATTCTAAAACAGAGCCTCCGATGCTGGCAATTGATCCAAAAACAAATCCCAATATCCCCGTCGGGAAGTATCCTGGTGAGATTTGTCAGAAGATATTGGTCGAATATGTTTATTGAAGGATTTGTCGCAGAATTTGTCAAATTGAATGAACTGAAGAATTTTGATATCGGAAGGTGGAGTAATAAGAGGGATGCGATGTGTTTTGCTCTGGTTTTATAAACAGGGTTAATGGTTTGGTGATGAAAAATAGTCACATCCGTTGGATTGATAGGCATGTGATGAAAAAATGGTTAGTGAATTCGTAGTTGAAACAGGAATGAATTAATTGGGCCTTAACCCAAATTTAGATGAAGACTATTTACAAATATAAGTTTTATAAAAGGGCTATATATGTCTTTTATTAATCAATTATTTTTTTAAATTACAAAGTGTGCAGATTTGTTTGGGCTAGACGGAAAAGGAAAATGTGTAGATTGCCCTGGGATGGAGGGAGTACAACCATTCCATAAATAATGTCACTTTAAAATGAATATACAAAATAGACACAATTGACTTTGAAAGACAATCTGATCTCGGGAGATTTCTAGGATCTCATATGGATTTATATTTGATATTTTCAGGGGAACAATACGCCATTGATTTATATGATGCGTTAGGACTTCAAATGCAAACTTGAGTTTCGGATTTATAATTTTGATTCAAAAATGACTTTTATTTTACTGATAATAGAAAAAAATCTTACTAGGTCCTTGTTTTAATCAAAATTGATTAATACAACATGATAGAGTAATGCAGGAGCCGAGGAAGAAATCAATCGCCAAATGGTTAAGCAATTTCAGCGCAGATTTGGCATTCGATATGCAAATGACTATTATGATACATTTTCTGAAAGGGTAACAGGCCAACAAATGCAACACACTTTTTTGGATATATGTGCCTTTAGCCATCCGAAATCGTTTCAGGCCACAAAAAAACCTTTTAATATTTAATATTTTATTTTTGGTATATATATGTCCTAAACATTAGGCACAATTCACGCATGGGCAGCTCAACTAGATTAGTGAAGTGTTCTTATGTCAAAGAGCAAACACGAGAAGATCGTGCCACATGTTTGAAGTCATCCACCTTTTTTTAAATTAAAACCACCTGTGATGGTGGGGGGTTAGGCGGACCCCTACCCGTTTATTAATAAAAAAATAAAAAAGGTACAATCAAAGAGGGGGGCATAATACCTTACCTCAGAAGATATCTGATGATCTTTGAGATCTATACAAAACCTGTAGCTAACCTAAAAGATCAATTAGATACCAATAAGCAACAGCGGCAAAACCGCGATACATTGTTGACCTATTACCCTAGTCTAACATGGGGAATTCCTTTCGTGTCAAGCCGTACTTGTCCAGCAACCAATGAGGATAAACCTGCAGAGCCATAAAAGTTATTTACCTGATTACGAGCGGCCAGTTTAGCAAGTGAGTCTGCTGGAGCGTTTGCCTCACTGAAGGTGTGTTTCAATGAGTAGTTAACTCCAGTTAAGAGGTTACATATCTCCCTAATTGTTGGCAGTAGCCTCCATGGTATCTTTAGCTGTTGCTGTAGCATCCCAATCAGAGTACTTGAGTCTGTTTCAATTTCCACTTTTGTGATGCGTTTGTCACGAACTAGGAGAACACCATGAAGTAGAGCAATGACTTTGGCCTGCAATACTGAATCAGCCGAGATAGTTTTGGAAAGAGCAGCTGTAACTTTGCCAACATTGTCTCGGATTATGCAACCGATGCCGGCAGTGCCGTTCTGAAGAAAGGAGCCATCAGTGTTGAGTTTAAAAGCTGAGGGAAATGACCATTTGAAAATTCTGGGAGGTCTTTGTGTAGAGGTTTTATGGCTGAACAGTGTAGGTGTTGGAGTGAGTGCCCATTTGATGTCCATTTTGAAAGCTAAAACTGTGTCATTAATGTGGAATAGGATTCATTTAAAAATGCTCATGACATCAGGTTTGGTACCCTCGAAAGTGTAGGCGCAACGGGCACACCACAGGTGCCAGTCAACCACACAAGGAATGATATGTATCAGTTTAGCAGGGAGTTCATGAAAGGAGGATGTATTCCAATAGAAACAAACCCTATCCCACAGGAGTTGGAATGTAATGCGAGGCATGTTAAAAACTGAGTTTACAAGATTCCAGATTTTGTTGACCTCTGAGCAAGAGTTGAAACAGTGGTGAAGAGTTTCTGAGTTATTGAAACAGAAACAACAACGTGACGGTAGGTGAAAATGGAAGTCCTCTAGGACATCAGGTAGGGCAATTAGTCAATTTTAAAGTTTCCAGTTAAATAAACTAATTTTCTTTGGTAGAAGTTTAGACCAGAGATGGGTGAAGGATGGAATCTTTGTTTTCTTATTCCTGATCAGTTCGTAAGCAGATTTGATCGAGAAGGCACCAGATTGGGTAGGTCTCCATATGATGGTGTCCTCATAGCTTGGGAATAGTTTATGTTCCTGATCCAAGTTTTGACAGATGTGTTCTGGGAGGAAGTTCCTGATTTGATCAGAAAAGGTGGCTTTGTGTTGTATATATTCTGCCACTGTCAAGTTGGGATGTGGGTATTCTGAAGGATCGATTAAATAATCAGTAAGGGGTCCCAAGGATGTCCAGTTAGAGTCCCAAAAAGAAATAGAACCAGAACCGATGATGACTTTTGTGTTACTGATGGCTGTAAGGTTTGATTATTTGATTCTCTTACAAGTTCTGGAGGTTTTGTGGTTATCACTCATAGACCACATGGTTTTGGCCCATAGAGAGTTTCCTTCCTGTAGTTTCCACCACAGTTTGAGTGAGAATGAATCAATTAAAGTGTTCAAATTTCTGAAATTTAGTCCATTTTCCTCTGTAGGAAAGCAAAGATTGGTGTAAGATTTCCAGATTCTGTGTTTTTGTTTTTTGTCCGAGTTATTGTTCCAGAAAAACTTGGCCAGGGTTTTGTGTATTTGAGTGATAGTGTGTGTGGTTGGCTTCAGGACTGTTAAGAGGTGGATTGACATTGAGGCCAGAACATGCCTGATTAGAGTTGCCCTTCCAGCAGGAGATAGTAGTTTATTTTGCCAGGTGTTGATTTTGTTTTGGATTGAGAGGAGCATAGGTTGGAAGTGGCTGTTTTTGACCCTTCCAGTGAAAATGGGGCAACCCAAATATTTGAATGGGGTGCACCCTGCCATCATATTAGTATCTCTTTGGATTAGGTTAATGATTCTGTTAGGTGTAGATTTAGATATGTGGAAAGTTGATTTTTCAAAATTAACTTTTTGTCCTGAAGCCAACTCGTATGATTTCAGGAAATTCTTTATTGTTAGAATTCCTTGTTTGGTGTATTTCAGAAAGATAACTGTGTCATCAGCGTAGGAAAGGTGTGAGGATGATCTCATCCCTCGGGGTAGATTATATGGTTGGATATTCCCATACTTGTATAGAAAGTTAAGATTTTGGGAGAAAGCTTCACCCATTAGTATGAAAAGTAGAGAGGAAAAGGGTCTCCCTGTTTTAAACCCCTACTAGCCTGGAAGAAGCCATATGATTTGCTGTTTACCAGTATGGAAAAATGTGCAGATCTGATGTTACTCATAATTAGAGCAACAAGGGAACTGGAGAAACCTTGTTTGAGAAGAGTACTGGCTAGGAATGTCCATGAAACTCTATCGAACGCTTTCATCATATCCAGTTTGATTATCATATTCTGGCCATTTTTTTGTTTATGTAAGTGGTTAGATAATTCTTGCATTAGGAGAACATTATCTGCAATCTCCCTTCCAGGTATAAATGCAGATTGTTCTGGGCTTATAATGGAGTCTAGGTAGGTTTTAAGTCTTGAGGAGATTAATTTTGAGAAGATTTTGTTGGAGAAGTTACATAGGCTTATAGGCCTGCAGTCTTTGAAAGAGGAGCAGACGTTTTTTTTGGGGATGATGACTATATGAGTTGCTGAAATGGCTTTGGGGATATCATGGCCCAAGAAGAAGTTATCCACTGCCAATAATACATCGACTTTTATAATGTCCCAGCAATGGTGAAAGAAGAAGCCAGAGAAACCATCAGGTCCAGGGGCTGAGTGACTATTCATATTTTTAACTACATTAGTTAGCTCCTCCATACTGACTTTTTTAAGTAGATTACAGTTCATTTCATTTGTTACGATTTTTGGGACATTCTCCAGTATCCAGGTAGCATTAGCACCGGATGGATCTTGGGGTTCAGCAGTGAGGAGATTGGAGAAGAAGCTAATAGCTTCTCTTTCAATGTCATCTATGTTATTTAGCCAGGTTCCATCCTCATTTTTTATTAGGGAGATTGTTTGTCTTTTATGTTTGTTGGAGATTGATTGGTGAAAGAATTTAGAGTTCACATCTCCTTCTTTCATCCATTTCAGTCTTGATTTTTGTTTGAGGAATGTTTATTGGTTCTTAAGAGCTAGTCTTAGCTTGGCCTTAGCTAGATTTAGGGCTTGTATGGTAGCAGTAGATTCAAACTGTTGTAAATATTTTTCAGCATTCAGCACCAGTTCTTCACAAAGCTGAACTGCATCGAAAACATTGCCAAAAACAGCCTTGTTCCAAGATTTAAGTGCCTGTTTCAGGTGTTTAAGTTTAAAGATAAATCTTTTCATCCCTTCTAGTGTGGTGTGAGTGTTCCAAGAGTCTTCCACAAGCTTCATGAAAGTAGGGTGGGTTACCCAGCATTCTTTAAATTTGAAGGGCTTAGGAGTTGTGGTAGAGGGTGTATTTGCTACAGATAGGATCAGGGGTGTGTGATCCGACCCCTCTCTGGATAGTGTTTTGATTTTCGAATTGGGGAAGTTAGACCACCATAGATTATTGGATATACCTCTGTCTAGACGTTTCCAAACCCTCCCCTTAGTTCTCATTCCGGTCCAGGTGAAAAGACTGCCAGAAGTTGGGAGTTCAGAAAAATTATTGGAGTTGAGAAAGCAGTTGAAATTCCTTATGCTGTTTTGGTTAGGATTGAGTTACCCAGGTATTCCTCAGTTTTTGAGATAACATAGAAGTCTCCTATTAAGCATAAAGGTTCCTTTTTTAGGGTTGCTAAGACTTGCCACAGTTTGTTCCTTTCAAGGATTGTGTGCTTAGCATATATAAAGACAACCTGACATTCGGTTGAGAGAGTGGGTGATTTGATTTTTACCATGATTACCTGTTCTTCGACTAGGAGTATGTCTACAGTAATTTCCTCATCCCACATTAACCAGATTTTGTTGACTGGATTGGCATAAGATTTACTGAATCCCAGCTCCCTGGAGATGTTTTGAATCAAATCAGGGCTTAGCAAGGGTTCTATGAGGGCACAAAGTGTAATTGAGTTGTGACTTTTAATGTTCTTTAGACGGATTTTGGAGGGGTCATTGCCTATTCCTCTAATATTCCATACGCATATATTTAGACTAATCATGGATATGTCTTGGATAGGGTCAAAGAGGAACGGGTGAAAACCATTTTTGGTGTGGAGGTATAATCCTTTTTAATGTATTTCCTCTGTTTATTTTTGGGCTCCGTTTTGTTGAGATTGAGGATTTTGATTAGTCTAACATGTTCAAGGATTAGGTTGGCTTTTATTTCCTCTAAGGGAAGATTTTCCTGTGCCTCCAGTGTTTTCTGCTACTTTGTGGAGGTGTCAGTGTTAATCCAATCCAGTGGTTTGAATGTTAAAACCTTGGGTGGTAAAAGGGGGAGGCTACTTACAGTTGTTTCTAATGGGGATGGGGACTCAGCCGGGATAATGTTGTTTAGGATGTCTATTTGGGGGGTCATGTATGTTGTGTTTAATAGCTTTCTTGTTTCTGCAATCTGCATAGGGGGTTCAGGGTGGGGAGCCAGCTTGGGATCATGAGTTAGAGTCACGTTTTCTATAGGAATACTGTTTTGGTGTTTACCATTGGACTTCTCAATGTCAATGATGTTATTTTTTAGCGGAGTTGTATTCAGAGTGGGAGGGTTAGGGGAGATTTGGTTATTGTCGATTTGTGATGGTAGATATGGGGAAGCAATAGCGGGTCCAGTGTTTACAATAGGGTTTAAGGTGGATGGGTCAAAAGTGTTCCCTGGGTTTACAGCCAAATCAGTAGCTAGCAGTTGAATATCCAGGAACAGAGCAGAGTTAGCAGGAATATGAGTTTGAGAGGGAACCTGTGATCCTTGTCTAAGGATCAAGACTTCGGAACTTGTTCCTTTATTCTTCAGAGAGGGGTTGAGAGCCTGAGAATTCTGCTGAGAGATGTTATCTAATTGGTTCTTGGGAAGGTAATGTGTCTTAGAAGTTTGAAAACTAGTAGAAGAGGTACCATTTCCTTTACCTCTAATCCTTCCCTGTTCATCAGTGGAAATGGATTTGTTACCTTCTTTGATTGGATTTCCTTGGGGTTTCCAAGGGGAGAATCTGGAGATGTTTTTATCGAGCCTGCAAACTGTATCTAAGTGTCCGAGTTTTAGGCAGTTAGAGCAGTAGAAAGGAACGCCCTCATACTCAATGTACTGCCAGAAACCAACATCTCTAAAGCTAAGCCAAATTCGTTCAAGTCTTGGTTTAGTTACATCTATTTCAACCCAAACCCTAGCCACATGAGGTCTAGTTCTATTGATTGAAGCTCTGTCTACCCGGATTGGAGTACCAATGATATTCCCCACAGACATCAAGACATTATAATCAAAGAATTGTTATGGTAACCCATACAGTGAAATCCATATTGGAACGATAGGGGAATCATCATCAGGGTTAAAGTTAGGGACCCATTTTGTGATTCTAATTGAGTAAGACCCAAAATTCCAAATTTTGTGCAGCCAACATCGATAATAATCATCAGGAAGTGAGAAGGATATCAGAACCTGTTTGTTATCCAAGAGGGTGATACTGTTTGGACCTTTGAAACCAGCTGTGTGGAAGTCTTTCCGAAGCTTTTCCAGTTGTGGTCGGCTGCACACAAATTTCCCGATCAAGGTCCATTTGAGGGGAGCTTCCAGTTTGATACATTCCTCCTCCGTGAAGTGGAGGCCCGGCTCTCCCAAGTGATCGATTTTAGCTTTGGGGATGAAGGGAGTGTTCAGAGCCTCCATAGGGTTTAGGGGCGGGAGGTTGAGCGCTTCTCAAAGTTCTTGGTTCACAGCATGGGCATATGAGAGCGGAGGCTTGGAGATAAAATGCGGTGGCTCCGCCATTTGGCGGTACCGGAGGGTGGAGGAGGCTAGAGCTCAGGGGGGAGAGATGGATCACACACTCAGTGTGTGTTTTTCGCACACAGTACCGTTCTTTGGAAAAACATCTGGCCATTATCATAAAAATTACGCAATTAGTTACAACTTAGCCCACGATCGAGAGAATGCGACACATGATATTTATGCTTAGAAGATTCGTACATCCATAATGATAGCCACGATTAACATGATATGTACATCGAGTGATGCCTATACAACGTAGGCTCGAGAAACCTACAAATACATAATGGCTCAAGAAATCATGTAAAAAACAACTCACAATCAAAGATAGTAGGCTTTAACACACGATACTAACTTAAGCATCGGGGATCTTAACCTGGATCTACTACGGAAGATTTTTTGCGAGAATGGAACATCATTGGTTCATCACATTTTGGATGTCGCTGTCATTTAGAAGAAACAACCGGATCATTGGCGCCGACTGTAGGGTAAAAAATATAATTTTAACTATTCATTTTAAGTTATCGTGTCAAGGTCCAGATGGCAGACAAGTTAAGCTAAAACATGATGGAGCCGATACCACTGTTGACAAACCCACCGTAACTAACAAACCCACCACTACTACAAACCAAACAACATGGCAAGAACATGTCCTACTCAAAGAGGTTCGAGAATCTAGAATGATAGGGAATCACAATCCCCTCATACTGATAAACATAAGTTGGCTTATGTGGTGTTTCTTGAAGCAAACAGGGAGCAACCCTACATGCTGTTTGTTAATACAATGATGGGATGGGGGAAATGACCAAAAATGCCCAAGAACTTGAGAAGTAGCGGAGACTGGAAATACAACAGTCAAGAGGACTGCCCAAAAACTAGGACAAAGCTAGGAACTACGATGTCAAGGATGAGCCTAACACTCTCCACTGGTCGAAGAGTTGAATTTTTTTTTTGCAATGGTAAAAAGCTTCAAACTGCCCACATAGCTCAAAGCCTATGATGGGACAGATCCAAAGGAATTCTTACACTCTTACAAGACCATCATGAGGTTTCACATGCACTTATCCAATTAGTGCACAAAACCTTTCCCATCTTCCTGACGGGGACCGCAATGGTTTGGTAAGATATCCTGCCCAAGCAAGGTATTTAAACTCGGGCTCAACTAGTAGATTAGTTTGTGGGCAGATTCTATCAAAATCAAAAGTTCACCAAGTCATTTGTGGATTTAATGAAAGTGTCACGACGAAGTGGAGAAAGCATTGCAAAATACTATAATCGTTTCATTCAGAAAGATTGGAGGTCAAAGATATCACATACCAAATGTCATTGGGGGAATTCATAAATGGTATGGGATCAGGAGAGTTCTACAAGAAAATCACAGCAGGTATGCCGGAAAGCCCAAGAGATATCTAGAAAATTTGAATTTTCCCTCACAACAATGAGGCAGAGTACGATGTAATCATTGGAGGGCTAAAGTTGGAAATACGAATGTACATACAGAGTATATAGGTTCACAATGACTCATATGTAGTCATGAAATAGATTCTAGGGGAATACATCGTCAAAGAAAGCCAATTGGTAAATACCTGAATAAAAAAACAAGACAACTCATGCGGCGGTTCAAGCACTTCAGGATTACCCATGTCCCCCAATGGAAGAACACCAAGGCAGGCACCCTAAGTAAGCTAGCAACATCATGATACCCAACACTTCAACACCAAAAATATGTGACCATCAGACTCATTCTACTCGGCAATATGACGATCACAATGGTATCTCAAGTACGTATGAAGAAAAAGAAATAATTTGAACAAAACGTGTGGACACTCTTCACTAATGGTGCTTCATGCAAAGAAGGCTATGGACTAGGACTCTTTCTCATTATCCTAGAAATGAGACGAGCACAAATACACAATCAAATTCGAATTTTCCATGTCAACAATAAGGTGGAATACAAAGTACTAATTGTGGAGCTAGATTTGACAATATGAATAGATATACAGAGTATTCAGGTTCACAGCCACTCACAGGTATTCGTGCAACAAGTTCTAGGGGACTACATCGTTGAACAAATACAACTGGAGAAATACTTGAATAAAACAAGACAACTCTTGTGGCGGTTAGATCACATAAAGATTACCCCGGTCCCCTGATCGAAGAACACCAAGGTAAGCACTCAAAGTAAGCTAGCAACATCAGGATACCCAACGTTTCAATGCCAGAATAATGTCACTATCAAAATCATTCCAGTCTGCAGTACAACAACCACAACAGTGTCTCAATTCCATATAAAGGAAAAGAAATAATTGATCCCGTCAGATCTTTTTCCCTCGACAACTATTTTCTTAAACAATAGTGGAAAAGAAATCAAGAAATGGAAAGAAATCAATAAATGGAGCAAAACTATCTATGAATTTATTTTCTCAATTGTCATAGAACAAGAAATCCCAAGGCCGGGACATACATCCGTACAACTTTTCTTGGCCACACTTATCGCCCTAAATTCCAAGTAGAGGAATAAAAAATTTTAGGAATCTTTGACTTGAGAAAACCGTTGATAATTTCAAAAAAATTTAAATCTGTGACTTTAGAAAATTAATGGCTGAATTTCTTTACTCTAATGTGATATTGTTGAAGATGCACCACTCTGTGAGTAGGTAAATATGAAAAAGATTTTGATTTGAGTTAATCTCGATAGAGAAGGAGCGGGGAAGGATGAAAGTGAGGAAGATAACGAGTTGATTGTTGGAATGAAAAAAAAAATACAACTTTTCCATAAACAACGTCATTTTAAAATGCATAGACAAAGTAGACACAATTAATTCTGAACGGACAATCAGATCTTGGGGTTTTTCAAGGATCACATACATATATAATTATGATATTTTCAAGGGAACAATACGTCATTGATTTATATATTGCGTTCAAACTTCAAATGCAAACTTGAGTTCCGTATTTCAAATTTTGATTTTAAAAAGAACTTTTATTTTACTGTTCATAGAAAAATAATCTTACTATATCCTTTTCTTCATCAAAATTGATTAATAAAATATGATACACTGATGTAAGATTTGAGGAAAAAATTGATCGTCACAATGGTTCAACTGTTTTAACGCAGATTTGGCATGTGATGTATGGATGACCATTTTGATACCTTCTTGTAAAGGGCAACAAGCCAAAAATTGCCACACACTTTTTGTGATGTATGGGCCTTTTTTCCATCTGAGATCATTTCAAATTTCAAAAAATCCTTTTAATATTTAATATTTCTTTTTTAGTATGTATATGACCTAAACATTAAGCCCAGCCCATGTAGTGACAACTCAGCGAAGTCAGTGAAGTGTTTGCATGCCTACGAGCAAAAACCAATCAAGAAGATCGCAACCCATGTTTGAAATTATCCATCCGAAGAAACATCTGGCCATTATCACGAAAATTACACAAGTGGTTACAACTCAGCACACGATCGAGAGAAAGTGGCACACATAGTACATGCTCAGAAGGGTCGTATAACTATCATGATGGTTACGATCAGCATGACTAGCATGCCATGTACATGACCAACATGAGGTTTCACGATGATGGTGGGTGAAATATGGTGCTGTGAGTTTCTTGTCAAAAATTGATCATTAATTAAAGCAATTTTGGGTTACAAAGCCATGGCTTTTCTAGACGCATGTAAGGGATATCATCATATCCTAATGAAACCTAAACATGCGGAGAAGACGACATTCATAACAAGTTTTGGAGCATTTTTGTTACATCAAAATTCCATTCAGACTAAAAAATGCGGGGGCCACATACCAATGAACAGTCAACAAATCCTTCTCCCATAAATTTTTCCTAACATTGAAATCTATATGGACATCATGGTCAACAAAAATAATATTCTAAGCACATTCTCCCAGGATAAAGAAGAGATACTCATCGCGCTCTAAACATAGGGATGGAATTCTACCCCAAGAAATGTACCATTAGGGTAGGTGACAGAAAATTCCTTGGTTACAAAGTGTCACCTAGAGGCATTGAAGCGAATCCGGAGAAGATACAACTCATTCAAGTACTGTCACCACCTCGAATGATCAAAGAAGTTCAAATACTTACTGGTTCATTGGCAACACTCGGCCGCTATGATTTTGAAAGCATTAGAAATACACATGTCATTCTTTGATGTGTTGAGGAAAGCTTCAAAATACAACTGGACCACAGAGTGTCATAAAGCACATGAGGAACTAAAACATGAGCTGCAACGAATGTCATTACTGTAAGCACCACGACCTGGTAAAACCCTATACATATACTTAGCATTTCAACGCATGACATTAGCTCAACCCTTGTATGCTAGGAAAGAAATCTCTAAATCCCATTCCACTATGTAAGCAGAAGATTCCAAGGAGCTAGAAAAAATTTAATTGGGCATGGAGAAGTTGATCCTATAGCTTATTCACTTCACAAAAAGACTGCAGTCATATTTCCAACCCCCACCAAATCACATTCTATACTAACAAGCCTATCAAACGGATCCTCCATAACACCAAAGCTTCAAGAAAACTAATGAAGGGGAACCTCAAACTAGGGGAGCACAAAGTGTTATTTCAACCAAGGACATCCACAAAAGGATAAGCCTTGGTGGATCTTTTAGCAGAAATGATGGAGGAAGTACATATCAACATGCACAAGCAAGACCTGGAAAACACTATCTAGTCCAAAGTAAAATAGAAATTTGAATAGATTGCATGGACACTCTTTGTCGATGGTGCTTCATGCAAACAAGGTTTTGGAGCAGGACTCCTGCTCATTAGCTTAGAAAGAGACGAGCACAAATATACACTTTGATTTAAATTTTCCCTCACACCAATGAGGCAAAATAATACTTATTAGAGGCTAGACTTGGCAATAAGAATAGACATGCAGAGCATCCAGGTTCCCAATTACTCATAGTTAGTCGTGCAATAGGTTCTAGGGGACTACATCATCAAAGAAAGACAACTAGGTAAATACCTAAATAAAAGAAGACTAATCATTCGGCGGTTTGATCACTTTGGGATTACCAATGTCCCCCGGTCGAAGAACACCAAGGCAGACAACCTAAGTAACATAGCAGCATCAGGATATCTAAAGCTTTAATGCCAAAATAATATGACCATGAAACTTATTCCAGTCCATAGTACGACAACCACAATGGTGTCTCAAGTCTAAGAGGATGAGCTAGGGTGGATGGGCCCAATTATACAATATCTGGAACATGTCCTCCTGCCAATAGAAAGAAACTAAGCACCAAAAATTAAGCTTAAATCCTTGTCATATGACTATGTTGCAATGTACTCTCAGGTGTGTGGGACCACTCCAAGTTTCACTCATTGTTCGGGAGATGTACAAGGGATGTTACGAATCGCACCAAGGATCCTACATCCTAGAAAAAAAATATAAACCAACTACTACTAGTCAATATATTAAAATATGCACAAGTCTACGTCCAAAAGTGCAATAGTTGTCAGCTCAACACCGTTATCCAGGAAAAACTGCAATCACAAACTGGGGTTTATGGCGCATGGCCATTCAACAAGTGGGGAATCAACATCGTTGGCCCATCCCTAGAAGGAATGAGATGAGTGAAATTTCTCATTGTCGGAATCGATTACTTCAACAAATGGGTAGAAGTGAAGCCCCAAAACAAAATCACAACCAAAGTGGAAATTTCATTCGTCTGGAAAAAACTTAGTTTGTTGTTTTGGTATACCCATAAAAATCATATCGACAAGTACACCAGATTTTCCAAGCGAGGAATTCAACGAATGGTGTCAAAACTTTAACACAGTCCATAAATTCACTTTGATAGCCCACCCCAAAGCTAGCAGACATGTGGAGGTAAAGAACTGTACGCTCTTCCATGAATTCAAAAAAAGGTTAGAGGGGGAGCAAACTGGATGGGTTGAAGTGCTACCATCTGTACTCTCGGCTTACCAAACTACGGCCAGAACCCCGAAAACAAAAATCCAATTCATTCTAGTATACAGTCATAAAGTGGGCATCCCTACAGAAGTGGGCATCCTAAGCCCAAGAACCATTAACTACAATGCAGACGGCAATCTAGAGAACATCAGAGAAAACTTAGATATTCTTGAAGAATGTAGGAAGATTCCTACAATTATAGATACAAGATATAACAAAAACTAGTCAAGCCTTACAATTACATTGTCAAAAGAATCAAAACCACATCCATTAAAATAGGAGACCTGAAAAAAAAACTAGCTTAGCTGAGAAAACAGGGAAACTCTACCCCAAATAAGGAGGTCTGTATAGAGTCATCAAAGCCTACAAGTCCAACAAATACTCCAAGGCTAGAATGGATGGAACATTCATCCCCAATACGTGACACTCAACCAACCTTAGGATATACCATATGTAGACTTAGGGTTCCTATAAGGACGTATTGTAAAGGGCGAACAAATGAGTAGAAGTTCATTATTGTCAATGTCATGTGGGTATACATCGTATACTTGGATAGGTCTTGGTTAAAAAAACTTCAAGCCATGTGCTTAAGTTATCATTGCATGCTAAAATTTCCTACAAAACAAGGGATCACTACAAAATATTCAAACTTTAGAACAGCTCGAAAAGCTCGGGAAGAAGCAATCTAAGGCGTCATTGTGGCACCGACAGAAATTGTCAAGATGATATACTTTAATCTCCCATCCAACAAGTTCACTAAAAAATCCATGACTAGAATAGTTTACACATATAGAAGTTGATCAGAACTCCGGACATACTTCCTCTCTATATGCAGTACATGGTAAATAATTTAGACAAGATAGACTAAACCTTTTTAAGGACATGGTACTTACACAATCTGTAATGGATCCACCAACAATATTAGCAGGTGACTTCAATGTTATTAGATCTATTACAGAATATTTAGGTACTTACACCCCTGACACTAATAGTATCCTGGACTTTGACTCTTTCATAGTCAGGAACTCTTAAACTGAAATACCTACGTACATTAGGTAATATATTCACATGATGCAATGGTAGAAAATGAAATGGTAGAGTGTGTAAAAGATTAGACAATCTTAGAAAATTAAGTTTTTATTCATGAAATTCCCTAATGCATCAGCGCAGACATTGAATAGACTGCAATCTAATGCTTAACATCAACTCTTAATGCTTAACATTTAACTCTGTAAATAAAATACATCCTAAGCCTTTTAGTTTCCAAGCTATGTGGATTAGGAGGCCTGGCCTTAAAAATCTATTTAAAACAGCTCGTAATCACACTTAGAGAAACATAGGATGCTTAAGTTTAGAATCAAACTAAAGAGGCTTAAAACTGAACTCAAAATCTAGAATGAAACCACATTTGGTAATGTATTTGAAAACATTTTTAAAAACTAAGACATTAATTAAGGACTTAGAATCCAAATATGATACATCTGATGATCCCTAAAACCTCTTAATTCTAAATTTAGTAAAATCTTGTTTAACCAAAAGATTACAAGGAGAGAATTACTTTTGGAAACAAAGTCTAAAAAAAAGGTAAAATGAAGGGGATAACAACATCAATTTTTCCGAATCATCACTGATTATGAAGATGTAGGAAATGATGTTGTTTTATTTTTCAAAAACTTACTGACACGGGACCAGGTTGACATCTCATGTCAAAATCTTCAACACTTTCTAAATTTCATTCCCATGATTATATCTGAGCAAGATAGCATTACATTTCTCAACTAGTGGACTTAGAAGAATTTGAGGCAGTAGTGTTTAACCTAGGGGAAACAGTTGGGCAAGCCCAGAAAGACATACATGTGTTTTCAATAGATGGGCGTGGGATGTTATCAAGGATGATTTTTTTTTTGCTATGCTTTGTAAAGGAATTCCTGGTTAGAATCCCCTTACCAAAAGGCTTCACTAGTACCCTAATAACCATTATACCTAAAATCAAAACTCCAACCCTATTCTCTTATTATAGACCAATCAGTTTGTCCAATTTCATCAATGAGATATTTTAAAAGATACTTGTTGATAGATTACCCTATTACAAATATGTATATCTGAGCAACAATCTGCCTTTAACAAAGGCAGAGAGATCTCATAGAACATATTAGTAATGCAAGAGGTAGTAAATATGTTTGACAAACCATATCAATCACTTAATATAATTGTCAAACTGGACATGTACTCAAAGTGACATTTAACAGAGTGGCATGGCCTATGCTTAATTCTTTATTTCTCAAATATGGTTTCCATGGCAATTTTGTAAAACTCATAATAAGTAACATACATGCTGCATATTTTTCTAATCTCGTTAATGGGACTCCCTATGGATACTCTAAAGCATCCAAAGGGCTCAAACAAGGAGACCCATTGTCTTCGATCCCTTTTAACTTTATAACTGAGTTGCTGAATAGGGGATTGAAAGCAATGTTTGATGAAAAATTAATCCACATATTCAGTGTGTCTTCAAACTCTTTCAAGCTTACACATATTTCTGATGTGTGATATTTAGTTGTTCATTTTTGGAAGAATTTAGTGCTCTTTTATGTGATTTCTGGTATTTAATTGATTTATTTTGTTGATAGATCACTATTTTTGGAGCAAAGCTGTATTGGAGCGGAAGAGCTATTTTTGGAGCATTATGATGCTATTCCAGCTATCCTTAGTCGGAATCCTTCATGTGGCAGAATTGTGCTTCGTTTAACGATCACTAAGTTGCTCCGTGAAGTCGACCCGATTAAGGTGAAGCTAATGAAAGGGTTTTTAATGAGGTAACGATCCCGATCCCTCGTTAGGGAGTTTATGGAGTTGCAGTCCAGAAGAAAATCAGTCCAGAAAATTCAGTACTGTGATTGGGCCGTTATGAAGCAATGAAGCCCAAGACTTGGATTAATTATTTATTCCAAGTTAGAATTTAATTAGGCTGAAATTAAGTGGAAGAATATTTCTTTTTTGGATAAGAATTCTAATTTTCCAAAATTAGTTAGGATTTGGGTTTTAATTTTAGTATAAGTATAATCGTGAGAGGAGGAAAAAAAAGGAAGAAAAAGCTGGACTTGGTTTTGTTTGTTTTGGATACGACCTGCTTCTACTATACTAATCTGTGTGCTAGTTTGCAGTTTATTTGGCGAGTAAAATGACGCTCACCAAAATGGCGCCGTTGCCGGGGAACGGTAGTTAATTTCTATTTATTTTGCTACTAATTTTTTGTTTTTTTTAGTTATTGGTATATGACCAGGTCCCAGGAGCAGGAATTAATATTTGATTCTGAAGTTGAAAAGACAGCTAAGAAGAATTACAAACTCGCCAGGGAGAGGAAGCTGAAAGCTGCCGCAGGCCCTCTGTTTGGCCAAACAGAGGCTGTTTCCGAGACAGAATCCGAAAAATAGATTAAATCCGTTCTTGACACTGTAATGGGGGACAGAGGAGAGGCAGATCCCAATGCTGACAATCCGTACATGTGGGAATTAACGGGGCACAGCGAAGAAGACCCTCCCACACCTATTTCTTTGCCAGATGCTGCGACCCCTGTGGAGATAAAGCTTGCACTGCTGAATGTTCTTCCGAAGTTCTATGGGAAGAGTAACGAAGACCCTTACAATTTCTTGAACGAGTTCATCAAGATTTGTAAGGTTCAGAAAAGACCAGCTGGTGTCACAGAAGATCAATTCAAGTTGGTGGCTTTTCCGTTCAGCATGTCAGGGACAGCGAACCAGTGGTTTTCAAGCTTGGCTCCTAACTCCGTCACTTCCTGGAATGCGCTCAAGAAGCTGTTTTTGGACTATTTCTTTCCAGCCACTAAGACGGATGCCCTGAGGAAAGAAATTTCGAGCATCAAGCAGGAGTATGATGAGCCACTGAGTACATTTTGGCTAAGGTTCAGACGATTGGTAGATCGTTGCCCTAACCATCGATACACGGAGGGGCAACTGCTACAGTATTTCTATCAAGGATCCACAGCTGCAAACAAGGATTTGCTGAATACCGTAAGCAATGGTGGATTTTCGGAAATCAGAGTCAATGAAGCGAAGGAGATAGTGAAAAAGTTGATCAATTCCAAGAAGGAGTATGACACTGATGAGATCCGAATCCTGAAAAAGGTGGCACAAACAGAGCCCTCGAGCCAGGATGATTTTAAGGAGAGGATGGACAGGATGGAAAGGGTACTATCTAAGGTGGTGGATAAGGTTACAGTCGCTAGCACCACAGCCGGTCCTCAAGAGAAACCTTGTGAAATTTGTGGCACCTTCGGCCACGTCACCCTGCAGTGTCATTTCGCGGTGGATGAGCAAACTGTCCAGGCCAATGCAATGGGGAATTGGAATGAAAGGCAGCCAAAGAGGGACCCGTACTCAGCTACCTATAATCTGGGATGGAGAGATCATCCCAACTTTCGATGGCGAGATCCGGGAAATCCAGTACAACAACCATATGTTCCACCCCATCGAGCTCCTCCCCCTCCATATGCTCAGAATCCACCACCTTCTCAAGGGAAGTCTATGGATGAAAAGCTAGACATGATGATGGGCATGCTTCAAAACCAGATCCAAAGTTCGAAAAAGACTGAGGCCACCTTGGAGGAGCACACACGTCAGATTTCACAGCTGTCAAACTCGATGAATGAGCTCCGAATGAAGCAACCTGGATTACCATCTCAAGTGCAACTCAACCCCAGAGAAACGGCCAATCAGATCACGTTAAGAAGTGGAAAGGAGCTTGAGCCACTACCTCCTAAGACCGCAGAAAAAGAAGCTAAGCAGCATTCGGAGCAGTCTGCAGGAGGCCTCGATTTGGCCAAACAGAGGCTCCCGGCAGAAAAAGAAAGTGAGGTACAAGGGCATTTTGACCAAACCAAGGAGTCAAATCCAAGGTTGGGTCAGAATGATCCTCCAGTTAAAATTCTTCCTCCATTTCCACGTAGTTTAGCTAGAAAGAAAGAGGATCCTGTTGATTTCTTATCTATCTTTGGAAAAATGGAGATTAACCTACCTTTCTTGCAGGCTGTAAGGCTCCCGCTTGTGAGCAAGTTTTTGAAAGATTTTATTGCAGGGAAACCTAAAGACTCAAGCAAGGTCATAATGGGCGAGTCGGTTTCAGCTGTAATTCAAAGAGATTTGCCTCAGAAGTGCAAGGACCCTGGTATGTTCTCTTTGCCATGTTTTATTGGAAATGTTAAGATTGATTCTGCCATGTGTGACTTAGGAGCATCTATCAATGTGATGCCATTATCTGTTTACAATTCTTTGAGTGGAGCAGAAATGGTAAATACTAGAGTGATAATCCAATTGGCAGATAGATCATGTGTATATCCTGAAGGGTTGTTAGAAAATGTTCTCGTAAGAGTTAATGATTTTGTTTACCCTGCGGATTTTTATGTGGTGAAGATGAATCATACTAGTGGTAAAGGAACCTCAGGAGTGTTGTTAGGTCGGCCTTTCTTAAGAACGGCTAATACAATAATTAATGTGGGAAAAGGAACTATTTGTCTTGATTATTATGGTGAAAAATATACTTTCAGTATTGATGATGCAATGAAAAAACCCATAGATGCTGAAAATATTTATGCCATTGATGTCATTGACCCTCTCGTCCAAGAATACCTTGAGACTGAATTCTTGCAGGATGAGATTGACATGCTACCACCCACTGATTCAAACAACGAGAAGACACAGAATCTGAGTGATGAGGAAATAGATGAATGGTTGTACTCAACCAGCTCGCAGGAAGAAGTGAAGAGTACTGACGCAGGCCTCTGTTTGGCCAAACAGAGGCTATCAGGGGGTGAAATCGAATTTCCTGAAGAATACCTGTGTACTGACGCATGCCTCGATTTGGCCAAACAGAGGCTATCAGGGGGTGAATTCGAATTTCCTGAAGAATACTTGTATGCTGCGGCAGGCCTCTGTTTGGCCAAACAGAGGCTATCAGGGGGTGAGTTCGAATTTGAAAAGCCCATTCCATCCGATATTTCACCACCTATACTGGAGTTGAAGAATCTTCCCCCGAATCTGAAGTATGTCTACCTAGGGGATGATGAGACTCTCCCAGTGATTATCAGTGCAAGGTTGTCAGATTCTCAAGAGGAGCAGTTGATTGCACTGTTAAGAAAGTTCAAAAAAGCGATTGGGTGGACCCTCGCAGACATTACAGGGATCAGCCCCGACATTTGTACACATCATATTTTAATGGAAGATGATGCTAAGCCTGCTCGAGATGCTCAGAGGAAGCTGAACCCCAACATGAGAGAAGTTGTTCTCAAGGAAGTCCTCAAACTCCTTTCCTTGGGAATTATCTACCCCATCTCAGACAGCAAATGGGTGAGCCCGGTTCATGTGGTGCCGAAGAAATCTGGTTTTCAAGTGGTAAAGAACGAAAAGAATGAGTTGGTGCCTACTCGTTTGGTCACTGGATGGAGGATGTGCATTGACTATCGGAAGTTGAATGCCGCGACTCGCAAGGATCACTTTCCACTCCCCTTCATCGATCAAATGCTGGAAAGATTGGCCGGGAATAATTTCTTCTGTTTCTTGGATGGATACAGTGGGTACTTTCAGATTTGCGTGAACCCGGAGGACCAAGAAAAGACCACATTTACATGTCCCTTTGGCACTTATGCATATAGGAGAATGCCTTTCGGATTATGCAATGCTCCAGGCACCTTCCAGAGATGCATGATGAGCATTTTCTCCAACTTGATTGAGAAGAGCATTGAGGTATTCATGGATGACTTTACAGTTTATGGGAATTCGTTTGAGGTATGCTTGGGTCATTTGGAACAGGTCTTGATTCGATGTGTGAAGCGGAACCTTGTGCTGAATTATGAGAAATGCCACTTTATGGTGAATGAAGGCATAGTCTTGGGACATGTGGTTTCGGAAAGAGGAATTCAAGTGGACAAGGCTAAGGTTGAGAACATAGAGCAACTTCCATATCCTACCAATGTTCGTGAGATACGTGGTTTTTTGGGGCATGCTGGATTTTACAGAAGGTTTATTAAGGACTTTGCAAAGGTTGCACAACCCTTAACAAAGCTCCTTCAAGATGATGTTCCTTTTGAGATGACCGAGGAGCGCAGACGTTCTTTTAATATACTGAAGGAGAAGCTCATCTCAGCTCCTGTAATGTAACCACCGAATTGGGATCTGCCATTTGAGTTGATGTGTGATGCAAGCGATTATGCAGTTGGAGCAGTCTTGGGACAAAAGGTAGGGAAAGAGAGCCATGCGATTTATTATGCATCAAAGACATTGAACCCAGCTCAATGCAACTACACCACCACTGAAAAAGAGTTGTTGGCAGTGGTGTTTGCTTTTGAGAAGTTCAGGTCCTACTTGCTTGGATCAAAGATTATTGTCTATACCAATCACTCAGCCTTGAAGTACTTGTTCACGAAGAAGGAGTCGAAGCCAAGGCTTATTACATGGATCTTGCTGTTACAAGAGTTCGATTGGGAAATACGAGACAAGAAGGGTGCTGAGAATCATGTTGCAGATCACCTAAGTCGCTTGGTGAAACCTGAGGATGAAGTCCCTATTCAGGAATACTTTCCCGAAGAATACCTGTATGCTACGACAGGCCTCGATTTGGCCAAACAGAGGCCCTTTCCCAAAGAATACCTGTATGCTGCGACAGGCCTCGATTTGGCCAAACAGAGGCCCTTTCCCAAAGAATACCTGTATGCTGCGACAGGCCTCGATTTGGCCAAACAGAGGCCCTTTCCCGAAGAATACCTGTATGCTGTGACAGGCCTCGATTTGGCCAAACAGAGGCCCCGGACGGAACCACTGCATGGTAAATCGGCGACAGATCCATGGTTTGCCAATATTGTGAACTACATTACCACTGGAGAGATGCCGGTTACTCTCAGTCCTGCTCAGAAGTTGAAGTTAAAGAGTGATAGCAAGCATTATATCTGGGATGAGCCTTACCTTTGGAAGATAGGCTCCGATCAAATCATTCGACGATGCATTTCTGAAGAAGAACAAGGTACAATTCTTTTACATTGTCATTCTTTTGCTTGCGGTGGTCATTTTGGTCCTAAACGCACTGCGCGTAAGGTGCTTGATAGTGGTTTCTTTTGGTTAACTCTTCATAGAGATGCTTATCTTTTTTGCAAGAGTTGTGAAAATTGCCAAAAGACAGGAAACATATCTAAACGTGATGAAATGCCTCAAGTACCCATAATTGTCTGTGAAATATTTGATGTGTGGGGCATGGATTTTATGGGTCCTTTTCCTAGTTCTTGCGGTAATTTGTATATTTTACTTGCGGTTGATTATGTATCGAAGTGGATGGAAGCAAAAGCCACCCGAACTATTGATTCTCAAGTTGTGGCAGGGTTTTTGAAATCTAACATATTCAGTAGATTCGGAGTGCCACGAGCGATCATTAGTGATCAAGGAACTCATTTCAAAAACCGCACCATTGAGACCCTCATGAAGAAATATGGTGTTCATCATCGGCTTGCTACCACTTACCACCCGCAGTCTAATGGCCAAGCAGAAGTATCTAACAGGGAGATAAAGCAAGTGTTGGAGAAGACAGTTAATCCTTCGAGGAAGGATTGGAGCAAGAGGTTGGAGGATGCTCTGTGGGCATATCGCACCGCTTACAAGACGCCTATTGGAATGTCTCCTTACAGACTTATCTTTGGAAGATGTGCCATCTACCAGTGGAGCTCGAGCACAAGGCATACTGGGCTGTCAAAGAAATGAACATGACAACAAGCAAGTGTGAGGAAGAGCGAAAATTTCAGCTTCAAGAGTTGGAAGAACTGCGATTGGAGGCATATGATCATGCTATGTGGTACAAGGAGCGAACTAAGATGTGGCATGATAAGAATCTAAGGTCTAAGGAGTTCATGGTTGGGCAGAAGGTTTTACTTTTTCAGTCCAAGCTTCGGTTGATGCCAGGAAAACTTAAAACAAAGTGGATAGGACCTTTTCTGGTGATTTCTGTTAGACCGAACGGAGCTGTACAGATTAAAAGCCTGGACACGGAAAAGACATTCCTCGTAAACGGTCATCGCCTCAAGCCATTTTATGATGCTTCTCAGGTGGCAATAGTGGAAGAAATTCCATTATGCCCACCCCACTCTGATTGACCATATCGGAAAGTCTAGCCAAAGACTGTAAACAAAGGCGCTACTGGGAGGCAACCCAGAATTTTTTTATTTTTCTTTTTATTTTGTTTTCTTAAAAAATTCTTTCAAATTTTCGTTTTTGTTTCAGAAAAAAAAAAATTTTAAAACGAAAAAAAATTCATAAAACATTTTTTTTAATGTGTTTTTGTTTTTGCTTTTTTTTTTGCAGGGATATAATGTGGCGAGACAAAAAGTTCTGGGGCCAATCTGAAAATAAGCAAGGCTTGGAGTGGTTATGGATATTGTGGGTTACAATTGGGAAAAGGAATAGATTTGAGGGACTTTAATGAAATATGGGTATAAAACCTTATTCATTCTTCCAAGTTTTCACAATCAGACTTCCTTCTTCCTCCAAGAGCTGCGCCGCCAAGTTTCTTCCTCCAAGAGCTGCGCCGCCGAGCTCCTCCGCCTCTCTCCGGCGAGTCCAAAAGCTGCTCCGCCGCTGAAGACATTGCCGCCGAGCTACTTCCTCCGCCGCTGCACCGACCAGATTTCAGAGCCTCCTCAGCCGCTCCGCCGCTCGGACCTTGGCTCCCTCCGGCGTGTGCCCAGATCTCCGCCTCTCGCCGAGCTCCTCCGCCGCTGCGCCTGCCGCCGCGAGTCTCCGCCGCCAGCCTGGGCAACCATCCGTCCTCGGAGATGGCGCCGAAGACGAAGCCGCCGCTCCCACGCGCCTCCCACGCGCCGCCCACTCGCCACCCACGCGCCGCCCACGCGCCGCCTGCCATCACCTTGAGCCTGCCGTTGAATCTGCTCCGGCCGGCCTGCATTCATCCATTCTGTCACCGCCATTCCCCGGTCATGAGGTGCCGAAATTCTTCACGAAGAAAACTATGAGAAAATCTGTCAAACCGCCGCCATCGACTTCGGCATTGGCGTTGTCCCACCAGCAAAAACTCACACCGTCAATCCTCACTGAAGCACCGCTGGAACAACCTTCTTCACTGCCGTCTTCTCCGGTGACCGAGGAACTGCCACCACCTTCCGGTCCCAAGCCGACGAAGCCGCCGAAACGCAAGTCCAAGACACCCTCAGCTCCAAAGCGCCGACGTGATCCAGTAATTAATCATTCCAGTGATGACATTGCCAACGCCCAGCCGACTGCAAAACGTACTAGGAAACGGGCGACACAGACTCCCACCGTTTCAACCGACGAGGAGGAGCCAAATGCCGCTGAATTCCATGGTTTGCCTCCGGAGATTGTTGTTGATTCCAGGGAGGACCTCCTCCAATTTGATGACCCAAAGCTGCAGGCCAGAGCTTTGAAAAAGGGTAAGAAACAGTGTTTGTCAGGTTTGCGACTAAGTATCTCTTCTTTTAGGACTTTAGGCATTTATGATCAGTTTCTGAAATACTTTGCGGATATTGGTTGGTCTTTGCTATTTGACTTGCATTCTGTGACCATGTATACGCCCCTATGTGAAGAGTTTGTGGTTAGTTTTTGCTTAAAGAAACCTGTTTCCCTGATTGATGCTTGCATATCCTTTCGGTTGGGTTTGCACCATGTTTCTATGAGTTTGAATGAGTGGAATGTGGCTTTGGGCTTGGTGTCTGTTGATGATTTATCTTCGGAAGGTTATGCTAATGCTTTTGTGGGTACCTATAAAGATTTTCCCAATTTTAGTCCCACTGTTGCTTGGAAAGAATTGGCTCCTGCTTGCCCTGATTTGTATGATGCTAATTGCTCTAATGTTCATTGGATTGCCGATCCTGTATTGAGAGTGTGTTGCCATTTTCTGTTGCGAAATGTTTTTGGGCGCTTCACCACATTTACGAGGGTCAGTCAGAATGTATTATTTGTGTTGTGGTGTATGCATCATGGGGAGAAATTGAATCTGGGATTTTTCTTAGCTGATTCTTTGAATGAAATTGCTATTCAGTCTACTCGTCATATGACCCTATGCAATTTGGTTGGTGTTTTACTTGACAAAGGAATGCCATTGCGTGTTCCCCCTTCCCTTCCCAAAGTGCCTGAGCCAACCCTTTGTGATTTGGACTATTTGCGGACCAGCAACTTGATTTATTTGGATAACAATGTACCTAGGTTTTCTGCGCCGGGCATTCCTTGCCCGAGCACCACTTCTTCTCATGCAGGCCGCAGTGTTTTTTCTGTACAAGATGAGGTGTTGTCCATCCGTGCAGAGGTGCAATCCTTGCAACAAAAGCTGGATCTTCAGGCTGCCCAGATTGAGCGTCTAATGTCCTTTTTGGAAGTTCCCCCCATGAACAACCCCCCCTCCCCCCCCCCCCCCCGCATGAGTTCCCCTATCCCTTCTCTTTTATGGCTCTTCTTGTCTTTTCTTTTCTTTTCCTTTCATGTATATTGTCTCTAGGAATCTTCTCGCTTTTAATCCGAGCTTGCTTGAGGGCAAGCAAGGCTTAAGTGTGAGGAGGTTTAGGTGTCGTTTTTACATTTTAGTGTCTTGTTTGTGTGACGTTTTATATGCTTTGTTTGCTGTTTTTTGTGTGTTTTTGTGAATAAATAATTCTGAAAAAGAAAAAAAAATGTTTTTATTTTATTTTATCGAGTCGGTCAAATTTTCAGCATGACAGTGAGTAATGAATTGGCTTTAAAATGGATTAACCTTGCTGGTAAAAGAATCATATTAGCAAACTTTTGTTGGTTGATATCTTCCTTGAAATGCTTAGTGATAAACCTTTGAAATTACCCTGAACTTGGCTAAATGATACATGGGATGACGAACAAGATTTGCATGAAAAAGCCTAGTATAAAGTGAGGTTTGAGCCTAGAGTAGAGCACTCTCTACATCAAGCTTTTTTCTGAGAGTTGTGGTAACTAAGGTTGATGCATAATGAGTAAAAAAAGAGGCAAATTAGGATTAACCACACATCGTATATAGCCTACCTTTTATATCCCCTAGTAAACCCTTTTGAGCCTTGACCTTTTCTTTGTGTAACCCACTATAAAAACCATAGCCTTTTCTCTGTATACTATTCTTGCCCCATGCATGTATGTTCTTGAAATGAAAATTTCTGCTCTTGCTTGATATTGCATATTCATGATTCGAGTGCCGGTTCTCATTGAAAAATAGTCTTATGGCACTGTAGAGATAATTGAGCATGTAATTCGAAAAAAATTCTGGTCTGGAAAAAAAAAAGAAAAGGAAAAAGGGAGCTGTTTTGCCCAAACAAAAAAAAACAAACAAAAAAAAAACGGAAAAAAAAATGAAAAAGAAAAAATAAAATAAAATTCCAGACCTGAATTAGTATTGTAATCAGTCCAGAAAATTGGTTTTGATGATGTGTATTTGCTGGAATTTTCTACTGATTTGTTCTTGAGCATATGTGCATGTTTGTATGAACCTTAGAGCCCCTAGGATCTCACCAATGTTACAACCCCTAGCCCCGTTACAACCTTTAAAGACCTTTTTGGCTTGTTATGTATTGGCTAAAGCTACCGCATGATTATAATTGAGTGACTGTCCTTACTTATTGTGTGATTGAGTGAAAAACGTGAGGAATTCATGCTTATCTCCTTTTGATCAGTTGCTAGCCGGGTAAAGAGCAATGTAGGGGGGATTGAATTGAGTATTAAAGGGGGATGAGACCACCACTTGTTTGTGAACTGAAACTTGAACTTGGAAGGGGGATGTTTGTTGATGAGCCATGAAATGAAAACTTAATGCTGAATTGTTTGACCAAAGTCTGGGTAATAGAGTTTTAAGTGTGTCATGTATATAGTTAGTCTGTTATTTTTATTTTTTCTTTTCTGTTGAGTCAGTTTGGGGATGGGATTTTGAATGAACAACCTGCTTTGGAATTGCTCATCTCATACTTGAGGGCAAGAATGACTCAAGTGTGAGGATTTGATGTGTGATATTTAGTTGTTCATTTTTGGAAGAATTTAGTACTCTTTTATGTGATTTCTGGTATTTAATTGATTTATTTTGTTGATAGATCACTATTTTTGGAGCAAAGCTGTATTGGAGCGGAAGAGCTATTTTTGGAGCATTATGATGCTATTCCAGCTATCCTTAGTCGGAATCCTTCATGTGGCAGAATTGTGCTTCGTTTAACGATCACTAAGTTGCTCCGTGAAGTCGACCCGATTAAGGTGAAGCTAATGAAAGGGTTTTTAATGAGGTAACGATCCCGATCCCTCGTTAGGGAGTTTATGGAGTTGCAGTCCAGAAGAAAATCAGTCCAGAAAATTCAGCACTGTGATTGGGCCGTTATGAAGCAATGAAGCCCAAGACTTGGATTAATTATTTATTCCAAGTTAGAATTTAATTAGGCTGAAATTAAGTGGAAGAATATTTCTTTTTTGGATAAGAATTCTAATTTTCCAAAATTAGTTAGGATTTGGGTTTTAATTTTAGTATAAGTATAATCGTGAGAGGAGGAAAAAAAAGGAAGAAAAAGCTGGACTTGGTTTTGTTTGTTTTGGATACGACCTGCTTCTACTATACTAATCTGTGTGCTAGTTTGCAGTTTATTTGGCGAGTAAAACGACGCTCACCAATTTCATATGTAGATGACAGTCATATTTTTAGAAGGAACAAAAAAAGGTCATGCTTACATCTTCATAATCAGTGATGATTAGGTATTGGTCCATTATCTTATTTATCCTCTGCCTAGTGTGTTTTTCACTCACACTATCATGAAAAAAATTGGTGTTGCCATCTCCTTCATTTAACCTTTTTTTTCTAGACTTTTGTTTCCAAAAGTCGTTCCCTTATTGTAGTCTTTTGGTTAAATAAGATTTTTCTAAATCTAAACTTAAGAGGTCTGAGTTGCTGAATAGGGGATTGAAAGCAATGTTTGATGAAAAATTATTCCATGTATTCAGTTGCTTACACATCTTTCATATGCAAATGACACATTCATATTTTTAAAATGAACAAAAAAAAAGTTATGCTTAAATCATGTTAAATTTGTGAAACACTATGAAGGAGCTTATGGGCAAAAAAACTAACTACACAAAAAAGGCATTATATGTTGGAAAGATAACAAGTCACATAACTTAACAATGGTGGAGAATGGTTCTTTTCCTATTGAATACTTAAAAGTCCCTATTTACAATGGCAAGAAAATAAACTCATACTTCCAAGAAACCTTAGATAAAATCAAGGGATTTTTACACTTCTAACCCTAACTTTATGATGAAAGTACCAATATAACCATGTAAAATAAGAAAGTACCAAAATAACCCTAACTTTGTGGCAAAATGTGCAGTTATAACCTTTGTCACTACTCCGGCGTTGACTCATCAATTTGGGGGTTGACCAGACCTAAAATGATGAAAATACCCATGCCCCTATAAGATAAATCCTCATTTTATCCCTTTTAATCCAAGGATAAATTTGTCATTTCCTTAAATTTTGGCCAAATATCCCGTTGACAATTGAAGTCACCGGAGCCCAGGGTTAGATTGACAAATACATCTAAAGATAGGGTTATTTTGGTACTCTCATTTTGCAGGGTCATATTGACATTGTCAACCTAAAGTTAGGATCATTTTAGCACTTGCCTCTAAAATCAATTCTAGAATAGAAAGTTGGAAAAATAGATGGCTCACACCTACATGTAGGATAATAATAATCAAGCGTACCCTAATCTCAATCAGCATTTGTTGGAAAATGATTGTAAAACAAGTTGAATTTCGTCAACTTTTGGGCTTCGTTTTGAGTTGGGCTCGAACCGAATTAGAGTCAGTGGGCGTCGTTTTTGGATTCTCCTCTGCGAGTATAAAATTGACTGTTTAAACTCTCAAAACGGACAAAGGGTGAATGAGATATGGATGCTCAAAGAGTCACTCAGAGAATGGAAACTTAGGCGGAAATTCATTCGCACGTACTAAGTTTTCTGTAATTTTTTACTGTCTCAAATGCGTTTGGATCGTGTGGAAGTCTCTAGAAAGCCCAAACCGCGTAAAAAATATTCTTAGAATCACGTGTGGAATATATGAGAGTTGATACGCGGTTAATCATGATAAGGAATATGATATTCTTATCTTTCCAGAATCTATTCAAATATTTGTAAAATATTTGGCGGTTAGAGAATATTTTCTCTGATTACGGGAATCAGATCTTCCGCGTATCTTTCCATAGGGTTTCTTAGACATCTATAAATAGAGTCTCTATGTCAGACAGAAACCTCGTATCATTCTCAAGTTCCTCCCTACTTCTAAACTTGAGTCTTATCTTCTTTCTCTGTCTTTGTCAGTGATAGTCCTTCGGGCTTTGTGTGACTCTGAGGTAATTTTTACTTGTTAAAATTACCTTCGATGGTTTTATCCCAAGGAACGATGTCCACGACGGGACTCATTAGTTTCAAGGACAACGAGTGTACTCGTGACTCCATCAATATGTGATATATGTGATTGCTTGAAACATGCTCGAAACATGCTCGAAACATGCTTATTAATTGTATTTTAAGATTTCCAATTGTACGCATGAATAATTAATACAATTTCATTATTGTTACTTACGTTAAATTGCTCGTGTAATTTCATTATTTAATTTCCACATGTTTTATCAATATACGTTCAACAGTCTTGAAATGAATGATTTTTTGTTGAGTTATATTAATTAAATTTAGTCGACTAAATTATTTTTTTGGTCCCCTACAAAGTATCTTTTACTATCTTTTGGTCCTCATTTGCAAAACAACCCTTAGACGGTACCCAACAAATTCAAAATGATATGTTTTGGTCCCCAGAGGTTGTTTTCCGGTATAACCAGGGTTATAATGGTAATTTTACTAATTTTAAAACATTTACAATAAAAATCATATTTTTCTAATTTTCTTTTTCTTTATCCGCTGCCTTCCGCCGCCGCCGCCGCCTTCCACTGCTCCGCCTTCCGTCGACGCTGCCGCCACTGCCAATTTCCACCGCCTTCCGTCGACGCCGCCGCCATTGCCAATTTCCACCGCCTTCTTTGTCGTGCCTCCATCGCCTCCGTCTTCCTGCTTCTTTGTCCATCGATCTCCGAACTTCACATCTTCAACAGGCGAGAGGCCATCGCTAAACCTTAACCGCCAGCCACTATGCAACCGGAATTTGTTGTCGGGTACGGATTATTGCTGAAGAACTTGGCCAAGTTTAACCACTGGTCACTGCATAATGGATTTCGAAGTCCAATTTCCATTCCAAAGTTTGAATTATTGAGACGAATCTGGGAACGCTGAATTATATGGCGTCGAATAATAACCGGCGGCATCCAGAAATTTCCTGGCTTTGACGTAGCGAGTCTAGCGACATCGGACATAGCATGGAGGATTTGGTTCATAACGTCCAGTTTAAAACATAAAGTCTGGGCAAATTCGAGTTTCACTTTGCCGGTGGCGCAGGGCAGAGATGACTGGGAGAAGAACGAAGAAGAAGATGAAGTTTTTCCCTTTTTTATTTTTTTCTAATCTAGGGGTAAAATAGTCATTTTACAAAATTTGACCAATTTTACCGTTGACCTCACCTGAAAACCACCTCTGGGGACCAAAACTTATCATTTTGAATTTGTTGGGTACCGTCTAAGGGTTGTTTTGCAAATGGGGACCAAAAGATAGTAAAAGATACTTTGTAGGGGACCAAAAAATAATTTAGTCAATTTAGTTGTAAAATTACACGATGAAATCGTATGCCATACATGGCGTAGCCAAATTATATTCCTATTAACAATATGGAATGCATGTCTTATATGCTGCAATATATATAAATGCTATGACAATATGCAATATGCCATACATGTCGTAGTCGAATTATATTCCTATTAACAATATGAACTTCATGTCTTATATGCCACAATATGCCATACATGTTGTAGCCAATATGGAATGCATGTCTTATATGCCGCAATATAAATTAATGCTATGACAACATGCAATATGACATACATGTCGCAGTCGAATTATATTCCTATTAAGAATATGCAATGCATGTCTTTTATGCATTAATATAAATTAATGCTATGACAATATGAAATGCATGGCTTACATGCCGCAACATGCCATACATGTTGTATGTGAATTATATGCCTAGTTTGGATTAATTGTATATATGTAGTATACTTCGTAAATAATTAGAATTTGTATGTTATAATACTCGACTAAATAGTTGTTCAAAATTTATGCATGCCAAAATGAAAATATGCATTTCGGTTAAATTGTTGTTCGAAATTGTGTATACCTTATATCTTATAATTTGCTGCTATATGTGCTGCAATATTTTTTTGTTGATGTTGTATAGCTTAATATCATGCATGTTGTATTCAATGGTTGAAATTGGTAGATGAATTCGAAATGAAGAATTCAAAAATTTGTATGATATAGTATGTTGAAAATTATGCTTTAATTTCTTGCAGAAATTCTTTTAGAATAATTTATGATTTGAAAAATTGATTGGTTTTGGTTGTTTACAACAGAACCATGTCGAGCGATTGGACAACCCATGGGGTGACGCCGCTTGTGAATGTTCAGGCTAAGACTACCCCAGGGGCGACGCCTATTATAGTTGTTCCTCATGCTGAGAAACCCGAGAAGTTCAATAATGGTATGAACTTCAAGATGTGGCAACAGAAGATGCTCTTCTACTCCACTATGGGTTTGGAATGCTATGTTCGCGAAGATCGTCTAGTTGCGGATGAGACTAGTGATGTTGAAGTCCAAAATGCTGCGGTGGAATGGAACTCTAAGGAGTATATATATCGCAACATCATTTTTGAATAGCCTTCACGATTCCATTTGGAGTGTCTATCAAGTGAAGGAGCCTTCTAAGGTGCTGTGGGAAACTCTTGACCAAGAGTACAGGGGTGAGGAGGTTGGATCCAAGAAGTGGGTTGTTGGCAAGTTTCTCAACTACAAGAGGGTTGATGCCAAATCTGTAGTCAGTCAAGCTCAAGAACTGCAAATGATGATCGATGAGCTGATAGCTGAGAAGATGATGATAGGCGAGACTTTCCAAGTCTACGGCATCATTGAGAAGTTTCCTCCAAGCTGGAAGGACTTCAAGAGTTACCTGAAACACAAACGAAAGGCAATAACCCTGAGGGATCTAATCCAAAAGCTTCGTGTTGAGGAGGATAACCACAACTCTGAAAGGAGGATCAATAGGTCTGTGCTTGTGGCAAGAGCCAATCTTGTGGAGGCTGGTGGAAGCTCCAAGTCGCAGAAGTTCAAGGCAAAGAAAGGATCCAAGTTGGGAGCTAAGGGTGGAGTTTCTAAGAAGTCAAAGTTCACTGGCAAGTGCTACAACTGCAACACCATTGGCCACAAGTCCTCCGACTGTAGGAAGCCAAGGAATGCCAAGAACGAGGCCAATATGGTTGACGATCTTACACGTGATGTGGAGGAAATCGATCTTTGTGTTGTGATTTCTGAAGTCGAAATGGTGGACTCCAATCTAAAAGAATGGTGGATTGACACTGGTGCTACCAAGCACATCTGCTCAGTCAAGGAAGTGTTCTCAAACTTCAAGGCAATTGAAGATGGTGAAACCATCTACATGGGTAACTCTACAACTTCCAAGGTGAAAGCCGTGGCACTGTGGTACTGAAGATGATGCCTGGGAAGGAATTAACTTTGAAGAATGTTCTGTATGTGCCAGACATTCGCAAGAACCTTGTGTCTGGTTCTGTGTTGATCAAGCATGGCTTTAAGCTAGTGTTTGAGTCTGATAAGTTAGTTTTGTCTAAGCAAGGTATGTTTGTAGGCAAAGGTTATGAGCTAGATGGTATGTTCAAGTTGAACACCATGGTCGTACCTCCTAAGAAAGATGAAATTAATGCTTCTTCTTCTACCTACATGATTGAGTCTTCAAATTTATGGCATGGTAGACTAGGACACGTTAATTATGATTCGATAAGAAGATTAATTAACATGGACAACATACCTAACATGAAAATTGATACAAATCATAAATGTGAAACTTGTGTTAAAGCCAAGATGACTCGAACATCTTTCAAACGAAACACGAAACCTCTTGAGTTGATACATACCGATATTTGTGATCTCAATTTCGTCCAAACAAGAGGTAACAAGTATTTCATCACCTTCGTAGATGATTGCACGAAATACTGCTACGTGTATTTGCTGAAAAGCAAAGATGAGGCAATTGAGAAATTTGTACTCTACAAAACGGAAGTTGAAAATTAACTTGATAAGAAGATCAAGGTAATTAGGAGTGATCGTGGAGGTGAATATGTAGAGCCATTTAAGGACTATTGTTCTGAACATGGCATTATTCACGAGGTCACTGCCCCCTACAGGCCACAATCAAATGGTGTGACTGAACGTAAAAATCGTACTCTTAAGGAGATGATGAATGCAATGTTGATAAGTTTTGGGCTACCACAAAGCATGTGGGGGAGGCCATTTTGATGGCCAACTATCTTTTAAATAAGATACCACGTAATGATGAGAAGGTAACTCCCTATGAGTTGTAGAAAGGCACAAAGCCGTCCTTTATGTACTTGCAAATGTGGGGGTGCCTTGCAAAGGTGTTTATACCAACCCCTAAGAAGCTAAAGATGGGACCTAAAATGGTTGATTGTATCTTTATAGGGTATGCACATGAAAGTAGTGCTTATCGCTTTCTTGTACACAAATTTCATCATCCCGAGATTCACAAGAACACAATCATGGAATCAAGAAATGTGAACTTCTTTGAAGATGTGTTCCCTGCGAAGGGAAAGGTTGGATCATCGAAAAAGACCATTGAGTCTGTAGATGAAGATGTAGGAATTCTTGATGATCTCGAGGATCAAGAGGAAGGGGATGAACCTAGACGAAGCAAGCGGATTAGGACCAAGAAGTCATTTGGTCCTGATTATCTAACGTTTATGCTTGAAAGTGAGCCACAAAGCTATAAAGAAACTGTAAATTCGTCTGAGGGTCCTATGTGGAAAGAAGCGATTAAGAGTAAAATCGACTCGATTTTACAAAATCATACTTATGAGCTAGTGGACTTACCACCTAGGTGTAAACCACCAGGCTACAAGTGGATCTTCAAAAGAAAGATGTGAGTCGATGGTTCGATTGACAAGTACAAAGCAAGGCTTGTAATCAAAGGTTATAGACAAAAAGAAGGTCTTGACTACTTTGATATGTATTCTCCTGTCACGAGAATAAGCTCCATTAGAATGATACTTGTTATCGCCGCGTTATGTAAGCTTGAGGTTCACCAAATGAATCTGAAGAATGCCTTCTTGAATGGAGATTTAGAGGAAGAAATCTACATAGAGCAGCCTGAGGGTTTTAGCGATCCAGGTCAAGGAGGAAAGGTATGTAAGTTGGTGAAATCATTGTATGGTCTCAAACAAGCTCCAAAGAAATGGCATGAGAAGTTTGACCAGGCCGTTCTAGCCAATGGTTTCAAAATAAATGAGTGTGATAAGTGCTTCTATATGAAAGACACGAAAAATGGATATGTAATCCTATGTCTATATGTAGATGACTTGCTCATTGTGGGTAGTAATGGAAAAATGATCAAATCTACCAAGGACATGTTGAATTCTCGTTTTGACATGAAGGATATGGGACTGGCAGATGTGATCTTAGGGATAAAGATCATCTGAATCTCTGATGGTATCACCTTAACCCAGTCTCATTATATAGACAAAATCCTTGATAAATTTAACAAGAATGACTCAGAGGTGGCGATGACTCCAATAGATCCCAATTTGCATCTACAAAAGAATAAATTGGAGGCTATTAATCAGGTGAAGTACTCGAGAGTCATTGGAAGTTTGATGTACCTAATGAGTTGTACTAGACCAGACATTGCTTACACTGTAAATATGTTGAGTAGATACACGAGTAACCCCAGTATGACTCACTGGAAGGCTATAACTAGAGTATTGAGATATCTACGTTTTACTCGTGATTATGGTCTACATTATGTGAGTTATCCAGCTGTAATTGAAGGATATAGTGATGCAAACTGGATACACGATATAAAGGATCTGAAATCCACTAGTGGGTATGTATTTATACTAGGTGGAGGAGCAATCTCATGGAAATCCTCTAAACAAACTGTTATTACTCAGTCCACAATGGAATCCGAGTTTGTTGCCTTAGACAAGGCGGGTAAGGAGGCTGAATGGCTCCTCCAATTTGTAGAGGACATTCCTAGATGGCCAAAGCCTGTGCCAGCCATATGTATACATTGCGATAGTGTGTCGGCTATTGGCAAGGCTAAGAATATGCTATATAATGGGAAGTCTCATCATATTCGACGATGACATAGTTCCATTAGACAACTTCTCTCAACTGGAGTGATCACAATTGACTATGTAAGGTCGAAGGACAACATAGCCGATCACTTGACAAAAGGTTTGAATCGAGAGATAGTTGAAACATCATCAAGAGGAATGGGACTAAAGTCCATTAAATGATGGGTTACGTACGTGGACACCCAACCTATGTGACTGGAGCTCCCAAGATCTAGGTTCACAGGGACAACTAAACTGTAAAGACCCATCACGATCACTGTGGGAGGGTTCATACCTCCTGTCCTATTTCATATGATGAAGAAATAGTGAAGTGAGTGGAGGTTAAGCATTAAATTGTTTTTAATGATTCACGGCATCGAGTGTATAATACTTAAAAGAACGCATAGTTTATGGAATTGCTCTTACGCTAAGAATCACCTATGTAAGCGAGAAGTGTGGCCGCTTCGAAAGGGAATTTTTGGGACACAATTCCTTAGAAACCTTACAGAACTAGGGGGTGTGCCATGGCCTGATTAATGGACACAACCAAGGAAAACACAAAGGCTAGGAAAGATGTCTGTGGGAAGTGCATTTTCGTTCACACAAGCGGTCGGGGAAGTTCAAGGACATCGCGTCTACTTCCTAACCAGTGGGCTAAGTGTACTCTCTCAAGGGAAAGTTCAAAGGGTGACACCTACTTATCCTATGCAGCATTTATGTCGTCGAAATGAATCTATCACCAAGTCAAACTCTGTGTCTGGTGTGATTGTTCTGATTCCACATTAATATCTATTCATGTGGGGGATTGTTGGAAAATGATTGTAAAACAAGTTGAATTTTGTCAACTTTTGGGCTTCGTTTTGAGTTGGGTTCGAACTGAATTAGAGTCCGTGGGAGTCGTTTTTGGATTCTCCTCTACGAGTACTATAAAATCGACTGTTTAAACTCTCAAAACATATAAAGGGTGAATGAGATATGGTGCTCAAAGAGTCACTCTTAGAATGGAAACTTAGGCCAAATTCATTCGCACGTACTAAGTTTTCTGTAATTTTTTAATGACTCAAATGCGTTTGGATCGTGTGGAAGTCTCTAGAAAGCCCAAAGCGCGTAACAAATATTCTTAGAATCACGTGTGCAATATATGAGATTTGATACGCGGTTAATCATGATAAGGAATATGATATTCTTATCTTTCCAGAATCTAATCAAATATTTGTAAAATATTTGGTGGCTGGAGAATATTTTCTCTGATTACGGGAATCAGATCTTCCGCGTATCTTTCCAGAGGGTTTCTTAGACATCTATAAATAGAGTCTCTATATCAGACAGAAACCTCGTACCATTCTCAAGTTCCTCTCTGCTTCTAAACTTGAGTCTTATCTTCTTCTCTGTCTTTGTCAGTGATAGTCCTTCGGGCTTTGTGTGACTCTGTTCGATGGTTTTATCGGGACTCATTCGTTTCAAGGACAACGAGTGTACTCGTGACTCCATCAATATGTGATACATGTGATTGCTTGAAACGTGCTTATTAATTGTATTTTAAGCTTTCCAGTTGTATGCATGAATAATTAATACAATTTCATTATTGTTACTTACATTAAATTACTTGTGTAGTTTCATTATTTAATTTCCACATATTTTATCAATATTCGTTCAACAGCATTCACATATGGTGTGTGTCTGCCCCTAGAAAACATGTGATTCACAAAATTGAATCACTATGTTCAGACTTCTTGTGGGGTAACATATATACTTGTTAAGGAAATAGAAACCCTTTCCTTGTAGGAAAGGTTATAGATGGTAGTTACCTTATAGAATTAGTTATAGATGGTAATTACCTTATAGAATTAGTTATAGATGGTAGTTACCTTACAGAATTAGTTATAGATGATAGTTTCCTTATAGACTTAGAATTATATTCCTGTTAGACTTTGGTTTGTTGTAAGCCTATATATTGTAATCTCCTCATCATTGATGAGGTGTGTCATTGATGTGATATCAATGTACCAATAAAGTCCTTTATATTTTATCATGGCATCAGAGCCTAAAATTCTGAAACTTGAAAAGAAAATTCCACTGCCTTTTTCCCGAGCTCCTGCCGCCGCCAACGATAGCGCGTTCCTCCACGCGCTGCTGCTGTGCCACCGCTGAAGCTCGTCATTCATTGACCACGGCCGTTGTGACCTAGCGGTCGCCGTCTGTTGCCCTTACCGAATCACACGTGTCGCTACACCGATCTCCATGCGCCGCCGCTCGTTCAACGTGTCGGTGTGTCTTGCCGATCCGATCTACTGCCGGTTATTGTACCTGCTGCTGATCTGTACCTTATTTTACACTATATCTGCCTCCGGAAGTAATCCCGAAGAACAGGCCCGTACTAATGTTGGTTTTAAGGCTACTGTGCTTCAGAACATGAATGGCTATGAGGTAATTGCGACTTTACTGAAACAGTTGCAATTGCAACCTGGCCCTAAGATACTTATACTTGCTGGTCGTTTGTCGAATGACCTCTACTTCATTGGCACTTCTGACGGACCTGGTTTGGTTATTACAGCCACCATCCTGAAGGGTCAAGAGAATTACCTTGAATGGTCTCCTACAAATACTGCTCTACCAGCTGCTACTGTTACGGTTGTTGCTGCTACTTCTACCCCTACTGAGAATTTTTATATTTTTTGTTTTGTTTTATTGATTAGCAATTTCATAATCTTCTTCGCAAGTTGGACATTCTTGTCATCATGCTCCAACTTGAGGGAGGGTGTTAAGGAAATAGAAACCCTTTCCTTGTAGGAAAGGTTATAGATGGTAGTTACCTTATAGAATTAGTTATAGATGGTAGTTACCTTATAGAATTAGTTATAGATGGTAGTTACCTTATAGAATTAGTTATAGATGATAGTTTCCTTATAAACTTAGAATTATATTCCTGTTAGACTTTGGTTTGTTGTAAGCCTATATATTGTAATCTCCACATCATTGATGAGGTGTGTCATTGATGTGATATCAATGCACCATAATAAAGTCCTTTATTAACTAGTTCTATAAGGTAACTACCATCTATAACCTTTTCTACAAGGAAAGGGTTTCTATTTCCTTAACAATACTATATCCAAAAAACATTGGAAAACTTAGAGAAATCTGTGTTTTCTTTAGTCTGAGAATAGCCTGGGCCTTTAATACATTAACAAGACCATACACTCTCTCTCTTGAGCTTTGGTGAAACCTGCCAACGGCAGAATTCCTATGGTCTAAACAAACATGGTTTTCACCTTAACAAAATCGAATCTCAGAGGCATGGAAAAGATCACTAGTCATGGGATGAGTGGCAGTCCATAACACCATAATCCAAGTAGGAAATAGATTTTCTAATTTATGGGTTACGAATTAGATTGAGTCGGGTAGCTTAATTGATATTTGAATACCTAATTTTCCCATTCCTCGCGAATACTTAACAATTGTTGAATTTCAAATAAATAGGAGATTTTATTTACAAGATATCCGTTATGGTCTGTCCCTTATTGTTACTAACAAGCTGCAGGTGAAAGTTGAAATCTTTGAGGATAAAAAACTTCATGATCTGGAAGCCCTCCAACCCATAAGTTTTCTATATCCTCAACCTACAACACTAATAGACAAAGGAAAACTGAATCCACTTCTTTGAAAAAAGCCTGGTCTCAAATCATACCATGTAAAATCTCATTCTTTATGTGGAAACTCTTGAATCGTTGGCTACCTATGGATGATATTTTAGGCATAATGGATATAATAAAGAGAAAATGACTTCTATGATCCTCGAACTATCATCATCATCCACCTTTGACCCTCCATTTTTTTTCCAGTACTTTTGACCACAGAACTTACAAAACTGGTGAATTATGGCCCTTCCGTTGGTTTAGACCGTTAACTCTGAAATCACTTCTTCTTCCTTTGTGATATAGCATCAAATTTGTGGTCAGAAACTTTCCAGCTCTTACATATTTAGATACCGCATTTCCATCAGATCTTTCACTAACTTTCAGGGTTGTGGTCGAATCATGAGTTTTCAAAAACAAAAAATAATCTTACACATGTGTTATCTTCACTGTTATGTTGGTTAATCTGGATTAACATGTGCTCCTTTTTGTATGACAACATAAAACCTAACATCTCCATGATGAAAGCTGAGTTTTTTCAATTAATTGCGGATATATTCACCTTTAATCCTTAGTCTAGGGAACCATACTACTATGTCTTTATTTCACGGATTTTGTTATCAACTTTAAAAAAAAACTGTGAAATGTCACAAATGGAATCCTCCGGACCAAGGTTTCAAACTTAATTGTGATGCATATTACTTCAATACATACATATGGTCCAATAGTCAGAGATATCAGGGGTCAACCAAAGATCATGATCTCTAAACAAATTTTCAGTTCTGAAAATCCATTACAAACTGAATTTCATAGTTGTATTGAAGGGATAAGATTGTGTATTGCGCAGAATTACTTTCCACTACTTGTTGAAACAGAATCCTTGCAGGTGATCAGGATTATAGAAGATAAAAGAGAGGCTCCTCGAAAACTCATGGCTGATTCTTACCCAGTCTAGTCAGCTCTCCGGCACAGGGCCTAAAATTTGTCGGGAGTCCAATATTTTTTTACTTTTACCATGTGAAACAAAATATAATATTGATAACTATATCGCAAATCATGCTATACTCTCAGTGTATCTTCAACATGGTATTCCCGATAATAATTAATATTATACTCCTGGTGTATCTTCAACATGGAGTAATAATTAATATTATTATTCCTAGAAATAATTATTTTTTAATAATTGACTTTAATTTTTTAGAGCCTTATTTTTGTGCTTAGAACATGGCCAAATTTTTGGAGACGGCCTTAAAACTCATCACTCAACTTTGGGAGCTGCAAGCGTTGATCCGAGGAAAGGATATAAGATGGTGCCACACATTCTGGGAACAAAACAATGTTGCACATATATTTGCCAGAGTGCTACCTCATGACGATCTTACAATGCAGATTTACCACTTCATGGAAGCTCTTACCAGACCGAGAATGGCAATAATAGGGAACATTATGTGCTGCCAAATGTAAGAGAACACTGTTGAACTTAGTCATTCCAGAATTGAGCTTAAAATACACATCATGTTCATAGCTTCATGGGAATTACCAACCTAAACATGTTGTTTAGGTCAGTAATGTCCTTGACATATATCCTTGTTAGTACTTGTAAACTCATATTCTTACGTTAATTTGTTGGAAAGTTTGGAGAACCTAAATAAACATTCCCCATCCGATGGATGATTTTGATTTTTTTTTTAAAAAATATAACTTGACCTATCAATTCAACTACTCTTATGTCACACATTTGTAATTTCTTATAGCATCCACAAGTATTGCTCCTTACACAAATTTTTCTTAATAAGAACCACTCCTTATTTAAGAAGGGTCATGTTGGAGTTTTAAGAACCACTTCTTAATAAAGAGTTGCTCCTTAATTAAGGAGTTGATAGCCCTTTATTTGTGATATATCAATCAATCAATGAAAGACATTTAACATGACTTGTTTTATATTTTTAATTAATTATAATTTAAAATGAAAAAAGTGCTTATTTAAGGAGATTCATTGTTGGTAATTGATTTTTACCAAATTTTTAAAAAATTAATGATGTGACACTTAAAAAGTGCTCCTTGAACCCATTACCATTATGGATGCTCTTAGAGACCTTTTCATTGAAACAGACTAAAGCTTAGACTTGCCTCGAAACAGTGGCAAAGCCACTAGGGGGTTGGAGGGGACTCCCGCCAGAAAGGAAATTACTAAAAAATTACCGAGGGTAATTATAAAAAATAATTCAGTCAACCCCCTCTATAGAAAAGTAAAAATAATAAAAATTCCTTTCAACCCCCTTGCCTCCGGCCTTACCTTGAAGGAAAGGGATTAAAAGAACTTCATTCCCTGATATATCCAAACAACATCAAAAGCCGATTCTTTGTATGACACCACATTTTCATGGACTCAAACAAACCTCCAAGATCGGATCACGCTCAAATGATTTTCAACTCACACTTTCCCTCTAAGCTAAATCGGGTTTCATAATTCAAGCATACAGAGGAAAGAGTGTCGATGACCTAAGACATTTTAGTAAAAGATGCATAAATATGCCTTTTAGAAAGAAGGGAAAAAAAAATCAAACCGTCGTAGACAGAGTTTGGAGGATGTCCTTCCCTTTTCATTACGCTCGTTTCCAAAAATTGGCTTTCATTGTCCGAAGGCTTACATCGAGTTGCTGAACGCTTACAATAGTTGTCCCAAAAGGGTTTCATAAAGGCGCTAAAAATCTAATTATAAATTTGTAGCATTTATGTATAAACAAATAGAAATTGAAAGGGGTACATCTCAAGATAAATGGTCAAATACTGCGTACACTTCCGACTAGTTCGACTCAAACCTCTAGAAACTGATAACAGTATTCAAATATCAGTCACCTTCTCCCAAAGTTTCCAAAACATTGTACTACTCAATCTAAGCAACCAAAACAATAGTGAATGGCTCCAGAAGTAAAAGATCTGGTTCATCTCCATTAAATTAGAGTCCTTTCTAGAAAGTAGGAATGACCTAGTTATTTTGGTCCCCAAAATATTTTGTAAATGTAAGTGAAGTCAAGAGAAAGTACGAAAGTCTCTAACACGACACAAGGTGATCAATCAAGGATTTTTCAACTTGCTCGGTCTACAAGACTAGTCTGTAAACTATAATCAGCATCGCCAACAGTAAGTTGTTATAACTACCTTGACTCGGATTTCTCCTATACCAACATATAGACTAGACCAGTTCAAAGCCAACTAGGTTTAACCAAGCGAAAGGAGCGATCGGAAAGTAATTTTTTCACGTTAAGTCTTAGTATATGTTTCATGGTAAATCTTCCATTTAGTTACAGAGACTAGTCTTGGTATATGTTTCATGTTAAGTCTTCTATTTATTTAGTGTATTTGATGTGAAATCTTTTTCTACTTATTCAGTGTATTGTCATACCACAGGAGTATGGCCTTAGTGTTAAAAGCTAGGTGATAAAACTGGGTAGATATGAAAGATCGTGTTAGAGAACCCTTGAACAAGATATTCCGGGGAGAAAATAGGGATATGCAAAGCACAAAATCTACGTTTCAGAAATAAAACATTACTGCGTTGAGGTCGCGGCTAGTGCTCCAGTAATCGGCAAAAGTGTTATACTCCATTAGCATTAGCTCATATGTTCTCACTCTACATTTCCCCTCTTAGCAAAGCCAGTTTCAAATTTCAATGCTTAATCAAGCTAGTAGGCTCAAGACATGCAAGCGGAACACAGGCGCATCTTGTGTCTTCTCAAGCATCTCTTCTGCCTGGCACCATGCCATGGCGTGCCTCCTCAGTGCAAACATACAGCGTGGAGACTCTGATTGTTGAAAACCCTAACGAGGGCTCGTTGCCATGAAACAGAGGAGGAGCTTGTATAAGTGGGTGAAGCCAAACGGTCACAAACCAAATTGCTGTTCAGCTTGCCTCAGCACGGATGCGACTCTTGTGAAAAATTCAGGTTCTTCTCTCTCTATATCTTCCAGTGAGTTTGATTCATGTATATCCGCCTGGTTGAAAGAAGGATTCACACTCATGGATCATGTTATCTTCAAGGCTAGGATATTATTTTTGTCTAAAGATTCACATCTGTATAAAATTACACAGATTATTTTCTTAAAATATCCATTCTCTTCTGTGCTTTATTGATTTAAAGAAAGTTTGAAAAGGGGTAAGCTTGGGACTAGCACAACGGAACAATTAGCAAAACAAACAGCTGAAGAATAATCAAATACTTCTGAAGACTTGTGAAGTTGATGTAAAGTATCATGGCTAGCATGACTTGCGCATATGAAGGATTTTCATACCTCATTGAATTTAAGTAGGATAAGATTTGAAACGGATGCTGGCTTAGTCTCATCCCATCTGGAAAATATTACGAGAACAAGAAAATATATAAGACCACAGCCAGAATAATGATAACTAAATTTCTCAAGCAGTACATCAGGGTATCTTTACAGCATGTCTAGATATTTTTCTGAATAAATAATATTTCACATAAGAAGCAATAAAAGAGGAAAAAACTAAAAACAATCCGCAAATATACACGCGTCAGATGAAGAAAAGAAATATGATACCAAAGTTTCTAATGCTCAATGAATTATCAGTAACTTATAACATCTTTATTCATTTAACTGAAAAGAATATCTTATTCCAGATATATATTGCGGACCAAAACCAAGTAAAACCTCTCTCTTACAAGACCAGAAAATGGAGAACAATGCCATCTCACATTGAGTTCCAGGCATTAGGAAATTACTTGCTGGCTGATGCATTAACAGGACAAATTTTATTCAACTAGAAAGATAGTAAGATACTATGTATACCAAACAGTGACCAAGACGAATAAAGTCAAAATCAGGTTGAGCCAGTTGGAAACAACGAGAGTAATAAGCTTTGTAGGCTCCTATGCCGTCCCACCGGATCCATATGCAGCAAGTATATTAAGTTTAAAGAGAAACAAACAAGTTCAATGTATTTCTTCCAGTTAGTGTTGAATTACTAGTATTAACTGTAAAACTAGAAACAGAAAAGATTTTTTACTTTTCAAGATCAAGATATAATTTCATATTTACCTGACAAGCATCAAGTCGTTAATGGAACGCCACATACCACGCCCTAGAGATGTGGCTGACTGATCTCTAGCACTTCGACCTCGCCACAACTCTTTTACAACAAACATAACATCATCAACATCTACCTTGAGATTGAAAGAAAATCCATCATATTAGTTATGTTATCCATCACTAAAAAGAAAACAGAATCAGAGTTCATTTGGTGCCTAAACTGTGGCAAAAGAAAAGAAAAAGGCAGAAGCAGCACAGCTATATACCTCTACTTGCGAAGCTGTCCCATAGATCAACTCTTCATGCTCAATAAGACGCTGATGAAGTATCCGATAATGATCCATATCAAAGTTCACAATGGGTTCCATTTGAACTTGAAAGCTAGCCAGTTGGGTCAGAACGTAGGAAGCCATAACTTGTCCAAATATTGCAGGTATGGTTCCCAGAACAGGAATAATGCGAACTCTGAAACCTGGAACTATCTAACATCCAAGTTTCAGTATTCCAAATATATTTATAAGGAAGACAGGGAGGTATAATAAAAACTACCCTCTGAACCATGTAACATGTTCCGGAAAACAATTTCTAGATTGTCAGCACATGCAATCCAACAATAAGTATACTATGTGATCTACCAGTCTCTCTAAGACCTCTGCCTGGCATCATCTTGCAATCAATTCAAAGTACACTTACTTGATAATCAGAAGGAGCTTCTTCCTCTCCACTTGCCCCTGTAAATGGAAGCAACTTTGCTTTGGGTTTCTCCAGAGAGAAAACAACAGGAATGCCACCATCAATACCATAATTCTTCCTTAGCCGTTGTCTAACCTGCAAATCATGGACTGCTTAGAATTCGACTATCTTTTTAATCTTTAAATTATTTAAGTTAAGTGAATGCTTCCCTCCATCGCTGAATTTAAGCAGCAATTAGATGAGGCTCTCTAGTGACACACAAGCATCTCTACTTAAAGAATAAAATGCACATTCCAGTTTCGTTTGCACAAAAGCTCAGAGTAGCCATTAAATCAGGGCCAGTATGAAATATAAACAGTAAGATGATTACAGATCGAGATAAAATGCACATTCCAGTCTAGTTTGCACAAAAGTTCAGTGTAGCCATTAAATCAGGGTGCACATGAAAACAAAGGTCAGTATGAAATATAAACAGTAAGATGATTACAGATCGAGATAATGGGTCATTGGTTGACTCCTTCAGGTCAGCTACTCTAATCCTTGTAGGATCAGCTCTTGCACCAGCTCCAGTGGCGGAAAGAACCTTCAATCCCCTACGTACACAGGCAGCAAGAAGTGCAACCTGTTTTACAAAGCAAACAGAAAAAATCACTTTTTACAGTACATGGATTCAACTTTGAATTAACTAGACTCAACAAGCTCAAGATAGCTGAAATGTGCACACTTAGTAGGCAAAGGTATCAAAGTGGATAAAAACTAGAATTCTCTAATATGCAGATACTTCAAACAATACTTATCCAATAATGGTCAAACCAACATTTTCATGTGATAATTAACCTATCAATGCAATTTGAAACAGTGGACAAACAACTAAAAACTAAAAATAGAAGGGAAAAGAACCAAAAGTACCTTGGTATCGATGTTATCAATGCAATCCAAAACAAAATCAGGGAGGCCCGAAAGAATTTCATCTTCGGAGGAAGAATCATAGAGTAGAACTTTTGCATCTACGTGACACTCAGGGAATATTGACTGGAAATGTTTTTTAAGGCACAAAGCTTTGGGAGTGCCGACATCCTCTCTTGTTGCAACAGCATGGCGATTCAATGACGAAACAGATACCTGCAGAAGTTATTGGAACATAGGAATTCAGTGTAACGTTTAATTACCATGCTATAAATTAAATCTCCTGTGCCTTTTAGTTTCAGAAACTCCACAACCTTTGGTAACTATTCGAGTTAGTCAGTAAATACGGGCATGCTAGTTTCATTAATCAGCTAACAATTACACAAACAATCTCCGAAGTACAAGTTCTTTTAAACACATAGTTTTGATATTATAATAGGAAACCCTTTTGAGCAGAAAGTGTTACACAAAATAGTAATAACAAAGGACCAAAAATATGCGCATACCTGGTCAAAATCAACTAGAAGGAGTCTGCCGACACCCGACCTCAAAAGCATAGATGCAGCATGGCTCCCTACTCCGCCAAGACCAATCACCACGACATACGACCGAGTGACTTTCTGTTGGGATTCCAGGCCAAAAAACTGAATGTTCCTAACGATACAACATGGAAATGGAAGCACAATTTAATATCATTCACTACACTATCAATTCCATCAGCAGGCAGCATATATGGTGATATCTTTACTCAACTCTACCTAGTGAGCTGCTCAGCAACCACTTCATCAGTAAGTAGATCTCGAAAAGCGTTTGCCGAGCTCCCATTTTCTGTGTAGGTGCAAATTGCGATGTTCCAATGTTAGTAGCAATCAGCTAAGTAAAGTAGCAAAATAATTGTCTCATCTACTAGTGTTTAGGCAAAATAGCTCAATTTTGACAATTAAATTCTATTATATTATATAACAAATGTAGAAATGTGTTACATATAATGTTGTTAACTTCATCGTAAGCTATATTTATAAATTAACAAACTTTTCATGATTTCCAGTTACACCTGATCAAACATGTTTCGAGCACGAGCACAACACAGATCCACAAACAGAGCATTTACCATTTTCAAGCACAGCTTCTTTGATGCATTGATTTCTCGGAGTTCTGTAGGATTAACACAAACAGAGGTTAATGAAGGTAAGCAAGTGATAAAGTAATGTAAGGTTTTGGGAGTAAAGGAACCTGGGAAGAAGTTTGACGAGAGCGACGGTGGCCACTGAGCCTAACAGAGCTCCGGCGCCTAACACAGCCAAATATTTCACTTTCTCCGTCATCTCTCCACCTACTCCACCGCCGGAGACGACGCCGGAACAGAACGAATTGAATAGAGTTAATAGTTTTTCTCAGGCAGCCCACATGTATTGATGATTCTGGGCGAGGCCAAATATGTTGGGCCCAGTGCCCTGGTAAGACTGGGCCGTCAGTTCTTTTCCCCAACTATCATGAACCAGGGAAACTAGAATGAATACATAAGTAATTTTGCGGCACAAAGGTTGAGAATGAGTTTTATTTTTTTTCTTGAACAAAGTGCACGTATAACCCTGTGATAATTGAAAGTATAAATATAATCCTATATAGATAGTTTATGTGCAAATATAACATTTTCCGGTAATTTGAGGTTGGATTATTATGAAAAGACAAATTTACCCCATTGTAAAAAAAAATACAAAAAGCAATGAAATTACTACTCCCTCCGTCCCAACCTATTTTGCAGAATCTTTTCACGATATCTAATGAAAATGTTTGACTGTAAATATGTGTAGCTACGGACAATAATGACACAAAAAATTGATATTTAAAAACTACATGTTACGACGAATCTAACAATACCTCATACGATAAAATTATTGTTCATATACATATTCAAATATGTGGTCAAAGTTCGACATCTTAGGCTAAAAAAAAATTCTGTGCAGAATAGGCTGAGACGGAGGGCCACTCGCAGCTCTGTTCTCCAATTTCTCATCACTCATCAAACGCTGATCTTTGTCGAAACCTTGCCAGATCTCACCTTAACCTTCTCCCGCAGATTGATCCCGATCTTCCAGTCCTCCACCACCAGTTGTCGATTTGTAAAATGATTCGTGAACTCTAGAAGCATTCCGGAAGCATGACCAGATCTTGAATCGGGCTGACAAGCCTTCCTCAATAGGACGACGACGACGATGGGATGGTAGACGGGAATTAGAGACGGAGGTCAGCGATGATGAGACGATGGGATAGGAATCATAAACGGAGGTCGGCGATGAAGGCATTGATTTGATCGGCAACAAAGCCGGCCTCGCAAAAACTAGATACAGAGGTTTGTTGGTGAAGCAAATATGCTGGCTCGAATCAAGAATGGAGGTTGGCGATGGAGGCATCGATTTGATCAACGATAGAAGCAAATTGCCACGAATGCCCTTCTTCCCGTCAGTTTGGACTCGCCAGTGGTGATGGGATAGAGCTGAACTCACTTTGCCAGCACTGTGGTGAGAGGATCTGGATCTGCTCCACTGTGCCGGCTCCGCCGCCGGTACGCCCTGCCACCTCCTATGTCGTCGCTACTCTTGGTGGGAGTCTTCGAGCTTACATTTTGATTATGATTTTGGGACGAATTCGGTGTGTGCTTTTGCTTTGAATCTCGTTGTGTTCTTGCTGGTGGGGAAGACTTTTGCTCTAACTATAAATGTTGCTGGAGTGGTGAAAAATTGGCTTTTGATCGCATTTTCGTGGTCGGTGATTAAGGATACTGTAACTCCAATAAATCTACTTTCAACGCATTCATAGCTTCCTATTGTGTACAAGGTAGGCTTTGTAGTTGTGATTAATAGGGCTGGGGCGGGGCTAGGGATGAGGAGGATGTGGTGGAGTGGTGGTGGTGGTGGTGTGGGGAAGTTGGTGGAGCAGTTTCCGTGGTGACAGAGTAGTGGTAGTGGTGGAGTGGCTGCAGCGATGCAGTGAAGGTGGTGGAGTAGTGGCAGTACAGTGGTGGGTCAAGGGGCTCTTTTGTCTTTTAAAAATTTTTATTAAGCTGAAAGGGTATTTTAGTAATTTCCAGTTGGTCAATGGTCGGCCAATGCCGGAATATTGGTTTTAGGTTATATTTGCACTTATGCATAATAGTTAGGGTTATTTTTGCACTAAAAATTGTCTCAGGATTATATATGCACTTTCTCAATTATATATGGTTATATTTGCATATTTCCCTTTTTTTAAAATCAACCACTCATAGGTGCGGGGAAAAAGGGCCAATAACGATTACAATAAGTAGAATTAACATCTAACTTAAATAGCCTCTAGCAATAACCAACATATTGCAAGGATATCTAAATTACATGCCAGACTGATCGTCCGTACTATTACATACTCCATTTGTCCCAACTCATTTTGCTTAGTTTGACTTTTGGCAGTCAAACTTAGCCAACTTTGACCATTAAATTCTATTATTGTATGTGTAAACTATTATCATGTTATATGTTGTTGGATTCACCGTAACGTATATTTTTAAGTTGTTATTTTTTCAGAATATTTTTACACACATAAATAAAGATATTAATATTTTAAAATTGAAAAAGTTGACTGCCAAAAGTCAAATTAAGCAAAATGAGCTGGGACTGATGGAGTATTAATTAGAGATCCAATAAAAATTGTAACATCACCCTCTAGGACATTAACTCGCTTCCCGCAAAAAATATGATCACTTGATAGAGAGGAGTGTATCACTCATCAATATCACGTACCAAAATCATTTAGGCTTGTTTGATTGCTCGGGGTTTGTATGCTTTTTAATTAATTATATCTTTAGGTAATGGTGATGACCAAACAATGTTCTTATAGAGAAGGTTATCCTACATGTGTTATAAATTTGCACCAAAGGATTGTAGCTAAGCCTGAGAGTTTGTCTGACATGCTCATTTTTTAGCGCCTTTTGGATGAGTTTGTTTGGTTGTTTTTAGTTTTATTTGTTGTTGATTGTTATTTTTAAAATTCAAAATTGCACTTTTTTATTAAAATAAGGCACATGTTATATGAAATGTTGTTACGGCAAATTTATGTATTTCACTAATGGAAAATGCTCTATTAAAGGAAGTGTTAAAAGGCGGTTCCATCGGAGCCACCTTTAATTGAGGTCCAAAAGAGGTTCTGAATTCGGAACTCCCTACCAGGTTACCTTTATCATTTTAAAGGCGGTTCCAATTCAATTAAAGGCGGTAGGGTCCGGAAGCACTTTTGAGTTCTGAAGTGCTATCCATGGTGACCCTTTCAATTTAAAGGCAGTTCTAATTGTAGAACCACCAATGGGCTATTTTTTGGCCCAATATAGCTAAACCCATTAACTTAAGATTTTATAGCTTCATCTTTACTTCTTCCGCCTGCCTCCAGTACCCTTCGTTGCCCCCCTCCCCTCCCCTCGGTTGCCTCACCTCTCTATCGCCTCTCACCCATTCACCGTTTCCACCCTTCTGTCACCCCTCACCCACCCATCGCCTTGCACCCCACCACCGCCGTTTGAGGCTCCACCACTGAAGGTTACTGCCATCACAGCCACTGAAGCTTATCGAACTGTCACTGCGCCATTGAAGTCCGGCATTGAAAACCCTATGCCGTATCGATCCTTCGCCACCCCTGCAGATATATATTTTTCTTGTGCTTTTTTATGTGCTTTTTTTTATTCTTCACCTGTGCATATGTCTTGTTGTCAATCTCTTTTTTCTCCAGATCTAGCTTTGAGGCTACTGGAAACTGATTGGTTTCTAGCAACTATTTTTTGGTACCTAAGAAATAGCTTCCGAACTCGAAACCTATTTTGTACCCTAATAAAAGGTGGTTTCGATAAAAGGTGTGACCAAAGAAGACACTTTGAAGGTACCTTTAATGGTTTGATATAACCGTCTCTAATGGTCGTTCCTCCACTAGTGTTTGTTTGATGTTATAATATGCATTTGTTTAGTTATATGTTGCATATATTTGTATTAAGTGTGTATAAGTTATTCTGTGTAGGATTGTTTTCATATGTTGTTGATTGTTGATTTTAAATTTTGAATTGCATTTGTATAGATATATGTTGCAATGTCCAGTACTCACACTAGGTACTGAACATTGCAACATATATTTAAAAAAATGTAATTCGAAATTATTACTTTCATATGTTGTTGATAGTTTATTTTAAATTAAGAATTACACTTGTTTAGTTATATGTTGCATTGTTCAGTATTCAGTGTGCATTTATTAGTTGTACTGCATATGAATTTCATTTTCATTTTTTGCTAATTTTCTATTTCGAATAAGAAATTACAATTTTAAATTATATGTTGCATTTGATAGTATGTACTTTTTAGTGGAACTGTGAATGGCTTATTATTCTCATTTTACTGTTCATTGTTCATTTGAATTTACGAATTGCATTTGTTAATATTGAGTGTATATTAGTTAGTTTGACTTTTGGTACTCCCCCCTGTTCCAGCTTTATTTGCACATGCACTATTCATTTAGTCAAAATTAATTAATTTTAAAAGTAAAAAAAGAGAATATATAAGATAATATATCATCATGTGGGATCTTGTTGGAATCGTCTTAATGCCTATTTTCATCATATCAACTTTTTATTATTTTTAAATGTACACAATTAAAAATATTGGCAACCAAAAATAATTTTGGTCAACTTGTAAAAGTCAGAATGTGTAAATAGAGTTGGGATGGAGGGAGTTTGTTTTTGTTGTGTATTTAGTATATTGAATTAGGAACTGCATTTGTTTAGTTATATATTGCATTTACTAGTGTTTAGTGTGTATCTTTTTTTTTTTGGCAGAAGTTCCATCCAAACATGTTGTTAAGATAGCTTTTAAAAGGTTTTGAGTTACCAAAGGTCGAGGTACTCTCACAATAAAATATAATAAATATTCATTTCTGATGGTAAGTTTTTTTTACATACTTTGTTTTTTAAGCTGTTGTTTTTTTCTAGTTTAATGATTATGTATACTTTTTTTTTTGTGGTTGATGAGACGTGATTTTGATGTTTACTTAGCACAATTAGCACCAATTTTTTTTATGATGATTAGTTGGATTATTATGTGTTTTACATGTAGGGGATTAGAATCATTGGTTATTTTCCCAAACTTGCCTATTTTATGAGCATTTATAGTCTAACGTGTTAATCTCTATGAGCTGGTTGATTTTACTTATTTTGTGAGCTTAATTGGAGACCATCATCAGACAAAGTGGTAGAAAATTGGTTCGATTGGAAGGAAGAAAGAAGAGGAAAGGACCAAGTTTGAAGTTAATGGTTTGAATATGTTCCAGGAAACGGTATGTGCAATATTGCAGGGTCCGTGCACTCACAAAGTTCGAGACAAGGTCCAGGAAATGGACCGTGTAAAATTACACGGTTTGCGCCGCTCAGAAAAGACGTGGCCTAGGGAACGAATCGTGAAAATTTACACGATGATGGCACGATCCGTGCCTGTTGAGTTGACTAGGGTTTGACCACAATTTTTCCTTCTTTCTCCTCTTACTTATAAAAACAGCCTTTTGCCTATTAGACAAAGAGAGGAGACGGATCTGAATAGTAACCCTTGTACTTTTTCTCTTTCTCTTCATTTATTTCATCTTAATAATGTATGTCAAGCCCCAATTTGTCATGAGTTTGATTAGTTTAGAGTAGTTAATCACATTGGAGCATTTTCTAAACATGCTTAACTAGAGATTTATGAGATTCTTAGATCTATCATATTTATGCATTTACTATCATTATTATCTTGTGTTTTAATGCTTATGCTTATGATTTTGGCATGATTGAGATTTAGAAGTACAAATAATTAAGATAATTCCATGATTTAGCGCTAGACTCGGGAATGAACCCATGAAGGTTTTGTCTTTTAGTCGGGTTTGGTCAATGTGAAGGATTTTTTTAGGAGGGACAACTAGGTATGATTGTTGGTTCTTTGATTAGATTGGACTTAAATACTTGATTGGATTAGTCTATGAACAATAAAGGAGTTACAAGACGAGTGGGTCATCATATCACTCGTTTGTAGCTACTAGGTGGACGATACCCCTAGAGATGATATATGTTGTACTAATGTTCTAAGTGGCACAAGATAGGCTTAGAATGAGTATTCATGGTTGGTCTCGGTGATCCATGCTACTCCAGGATTTAATTTATTGTGCGTTGTCGAGTTAATTAAGGTCATGAGTGAGGGATAAATGTGACAGTGTAAAGCACACCACTATCTATAGCCGGAGAGGTGAGATGATGATGAAGGGGCGAAACCAATATTAGTCACTGTGGGAGTTCCAGGTGAATCAACATCTCAACATGGTGTGCTAAAGTATAAAGGAGGAATAATATCTTTTATGTGAATAGGAAACAGGGATCGAATCCAAGAGTTAAACATGTGACACAAATGCCTCCAGTGATTTTTAGTATCATATTTACTTCTTTATTTACATTTGCATGCTTTTAGTTGGTAGATAATACTCACACAATCCCCTGAACACGTATATTTGGTGAAACTTGTGTACGCTACTATGCAAAACTATCTTTTAAACCCCCTATATCTCTGAGGACGACACCCGACTTACCACTATCTACTATTCTTAGTAGTTATGAGTAATTATGAAGTATCACATAAATATTATTTTTGCTTGCATGCGGCCAAGTTTCTTAACGATGCTCGGGTGCACGTCAAATTTTGGTACTTAGGGTCCAATTATTTGATAGCTAGCGTAGTTAGTTTGTAGAGTATTTTTTTGTTTGAGTCTTTGTTGGTTTTAGTTTGTTTGAGTCATTTTTTAGTTGCTTGTGTTATTTTCTATCAGATGCATAATTTATATGAAATTTCCAGCAGCATTTAGTTTGTTTTGGTAGTGTTCACCTCATGTTTCTTCACATGTTCACAACAGTTGAATTCACAAATTCACTGCTTCATATGTTTAATTCATTTTTAATTATGTAGAATAAGAACTGTAATAGGCGTTGTTACAATGCACATCATAGCTACAAAATATCAGAGATTCAGTTATAGAGATCCCAAATTCACTTTTCTTCTTTCAACAACAAAAAATGACCTTGAATTTATGTTACAACAATAGTTCCATGACCTTGAATTCTCTACTCCATTCCTTGTTTTTCTTCAGCAAGGATTTGTCTACCTCTTCCGCCACCCTGAAAACTATAGCAATGATGACCTTTGGCGGCTCTTTCAACGTGGCCGAACAATTTCGTTTCCTGGCAAGAAAAAATTGTTAAACAAGCAGGCAGAGAGGATGACAAACACTCGACGAAAAGGACAAAAAGAATTTTTGCCGGAAAATGAAGATTTTTTTAAGGTGTGGAGAAGAAATTAGTGAATTAAGGTCAGAGGAAGAAGATGAAGAAATTGGTAAATCAAGGGAGAAGGAGTCGAGTCTTTGTTGGAAAGGTCATTCAATATGTTTTCCTTATGACCCGATCTGCAATCCATTTAGTTTCCTTCCTTAAATTTTCAAATTGCATTTTTGTTATTGGCATGTCAATAGGTTATGAACAGATCATCTATCATGAGACCTTCTCTTAAATTGTTTTTGAAAATCACATGCACACACACAACCCCCCCCCCCCCACACACACATATATACACATATATTAACGAGAAAATAAAGGATTACAAAGAGTTTTCTCTAACTTGTTAGCTACATCATGTTCATAACCTTAATACATTTAAAACTACATAGATGTGCTATCTTGAGGAATATCTGATGCACCGTGCCCTTAATCTCTCAAGGTGTTGAGCTAGGAGTTGATGGTAATGTTACTAGAACTACTGAATCAGTATAGAGCAACAGATCAGTAGGATCTCTTCTCAAGGAAGCTTGAACAACTCTTAAACAGACTTCAGTTGCTGCTTGCAGTGGAGTATTTGAAACAAAAAAGTCCGATCATCAATTTATTTTCCTTCCAGTCAGTGCTTGATTGTGTGAAATTCTCCATGTTGTACCTAATACTCTTTGTGTGTGAAAAAAGCCATCAAAAGTAATTACATAGACATGGTTTTGAATCCCTTATGTGTGCAAATTAACCTCTAATCCTGGCATCGGTGTTGGTTGATCTCTTTGCGGATTGTTTTGTTGTGAAATGTAAGCCTCCCGATCATACTTTTTCATTGTCTCCTCCATCGACTGACTAATAATAGGAAAATAAATTCTGGCATTTTCCAACAGAGAAATATAATTGTGTATTCATTGTTGATATATTTTGAGTTTCTGTGTTTCCATATTTCCCAGAGAATAAAAATTGATAGCTCAATGGCCTATTTATTTGGAGCCATCCTAATCCAATTTATAAACCATTGCTTGGAATACATAGAGTTGAACATATTAAAATAAGAAATTGAAATATTTAGTTGAAATTGTTCGTTTGTTGAAGTAGTGCTCTAACTAGGCTACTAATATATTAGTATGTGATATGATTTACGAAAATAGAATGATAAACATAAATAAAAAAATATATAAACGGAAACTATTGAAATAAAAGGTTACTGCACAGGTTAGACCATATGGAAGTGATTCCTGAGTAGCATCTTGTCGAGCAGTAACACTAAAATCTAAGCCAAGAGAGGAAATTCTTCAATTTCTCTTAGAATCTTAAATAAATGTGTATCATCTTCTACCTGTGAAGAATATCTAGAGTAGGATGTATGATCTAACATTCCTCTTCTAGCTAGATTCATTGCAGTTGAAAGGGTTGAGTTGATGATTCTCCAAATCAATACTTGAAGCTTGTGGGGAATTATAAGATTCCATAAAAACTTCTAGAATTTTCTGAGATCCTGAGAAAATTGATGTTAATCAGGCCACAATTCTTTTAAATCAGATGATAAGCTTTCTTCACTTTTTAAATACCATTCTAATTTGATCTCCGTATAGACTTGTAGAATTTTCTGAGATCCTGAGAAAATTGATGTTAATCAGGCCACAATTCTTTTAAATCAGATGATAAGATTTCTTCACTTTTTAAATACCATTCTAATTTGATCTCCGTATAGACTTGTCTGGGCTTGTGGACGACTTGTCCGTATGTATAGCCACAATCTTTGGAATTACTTCTCTAGGGAATATTGATAGAATCAGATGTAAACACCAATGATTTTGTTCTGTGATCAGTTTATTAACCATTAGATTTGTTTGAAACCAATGACTGATTGTTCTGATAATGAATTCTATGTGTTTGGAATCCATTGATCAGTGACTCTCACATTCTTTCCATGAGTTATTTACCATGCCAAATTTTCCTTTAAAACTAATCTTGCCCACAAAATAGATTTCCAACCCCATTAATCCAAAGGTTTATGATTCACAGTTAGGAACTCCTTATTTCTCATATACTTCTATTTGTAAACTTTTCCAATTAGAGAATTGTTGTTTGATAATATAGCCCAAGCATGCTTACCAAGGAGTTCTTTATTCATAGCTTCCATTGAACATAATCCCAACCCTCCTTCTTTAGATTTGCAATTTTTCCTCCAAGATGTACTTTCTTCTTACCTAGTTTCCCTCCCAGAAAAATTCAGCTATATTTTTTTCCAACTTTGTTAGGATAGTCTTTGGAATTCTGAAAATCCCAAGAGGATATATGGCTACTGATGAGAGGACATGTTTAGCCAAATTGATCCTTCCCGGTAGAGATAACACCATTATTTTCCAAGAAGAAAATCTTTGTCTAAATCTGTTGATAAGGCCTTTAAAAATCTATACTTTTGGAGATTGAAAACTGATATCCATTCCTAGATACTTCCCACCTAAGCCACTCCTATGTATATTCAGAGTAAACCTTGCAGACTACATTAGGTTTTCTGAAGTATTTGGGATGAACATCATTGCACACTTGTCAAAATTTAATCATTGACTTGAGTGTCTTGCAAAAAAAATCAGTTGTCTTTGCAATATTATTCGCCAATGTTGTGTTACATTCAGAGAAGATTATACAACCATCTGCATACATAAGGTGGCTGATTTTCAGACCTCTCCGAGATATTTGTAATCCCAAATTTCTATTTGATTGTATCTTTTGTTCTAACCAGGAAGATAAGAACTGTTGACAAAGGATGAACAAATATGGTGATAGAGGACATCCTTGCCTCAAGCCTTTATTTGGTATGAAAAAGGAAGATCTATCTCCATTCAGTAATACTTGATAAGTGATCGTTGATACATAATACATCAAAAGGTGAATCTAGTTATCCGGGAAGCCTGATTGTCTCAGTACTATTTCTAAGAAGTGCCATGATACACGATCATGAGCCTTGCTCATGTCCAGTTTAATGGCTATATATCCTTTTGTCCCCACTTTCTTCTTTTTCTTCAGGAAAATCTAACACCTCATGTGCTAATAAAAAAATTCTAAAAAACATTTGCCTGGTACAAACTCATTCGGAGTTTCTGAAATCAGATTATCGATGTTTTCCTTCATCCTGTTTGCTAACACTTTTGCAATAGCTTTGTATTTCACACTACACAACAAAATTGGTCAAAAAAATTGAGTTTTATTCCATTAATCTGGAGCTGTTATATGGTTCAGGTGATTTCCCATCTTCTCCAGGTGATTTCCCATCTTCTCCAGGTGATTTCCAAGACTTCATTACCTTAATAGCCATCCATACTTCTTCCCCGGTAAATGTCTGAGACATTTTCTGAATTTGTTATTAAGATAATTTCATGTCATTGCTTTGCACATAATTTTGTAGATCTATTTTTTCTGGATGAGGTGGTGGATACCATTCAGGTATTGTGAATACTGATTTAACATGATTAGTAATAATTTTAAAAACTCCATCTTGTTTAGAAATCCATTGCCCATTGTTATCATATATACCATGTATTATATTGATGTTTCTCCTCTTTGTCGCCCACTTGTGATAGAAGGTAGTGTTTTTACCTTCTCTTAATTTAGTGGGAACTATGCAAATATAACCCTATATAATTGGGAAAGTGTAGATATAACCGTGAGATAATTCTTAGTGCAAAAACAACCCTGACTATTGAATGAAAGTGCAAACATAACCCTATGACACCTTTTTCAGCGTTGACTGAGTAATTACGACTGTTGACTGACTTGCAAAGATCCAAAGGCCCTTTTACTAAAGTCTCAAATCTAATTGACAATTTTGCGCTTTCTCTCCCACTTCTTCCCCACCATCCCCTTCTCCTCATTTCTCTCCGGCGGTCCCCTTTCTCGCCCGCCTTCTCCTTTATCCTTCGTTGTCCCCTTCTCTCCCTTTCTTCCTGGCTGCCCAGTGCTGCCTTGCAGGTGCCTACGACTGCGAAACATGTACAAGCGAGCGAATGTCCTAACCCTGAATTTCACCGCGCAATTGGCGACGACGTCTTAGTTCATCTTCGCATGTGCTTCGGCATCGGGTGGATATGGTTGATGGGTTCTAAAACGGGGTTGTGGATTCGAGGCTCTAGATCCCCATTTTCTATGGCTCTGATGTTGTTCATGGCAACAATAATGTCTATGGTGCTGCTATTTTTCCTCACGACATTGGCCTTGGAGCTACAAGGTTAGTTGAAGTCGCATTTGAAAAAGAAGGAATTCATGTTTATGGAACGTGGATCATGGTTTTCATATGTGATTATTTTTTTGTATGGATACTGATTTGATTAGAAGGAAAACGACATCAGTGGGACCAAAATGCTGTTATCTTTCGGCATAAATGCTATTGGCAGAAATGGCATAAGCGGAAACCAAAATCAGCACCATGGATTCGTACACCGTTATGGAGACTTCCATCTTCCGGGTAGTCACCAGAGCGTTTATAGCCGAGGCCGCCGGAATAAACATCGCTCAGGTCGTCGGAGTGGACCCGTTTAAGGTTTGTTTCAAATCTAAAAATGTGGAGAAAACCTGGTTCGGTCCGGGAGTTCCAGCAATTGATGTGGTTTTGGTGAACTCGGAGGTTGTGAGAACAATAACGGGCTCTGTTCCACCGATTAATCTAATTTTGCAGGATTCATAGGTTTTTTGGAGTGGGATGTGTCATGTTTTTCAGCCCAAAGATCAAGCATTTCACGGTTTAATATGGGGACAATGTTGTCAAACCTAATTGGGAGTTTTAATTTTTTTTTAAAACATAAATCGGTAGGGTTAAATTTGTCTTTCCAACATAATCTGGCCTTAAACTGCCTGAAAATGTTATATTTGCACATACACTAATTATCTAGTGTTGTATTTGCACTTTCAACTATAGCAGGATTATATCTACACTTTAGTCAATTATGTGGGGTTGTATATGCACTTTGCTCTAATTTATTATTAGGATAGGTTTGTTTCTTGATCTGTACTCTGTTCTAGTAACGCAAGTGATTATTGGTTAAGGATGACTTGGCACTTTGTCACCCTAATCTTCTTTGATCAATGTGTCTTGATTAGTTAATCAAGTACTTGCAGTATTTGTGACTTCTCCATAATAAATAGCAACTTTGCTAATTATTAAACATTAATAATAACTTTGTTTGGATCAAACATTTTTTTTAGCAACTTTGCTTTCTCTGCACATTTGGCCCGCGGCCACCAATTAGGTGCCTGCAAGAACTTGGAACCTGACATAACCCTTCTTATTCTTACACGATTACACTTGAGTTGGAACTAATCCCTTTTTAGCTCTCAATCTGTTGATAAAACTGTTGGACATATATTGATTATATCATGCAAAAAATTAAACAACAAAATTGAACGAGCAATTAACATATGCGAGAATAATAAACTTTTATTAATTATTCAAGCATACAATCGAAACGCTTAAATTACAAATAATCAAAGCATAAATCACGTTTCAAGTAATGATGAAGTCACGAGTAACACTCGCTGCCCTTGAAACGAATGAGTCCCGTCGTGGACATCGTTCCCTAGGATAAAACCATCGAAGGTAACAATTAACACGTAAGAGTTACCTCGGATTCACGCAAGGCCCGAAGGACTATCACCTCGACAGAGCACCAAATGGAAACTTTGAGAAAGACAGACAGAAGACTCAAGTTTAAAATATGAAGGGACTTGAGAAATGGTGTGTATTTTCTGACTGACTTAGAGGCTCTATTTATACTACTCTAAGAGACCCTAATCATGGAAACATGATATTCTGATTTTCTGTAATTAGAGAAGAATATTCTCCAATCACCACCTCACCAAATCCGAGACATTCCATGAATACTCGAATCATATCTGCTGGAAAAGGAAGAAATATTTGCACAAATATTCTTCATCGTATTAAACATGGTAAACCGCATATTTATTTAAGACAAGATATCTCACAAAATATGGAAGAATTTTGTTCTTATCTCTTAAGAATTACACACAAGCAATTCCATATATACTATGCGGTTGGGCCTTCCAGAGACTTCCATGCGATCCATACGCATTTTGGACAGTCTAGAGAAAAACTAATTTGGGTCAATTTCCGCCTAATTTTTTCTCTTTCAAGAGTGACTTTTCAAACATCCATATCTCATTCACCCTTGATCCGTTTTGAGAGTTTAAATAGTCGATTTTATAGTACTCGCGAAGGAGAACCCAAAAATGCCATCCACCAACCCAAAATCCATTCGAGTCCCACTCAAACGAAGCCCAAAAAGTTGACGAATTTCAACCTTTTAACCATCATTTTCCAACAATCCCCCACATGAATAGATATTGATGTAGGAATCAGAACAATCACTTCAGACACAGAGTTTGACTTGGTGATAGATTCATTTCGACGGCATAAATGCTGCATAGGATAAGTAGGTGTCACCCTTTGAACTTTCCCTTGAGAGAGTACACTTAGCCCACTGGTTAGGAAGTAGACGCGATGTCCTTGAACTTCCCCTACCGCTTGTGTGAACGACAATGCACTTCCTACAGACATCTTTCCTAGCCCTTGCGCTTTCCTCGGTTGTGTCCATTAATCAGGCCATGACACACGCCTAGTTCTGTAAGGTTTCTAAAGAATTGCATCCCAACAATTCCCTTTCGAAGCGGCCACACTTCTTGCTTACATAGGTGATTCTTGGCGTAAGTGCAGTTCTGCAAACTATTGCGCTCTTTCGAGTACTACATACTCGATGTCTTGAATCATTAAAAGCAATTTAATGCTTAACCTCCATTCACATCACTGTTTCTTCATCATAGGAATAAGACAGGAGGTATGAAACCCCCATAGTGATCGCGATGGGTCTTTGCAGTTTAGTTGTCCCTTTGAACCTAGATCTTGGGATCTCCAGTCACATAGGTTGGGTGTCCACGTACGTAACCCACCATTTATTGAACTTAGTCATATTCCTTTCGATGAGTTCTCAACTAACTCTCGATTCAATTTCTTCGTCAAGAAATCGATTGAATCCTTTCGTCAAAGAATAACAACTCTTATCATATTGACCTTACGTAGTCAATATCGATAATTCTCGTAGAGAGTAGTCGTCCAATGGTAAAGTGTCTATGTCGACACACCATCATCAATATGGCTTTAAGCTACAAGCTTTACGCTACACCAATACGCATAAAAATGCTTTGGTCATCCTAGGGTATATCTTTCCCAATTTTTTTTCCCAACACAGTGGACTTAGATTCCTCTATGAGTCTAGCAAGAGAGAACCATTTCTCTACACAACTCAAGCCATATCCACGAGTCTCACACACAGCTAGTTTCCAGTGATCTTTTCTAGATTACTCGTGTATCATCTTACTATCCATTGTAAGAATTGTCTAATGTTCACTTTAATAAGTACAACAGACTATCAATGACTCTTGAGTTCTCTTTTTAAGAGACACCTCACCTTTACAAAAAAGGTAACTCATAATGTTTAGAGTCATTCCATTGAATACGACATATCTCCAAGAGACTCAATAATCGTATCAATTTTTCTATCAATGAGAAAACCATCAATTCAAAGACATAAATGACATGGTCATTTTCCGTGTCCCTTAGAATATCTGCCTTTATCAAACTCATTGATTTAATATCATTGGCTACAACAATTAGTTTGGTCACATGATGGGTCATTTAGGAGCATTGAGCTTATCATTTTGCTCTATTCAGATTTTAATATCTAAATCTCCAAATAACCATTTAGGTCCATTAGATGTACTTCTAGCTTTCACAAAACCTTGATAGCAAGTACCATCACCCTTGGACTCATTCTCACGTCTAGAGAACACCCATCAAGTACACAAATATACTTACTAATTGTTCAAATCTACTAGTACTCTAGTGATTTGCACTCATGGTAGATCAATCTCTCTATTGATCACTACTTTCCACAAAAATTATTTCATGGAATCTCGTTTCCTTCGTTGGTTTATCCCTGATCCTTAATGATTTCATCTATTGACTCTAAGTCCATTTAAGATAAATCAAGATCTTTAACAGAAACTTCCACAAAATACACTTTCCATCAAGATATATTTCTAGTTTCTGCATAATATTTCTTGTGAATTTCAAGAAATTGATAGCACTTCAACATTGTGCATATCTAGTAAAGATACTATTTAAGTATTCCTTTTACTACATTTGCAATATGCCAACCCACACATTCGAAAGAACTTTTAGGATGGCTCTATGAGGAGCTTTATTTTCCTCCTTCTTGGGGTATCTTATTTAAAAGATCGCCAGCCAACTTAAAGGCTCCCCCACAACGCTTGATCATTTCTAGCAATTTCCTTCAATCACCAAATGACCTTGTAAATGTCTACATTGTGAATCACATTCCCATAGGATTCTATGTATTCACATTATGGTCACAGATAACCTCATATGTTTTCTATGCATCACGTAAGGGGTTTCGTTAATATACAAACCCAACTTACTAAAAGTCCGTGTGTTCAATAATGAATCAAACACTAGGTTCTTACCCATAAAATTTCTTTAGGGCTTGATCCTTTCAACAATCAAAACACCTTCATGTATTGATCTTTTATCGTGAAAGTCTCTCTTATTCCTTCGACTCCCTTGGGATTAGAGATAACTAAACTTCCCGATCTCAATTAATTGTTCTTCCTCGCATGACCAATACCACCACCAATGTAGTATCAATCAATCGAGGATTCAATTAACTCTCACTAGGGCGCAGTGTGAGTTTACCAACTCCACACAATTTCATGCCCATTTTAAAGTCAAGTTTCAGTACAACTGCACTTTACTTTCAGACTACTCAAATCAAACTTGAGTGCCTTTATGCTCGAAACAAATTCAAGTCCATTGCTCGACTCAAGTTTGAGTGCATTGCTTAACTCAATTATGGGTTTACCCTTTTTGGTTCGAGTTAAAGTCATCCCGACTTGATCAACTTGATTCAAATCTCTCGTGATGACGTTTCACCTCAAGTACCTATCAAAATTCTTATGGTCGTTGAATTTTTAGGTTTTCGTCTACCCCCCACATTGGGCTGGTTTTATTAAACATCCCCACACGTGTTAAGTTTCTCAAAACCTCGTGCCTTGGGGTTTCTAGACTAACTGTATTAGGATTCCTCATCTCAGAATTCTAAGGCTTTCCAACCAAAAATCTAGAGGATTGACCAATTGTGTTGGGATTCCATATTTCATGATTCTTAGATTTTTCAACCATAAATCAAGAGATTTGACCAAAATTTTTGGGATTCCCATTCTCAGGATTCTTAGTTTTCCCAACCAAATTCTTGAGATTTTCCCCTCAATTCTTTGATTACAAATAATCAAAGGTTTTTAGCATAGTCATGATAACTCATGCTTTAGGGTTTATACCATGGTTCACAAGAACCAATACCCTAGACATAGTCGTAAACTATTGTCTTCATGTTCACATTTTTCAGGTCATACAAAATAACCAGAATATGTTGAACTTCGAGCCCATATGCTCTATCTGTGCAATCTAACAATTGTCACTCGTGAGCCATATGCTCGTATACGATCAATCAAGATAGCCAATTATTGGGACAAGCCTTGTCAAACCTTTCATTGCATCAAAAGGGCACTTTCCCAAACAATTAATCTAATCATAGCATATAAAAGCATAACCCAATTTTAGACACAACATAGATCTAAAATTTTTTTTATATGCAGCTAAATCAAGTCCCTAAATGAACGAGAATACATCATGGATCAAATACCCAATGTCACATACTTCATTCATGCACGAATATATTACACTCTTGGCGAGAGATGTCATGTTTAAGTGCAAATGAAGTTTACTAATTTTTCGCATGCGATTCTCAGACCAAGCATATAAAAGTCATGAATCACTAGCAGCACATTCTCACACAAAATGGTTTAAATCTTTAACCAACATGAGCAGCCCACATCACCAAATTATTATACCATGCAAATAGGTATTTCAACATTTGATCAAGTATTTAAACAAATACTATAGCATTTCAAGGGCTTTGAAAATTAAACATGTCTCATAATTTCCAACCATATGCACTGCTTTCATGTAATTGAATAATAATGTCTGATTCCATATTTTAAACTCATGGCATTTTTTTCCCGTAAATTTAATTCAATATTTCATGCAAAGAATCAAATATGATTTCTTACCATATCAACATTTAATCTCATAAGCATGAATATCACGGAATTAGCATATTTCCATAATTGCGCCATGTAATTTAACATACATGCTCAACTCATTTTCGCACATAATTAAGAGATTAATATAACCAAATTCATTTACTATCAAATTCGATAGCCTTAGTGTACTGGACATATATGTACAAATATTATTCACATAACACTCTTTGTAACAAAGTCTTGTTCACATCCAGATTCACGCAAATGGTTATCAAATATAATCCAAGCAATATATGTATATATAGCATATGCCATGATTCACATTAATTAACGTGTCTACGTACCATAGTTTGCAAAACCGTGGTTTCACTCTTGATTCTTTCATTTTTCCAAGCAAATCCTGCTGTATCTCCATGCCAAGTTTTCCTTCCAATAGATACAATCGTGTATACTCGAATTCACCAATGTGTACATACAAAAAATCATTCATCGTTAAATATATGTACACATCTAATATCGTAGTATAATATTTTAAATAATTATACATAACAAATTGCTCAATGTGATTTTGTTGTAAATAACCAAAACCATTAGCATGCATATTTTTGCACACATACAATTTCCATAAAGTGGCATGCACGGTATAGCATCCAAATAGATGGCAAATAAATATGGCATGCAAGAGTTTCGGATTACAAATAAATATGGCATACTATCATATGGTATCCATTTGAAGATTAATAATCAAACATGCAAATATCTATATCCGTATGCATATTATGCATGCATATTTAAACCAAACATGCACATATCTATACCCATATGCATATTATGCATGCATATTTAAACCAAACATGCATTGATATGTATATGTTTACGCAAACATGTAATCTTCTAATCAATATAAATCAACAAATATCATTCATTTCAAAACTGTTGGACATATATTGATTATATCATGCAAAAAATTAAACAACAAAATTGAACGAGCAATTAACATATGCAAGAATAATAAACTTTTATTAATTATTCAAGCATACAATCGAAACGCTTAAATTACAAATAATCAAAGCATAAATCACGTTTCAAGTAATGATGGAGTCACCAGTAACACTCGCTACCCTTGAAACGAATGAGTCCCGTCGTGGACATCGTTCCCTAGGATAAAACCATCGAAGGTAACAATTAACACGTAAGAGTTACCTCGGATTCACGCAGGGCCCGAAGGACTATCACCTCGACAGAGCACCAAATGGAAACTTTGAGAAAGACAGACAGAAGACTCAAGTTTAAAATATGAAGGGACTTGAGAAATGGTGTGTATTTTCTGACTGACTTAGAGGCTCTATTTATACTACTCTAAGAGACCCTAATCATGGAAACATGATATTCTGATTTTCTGTAATTAGAGAAGAATATTCTCCAATCACCACCTCACCAAATCCGAGACATTCCATGAATACTCGAATCATATCTGCTGGAAAAGAAAGAAATATTTGCACAAATATTCTTCATCGTATTAAACATGGTAAACCGCATATTTATTTAAGACAAGATATCTCACAAAATATGGAAGAATTTTGTTCTTATCTCTTAAGAATTACACACAAGCAATTCCATATATACTATGCGGTTGGGCCTTCCAGAGACTTCCATGCGATCCATACGCATTTTGGACAGTCTAGAGAAAAACTAATTTGGGTCAATTTCCGCCTAATTTTTTCTCTTTCAAGAGTGACTTTTCAAACATCCATATCCCATTCACCCTTGATCCGTTTTGAGAGTTTAAATAGTCGATTTTATAGTACTCGCGAAGGAGAACCCAAAAATGCCATCCACCGACCCAAAATCCATTCGGGTCCCACTCAAACGAAACCCAAAAAGTTGACGAATTTCAACCTTTTAACCATCATTTTCCAACAAAAACCACTCTAATTAAACTGTGTTTGGTTGGGCCATACTTACTTATAAACAGATTTTATTTTGAGAACAGAGAAAGAAAGATTTTTTTTCTTTCTAAAAAATGTTTTTACTGATAAAAATAAATGAATTTATCAGCACAAGACATTTAAAAAAGATAATCAATATTTATTTTATAAATAGAACGGTCTAGAAATCGCGTTAAAAGCCACTCTTAATAGGAGTATTATCTTTATAAGCACTAGCTGGTTTCACTTAATTAAGTAAACGGATATCCTTGGCACATCGGTGGGCACATTTGATAATTTTGGGAAACATGTGGCGCATTCAGGGGTGTTACGAAACAAGCCAATAGTATATCAAACAAGAAATCTACTTTAATGATGAGGTTATTTACTTTAATGAGAAAATTTGTAGCTTAGAGCATCGTAATGGTAACTACTTAATGCCACTTTTCTAAATATGGATCACTCCTTATTTAATGAGTGTTATTGCGGAGTTTTAATAATCACTTCTTAGTAAGAAGTTGCTCCTTACTTAATGAGTTGGTACCTCTTTAATTATGCATTGCCAACCAATCAATAATTGACACTTACTTTTGTATATTCAATTAATTATAATTTAAAATAAAAAAGAAGTGTCTAAGAAGTGCTTATTTAAGGAGATCTATTGTTAGTAGTTGAATCTTACCTAGTTTTTATAAAAATTCATGATATGACACTAAGAAGTGTTCCTTAACTACACTGCCATTGTGGACACTCTTAGTCCCCTTGGATTAGTAGTACTCCCTCCGTCTCAGATTAAATTACTCACTTACTTTATGACACTATTCTCCATCAAAGTTTGACCACATATTTGAATATATAAATATTTATATTCAAATATGTAGTCAAACTTTGATGGAGAATAGTGTATATATATGAAACATAATATTATCGTATGTGATATCGTTGAATTCGTCGTAACAAGTAGTTTCTAGAAAGTATCTTTTTATTTGTCATTAGTATACGTAGCTAAATATATTAACGATCAAACCTATTTCTCGAACGGTGTATAATGATTAGGCTGTAATTTAAGATGAGGCTGAGGATTACTAATTATATGTATAAGGTGTAATGAATGGCTTGTTTTTCCTTTTTCTGGACCGTGGTTTAGTGCCGTGGCTAGAAAGAGAAAGAAGTGGAACACCTACCATTAGGGGCTGGATTCGGTATGGTTATAGTCAGTTTTTATCTTATGTACCATATCAATGATGTTAGAATATTATTTTACAAAACCAATGCCGTACCAAATCCTCAATATACCAACACCTCGGTATACAATAAATTTAGTTGGTTTCGATATGGTATGGTAGAATGCCACAAAATGTAAAATATAATCAACTAATATTTTTATTCATAAAAAATGCAAATAATTAAGTTTTTCTATGGTATAAGCATACTTTTAGAAAATTAAATATTCTCTAATAATAACAATAAAGTAAGATAAACATCACATTAAAAACTATAAAACTAAGTTATAAGAAATAAAAAGAAAATTGTGATTTTTGTTTATTTTTGTTAGACTTAATACAAAAATATAAGTTGTAAAGAAATAATATTTGAGAAAACAATTTAAACTTTTCATAATATTCAACATATTAGAACCAAAACATAGACTACATATTTTAAATATTTGCTATTGGTTCTAATAATAATGAAGGACTAAATCCTAACTAAATGGTACTGTGTGCGATCTGTGGTGCGATACTGTGTGCGATCAACATTCATCTTCCTCTTCACTCTAACCCTATTTCTTCCTTCTTCATCCTATCCATAGCTCATCTTCCTTTTTCTGATTAATCACTGTACCCCTGGTCTTTGCCGGATCTCCTCGGCAGTTAGCGGCTATTTAGCTGTTAACGGCTACCACGATGTCGGGTTTAGTAGTTCCGGATACACTAGATATCGACCAGGGTACACACCATACTCCCCCTCCTATCTCATTCGCCGCTGTGCTAAAAAACAAAGCCCCCCTCTATCAAAGCTATTACCAAGTAATCCCGAGCTTATTCCCAAATCTGAGCACCTCGGCGAGGCAGCTTGTCTATACTCAGAAGAGCAAATTGAGAAACTATCATCGCACTATGCGAATGCCCTTGTCAGCAAGTTTACCAGGGGTAGATGCTCAATGGAGCAATTGGAACAAGTTTTCAAAATTGTGGGCTTCACAGGTAAGTACCAACTTGGCTCTCTCGATTACAAGCATGTTCTCATTAGGTTTGAATTACTAAATGATTATCAAAGAGCTTGGATGAAAGGAATTTGGAATTTCAATGGGATACTCCTTAAAATGCTAAAATGGACCTCTGATTTTTCAATCCATAAAGAGTCACCTATTGTTCCTGTCTAGTGTACAATTAGAGAGGTTCCTCTGTATTACTATAACTCGGCAGCAATTGAATCAATTGGTAATAGCTTAGGCAGTTTTATTAAAACTGATCTGGCTACTGATATGCTCACAAGGCCTTCAGCCATCAAATTATGCGTTGAAATTAATCTTCAAAAAACTATCTGTAATCACATCAGGCTTGGTTCTGTAACTAATAACAGGAAATACCAGGTAGACTATGATGATATACCCCTTTACTGTGAACATTGTTCTAAACTAGGACATTCCAAATCTCAGTGCAGAGCTTTTCCCCCAAATGCTAATGCTATTACTGTTGAGCATATAATACATCAGGCACAGCCTCAGTGGAAAGCCACTGGAAAAAAATTTGATACTCCCCCCATGCTCTCCCCTGATGATCAGACTGCCTTAGAAACTACTGAGACCTCTAAGGAACTTAACACTGATCCCATACCTTCATCTCCTCTTAATCTGGAAACCAACACTTACCTACAGACTCCTGAACTTCCTGAATTTCCTGTAGTGGTTAGGGACAATCCAGCTGTCAATCTCTCTAGTCCTTCTGCTCAGGCTCCACTAGATAATTCCATAACTAAACTATTAGAAAGAACTACCTTCAACAGTTTTACTTCAATAGCCTATGCCTCTGATGATATCCAAGTAGGAACCTCCCACCCCAATCTGAATAGGAAGAAGGGGACATCCCCCTCTCTTCTTGACAGAATGGGGAACAGGTTCTCTATTTTGCAGGTGGATTTAGATGATACAGCTCAGGATCAGGATGATCTAAACCCTCAAGCCAGTTCGAGCTCAACTCCATTACAGGGACAGAACCTTCAGTCTGGTAAGGCAAAAGCTAAAAAGACAAATTACTTCAGTCAAATTAATAAAATGATGCTTAGATCATCAACAAAAAGTCATAAGTCTAGTGAACAATGATTGGTCCTCTTTCAATAAATTTTTTGATTTGGAATATAAGGGGTATGGAAACATCAATGTTGAGATTATTAAACTTAATCAGGATTAAAAAGATCCAATTCTTATGTATCATTGAGCCAATGCATGAGAATTCTAAATTCCAATCTTACAAGGATATACTTAATTTTGCTGATGGATTAACTCTGTATAATGGTAAAATATGGCTGATGTGGTCCAGTTCCTTTTCAGTAACCCTTCTCTCAGCTCATGAACAGTACCTGCATGTGGACATATCTCATAGATCTCTAAATCTGCATATGGATGCTGTTTTCATTTACGCTCTAAGGAATAGGGATGGTAGGAAGATATTATGGAGAGACTTAGCAGCTATAAATCAGGGTGATACTATTTTCATTGGTGATTTTAATTCTATTACTTCCCTTTCCGAATATAGAGGCCCTAGTTCTCCCACTAGAGGTAGTATTAGAGATTTTAATACTTGGATAAGCACTTTAGGAATTCAGGACATCACCACTGTAGGCAATCTTTTCACTTGGTGTAACTCTAGACTTAGGAATCCTACATCCAAAAGGCTAGATAGAGGACTAAGCACGATTTCATGGAATCAGAAATTTCCCTCCTCTTCCATCCAAATTTTAAACAGACAAACTCCTGACCACTCCCTTCTGCTTTTAAATATCTCAAATCCTCTACTCTTAACCCAATACCCTTCAGATTCCTTAATGTCTGGTTTAATCGACCTGATTTCACCACTCTAGTTCAGAGCTGTTGGGATAAACAAATGGTAGAAAAGGGTATGCTAGGTTTCTTCCTCAAGTTAATTAGGTTAAAGAAGGAGATAAAAATTTGGAATCGGGAATGTTTTGGTAATATAGACACTAATCTAATTAATGCTGAAGAAACTCTCAGAATTCAGGAAACAGTTTATGATTTAAACCCTTCTCAATCTGAACTCATTAAATTAAACCAGAAAACAGCTTTATTACTGAGGGCTCAGAAAGAGAAAGAAAAATTTTGGAAACAAAAGGCAAGAATGAAATGGCATAAATTGGGAAAAAATAATACACAGTTTTTCCATAAGTTTGTGCAGGAGAAAAATTGTAGACAGCAGATCTCAAAAATTAAAAACAGAGAAGGTCAGTGGTTAAATTCTCAATCTGAAATCCAAAAAGAGGCCATAGCATACTACTCAGACCTGTTAGCTGAATCTAACCAGGGTCCCAACCATACTTACTATGCTCATTTTCTGAGTCAAATTCCCACCATAATTACTGCTCAGGATAATTTAGAGTTAGCAAAAACAGCCTCTGAATCAGAGGTTGAGGCAGTACTAAAGGGTTTAAGCAATAATAGTAGTCCTGGTCCTGATGGATATACTAATAAGTTATACTCTAAGTGTTGGTGCATTATAAAAAAGGATTTAGTGGATGCAGTGAATGATTTCATTAAGGGTTCACCCATTCCTAAAGGTATATCCAGCACATGGATTACATTAATACCAAAAAAAGCAACCCCCAGCTCATTTGATGATTTTAGGCCTATTAGTCTTTCTAATACTATTAATAAAATATGCTCTAAAGTATTAATGGAAAGACTCAGACCCTATATGGATAACCTAATCTCCCAAAATCAATTGGCTTTTATGAAAAATAGAGATATTTCGGATAATATCCTCTACCTACAGGAATTGGTGAGATTTTTAGATAAAAAGGCTAGGACTCCAAATTGCATTCTTAAACTGGACTTACAAAAGGCATTTGACAGGGTTAACTGGGACTTCTTAAAATGTGTACTTAGAAAGTTTGGCTTTGATGGTCCTTTTCTAAATGCTGCATTTTCGAATCTTTCTCAAGCATTTTTTTCAGTCCTAAGTAATGGAAATCTTGTGGGTTTCTTCCAAGCTACTAGAGGAATCAAGCAAGGTGATCCACTCTCCCCTTTCCTCTTTAACATTTTTTCAGAAGCTTTTTCCAGAAGTTTATCATTTATTTTTAATACTGGAAGGCTATCATATTTTCATATTCCATCTGCAATTTCACCAATTTCACATCTTATGTATGCTGATGATACCATTATTTTCATGCAAGCCTCGAAACCTAATTTAATCAAAATCAAGGCTTTTCTAGATATTTTTGAACTCACTTCTGGCCAAAAGTTCAATTTCCACAAATCTGATTTTTACATTAGCAAGAGAGCATCTAATATTAAATTACATCAGATGAGGTCAATTCTGAAAATGAAATAGGGATCTTTTCCTTTTCAATACCTGGGCTGCCCAATCTTTAAGGGTCGAACTCTGAATCGATATTTTCACCCTTTAATGGAAAAGGTAGACAATAAGTTGAAAAACTGGAAGAATAAGTGGCTAAGTTCAGGGGGAAAATTAGTCTTGATTAAAAGTTGCTTGTATTCTATACCACATCATTTATGGGCTGTGACTAACCCCCCAAAATCCATAATCAGATTGCTTGAAAAAAGTTGGCCAAATTCTTTTGGGGTGAAACTGATGGGAAAAGGAATAAAATATGGAAAAAATGGTCAGAGCTAGCTAAACCAATATCTCTAAATGGCCTGGGTTTTAGATCTATCAAAGGCATAATTGATGCATGTTCCCTTAAGCTGTGGTGGAAAAGCCAGTTAGGAATAACTCTATGGTCTAAATTACTTTGGTCTTTGCCTGATTCATATAGAACCTCTGTCACTTGGAAAAGAATTTGCTCTATCAATTCCAGAGCTGAAGAAAATTCTCTTATTATCCATGGTAGAGGAGATTGTAATGCTTGGACATCTAACTGGTGTCCTACTAGACCGCTGATCAATAAGATCCCAAGCAATATAATTGAGACATTAATGCAGTATTCAGTATCTGACTTCATTAGGGAAAAATCAGTTACTCTTTCGCTGATTTCACCTTATCTGGAAAATGATACTTTGTCATTTTTGCAGGATGCGATGGTGGTGGAAGATAGAGAAGATAGGATCATATGGAAGCCAAATACTTCAGGTGCATTTTCATTTAAGTCAGCATATTACACCATCACAAACTATACAGGTAACTTCCCAGTCTCCAAAAATGTGTGGAATGTAATGCTGCAAAAAAAGGTATCGATTTTTACTTGGAAGTTGCTTCATTCATTCCTTCCTTTCGATGATGTTCTAATAACTTGTGGATATAGTTTGGCTTCAAAATGCCCTGTGTGTAGCCACTCTGATTCTATAGATCACTTTTTCATTTCCTGTACACTGGCAAAATTGATATGGAGCAGAATGACTTCTCTGATAGATTTCAAACTGTCTCATCATCAATCCCCCTCTCAAAGATTTTACTCTTGTTGACTTAACTAAGAGCCTGCAACTGATGTGCAAAATGCTACCCTCTCTCATTTGTTGGAGTCTTTGGAAGGCTAGGACTAGATAGTTATATGACCAGATCCCTTTCTCTGCTGAGCTAATATGTAAAGAGATATTTGAGCTTCTCAAATTATCATGATACTCATGCCCTGCTAAGATGAATCCTACTACTGCATTCCCTCAAACACTTATACATCTATTTCCCCTTCTTAGACCACCTCCTAAGCCAATCTTTAGATTAGTCTGGTGGGAAAAACCTGCAATCAATTCCATAAAAATAAACACGGATGCATCATGGTTCTCTCATACATCTGCTGCTGGGATTATAGTAAGAGATAGTACTGGTAGGCCTCTTTTCATTAAGTCAATCACTATTGAGGCTGTGTCTCCTCTCCATGCTAAACTCTTAGCTATACTTGTTGCTTGTCAATCTTTCCCACATAGAAATTTTCCCTTAATCATCGAATCAGACTCAATTTCTGCCATTAATATGATTCAGAACCCATACTCTGCTAATTGGAATCTTTTCAACTTGGCTTATAAGATTAATAGTCTATTAGGAGGTGCTGTTCTAAAACATGTGTATAGAGAATGTAACTCGGTGGCTAATGCAATTGCGAAGCATCATTCTTCTCACAACCTGCCACTTAATTTGTATAATCTGCCGCCACAGATCAGGGGCCTCATTTCCTTAGATATGAAGCAGTGTCCTTATGTTCGAATTCTAAAACATGGCCTCAACAGGACATGATACTGCTGATGGTTGTTTATATTTGTATGCAGATCTTTGTGCTACACGGGGTGCACTCCTGCAGTTTCTGATTTGATTGGAGTTGCTATCAGTATGGCTGCCAATATGTTTTTACAGCCCTTCACCACACTAGAAGTCTCCTTCACCACAACTTTTGATGCTGCCATGGCCTGTTCTAGTGCAGCTCTAGTCTTCTAATTGTGCTTCTGGTTTATGGAATCTTCAACCTTAGCATTTGACTTACTTCCATTGAAGTTGCCTGGCCAAAGGAGAGAATTAACACGAGGGGTGGAGATTCTCTCCTTTGGATCGCAACTTTCAATACAGATTATGTCACCTTTGTATAGATGTTCACTCATCCACCAATACAGATAGTTTGTAGGACTTTTGGAGGCAACTATGTTGCCTTATATTTAGGAAAGTAAAACTCTGGATGTACAAGTTTTTGTTCTGGTTTCAAGGCCTGGGGAACCTTAATACATATCCCTCACCTTCGGGTGTTTTCATTAAAAAAAATCCTAACTAAATAAAATTACAAAGTTTACATAATATTAATTATAATTTTTAATACATAGTTGTGTGGTATGGTAAGGTAGTACCATGGTAATACTTTCTCAATACCATTATCGTCACATCATAAGTGTATGGTACGGTACTATTGTGCCACAACATTGGTTACCAATATATTCGGTATAAATTATACGTGGTTCGATTGGTAAGTTGGTTTGTACGGTAATTTGGCTCAAAAAGCCATCCCTACCTACGGCAAGATTGAATTGAATAAACAAAAACAGTTATAAAGAAAAGTAATGAATTTGGAAGCTTAAGTGTTAAAAAATGAAGGATAAATTGTTTTTTGATTCCCTAAATATTATGCAATACCTTCTTTTGGTCTCCAAGGCCGATACCGTGTTTGTTCAGCCATTAACAAACTGAAATTAATTTTTTTGGTCCTCAAAGGTGATTTTCAGGTAAATTTAACGGTAAAATTTGTCAAAATATGTACAATGACCATTATACCCTTGAGTTTAAAATGAGAAAAAAAAGAAAAGACCCTTCTCCACTAATACCATTACCGCCACTGGCAATTGCTGCTGCTGCAAGCTCTCTCTCAATTTTCCCCCCTTCTCCATCTGAACTCCGTCGCACCTCCACCACCTCCACCGCTCTCTCCCCTCATCCTGCCCCCTAACCCCCCTCCACAGCCCTCCAAATTGAGCCTCAAATCAATCCCCACCAAGGCCCTCACCGAAGTCGAAACCACCTTTCTTCGATAACGTAGAACCAGAGGCAATTGAGACCTCCTGATGAGTGTCCTACAAAAACCAACTGCTTTCTCTCAGAGATTGCCTTCTCCACCTGATCTTTAAATGCAAAAATGCTTAATGATATCATCAAATCTCAAGATACATAACCACAAAGATGAATCACATGCATACAAATGGTCCAATTTGATCAAATAAATCTCCAAATATCATGAAAAGAGGCACTGATTAAGCTGTAAAACACCAGAACTAGGGATTGAATTATCTCTCTCTCGAGTTGCGACTGCGCATGAGCTGTTCAAATCGGGAAGCAAACGCTTGATTCATAGTAGCAACTTCGCCTTCACCGATGTCGACGCTCCTGAGAGATAGGAAGAGAGAGGCATTGATTGGGGCTTCACCAGTTGCTGGAGGACCAGGCTCTGGGGAAGGCAAAGATGGCTTTGTTGGAGCCGCGACTCTTCTCGTAGAGGTACAACTTGTCGAAAGGGGAAGAAGACTTGAGGTGGGCCAGAGCCTTGACCTCTTGGAGGGAATGGGTGGATTATCCACACGAGGTTTGTCCATCAGTGGCGGCGATGATGATGCAACCGATTCTACCCCGTCACCACCAAGAAAAGGGCGATGATGATGATGATGCAACTGACGATGAGAAGGCAGAGCAACAAGAATAGTGCAGAAAACCCTCATCGCCGCCATGGGGAAAGGGATGGGGTGAAAAGAAATAAAAAATAAATAGAAAAAGATATAAAAAATAGATATTGAATTTTCAATTGAAATTTTTTAACTAGTAAAATTACAAAAATACCCCTGGCTGTATCGAAAAACCATTTAATCTTACCTGAAAACCACCTTTGGGGACCAAAGAAATCAATTTCAGTTTGTTATTGCTGAACAAATCCGGTATTGGCCTTGGGGGCCAAAAGAAGGTATTGTAATATGTAGGGGACCAAAAAAATAATTTAGTAAAAAATGAAAGAGGGCAGTACAAAAGTTTAAGAAAAAAAACTGAAAAGAGATTTTGAAAGTAAACACAGAGGTTTTGTTTCTCTTTATGTTTAACTAAATTTTTGTTCAATTAATTTAATTTTTGTTCAATTCAATACAATTTAGTTTAAATAATATTTATCTTAGGGTAAGTCTCAGGAAAGGCGGCATATCCATAAGCTTATGGACTGACCAGAGACTATTTTGAAAAATGGGGTTCAGTTTGTAATTAATTAAAAATTGGGTACTAATTAGAGAAATTATCTCCTGAACCCTTTCTTCTTCCTCATTTTTTATCTCCACTTTCTCTCTCATCGTTCTTCAAGCACCGGCGGAGCAACCTCCTCAAGACGCCTCTACTGGAAACCAGGAGTCACCCCTTCGATCACCTCCGATGACCCGCACTAAAATTCCGCCGCCGCCATCAGCCTCTAGACAACTTGCTTGAAGTTGATGTAGTCCACTTTGTACACTTGAAGATATTCTACTTCCAACTATCCATTTTTTCTTGCAGTTTATGCCGTACACTAACATTTGAAGCTATTCAATTCTGATTCTGTTGTATTAGTCCTTATTTGATTGGGAAACTGTGGTGTTACTATTGATTGGAAATTTCCTTACCTAAGTTTCAGAGTACAATGCGAGAAACTATAGCAGCGATCCAAGTTCTGAAATGCATACATTGGAAGTAGACTAGGCTAAGATAGTTTAGTACAGTCGGATCAAATTTGAGTATGCATACAATAAGAGAGAATAATGAAAATGTTAAGAGAGGGTTTTATGTCAATCCTGAGTCTAAGTTGCTCTTCATCGTTCGCATCTGCGGGTATATTTATTGTAATTGCATACTTTTTGTTGTGATTTTGAAGGCATGTTTGTATTGATCGTATTATTGGTTGTATACAGATGGAATTTTAGGCTCAAACGTGGTCTTAAAATGTTGTCCGAATATGTGCATCTACTGTAGTTTTAATGCTTCCCAAATTGTGCATTTTAGGTTCAAATAATGGTTTTTGATTGTATTCTCCTTTCTTTATGTTTTCAGTATTAATGCTATGCATCCCATTGCCAAGAAGATTTTGTAGCTTCTTCGTTTGAGACAGGTTATCCTTTTTTCCATTTAGATTTATCTTTGCTATATTCACATTTTGTTTGATCAGCTTTGAATGTCTCGAGTAATGTTCTAATAAGTAGATGTGGATTGTAGGTAGGCATGCTTAGGTTAGGTTAGGTTAGGTTTGTTGTGGAACAAGGATACTACTGCCTACTGATTAGTTATATGCTTATAATGGGGAGAAGGATTCTTGAATTCTTTCGCACAGTTTGATGATCACTGCTACTTACTCAAAAAAACCCAGAGGATTAGACCAGGTCTGTTATTCTATTGATTCACATTTTTTCATTTTTGGTGAATTGAGTAGTAGCGTAAATGAAATTATGATTCATGATATGTGTATCCAGGTTTTCTGACGCATTCAAATACCTAATTGACTTGCCCAATGACAACCAAATCAATTTATTATGAAAATTTATTCCTTTTGACTTATTTTTTAATTGGTGGTCTTCTACTTTTTATGAAATTATGAGGTGCATTAGTTTTCTTATATGTTGCAGCTGTTATTATCCAACATGTACCTGTTAGTTGTACTATGAATGACCTTTTTTTCTTATTTTTTTGATGATCATTCATTTTGAATTACGAATTGCATCTGTTACTTATATGTTGCATCTTTTAGTATTTAATGTGTACTTGTTATTTGTACTGTCTATGACCTTTTGTGAATGACTTTTTCTTTCTTCTCTTTTTTGTTGATCGTTCGTTTTAAATTATGAACTACATCTGTTTACTTATATGTTGCAACTATTAGTATTCAATGTATACTTGTTAGTTGTACTATCTATGACCTTTTGTTTTCATTTGTTGTAAGTCGTACGTTTTGATTAACGAGTTGCATTTTTTTTTACTTTTGTTAGCATCTCGTGTGTTGTGTATGACTATTTTTTTAAAAAAAACTGTTGTTGGTTGTTCATTTTGAATTAAGAGCTGCATTTATTTACTTATATATTGCATCTATTAGAATTCAGTATGTACTTGTTAGATATTGCACATGTTTACTTATATGCTGCAACTGTTAGAATATAGTATGTATAATTTTTTTTTCAAAAGTTGGATTAATAATTTTTTTGGTTTTGACTTTTAAGGAATCGGACAACACTGAACATTGGACTGCACAAGACATTCTGACACAAGGAGGATTCAGCCGAACATAACACTGAACTTTGAAGATTCAAAGATGATCCCCTTTTGAAGATTAATAAGTGATGATTCATTGTATTAGAGACTGTTAGTTAGTTTAGATAGGAATACTGTTGTGAGTTCCATTTTGTTTAGATGTTGAGAGCCTCTCTCGTGTTTGAATTTGACAAAATTTGCATGTTTTTTTACACAAAGTATGAAATTCTTTACATGTTTTTCTTTCATGCCGATAATAATTTCTGTGACTTCTTTTTTATTTTTAAATCAGGGAAATCTGCTCATGTTTTTAAAAAACAAACACATCTTTTAATGTAATTTGTATATATTGTAAGGTAAATGCAGTACATGTGAAAATTTGAAAAACTACAAAATTATGTGACCTCTGTTATGTATACTATAAGAGAATACTAGTTGTAGGTTAACTTGTGCATGTTTTAACAAAGCATAAACGATTTATAAGGTAACTTATGCACCGCCCCATGATAAAGTTTTGCTATTCATAAAAAGAATTGATAATTTAAAAGCATATGCGTGTTTTATTTAAACAATGCATGTTGTAAAGTAATTAATGCAAAGTTAATATGACAATTTTATATTGTCCAATTTTAGTCTCATCTGTCTGTATAAACTATAATATATAATAATTGTAAACTAACATATACATGTTTTAACAAAACAGAAACGATTCATAACTTAACTTATTTTACGATCTCCTGGAAAAGTTTCATAATTCATATTTAGAGCTTTAAAAACATGTGCATGTTTTAATACAACGATATGTATTATAAGGTAATGGGTGCATAGTATATATGAAAATTTTCATCAATATTTAGTTCATTTTTCAAATATTTGCCACATATTTTTTACATGTTTATAGCAGCTAAATTCATATTATGATGAATCTCCGGCATCAAATAGTCCGAAGAATCATGTCAATATCCTATTCTGATTACCGCTTTAATAGTTCGCCTTCGTCTGTGAAGCCTGTGTCAATAGTCAAATGTACTGGATTTGGAACTTCTCTAGCGTAAAAATCATGGATTAAAGCACTGCCTCCTGTGACACCAGCTCCAGTAGAAAAACTATCCATAAGCATTGAAACATAAGAGCTGATATAAAATATAGTATTTTCATGGAAAGGAAGAAAGCCATTGAGCAGTTGATAGAAAATTGCCCCAATGCTCCACATGTCAGCCTGGTGAATGTTTTCGAAAAATTACACACATCATAATTTATATCCATGTACATTTACAGTCACTTTCAGCTTAATCTTGATCCCAGTATTTGCAGTAGGATTACAAAGATCATACTTTCGTGTTTGGTAGAAACACACCATACAACACAATATTTCTTCTAATTTCTTTACAATTCTCCTTGTAAAAGGAGGATAATAGTCCTATAATTTCTATTAGCCTTATTGGAGTTCCTAAATGTCTCCTATGCAAATCTTCAAATCAATGTGCATTATATTTTCTCATCTGTTCAGAAATGCCAATGTACTATTTGGGGCAGACAATGTAAGTTCATATCTATTCTCATATAAAGAACTACAGAGGTTACACTGTCTCACAAATTCAAAATAGCAAAAGTTCCAACCTTACTATCAAATCTCTGAAATTGGAGAACTTCCGGAGCCATGTACAAGGGAGACCCTCAAATTGTTATCGTAAAATCACCTGGGAGTATAATTCTATTTGCAGAATATCTTTAAATAACAATTACTCCAGTATTTTAAAATGAATGGGCTTATAATTTAGTTTACCTTTACCTTGAGAGGCTGAAATCAGCAATTTTGATAACAAAATCATTTCCAGAACTAGACAGTAGAATATTCTAAGCCATAAAAAAGTAGTGTGAGAAAGCATTTTAAGAACACGGACAAAAGCCGTGATTCAAGCATCTTTGTATAAATTTGGCAATGGCTAACAACTGAATCTAAACAACCAATGCTCTAAGCAAGTTAAACCCGTGCACATGAAATCCTCTATCAAGACGAAGTCTTTTAGTAGCATCAAGCCATGTGATCTCATCCTAAAGCAAGCGAAAAAATCCAACAGAGTAAATCCTAATAAACTGTACAGTTAAGCACATTCCATAGAAGCCAAAATCATCACTTCACAAGGCAACAACTCTCCACATACATTAACAGTAAACCTACAAACCTCTCTCAGCACAGAGCAAAAAAATCCCCTCTCCATAATCAAATTAATCACCAAACGAACAAATGAACAAAAATGAAGTAAAAAAGTGGGAATTAAATTAACACAAACCTCGCAACCAAGAAAGTTTCTGAACAATCAATGTACGTAACCAATGACCTCCCTCCTGCATTCGTCGAAGACCAACGCCAGGTAAGAAGGATCCTAGCATAGTTTTGATGACATCTCGGCTTTGTCAGGTCGCTACATGTCAGGTAAGACGAATCACATATGATGAAGATAACTAGTGGATGAATTTTTTTCATCTGATTTGTCGATGCTTGGGGGAATTGCAACATCGTCGGACCACTAGTCGCCATTGCTATAGCTCTGGGCGAGACAATGAGCAGCGCAGAGAAACAAATGAAGTAATTGAAATTGGGGGATCCATTTTTGATCTTATGACCCGGCCTGCAAATTTCTTCAATTTCCATGATCTGCAAATTGGTCTCTGGCCTGTCCATAAGATTATAGACACGCCGCCTGTCAGGAGACCTTATTAATTATTTTTGTTCAATTCAATTTAATTGAGTATACTTATTTTATTTTTGTTTAATTCAATTTAATTTCATTTTAGTCCAGCTAAAATGATCGGAGCTTAGTATATAAGATTACAATGTTACATACAATGGCAGATGTAATTAAGAAGATGTTAATTTTTAGAAAAGACCATTTAAAAAAAATATATGGAACAATTATAGTGTTTTTTAGAAAAATATTTTTATAGCATTACCTGATTCACATAAGTGCCAATATAATATTTTGATAATTGAAAGTGAAAATATAACCCTAAATTAGTAAGTGTAAGTGGAAACGCTCCATTTTCTGCAACCTTTGTGATTGCTTCACCAATACCACATATCATTTCATCTTCTCTTTGGTTTCCTTCTCTGGGTAGCATTGGGACTGAGTGGCGTCGGGGATGGATGGTAGAGGGTTTCACTATGGCATTATAGCTTGGTGGGCTAGGGTTTTGCTGTGGTGTCGAGGCTTGGTGGGGCAGTGCTGGGTGGCACCACCGTCGTTTACGGCTACCTAGTGTTCACAAAGTTCCGATGACCTCGTGTTTGATTCGGGCTCGCGTTCATCACCTCTCACTGCTACTCAATTCGGGATGAGAAGGAGGAGGCGGCAACCTCGCGTTCGTGGAGTTCAGGGTTATTTTGGAGCAGGGTTCGGGTTGGGATTTTGGGTGGGTTTGAAGATGGGTTTTGTTTGTGTTTGTGGAAATGGTAGTCTGAAGACGACGGTGTGTAATGGAGATGGTGGTGGACATGGCTTGGTGGGGATAGGGTAGCAGTGGGCGGAGCTAGTGGCAGCAGAGCTGGTAGTTGGGATGGGTGGAGCAGGGAGTGGTGGCCGGTGGGCTGTGGAGGTGATGTGGATAATGGCCGGGTGGTGGGTTGTGGAGGGATGAGACTGGTGGCCGGGTGGAGGTGGTGCAGTGGCAACCTGGCGGCGGTCCGGTGGTGGCATGAGGGCAAAATTATCCTAACACTTTTAGATTTTAGGCCAAAAGGAATTTCGGTCATTTTATATGCGGCCAATGTCGGTCAACACCTGAAATTGTGTCATAGGGTTATATTGACACTTAAATCAACTAGTTAGGGTTGTTTTTGTAATTTTAATTATCTAAGTGTTACATTGACATTTACTCAAGTATATATGGTTATATTTGTATATTGCCCTCAGTATCCCCTCACCGTCGGCGAGAGCAGTTCCTTCACACCGTCGACAGACGATTAGTGCCACCAAGGCTCAAAGCCCCGTGGTTTCCCAATGGTGGTGGATCTCTCGGTGCAGCTCCAATGCGGGAAAAACTGGCTTGGGTATTCATGATGAGGTGGGGCGAGGAGGGTGGGTTCAGGGTGGTGGTGATGGTGGAGATCATAGAGAATTCAGATTTCACAAGGTCATATCTTCACTTTTGAAATTCAATAGTTTTATTTATACACTTTAACCTAATTTTTAGTTTTTGAAAGTGTTTTTATATCTACTATCAGTATTGATTTAGAAACTCATAAATCTCTCGTTGGACACTGATGTTGACCTAAAATATTCTAGCATTGACTTATAATGAAAATATAGCTTCATTTATGAATTTTTGCTAACTGTTTTGTACACCCGCGGGTGTACCCCAGTGGTTGGGAGTTGGGTTCTCTTGGAGGCATCCTCGGTTCGAGGCTTGGCAGCCACCGTGTGGGAGTGACCTGATTTATAAGCATGGCTCTTGGGCCATGTGGTGGATTGGGCTCCTGGTGGGCACCGAGTACGGGCCGGCCCAATGGTCCTGGTGCTGGGCTACCGTGACTTACCTCTCATAGGGGGTGGTGGATCTCTCGGTGGGGGATCCAATTTTTTTTGGGGGATCCAATTTTTTTGGGGGATCCAATTGCATCCAATTTTTTTGGGGGAATGCTGACAACTCACATAGGAAAATATGGAGGTCATGGAAAAACATGAGTTTACCTATAGATGAAAATGGTATCGGTTTTAGGGATTTAAAAGCTACTGTGGATGCCTTTTCATGTAAATTGTGGTGGAAACTTCAACATAATAAAAACCAGTGGACCTCCTTATTATGGTCACTTCCTAACTCCTATAAAAAATCCCATTCTTGGACCAGAATATGCTACATCACAGCTAAGGCAAACAGATTTACTAAGGTTTTGTATGGAATTGGGGATTGCTCTTTCTGGAATTCTAACTGGACAGGAGAGGGTGCTCTTTACTATAAATGGCCTAATGGGAGAAATCTCCCCTTTGAGGATATTTCTCTCAGGCTTTTTATAAATAACAAAGCTCAACTCCTTCCTCAGCTGGAGCCATATCTGGCTACCAATTTATATGATATCTTGCAGGCAGCAGATTTGAAACACTCTCACGAAGACAGGCTGGTTTGGACTCCAAGCACATATGGTTTTTTCTCCATACGTTCCGTATAAAACATTTTCAGGCAGAAGAAAGCCAAAATCAGACACTTTAACAAGGTATGGTCTATTTTCATCCCTAAGAAAATGGCTGTTCTTCTGTGGAGAGCAATGAATGGGATTCTTCCCTTCGATAATATCTTAGCTAGGCTTGGCTTCAGATTAGCATCTAAATGCCCATTATGTAGGAACCATACAGATAATTTAGATCATTTTTTCAACTCGTGCCCTGTCTCTATTTCTGTCTGGGATAGTGTATGTGATCTTTTACATTTACAGCATTCGTTTTTTGAAAATCTGAAGGGCAGAGTTGAGTTCTTCCTGTCTTTTAAGGCTGAATCTAAGATTCATTCTAACATTACCACAGCTGCTCTTCTTGTCACTAGATGGTTCCTCTGGATCAAAAGGAACAAAATCTTATATGAAAATGAACCCTTTTCCACAGTTGCTTGTTTAAATGAGATTAAAAGCATGATTTATGATATCTTCACTGTGCATCACCTATATGGTAGAATAGACAAGCATAAGTACTGGACTCAGTCAAAAATTATCCCTCACATTTTTCAAAAGAGGAAGAAACTCTTTACAGTTGTAACATGGAAGAAGCCACACTTAGGATACAAGATCAATACAGATGCAACATGGAAAATTGGTGGTTCTTCCTTTTCGGCAGTGATAGTTAGAAATTGGACTGGAAATGTGGTTATAATGAGAACTAAAACATTCCAATCCCCATCCTCTTTACACGCTGAATTAATCTCTATTCAATATGGATATGAAATATGCTCAGAATTGGACATCTCTCCTTGCGAGGTGGAATCTGATTGCTTAGTAGCTGTCAAGGGCATTCAAAATCCCATGAGCTCCCCTTGGAGAACTTTTTTCCATCTGTAGTTTACTTAGCTATAAACATCTTAAATATCCAATTCGACACATTCATAGGGAGGCTAATTGTGTTGCTGACTATCTTGCTAAATATGCCCTAGAAAACAATCTCCAAGGAGATATTGACTTCCGGACTGCTCCCCCTTTCCTTAAGGGACTTTTAACACTTGACCGAAGTGGTCTACCTGTTATTAGAATTAGTTCTTGATTGGTTAATTCTCTGACTCGACTATTGGTTATTAGTTTTAACACTTGACTCGACTGAGCTCCCTAATCATATGGAAGCTATTTTTAGAATGGAAGCTATTGTTTGTTTTGTTTTAACTGCCTCAGGTTTGCCACTTGCTCCGGTCAACAAGCGATTACACTCAAGCCATCCAACATACTTGTAGTCCTCGATGAGCTCTTGACGGGATGCTGAAGACATGGACTGTGCACATCAAACTTCTCTACCTGTGCGCAGCAAAGTTCTATACTTGCTGCATAACAATACAGCTCCTCCATGAATTTTCTCCGTGACTTCCACATTATAAACCGAGCTTCATCTTACTTATCATTCGGCAGGCATATCATTGACAAACAAGGGTTTCGATTTTTCATTTCGCCGACCTGTACATGGTATATCAGCTAGATGGTATATTAAGAAAGTCCCCTATTAGCACATTGATGATCATTAGTTTTTTGTAATGAACTATGACATTTCGCGCCTATTTTGGCTTATTTATATTCGGTTCGGGGAGCCTAATAAATCCCCCCATCCTCGGATGATTTAATTAAAAAAAAACTATGACTTACCTCTCACATGATAATTGTGGTGTCGGCTGGTGTCGGCTGCTGAATGCGAGCAGTGATCGTTTTTTGCTAACTGTTTTGTCCTTGAACTTTTTTGAACGTCCTAATTTCAACGCCCCAGACCCTAGCCACCCCCTCCCCCACCACCCCAAAGCTCAATCATCACCTCTTCAGAAACACACTCATCCACAGAAAGTACAATTGTTTACTCAAGGATATAGTATGCACACTGTGCAGCCACTTTGGATTTATTTTAAGCAACTACGTACATTATATAATCCCAGTTCTTGAAACCGAATGCTTTAATTTGTAGTAATTATGTACTAACATACTACCTCCTCCACACAAACAACTAGTGGAAGATACGGCAACATCAAATGAGGTTTGATTATATTCTATAGATAAGTGGTGGTTAATTAGTTTGTGCAGTCATGCGTCCACTGACGGACACTATTCAAATATTTCTAATGAAAAAAAATACTCCCTCCGTCCCAGCCGAATCTGCACATTTTTTGATTAACTTTTTCAAGACACGTTTGATCATAAATTTCAACTAGTATATAGATACCAATATCATCATGTGAGATATTGTTGGATTATCTGCATGCTGTATTTTCTAAATATCAAATTTTAACACACCGTTAATATACGTAACTAAAGTTATCGTTGGTCAAACATGACCTGGGAAAGTTGACCAAAAAGTGTGCACATTCGGGTGGGACGGAGTAATAGCAATCTTGGTTTTTCTTTCCCTTTTTGATATAGGTGCAGTTTAATTCTATCTAATATAATTGGTAAAAACGATTTTTTAATTTCAAATTTTTGATATTGATAAAATTTTTAAAGCCTATTGACGTTTTGAATTTAAAATATATTCTAAATATGAAGTTAAAATATGACTTTGGAAAAATTGTAGATGATTTGTAGTTATTGAAATTCTAATACCAGTATTTGTTTCAATCTTGCAACCTTTATTTATTTTTCTTTAAAAAGGGTACTCAAACTGACAATGACTTTTTTTAATCAAAATCAAAAACCATCTGCTAAAATGGAGGGGTGTGTATTAAGGTTCCCAAGCCTTATGAAAATGAATCAGAACAAGAGTTTAAGGAGATAATTACGTGGTCAGAAGAAGGAATGTAGAGGGTAATTACCAACATAAATATGGAGTTTAGGTTGGTAATTATCATCGACACTAGTTGTAGAACAAAAAAAATAAAAAAACAAGTATGTATCAATCGAGTTTCCGAAAGCTAACAGCATCTCCAATGCATGGAGAGATTTCCTTATTTAACGGGTATAAATGGTAGAATCTGATTGGAACATCGATTCACCTTCAGTCTGACGTAATATTAAATGTTCGACTGTGGGTCTCGTTTGAAATCATTCTCCAATCCAAACTTCAAATGAATAATTATTAGGTAACGTGGATATGCTACAAACTCCCAATTATTATGTAACGTGTATATATATAATATTGAAATTGTATTTTAATATTATATTTGATCTCAACAAATATTATATTCATACAATTAATTATATTTTGGATGCATCTAATTATTTGACAAGAGTAATGATGGAGAATAAATAATTATATTGGTTCAATAAAATAGTTTTTATGAACTCGAGTATAACATTAATCGGCACTAACTTATTTTTAGTTCATGTTTAAAATAAGGCAAAGTCTTGGGAAAGACGGTCTTTCCATAGGCTTATGGAAAGACGGGGTTTCATTAGAATAATAAAAGGTAAAAGGTCTTAGTTGCAATATTAAACTTTTAGCATGCAACATGTAGTGGTTATAAAATTTATGACCCGGTTCATGCAACCCGAAAAATTTATCTTCATTTCTTCTAATTTACACTTTAAACCTTGGTCTTTCCATAACTTATGGAAAGACCGTCTTTCAAGAGACGGACTCAAATAAAATTGATTCTATTCTAGAAATTAATTTGTTATTCTAATTAAATTAACTAATTATTAAATAGACAATGAGTTAAAAAACTTTCTAATTTATGTCTCAATTTTACTTTTATGGAGAAAGAGTAAAAAATAAAAATTAATTGAAATTAATTTTTATTTTTGCCAATCTATATAATATATGCATAATTATTATTTATATATTATTAAATATAAATTAATATATTTAGTATGTGGATTTTTCATTATTATTAAAATACATAATTCAATTATTTTATAACCTATAAATTCATAGTTACTTTTTAAAATTTGAAAAAAAATTGAATTCTAATGTTAATAGACTAATACTTATAATTTTTTGAGTATAAATTTATATATATATATATATATATATATATATATATATATTACCACATATATTGAAAATATTTTTAAATCTCTTTAAATTATTATTTTATTATATATATAAATAAATCAACGTTCAAAATTAATTTTGCCATTTCATTTTCCAATGTAGTTTGGTTTATTTTTAGTGGTGTACAAAATTATGGTAAACGTGAATTTGGAAATTTTTCCAAATAAAACTACATCAAAACATCAAAGTATCTACCCCAATAAAAAAAATTAAATAATTGTTGTGGGTGATTTGGCAAAGCGCGGCCTTCGATATCATCGTCGGTGAATAGAAGTCCATTTTGACGGGGTCATTTATATTTTTAGCCACGTAATATCGACGTTCACCTCCAACTCCTGGATTGGAGATTAAATTTAATAATAGGCTTTAGTAAATCTTACGTTGCAATTAAAGTTTACTCTAACGAAACCCACATTGGAGATGCTATAAGTGATGGTGTTGTCTGGGAATGGGGAGTTCCGAAATGTCTGCCGTCGGTTTCTGCTATCAGGGGAAAGAAGTTGATATCAATGCTGAAGGAGATACCATATAAACAGTTAATCAGTTGTGAAATTTAGTTTTACCACTTTTTCTACTTTAACCAAGTGTAAAATAATGTAAATGCAAAAGACACACAACTTGATTATGCAGTTTGGTGTAAGCCACCTACATCTGAGTGGCCTGCCCCAGTTCAGAATGAATTCACTAATTAGAAAGGTACAGTACAGAGTACAGTTTACAAAATACTTATGTTTACTAACTATAATGTGTGGACTCTGCTAGCTCCCCTAGCTACCGATCTGCCTTGATCAGACTCCCTCTGACCTCGAACTCCGTCGAAACTGGATCTCCTCCTCCCGAGGAATTAAGGTTTACGATTCTGAACTTAGTGCGGGAGGAATTAAGGTTTACGATTCTGAACTTAGTGCGGCAGGTCAGTGTGTTGGAACACAGTATATTGGCTCTTTGCAAATTTCGTAAAATCTCAAAAATCTGTGTGCAGATTTTTGCTCTGTTAAATCCGTGAGTATGCAGCCGTGTTTGTCCCCAATTTATATCCACGAATCAGACTTGAATACTCCTTGATTATCTCCACAATATTCCTATTCCAAATCTGATTCTTGAAGCATATCCAAATCCCATAAATAAAGGGATTTACCTTATATCATTCTATCACATATATTCGAATAAATCTTCTCCATATAAGTATGAATTTTCCATAAACCAATTATGCTTCATACACTTGATATATATAGCCAAATATACGATTACCATAAATTCTAAAACACTCCAATATTTCGGCTTTGAATTCCGTTAAAACCTTGGCGTAACTTCTGCTGCAGCACCATATTTCAACATGTTCGGTTTAAAATTAATTCAGACAAAATTGCCAATAAAATTCATCCATTGACTTGACAAGTTGAGCACATCTGTATCCAACAAATAATTGACGGCAATGCGTGCAAAACGTTATTTTTAGTTTTGATAAAAAACATGTTAGTTACATGTTAGTTACAGTAGTAGGGAAACCAGTATTCATTCCTGCCCTTTATATTCCATGTTAAATTACATAGAATCTGTTTCACGCTAATAAAAAAATTTGTCTAATCGTTAATATGTTTAACTACTTATAATAACGTCAAATCAAAAGTTACTTTTCAGAAACTACTTGTTACGACGAATAAAACTATATAACATATGATAATATTATTGTTTATGTATCTATTTAAATATTTGGTTAAAATTGAAAAGTAAATAGCGACATAAAATGAAGTGTGGAGTTTAACCTGAGGCCCTGAGACGGAGGGAGTAACTGAAACTCGGCTATAGTGAGATACTGGATCTTCCACATTGCAGGTTCCATCGAATTTTAATGGAGAAAGCCTCAATCAGAGTGTTTATACATTTCAGATTCAGTCCATTCTTAGAAAAGGAATGACAAATGTTTTACCAGCTTCTCCAATGTCTTTTATTCCCATTGTCCCCGGAGGAAATCTGAGCATATGTTTTCAATTATGATATTTACATGTTGTGTAGGTGCGGATACACTCCAAATATAGATGCTAAGGTGTGTGCCTAATCAGTACTGTACTAACTTTCCTGCTGGTGACAGCGATTTTTAAATCCAGTTTCCAGTTTTAGAGTTCATTTTCTCTATCGTTCTTGGAAATAACATTTCTTTTTCCTACCCTGGTAAATCTGAACTCCTAAATACTTAAAAGGGAAAGTCCCACACTTCATTTGTGTAGATTCGAGTATTTCTTCTTAGAAATGTTGGTGGTCTTGTTACCTACTTTAGAAAAAAAAGTTAATAATTATGTGTCTGTATTTATGAATTCATGATACATTATATAGTAGTACAAGATAGTTATACAAGCTAGGAAAAGATAATATAATACAATTATATCAACAAGTATTATGGTAAGAATATTCTAATTTCTTAACACTCATCCTCAAGTTGGAGCATGGGGATCGAAAATGCCCAACTTGCCAAGTAAAGAATGAAACTGGTTACGTCCAAGAGCTTTAGTGAACGAATCCTCAGGTTGGTCTGTCGTACGGATATGTTGAGTAACAATAGTGCCAGATTGAACAAGATCCCGGACAAAATGACAATCAACTTCAATGTGCTTTGTGCGTTCATGAAACTGGATTTGCCGCAATATGAAGAGCGGATTGACTGTCACAAAACAATCGCATAGGAGAGGAGTGAAAACCCCTAAGTCCTTAGTCTTCTTAGTCTTCCAAGAAACCAGAGAATCACAAATCATTACAAAATAACTAGAAAGAGAACGTCGAGTAATCGGGCATGCAGCCCAATCTGAATCACAATAAACAGTCAATTGTAACGAACTGCGAGAAGAGAGAAATAAACCTTGACCAGGATGACTCTTTAGGTAGTGCAACACACGAACAACAGCTTGCCAGTGAGGAACACAAGGGGACTTCATGAATTGCGCAAGAGTATGGACTGAATAATTAAGTTCAGGGCGAGTAGTCAGGTATATCAGATGCCCAACCAAGCATCGATACTGCTCCGGGTCATGGTAGGCTGGACCTTCAACACATGCCAAATCATGCTGTTGCTCCATCGGAAAGTCAGTCGGTTTAGAGGCAGATAAATCAGTATCTGATAAAATGTCCAAAGCATATTTCCTTTGCGAAAGAAACATACCCTCCGGTCTTCTAGCAATCTCTATGCCCAAAATATACTTAAGTAGACCAAGATCTTTCATATGGAAACAGGAACTCAAGTTTTTTTTGAACACCGAGATGAGCGAAGAAGAACTACCAGCTATAACCAAATCATCCACGTAAACCAGAACATGTAAAGAAACTAATCCACGAGAAAAGACAAATAGAGAGTAATCAGCCTTACTCTGAACAAATCCAAATGTTCGTAAAGCCTGGGCCAATTTAGCAAACCAATTTCTAGGAGCTTAACGAAGACCATAAAGAGATTTATGAAGGCGACAAACCTGTCCATGTGGCACAGCATAGCCAGGCGGGGGTTAGATAAACACCCCCTCATGCCAATCACCATGCAGGAAAGCATTGTGGACATCCATCTGATGCAGTTCCCAACCACGAATAACTGCAACAGACAGGAATAAATGAACATAACTCATCTTCGCAACTGGAATACTTCGCAACAGACAGGAATAAATGAACCTTATGACGTTCAATAGTACTATCGGACCGGAACTTCATCCGGTAGACCCATTTGCAACCAATGGCTTTTTTATTCAAAGGCAGAGGAGCCAAAATCCATGTCTGATTGCGCTGTAGCGGAGTAAGTTCTTCTGTCATAGTGGCTCACCAATGAGCATGCTGGGAAGCCTCAGAATAAGTAGTGGGATCTGCACTAGACATTACATCACCCAAAAATCTAGAATGCATACTAGAAAAATCATCACAGTTTACATAATCAGTAAGGGGGTAGAGAACACCTGAGGAAAGTGATGACGCATGAGGGAATGTAGTCGGAAGGGGGGGTCTTCAGTAGTAAGAGCACATGCATAATCATCACAATCGTAATCTGCCAAATAAGACGGCCGTCGGTGAGATCAAACACTATGTCTGGTAGGTGGCAACTCGGCAGCGGAACTATCCGGGACCAGAGAAGCCGGTAAAGTAGATGTCGAAGGTGAATGACCGAAGGCGGCAGATGGATGATGACCGACGGTGATGCCCCGGCAGCGAAAGGCGGCAGCTGACCAGCGACAGACTGGCCAGCGGCAGATGACGGTGATGAACTGGTAGCAGTTGGCAGTAACTGACCACCGGTGGATGGCGGTGGGTCAGCGGTGACTGGCGGCGAAGGATTGGCAACGGCCAGCAATGACTAGCTGATGGTAGGTGGCGGAATAAAAATTCGGTGCGACTCCAGCAGTAGGGAGGAGGAAACTGGCGGTGATGTGGTGGTGCCACCGGGTTCATCGAAAGAAGCAGATGTCAGAGTTGCAGAATACGGGAACTGGTCTTCAAAGAAATTGGCATCCCAACTGGTAAAGATCACACGAGATTCCAAGTTAAAAAGACGATAGCCTTTCTTTCCGGCAGGATAACCAGGAAACAGACACTGCCGACTTCTTGGTGCAAACTTGTCACGAGATCTAGGAGCATGAGCAGCGAAACACAAGCATCCAAAAACTCTTAATGATGTTTAATTCGGAGCTTGCCCATAAAGCAACTCAAAGGGAGTGCGAAAGTTGAGATGCTATGTCGGTGTTCGATTAATCAGGTAAGCAGCAGTAAGAACACATTCTCCCCAAAATTCAATAGGAAGACTGGCTTGGAACCGTAAAGCGTGCGCCACAATGAGTAAATGGTGATGCTTTCTTTCAACTCGACCATTCTGCTACGGTGTGTCTACCATAGATATCTCAAAGACGATCCCAGATGCAGTAAAGTGAGATCGCAGAGGCAAAAATTTAGTGTCGTTATCAGCCCAAACTCGTTGAATTGTTCGGCCTCACTGGTTCTTCACTAAGGCACTAAATTCTAAAAATCTAGAAGCTACTTCAGATTTAGCTACTAACAAATAAACTCAAACAGCTCGGGAATAATTATCTACCATAGTCAAAAAATAAAATGCACCACTAGAAGATGGTGTTCGATAAGGTCCCCAAACATCACAATGAATTAATTGAAACAAGGCAGTAGCATTTGTAGAACTCAATTGAAAACTATGTCTAGTCTGTTTTGCTCTATAACATATAGAGCAAGGAAAAAATGTTTATTAGTGCTAAAATCAATAGAAGAAATAGAAGACAACATCATGGAGGAAGGATGTCTAAAACGCTGATGCTATAAGTCAGAAGAAGATACTGAAGCAACTGTAGGAAGAGATTACAGGATAGGATGATAAACACTAGTATCCAGCAGACGAAGCCAAAACACCCCCCTTCTGTTCACCACACCAATCATTTTCCTCGTACTGATTGTCTGTAAAATGCAATAATTTTAAGTGAACAAAGCTAGACAGTTTAGGGTAGATAACAATCTAGAACATGATAATAAATTGCACCACAATGTAGGTATATATAAAACATGAGGTAGAGTAACACCACTAAAGAAAATAGAACCATATTGAGTGGTGGATGACACCAAGCCATCAGGTAGAACAACATTCACAGTATCAATGGTAGTAATAAGATCAGTAAGAGAACCTTTGTCACCAGTCATGTGATATGAGGCTCCCGAATCAATTATCCATGGTAAAGTAGATTTACCAGACTCATTATCAGTAAGAGAATTAAACTGATTAAATAACTGCATGGTCGGGCTCCATTGGTCATCAGACAGAGCAGGGCCAAAGTCGGATCGGGCAGGGACACGGCCAGAGGAAGGCACCGCCACTAGATTGGGCGGCGACGTGGCTGCACCAGCGAATGGTGGCGGGAGAGGAAGGGCCGCGGAAGCACCTCTGGGACTGGCGGTGGTGGCAGACGGCCAAAAAGCTGGCGCTGGTTTGTTGGTGGTCCCGAATTTCTCCTGCAACTCCTTGAACCATTCTGGTACACCATGTATCTGGAAACAAGTATCCTTATGATGACCCTTGCGACGACAATGTGTACAAACAAGATTCTTGCGGTTAGATGCAGAAAGAATAACTAGCGAAGAACTTGCAGGTGGTGAACGTCGTGCAGCATAAGCCATGGAGTTTGAAGATGGCTCACGAGCTTGAATGACAGCTTTATGATTCTCCTCCTGAGCAACAAGGGCATACACTTTCATGACAGATGGCATTGGGTCAATGCTTATGATATGTGATCGCAAGGTGTGAAAACCTTCGTCGAGGCCAGAGATGAATTGATAGATCAAATCCCTCTCTCTTTCTTGGAAGACTTTCGTGGAAGTATTGCATTGGTATAATGCCTTGCTCTCTTCACAGGTACAAACTAGGGGAGGCCGCATGCAGTGATAATCTGCAAACATTCTTCAGTTTGGCAAAGTAAATGTCGATGGACTGACCATTTTGCCTACAACTGTGAATAGCCTCTTGCATTTGCAGAACCTTCATACTATTGAAAAGAATAAATCGTGCCTTCAGGTCATCCCACAGATCCTTAACTTTGGAAAACGAGCTTGTAGAAGATCTCAACACCAGATCCAGGGTTTGCAAGATCCAGCAGACAAGGGTAGCATTAACCCCAGGCCAATCAGCAGCATCAGGATAACCTTCCTGGGGTTTGGTAATGGATCCATCAATGAACCCAATCTTGTTCTTAGCCAGGAATGCGCGGCAAATCGCGCCAGACCATTTAATGTAATTTTCTTGACCTTTCAGCATGTTCGGTATGAGTTGTAAACCTGGACCATCGCCAGAACCAATAAAGTAAGGATCAGTCGACATACGACCAATAGGTAAAGTAGTCTGAGGGCCAGATTGCAACTGCAACTGCTGAAGTAAAGTTGCAATCACATCATAACCACTCATATCCTGAAGGTTCGAAGCCTCAGGTGCATCAAAACTAGTCCGTTCTTTAGAGCCAGACATAGTGGAAAATCAGGTACAGATCAACAGCAGGTACAATAACCGGCGATGGATCGAATCGACAGGACACACCGGTGCGTTGAACTAGCAGCGGCGCATGAAGGTTGGCGAACTCTGGCCGTGCGGCGGAACCGATTCGGAGCAGCGGCAGCGGTTGTTGGCGCGTGGCAGTGGCAGCAGCGTGAAGCAGCAGCAGCGGCGGTGCGTGGCAGGTGTAGCGACGGCACGTGTAGTGTTCCGGTGACAGCAGGAGCTCGGAATTTAAGGCAGCGGAAATTTTCTATTTAAGGTTTCAAGATTTTAGGCTATGATACCATGTAGAAAGTAAGGGTAATAATTGTGTGTCTTATTCTTGAATTCAATATACATTATATAGTAGTACATGATACCTATATAAGATAGGAAAAGGTAATAAAATATTATTACATCTACAAGTATTATGGTAAAAATAGTCTAATTCCTTAACACCTACGTACAATGCACTCTTTCTGTAACTAACCTTTTAACCAAATGCATTCTCATAGTGTTTAATGAATCTGACCAGATTGCAAGTTTTTCCTTTGAAGACAACTTCTGTTTCATCGACATAACATAGATGGGTGAGGTTTAGTGAATTGGTTGGGACCTGAAATCTGTCTATTAGAGCCTCGCCAAACATTTCTTCCAGCCTTCTGTCGAGTAACTTTATTTTAAGATTGAAAAGGATTGGGGACGGGGGATCCCCATTATTAAGTTTCCTTTGAAGTAGTCATGTGGTGTTCCATTTATAAGGATGGAAAATAAGGATGACTAGATATTACTCATTATAATCTTAACAAAATGGTTGTGAATACCATATTTGAGCATGAGAGAGTTGAGCATTAGTGATGATAATTGGTTCGGGTCTAATAAGATTCATACTAGACCCTAAAAAATTTAGTTAGACCCATACCCGATCCGGACCTATAGGATATGAAAATCTTAGATCCATATTCAAATTCGATGGGTCCAAAACGGGTCATAAATGGGTCTAATATTCTATTTTCATTCTTCACTAAATAAAATTATATTATATTAAATACAAATAATTCTAGTTCAGTATGCATCTGAATTAATTTTTCAAGAAGAAAAATATACAATACATATTATTTGTTGAATTAAAAATAAAAATACAAAGAGAATATAAAAGAAATTAGAGTAAAATTATGCATATATTTAGGGTTATATGGGTCTATGGGTTAGGTCTGGGTTTTAATATTTTAGACCCGGACCTGTGTTTTAAAATCTAGACTCAGACCTTGAATCGAAGAGTCTGAATTTTTCATACCCATACCCAACGGGTCTAGAGCCTAAGTGTCTGGGTAGGATCCTAGACTAATGATCATCCAATTGAGGAAAGACCATGTTATTCTGTCAAATGCTTTTGACATATACAATTTGACTATGAGATTGACTAAGTTTGTCAATCAACTTTACAACCTCTTGCAAAACAACTATGTCATCTCAGACCAATTTGCCTTTTATGAAGGCATATTGTTCCTCAAATATTCATTTATTTAAGAGTTCAAGTCAAACTCTTGAGCTCTTGAATTTATGAACAACCCTTGATCTCATCAATTCATGAACCATCCTTGAGTTTCTCAATCATGAACCACGCATTCTTGAGTATTCATTCATTCACTAGTTTTGAGATTTGTGGAGAAATCCCAACAAAGTAAGTTAGCTGACAAAAAAAACCAATATTATATAAATAGTGTATAAGAAAAATCCTAATAACCATATAGGGCCTTGATGGTTATTACCAAACAAAAGACATTTCAACTTTTTATAAGAGACAAACAAAAAACACAAAACCATAATAATTACCAAAAAGTCCAACATGAAAAAGGAAAAAAAATCCCTAAGTTTAGGAATGATGTCATGCTTTTTGAATTATTAGTTGGACTTAGTCACTAGTACTGGAATATAAAACTTGGCTGAATACTTTAATTCATGTCGTCCATCCTCTTGAGTTCTGTGCCCATGTATGGTTTCATACAACAAAAGGCTAAGGTGGTTTATATAAGCTTTCTACCGTAGATTTCCATTCGTGGAGGTTTTTAATCAATTTATTCATATGATTAACAACTTTAGTATATTGGAATTGCTTGAATAATCTATACATGTACATATATAGATTTTAAGAATTTGATAATTTGATCATTCACTTACAACTCTAGTTAAAGGTGGTTTGCTCAACACTTTATATGAGGTATTCATATTCTTACATGCTCTCTCTTTTTGTACATTATGAATGAAAATTTAATACGCTGAGAATGTATAATGGGTCGGTGGCAAACTAATTTCTTTTTCTTCCTAAAGCTTTTTGCACTCCTTTATCTAAAAACAACACAACCTTTGGTACTCTAATAGTAATAGGTGTCTGCAACTTGTCACAGAAAATATTATAATCTGAAATTTGATTTTACCAATTTTTTTAATTATTACTAATATGTTCCAATATAATATATCTAATCAATTATGCAATAAAGTAAAGCAGAAGAACATGAGACTTGGTTATGCAGTTCGGTGAAATTCACCTACATCTGCGGGGTCAGGCCCAGTTCAGAATGAATCATCTAATCAGAAAGATACAGTACAAAGTACACCATACAAAATACTTATTGTAAAGTCAAGAGATTTGCAGTGCATATTTAATTGGCAGTTTGTGTGAACTTATTTTGAACCAAAAATCTTTCCATGTTGGAACATGATGGATTCAGCATTTGACACCAAGGAATTATGGAAATTGAAGTCAGAATATTGTAGTATTTTGTAACTTATGGAATTTGTATATTCGGCTAAGTATATCAGGCATGTGAAGCATAATTGATTTATGAAAAATCCCTACTTACATGGAGGTGATATATTCGAATATATGAGATAGGTTAATATAAGGTAAATCCCTTTATTTATGGGATTTGGATATGCTTCAAGAAGCAGATTTGGAATAGGAATGTTGTGGAGATAATCAAGGAGTATTCCAATCTGTTCGTGGATATAAATTGGGACCAACACGGCTGCATACTCATGGTTTTAACAGAGCAAAAATCTTCACACAGATTTTTGAGACTTTCGAGTTGTGCTAAGAGCCAGTTTCATATGTTCCAACATACCTGACTTGCTACACCAAGTTCAGAATCATACACCTTAATTCCTCGGGAGCAGATCCTTGTAACCAATGGGTTACGCCATATAAATCGGAGCATCAAGAACGCCAATTAGAAAGGCATTCTTAACGTCCAGCTGATGAAGAGGCTAAGAGTGAATCGTAGTAATAGCTAAGACTGTACGAACTATGGATGCTTTGATTGCGGGACTGAAGGTGTGGTCAAAGCCAAAACCTAGAAGCTGTGAGAAACCATGCGCCACAAGCCTAGATCTATGACACTCAATAGTGCTATCCGGTTGATACTTCAGTCGATAAAACCATTTGGAGCAGAAAATGCTGGCATCCGAAGGTCGATGCACCAAAATACCAAGTGTTCTATCCACAAAGAGCCACCATCTGATCATCCATAGCAGAAACCTAAGCCAGATTCTGAAGGGCATTATGATAATCTATGGGCTCATACTAAGAAACAAGGGCGGCAGTATGACCATGACCGACAATGTATGAGTAATTCCTGCACTGAATAGCACCAATAGCTGATCTAGTAGCCATCCGATGAGTGCGAGGTCGAAGTGGTAAGGCCTAAGGAGTGAAGGCAACTAAAGAAGTCGAAGATCGGAGAATGAGAAGCTGGGCTTAGCAACGGTGAGGAGGCGCCGCTGGCCGAGGAGCAGGATCTGGATCAGTGGCACAAATAGAGCATGTAGCTAGAGTAGGAGCGGCTGAAGTTGGGCAAGAAAGAGCTGACTCGCCATCAGGATCAAGAAATGCAGAAACATCCAGAGTTGACAACGGAGAGCCAGGGGCCAAAATAGTAGAGGCAGCAAATGGAAAATGAGTCTCATCAAATCGAACATAGCGAGTGATGTAAACCTTGCACATAGAAGAATCAAGGCCCCGAAAACCTTTGTAGTGGGAGCTATAGCTGATAAAAACACAAGGAATATTGCAGGGAGCCAACTTGTGATCAACATAAGGTCGAACATATGGAAAAACCCGACATCCAGATGGATGGAAATTTGAGTAAATAGGGTCGCGAATGTAAAAAAACCCATAAGGAGAAGCACCCTGAAGAACCAGAGTAGGTAATCAGTTTATGGTGTAGGCAGCTGTGGCAAAAGCATCATCCCGGTGAGAAATGGGCATGTACGAATGGAACAGCATAGTGAGGCCCATCTCAGTGACGTGTCTATGTTTTCGCTCTTCTCACCCATTTCGCTCCAGAGTATAAGGGCACAATATTTGATGATGAATGCCCATAGTGGCAAAATGTGAGCGTAAACAAGTGTTCAAAAACTCCATACCACCATCACTCTGAAAAACTTTAATTTTGGATGAAAATATGATTCTTAACTAGTGCCTCAAACTGCAAGTAAGTGTCAACAAAAATCCAACTTTCGACAAAGTGGATAAAGCCATTTGAAGAGAGAAAAATCATCCATAAATAAGGCATAATAAGAAAAATCATTCAATGATAAAACTGGGGAAGTGCCCCACAAATCACAGTGAATCAAATCAAGTACATGCATATCATGTTTATGGTTCTCAACAAAAGCCAACCGTTGACCTTTCGCCATCACACAAGGGGCGCAATTTGCGGTTTATGCAATAAGGAAGAAACAGAAAGTAAACCACACTTCTGTAAAATGTAATAACTGATGTCGGTACATGACCTAAGCGAGCATGCCAAGGCTCGTAGGATGCCTATTCTTTATTCGGCTACAAATGAGAAAATAGAGTTGTCTCACCTGTATCCAAAATGTAAAGTTCACCCTCAGTGTGACTCTTGCCCACGACTGCCTTGGAAACTTTGATATGAATCACCAAGTTTTGATCATCAAAAGTGACAAAAACATTCAAATCTCTGTTCAGTTTTGGTGTATATGTGGCTCATCAAGCAAGGCTAATGGCCGCTAGGCCCAGCCCAACGACATTCAATAATGAAGTCAAACTTTTTTCAGCCCAAACCATTGAAACCTATGCGCACTTTACAAATAATGTGGTCCGACAAACAAGGAGCGAACAGCGGCCATGAAGGACCACGATCTCAGAAAGTGGGAATGGTGATGCACCCCATGATTGTTGTTCCTAAAAATAGGAAAACATGTTTAGGTCAGTCTATAAATACAACAAACGGAGAAAAGGCTAAGGTGAGCGCAAAAACCTAGAGAAATTCTAATTACCAACAGAAAAGACTGACTTGATCGTCGGAGTTGTATTCCCAGAATCACTTCCGGGACTGGCTGTGCAGGTGAAGAAGATCAAGAGGTGGACAACAAGTGTACTACCTGAACGGACCACCGCATCAAGTTTACCAATAGAAAGATGCTTAGTAATCTCAAGAACAACCAGAACATCAAATAAGCACAAATCATCATATATATTAAAATCACCAATATGAGAAATCTGAATTGAGGCACCATTACCAACAGAAACATGAGAATTACCTGAATAAGGGGGCCACACTCTCCAAGCTAAAAACCAAAGATGCCATATGAATGGTCACACCATAAATAATGTACTGGTCTGAGGTTCGAGTGGTGGGCTCTAAATGCAGGGGTAACTGAAAATTTTTAGCCAGATGAGTCGAATCCGTACGAAGAGCCTAAGAACCAGTCTGTACAAGCATCTTATAGCTGGTAGCAACATAATTATCTGGACGACCACACCAGGTACAGTGCCGCAGCCCACGGCCAGAACCAGCTAAAAACTGAGCAACACCAAACCTGCCACCACGCCGTTCTCCAAAATGACCACCCCTAGCAGCGCGTGAACTGTACGTGCTGCTGCCCCTTACTAGCACGTGATCCCACGCATTGCCGACCGAGGGGTTTTCTCCTGTTGCGAACACAGCAGGTCCTGCTATTGGGATTGAATGTCCCTGTAAATTTCTATAAAAGGGTTTGTGGTTTTTGGCATGTGATAAAACATCGACATATAATAAAGTAGGCAAAGAATTAATCAATAATGCAGAAAAATCTTTAAACTCAGTGCCAAGAGTAGTTAAAACCATATAATTTGATCATCATTCGAAACAGGAGAACCCATCATAGATAGTTGCTCAAATTTTTCTTAAATTTAAGATGGAGTTCATGAACTGTACCAGTCTTACGTAAAACGTAGGCTTCGACACGAAGATGGAGAATGGTGGAGACAGTGCTGGTATGATAAATAGACTAAATACTATCCCAAAGGGCCTTGGATGTTGCGCAGTTAGGGATTTACGCCAGGGCTTCTGGTGTGAGGGAGGAGAAAAGTAGACTGCACACACGTTGATCTTCATCAATCCACTGATTCATATTCAGCCTTAGCTTTCTGATAGGCCACCATTGGATTAATTTTTTTGCCGCCACCACCAAGAGATGTGGCAGTCGCCTGAGTGAAGGTTAAGGATGAGGAGGCGCCAGCTTGCGGAGGAGAAGGTAGCGGCGGACGAGGCTTGGGGCCATCGAGAAAACAGAACAATATCTGCAGCTTGAGAACATGGCCGATTTGACGCTTTCATAGGGGATTATTAGATGAAGAAAGCTTGATTGTCATAATGTGGAGCAAGGTTTTGGAAGAATATTTTTTCTTCTGACATGATGAGAGGTTTATAGACCCCGAGAAAATGCATCGAAGAGAGGGAAAGGTGGGGGTAGATCACTGACGAAAAAAGAAGAAGAAGGAGGAGGCCGATCTCTAGTTTAGGGTTTTGGAAAGTTTGGATCAGGTTTGCTCTGATACCATGATATAATGTATTTCTCGTAAAGAATAATGTATTACTGACAAGAACAAATGGAGCACAAAAGGAAGGCTAGTACTAGTATAACTCTAGTATAGTCAACAATTTTATATAGAATCTATCAAATCAATCAGATACTTGACTTATTCTAACACTTCTAAATATATATTTTAATATTTAGTAAAAAAAATGTATCTCCTTAACTTTGAAGGTTATTAGAGGAACATTTAAAGAGAAAATAACAGTTTAGATTCCATTTTTAGATGAAATTAGAGGTTTCGTTTCTCTTTTTGCACATTGTTTATAAAAGGTTCCTAGTTTATTACTAAATGTTGATTCCTTTATCGGACCTAACACGTTTAAATTAAGTTAATGTATCCGTGAATAGTTAGCAAGATTTTAAAAATTATAATTTAATAACTTTTGAAGTTAAATTAGTTTTTTTTTTAATTTCTCTTCTTCCAATTTTTTCTCCATGTCTCCTCCACCTAGTTCCGAACACCACTAATCTGACCATACTCGATGTCTCTTCTCATGTCGTCCTTACTTATCACGTTCCATTCTTCTCAAGGGTGACATTGTCACAACTATAAAGGTTCACTTAGTGTCAACTCATTTAAATCGGCTAACAGTATGCGGGACAATTGAGAACATTTCTTACTAATGTGGAAACATTTTTTGAACAATTTACGGCAGGAGGACTAAACATGTGATTTCACAAAAAACTATGTACCAAATTTTCATTTTTTTCAACATTTAAATGGGATTGCAGCATGTGAATAGATAAAAGCTTATTTTAATCTTTAATTTGTTACCATACACTTTGTATCCCCCGTAATAACTAATAGTTACACGTAGTTAAAAAAAACACTAACTCACTATCCACGATTTTAGGATTTCAAATTTAAAATTAAAAATTAAAAATATTACCAGGGATACAATATTTTTGTGTATCCCGAAAATTTACATTTGTTGCTTTGCTAAAAGTATCGACCTTCCAAAATTCGTCCAAGTTCTGTGAGTTTTTTTTCTCTAGTTTTTTAACACATCAGTTATTAAAGATAGTAAGTTATATAATATCATTGGAGTAAATTCCACATTATATTTTAGATAGTACACAATTTTCAAGTAGTGTAAAATTTAATAGCAGTTAATAACTTATATCATGAATTAATGTTATTTTTCATTTTTTCAAACGTTTAGGCTGGTTATTTACTAATTAAATAACGGATACAATATATGTTAACATATATGTTTAGTCCCCACTTTGCTTGTGCTTAAGTTTTAATCCTCCTCGATTGATGTATCTTTAAAACAGCTAGAGTGCTCAGTTAGACATGCCGGCGTTGAATCGTACATGTTCCGATGATCTTGTCAGAACGGAGTATTTCTAGGGTTTTGTCTATGTAAGTTTGAAAAGTGAAAACATACCCTCTCGCATGTTGCGTCCTTAGGTATATGAGTTGGTAGCTGAAGTGACATGAGTCGTCACTTCATTAGCTGTCCGTCATCTTCCTACTTTTCCAACATGGGCCTTTGGACCTTTGGGCTATTTGTCATGCTGGTTGGGCCGCTCTGGCCCATACTTTATTAATATACAAATGACAAAGTCTTGTATAAGATAATTTCATAGCGAGATTGGGGTCAAAATACAATGTTTAGGAGTTTTTATTGAAAAATTGAAAATGATGATAGAAAGCCACATTGATCTGCAAATATTCTGGAAAAAAAAAACTAGGATTCAACATCTTCTCGAAGGTTGTGCTTTTTTAAACGACGTTGTAGCAAAGTCAAAGAAGATGAAAGCGATGTAGTGGTTGCTAAATGGCGGAGCGGGTGAGTTCACCAAAAATCGTTTGCCAAGAAGATACAAGCGGTGCTGACAAATGAGTTCCAAGATCAGGTGATTAAGAATCAGATTGAAGTTGGAAGGTTGGATCTGCGTGGTGGAGATGAAAAATTGGAGATGGTGATCGTTCAACGATGTCGGTGACGGTAAGTTAGATCTCCGATGCTTGACTTTTAGTGACATTCTAAAGGTTGATATCGGGTAGACGGGGGTGGCAACATGTAGAGTTTGGGTGAATCGGGATGGGTTTAGCCTTTTTTGGGTCCAATTTGTATTTTGGACCTATTGTGTGTTTTGAATTTAATTAATATTTGTACCTATCATTTTAATCATATAATTTTTTATAATAATAATATTTTATTATATTTATTTTATATTTGTAACGTGGTTTTCACATTTTATATTTCCAAAATATTAAACATGTGATGATATATGAATAATATGATGATTTTTTTTAATATGATAATTTTTTTTACTGTACATTTTTACAATTTGAATATAACTTTTAATAATGAAATTTGAACTTGTGACGATTTATAAGTATGCGATGATATTTTATTATTAAATACTTTATAATTTTAAGTTGACTTTTGATATTTTTCAAGTTTTATAAATTTGTATTTTGTGATTTTTTTCCTATGTTTTCTTTTGATGATATAGTATTTTTATTTTTATAGTAAAATTTGATATGGTTTTTTAGTATATTTATTTAATGAATAAATGTTTAAATTTGAATTTTCTTTCCATGTTTTTATTTGATGTTTAAGATCTTTCAATTTTGATACTATGTTTTTTAGTGTTTTAATTTGATGTTTTGATTTTTAATTAGATGTATTTTTAAAGTATTTTTTATCAATGTGTAACTAATTTAATTTAAATTTTTATTCGATGTATAATTGTTCTAATTTGATGTATACTTTTAGTGTTGTAATTTGACGTTTTAATATTTTATTCAATGTATTTTTTGAGTATTTTTGTTTAATGTATATTCAATTTATATCTTTATTCGATGTTTAACTATTCTAAATTGATGTTGTAACAGTTGTTTTTATTTTATATTTAGTTATTTTAATTTAGTGTGTTTATTATTTTTTTATTTGATGTTGAACTGTTATTATTTTATATGTAAAGTGTTTAATTTATATTTAACTGATTTTAATTTAGTGTATTTTTATTTATTTTGTATGATGTATGTTTTATTATTTTTGACATGGATAATTACTTTCGATTACTTTCGAATGATGATAGTGACCTAGATCAACTCGTGTGAGTCTCACACCTTCTTAGTACCTGCAATAAGTCTCTGGCTTGATTTCGGGAAGGGGTATTTGGGCTTGATTTCGGGAAGGGGTATTTGCCTAAGTCAATATCTTTGTATCACATATATTCATTTGTTGGCCATTTTTTACTTAGCCGATGTTGGTGTCTTGTTTTTTTTTATTTATAGTTATTCCAAGATATGGGATTGTGACATAACTATGATACGAGTATTAGAATCTCATTTATTACAGTTTTCTTAGTTTAGTTTTATTTTATTTTGGTCCATGATTTTTAGGAGGTTAACAATATAATCTTTTTCCAAACGGATTTTTAGTGAACTGGTGTGCTTACATTTAGAGCTAATTTTTGAAATCATTATAATTTGAGAGATGTAGTTCTGATTGGATTTGATTTTGTAAGTTTAGATAAGGCAGATACATTCAATAATTCAGCCAATATTTTGATTGATTTACTTGGATGAATTTGACCATAATTTATGTAAAATTAGGAAGTTTAGTTTGATATGGTTTTAGCTTTTTAAGTATGTCATAAGTCATTCCAGTTTCTGACAGAAATTATCAAAACATGTCTCCTTTCTGATTTGTATTGGTCGAACCCTGTACTATAAATAGAGGATAGTTTTCAACACTTTAACACATATTATACATCATACATTTAGAATTTGAGTTGATTCTCTTTGCTTATCAAGCATTAAATCGTTAGGTTTGTTTCCATTATAAATAAGTTCTTAGAATCATCGAATACTTTGTGTTAATTTGGTGCAACTAGTGCTTGGGTTCATATGAATTAGTCCCTTGTATTAGTGAAGTTCATAAAGTTGTGTTCTTGACTACACTTCATTTGTGTCTTCTTAATTTCAAGAGGGTGGAACTTTCGTGAAGAGTGCTTCTTCAAAATTCCTCATCCAAAGTCTTTGCAAGGAGATTCATATCAAACTACCTCAGTCTTGTCCTTGGATTGTGCCTCCACCATGTTCGTAGCCCGTCCCAGTGTGAAGTATTGGGTCTCTTTGTTAGGTAGTGCCCCGGTTATATGGGATCATGCGCAAAGTTTAGGATAACGTGTTCACTACAATTTTGGCCCTTTGCTGAATAACGAACCATCGTATTTATGGTTGTGAGCGAAGTGATATGGTTGTGTTATGTGGCTCGTTGTTTAGTCGCGTATTTTTAAATAGGTTTGTGTATGTGGGCTACATATACACATATTTATTTGATAATATAAAATTTTTATTTGATTCTATATTTTAAATTGATGTGTTATTAGTTAAATGTGGGGTTTTATTCTATAAATCCAAACACAAATAGCCCAACAACGAAGAAATACATTCAACCCAAACTCGATTTTGACTCATAACTTCCACACCACCCCGATTGGACCCAACCCCAAACCTATGAAGTAATGGTACACTTAGTGAAAATGCATACTCCCTCCATCCCAACCTATTATGCACAAAATATTTTCACGGTCTACAATAAACATGTTTTACTGTAAATATGTGTAGTTGTGGACAATAATGACACACGGAAATTTGATATTTAGAAAATATATATTACGACGAATATAACCATATCTCATACAATAAAATTATTGTTCATATATCTATTCAAATATGTGGTCAAAGTTTGGCATCTTTGACCAAAAAAAAATTCTGTGCAGAATATGCCGGGAAGGAGGGAGTAGTGAAATATCATAGTGAATGATGTGGCATTAATGAAAATACCAAATCACTAATCAATTTCCTTGAAAGTTGCAACTAACTATGGACATATTAGTCTTTCTATTAGTGCCACACTATTCACTATAATGTTTCTCTATGCATTTTCACTGATAATATCATTTCTCAAACCTAAATTTAACACGTAGCTCCACCACCGCCAGGATATGAATCTTCCTCAACTGAATACAGAGTCTGGCAACGTTGTCCTACAACCAACTCCCCGAAAGTGTGGGTCGAACACGAATTAAAGTCAATGAACTAATAATTCGCGAATCAGATATGATTCCAGCTAACTCAACGTGATTCGGGTGCCAATTATTGAACTCTTCAAACTCAGATCTCGTAAATTTCATCATTGATGTCGACGATGGAGTTGTTGACATCGATGATAGATCAATTAGCGTGGCGACGGGAACAAGCAGCAAGGACAAGCAATATATAACCGCAGACCATGACAGGCGTCAGCAATGTTTAGGTAAGGAAGTCGGTTTTTCCATCTATTTGCAATTACAATCCTTCTATTTTGATGCTTAGTATGAAATTGACTCCGAGAAAATATTAATTACTTCCTGAACCAAATTTTTTTTTTACTTCATATTTTCTTTAGGTAAAGTGTTAAAATGGCCCTAACTTTCTGCCAAAAGTGTCAATCTAACCTTGCAAGAAAAATGAGAAAGTGTCACAATAAGCCTAATTTTTTAATGGGAATTTTGGCCAAAAATCAAGGAAATGTCCATTTTACCCCTGCATAAAAAACCCCTTTATTCTTCTCCTTGAGCCTTGCCCATCGGCTTCCCTCTACAAGCAACCCCCGTATGCCTCACCCCTACTGCTCAGCGGCGGACGAAGCTAATGGTGAAGGAGATTTCGGTGCTGGAGCTAATGAAAACCCCAATTTGTTGATTATGTTGTTGATGGCATCAATTTGGGATTCAGGCAAACCTAGGGAACGAAAATCACTGGAGAATGACAATCGTTTTGGTTTTGGGATTCCGGCAAACTTAGGGAACTCTTTAGCCTCCATTTTGGTTATAGCAAACAACAACCTCGGCAGCTGCATTCTAATGAAAGATGTGGAGAAACAGAAGGCGGTGACGTTTGATGAGCTCTTGAAATGGGTTGGATCCAGGTAGAAGGTGTGACCTGTATTGTATCTTGTGTTGTTTGTTAGCATCAGGAGGTTATTGTCGGTGAGTTGTGCTATGCCGTAGAGATTCAGGTTTGCGAGGTCTCTTAACAAGCTGATTGTAATGAACAACAATATCATCGGCTGCGTGCCACCACAGATCTACAGGCTGAAGTGGCTTGCTGTATTGGATTTGGCGTAGAAGGTGGCATATATGACGGTATTGGGAATATGAGAGGGGAGTGCTAGAGCGGAGAGTGACGAGTGAAGAGAATGGGGATGAAGATGGTGGGAGAAGTAGCACCGGTAGGGAGGCGGTGGCTGGCGGTGTTGGGTGGTAGTGTCGGGTAGTGGCGGGGTGGTGGCTTGGGTAAGAACGAGGTGAGGTGGTGGTTTGAAGAAGAAGAAAATGGGTAAAATGGGATTTTTTTAGCTCAAATGAGTTAGGGCATTTCATTATTCTAGTTCGGTCAACACCCAAATTGACGAGTTAATGCCAGAATTAGGCCAAATGGTTATATTTGCACAATTCACCATAAAGTTGGGGTTATTTTGGAAACTTTTTGTTTTGTAGAGTTATGCTGACACTTTTAGCATAAAGTCAGGGTTAGAAATGTAAAAATTCATTTTCTTAATTTGTAGTTAGACTCTGTTCTTATCATAAGAACGTAAGGGAGAAAACATACTTTATACCAGTTGATTAAAGAAAGCCTTGGACTTTGACCCAAAGAAACCTGGACGGATCTGCGCTAGATTAAAATTGAAAAAACTATTTACGTTGGCTGAAGGCTTCATATTGAAGTCAGTGTAGGGGTGGCAAATTGGTGAATGGGTCAAATATGAGTTGAATAAAATGGGTAATTAAAAAAATATGGGTATGACCCATTTCATGATGGGTAAAAAATGGATCGGGTTAAAGCGAGTCGGGTTGAAACATGTGGGTTGAAAATCATTTAACTCATAGGTTAAAAATGGGTAAATTCACGGGTTTCAACCCATGTATCAACCCATATGGGTTTATGTACCAATACATATGGGCAAAACCCACCGGTTTTAACCCACATTTTGACCCATATAAGATTTATATATCAACTCTTATGGGTAAACCCACGGGTTTCAACCCATATATTGACACGTAGGTGTTTTATATACCAACTCATATGGGTAAACCCACGGTCAATCAACCTGCCCAACCCATATATTTTAACTACCTATTTGACCTATTACCCATTGATGTGTATGGTGACTTTCGTTCACAATCCGATTCGAGCCTGATCCAGCGCTGCCTGTGATCTACAAGAAAGAAACAGACCCCGGGAACTCCGGGGGGTGGGGGTGGGGGTGGGGGAGAGAGATTCTTCGACGGTCTAGTCAGCAATCTTATAGAGAGTGAGTGTAGGCAAAGAATATGTTACAAAAAATATATGACATACTTATCTATTTATACTGTTTCTAAACCCTAATCTCCTTGGTCTATGACTTAGTTCTCTTTGTCTTTTAGTGATTGGACCAATACCAAGTCCACGTGTGTGTGACTTGTGTTATGGGGTTTGTGCATATATATTTGGGCCGCCAGCCCAAATAGGTTTTAGTGTTATCATGTTATCACCCATTTAATTCATTACCAATTTTATCCATACCCACCCAATTTTACCCATACCCACGTGGATTACGGGTTTATTTTGCCACTCCTAGGTCAGTCATTATGATAAAATTATGTAGGTTGAAGAAAGACTAATTGAGAAAACAAAACAAAATTATAAAAATATTTATTATCAATTAACACATCCTGCTCTATTGCAACTGAATGAAACAGAAAGAAATCACGGAGAAAGTGATATGGTCTTAAGACCCAATTCAGATTTACATGGTTCAAATTTGTTGGACTGAATATGGATCCAGCTCTTTTTAATTTGTCGGATCTGAGTCCAGATTTTATTTTGAAATCAATTATTAATAGATATTGAAATAAACTACTAGTAGCAATTACAATGAATGAAATTTACATTCAATCTAACTAACCTCTAGTAAAAATCAATATATTTTGAAGATATAGGTATAACACGTCAACTAAGCTGATCGTCTGTACTATGACAGATTAGAGTTCCAATAAAATTTGTAATACCATCCTCGGGGATATTAATTTACTTCACGTGAAAATCATGATCACTTGGCAGAGAGGACTGTATCAAGTATCATATCACAATCTCAAACATAGATATTCAACAAATGTAATACCACTTGGATGCATCCAAGTGAATCTTGAACAAAACACAATCTATATATTTTAAACTATAAACACCTTAAAAAACAAAAAATCGATTCATCCAAATAAATGGAGCCCTAATACAAAAAACACACAAAAAATGATGACCACGTGATCTATACAATCAAATTGAGAACTATGCATCAGTGAGTACAACTAAATCAAACTTTCATCATGAACAAAATGATATAAATCGATTAGGTCGAAGAAAAAAAGACAAATGTATGGAGACTAATTCCACGCTTATTCAATAACACAAATATTCAAAGGACAATTAAAATAAACTTATTTCACCATCTTCCCATGTTGGAATACACAAAGTCTTACTTTACGCAGATTATACTTTAGGCTGACCCTATTATGCAATTAATATAAAGTTGAAATTTGGGGTGGGGTGAGGTTTTTTTAAAAATATGCTGATAAATTTAGGGATATACCATGCAATTATTAAAAAATACTATATATCACAAAAAATTATATTATATTTTTCATTTTTTTCTCTCACCGATCGAATACCTCTCGCCGATCGATAACCGTCGTCTGACACCGGTAACCACCACCGGATGCTTGAATTTCACAAGAATTTTGATGGAATCTTGCCGATCTGCTATTCCGTCGAATTTTCGTTGCCTCCTATCTCCATCGCGAAACCTCTACCTTTGTGGAGTGTCCTAGCTCGCTGGTGGAGCTAGGGTTTCACCGTCGGCACTGCCATTCGAAGCTTCGCCTCTGCAAACCACGGGAAGCAAATCGCCTCTGCAAACCACGGGGATTAAATGCGAGGCAATGCAAGGAACAAAGATGGCAATTCGAAGTGACGACGATTGAGGAACAAAGACGATGATGAACGATGTGATTGCAGAGGTGATTAAGGAGGTGACAGCGAGAAAGCAACGACAATGACGAAGGAGATGATGACGAAGGAGATTCGTTGGAGAAGGAGGCAATGGCGAGGTAGCAGACTTTCCCAAAAAAGACGGTGTGTGAGACGCACACGCCTGACATAGAGGGAATGATGCATGTAGTTCACTCGTAGCTACTATGGACAGCGGCGATGGTTTACGGCAGCTGGCAACGGCGGACGCATACTGGGGTTCTAGAACCTTGATGAGGTGAGGTTTAATAGTTTTTTAAAACTTGTTGAGGTATACTATGTTGGTGACTGGATTTATTTCATGAATGATTGCTTGGTCTAGTGGTTAATACTATTGTTGTTAAGCTGAAGGCTAGGGGTTCGAGTCTCATTATGACCTTTTATTTTGAGAATTTATGTTCTTGATGTACATGTTGAGGTTTACTATTATTTGACTGAGTACATTTTCAATAATAGTCCTTGGTGTAGTGGTTATTGCTCTATGCTTTGAGGTTATATGCCTGGGTTCAAATCTCACTAGGTTATTGTTTTTTGAAGAATTTTTATTCTTGAGATACTGCAGCTTTTCGTTGATGTTTTTCATTCCGGATGAAGTTTTTGGTAATAGGAGTTGATGTTTTGTAGTGTCTTTAATCTTGATGTTTTTCATTTTTCGGATGAGGTTCAGGTGTTATGAGTTGATGTTTGTAGTTTTTTTAAAAATTGTTGATGTTTTATGATTTTCAGAGAGAATAATTTATACTCTTGAGGTACATTAGCTTGTTTGTTGATGTTTTTAGTTTTTTTTCTCTCATGTTGGTTTTTTTTCATTTTCTAGATGAGTTTTAGGTGGTAAGAGTGATGTTTGTAACTTTTTCTGATGGTATGGTTGATTATTTGTAGTGTTTTTTTCTCATGTTGACATTTTTCATTTTTTGTTAGTGTTTCAAATGTAGGTTGTAGGTGCTTATTCTATGACTTGTGTGTGTTGTGAAAACAAATTGGTGCTTAGAGTACAACTTGTAAGTCCTTCAATCGTTGCTTTTAAGTGTTTTAATCGTTGCTTGTTACGAGTTGGTGTTTGTAGCTTTTCTGATGATATGGTTGATTTTTTGTAGTAATTTTTTGTTACGTTGATGTTTTTCATTTTTTGTTAGAGCTTCAAATGTAGGTTGCAGGTGCTTATTTTATAAGTTGTGTGTGTTATGAAAACAAATTGGTGCTTAGAGTACAATTTGTAAGTGCTTTAATCGTTGCTTATAAGTGCTTCAATCATTTCTTGTTAGAAGTTGATATTTGTAGCTTTTTTGATGATATGGTTGATTTTTAGTAGGTTTTTTTTTAAAAAAAAATGACAATTTAGGGTTGTTGATGTTTTTATGGTTTTCAGTTGATTTTTTGATAGTCGTAGTGAAAGTTTTATTTTCAATTTTTTGTTGATTTTTATTTGAATTTTGATATATTTTTTGTTGTTTTATTTGATTTTTTAATATATTTTTTGCTGCAGTGTTTAGTTGATGTTTTATGATTTTTGATGACATTCAGATATTTTTTGCTGATGTTTCTGCAGTTTTTTGCTACAGTTTTTAGTTGATGTTTTATGATTTTTTAATGACGTTCTGCTATTTTTTGCTGATGTTTCTGCAGTTGTTTACTGCAGTTTTTATTTTATTTTTTTGCATTTTAAAAACATTTTTTAATTTTTTTTAAAAAAATTTGATTTTTTTTTGCAGATTGCAGGTGGGGGGAAAATGATGGAAAAAAGTTGGACAAAAAAGCTCGTGGAAAGTTATTAACAATAGGCCACTGTAAAATAATTAGAGATAGGTCTCTGGATCTAGAATATTGTTAGAATTGTAGAAAGACCCCTACCTAAAGTTTAGTATGCTTTTGTTGAAAATATATCCACATCGGTTTCTTACAAAGATAATGACTTATATATAAGGTTTTTGGTCACCTCCACTTAGTACAAATTGGTTTTAAGATGAAAGGCCAAGATACATTGAAATTTAACATGGTATCATAGCCCGGGTTGGGTTATTGGGCCGATGTGTGGATCCCCTTTATTTGGCCCGATGTGGGTCGTGGAGTGCTTCTATGTTGGCACGTGAGGGGGCATGTTGAAAGAAATATCCCACATCGGTTTCTTGCAAAGATAATGACTTATATATAAAGGTCCTGGGTCACCTCCACTTAGTACCAATTGATTTTAAGATGGAAGTCCAAGATGCCTTGAAATTTAACAGCCTTACAGGAGACCATCCCATTGGAATAATAGTCGGGGAAAAGAAAATTTGAAAAAAAAAGTAGGGACTTTATTTTGAAAGATAGAGAAAGAGAGTATGCAGCCGTGCAGAAAGTGATCCGAGTCTAGATTTAGATTTCAAAAATGAATTTGGTTTTGGATCTAAAATATTAAGACTCAGTTCCAGACCTAGACCCGTAGATCCATATAAACCTAAATGAATATATAACTTTATATACAAACCTTAAATCACTTGAAGAAGATATGAGTAATTTTATTTATTTTTCATTTCAAACAAAAATAGAATTATAAAACTTCTATTTTTATTCTCAATTTAACAAACATCTCTAATATACTAATTTGTGTATGATTTTGAACCTTTTAGTATGGGTATTGTTTTTTTAAAAAAATATTAATGCATGTGCGTATGAAATTTACCTTATTCGTATTAGGAACAATATATATTATAAAGTGATTTTCTTTTATAAAAGAAGTTTCTAGACCCATTTATGACTAGTTTTAGAACTACAACCCATAAAACCCATCAAATTTGAGCATGTAATTAAGATTTTCAGATCATTCAAGTTTGAAAGAATACAAATCTAATTTTTTTGGGGGGTTATATTAAAATGTTGTACCACTAACTAACGGACCATCACCACCCGACCCGGAACCACCAATATTTCATTGTTATCAATCACTTACAAGTTGCGAAATGAAAACGAGGACCATTAATACTGTCCCCTAATACTGAATGATCCCAATAAAAATATGCTCTAATATTCATAATTCTTGACACAGATATGATTTAAATTTTAAACCTCTCTATTATAGAGAATGTATGGATTACCACTGAACTAATTCAATTTACCTACATAACACTTTTCTAGTATATTTCATTTTTTTCTCAAACTTTTTTAACAGTCGTTAAACTTTTTTATCAGAACTTTGGCGGGCGGCATGACCTAATTGGGGTTGGCTGGTGATAAGTGGTCACAGCTCACACAAAAAGTCAAATGACCTTTCAGTTTTGTATTGCACTTATCTTTTGGAGGATAATTTTGTATTGCATTAATCATGCGACACTAGTACACGATTACATTAATTATATGAAGGCTTAATTGAGCTTTATTATTTTTACAAAATAAGCTTTAAATGATTATGTTTAGGGTGAACGACTTGGGAAGCTCCTCAGCTCCCTCCATCGTTAATCTTTAGCTGTTTATTCTTTTTTAACACTTTTAACCCATCGATTACCAAAATTGCTAAATCGTGGACTTTCTTTCTAGTCAAAGAGTCAAGTGTTGGTCAAAATATCAATTTTAAGGGTAAATTAGTCATTTCACATTTTCATTTTTTATTTTTCTTTTCTGCTTTTTCCTTTTTTTCTTTCACCTTTTCATTTTTTCTATTTCCTAATTCCATTTTCTTTATTTCTTTTTTCTTTTTCTTTCCACCTTTTCTTTTTTTCAAACCCTTTCCCCTTCCCCTTTCCATCTTCTCCTCCCCAGCCCATTTCTCCACCGCTTAACGCCACCTCACGACCCGAGCTCCGCCTATCGCCACAGCCACTTTGCCTGCAACCACCGCTAGCCAGTCCACCGCCACCGCCTTCAGCCGCTGATCTCCCTATGACCCTCCACCCCACCGCCGCTGGCCTCAAGCCGCCTCCGACCACCTCACCTCCACTAACTGTAGATCCCTATTATCTCCGGCCACCCCAACCATTCGTTCCTTCCACTGACGTCTCAGCCCAAGCTCTCACACCGTCGTCCAAGCCCAAACCCTAGCCCCCGATATCGCTGTCCCCGCCACTACTATTCCCGGCACTACTATTCCCACCACAACTATTCCCGCCACCGCCGTCCCAGTCCCGAGCCCCTACACTCTTGTCCCAGCCTAGAGCCCCCACACTGCCGACCAACTCAAACCCTAGTCACTGTCACTGTTGTCCCCATCACCACCGTCCCAGCCCTCCCACACCGTCATTCCAACCCAAACCCTAGCCCGCGCCATCGCTGTCCCCGCCACCACCATCCCAGCCTAACCCAAGCCTAGCCTTTGTCCCCATCACCGTCACGTGCATCATCTATCTCGACTCTGACCTCATAATCGTTGACATCGTCGCTGAAGAGCTTGGCCTACACCGCCAAATATGGGGGCTGAAGAGAAAACGAGAAAATAGACAAGAAAATAAAAGAAAGGGAAAGGAGAAAATAAAAGAAAAAAATCGTGAAAATAGAAGGGGGGATGGAAAATAACTATTTTTCACTTAAAATTGACGTTTTTGCTGAAGTTAACATTTTGACTGGACGGAAGCTTGGCAGTTTTGTTAATTGAGGGGCCAAAAGTGTTCAAAAAAAAGACAAGGGGCTAACGGTGAACAATGGAGGGAGTTCAGGGGCCTCCCAAGTCGCTCTCCCTTATTTTTAGTAAACACACTTCAAAATGCCGATACTAAGGCTCATCAAGAATTGTGAATATTAGAACAATATCTTGATAGGGATTATCCAGCGTTATGGAACCGTATTAGTGGTCCTCGTTGAATTGATTGAACTGAACTAACAATAAATGTTTTGAAAAATAGTATTGCATGACTAAATTAAGTTAAATTTCACCGAATTAAATTTACACTAAGTTGAACTAAATTTAACAAAAATGGACTGAAATGCAGATAAGTTCTGAAAAACATGGCCTAATTGAAATAGACAACTATTTTAATTCAATAAAAATTTTAATGTACTTTCTAAAGGTGGAATTGACCTTGGATCATATTAATTTGACAGACCCATGAAAATAGGTACTCCCTCTGTCCCATTTCAAGTTGCCCATTTTGATTTTCAGATTGATTTGAAAAATGTTTGATCATTAATATTATTTATTAGAGATAATTATAATTAATGAAAAGTTGATATTTTTTTAAAAAATATATGTTATGATGAATGTAACAATGTATTGCACAATAGTATTTATACTTATATATCAATTCAATTTTATGGTCAAAATTGAGAAATTTTTACTAACTGAATAGTTAAATTACAGCTTGAAATAGGAAAGGAGGAGTATAATTTTGAGAATTAGTTATAATACAAGTTGTTCTTTGAGTCCGTCTCTTGAAAGACGGTTTTTCCATAAGTCATGGAAAGACCAGGGTTTAAAGTGTAAATTAGAAGAAATGAAGATAAAATTTTTGGGTTGCATGAATCGGGTTATAAACTTTATTACTACTACACGTTGCATAATAAATTTTTAATATTGCAACTTAGACCTTTTACCTTTTATTATTTTAATTAAACTCCATCATTCCATAAGCTTATGGAAAGACCATCTTTCCCAAGACTTTGCCTTGTTCTTTAACTTAAATATAAAAAAAGAAAAAGAAAAGAAAGAATAATAGAGAAAATTCATAATGAAATCATACATTAACTGATGTACCATTAACGAAAAAGATAATATATCTATGTTTAACTGCACTATTTAATAAAGGTGATTAGTAATTTGATCTTTTACTGAGTTTTACATCACTCACTAAACTATTTCAATGTCAATTTTTACTGTCCTCATTATCACTCGATTACTTATCTATTTTGGTTTTCAGTTGTCATGCTCAGGGGCAGATCTACTATTACGCTAGGTAGGGCTCCAACCCAACCTGAGTTGCTGGCGCGAAGGTATTAGTTGTGGAAGCTCGTCGCGCCGCCTCTGTTCCACCTCCCAGCCGGCGCTGCCTGTGTTCCTCCACATCTGCATCCAGGGAAACTCGGAGAAGAAGGCTACTTGGGCCTTTATTTTTTTGGCCCAAAATGTACCAAAACGACGTCGTTTTAGTACTTATTATTAAGTGAAACGACGTCATTTCACTTACACCGAAGGCAAAAAAATATTTAAAAAATTAAAATTAGAGTTAAAGAGGGTTTGGACATTTTGGACTGGACCATTTTCCCCAATTCAAAATCAGAAAACGGGAAAAGAAAAGAGGGGCGCACCCTGAGTCCCTAACCCAGCCATTTTTCTCCTCACTCGCCGACACCTGATCGCCTATTAATCAGCCTCCCACAAAAAAAGTTTCTGATTCCACCACTAGTCATGCTGATAGATATATTTACTTAAAAATGAATAAATAGAGTATGAATGCAATGACCCGCTTCCTTCAACGGTCACCCTCATTCCATGTGGCGAAGATATGTGATGATCAATGTTGATTGCCTTGGAGTAGAGTAGTCAACGCCTAAAACTGTAAATCGGACGTAAAACATCATGTTTTGGAAGTATTAGCTCAACCACACTTGCAAAACTAATTAATTAGTGCTGTATGTAACGTATGTTGTGAGTTCCCATGCTTCGTTGATCCGTCCATACTAACCTGTAAAGTCCAAATTCATTCGTAGAAAATTTGTGTGATTATGCAAATATGGTATTATTATATTGCAACAAGAAAGAAGGTTTGGTGATATAAGGAAAACTTGAAGAGTAATATGAGAAGCAAGTAATCTCATCTGGATTGTGTTGGTTTGAAAAATATCTTAATCCATATATTTGTGGGATTGGATTAAGATTTGTAGAGTTGGAATTGAGTTGGGTTTCGGCTATGGTAAGGCTAAGGACGAGAATATTCTAATTCCTATTTCCAAGCAATTAGATTTGATAAATCCTATCTCTAAAGGATTTGATTATGATCTTGTGGAAATAGGATTCTAGTCGTAGAAGTAATTGAAGATTGCGAGACGATGCTATATATTGTAGACATTCTGACTCAGCTACTTACACATTTTATTCTAAGAAAATCTGCAACCAGGTTTCGTCATTCAAGAAGTAGCGCAGAGCTATGTATTGGTGTTCCAACATGATCAAATCTTGTTGATCTAAAAGTTAAGAACGTAGGCCTTAATTCCTTGGGAGGAGAAGATCCAACATCAATGAATTTCGAGGTCAGAGGGAGTCTAATCAAAGCGGATCGGCAACTAGGGAAGCTTGTAGAATTCACATGTTTAAATAGAAAAGATAAGTGGATTTATTCTGAACTAGGTCATGGCCCGCAGATGTAGGTGTTTTTCACCGAACTGCATAACCAATTCGTGTGTCTTTAAGTTTCTACTATATTACGAACTTGGTTATTTAGGCTATGTTGGAACACGCCAATCACAATTTAAGTAATTAGGTAAAACCAAATTTCAATTAATATTAGAGCTGAATCATTATTCCTACCTTCGTTGTGTCAAGGAAAGTGTTGATCCGGTTTTACCATGGTGACAAAAAAAGGTGCAAAAGGAACAAACTACAATTATTGGAGGTTCGAATGCGAGTGTTTATCAGCCCACTCGATGAACTTGCCTAGTATTTCGTTCAATGAATGGAATCACCCTATGGAAGATGTTCAGTCTAGTTCAAAGGAGAAAGAAGGAGAAACAAGTGCAAAGAAGAAAAGACTCAAAAAACAAGTCAACATGGAGTTCAGACGAGTTAAAGGCCTCGATGGCAAACTCCAAGGCTTTGAATGCTATCTTCACATCAGTGGATGAAAATCAATTCAAACTGCAACCAAGCAAATGAAGCATGGGACATTCTGCAAACAGTGCATGAAGGAACAAGTTTAGTATGAGACTCCAAGTTGCAAATGTTGGCCAAAAAAATTGAAGATTGAAGACGATGAAACTATTGTTATATTCAATGGAAAGATAAGAAACGTCACCAATATGCCGTATCAACTTGGGAAAACTTACAAAGAAGAAAAATTGGTGAAGAAAACGTTAAGATCTCTCCCCTAACGTTTCTGTATGAAGGTTGCTGCCATTGAAGAAGCAAGAGATGTGGAAAACATTACTCTTGATGAGTTGATGGGATCATTGCAGACATATGATATGACGTTTGACCAACCACCAAAGAAAACTCACAAAGAGTTAGCTTTCAAAGCATCAGCTTCAAGGGATGGTCATGAAGGTGACAGTGAGAGTGAAGCCAAAGAACTTGTAGTTATAACCAATAATTCCTCAAAAATGTTGAAAAAGTGGTGAACAGAAAATCACAAGACAAATCGGGTGGAAATAGACCTCGGTCACAGAAGGTTGGTAACTCTCAGGACCCTGAATGGAAAGAAACAATCAGCAGTTTCTGAGGAAACGGAACAGTGAAGCAAAATAGACAAGAAGGATTCAATGTAGAGAATGTGAAGGTTTTGGTAACATACAGGCTGAATGTGCTAACACTCCAAAGAAGCAGGGTAGGTCGTATGTCACTTCATGGAGTGAAGATGAGGAAGATAAGGCAGAAGAAGAACTCACCAGTAACTATGTAGCCTTTGGAGCAAAGATGAATGAATCTGACACTGCATGTTCCAACACCGAAAAGACAGAGAAGTCCGGATGTTCCAGCACAGAGATTCTGAGTAAAAACTCCTCAGGCGATGATGATGTTCAAAAAGTAAATGATGATGAGATTCTTCAAGAATATGAGAAAATATACGCAATGTGGCTTAAAGTTGTTGAGGCAAACAAAATTCTGAAGTCTGAGAAATACCAGCTTGTGGAAAGAAAGTCAGAGTTGGTGAATATGATTGAGACATTGGAGAAGGAGATTGAAGTGCTAAAACAGATTCTTAAATCAACAACTGTCAGAGCTAAGACTGTTGAACCTAAACTCAAAAGGCGGAATACTGGAAAGGCAAATCTCGATGATGTACTAGCTATGAGAAAGAACGCTGGAGATGGACAAGAAATTGGGTACAACAAAGCTGAGATAGTTCTGATCAATGCAAAAGGAGTGGTACATGCATGAAGAAAATGATTATGAAGACTCGACGCCGCAAGCCTCTTTTATATCACTACTGCTCATATCAAGGCCATGAAGAGGAACAATGTCTCATGCTACTAAGAGATATTATGAATGGACAACAAATGCCAGCATGTTCCAATATGAGTGATACCCAAAGAGCCAGATTGATCAGAAAGGTATGGATTCCTAAATGAAGTTCTGTATGTCTTGTTGCTCACACATCTCTTATTGCACATTCTAGAGATTCTTGGTATTTTGATAGTGGTTTCTCTAGGCATATGACAAGAATTCAAGAATACTTGAACAACATCAAACCATACGATGGTGACTTTGTTACTTTTGGTGATGTAAAGAAGAGTTGTGTAGTTGATAAAAGAGAACTACAATTAGAGGGATTCCTCAGCTTCAAAAGCATTCTACTAGTAGAAGATTTGAAGGAAAACCTTTTGAGCATCAGTTAACCTAGTAATGATAATATGATAGTCGAATTCCAAAATGACAAATGTATTGTGAAGCATGAAGAAAACAAAGTACTGTCTGGAGTGCGTTCATCAGACAACTGTTATTTACTGGATCAAGAAATGAGGTGCCTAAGCTCTAGAGAGGATGAAGAAACTTTGTGGCACAAAAAACTTGGTCACATCAACTACAAGACGCTGGTAAAGATTGCAAATGCTAAATCAGTTTGAGGTATACCTATTCTTACTAATAAAAAGGGTATTGTGTGTGGACCATGTCAACAAGGTAAACATATTCGATCCCCTCACTATTCTGTTCAATATATTACAACTTCAAGAAATCTTAAATTGCTCCACATGGATTTAATAGGTTCGGTTAACACTCATAGACTGGGAAAAAGTATATTTTTGTGTATGTTGATGATTATTCCAAATACGCTTGGGTGGCATTTCTCAAGGAGAAATCTGGTATAGTGGATTTCATCAGAAGTTTGGTGGTCAAGTTACAAAAAGAGAAAGGAAGTCTTGTTGCGATTCTGATCATCTGTGTGCGATTCTGACGTGCGAAACACACACTTACTACTGTTCACAAAATTTCTTTACCATTTTTCTTTCATCATCTTTCTTCCTCGCTCTGAACGGCTCTTTTTCTCTTCTGGTTCTCGGCCATGGCGTCTCCGACGCCTAACCAAACCATTGAACCTCATCCGTCCACACAAAAGAGCTTCTTACAAGCTTTGAATTCAAAACCAGCACCACTCTTATCCTCCCTCCCAGACACGCCCAATCTGCACCCAATCACTGAATATAAGGGCAAATTAGCTTTCATCCTTCCTCCCGAGGAAGGCGTACTTTTGGCCTTACACTATCAGAACGCTTTAGTCGGAAAATTCAACAGAGGAAAACCCCCAATGGAGAAACTGTTGTCAGCTTTTAAATCAATAGGGTTTAAATAAAATTTTCAATTGGGATCTATTGATTACAGACATGTTCTTATTCGTTTTCAGGATAATGAAGATTACCAACGGTGCTGGATGAAAGGTCAATGGATGGTTCATGGAGCAGCAATGAAGGTCCAGAAGTGGACTCCCGATTTCTCACCTACACCTGAACCATCTGTGGTTCCAGCATGGGTAACCTTCCATCAACTGCCTTTACATTTTTATAATACTTCAGCAATTATAGGCATTAGCAGCCAAATAGGAAAATTTCTCAAAATGGATGCTGCAACAAATGCTCTAACAAGGCCTTCGGCAATTAAAGTCTGTGTAGAAGTAGACCTTTTATTTCAGCTCCCTAATTCAATAGTGGTAGGCATTGGCAATAAGGTTGCGGACTATCCAATAGAATATGATCAGTTGCCATTGTACTGCACTCACTGTAGAATTATAGGTCACAGTCAGTCAAATTGTAATTTTTTGCACCCTGAACTGAGGAAAAGTAGTAAAAATCAAGCTAATATCAAGGCAAACAAGGGTAGACAATCTGAAGTACTTGAAGATATTTAAACTGTTGACAATCAGAAAAACAAAGTTAGTGATCCTAAAGTATCAGTGGATATGGAAGGTCAATCTAATCTATCTGTCTCACAAAAAGAAACTGAGTTCCAAATTCAGAATTTGAAATCTGTTTCTCTTCCGCATAATAATACTAACTCACTCAGACCTAGTCAGTTTAAAAGAAAGCCTTTTACTCTCTAGATGATATCTCTAAACCTATCACAAATCTTTTTTGGAGGAAGAAATCTCAACAAACTGAACTCCCGCCCATCCAGGAAGAGATAACAAAAAATAATATGGTTACCCTATCAAATGCTTTCCATACCTTAATTGATCTACAGGATGAGGACTCAGCTGTCCAAGAGGATGAAGCTGTGGACATCTTCCATGAGTCTGTGGAATCACAAGAGGCAGTGGCATCCCAGAATGATGCAGAAAAAATAGAAATCATGGTGACAAGCTTATCCACTCCTGACGCAGGTCAGCAAGATTCAGATGACCAAACAACTGAGGTAGCAAAGAATGCTCTTGAAGTTCCAGTACCAAGTCTTATTAGCCAAGATCAAATTCCCTCCGAGGATGCAGTGCAGGCAATTCAATCGAAGGTAAGTAACTTTTCAACAGATAAGTCAAGGAAAAGTGAAGATAAAAAAGGCAAAAATAGTAATGTCACAGTGCCAAAACAAAGGAAACTAAGATCATCACAAAAAGCAACCCCCCTAGTTTTAAATGATACATTACACAAAAATAGGAAATATTTTAGTGTGGAATGTTAGGGGTTATGGTTCTTCTCTGGATAGGATAAAGGCTCTAAAATTGAAACATAGGATAGACATACTATGCTTAATTGAACCATGGCATGACAAATAAAATTTAAGTACTTTGAAGCATCAACTTGGTTATAGTAATGCTCTCTATGCCCAATATGCTAAAATTTGGATTCTATGGAATCATGTTTTCAGTCTAGACATTTTAAAAGAATCTGATCAATATATACAGGCTAAAGTTACAGACACTGCCTCCTCTGTAAACAGGAATATTTTCGTTATTTATGCTAGTGTACATAGACAGTTGAGGGAATTTTTATGGTCTGATTTAAAAGCATCAACATCTGATCCATCCATATACATAGGAGATTTCAATACAGTAACTTCAGTCTCTGAATATAAAGGTAGAAAGTCAACACCTAGAAAAAGTATGAATCAATTTAATGACTTTCTAACCACTATGGACTTGCATGAAATCCCAACTGTAGGTAATTCTTTCACTTGGAGTAATAACAGATTTAGGGACAAATGTAAGGATCTTCAATTTCAAAGACTAGACAGAGGTGTTAGTAATTTAGAATGGCTAGATATATTCCCAAACAGTTCCATACAAGTTCTTAACAGGATGACTTCTGACCATTCTCCACTATTACTATCTATCCAATCAGCAGCTGAAATGGCTCCGAGACCTTTTAGATACCAGGAAATGTGGACAAATAGGACAGATTTTAAAGATTTAGTGGAATCTAACTGGAATCTATTCTCCCCCCTAACTGGTATGCTAAGGTTTGTTCATAAACTAAAGAGACTGAAGCTTGTAATTAAGGAATGGAACAAAAACACATTTGGCAATGTTAATAAAAATATAGTTCAATCTGAATCAAAAGTAAATGAATTGGAAATAATGTTTCAGCAGACACATGATGAATCAGTTCTAATGGAACTCATGAAATCTAAAGACACTCTTCTCAGAGTTCAAAAGGAACATAACATTTTCCTGAAGCAAAGGGCTAGGTTAAATTGGTTAAAACACGGAGATGCAAACACTAAGTATTTCCATCACACAATCAGAGAAAAAAAAGCCAGAGCCAGAATAGGAAAAATAAAAGATGGAAAAGGAATATGGATATCTGATCCAAACCTAATTAAAGAGGAGGGTGTAAGATTTTATCAGGAACTACTTACAGAGGATGTCTCACAAAAAAGGGAACTCACTTTAATAAATTTTTGGCAGAAATCCCAACAGTTTTAAACGAACAACAGAACAGCCTTTTGCTTACTCCTTTCAGCTCTCAGGAATTGAAATATGCTATTTTTGATCTTAACAAATCAAGTGCACCAGGCCCTGATGGTTACTCAGGTGTTTTTTTTACCTCTTTCTAGGAATCCATTAAGGAAGATTTATTAGAAGCTGCAAATGATTTTTTACATAATGAAACAATCCCAAAAGCCATTTCTAGTACCTGTCTCACTTTAATCCCAAAGAAACCTATTCCGAATACATTTGCTGATTTTCGGCCAATAAGTTTATCCAACTTCGTTAACAAAGTTTTCTCAAAACTTTTAATGGAAAGGATCAAACCTTTAATGCAGTTCTTGATTTCACCTGAACAAAGTGCATTCATGAAAGGGAGGGATATTTCGGATAATGTGATTCTAATGCAGCAAATGACCAGATTACTGTCCAGAAAAACTAAGATTCCAAATCCCATAGTTAAACTCGATATGCAAAAGGCTTTTGACAGAGTTTCTTGGCCTTTTCTAAACTCTATTCTCCTTCGGTTTGGTTTTCATGGGAAATTTGTGAGACTTATTATGCATAATATTGCTGCTGTCAATTTCTCTGTGTTAATTAATGGGGTAACAACAGGTTTCTTTAGCTCTTCTAGGGGGATCAAGCAAGGAGATCCTTTCCTTTCCTGTATAACATATTATCAGAGGCTTTTTCGAGGGGTCTAAAGAAATTGTTCACCACGGGATACTTAACATATTTTAGCCTCCCAAATGTTTGTACACCCCTTACTCACCTCATGTACGCTGATGACACTGCTGTTTTCTTGAATACGGAGACAAAAAATTTAAAGCGTTTCAAACTATTTCTAAATGCCTATGAGGAGACTTCGGGTCAACAAGTAAACTTTTCAAAATCTAAATTTTTTGTCTCTCATAAGGCACCTCCACAGTACTCTCAGTCTGTTAGGAGAATACTAGGGATGGTGAAAGGTTCTTTTCCATTCAAATACCTTGGTGTTCCTATTTTTATAGGTCGTAATTTAAAGGTGCATTATTTACCAGTAATGAAAGAATGGAGAAACAGATAAACAATTGGAAAAACAGGTGGTTGAGTTCAGCTGGTAAAATAGTTTTGATTAATCATGTTTTGCATTCTATCCCAACACACATTTTTGGAGTATTAAAACCTCCAAGGACAGTTTTAAAAACAATGGGAAAATTGGCATCGGATCTATTCTGGGGTAAAACTGATCTCTCTGAAAGGAAAAGGTGGAGGTCTTGGAAAAGAATGAGTTTTCCAGTGGAAGAAAATGGTCTAGGATTCAGGGATTTAAATGCTATAGTAGAAGCTTTTTCTAGTAAATTATGGTGGAAGCTACAAATTAATAACACTCAATGGTCAAACCTTTTATAGACTCTGCCAGTTTCTTACAAAAAATCTCACATATGGGGTAGGATCACAAAAATAACAGCTGTGGCAAACAGTATGTCCAGAGTGATTTTTGGCAGGGGTGACTGCTCATTTTGGAGTGCTAATTGGAGTGGCAATGGTGCACTATTTTATATCTGGCCAGAGGATATTGACATTCCTTTTCAGTCTATCTCTCTCAGGGATTTTTTAAATAACAAAACAGCTCTCATACCAATTCTAGAGCCACATCTGGCTACCAACATCATTCTTATTTTGTAGGAAACAAAGCTGGAATTCAGTCACGAAGACAAACTAGTTTGGACCCCCACAATTGATGGAAAATTCACTGTAAGCTCGGCTTATAATGCTCTAAGACAGAGAGGCCCTCTAATTCAACACTTCAAAAAGGTTTGGTCTCCTTTCTTACCTAGAAAGATGTCTATTTTACTTTGGAGAGCCCTAAACAATATACTTCCATTTGATAACATCTTAAGAAGAATGGGTTTTTCTGTTGTTTCTATATGTCCTATTTGCAAGAACAGTTGTGATAGTGTGGATCATTTTTTCAATTCTTGCAATTCCTCAACTGCTGTCTGGCATAGTGTACATACCTTACTGAGGCTACCATGCACAGAATTTAGGGATTTAAAAAGTAGGGTGCACTTTTACTTATCCTTTAGAGCTGATTCTAGAATACACGGAAACATTATCATTGCAGCTCTATTGGTTACAATTTGGACATTATGGACCCATAGGAACAAACTTCTCTTTGAAAATAGACCTTTCTCACACGATGCCTGTGTTTATGAAATTAAAGATTCGATATATCAAATATTTACAGCACATAACCTAATAGGAAATAAGTATAAGCATAGGCATTGGATTCAGGATAACATTGTACCTCATATATTACAAAAACAGAAAAATGTTATCTCTAAGGTCCACTGGGAGAAACCTATAAAAGGTTATAAAATCAACACAGATGCCTCATGGATTCCTGGAGGCTTTTCATCTGCTGCTGCAATTGTGAGAGATAGGCATAGAAATGTGGTTAAAATGAAAGTCAGTACTTTCCACTGTTCATCACCCTTACATGCTGAAGTAATTGCTATACAAAGTGGATATAACATCTGTTCAGAACTTGAATTAGAGAATGTTTTAATTGAATCAGATAGTTTATATGCGGTTAGGGGCATCCAGAACCCTCTCTCCTGCCCTTGGAGAGTCTTTTCCATGTGCAGTGCTTTAAATATAATACAGGGTTCTATAAGGATTCAACACATACCTAGAGAAGCAAATTTGGCCACTGATATTTTGGCAAAATATGCAAGGGAAAACCTCCTACAGAGGGATTTAGACCTCTGTTCTATCCCTCTATTTCTCAAAGGTTTACTAGCACTTGATTGCATGAGTTTTCCGACATTTCGTATTGAATCAAGTAGGGATCCAAGTTCTCTTTAGTTAGAAAACTCTCTACTTGTTTAGCTCAAAGGATTTACTTCTGGCTGTGAATAAGTAGTTACTCTATAAATATTCCAAGTACTGCTGGTTCCCTTCCTCTTTATTTCAGATTCGGATGCAAGCACAAAGGAGGGGGAGAAAATTTTTTCATCCACAACTCAACACATCTCAGCTGAGAGCACAGGTGGAATGCACAAACTTGGTCCAGATTCTGTAGCCGAAATGCCTAATCAACCGAATGAGAATATTTTCTGAGCAACCTATTGCAAAGGAGTCCACATCTCAAGCAAAGGAGGTTTACTGACCCCTAACTCCTCAACTGATACTTGAAGCTGCTACTCGGGAATTCAAACACTCTGGTCCTCTCGGCTGGCACATCGTTGACAAATAGGAGTCTCGAATTCTCGTTTCTCCGACCTGTTCGCGATGTACCAGCGAGATGGCGACTTACTTGGTGATTTAGCTAGTTTTTTCATTATTAGCCAGATGTTTTTGTTCTTGTCTGTTAGGGTGGAAATACCGCTTTTGGAAGCAAGTGTTGTTTTTGCTTCAGGAGCTTAATTTAGCTCTGGGATCATCAATTGGATGATCTTCTTGTAAACTGCGATGTATGACTTTTAGCGCATATTAAGGCTCACTCTCTTTGTTCAGGGGAGCCAAATTTATTCCCCCCATCCTCGAATGGTTTTTATATATATATAAAAAGTCTTGTTGGAAATATTGTGAGAATTCGTAGTGACCATGGAAGAGAATTTGAAAACTCCTAGTTCAGTGATTTATGTGATGGACTTAGAATCCAGCATGAATTTTCTGCTCCCATTACTCCTCGGTAAAATGGGATTTTAGGACAGAAGAACAGGACCTTGAAAGAGATGGCCCCAGTTATGTTGGTAGAGAAAGGAATTCAAAAACAAATGGTAGACCGAAGAAATTAACACAACATGCTACACTATCAACAGTGTTATCTACGTCCATTCACAATAAAGACCTCTCATGAAATCTAGAAGGGGAGAAACCCTGATGTTGCTTATTTTCATGTGTTTTGAAGCAAGTACTACATTCTCAGAGATATAGAGCAGTTGGGAAAGTTTGACAATCGCAGTGCTGAGAGAATTTTTCTGGGTTATTCATTGAATAGTTCGTGTATATAGAGTGTTTAATCTCCACACTAAAACTCTCATGGAGTCAATCAATGTGCTTGTTGATAATTCAGATGACAAGATAGTATCAGGAAAATGAGACAATAAACCAGCCCCTGATCATGTTCCAACACAATCTCCTTCGACCACCCAGCAAATCGATCTTGGAACATCACAACCTTCTGAGAATCTTGATGACTCTGATGAGATCGATGTTGGAACTTCAACCCCCGACTCTCCACATCATGTCCTAACACAGACTGTACCTGAACCAAGTGTGAAGAGAACTTGAACTTTACCATGAGTTAACTACAGAGAACTTGCAGGATTACAATGTTTCATTTCACGGATTGAGCCAAAGAATTACAAAGAAGCTCTCCTTAATGAGTACTGGATTGCGGTGATGCAAGAAGAACTTGAACAGTTTGCAAGGAATGATATGTGGTATCTCACTTAACGACCCAAAGGAGTAAATGTTATTGGCACCAAGTGGATTTTCAAAAGAAAGTCTACTGCTGATGGAAAAATTACTCGAAATAAAGCAAGACTGGTGGTGCAAGGGTACACTCAAGTAGAAGGAGTTGGCTTTGATGAGACATTTGCACCAGTTTTCAGGTTTGAATCTATTCAGATTTTACTTGCAATTTCGTGTACTATGAACTTTGCAGTGTACCAGATGGATGTGAAGAGTGCCTTTCCAAACGGAGTGGTGAATGAAGAAGTCTATGTTGAGCAGCCAAAAGGATTCGAGGATCCCTACTATCCCCAGCATGTGTACCGACTCAAAAAGGCACTATATGGTTTGAAACAGGCGCCAAGGCAGGGTATGAGCGACTGACTAACTTTCTCATTCATGAAGGTTATCGTTGAGGGGGAGTAGATTGCATTTTTTTGTGCTCAACAGGTCATCAAAATTTTTGATTGCTCAAATTTATGTAGATGACATTGTATTTGGCTCTACTTCACCATCTATGGTGCGGGATTTTGTAAACCTCATGCAGGATAAGTTTGAGATTAGCATGGTTGGTGAACTTACTTACTTTCTAGGCCTTCGGGTCAAGCAGAAAAAGAATGGCTTGTTTATAAATGAAAGTAAGTATGCCATGAATATGGTGAAACGTTTTGGCTTGAGAAATTCTTAATCAGTTAAAACTCCAATGGGGACTACGAATAAATTGGGAAAGGATGAGAAATGTGTCTCATTTGATCTAAAATTGTACAGAAATATGATTGGTCATCTTCTATATCTTACATCCAGTCGACCAGATATATGTTTCAGTGTTGGAGTTTGTGCGAGATTTCTGGAAAATCCGAAGGAAACTCACTTGATGACAGTAAAGAGGATTTTTGGTATGTTAGTGAGACTTCTAAGTATGATATCTGGTATTCTAAAAATCAAGATTTAGATCCATTTGGCTATAGTGATTCTGATTGGGATGGTAATGCGGTTGATCGAAAAAGTACTACTGGTGGGTGTTTCTTTATTGGCACAAATTTGGTATCTTGGTACAACAATAAACAAAATTCTATCTGTTTATCATCTGCTGAAGCTGAATATCTTGTTGCTGAAAGTTGTTGTGCACAATTGTTATGGATGAAACAAATGATGAAAAATTGTGGAATTCGCCAAGGGCCTTTGAAGATTTTATGTGACAACAAGAGTGCTATAGATATATCCAAGAATCCAGTCCAGCATTCTTGAACGAAGCACATTGACATAAGACACCACTTTATTCGAGATCTTGTGGAGAGAAAAGAAGTCATAGTGGTCTATGTTCAAACATCAGAACAATTCGCTGATATTTTTCACAAAACCACTGGAATCAGCTAAATTTGAGCTTCTCAGACAACACTTAAGTGTGTGTCACTTTTGAGGTATTTTTGCCAAATATATTTTCTGTACTTGTAGATTTTGTTTCTACTTATTTTTGTGTATTGAAAAATGGAAAACACAAAAATATTAGAAAAGAGAAAAAGAAAGAATTGGAAATGGTTGCTGCAAATTGGAATATGGAAGGAAAATCATAGGAGAGAGAATGGTGTAGATGGGATTTGACGGCCGGTAGGCAGAAGAAGGTAATTATTATCTTGGAAAGAGAAAAAGTTGGCACATGTGTTGAGAAGAGGAAAGTAAATATTTTTTCAAACTTTAACTCTCCATCTCCCTCTCTTATTTCTTTTCTCTCGCAACCTCTTTCCCTACTTTCTTGCCTCAATCTTGATTTTGTGGGAGTATACTCAGATTTCTCGCAAAACCCCTACGGCCAAGAATCAAGAATTTTCAAGACTCTTTGAAACGTGCACCTGCCCTCAAAAATTCGTCATGGAAACTAGCAAGATCTCCAAGATGGAAAAGAGCAAGAAATTCAAGAAAATATTTGGAGAGCCTGAGCAGAGCTTAGAGATTCTGGAAAGCAATATGCTTGAAAAATGAGATGGTTTTACAGAATCGGGAGTTGAATTTGTCCAATCACCACCAGTTGAGTCGGTCACAGATCTTACTCTGCCCATAAAAATTAAGGTATTCTGTGAAAAGTCTTTTACATCCAATGGCCAAACTTTGAAATCCTTGGTTGATTGCATGAAGTATTATTTGAAGTATGATAAGAGAGTAGATTTGAGATGGTATAATCTATGTTAGGATACATAATGGGGTAAATATATTTAGACTGTTGAGAGGAAGTATTAGGGGATTTCAGAAAGTAGAGGACTGGAATCCTAATTTGCTAGAACTAGCATGCATAGAGTATGAAGGAAAAAAGGTGTTGTGTGTCTATACTAAAGCATCATGGCCAAGGAAGTTGAGACTTAGTGAGTTGAAAATTGGCCTAAAAATGTAGTGTTATAAGGTCATCCAGGTTTATGATGCTAGTGTGGGTAAAAGGTTGAGAAGTCTGAGAGAAGTGTCGCCTGATAAGGAGGAGGTGTTCCCCGATGGAACTAAGGTGGATGAATCTGATGAGGAGGAGTTGGAAATCAGGTAGTTGATCATGTTCCAACAGAGGATGATGATACATGGGGAGATGATGTGGTTGCTAATGTGAAAATTGTTGAAGATTATGGTCTAGGAGGAGAATATGTGATTCTGACCCCAAATAGGGATTTAGGGGGAGAAAATGTAGATAAGGAGATTGCGGATGACTATGATTTGGGAGGAATTCATGCCCCAAAAGATCAAGAAGATGAGGATGATGAATGTGTGATTTTGACCCCAGAGATGAAGACAGGGGAAGAAGAAGAAAAGTTGACTACTGATGATGTTCCAGCATTGGATCATCAAGACATTAAGAGAGAAGCAACTAGGGTTGAAGGAGGTGGCCATGATGATGTTCCAGCATCAGACCAACTTGAGATGGAAGATGCAAAGATGATGAGCAATGTTCCAACACAGGAATACACTGAAGCTGAAAAAGCAGGAGGAAATGATGTTCCGACAAACAAAGTTCCCATTGAAGATATGACCTTCTCTAGTGATGAAGTGCTGGATGAGTTTGTTCAAACCCGTCCAAGGAGATAAAAAAGGAAGGCACCTATGGATGAGACTACACAACCAGGGCTAAAGAAGAAAAAGGGCAAAGATGGCCAGAGCTCAAGACCTGATATTTCTGCTAAGGAAGCATTGAACGTTAAATATTTTATGAAGGATGTTTGAAGATCTACAAAGTCATATGTGAAAAGAAGATTATAGCTAAGAGGTCTGCTGATCTGGTTGCATACATGAAGTGTGGTTTCACTGATTATCTAGAGCTTCTTGGGCTTACTACTGAGCTTCAATATACAAGAAATTCAATCAAGACTTGGTGCATGAGTTTTATTCAAACCTGACGGACGGTAACATGGATCCTGAATTAGCCTGGTACAACAAAGTATGTGAGAGGGAAAATAGTCAGCTTCTCTGGGGAAAAGATTAACAAGCTATTAAGATTACCTATACCTGAATTTCGAACCGTGTATGCTGAGGACTTTGCAGCTACCTATGATCAAATTCTTGCTGAGATTACTGGAGGATTTCAGACTAAGTGGTCTACTCAGGGAAATGATGCAGCTTCCTGTCTGAGTACCAGGTATTTCTATCTGTTTCAAGTAGCTATAAACTACTGGATCCCATCCTCTAACCCCACATCTCTCATTCGCAATATGGCAAAAATTTTATACTGCATTGACACTAAGACTTCTATGAACCTTGGTCTTCTCATCCAAGAAAACATAGTGGAGCATGATAGTTCTGCACGGTCAAAAAATTCTTTACCATATCCTTGTATTATTACTAGTGTTTTGAAAGGAGAAAAAAATGAAAGCTGAGGAAGGTGATGTGATAGTTGCTCTTGCTCCTTCCAAGCCGAATAAAAAGACTTTCCAGAGAACAATTAAGGATCTTCTATGGAAGCCATCCGAGAATAGAACTTCATTAAATGGTGCTCGGAAGGTTAGAGAAGCCAAGATGCTGGCAATAAAGGACAGAATTGTAGCTTTGCAGGTTCATATTGTTGCGCTTGAAGAAGAATTAAAAAGGATGGATGCAGATGAAGCTGCCCAAGAGGAGACTGTTGAAGAAGTTGATGAATGATGTTTTATGTTCTTTAAGTGTTTTGGCATGTTTTACGGCCCCAAAGGGGGGTAGTTTTGGGACTTCTGAATTTCTATTGTGATATTGTTTTTCTAGATTTCTATTGTGATATTTTGGGCCCTGCTGGAAGCTAAGAGCATGATGAAATTCTTGGTGTTTGATATTGGTTGTTATTCTCACATTTCAGTACTTATGTGTTTTATGTTGGTTCTGTATTCCAACATGGTTTTCTTGGTAATTAAGCACTAATTGTGATTTGATGTTCCAACATGGATGTTAAGGTCTTTATGTTTTTAGAGCTGTGGTATTTAGGGGGAGCAAAATTTCTTTTCAGTTCATGTTCCAATATCCATACTGGTGTTAATTCGATATCCTTATTTGCATAGTTGTTGCGTTGAAAGTCCAAAAGATTGGTGGGACATCAAAATTCCAAAGGGGGAGATTGTAAAGTCCAAATTTGTTAGTTTGTAATTTGTGTGATTATGAAAATATAGTATTATTATGTTGCAATATCAAAGAAGGAAGGTTGGTGATATAAGGAAATGTTGAAGAGTAATCTGAGAAGCAAGTAATCTCGACCGGATTGTGTTGATTTGAATAATATCTCAATTCCTATATTTGTGGGATCGGATTAAGATTTGTAGAGTTGGAATTGAGTTGGGTTTCGGCTATGGTAAGGCTAAGGACGAGAATATTCTAATTTCTATCTTCAAGATATTAGATTTGATAAATCCGATTCCCAAAGGATTTGATTGTGATCATGATATTTTGTGGAGATAGAATTTAGTCGCACAAGTAATTGAAGACATCGACTGTGTTATATATTGTGGACATTTTATCTAAGCTACTTACACATTTTATTATGAGAAAATCTGCAACCGGGTTTTCGTCATTTAAGAAGTAGCGCAGAGCTGTATATTGGTGTTCCAACATGATCAAATTGTTTTGATCTAAAAGTTCAGAATGTAAGCCTTAATTCCTTGGGAGAAGGAGATCCCGTGTCGAAGAGTTTCGAGGTCAGAGGGAGACTGATCAAGGCGGATCAGCAACTAGGGGAGCTAGTAGAATTCACGTGTTGAATTAGAAAAACTAAGTATATTGTATGGTGTACCTTGTACTATCTTTTTTATTAGTGGATTCATTCTAAACTGGGTCAGGCCCTGCAAATGTAGGTGATAGTCACCGAAATGTGTAACCAATTTGCGTGCCTTTAAGTTTCTACTATATTACGAACTGGTTAATTAGGCTATGTTGGAACATGGCAATCACAATTGAAATAATTAGGTAAAACCAAATTTCAAATCCTTTGGAAAAGCTTTGTGCCTTATTTAAAATTTTTCCAGGCGGAATTGCTTGCTATACAACATTGTTTGGAGTTTCAAGTACAAAAAGGCTTCAACTCTATGACAATATGGACAGTTGATCTAATTCATGGTGCAAAGAATATTACTCCTGATATATGTAATGAAGTCAATGATATTAGATATTTGTATTGTAATTTCCATGTTATTAGGTGTAAAAGAGTTGCTAGACAACTTGTTCACAAGGCGCATAATCTAGACTCTTGTATCATAATTTTTTTTAATAAAAGCTTTTTGTGATAAAAAAAATTCAAAATGTTCCTTTTTTACGTTTCCTTATTGAGGTAATGCTTCAAAAAAAAAGTTACTCTATATTTCTGTTATAAAATAATTTCTTATAACTATGTTTAACACCTATGAGTTTAAATTGGTAATAGGTAAATAAAGAAATTAATATGAACTATAAATATGAACACTTGAAATATAAAAATAAGGAGAAAAAAAATTAAGAATGAAGCGTGTTCTTTAAGATGATCCAAACTTCAACAACATGTTGGTATTTATGCTAAATAATGAAGTATCTTATATATTCAACCTTCATATGTTACTCCTTTGTATCTGGGAAAGACCTTGTGCGACAACTCGTGCCTCATAGTGCATGCCTTTATCATTCTCATTTTTCTTTCTTACAAAGACCCATTTATAATCACGGGCCACACATCTTCAGGCGTGCGTGATATTTTTCCAAAGACTTTTCAGTTTCCCAAGAAATTCAATTGTAGTTGGATTGCTTCTTTCCACCGAGGACAATCATTTTTATGCCTTCATTCCACAACAAACGTTGGCTCATAATCCTCGTTTTCATTCAATGTGGCACATGCTGTAGTATATATAAATTTATCGTCGAAGTCAATTTTGTATCGATTCCATTTAACACCCGACGTGACATGGTTGATCGAAAGCTCTTCATTATCGGGATATTTTGGGGTACCCAGACTTCTTCATGAAGTTCATTTTCAATCATGTTGTAATATTTTTCAGGAATTTTCACCTCATTTTTTCCATTTGCAATATTTGAGTTTTTTGCATAAAAGAATTTTTGTCTTTGGAATCAATTGGCACGCCTCTATTCAATTGTGCCTTTGTCTCATTTTCAAGGGTAGGCTGTCCTTTGGGTACATCAATTTTAATATGAACATTAATAACCGACACTAGTGGAGAACCCTTTATTAAAGGCATGCAATCAAAGGCAGATCTTGAGATTTTAAAGGCACTTTTAAATCGATCAAAGGTGGTTCTTGAAAAACTGCCTTTGATTGCATCAATTAAAAGCAGTTCTAATGAAAAACCACTTTTAATGGCCTGACGTTGTTTTAATTTTGGGCCTAAGTATAAATAGCTAGGTTTCTTACTCTTTTCTTTCTTCTTTCCTAACTATTTTCTCCTAACACCAGAAATTCCCCCGCCGTTTTTTGCCTTAGCCATTTTTTCTCTAACCATTTTCCCCATAGAACTCCCTCCGCCGTCTCCTAACACCAAAAACCCTAGATTTGGTTTCTCCCCTCCACCGCCGTGCAGAGTTATCCCCACCGTGCATCCTCGACTCCGATGTATTGCCTCTGCCTCACCCCCGTCGCAGGTGTTGCCTCTGCCTCACCTCTGTCGCGGGCATTGCCTTTGTCAGATCCTCGCCTCCACCGCATCGCAAAGAAAAAAATGGATAGAAGTGGTAGGTTTGGGAAGGATAACAAAATGGATGGACTCCGTGTGGACTCCGTGTTGACTCCATCTTCTGTCATTTTTCAGGTTTGTTTTCCTTTTTGCTTGCTCGCCAGAAACTACTGTGGTTTCCGGCGATTTTTTTTGGGACCCTTGAAATGAGTTTCGAACTCGAAACTAGATTCGGACCCCAATCAAAGTCACAGCCAGAGAAGCCACCTACAAAGTGACTTCGTTGGTCATTTACAACCGCCTTTAATGGGGCTTCTTACACTAGTGCGACAAATATGATTTTGCCATACGTTTTAGGTCAGTCAAAGAATCTTGAAATTGGTTTTCAAATATTTGCAAAAGAATTATCTTTTTAACTTCTAGTCCACATTACTTTGTACACAGATCAAAATGAGAAAGAGATCATTCATTCCAATTTATTTGCTTTTACGACTGTATTTTCTCCCCCGGTAATGTTGGAAAAGCTGGCTCGTTAAAATGGCAAGCACCAAAACAAACATTACACAAATATCATGTCGTTGGTTTAGGATGTTGAATAATTGACTAAGATTCTATTATAAATATTCAAGAATTGAGAGACATGTAATGCATGAGTTACTTGACGTTAAACAAACGGTAAACTCTTGTAATTGATTCAAGTTTAAATATTAAAGATATGACGTTGAAGTAAGTGTTATCTTAAAGTGTCTTATCATATGAATACATGAAGTTTATTTTAGAGTTTGTGGAAGAGTTTCAATTCATGAAATTAAAGAGAAGACATCAATGTCAAGCTCTCTTGGACAAGTATAAAAGGAGCTTTCATTTGTCCAAAAGACAGACTACAAGACAAGACAAGAAATAAAAGAAACATGTATTTCCCTCTCTAAAGCTCTTACTCTTCGCTATGTTGTTTTTTTGTGTTGAGAAGTTAGTGCCAAATTTTCCGGGATGGGATGAAGATAAAAATAAAAAGTGGATCACTATATCTCGCCCTGTATTTTACTATCCTCGCCCTAATACGTATACAGTATATATATTTAATTTAATTTAAATAATTAAATTAAATTATAGTTTAATTTTAAAAATTTAATTTCAAAAAAAACAAAAATGTGGCGGGAAAAAAAAAATTGGCGCCGCCGCCGGACCGCCGGGCGCCGCCGCCGGACCGCCGGGCGCCGCCGCCGGACCGCCGGGCGCCGCCGCCGGACCGCCGGGCGCCGCCGCAGGACCCGGTTCGCCACCGGCTGGGCGCGAGGCGCCACCGGTCGGCTCGCCACGGCTTGGGCGCGAGCCGTGGCGGAGAGTCGCCGGCGGTCCGGTCGCCACCGCATGGCCGCGTGCCGCCGGCCATCCGGTCGCCACCGCGGGACGGCGAGCCGCCGCCGGTCGGCCCGCCACGGACAGGCCGCGTGCCGCCGGCGGGCCGCTCGCCAGGGTCCGGGCGCGAGCCGGACCGGCGCCGGTCGCCTGCGCCAGCGCGCGAGCCACGGCTCGCCGTTCGTTGGCCGCGAGCCGGACGCGGTCCGCTCGCCAGGCCGTGGGTGCGAGCCGGACGCGGCTCGGCTCGCCTTGGCTTGGGCGCGAGCCGAGCCAGGAATTTTTTTTTTTTTTTTTTTTTTTTGAAAAATCTGACCTCTATAAAAGGGTGCTCGGATTCCATTCTTCCAATGACACTTGAATTGTTTTGCAGGCCTAGTTTGGTGAAAAAAAACTCCAAAAAGGGTGTTGCAAATTCCATGTCTTCGGAGGTAATTTTACTAATTAGTTTTCTGTCCGTAAGTAGTTGTTGAATTTAATAATTTTTGCTGTAGAAATTTGTGCTCGTCTTTGTGTTTTAATTTGTTAACAGTTACGTAGAAATTATTGCACATTTATCTCCTTCGAATTTAGCTCCTATCAGTTGCAGTAACGTTAATTTTGTTGTTAATTTAGCTACATAATGCTGTTTTGAATTTATCTACAGTAATTCATGGCCTATTAATTATTGTAATGTTAATTTTGTTGTTCCGTTAAAATTCTTAAGCATTGCTGTAGAAATTTATGCCCGTCTTTGTGTTTTAATTTGTTAACTGTTACGTAGAAATTATTGCACATTTATCTCCTACGAGTTTATCTCTCATTAATTGCAGTACCGTTAATTTTGTTCTTAATTGAGCTACGTAATGGAGTTTTGAATTTATGTACAGTAATTTATGTCCTATTAATTACTGTAGCGTTGCTTTTATTATTCTGTTAAAATTGTCCTATTAATTATTCTTCCAATGACACTTGAATTGTTTTGCAGTCCTAGTTTGGTGAAAAAAAACTCCAAAAAGGGTGTTGCAAATTCCATGTCTTCGGAGGTAATTTTACTAATTAGTTTTCTGTCCGTAAGTAGTTGTTGAATTTAATAATTTTTGCTGTAGAAATTTGTGCTCGTCTTTGTGTTTTAATTTGTTAACAGTTACGTAGAAATTATTGCACATTTATCTCCTTTGAATTTAGCTTTTATCAGTTGCAGTAACGTTAATTTTGTTGTTAATTTAGCTACATAATGCTGTTTTGAATTTATCTACAGTAATTCATGGCCTATTAATTATTGTAATGTTAATTTTGTTGTTCCGTTAAAATTCTTAAGCATTGCTGTAGAAATTTATGCCCGTCTTTGTGTTTTAATTTGTTAACTGTTACGTAGAAATTATTGCACATTTATCTCCTACGAGTTTATCTCTCATTAATTGCAGTACCGTTAATTTTGTTCTTAATTGAGCTACGTAATGGAGTTTTGAATTTATGTACAGTAATTTATGTCCTATTAATTATTGTAGCGTTGCTTTTGTTATTCTGTTAAAATTGTCCTATTATTGCCGTAGAAATTTGTGCTACTGTTTGTGTTTTAATTTGTTAACTGTTATGTAGAAATTATTGCGCATTTATCTCCTATGAATTTATCTCCTACTAGTTGCAGTAACGTTAATTTTGTTGTTAATTTAGCTGCGTAATGCTGTTTTGAATTTATCTACAATAATTTATGCCCTATTAATTATTGTAACGTTAATTTTGGTTGTTCCGTTGTAATTCTGATTGGATGGAAAATACTATGTTAATTTAACTACGTAATGCTGTTTTGAATTTGTGTACAATAATTTATGTCCGATTAATTACTGTAGCGTTGATTTTGTTGTCCTACTAATTACCTGATGTTTATTGCTGTTTCAGGATGACAGTCAGTCATGTGAAGCTGCTGCAGGGCGGAATGGATACTCTCCATTTGCCACCTCAGCTGTGTTCCCAGATGTTGCCGAGGCTTATTCGTACCTGCAGCGGATTGCTCTGCAGGTGGGATTTGAACTTGTGACGGGGTCCTACAAGCAGAACAGGAATGGTCCGCTGAGGTTATATTGCATTTGCAATCGGGGCCGGAAGGATAAGGATGTAGATACGAGCGAATCTGATGTAGTCCGACGGAGTAGCAGCTCGACCAGCAGTTGTGGCTGCCCGTTCGCGATTGTCTTGAAACAGAGCATCACGGGGGATGGTTGGAATGTAGTGCCGTGCAAGGATCCCCGACGAGGGATGCACAACCACTCTTTCTCAGTGTACCCCGAGGGTCACAGACAGAGCTCCAAGCTCCATGCGGACGCGAAGCAGATGATCAGAGATTTGACAGATTCAGAAACAGCTCCAAGGCATATCAATGCCAGCCTCAGTAATTCGTTTCCGGACATGCATCAGAACATTAGGCAGGTGTACAATGAGAGATCGGCATATGTAACGGAAAGGCGAGGCGGGCGCAACACGGCGGAGAATTGTTTGCATCTGGCCACCGCGAAAGGGTATGTATCTAGTCACCGCTCAGCAGGTGATGGCACTCTGACTCATTTATTCATGGCCAATCCCGATGCTGTTGTGGCATTTCGCACGTTTCCGTGGGTTGTGGCCATCGACTCAACATACAAGACCAATCGGTACGGCATGCCATTCATTGAGATGGTTGGGATGTCCCCTTGCAACACAAACTTCTTGATTGCCTACGCAATTGTTGTTGACGAAACGGCAGACACCTATGAGTGGGTGCTGAACGCTCTGAAGAACTTGCTTGTGGATGGACCGTTCCCTGAGGTTGTGGTCACCGATCGGGAGATGGGACTGATTAGGCCACTTCGGACTGTGTTTCCAGAATCGAAACATCTGCTCTGCACCTGGCATATCAACAAGGATGTGGAGGCACGTGTCACCGTGCTGACGGGGAGTAAGAGGAACGGGTCAGGGTTCAAGAACGGTGCATGGTTCCGGATTTGCAATGCGTCCACCGTTACAGAGTACGAAACCGCCGTGGTTGATATGAGGGCTGCATGGGCTTGGAGCGTGGCTGTTATTAGCTACGCTGAGACGACGTGGCTCACACCCCATAAGGAGAAATTTGTGAGGGCATGGACGAACAGATTTCTGCATTTCGGGAACACAACTACGTGCAGGGTCGAGAGTGCACACTCGTCACTGAAAGGGTGGTTACACACGTCGACTGGTTCACTGGACACGATATGGAGGCGTGTCGACCTGCAGATAGCCCAGCAGATTACTATGATCAAGACCGGCCTCGAGAAGTCAAGAACGCGTATCGGAAGATTGCACCGTATGGCCATTTTCAGCAACTTGATCAACAATGTGTCCAAATTCTGCCTGGATAAATTGAGGGTCGAGTACCGCAGGATTGATGCACTGGGAGCACAGGTATATGCTTACTGCGGCTGTGTGCTGCGCTCGACATACGGAATACCGTGTGCATGCGTCATGGCCGCGGCAGTTGCTGAAGGAATCCCCTTGTACTTGGACGACATTCATCCGCTGTTTAAGAGCCTGGCATTGGGTGATCACCCGCAGAGCACGGAGAACATCTCGAGGGCCGAACAGGATCAGTCGCGGTTCGACACTCTGTTGGAGGAGTTGGCACGCAGCGACCCTTCGGTCCGACGACGGGTTGCATCCTACGTAGATGCGCAGTTGCATCCGGAGGAGAGCGGCGTTGGCGAGCCGGACATCTGTACCAGTGCACGTGGGAGACCAAGCGAGCAGGTCCCCCGATCAAGATCAACCCGACGTTCACCGAGCTACCACGAGCACGTGAACAGGCGATACGGGAGTAGTTCAAGGTCCCCGGGGCATGCTTCAGGGAGCGGTCGCCGCCACGGTAAGTACAACATGTTTATCTTATTGTTTATCTAAATGTATATCGCCGCCTGCACAAGATATTTATGTTAATGTGTTGTCCTGCAGCGACATTCCCGTTCCTCGAAAGTGTCCCCCACATTGTCAGGCGTTACATCGGAGGCTGGAACGATGTCGTGAGTGATGGTAACTGTGGCTTCAGATGCGTTGCTGATGCGTTCCACGTAGACGGTGAAGGTGAATGGTCCACAGCGCGTCGGGCAGTATTTAACGAGATATCAACTCATTGGCCTGACTACGTTCCCATTTACGGTTCGCAAAATGACGTTGAACTCGCCAGAGCCCGTATACACCACACCAGCGGTCCATGTGGTCCAGAGCATTGGTTCACGGTCATTGCGGACATGTTTCCCGTCGCCACCTACTACAACACGGTCGTGGTTTTATATTACATTTTAGAGAACGGGTCGGCGGACCATTGCTGTACAGTCCTTCCACTGAGGGCGGGTGGGGGCGAGGCTGGAACAAGTAGGGAGCTGCACATTGTATATGTTCGCAGTGCAAGCCATTTCGTCCGGGTAAACATGAAGGAAAACTGTCCCATGCCCCCCGTGGTTAATCTGTGGACCACGCTAAGGAAGCCTGATGTCGTAGGTTGGGAGTTACCCTTTCGTAGGAGGCTAAGCGCTTGGAGGAGAGCATACTCCCAGAGTAATTAACTGTTGTTATTAACTCGGCATGTACGCAACCGTTACAGTTATTGCCTACGCGTCGCGTAATTAATGTCCGAATTAAAACTAAGTAATTTCTACAAAACACAATTTCTTCGTTTTAATTCCGATTATGTCACATAACTAAATAATTTCTAAATAACCCAATATCTAAAAAATACAATTTCTAAATAAATTCTATTAGGTCACATAACTAAATAATTTCTAAATAACCCAATTTCTAAAAAAAACAATTCCTAAAATATTATGTCCAAATTTAAACTAAGTAATTTACACAGAACACAATTTCTTCGTTTTAATTCCAACTAACATACCTAAATAATTTAGAACATCACAAATTCTAAACAAATAATTCCTAAGTAATTTCTATTATGTCACATAACTACATAATTTCTAAAAAATCCAACTTCTAAAAAATACAATTTCTAAAATATTATGGCCTAATTTAAACTAAATAATTACTGAAAAAACACAATAAGCTTCCAATTATGTCATCATGTCCAATTATGTCATCAATTCCGACAAGCTCAACAAAATTCTAACAATTCCAACAAGTTCAACAAAATTCGAATAGATCGGGCAACGATTCCCACGAAAAGAAAAAAAAAAATTTCTCAAAAACTTACATTTTCCGGCGAAATTCCGGCGGGATTCCGGCCAAATTCCGGCGAGATTCCGGCGGCGGCGGGCGGCGGCGGGCGGCGGCGGCGGGCGGTTTCCGGCGGAAATGGGAAGGGAAGTGGGAGAGAAAGAAGGAGAAGGAGAAAAAGAAGAAAGAGAGGAGAAAAAAAATGAGGGGGAGAGGGTATTTATAGCCCTCTTCCATTTCTTTTCTTTTTTTAAAAAAATTTAAAATACATGTATTCATACGTATTAGGGCGAGAATAGTAAAATACAGGGCGGGATATAGTAATACCCAATAAAAAACACTAAGGCTGGGAAGTTGTGCTACCTTACACAAGAAAATGGTCTGGGATAAAAAACGTCAACACCACGGTGCATGTCTTCTACTTAAAGATCTGGAGGAAACTCCAACATGGGGGAACACCATGGTCCACCTTTATGTGATATTTTCCTTAGTCTAATAGGGTTGGGCTAGATGTAGGGCAATTGGCCTCGTAGTGACATAAAACACTAAAGTACAAGTAGGTGTAGGTGGTATATTTTTTTATCTCTAATTGGAGAAGGCTGGGGGTTTTGCAGTATAGATGGACTCAAAACGACTTGCCTTTTGAGTTCTTAGACGATCAATCCGCTCACCCTCAGCGGCTCATACCAGCCCACACCCAAGCCATCGTATGAGAGGTAAATTATGGTAGCCCAGCACCAGGACCCATAGGCTTGGCATTGCCTCGGTGCGCACAAGGGAGTCTTGCAAAACAAGAACTCCCCACACTGCCGCTGCCGAGGATCGAACCTGGGATTATTGGCTTACCCACCCATGTCCCAACCACTGGGGTACACCCGTGGGTGTCCTTTTGAGTTCTTAGAGCCAAGATAGTGGTGGTCTCTTAACTTTAAGAGATCGCTTTAAAGATTGAAAATGTTTATGGTGATGGTTTTTAGAACGGTTACTTAATAAGAGATCACTACATGGTCTCTTGTTAAGAGATCACCAAGAGCCCACTTTTTGTCCCTCTTATCCTTTTTATTTTTTAACTTGTTTTCTGCTAGTAATAATTGGCCAGACTAGATTAATATTTTAGTTTTCAAATTGTAAAAATTAGTCGGACTAGATCAATATTTTATTATTTAAGTATTTTATGTAATTTTTCTAGTAGTTATAATTGGTTTTTGTTAATGTAATTTTTTTTATAATTTTTCCAAAATGAATTTCTCTAATTATTCATTTTTATTTAAAATTTTAAAAATAATTTCTTGATAAAAAAGAAATTAATTTTATTTTTTTACAACAAAGAACGATATATACAAGAACGAAAAAATAAATTACTTAATAAATTTTGAAAAAAATAAAATTTAATTTTAAATATTATAATGTATTATTAAATTTTATATTCAACTTATTTTGGGTGGACAATTTTATTTAAATTAAATGTAAAAAAATAATGAATAAGATAGAGGAAATCAAGTGAGATTTATGAATAGTAAAGAATGGCCTTTTACCATTGTTAAGAAAAAAATGAGTGATCTCTTAAGTACTCTCTTAGAATAAAGTGAAAGAGGGAAATTGAGAAAAATAATGTATTCAATTAACGATAGCATATTTTGTCCAACATAGATCTTATTACATGCAAACATTGGTGCAAGGTTTTGGCACAGATATTCTACAAGTCTTAATGCAGGAAGTGAACCTCAGCCATCACGAGTAGAGGTGTCAATTCGGGTTATCGTGTCACATTCGTATCGGGTTTGAAACGTGTCGTGTAGAAACGTGTTGGGTTGAATCATGTTGATTTCATTTATCATATTGGGTTGGAAACGTGTCGTGTTGAAACATGTCGGGTTGAATCGTGTTGATTTCATTTATCGTGTCGGGTCGGGTTGGATTGGGTACTTATCGTGTCGGGTTGAAAACGTGTTAGTTTTTTTCTCGGATTGGGTCGTGTCGGGTTGAGTTAATATCGGGTTGGGTTAGTGTCGTGTAATTTTTATACTCGGATTAGATCGGGTCGGGTCAGAATATTATCGGGTTGGATTGGATCGGGTTATTATCGTGTCATTTTTTGTATTGAAGTTTTGTTTGGGTCTGATTATGTCAATTATTTTTTATAATGTTTCACATTGAATTCAGATATATTTTGGGTTGGTTCATTTTAGATCGGGTTTTATGTCGCCCAATTAAATTTGGGTTTATTTAGGTTATATTTCAATAATACTATTGTTACAACTGCACTATTATCAGGTATTGTTTCGTTGTAACTTGCAAAATATAAAAACTTGACTCGTAACTCCAAATTAAAATCCGCTCAAAAGTGATGCTATCCTATACACCCCCATTGTATTTTTCAAGTACGTTAGGGGTTGGCATCGGTAGGGGTGGGCGTCGGTTCGGTTTATTCGGGTTTCAGTCTATTCGGTTCGGATTATTCGGTTTTTTTCTCAAAAATCAAAAACCGAATCCGACCCAAACCATTCAAATAATCCAAATTACCCGAACCGAATTTAAAATTCAAATTCGGTTTGAAACCGAATTCAACCAAATAAACCAAATTAATTCCAATTTTTATCAAATTGAATTCGATTAAATTGGTTCTGGACCATACCAAAAAGCCCATAAACATACTTAAATTTTAATTCCAAATGAATAATTACAGCCCAAAAATTAAGGCCAAGTAATTTGCCATTAAAGGCCCATTTGGCATTTGCATGTTATGCTTTCGTTGCTTTGCCTTAAATAAAAGGGAGGAGTTCCCTATTTATAGTTGAAATTGAAGGCAAATTCTCCCCCATTTCCGATGCGGGAAAATGTAGTAAGGCTAAGAGCCTTTGGCCCTTTGCTGCCTTGCTTCCTTCTTGACTTCATGCGGCTTCAATTTCATTTCATGTTCCATTTCCACCTTTTCTTCCATTATTTTTTTAATTGAATTTATTATGAGTCTGTCTCTTGAAATACGGTCTTTCCATAAGTCATGGAAATATTATGGTTTAAAATGCAAATTAGAAGAAATGAAGATAAAGTTTATGGGTTGAATGAATCGGGTTATAAACTTTATAACTACTACACGTTGCATAATAAAATTTTAATATTTCAACTAAGACCTTTTACTTTGTATTATTATAATTAAACCCTATCTTTCCATAAGCCTATGGAATAATGGAAAGATGGTATTAATGAGACATCTCTCTTTATTTGACTATTATTCATTAGATTTATATATTTAGTCGTGTGCATTTTTAACTTAACATTGTGTATTCACATTTGTTATGAATTGACTTTACGTACTAGTAATCATATGGCTAAAAACCCCATTTGTTATTAGTTTGACGCACAACCAACTTGACTTGGTTCCATATTAAATGTTATTTGGCTTTATAACTGCATCTGTTTTGGGTTGATTACATGCAGGGTTATATAGTTGATTTATCGGGTTGAAATAGGTTCGTGTTAAATCGGGTTCGGGTTGATCTCGGGTTCGTATTCAGGTCGAGTTTGGGTCCAGATTATTGGGTCATATTCGGGTTCGTATTCAGGTCGGGTTCGGGTCCAGATTATCGGGTCATATTCGGGTTTTGGGTTGAATTCGGTCATGTCGGGTTCGGGTATAGGTCAATATTTTTCAGGTCAAAATTGGGTTTTGGGTTGAGTGTGGTCGTGTCAGGTCGGGTTTGGGTCAATATTTCTCGGATCAGATCGGATTTTGGGTTGATTTGTTCGTATCGGTCCAAGTCGGGTTCTCGATTCGGGTCAGAGATTGACAGCTCTAATCACGAGGATAAATTAATTTGGTTGCCACACGAATCAAGTATGTTTTCCATTAAAATTGCTTATAATCTGCTGAGGAACAAACGCACGACACCTATCATAACAGCAAAGGTATGGCATCATACTATTCCATCCAAGATTTCGATTTTTGCTTGGAAGCTACTGAATAACATCCAAATCTTGTTGACGAAGGACTTTTGTTCTCTCTTATCTCTCCTCTTAATTCTGTACTCTACTACTCAATAACTGCCGGAAACAGCCTCTTTCTGCCGATAACGGCCTCTTTCTGCCGATTACGGCCTCTTTCTGCCGATAACGGCTCCTCTCTCACCGGCAACGGCTACCCTTCCGCCGAGAAAGACTCGCCCTCCGCCAGAATCTATGGCGGATAACAATCCACTGAGTAACCCCAAATCCTTCCTTGCAGCCCTTCAATTGAAAGCCCTCCGCTCTGTTCAGCCCTTCCAAATAATCCAGAACTTACCCCAAAATCTGAACACCTGGGTGAACCATCATGCCTCTACACCGATGATGATATAACTAAGCTCTCCGCCTATTATGCCAATGCCCTAGTAGGCAAATTCACCAAAGGACGGCTCACCATGGACCAATTGGAGGCGGCCTTCAAAACTGTAGGGTTTTCTGGGAAATATCAGCTGGGCTCTCTTGCCTACAAGCATGTGCTAATAAGATTCGACCACATCAATGACTATCAACGATACTGGATCAAGGGCCTATGGAGCTTCAATGGCATCCATATGAAAGTGCTCAATTGGTCACCCGACTTCTCCACACATAGGGAATCGCCAATAGTCCCAATTTGGTGCACAATCAGGGAAGTCCCACTTTACTATTACAATACTTCGTCAATTGAGGCTATTGGCAATAGTATAGGAAACTTCATTAAGAAAGATTTAGCCACAGAGATGTTAACTAGACCCTCTGCCATCAAACTATGTGTGGAAATTGACCTTCAGAAACCACTAAACAACTTCATTAGATTAGGTTCTGTTTCTAACAACAGGAAGTACACCATTGAATATGAAGATATTCCCCTGTACTGTGATAATTGTGCTAAGCTAGGTCACTCACTCAGCCAGTGTAGAGCCATTTCCCAGAACCATGCACTGCCACAGTGGCAAGCCACTGGGAACAAGTTCAATAAGATACCAAATATGACTACTGATTTTCAATCCCACAACATTCCCCAGAACAAAGGCCAACTAGATCATCAGCCAGCCACAACAAACCCTTCCCTAAATCCATCCTCCTATTTACCCAAGCTTTTAGAAGTAGAATCTGATAAAAATTCCCCATGACCATCCCAAGCTCCTCCAACACTGGACCTAACAAATTCACCCCCTACTGACCCACAATCACCAATCACAAAACTACTTAATGCAACAACTCTAATTACCCCCAAACAAGGCCCAACTGATCTATGCAAAGGATGATATGCAGATAGGTTCTCATAAGCTTACTCTCCATCTGTTTTCATCCACTAACCTCTCACTTTCTTAGCAAAGAAAGATGGAAAATAGATTCTCTGTTTTGTAGGATACAGAACCCACCCCAAAAATAGGAGATAACCTGGATCAAATACTTCAGGATAAGGAAGAACAAGAGGGACCATACTCAGATAATTCACACCCTAAACCAGGTCTAGTATCTCACCAATCACAATCATCAGGTAACAAAGACTTCCAAGGTAAGTCTAAACTTAAAAAGAACAATTATCTAAGCCAGCTGAGCAAAATGATACTAAGGTCAGCTACTAAAAGCCATAAATTATGTGAACAATGATACACACCATTACTATTAATTTTTTAGTCTGGAACCTTAGAGGCTTAGAATCTTCAATGCTCAGATTGAAACATCTTATCAAACAGAAGAAAATTCAACTCTTATGTATTATTGAACCAATGCATGATAATAGTCAATGCCATACCTATATGGAAAAGCTTAATTACTCACATTTCCTCCCTCTTCATAATGGAAAATTTTGGCTTATGTGGAGTGTCTCTTTATCTGTTGCTCTGATTTCTCACCATGAACAGTTTCTATATGTTAAAATATTTCAACCCTGTTCAAATATTGATATGGATGTTGTTTTTGTCTATGGCCTTAGAACTAGGGAAGGAAGGAAAGCATTGTGGAGTGATCTTAGCCTTCTACCAAATAATGATACTATGTATATAGGAGATTTTAACACAATCACCTCACTTTCAGAATATAAAGGTCCTACCTCCCCTAATTTAGGTAGTATTAGGGATTTCAACAGCTGGATTAACACTAAAGGAATTCAGGAAATTAATACAGTTGGAAACTTATTCACATGGACAAATTCTAGGCTAAGAAAACCTACCTCTAAGAGAATAGATAGAGGACTATGTAACATTCTGTGGAGCACAAAATTCCCAGCTTCCTTTATCCAAATCCTCAACAGGCAATCTTCGGATCACTGCCCCCTCTTCCTACAGGTATCAACTTCAGTTCCCTCCCACCTAAAGCCTTTCAGGTTTATTAACACCTGGTTTAACAGACCAGGGTTCATAGATCTAATTAAAGACAGCTGGTCCCAACCTATCTCCCACCAAGGAATGCTAAGACTTTATCTTAAACTGATTAGACTTAAAAAAACAACTAAGATTTGGAATAAGGAATGTTTTGGCAATATTGACTCTAATGTACTCATTGCAGAAGAAAATATGAGATTACAGGAAATTAACTATGATTCCACTCACTCAGAATCAGATTTAAACAAACTTAATGAGAAAAAGGCACTATTAATTAGAGCTTTAAAGGAAAAAGAAAAATTCTGGAAACAAAAATCTAGGAATAACTGGATTAAACTTGGAGATAATAACACTCAGTTTTTTCACAAAAGTGTAAAGGAAAAGAACTGTAAGCTTCATATCTCAAAAATAAAAAACAGACAGGGACAATGGTTAGATAACTACACAGAAATCTAGAAAGAAGTCATTTCATATTTTTCTAACCTTCTATCTGAGACTAACCTACCAGCTTCTAATACCTACTACCCTCATTTTCTCAGCCAAATTCCCACAATAATCTCTGCTCAGGATAAACTATCCCTGTCTAAACCAGTCTCAGAAGATGAGCTTAGACTAGTGATTATGAGTTTGAACAAAAACAGTAGCCCAGGTCCTGATGGTTTCTTATCTAAATTATATACCAAATGTTGGGACTTCATTAAAGAGGATCTAAAACCTGCAATCAATGATTTCCTCTCAGGCTCAGAAATATCAAGAAGAATAACCAGTACATGGATTACTTTAATTCCAAAAAAACAAACCCCCTCATCTTTTGATGATTACAGGACTATTAGTCTTTCAAATGTAGCTAATAAGATTTGCACCAAAGTGCTAATGGAAAGGCTGAAACCCTATATGGAAAAACTAATTTCACCAAATCAGACAGCTTTCATGAAAAACAGGGACATTTCTGATAATATACTCTACCTTAAGGAAATGATTAGGTATTTGGATAAAAAAACAGAGTTCCTAACTGTATATTGAAACTGGACCATAGGAAAGCTTTTTATAGAGTCAATTGGAACTTTTAAAAAAATATTATGTGTACATTTGGTTTTACAAGCAACGTTTTGAATGCTATGATGAATAATCTCTCTCAGGCACATTTTTTTGTGCTTATGAATGGTAATCCGGTTGGATTTTTTAAAGCTACCCGAGGCATTAAACAAGGTGATCCCTTATCCCCCTTTCTCTTTAATATTTTTTCTGAAGCTTTCTCTAGAAGTCTGTCTTTCATCTTCATGAACAATAGACTTCAATACTATCAGCTTCCCTTTACTATTACTCCTGCTTCACACTTGAGTTATTCTGATGACACCATCATTTTTATGCAAGCATCAAAATCTAACCTAATAAGAATCAAAGCCTTTTTAAAAATCTTTGAATTCACCTCTGGACAAAAAATAAATTATGATAAATCTGATTTCTATATTAGTAAAAGAACTACTCCTGCTAGAATCAATCAGATCAGATCAATTTTAGGAATGAAAAAAGGGGCTTTTCCATTTAAATACCTTGGCTGTCCAATCTTAAAGGAAGAACACTTAACATATATTTTCAACCATTGCTGGAAATTGTAGATAAGAAGCTTTGGAACTGGAAAAACAAATGGTAAAGTTTAGGAGGTAAAATGGTCCTCATTCAATCCTGCATATACTCCCTTCCACAGAATATATGGTCAGTCCTAAAGCCCCCTAAGAAGATAATTAAATCATTGGAAAGAAAAATGGCCAGATTATTTTGGGGAGAAAGGGAAGGGAAAATGAATAAAGTGTGGAGAAAATTGTCTGACCTAAGTGCACATAGATTCCAGAATGGTTTAGGTTTCAGATCTATACAGGCAATAATTGACTCTTGCTCTCTCAAACTATGGTGGAAAAGCCAACAGGGCACCACTATGTGGGCTAAATTGATATGGTCATTACATCAAACACACCGAAAATCCCAAACTTGGAAGAGGATATGTACTGTTAACTCCTTTGCAGAAAACAATTCTTTAATTATACATGGCCAAGGTAATTGCAGCTTTTGGACAGCAAATTGGTGCCCTAATGGACCACTAATCAATAGTGCCCCCCCCCCCCCTTTTGTCCTTTCTTCACTCTATTAATGCACAATAGCTGATTTTATCAAAGATAAAAATCATATTCTAACTCAGATCTCTCCTTATTTAGAACATGATACTCTGAATTTTTTACAGGAGGCATATATAAACATGGAAAGATGAGATAGAATGATCTGGAAACTGGAAGAAACAGGAGTTTTTACTTTCAAATCTGAATACAAGGCTCTCACGCAGTTACCAGGTAACTTTCCAGCTACTAAACTGATATGGAACCCTAGACTGCAGAAAAAAATATCAATTTTCACCTGGAAAATGCTAAACTTCTTTTTGCCTTTTGATGATGTTCTAATCAAATGTGAATTTAGCCTAGCCTCTAAATGCCGAGCATGCAACCAAGCTGATTCCCTTGAACATTTTTTCATTTCTTGTCACCTAGCTCAAACTGTATGGACTGATACTTCTGCTATAATGGGACATAACCTACACACTCTAGACAATCTAATCGATAGATTCTTGCATACTGGAACAATAATGATCTGTCTGAAGTTCATAAAGATATCTGTAGATTGCTACCATCTCTGATTTGTTGGTCTCTATGTAAAGCCAGAAATGCTTTATATTTTGATAACAAGAATTTCTCACCTACTCATATCTGTAAAGAAGTAAAAGACCTTATTTTTCTATCATTCTCAGCTAAGCCCTGCTTCTCTAACAATCTTTTGAATAGGAGCTATTCCCATTTCCTCACTGATCCCACCCCTCAGACCACCTCCAAAGCCTTCCATATCCATTGTATATTGGAATAGGCCAGCTCCTAACACCATAATAATCAATGTGGATGCTTCTTGGTCTTCCAAAACCTCAACACTTGGCCTCATAGCTAGAGAAAGTACTGGTAATCCATGCCTAATCCAATCCACAATCACCTCTGCAAAATCACCACTAGAAGTTGAAATGAAAGCCATTCAATTTACAGCTCAGGTTTTCCCATCTCTGGATTGCAGCTACAATTTTATAATTGAATCAGATTCTATGCTTGCAGTAAACATTATTGACAATCCAAAAATAGCTAAATGGTCCCTCTATGCACTAGCTTTTCAAATTCACTCCAAACTAAAAGATGCCACCCTTAGACATGTTTTCAGATAGTGTAACTCGGTTGCTGATGCAATTGCTAAACACAGATCCACTCACCTTGATGATTCTAATCTGAACCTTTCTAACATCCCAGCAATCATCAAAGGCCTCATTAATTTAGATAGGGATCACTTTCCCTACATTAGAACTCATAGACATGCAACCAAGGACAATTGATACTGCTGATGTTGTTTCTATTTTATCTCAGGAACTTCTATGGTTCTTTACCACTAAGAAGACATATGGCATGCTGAACTTTGTGTTGCTCCAGACCCAATACTCCAAGTCCAGTGCCCCAAGGCTTGGGTTCGAAGCTCAACCAGATGCTCCACAACTGAAGTCCAATTTTAAATTCTCCGGTGCTCCAACCTGCCTCACGCAGCTTCAAAACTGGAATGTGACTATAAAATTAGCACTCAGCTTTATTTATCATACTTGCTCTTGTATCTCCTCCATTTTGAGACTGCCTAATTATGTTTGAATGATAGTTGCCTGGCCAAAATAAGTAATTAACACATGGGGTGGAGATTACATACTTTGGAAACGCAACTTTCACCACTTCTCATTCTTGTACAGTTAATTCGTAGTACAAACTATAGGCTATAAAATTTAGCTTTCTTTTAGAGGCAACGAGGTTGCCTCAATAGTAAATCTGTAAAACTACTCTCTGTAATTATCTTGTTTCTTTTCAAAGGTTTGGGGAACCTTATATACAATCCCCCACCTTAGGGTGTATTTAAAAAAATACTGAATAACATTCTGCCCTTTTACAGTGTGTTACAAAATAATGGGTTTTCACTAGCTTTAAAGTGCCCTTTTTTGTGAAAGCATGGTTTCAGTTAACCATTTTTTTAATACATGCATTAGCTCAATGGTCTTATGGAACTGGTTTCATGACTAAATGAAAAATCCACAAAAGAAATTTTCAAACCACTAGGCATAGAATTAACTGATATGCGGCAACAAAAGTTCCATCTTCAGTGAAAACTTTCCTAATCATCTCAATACCAGTATTAATATGTTGGGAACTGTAGAAAATGAGAAACTCCAAAATCTATGAAGATATATTGTTTCAATTGACACAGTTCAAGAGAAATGTACTCAGCATCTGGAGCCCTCGAGCACTGGATACCTCGAACACTCAAGCTCTCCAACCCTCGAGCCTAGGAACCCTCGAGCACTGGATACCTCGAGCACTCAAGCTCTCGAGCCCTCGAGCCCAGGAGGCCTCGAGCCCTGGATCTCTCGAGCTCTCAAGCTCTCGAGCCCTGCCGCCCTTGAGCCATCAGGCATACGAACCATCGAGCACTCAAGCACTCGAGCCCTCGAACCATCGAGCCTCTCGATCCCTGCCGCCCTCGAGCCATCAGGCACTCGAACCATCGAGCACTCAAGCACTCGAGCCCTCGAACCATCGAGCCTCGAACATTGGATACCTTGGAGCCCTCGAGCACTGGAGCCTCGAACACTGGATACCTTGGAGCCCTGGAGCACTCAAACACTAGAGCCCTGGAGCACTCAAACACTAGAGCCCCGGAGCACTGGAGCCCTCGAACCATCGAACCTCGAACACCGGATACCTTGGAGCCCTCGAGCACTCAAACACTAGAGCCCTCGAACATCGAGCCTTAGAGCCCTCGAGCACTGGATACCTCGAACACTCAGGCTCTCGAGCCCTCGAGCTAGGACATCGAGCACTTCAACACTAGAGCACTCGAGCATTCATAACAGCCCTACTTAGAGCCTTTTTGGAGATCTGACCATTTAACCATGTTAACATGAGGGGTGGAGAAATGGAAAATGGAATCATCACCAAAAATGCCCTAAGTAGAATTTTTTTTGCTCCGATATTCTGATAACCAAGTTGTAGCTTTTTGTACAAAATCTTCAAAATTATTTTGAAGATAAACTTTTGTAAATGTTTACTATCTTTCAGGTTTAGGGAACCTAATACATATCCCTCCCATTAATATGGGTTAATTTAAAAAAAAATACTCAGCATCTTATATGATTCCCTCTCTGTAAGGCCTATTCATTTATCAAGGAAAATTGATTTATGCTACTCCCCCCGTACCAGGTTAAACTGCACATTTCACTTTATTTTACTATTCATAAACCAACTTTGTCTACATATTTGAATAGTGAAATTTGGTTTTACCAAATTTTCTTAATTATTACTAGTATGTTCCAACATAACCTATCTAACCATGTATGCAATAAAGTAAAGCATAAAAAATACAAGACTTGGTTACACAGTTCGGTGAAATCCACCTACATCTGCGGGGTCTGGCCCAATTCAGAATGAATTCACTAATTAGAAAAATACAGTACAAAGTACATCATACAAAATACTGATCTTTACTAATCAAACTTGTGAATTCTGCTAGTTCCCCTAGCTGGTGATCTGCCTTGATCAGACTCCCTCTAACCTCGAAACTCATTGATGCTGGATCTTCTCCTCCCGAGGAATTAAGGCATACGATTCTAAACTTTGAACGGCAGGTCACGTATGTTGGAACATATAGGTCTTACTCTTTGCAAGACTCTCGGAAAGATGAAAATCTGTGTGCAGATTTTCTCAATTAAATTTGTGTGTTTAATGCAGCCGTGATGTCCCATTTTAAAGCCATGAGCAGATCAAAACTCTTCATGATTATCTCCATAATATTCCTATTCCTTATCTGCTTCTGAAACATATCCAAATCCCATAAATAAAGGGATTTTCCTTATCACAATATCTCCCATATATTCGATAAACTCAATACCATATTTGAAGGGATTTTCCATAAACCAAATATGGTTCTACCATCGCCTAATATATTGCAGAATATTCAGATTTCCATAATTCACATATACCATAATATTCTGTTTTTCTTCCGTAAAATCTTGTTGGCATAATTGTGGCTTGTTCGCATGTTCCAACAGAGAAAGTTTTTTGTTTTCAAATATGTTCACAAATTTCCAATTTAACTATTCAATGAAAACCACTTAACTTTACAATCCCCCCCCCTTAGCATTTTGTGGACCCAACCATTTTGAACATTAAGAATACAACGAAAAAACTTCCAATCAAACACATAAGGCTTCAAAAACTCCACTTATGTTGGAACATATGTATACTACTGAATCTGATCATAAAAGAATACCATCCAAAAACCAGAATTCAAGAATACCAAAAAATATTCAGATTACAGTAATCCAAAATAATAATATCCAAAAATAACCAAATATTCTCCCCCTGGGGCCATGAATATGCCAAAGGCAATAAACCATAGAAATAAAGTTTGAAACAAAATAGAAAACTAGCTCCCCCTAAACATGAGATCTATGTTAGAACATAGATACTTCAAAATCATCAATCTTGTTCAGGAGCAGGATCATGTGCCTCCAACTGAGCCTTGTCCCCCCAAGTCTAGCCTTCTCTGTTTCAAGTTCCGCAATTTGGATGGCTATAACCCCAACCTTGTATTGAGCACCACTAACTTAGCCTTATTTTCAGCATCTACAGAAGTAGTAACTTCAGGGTTCCATGGAAGATCATGAAACTTGCTGCCAAAAGTCTTCTTATTAGGTCGGAGAAACTCGGTATCGATGATCACATCCTTTACTTTGCCCTTCACCTTGGCACTCTTAGCTAATTCAGATATCAAACAGTGATACACCAGAGCATGCTTAGCCTTTGGAGCAGTGGCTTTCCTAACCAGACTCTGCTGGATGAATAACCCCGGGTTAACTGGTTTCTGTGTTTCAAAACAGTACAACAACTTTGCCATTTCTCTTGTCAAAACAGTAGTATTGGAGAATGACATCCAACAGTTAACCGCCACCTAATATAAACCAAAAAACATAGAAGATAGGCAGGAAGCATGTGAATATCATATCTCATGCCATTTTGTCTTGTACCCTCCTGAGACTACCTCCAGAATCTTGTCATTAGACATATTTAAGCTGTCTAGAAAAACCCCGTCAAAGTCGGGAGTTTTCGGCCCCAAGATTTTGTTTATCTTGCCAGCAGCAAATCAATAGTCTTCCCCCTAACATAGACCCTCCCAAACCATGGGGAATCAACCTCCAAGTTCCCAGCCATCAGGTTGGAATATACTTCAGTGACCACCTGTTTGTTGTACTAAAGTTGTACTGTAGCATCCCCTTTCATTCCAATTGCCTCCAAAAAATCAGAAAAACCACTAGCTCTATATGCTTCTAGATCTACTGGTCTCTCGACAATTATCTTCCTCTCAGCAAACATCTCTCCCATCTCCTCACAATTTATATCAAAATATGAAAAAGACAGTGATTCACTTACAGGAGAAAGTGGCAGCAACTTCTTCTTGGGAGTAGCATGGGTTTTCTTGGATTTCTTGGTTGGTGGGGAGTTCTCAGTAGCGGGCATCTTTCTCTTGCCCCTAGCAGATTGGAAGAATTCATCCAATAATTCATCGCTGGAGTAGTTCAACTCAGGTTCCTGTGTTGGAACATACTCAGAATTTCCAACATCTTTTTCCTCAGCAGTCCCTGCCCTGCTATGTGTTCCAACATGCTGATCCTTGACTGATTCATCTTGCCTCAAATCAGATCCTTTAGCCTGACCTTTGTCTTAATACTCCACATCATCATAAGCATTACCAGTGACATCAAACCAGACTTGACCTCCCATGTCCACATCATCAATCTCCATGTCTTCAGCCTTTTTTGAATCTGCCCTCTGTGTTGGAACACATTCAACACTGTCTCCTTTTTCACTGTCAGTGATCTCTATTATCACAGGTTTTCTCAATTCCTCTATCCTCTGGGCAGCCTTTGCATCATAGAATCCTACCGGCATCCAATCAGTGGACTTAATCACTCCCAGTCCCTCAGCCTCTTCATCACATATCTCGTTAATCTTAACATAACTAGGGACAGAAATAAAAGAGTATACATGAAACATATCCTTCCCGTATAAAATCCTTATTTCCTTCTCAATAATTTGACTTCATAATTTTCAACATCCTCTAGATCACCAATATCAACAGACAATAGTTCCTTGACATTAACGCTCAGAAATTCACCCTCTAACTTCTTAAATTTAGTCTAATATATTGTGGTTCTATTTGCTTCAAGCCACTCAAAAATATCATCTACTGATTTGAATTCTATTACATGCACCTTTAAAGTAAGAGGAATAAGGCATGTTACCTTTTGATAGGGACCTTTCCATTTGCCTCTAAGTTCTTCACTCTGTCTGTCATCACCAGTCAGGCCAGCCTCCATATTTTCTTCTCTCAGCTCAACATTCTCATTCTCTGGAGGTTGAGAATTTTATTAAAATTTCATTTTTGACAGTGGGAGAATTAGGGCTTGAAGACATTTTTTGGCAGAGGTTTGTTGCGAATGAGAAGATCTTGGCAAATTTTTGGCAACAAGAATCCGAAAAACACCAAGAATAGTGGGAGTGTAGGCCGAAAAGATGGGATATGGAGAGATGGAAAATTTTTTTAAACAAACACAAATCTTCACTTCTTTTCCTTTTTTGCCGTGAAAACCAAAACTCTTTACCTTTCCAAGAAAAGTAATGATTCTACTTTTCTCACTTGTTAACTCACGGCACACCTTCTTCCAACATACAATAACTCCAATTTTGGTAGTTTTCGTTTTCTCTTAACATACCATAACTTCGCAGCTTCTATTTTCGTAGTATATTTCTTCTTTCATTTTTTTTGTTTTTCTGATTTTCTGAACATAAATAAAGCGAAAAAAATATTTATAGCTAACAAAAATTACCTCAAATCTAACAAACACCTAAGTGTTGTCTGATAATTTCAAATATGGCGGTATCCAATGGTTTAGTAAAAATATCTGTAAATTGCTCAGATGTTGGAACATAGACTACCACAACTTCCTTCATTTCAACAATATCTCTAATAAAATGATGTCTGATGTCAATATGCTTGGTTCGAGAGTGATAGACTGGATTTTTCGAAATATCAATAGCACTTGTGTTGTCACATAAAATCTTCAAGGGCCTTGATGAATTCCATAGTCGTCCATCATTTGCTTCATCCACAATAGTTGTGCACAACAACTTCCAGCAGCTAGAAATTCAGCTTCCGCAGTAGACAAAGAGATCGAATTTTGTTTCTTACTATACCAAGAAACTAGATTCGTTCCAATAAAAAAGCATCCACCTGTAGTGCTTTTACAATAATCAGCATTACCAGCCTAATCAGAATCATTGTACCCAATTAGATCAGAATATTGATTCTTAGAATACCAGACACCATACTCAGAAGTCCCACTTACATATCAAATAACTCTTTTGACTGCAGTCATATAAGATTCCTTTGGATCAACCTTAAATCTTACACATATTTATATGTGGAAACATATATTTGGTCTACTTGCTGTCAAATATAATAGACTCTCAATCATGCCCCTGTACAATTTCTGATCAACTGCAACTCCTTTCTCATCATTTACCAGTTTACCAAAAACTCTCATAGGTGTTCGAACTGCTTGGGCATTGCTTAGACCAAATCTCTTTACTAAGTTCAGGGCATACTTACTCTGATTTATAAACAGGCCATTTTATCCCTGTTTAACTTGCAATCCTAGAAAATATGTGAGCTCTCCAACCATGCTCATCTCAAATTTAGCATGCATAATGGTGACAAAATCATGTACCATAGATGGTGAAGTAGAGCCGAATACTATATCATCAACATAAATATGAGCAATCATAATTTTTGATGACTTTTCAAGTACAAATAGAATGCGATCTATTCCCCCTCGATGCTAACCTTTCTTAAGAAGAAAGTTAGCAAGTCGTTCATAACATGCCCTTGGTGCTTATTTTAAACCATATAAAGCCTTCTTAAGGCGATACACATGCTGAGGGTAATGAAGATCCTCAAATCCTTTAGGTTGTTCCACATATACTTCTTGATTTACCACACCATTTAGAAACACACCCTTGACATCCATTTGATACAGAGTAAAGTTCATAGAGTATGCAATAACAAGTAAAATTTGAATTGACTCTAAACTGGCTACTGGTACGAATGTCTCATCAAAGTCGACTCCTTCAACTTGTGTATATCCTTGAGCTACCAGTCTGGCTTTGTTTTGAGTAATTTGTCCATCAACATCATATTTGTTCTTGAAGATCCATTTTGTGCCGATAATGTTTACACCTTTAGGGTAAGGAGTGAGATACCATACATCATTTCTTGCAAACTGACCGAGTTCTTCTTGCATTCCAGCAATCCAGTATTCGTCCAGTAATGTCTCCTGTAGTTCTTGGGTTCAATGAGAGAGATGAAGCATTGTAATCCTGCTAACTTTCTGTAATCAACCCGAGGGATTAATCAAGTGCTCTGTGTCATTGGTTCAGGTTGATCCTACGTTGGAACATGGGATAAGGCAGTGGGGGATGGCGTTTTAACATGCTCAGTATCATCTGGTTCAGCAGGGTAATCAGTCTGATCAGATGTTCCAACATGCGATGAGTCTGGCTTGTTAGTTTGACTCGGCTGTGTTGGAACATGGTCCTTATCGGGTTCATCTTTACAGCTTCTGAACATTTTCCTTCTTTAGAATCATTCACAATAACGTTTATGGATTCCATGAGAGTGATTGTCCGAAGGTTGTAAACACAATATGCCCGGTTGTTCACAGAATAACCCAGAAAGATTCCAATATCAATGCGATTGTCAAATTTTGCCAATTGCACTATATCTCTAAGCATGTAGCACTTGCTTCCAAACACATGAAAGTATGAGACATTTGATTTCCTGCCCTTTCAAATCTCATAAGACGTTTTACTTGTGAATGGATGCAGATACGCTCGATTGATTGTATTGCAAGTTGTGTGAATAGCTTCTGCCCACCATTTTTTTTGTGAATTTCTTTCTCGGCTAATGTAACTCGAGCCATCTCTTGCAGACTTATGTTTTTCCATTCTACAACACCATTCTGCCCAGGGGTGATTGGTGCAGGAAACTCATGTTGAATTTTGAGCTTATCACAAAAGTCACTGAATTGAGAATTTTCAAATTCTCTACCATGATCACTACGAATTCGAACAATCTTCGTGACTGGACTTCCTTTGTAAGTCTGTAATTTATCACAAGACTTCTAAACACTTCCATAACATTAGATTTTTCTTTTAGGAACGCTACCCACGTAAACCTGAAGAAATTATTAACGCATACAAAGATTTATTTCTTGCCACCTATGCTAAGTACATTGACTGGACCCATCAGATCCATATGTAATAATTCCATATTCCTTGAGGTGGTTATATATTAGAATGAAGAGTGAGGAGATCGAATTTGTTTACCTTGTTGACATGGTGCACAGAAAATTCCGCCCTTGCTTGTTAATGTAGGCATACCTCGTATTGTCTTTGCATTTGCAATTTTCACCAAGGTTTTGTAATTGATGTGACCGAGCTTCCTGTGACACAGAAATCCTTCATATTGTTTAGAGATCATACACCTCACTTCCTGTTCCAGCAGATAGCAATTATCTGATGATCGAATGCTTGAAAGGACTTTGGCTTCTCCATTTTCACTATACGTTTGTCTTTTTGAAACTCCACAGTCATATTGTCGTCACACAGTTGACATATGCTCAGCATATTGGCTTTTAAGTCTTCAACAAACAAAACACTGGTGAATACTGGGAATCCTTCAATTTGTAGTTCACCTTTTCCAACTATTCTCTTTACATCGGCGAAAGTGACAAAACCACCATCGTAAGGTGTGATATTTGTGAGGAATTCCTGGGTGCCGGTCATGTGGCGAGAACATCCACTATCAAAGTACAATGAATCTATGGAATGTGCTATAAGAGAAGTATGTGCAACAAGGCACGTACTAGAGCTTTTAACAACTCATACCTTTTTTACCATATTTGATTTCTGGACATCGTCTATGTTGGAATATACCGAGAGTTGATGTCCTTCCATGATGTCTCTGAGTAGTTTCTGACATTGTTCCTCTGTGTGCCCTTGGTATGAGTAGTGGCTGCATATGAGAGGTTTTCATTGATGAGGCTTGCCGAACTTTCTCTTTATCTCTCGGATCTTTGACTTGAGAGTTACTGTGCTCTTAGGTATCTCTCGAGTCTTAGAATTGAGCATGGTTGTGTTCTTCGGTGGGTTGTTATACCCAATTCTGTGTCGATCTCCAAACCTCTTTCCCATTACTAGAATATCATTGAGTTTTGCTTTTCCAGAGTTCAGCTTAGTAATAGATGCTTCAGACATCTCACCTCTCTTGGTTGTTGAAATTAACTTCATATTCAACTCGTCATTCTCCTTATGGAGTTTAGCAACTTCCATACGCAACTCCTTTTATATCTACACCAGATGAGTTTTTTCTTCCTTCAGTATTTTGTTTGTATCAACTACTTGGAGCCACATAGCATACATCTTTTCGTATGTACTGTAGATTTCTTCATTACTTACAGCAAGTCCATCATCACTAGACACCTCATATGTATCTATGCTGGAACATACAATTTTGACTCTATCTGATGTGTTGGAACATCCATCTTCCGATTCATCATGAATCGTTGCTTCAAATGCCACATAGTTACTTGTCTCTTCATCTTTACTCCAAGAGGTGACATATGATTTTCCCTGTTTCTTCCGGGTATTTGCACACTCAGCCTGAATATGACCATATCCTTCACATTCTCTGCATTGAATTCGTCTAGACCGTTTTGGTTCACCATTTTGATTTTTGAAAAACTGCTGATTTCCTTGTTCAAATCTTGTCCAGCGATTACTTTCAAATTCTTGTGGTCTTGGTCTATTTCCACCAAACCTTTCCTGAGATTTCTTGTTTACTACTTTCTTCAGCATTCTTGAGAAATTTTTCGTGATAAGTGCAAGTTTTTCAAATTCATCTTCACTGTCAGATTCGAGATTGTCCTTTGATGATGATGTTTTGAAAGCCAACTCCTTTTGGACCCTTTTTGTAGTGTGTTGGAATGTCATATCATAAGTCTGAAATGATCCCGTTAATTCATCTAATCTCATGGTGGCTACATCTCTTGCTTCTTCTATTGCTGCAACCTTCATTGCAAACCTTTTATGAAGTGATCTCAAGGTATTTTCCACCAATTTCGCCTCTTTGTAGAATTTTCCAAGTTGATATGCCATATTGGAGATGTTCCTGAGTTTTCCGTTGAATACAACAATAGTGTCATCTTCCTCCATCTTGAGTTCCTCGAACTTTGTAGCCAACATCTGTAATTTAGATTCTCGAACTCGACTAGTTCCTTTATGAACAGTTTGCAGAATATCCCATACTTTCTTGGCTTGATGACATGTAGAGATGAGTTTGAACTGATTTTCATCAACTGCCGTGAAGATAGCATTTAATGCTTTTGAATTTACTAGTAAGGCCTTGGGTTCATCAGGAGTCTAAGTAGATTTGTCTTTGAGTTTCTGCTCCCTTTGACTTGAATCTCCTTCTTTCGCCTTAGAGCTTGTATTAGCATCCTCAGTAGGGTGGTTCCACTCGTTTTCAACATAGTGCAAGGCAAGTTCATCCAGTGACTTTATGAAAACTCTCATGCGTGCCTTCCAATAATTGTAGTTGTTGTCTTCCAGTAGAAATGGTCGAGACACCGAAGCTCTTCTTTGGTAGTCATGGTAAAACCGGATCACACTTTCCTTAACACAACCAAGGGAAAAATAAGTGTCCAAACTCTAATACCAAATGAAATTTGGTTTTACCGAATTTTCTTAATTATTACTAGTATGTTCCAACATAACATATCTAACCAAGTATGCAATAAAGTAAAGCATAAAAAGCACAAGACTTGGTTGCGCAGTTCGGTGAAATCCACCTACATCTTCGGGGTCTGGCCCAGTTCAGAATGAATCCACTAATTAGAAAAATACAGTACAAAGTACATCATACAAAATAATTATCTTTACTAATCAAACATGTGAATTCTGCTAGCTCCCCTAGCTATCGATCTGCCTTGATCAGACCCCTCTGACCTCGAAACTTGTCGACGCTGGATCTTCTCCTCCCAAGGAATTAAGGCATACGATTATGAACTTTGAACGACGGGTCACGTATGTTGAAACATATAGAGCTGGCTCTTTGCAAGACTCGGAAAGATGAAAATATGTGTGCAGATTTTCTCAATTAAATTTGTGTGTTTAATGCAGCCATGATGTCCCATTTTAAAGCCATGAGCAGATCGGAACTCTCCATGATTATCTCCATAATATTCCTATTCCTTATCTGCTTCTGAAGCATATCCAAATCTCATAAATAAAAAGATTTTCCTTATCACAATATCTTCCATATATTCGATAAACTCAATACCATATTTGAAGGGATTTTCCATGAACCAAATATGCTTCTACCACCGCCTAACATATTGCAGAATATTCAGATTTCCATAAATCACAAATACCATAATATTCTGTCTTTCTTCCGTAAAATCTTGTTGGCATAATTGTGGCTTGTTCGCATGTTCCAACATGGAAAGTTTTTCGTTTCCAAATATGTTCACAAATTGCCAATTAAACTATTCGATGAAAACCATTTGACTCTACAAATAGATATATAAACAATAATATTATCATATGTTATATGGCTGGATTCGTCGTAACAAGTAGTTTCTAAAAAGTAACTTTTTATTTGCCGTTATTACACGTAGTTAAACATATTAACAGTTAGACAAACTTCTTGATGAGCGTGAAAAAGAATATGTGCATTTGGACAGGCACCAACCCCACGGAAATAAAGAAATACTAGGGTGCTCATCAAATTAAAAATAATTGTGATGCAGCTTTTGATGCTAATAGCAACTCGGCTGGTAGTGGCCTAATCCTACGAAATGACGTAGGCTCTTTTGTTCGAGCAAAACATCAGAAAATTTAAGCGGATGGACCGTTGCAAGCCGAGCTTGAAGGCATGCACCAGGCGTTGCGATTAGAATGATGCAAGGGCTGATCGATCAGGATTAGAAGCTGGCCAGGAAAATTGATGAAATAAGAGAAGAGGCGAGAAGAGAAAGCAATCAGGTCGCCGGCTACCTTTCCAAATCAGCAATCAACCATGGGAATCCAACCTACCACACCTATGCAACACTGCCGGAAAACTGCATTTGTAACAAAACTATTGTCAACCTTCTTTTTCTAAGGATTGTTAAATATCTTACCCACTTTTAGTGGGTTTTTCTTTAAAAGAACTACTCCCTCCGTCCCAGCTCTATCTGCGGAGAGAGAAGCTGGAAGTTTTTTTAAGGATACAATATTTTATTGTGTTGAAGTGGGGTATCCTGAATTTGTTTAGTGTTTCATTTATTTTCGTTTAAATTAAGCCCAAGATTTGGGCATCTAATTTTTTCTGCTGGGCCAGAGCAGCCCAGCGCCCAAACACCACATTTTTGGAGGGAACTCCAAAAATGTCTTGATTTCACCAGGAGTGGTTAAAAAAATTTTGGCTCCAAAATGAAGAGCCAAGAACATGAACAGTGTCGAAAATTTTAAATTACAACAGCAACCCCACTATATTTACATTTACAATGCCCACAATCACCTTTCCAGACAAAACAAACTTTACATCTTCTTCCACATTTCCCTTTCCACAGACATGATATTCCCTCTGTCCTAATCCAACAAAAACTCCTACCAACAGAAAGTATTTTTTGTTCTATACCCTCAGGTCAAATGCAAGCAATCATCGAGCCCTACCAAGCCCTTGCGGACTGATTGCTCTCCTACTGCCAGATCTTCCCTTCATCATCGGGTATTCGAGAAAAGGGATGGGGGAGAAGAATATGACAAACCAGCAGAGGCAACATGTTGCTGAGTTCCTGTTGGACAACAGTAAGAACGGGAAGATACTTCAGGGCAAGAGAATCGAGGCAGCGATGAAGTTCAATTGCAGCCAGAGAACCATCAGTTACATCTGGTCAAGAGTCAAGCTCCAGCTTTCACTGGGTCAACCGCTGGACATGAGACATAGAATGTCCGGTCATCCGGGCTACAACAGGAAGGAAATTGATCTAGAGGCCTTAACATCAATACCTGCAACCAGCCGAAGAACAATCAGAGGGACAAGTGCATGTATGGGGATAGGGAAGAGCACATTACACCGAGCCGTGGCAGCAAAGGTTATCAAAAGCCATACAAACAGTATTAAGCCTGCACTAACATTTCAGCACAAGGTACTCAGGTTGAAATACTGCATATCTAAATTGCATAGCAACCTTCAATTCCAGCAAATGGACAATGTAATTCACATAGATGAGAAATGGTTTTACATGACTAGGCCAACTGTCCGTTACTATTTGGCACCGGGTGAGCCTGAGCCCTTAAGAACCACTCAACACAAATCCCACATTCCAAAACTCATGTTCATGTGTGCTGTTAGTAGGCCAATTTACAGCCCCGATGGTGTGTTACTATTTGATGGGAAGTATGGTGTGTTCCCTTTCATTGAGAGGGTTGCAGCCAGAAGAAACAGCATTAATCGTCCGAGGGGGGCTATGGAAACTAAGGCTGTGGAGAAGATCACTAGACTCGTGACACGTGCAAAGATCATAGATGAAATCATACCAGCAATAAAAGCACGTTGGCCACCATTCATGAGCAAGCACATTTGTATTCAACAAGATAATTGCAAGGCACACATAAAGAATTCAGATCCCGAATTCCGGGCAGTAGCTGACTCCGACGGGTTTCACATAAACCTGGTATGTCAACCAGCTAAATCACCTGATCTTAATGTGCTAGACCTCGGTTTTTTTAACTCGATACAGTCTCTACAACATGAAACCCCAACCACGACACTGGATGGGTTACTGTCGGCAGTGTACAATGCATATGACAGAGAAGATCCAGCAACAATCAATAAAGTTTTCCTCACCCATCAAGCTGCAATGATTGAAATAATCAGAGTGAAGGGATGCAACAATTACAAGTTGCCTCACATGTCAAAGGATGCACTGATAAGGAGAGGAGAACTGCCTAGGATGCTAAGTTGTGATGAGGGAATAATTCGTGAAGGCCTGGAACACCTTATCACAATTCAGGAAACTGAAGGCATGGGGGAGATGATGCAAGCCATGGGATATGAACAGCAGCAGTAAGGGATTTCAGTATGCACATTGGGTTAGACTAGGGTAACATTTTGAAAACTTGAAAACTTGTTTCTTTTGGTGTGAAAATACAAGTTTTTTTGCAACCCAAAAACTTAAGACTTGTTTCTTTTGGTGTGAAAATACAAGTTCTTTTGGTGCAGTAGCAGTTGTTTTAATGCACAGAACTGAAGTTCGCACAACATACGTCACAGCACAGCATAAATCAGCACACAAATCACAGCACAAAGCGCAGCACAGAGCGCATCACAAAGCATAACACAGAGCACAGCACAACACAAGGCACCGCACAAAATACAGCAAAAAGCTTGGCGCACAGCGCAACACAGAGCATAACACAGTGCGCTGCACAGAGCACAGAACATAGCAGAGCACATCACACATCACAAAACTCAGTACAGCCCCATACCACAGTAAATCAAACAAGAAGCACAGAACACACAAACATGAACCAGTATACTCCCTTTCTTTGCTGTTTACCAAAATGTGGAAGGGGCTTTCAAGGGGAGATATACATCTTCCTGGAGCAATCATGTGGCTCTGCAAGTCAACAAGGAAAGATCAAATTAGCAATCCAACATGGAAACAAAGAAACATTATAACAAGTTGAAGGGAAAGGACTAAACTTTTTATAATCTACCCTTTCCCTTTTCTGGCCAAGTAGTTCCCTCAGACCCGGAATTAGTATCTCAGCCACCCGAAAAGGTGTATCGATCTGATCCAAACTCAGAGGTTTCATTTCCGGCATCACGTCTAAGGGAGACCTGGACTCGGCCGGCCAGGGAAGCGCTCGAATCGAAGGGACAGAAGAGTAGTGTTCATCATCGTTTCCAGAACCAACATCAGTAATTTTTTCTCGGGCCAGACACCCGCACAGACTGCACCGCTCAGCAGATCTGGAAACAGAGGCCGCAAGGCCGTGTTTTTCTTGGTTGGTGGCGGCGCTACCAACGAACCCACCGGGAGTTATCTCTCCTCGCCGGCGATTGGCCACCGCCACCTCCAAATGTTCCGACGGAATCAAGAAAGAGGCCGCGGACCGGTCGATAGCGGTGGCGCCGCCTACAGAACCGCCGGATCTGCGACTTCGAACACCGCGCCGGCGGTTGGGCAGCGCCTCCTTCATGCGTTCTTCTCCGGCGTCAGGGCCTCCGAAGGCCGGACCATCATCCGCCGGAGAGAAACTTCCAGATCGGGAAGAGGATCCAGAATCAGAGACATAACATGCCGAACAAAACCCATCACAAGTGAACCCACAACCAACGAACTCCCCCCTTTCCATAAACAAGTCAATTTTTGGAGAGCAAGGATAAAGAGAGGGACGATCTGGAATGGGAGAAGCTGTGGAATGGGATAAGCTCAGAGGGTGAGAGGGAAGAGAAAGGGGTGGGTATCAATAATGGAGTCAGAAACAAAGCCGAATGAATAAAGTTGAGCATGCTCGCGACTTTTAACATTTTTGCCGAATCTCGATGCCATTGGGAAGAAAAATCAGAACGCGTGAAAGAGTGTAATGAAGGTGGTTGGGTAGTTGAAGGGATTTTATGATGTGGTGGGAAGGGTTAGGGTTATGTTAAATTAAATGAGAGATTTTGAAGGGTTTTGGGTTAATATGGGCTAATAAGCTTGGGTTACAAAATCAGCATTTGGGCCCAATTGGAGTAAAAAAATATTAAAAGTAGTCCATTTATGGTAATAAATGGAGTAGTGCAAAAACAGCTGGGACGTCCAAAAAAGGAAAGAGTGCAAATAGAGCTGGGACGGAGGGAGTATGAAATAACTTTTTCCAGGAGGTATAACAGTATTTCCAATGATTTGCTCTGTATTTCGGCAGGTACAATAGTTTTTCCTATAATTTCTACACTGTATTTACTCTGTATTTTCTTCTTTAAAGAGTAATTCTTTATATGATTTATTAACTTTAATTTTATTAGTATCGTAAGACTATCCCAATTATGTATTTATCTTAAAATTTTATTTTATTTAATCATAAAACAATTAAATTATAATAATACGTGGCTTTCTAAATTATTTTATGACTATAATTTTTATAAATTTGACTTTTATGTTAATATTGTCAATAAAGAAAAATTTAAATGTAGAGTTTGTGTGATATATGTTCTAATTTAATATTAATACATAAATTGTAATTATTTATGTATTATGATACATTTTAAAAAATCAAATATATAAAAACTCGTTACAGTAAAAAAAATGACATCACCCTATTTGTTATATCAAGTATGAAATATCTAACGGTTAATCGATCTAAAATAAAACGTTGTAAAGTTAATTATAATTTTTAATATTACTTTTCAGCAAACAAATTTAAAAAAATTAGTTATTTGTAATGTAGAGAGAAAATAGTGTGAAGTCAATAATGAAAAAGAAAAAACAAAGAATGAAATACAAAGTAGAAGGAAAAGGAGGAGAATAAATCTCATACCGTTTTAATAGTGCACTCTATATTTAGAGCCTACATTAAACGGTAAATTGGAGTTAAAAATTGACGTGCCATGTACTCCCTCCGTTTCTCTAATATTGAAATCACTTTTGGGGTTAGAATTTAGGAGATGCTAAATGAGTAGATGAAATTGAATTGAAAGAAGAAAAAGTAAAATGAGTGGATGTAATAACCTTAAACTTGCCATAAATAGAATGCGCCAATATTAAAAAAAATCTCAAATTAAAAAGTGTGTCACTATTAAAGAAACGGAGAGAGTAGTAAAAATTTCTGCATTTATCCTCCGTGGCACATTTCTTTTGCGTCCATTGGAGATGGCCTAAGGGCATGGGCAGTGGTGGTCTCTTAAAATTAAAAGACCGCTTAAGAGACCGAAAACCACCACAGTGGTGGTCTCTTGAGTGGTCTCTTGTTAAGAGACCACTCACCAGGCTCTTACCAAGAGCCCGGTCTGGAGACCGCACATGGGCCAGCTGAGCTGACACGCACATGGGCCGCTTTGCGCTTTTTTTTTCCATGAGTGGGCCACGTGTCCCACTCAGCCGCAATTTTTTTTTGAATTTTTTTTGCGGACACGTGTCACCCATAGATTGGGCCACGTGTCCGCAACGGTAATTTTTTGGAAAATATCAGAATTTCAAATCTAGCGGACACGTGGTCCAATCCAGGGCCGACATGTGTCCCCCAACGGCTGGATAACGGCTTTTTTTTAATGGGACACGTGTCCCATTCTGGTGGCGACACGTGTCCCAACCAAAATTTTTCAAACTTTTTTTTTATTTTCTTAAATTTCTATTTTAATTTTTATATTCCATTCTCCCACTTTTTTTGCCTATAAATATGGACCATTTCAACTCATTTCACCACACCACTTCCAATTCAAATTCTCTTACCTCACAAATTCATCTTCTATATTGTTATTCATTTTTTGTGATGGATCCACGAAGAACGTCGAAAGGCAAAGATCGGGTAATTCCAAATTCTTTCAATATGGAGAATTTTCCGCAAAATCCGAATTATCGTCCATTTCCAAATTCGGAATTTAGTGAAAATTCTCCGAACATCCCTCCCCACTTTTATTTCAATTCTCAACATTCATACATGAATTTTCAAAATCAATGCCACTCTTCCCGAAACGCATACATGAACCCTCCTTACCTGAACCACTCCCAAAATGCGAACACCCAATCGCAAAATTCGTACCATAATTTATATGGTCAAAGCTTCCATGCTCCACATCTTGATGCTATAAACGAATCGGGAGCATTTTCACCCCGAGGAGGTCGCGGTTCACCGGGTCAAAATTTTGGTGGTGAAGATGGGCGACAATATGGAAGTCACGATGTTACGGACGGTAAGCCCTATTTTAATGTGTTTTATTTCAATTATGAAGATTGTAATTTATAAATCATTTATATTGCCTTCATTTCCCTTTGGTATATTTTAAAATAAGTATACTTGAACATGCAAAATATATGTAGCTGGTATATGCATTTAGTATATGCATTTAGTATATGCATTTTAATATGCAATCTAGTATATCATTTGAACAATCAAGTACATCATTTAATATGTTCGTGTATTGAAAAATGTCATAAACATAATTTGAAAGTTAGTATATGTTTGAGATTTGTTTTGCTTTGAAAAAATGATTTATTCTTTTAGGAAATGATGTAGGTGAAGAAAATGATGAAGTTGCAATAGTGTCTGGGAGTAAGGTTACGAAGAAGAAAAGTAGCCGGGACAAATGGAGTGTAGAGGATGATAAAATCCTATGTGGCGCATGGTTCGAGCATTCCACCGACTGTGTGGTGGGTACGGGTCAAAATGCTGGTGTGTTTTGGTCTAAAATTATGCGCGATGTGAACCAGTATGCAAATTCGAACCGGTCAATGAAGTCGTACAAGTGTCGGTGGTCAAAAATGGCTCACGATATTGGCAAATACGTGGGGTGTGAAAGCAAAGCCGCGCGTCACTTCAGTCGGGGCGGGAGTGGCTCTAGCCAAGGAGATATAAAGTCATGGACGCTGAACTTGTTTGCAGATGAAAATGATGGGCAGCAATTTTTATTCTTCCATTGTTATGACGATTGCAGGAGGAACCCTAAATTCATAGCACAATATGGCCCAAAGGATACTGATGGAGAAGAATATTCACCACGGGTGCCATCAACACCCCGTAGTGGCGACGATCCTCAAGCTATGCAATATCCATCCCGGCCTATTGGTGTTAAAGCCGCTAAATGCAAGGCAAGGGGGAAAGGAAAGGCCAGGGCAAGAGCAACAAATGATGAACAATCAAAAGAATCCACTAGAATGCAGTGCGCGGCCGCAATTGAAACAGCTACAAAAAAGGTTGAAATACTTGCGGAGAGTGAAAGAGCTAAAATGGAGTACAACATATCACAGCGGGAGTTCGTTGAAAAACAATCAGAGCGGGATAAACTGATAGCTAACACTAAACTCCTTGATAGTTTGATTCAAAAGGGAGAGTTGTCCGCAGCAGAGGAAGCACTGCGAGATAAATTAATTGGGGTAGTCTACGGTGGAAATTAATTGTAATAGGTTGTTGGTAATAATTGGTCAGACTAGACCATACATTTTTCATTGGTTTTTCATTGTAATTGGTTTTCATCATTTCATTTTAATCGGTTCAATTCCCGAGTGCAATTCATGCATTCAAAGCCACAAGACCAAAATAGTGGAGTTGTCATGGACACATCCCATCCATAGTGGTGGGTTCAATTCATCATTCAAAGCCACAAGACCAAAATAGTGGAGTTGTCATGGACACATCCCATCCATAGTGGTGGGTTCAATTCATGCATTCAAAGTCACAAGACCAAAATAGTGGAGTTGTCATGGACACATCTCATCCATAGTGGTGGGTTCAATTCATGCATTCAAAGCCACAAGACCAAAATAGTGGAGTTGTCATGGACACATCCCATCCATTCACATGGATTCAATTCATCCATTCAAAGCCACAAGACCAAAATAGTGGAGTTGTCATGGACACATCCCATCCATAGTGGTGGGTTCAATTCATGCATTCAAAGCCACAAGACCAAAATAGTGGAGTTGTCATGGACACATCTCATCCATTCACATGGGTTCAATTCATCCATTCAAAGCCACAAGACCAAAATAGTGGAGTTGTCATCTATATAAATGGGTCATTTGTTTACCTTTCATTCCAACCCCTAATTTCAATTCTTCTACCAATTCCCTTCTTTATCACAACCATGACCTCTCTAATTCCCCTAACAACGATGATGAGCTTCACTTTGGAGAATCATCAAACCCATCAACCTATGATATTCCCGGTTTCCTACCTGATACCGATCCTGAGACAATGAACTTGTTCTTAAATTTGCCAGAAATGGCTAAACAATGGTACGCAGCCATTGAGGACGAGAGTGCTCAAACTTCTCCAACCTTACCAAAGAAAACCAGAAATCATATCAGAAGAGATCGTGTTCGAGCACAGGAATTTCTCCAGAGGCAATATTTTGCTCAACCTCCTGAAAGAATGTACGACGACCAACACTTTCGTCAAAGGTTTTGCATGCGGCGACCTGTATTCGAACGTATATTGGAAGATGTCACCAACCACGATCCTTATTTCAGACAAAGGCCTGATGCAACTGGTAATCAAGGATTTTCGCCACTTCACAAGTGCACGGTGGCAATGCGTCATTTGGCATATGGTTGTGGATACGACCAATTGGATGAATGCTTACAGATGGGCAAAACGATGGTTAGAGAAACGGTGTCTCATTTTGTGAATGCTATTATTGCAGTATACCGTCCAACATACCTCAGACCAACAAATCAGGAGGATATTGCTCGCCTGATGCACGTAGCTCGTGGACGTGGATTTCCAGGTATGCTTGGTAGTATTGACTGTATGCACTGGGAATGGAAAAATTGTCATGTGGGTTGGAAGGGGAAATTTCAGGGTAGGAGTGGACGTGCCCCAATAATTTTGGAAGCAGTCGCCTCCTACGATACATGGATATGGCATGCATTTTTTGGTATGGCAGGGTCAAATAATGATATCAACGTCCTAGACAAGTCACCATTGTTTGATGACGTATGTGAGGGGAGAGCTCCACGTTTTCCTTACGAAGTCAATGGTCGCAGCTACGATCAAGGATTCTATCTTACAGATAGAATCTATCCTAAGTGGGCGACCTTCATGCCAGCATATACGGCTCCAAATGACCCCAAGAAACAACTCTTCACAAAGCGTCAAGAAAGTTACCGGAAAGACGTCGAACGTGCTTTCGGTATTTTACAAGCTAGGTTTTCCGTGATTCGTAACCCAGCCCGATACTGGAATGTCGAAACGTTGGGCAATATTATGATAGCTTGTATCATACTGCACAACATGATAGTCAAAGATGAAAGAGACACATATGGGTTGCAAGTTCAACCAAGTGATTATGACCAAATCGGCGACTTTCCTTGGCATTATAACGCCGAGCGGCATGCTGATCTTCCGACTTTCAGGCAAAATTGGAGGGATGTGCGCAATAGAGCTAAACATGACCAGTTGAAAAACGACCTTACGGAACATCTTTACCAGCATTTGGGTGGTCAAGATTAAGATGACGATAGAGTTTCGTCATCCATGTTTTTTTGGCCAAACTAGATCAATATTTATTTTTTACCTATTTTTAATAATTGGTCGGATTAGACCAATATTTTGATTTTCAAATTGTAATATTGGGTTGGAGTAGATCAATATTTTATTAAGTATTTAAAGTTATTTTTATAGTTGTTATAATTAGTTTCGCGTACTTTTTATGTTTTCCATTTTATTTTATAGAAAAAACGAATTCTCATAATATTTATTTATTTAATCTCGTTTTAATAGTTTCTTCAAAAAAAATTGAAATTCATTTTATTTTTTACACTGAAGCATCGTATTGACAAGAACGAGAAGAATACATTATTTAACATATTTTTAAAAAATGAATTTAAATTTATATATTTAAAAATTATATTAAAATAATATGGAAACGAATTTAAATTTAAAAACGAATTTAAATTTAAATTTAAAAACGAATTTAAATTTAAAAATGAATTTAAATTTAAATATTTAAACTTATTTTTGGTGGACAAATTTATTTAAAATAATATGTAATGGTCAAATTAATGAGTAGGATAGAGAAAATCAAGTGGGTTCCATGAATAGTGTACAGTGGTCTCTTAACCATCGTGGAAAAAAAAAAGTTGTCTCTTAAGTGGTCTCTTAAACTAAGGTGGAAGAGAGAGAAGAGAAAAATAATATATTTAATTGGTAAGAGACTCTACCACTGCCCATGGCCTAAGCAGTGAATATGCATAAGATTGTTGTGCGTTTTCTTTTTCAAACTTATAAAACAAGATTATAATACGTTTAATTACATGTGTTTGCCAAGAAGGAGAAAACGGAGAGCCTTATCAGAAAACGGAGTACTCCGTATGTCATTATTTTTATTTAATATTATCTTGAATATTAACGCTGCACCTGGACATGATCACTTCATCAATGTGTACTATTTAGGCTGTGTAGAGCGGTGCTTAGAAGTAAAACTGACTTATTTTAAAAGTAAGGGTAGACCATCTTTTGTTTTTCTCCCAAAAATAGCTTCTGCATTTAAAAGAAACTATTTTTTGACACTTTACCAAACACAAATAAGTGCTTAGCTTATAACCACAAAAGGTTAAAAGATCTATCAAACAGAGCTTTAGCCATCAAAGAAAGGGTAGAAAGTCGAGTGCAACCAAAGACCGCTGCCATCTTCACTTGTAAAATTTACTTTCTCCAATCACAAACATTGATTCATCTACTTTTGTCACTTGAATTTAGGTAATATATAATAAATGATGAAAAATATATCAAAAGAGTAAAAAGTAATTTAATAGGATGAAAATAATTTAAAATTTATTAAAAAGTAAAAAGTAATTTAATAGGATGAAAATAATTTAAAATTTATTAAAAAGTAAAGAAGTCATCATTAAAAAATCATGTCAAAAAATAAAGCGAGTCATAGCTGGAGAACTCAAGGAAGTATAAGCAACCAAATTTAAAATGTAACCAAGTTACCAACTGATAAAGCCGACAACTATGGTTGATTTGGTATTTAACTCTATATTAGACAAACGTATGGATATCTCCAAAACTTGCTGAGCATGAAATAAATTTTCACATAATATAGACATTGAAAATTTAACATGTGCTACTCACTCGGTACTATCCCAAATTACCCACCTACTTTATGACACTATTTTTCATTTAAGTTTGACTGTATATTTGAATAAATATGTAAAAAATAATACAATTATATGTGATATTGTTGAATTCATCGTAACAAATAGTTTCTAAAAAGCAACTTTTTATTTTCTATTATATAAGTAACTAAACATATTAACGGTCAAACATGTGTCACAGACGGTGTACAATGATTGAGCTGTAATTTGGGCTGAGATGGAGTGAGTATTTTATTTATATTTATAGAGGACTATTGAGGAAAAGAAATATTTTTATAAATATTACTTGTAATTAGATTAAGTATTCTTTTCCTCATTTACTTAGCACTATTGTAACACAATATAATGTACCCCAGAGCATGAATACACACATAGATTATTACTCTTATTTTCTACATGGTATCAGATTCTAAAATTCTGAGAGCTAAAATCCTAAATTTCCATCCTATATTTTCCGCAAATGTCGCTGCTGCCGCCCGCGCGTGACCTCTATGTGTCGCCGATCAGAGCTGCCTTTCCGTTGTTATTATTATTAAAAAAAAGATTTGGCGTCGATACTCTGCTCTCCGATCAGTTACCACCGGCGCTAGCTTTGCTTCAATTACTGCAGTCGACGAGCCTTAGTCTTTTGCGCCACCGACCAGCTTCTTCGCCATGCTCGACCAGATTCTCGTCGGTATCTACCCTCCTTTCCGGCAAGCTCGGCCAGATCCTCGTCAGTGTCAACCCTCTTTCCAGCTAGCTCGATTGCTTCAATTTCCAGTGTGCTACTCCATCCGGTGATTACTGCTATTCCATTAGGAAAGTGCTGCTCCGCCCAGCCTCTCACTGAGAATGACAAAGACGCGTGTGAGATTCACGAGCTCGACCTACCAAAAGCGCGTGAAGTCACACACATTTGAAGAAACAAGTCTTCCCCTTCCAGAAATGCGTGTTTCCACGCGCTACTACATGGACACGAGAATCTGCTGCCGTGTTTTCTTCTTTGGTTGATATCCCTTGCTTGATCTCTCTTTAAAAGTTTTTAAAAATTTATTTATTGAACAAAAGAAATTATGTTATGGCTCTTTTCGCCGGCGCAGTGAAGTTGCCACAAGGGTTTGCAGGGGCTGCCTCCTCCGGCATCCCTACTCGATCTAATTTTGGTCCTGCTTTGTCTAATGACCAATGGAGTACGACCATACATTTATTTAATCATTTTAATTATTTATTTGACCATGAGTCAGGTAAGTTTATTCTACCCCGGATTCTTAATTCGGGGGCCTCATATCACATGACTGGTGACAAAGGTTCTCTTACTGCAATTACTACTATTGTTGATTCTATGAATGCTATACTGCCAAATGAATCTGTGTCATGTGCTACACAATATGGTTCTATTTTCTTTGGTGATATCACCCTTACTCATGTGCTCTACATACATATTTTGTGATGCCATTTATTATCATATTCTAGATTGTTATCTGCCTTAATATGTCTAGCTTTGTTTACTGAAAATTATTACATTTACAAAAAATCAGTACGAGAACTGTGATTGGCGTGGGTGAACAATAAGGGGGGTTTATTGGCTTCGTCTGTTGGATACTCGCGTTCGCCCTTATAACCCGCAGTCTATTCCAATAGTTGCTTCAGTTTTTTCATCCGATTAATGACATAAACATTTTGGTAATCCATCATCTACAGTGTTGTCTTCTGTTCCTACTCTTGATTTTAGCACAAATAATACTTCTATATCTTGCTCTGTGTGTCATAGAGCAAAGCAGACCAGACATAGTTTTCCTTTGCGCTCTTCAAATGCTAGCTCTTTGTTTGAATTGATACATTGTGATGTTTGGGGGCCTTATAGCTCACATTCTTCTTGCATTTTATTTTTTAAACTATAGTTGATGATTATTCCCGAACTGTTTGTGTTTATTTATTAGTGGCTAAGTCAGATGAAGCCTCTAGATTAGTAGAGTTTTGTGCTTTGATCAAGAACTAGTTTGGGCGTACCATTCGTCGTGTTCGTGCTGATAATGGTACAAAATTTCTACCCTTGCAATCTTATTTTTCTCAATCTGGCATCATCTTTGAGACCTCTATGGTTGATACACCACAACAAAATGGTCGTGTGGAGCGCAAACATTGCCATTTTTTAAATGTGGCTCGAGCTTTACACTTTCAAGCTAATCTGCCTATTGATTTTTGGGGAGAATGTGTTCTTACTGCTGCATTTTTTATTAACCAGACACCAACGAAGCAACTAAACGGACGCACACCATTTGAGTTACTTTGTGGACGCACTCGAAACTACAAACTTTTGCGAGTGTTTGGATGCCTGTGCTATGCCTCTTACATTCCCAGATACCGTGACAAGTTTGCTCCAAGAGGTAGACAATGCGTTTCCCTTGGGTATCCTGCTGGCAAGAAAGGCCATTGCCTTTATGATTTAGAATCTTTCACCTTCTTTAACAGTTGTGATGCTGACTTTTATGAAGACCAATTTCCGTTTGTTGTGCCATTTGTACATGTTCAGATAGTATAGTCACAAATCGACATCGGGTTTGATGATTCTCTGCCATCTGTTCCAACAGTGACTACCAACGGCTATACCACATTACCGCTGACATCACCTCCGCTGATGCCAGAAGCTTGGCTTGACCAACCACCGCATGTTGTGGTTCTTAACACTAATTGTTGGCCAACATTGTCGTCGACCACTTTGCCGCATGACCCAGCCACCGAAATCGAACGCTGGCCAGCTCTTCCGCCAGTGCAGCCGGCCGCTCCGCCGCCTGAAGCGGCTTATTCACCACTTGTCGTGCCTGTTCCACTGCCAGAATTGCCGCTAACTCTATCTCCGATGCCGCCTCTTACCGCCGACTTACCTCATTCCCGACATAGTACTCGCGATCGTCGATCTCTTGATTATTTGTATGATTATGTCAGCTGTTAACCCCTCTCCTCCCCCACTGCTACAATCACTCATGCCCCATTACTATCCTCAGGTGTTCTCTATCCTTTAACTGATTCTGTAAATCGGGATAAATTTTCTTGTATGCATTCTAGATTTTTGGGTGTAGTAACTTGTAAATTTTTGGATGTTCACAATGTTTTTCTACACGGTGATCTTCTTGAAGAGGTGTTCATGTGCCCTCCTCCTTGCTATACGGCACCCCCTGGCATGGTTTGTCGACTTAAGAAATCTCTTAATGGGATGTGACGAGATCCTCACAACTGGTTTGCCAAGTTGGCTCAAGCTCTACACGTATTTGGCTTTGTTCAGAGTATTTTTTGTTTACTCTCGTGCTTCGATTTCTTTGCATGTGCTGGTTTATGTGGATGATTTGGTGATTGTTGGTTGTTCTTCATCGCTCATCTCTGAATTCAACAAATACTAGAGCTCTTGTTTGCACATGAAGGATCTTGGTGCACTTAAGTATTTCTTGGGTATAGAGATTTCTAGAAGACCAGATGATATGTTTCTTTCACAAAGGAAATAGGCCCTTGACATTTTATCAGATACTAGTTTGTTGGCTGCAAAACCGGCAGACTTTCCGATGGAGCAACAACATGACCTTGCACTTGTGGATGAGCCACTTTACGACAATCCAGAGAAGTATCGGTGTCTAGTAGGTCGTCTCATTTACCTTACCATTAAACGTCCAAAGCTTAGTTACTCGGTGCATACACTTGCTCAGTTATGAAGTCACCCTGTGTTCCTCACTGGCAGGCTGCACTGCGGGTTCTACACTACTTGAAAAGTCATCTTAGTCAAGGTTTTTTTTTCTCTTTTCACGTAGTTCTTTACAGTTGACTACTTTATGTGATTCTGATTGGGCTGCTTGCCGAATCACACGACGTTCACTTTCTGGTTATTTTGTGATGATTGGTGATTCTATGGTTTCATGGAAGACCAAGAAACAACCTACAGTTTCTCGTTCTTCTGCTGAAGCGGAGTATCGTGCCATGAAAGTTACTTGTGAGTTATTATGGCTTAAGTCTTTGCTTCAGGACTTAGGTGTTGTGCATTCTGCCCCTATGTAACTGTTTTGCGATAGTCAGTCAGCTTTTCATATTGCTGCTAATCATGCCTTTCATGAACGTACGAAGCACATAAAGGTTGACTATAATTTTGTCAGAGATTTGGTACAGTCTGGTACTATTGTTACTCATTATATCTGCACTTCTGATCAGCCTGTGGACTTGTTCACGAAAGCTCTTGGACGCAACCAGTTTGAACTACTATTTGGCAAGTTGGGCATTCTCGGTCTACATGTTCCAACTTGAGGAGGAGTATTGAGGAAAAGAAATATTTTATGAATATTACTTGTAATTAGATTAAGTACCATTTTCCTCATTTACTTAGGACTCTTGTAACACTTTAAAATGTAACCCAGAACATAAATACACACACATATTATTACCATTATTTTCTACAAGGACATATCTTGATAGGTGGTGGTGCGTCGTTCAATTATGGACAATACATTATATTTTCTTACTTATACATTATATTTGTTAAGTTAAATATTAAAATTTTAAATTTAAATAAGGTATTTTAAAGTGAAATACTGTACCTTTTTATATGATATTTATTTTTTATGTTTACATTCAAACACACCTTCTTACATGTTTTAACTTATAAGATATAATATTTAAATTTTAAAATAAAATTTTTTAAGTTAAAAGTAATACACCTCCCATTTCCTATTGTTTAAAATTCGTACTCTCTTCGTCCGAGCGTAAGGTTTATATAATCTTTTTGCATGGGTATTTAATGTGGCAGAAAAAGCGAGAGATTAAAATGATCCGGCTAAATTAATTTAAGTCCAAATAAGAAAATAGGAACGTTTGGTTGTGACAACTAAATATGAAAAGTAGGAACCTTACTCAGGATGTAGGGAGTATAACTTTTGATTATCTAGTCGCAAAATGATAGTTTAGCTACCAACTTTTTGGCATCATTATAGTTTTTGTTAATTTTTCAACACCACGTTCCAAAATTTTTACATATAATTGTGAAATGTACTCAATCGATCCCTTTACCGGACATAACTTGTTTTAGTGAAGTTAACATACCATTCAACAGTTACAAAGATATAAAATTTTATAGTTCTAAAACTTTTGAGTTTAAGGCAAAGTTTTGGAAAAGACCGTATTTTCATAAGCTTATGGAAAATTGGAGTTTAATTAGAATTTTAAAAGGTAAAATATTTTAGTTGCAATATTAAAATTTTATTATACAATGTGCAGTAGTAATAAAGTTTATGACTCGATCAATACAACCCAAAAATCTTATCTTCATTTCTTCTAATTGCAGTTTAAACCTTGATCTTTCCATGATTTATGGAAAAAACGTCTTTCAAGAGACAGACTCGGGGTTAAATTAAAGTTTTTCAAAACTTACTTTTTCTATTTTTCCCCACCGCCTCCTTATCAGGCCATTTTCCAATCACCACTAATCATATCATACTCATCATCTTTTCTGTTGTCCTTATTTTTCTTGTTTTCTGCTTTCCAGTAGTGGCACTATCACCGTTAGAAATGTTAACTCAATATTGATTCACCAAAACCAGCTAAGACCATCTCACCATAACTTATGGTGAGACAAGTGATTGAGTAAAGCTTTAAAAAATACAGAAAGTACCTCACGTCATCTCTTATATTTAAATAATTGTACTTAGACTCTCGGTTTCATCATCAGATTGAGTGAAACCGTCTCACTCAATTCTTTGTATATATAATAATATGAGAATGTTTTAGCCATAATGTTTTTTCTAAAGCAAAAGGCAACGTGTTAAGGAAATAGAAAGCATTTCCTTGTAGGAAAAGTTATAAATGGTAGTTATCTTATATAATTAGTTATAAATGATAATATCCTTAAATGTTAAGGAAATAGAAACTCTTTACTTGTAGGAAATGTTATAGATGTTAGTTATCTTATATAATTAGTTTCCTTATAAAATTAGTTATAAATGATAATTTCATTATAAGACTATATTATGATGCACTGATATAACTTCAGTGACACATCTCATAGGTATTGAGGATTACAATATATAGGGCTACAAACTAAAATCTAATAGGAATATGATTCTAAGTATATAAAGAAATTACTATTTATAACTAATTTTATAAGAAAACTAATTCTATAAGATAACTACCATCTATAACATTTCCTACAAGGAAAGAGTTTCTATTTTCTTAACACCCTTCCTCAAGTTGGAGTATGATAACACAAGAATGTCCAACTTGCGAATAAGATTATGAAATTGCTAATCATAAAAAAAAAATTGGTAGAAATGGGTAGAAGTAAATTCAGTAGCACTAGAAGTAATCAGTAACGACAACGACGACATCAGTAGAACGATATTGTAGGCTGCGACGTTAGATTTGGAATTCGGCATGTTGGAAATCGGTAGAAATCAGTCGGCAGTTACATTGAGGGACTGATCGATGGGCTACGGTAGTAGATAGCGGCAAGGATCGGACGATGACAACAATAAAACGGCAATAAAAGTCAGGTGGTGACGACATAAATCTGTAGTGGCTACGACAACAGATAGTGACGGGTAGTGATGAGAAGGGAGTTGACTCCGGTCTTCAAGATTCAGATTCAAAGGTAGACATCTTAGTAGATTAGATTTGCAGTAGCAGTGGCAGATCGAATCAGATCAGCGACTAACCAGGTCAAGGCGCGACATCACATGGAGCAAGCGGCGACACGTGAAGCATTGGTAAAATCACTGACAGGTCGGCGACACGGCAGCTAGTGAACAACGAAGACGGCGGTCGGAGATCTGCAATGGTCGGTGAGCTACCTACGGCGGAGATGGCGGCACGTAGAAGCAACGCACGGACGTCCAGCGGCGGTCAGAAGCTCGGAAAACTAGCAGCGGAAATTTTCTTTGGGTTTCAGGATTTTAACCTCTGATACAATGAAAAAATACAATATACTTTTTTATGGTGCACGGATATCACATCAATAACACATCTCTTAAGTATTGAGGATGACAATATATATGGCTACAAACTAAAATCTAATAGGAATATGATTCTAAGTCTATAAGGAAATTATCATTTATAACTAATTATATTAAAAAACTAATTCTATAAGATAACTACCATTTATAATTTTTTTTTAAAAAAAAGTTTCTATTTTTTTAACCCAACCAAACATATAATTTCCCATAACCATGGTACCAAAATTGCTTTCTCGATTATCTAGTAGTACTTAGAATCATAGTGCAAACTTGAAACGCCGATAGACCTATTTGATAAGTGACCTCCATTCCCATATATTTAGTTAATAGAAAGGTGGTTATATAACTCTATCTAATTTATTTATGAGTGCGTCTTTTGAAAGACGGTCTTTCCATAAGTCATGGAAAGATCAAGGTTTAAAGTGTAAATTTTATAACTACTGCATGTTGCATACTAAATTTTTAATGTTGCAACTAACACCTTTTACCTTTTATTATTCGAATTAAACTCCATCTTTCCATAAGCCTATGGAAAGACCGTCTTTCCCAAGACTTTGCCACTTATATAAGTGTCAATATAACTTTTTGTTAATTGAAAGTACTAATATAATCCTAGATAATTTACGTAAGTGTAAATATACTCATTTCCACAATTTGAAGCTGGATTTAATTAAAAAGACGTTTTTCCCATCAAGTAGATGGGTTATATTGTATATATCCCTTTAGTCAATTTCCTTTTGGTTTCAGTTAGAACAGGAAGCCATTTGATTTGCACTGCAGTCTATAAATAGCAGGGAAACTGCCATTCATTTCCGTGTTCATCCTTCCCAACAATAACGAACACAACAATCCCTCCTTTTCCCTCCAATATCATCACTTCTTCACACACATTTGAAATCCATTACGAACAGTAAATATAAGATCGTGAGGCAAATCAAACCCCCATCCCTCTCTCTCACAAACACTTTTCACATATTATGTGATCGGACATTATGGGGAGACGGGGACGACCGGAGGAAGAAGGGGGGAGCTCGAACGGCGGCCATGGCGAATACGAGGTCGAGGATCTGAAGGATAAGATTCAGTCTTCACTCGGGAGCCGTTTCGCGTTGATTAAGTCGGACTTGGGACTCGACGGCTCCGGCAACCGCCGCCGGTTTAGCAGGGGAAATGTTCTCAACGACCTCTCTCACGGCTACATTGATCCTGATACCAACAGGTCCGGCGAGTTATTGTGTGTGTGCGCGTGTTTAATTTGTTTACGTTACCGCTTTAACTAATGTCTGCTCTTAGCTGTTCATTGTTGATCGATCAACGTCTTCCTGAGTTTGCGGGTAATTCCGTGATGGAGTTCACATCGACTGTCACAAGAATTTGATGATTAGTCACTAAATACCCTACTAATTTGGGTTTATGGGATGGAATCATCTCTAGTTATTTATTAAATATGGTGATTTCTGGTTTTTAAAATAAAATTTCCAGAAAAATATATTAGTAGTACATCTATGATTGTGAAACGTGGCAGGGGAGGTGTGATGGTTGGTCCCTTCTTTTGAAATCTGGCCATTTTTCGCTGGGAGGAAAATGACAAGATGAACATGGATTGGATTTTTCACGTTGACTTTTAGGATTTTGATTCAGAAAATTACAATATCTTTCACAGTGATTGCATAGATACATTTGCAGTAGAGGTCGAATCTTGTTCCCGCTGTGATTGAAATATGGTGACATTAACACAATATTGTGGGTTTGATCAGTATCACTATAAGAAGAAGAGGGAAAATTTTTATTGGGGACCATTTATAATTTTAGCAATTTATTATATTTTATTTTTCGTTTTGTTGCTGGGTAATAACTGAGTTGCATCTTGTCTTCGATTAGGTAAGCCTTAGGTCTTTATTGGTTTCTGGAAGTTTTTTTTGAAGTTTGAAATGGTTATCATCGGTGATGTTTGAGAATCCAACCCTTTTAAATTAAATAGATTGGCAAAAAATCTACGTTTTGAGTGGTCTTTATAATATGATATGAGATAATCTCATTTACACATAGACACTAAACATAAAAATATAAACTATTCCCTTTGTGGCACTAAAGATGACACTCCCTCCAGTTTTTTTTATATTGGAACCCTTTTCTTTTTGGGATGATTTTTTTATATTGGCACATTCCTCTTTTGACAAATTCTAAATTATTTTCATCCACAAAACTTACCTTTTGTTTTCCCAATTCAACCTACACCACTTATTTTACTTTTTGAAAAAATTGGTACCATTTCAAAGAGGGACAATATTTAGAGATAGGAGGGAGTATGTGAAAGTAGCATTTCTTAAGTACAAGTGTGTAGTTTTGTTTTAATTTATTTTAAAAGGCAGAAAGTGTAAAAGTTTAGGATATGGGATACTGTGATTTGTGATTGTGAGTGGTTGGAAAAGGGAAACACTTTGAGGTGTATTTCTTGTGAAAGTCCACTTGTGGTAGTATTAATAGGATGATTAGAGAAAAGGGAGCCACATCCTTCTTATGAAACCACACATCATCAGAGCACCTTGCTGTTTTCCACCCACACTGCATAATTAGGTTGGTCATCAGGCCATGCATGCATTCCCAATATGTATTTATTTAGGTTGTATCCCCTCCATCCCAACTCAAACTGCACACTTTTCTTATTGGTTTGGTGTCAAGATGTACACTTTGAAAAAGAGACACTGGTGAAAGATATGCTTTATGAGAATATAAACGAAACTGTGTGTCTCAATCGAAGAGGACAAGATATAGGGGGATAAAGCCTTAAAGATGCATCAATCAAATAGAGTTAAAACTCATGTTAGATAGACTAGTGTCTGGTTCATACTTTCCTTGCATATATAGTAAACAAGTCCTTCTATAATCTGGAAAGAAGCAATCTTAGATGTAGTTGAAAAGGAATATGATGACAGTAATAGATTTCTTTTCAGCTTGATTGGCATATGGAATTTAATGGAAACATTTATATAAATTCACTCTTCATATTTAGTACATGAACTTGATCCATATATTTCAGAAATGAATATATGTTACCTCGTTTCAAAGTTGAGGATTAAGAAATTCGTGAACCTCAATCTAACTGAACCATTAAACTGCCAAATGAAAGAAGAAATTTTTTTTACAGTAAGTTCTTTATGATTGACATGAAGTATTTTCATGAGGTAAACATCTTTCTGCCTGATAAAATGCAGGTGGTATCGGACATGGGAAAAGTTCATACTCGTATGGGCACTCTATTCTTCAATTTTTACCCCTTTGGAGTTCGGATTCTTCAGGGGAATGCCAAAGAACATCTTCCTGTTGGATATTGTTGGTCAAGTTGTTTTCTTTATTGACATTATTCTGCAATTCTTTGTGGCTTATGTCGATAGTCATACCTATGTACTGGTTAAAAAGCGAAATCTAATCGCCATTAGGTTAGTTTTTCTTCCTAGAAAATATCTGAAATATTAGACACGATTCTTTCGTCTAACCTTTAAATCCGCTGCTTTCTCATAGGTATATAAAATCCCACTTTGTAATTGACCTTCTTGGTTGCATGCCTTGGGATGTTATCTACAAGGTCAGATACTTCTCCTGTGAATTCACCCTTTTTCTGTTCATTGTTCCATTTAATATGTGCTGGTTATTTCTGCTACAAAATAGCTAGCTGTTGTATTTGGTTGGTACTGCCAGATTCTTTTAGGGGGATGAATTAAGGAATTCATTAAATGCTAGAACAGCTTCAGTTTTTGTCTACGCCTTGTAGCATAATGGAAGCATAAATCCATCTACTGCATGCACAGTTTTTACTCATGTTCCATTGGCCATTGCCATGATTACTATTTTACTATATTATCTTTGCTGGATTTCTGATGCTTCATGTTGCGAATATCTATAACTAGGTTGCTGGCAATCAAGAAGTGATCAGATACCTTCTCTGGATTAGGATGAGTAGACTGCGGAAGCTGACCAAGTTTTTTCAGAATATGGAGAAAGATATAAGGATCAACTATCTATTTACTAGGATTGTGAAGCTTATTTTTGTAGAGGTATATTGTACACATACAGCAGCCTGCATATTCTACTATCTAGCCACCACTCTCCCCCAAGAGAAAGAAGGCTACACCTGGATTGGGAGTCTGAAGTTGGGTGACTATAGCTATTCAAACTTTAGAGAGATTGATCTTTGGACGCGGTACATAACCTCCATGTACTTTGCGATTGTCACCATGGCAACTGTTGGTCAGTGCTTTTGTTTCATTTCATCGTCACACATGAAGCTACTTCGTGGTGTTTGGCTTCATGCCTTTGATCTCCATTTTGTGATGGCTTTGCACCTGATAACCTTCTTCTGGCTGGACTTGTACAGGTTATGGAGATATACATGCCGTCAACGTGAGGGAGATGATCTTTGTTATGATCTATGTTTCGTTTGACATGATTCTTGGTGCTTACTTGATCGGTAACATGACAGCCTTGATTGTGAAAGGATCAAACACAGAAAGATATAGGGATAAAATGACCGACATCATGAAGTACATGAACAGAAATAAACTTGGGAAAGACGTCCGAAACCAAATAAAAGGTCACTTGCGCTTAAAGTATGAGAGGACCTACACAAATTCTGTTGTACTCCAGGATGTTCCAATCTCCATCCGTGCTAAGGTTTCAAAACTGCAGATCTATTTTTCTTATCTTGGCATTTGATGTATGGTTTAGATTTACTGCAATGTGATAATCTATTTTTTGCATCAGTATCGATCATATACTAGTATCTGATTTCAGAAACTATCACTTGACTGCAGATTTCACAGCGGTTATACAAGGAGTTCATAGAAAGTATTGATCTTTTCAAAGGATGTTCTGCAGAATTTGTCAATCAAATTGTAAGTTGTTTATGCCAATGCCTTCATCATATTACTTTCAGAAATCTATCAGCGACATTATGAAAGTAATGTGTATTGTCATATCATCTTTCAGGTAATTAGACTGGAAGAGGAATTCTTCTTTCCAGGAGATGTAATCATGGAGCAAGGAAATGCAGTCGACCAGATATATTTCGTCAAAGAGGGTCTTCTGGTACACTGTTTATCTTCTTGTATATCTATTTTTTTTAAGTACTAAAATGCCTTGTTTTCCAATAAAGGAGATCATTAAGTAAACAATGCTTTTCAATATTTTGAGGCTAGTTATACCTCCTAGCATAATATGTCTGATTTACCTTCCAACAATCCTTTTGTCTACTTGCAGCATCTTTTGAATATTTAGGACCAAAAAATCACCTCTAGTATCAAGCTGAACTCTTAACAGAAGTTTTGTGAAGTGTGGCTGGGAAGCCCTGCAATTTACAAATTTTGACAGTTGTTTTCTACAGGAGGAGATCAAAGATGAGATGGATGAATCAATATCACATTTAAATCCTGGAGATGCCGTTGGGATTATTGCTATACTCTGCAACATTCCCCAGCCAAAAACTATTCGTGTAGGCCAGTTATGTGTACTTCTGCGCATTGATAAGCAGGCATTTTCCAACATTCTCGAGGTTTATTTTCATGATGGCAGGAGAATCCTTTCTAACTTATTAGAGGTAATTTGACTATTTGATCATTAATACTTCACATTTCATGCTTTTTATTTCTATTGGCCCTGTTCTTCTTTTAAACCGTTAGCTCATCAGTTTACTATTTGCGTGGTGTCTAAAATTCTGCGGAGACAGGGGAAGGAATCTGCTTTTGTTATTAAGCAACAGGAAAATGATATTGGATCTCATATTGCGAAGCAAGAAGTCGAACTGGCTTTAAGGGTAAATTGTGCTGCTCATTACGGTGATCTGCAGCAGTTGAAAAATCTGGTTCAAGCTGGGGCTGATCCGAACAGAAAAGATTATGATGGAAGATCACCCTTGGTACATTTTCATTTATCACATCGTACATTCATACATAAATTTAGATATTGTTGCGACTTGGTCTCATTTGGTCTTAGTATTGCTTATGCAAAAATGCTAAGCAGAATGTTGTTTCTGAAGTTGCCTGAGTATACCATATTTTGTTTGTTTCTTCTGTCACCAGCATCTCGCAGCATCAAGAGGTCACGAGGATATTGTGCAATTCCTTATCCAAGATGGATTAGACGTAAATGTTGCAGGTAATGTTCCAATATAGACTTTTCAATTGCTTGCCTTGATATTTGTGTTCTTAAAGCATTAGTCATACTAATATATGCATAATGGCAATAGATAACTTTGGCAACACACCACTATTGGAGGCCATTAAGAATGGACATGAAAATGTTGCTTCATTACTCGCCAGTGAAGGAGCATCATTACAGATTGAAAATGCTGGTAGCTTTTTATCTTCGGTTGTTCTCCAAGGTGATTCGGAATTTCTACGAAGGTTGCTGTCCTGGGGCATTGATCCCAATTCCCGAGATTATGATGAAAGAACTCCACTCCATGTAGCTGCTTCTCTGGGATTGCTCGTGATGGCCACACTTCTTTTGGATGCAGGAGCTAGTGTGTTCTCAAAGGACAGGTGCACATTACTGATATGTAGCCCTTCTGAATAGACATTAACCTGCTTCTAAATTTATCAATACTTTTCAGCATTAACTTCTTAAAATTTTCTTTCCCTGGCAATGTCATTCCATTCATTAGAATGGAAATTGTGCGGGGAAATCTAAATCTTGAACTACTGTAAAACCTTAAACTTTCTTGACATACAATGTTTACTTTAACTTGCTGTTTGACAAGCAACGAAGAGCTCACTGTTTTTGGTTGATTTTTCATATACAGATGGGGAAACACTCCACTTGATGAAGCGCTAATCTCTCGAAACAAGAAAATGGCGAGTCTCCTAGAAGCAGCAAAACCGCATCAGTCATCTGAAGAATCTCCCAAGCCTGTTGATCATTCTGACGATATTACAGGTATGCAAAGGCAACAAGTTAGTTTATATGAATTATCATCTCTCTGTAAATGACATATTGCGAGAGGGAAAGCTGAACTCCAATGGTATGTGATAACAGATAAAAGGCGACCAATAAAATGCACAGTTTTCCCTTATCTTCCATGGGAATCTAAGGATACTAGAAAATGTGGAGTTGTGCTGTGGGTTCCTAGCTCAACAGAAGAGTTGATTCAAGAAGCATCAGTGCAATTGAATTTTTCATCATGCTCTTGTATATTGTCAGAAGATGCAGGTAAAATTATCGATGTGAAGATGATCAGTGATGGCCAGAAGTTGTACATGATGAGGGATACAGATTAGAGTTTCAACCTATGTTATATACTATTGTTAAACTTCTAGCTAGCTTTGTACAAAAATAAATGCTCATTTAGGCTTCAGTGCGCTACAAAAGTCTTTGGTCTAACTTTTTGCCTCGCTCTTGATGCGAAACTCGAGGCCTGCACTCGGACTTCAGGCACTGTCATGAGCCCAACTCGAAGGAACCTCCAAAATGCTGTCTTCTGATTGCGATTTCTGAATCGCAACCCGCGTGATATCTTGGAAAATCGAATTTGAGCCTTTCCACTTTGGTGTGTAACTAGGACCAACTCCTGAACTTTAGGTCTTGGCTTGTTTTTGTGCACGGTTCTTGATGGCTGGTTGCTGTTTGTGCTACTGCTTCTGCGGGTTACACAAGTGAAGCCAACTGAATAAGAAGTATTTTCGGCACTCTCAAAACTAATTCCCATAGGCAGAATGTGGCCTTGGAAGAAGACTTTATCAGCAATGCAGATGTCGAATTCTTTCGGGAGCGATTCATTACAGGGCCAGAAGCTGAATTCTTCAGAATCCAGAATCTGTTCAGGAGTTTGATCGCATTCTTCTTTGATTGCCTGGTGATGGCTTCCTGATTCTTCACTGAAAGACGCACATTCTTCGTCGTCTTGTTCTTCTTCCTCCATATTGTTCATGGAATCATTGGAATGCTTCAAATAATCATCAATGGCCATTTTTACCTGCCAAAATCCAAGGCAAGTGTTATACCCTACTTATAAAGGGGTTTGTTACTTTTAAGTTTTAACAGGCTATATAACACGCCAATTGCTGGGATATAAACAGATTAAATGGATAGTAAATTATTTTCAACTGTTTGCCAAGAAGAAGATTGACAGAGAAATCTTACCGCAGTGTTGGAAGAAGGAATATCTTCAGCAGGAGTTATGTCTTCTGTGATTATTCTTGGATTTGAGTGAAAATTATCAGAGCCTTTTTCAGAATATCTGCCCTTAACTTTCTTAATGCATGAGAAAAAAGTTCTGAACAACCACCGTTTTACTCTGCCCATATTATAATTTCCAGAATGAGATGAACACGAAACAATGTGATTAAAGAGAAAAACTGATGGAAATGTTCGACTCTGCATATGAATTGGGGGAACTTGAAACTCTGCATGTGAACTTTATTAAGGGAATGTTCGACTTAATTGGTAATAGCCGATTCTGTAGGATTACATTGGTGTTTCCATTGGTTATTTTTGGACTTCCTCTATACGTGTTCTTTTTTCGGTAGGTGGACTTCCTCTATATTCAGTTTCTGTTTTAGGACAAATTAGGATCGCGTTTAAATGGTAACTCTACACCTGTTTCCAAATTTAACGTCTAAGTGCACTCAAATCTACATTTTCAATTGTATGATTATAATTTCACGAAATCTTTTGTGATAGCCTTACCGGAACACTTTGCACATCACCAATAATTTTTTAATTAAATTTTATTTATGATATTATTTTAACACCAAATCTTTTTTTACACCTATTAAAATTTAATAAGTGATCATGGCACAATTATTAGCCATTTTGATTAATTATTAACTATTTTGATTGGGATGGAGTTTTTTTTTTAAAGTTACAAATAATTGGCCAAACTAGTTGTCAAACCCTTCAACTTTTGCCATTTGACCCTTTTGGCCCCCATTTTTTTTCGATCACTTTCGTCCTTGAATTAACAAAAGTGTTGAATCGTAGCTTTTCCTTCAAATTTAGTCAAAACTGTTAAATTTAAGGGTAAAATGGTAATTTTTCATTTTTCATTTTCCATTTTCCATTTTTTCCTTTTTCTTTCAATTTCTTTTCTCATTTTCCATTTTTCTTTTTTTTTCTCCTTTTCTTTCTTTTTCCCCTTTTTCTTTCCTTTTCTTTTCTCCTTTTCTCCTCTACTTCTCTTACATCGTCCCCATCTTCTCCATCGTCCTCAAGCCCCAGCCCCGCCGCCGCCACCATGCCGCCTTCAAATCCTCAATCGGAGCCCATCCCCGAGCCTGCTGTTAGAATAAATCAGACTCCTGATTAATTGTGATTTATTATGATTAGAGTTCTTTCCTTATTACACCTCTACTGTACTCTCTATATATTCAGTTATCAATAATACAATTCTTTACGACAAATCATTCCTTCATGGTATCAGAGCAGAGTCTGATCCAAAGACCTAAACCCTAACAAGAACAAAAACTTCATCCGCAAATTCTACCTTACAATTTGCGATCCTACAAATCTCACAAGGGATTGATACCGGTGAGGAATGCTGGCCAAACACGAGTAGAAAAGCTGGTTATCCAAGAGTCTGCAATCTTCCGCGGTAGGTGGCTCCTTGATGTGGTGTTTGTTCTGCTCCAATAGTTTCTTGAAGCAATCAGGTGCATTCCTTGTCAGAGCTCTTGATGTTTCAGCAACCAAAACACAAGATTCAGTTTTGATGTCATAGCCCACCTTTGTTGACTAGCACATTACTTTTGTCCTTTGGGAGTCACGGAATTCTTTGAAATTAATCTGTACCTTCGTCTCCGTTTTACCTTTGGAGAACCCAGCTTTATTTTCTCTGCCATTCTCGGACTGTTACAATGGTTTATTTGGGTCCTATATCTCGAGAAAATTGCTCCACTAATTGGATTGCAGATAAAGTTTTATTTCAGACCAGTTTGAATGGTCTCAACCGTCATCCTTCGTCGAATCAGTGGATCGTTGATTCAGGCGCTACATCTCATATAACTGCTCGTACCAGTCATCTTGATAAGGTACAATGTTATCGTGGTTCTGACTCTATTCTTGTTGGAAATGGTGAATCATTATCTATTTCTCACATTGGGCAATGCCATTTACCTGGTTTCTCTGTTAATGATGTCCTTGTGGTCCCTAAGATTACAAGAAGTTTATTATCCATTAGTAAGCTTACTCGTGATTTACCTGTCCGTGTTATATTTGATGACAACGCATTTTCCATTGAGCATAAGCATACAGGGCAGATAATTGGTAAAGGGCGTCATAGTTCAGGTCTTTATTTTCTTGAGACTGGTGATTCCAGCTTTTTAGGCGAATTACGCTCTGGAAAGCTCCAGGCTTCTTTTGAGCAGTGGCACTCTCGCCTCGGTCATGTGTCTCATGATACTGTTCAGTTGTTAAGTCGACGTGGCCATATTACTGTCACTTCCGCTATGCCGACATCTGTTAGTTGCTCTCCTTGCCAGATGGCCAAGAGTAGTCGTTTACCTTTTTTCACTAGTGACAGGCGTGCTACTGGATTGTTGGATAAGGTGCATTGTGATTTGTGGGGACCAGCCCCTGTCTTATCGGCAGATGGTTTTTCTTATTATGCCATTTTCATCGATGACTTTTCACGATTCACATGGTTTCTCCCGATGCGGTATAAGTCGGACTTCTATGACACATTTATCCAGTTTCAGAAATTCGTTGAGACCCAATTTTCTACTAGGGTTAAAATATTTCAGACTGATGGTGGCACAGAGTTTACTAATCATCGACTTCAGGCTCACTTCATATCATGTGGCATTCATCATCAGATGTCATCGCCCTACACACCTGCTCAGAATGGCCGAGCTGAGCGGAAGCATCGTCACATCACAGAGACTGGTCTTGCCATGCTTTATCACTCTTCCGTGCCACACTGTTATTGGGTGGAAGCTTTCTCATCTGCGGTTTACATCATTAACCGTCTGCCTAGTTCAGTTCTTGGTGGAAAATCACCTTTTGAGGTTGTTTTTGGTCATGTGCCTGACTATACCCTCTTTCATCCTTTTGGCTGTCGTGCTTTTCCATGTTTGCGTGCTACTGCTACTGATAAGTTTGCTCCGCGATCCATTCCGTGTGTTTTTCTTGGCTACAGCCCTCGTCACAAGGGCTTCCAATGTCTCGACCCCACTTCCAGGCGTATCTATGTTTCTCGCCACGTTCGCTTTGATGAAACCCTATTCCCTTATGTCTCATCTTCTGCGGACAGTCGCTCTATTTCAGATCTGGAGATTTCATCATTTTTCGATGGAGCTGTTACTTCATCAATTGGGGCCACCACGCATGTTCCTGTTCCAGCCGCCCCTCCTTCACCACCATCTTCCATCTGGATGGCCGACCCGGACCCAGCTCCACGGCCAACGGCCACCACACCTCAGCTACCGGCCATCACTCCTCAGCCACTGGCCACCACGTCTCAGCCAGTATCGGCCATCCTTTCTCCGACGACTTCCGATGGCCACTCTCCAGTCAGTGCAGCTCGATCTTCCTCGACATCGTCAGCTGGTTCGACTTCTCCAGCTTTGCCGCCCCAGCTTCGTACTCATCGGATGGCCACTCGATCTTCTACTGGTGCCATTCAGCGTCGGGATTATTCGGATATTATTGCTCATGGTCTCACTGCCGCACTCCTCTCTCAGACAGAGCCCACTGATTATCGATCTGCTCTTCAGGATCCAGCCTGGGTTTCAGCCATGGATGATGAGATGGCCGCTCTTCGTGGTCAGCACACTTGGGATTTGGTGCCTCGACCTTCGAATGTCAACATTGTTGGCTCCAAATGGGTCTTTAGGCTCAAGTATCGACCAGATGGCACTATTGAGCGTCACAAAGCTAGACTTGTGGCGCAGGGTTTCTCGCAGATTCCGGGCTTTGATTTTGACCACACTTTCAGTCCAGTGGTCAAAGCCTCCACTGTTAGGACAGTTCTCGCCATATCCACCATGCGTTCCTGGCCACTTCATCAGTTGGATGTCAAGAACGCTTTCCTTAATGGTGTTCTTGATGTTCCAGTCTACATGAAGCAGCCCGTTGGTTATCAGGATTCTGTCCATCCTGACTATGTTTGTCGCTTGCGAAAGGCCATTTATGGTCTTAAGCAGGCTCCCCGGGCTTGGTTCCAGCGTTTCAGCAGTTATCTGACCCAGCTTGGTTTTCGGTGCAGCTCAGCTGATACTTCTTTATTTGTCCTTTCGAGAGGGTCGTCGTTACTTTACCTACTTGTGTATGTGGACGATATCATTCTTACAGGCAATGACTCGACTCTTCTTCGCCAGTTCATTGATCGGACACACAGAGAGTTTGCGATCAAGGATCTTGGTGCTCTTCATTACTTTCTTGGTCTTGAAGTTTCGCCTACCTCTTCAGGGTTACTGCTTGGCCAAGCAAAGTATGCTCGTGATATTTTGAATCGGGCCGGTATGTCTGACGCGGTCCCTGTCTCTACTCCATTTGTCGCTGGTTCTCAGCTTCACAGCTCTACCAGTCCTCCATTCCGAGATCCTACACTTTATCGTTCTCTTGTTGGTGCTCTTCAGTATCTCACCATCTCTCGCCCGGATTTGGCATTCTCGGTCAACACGGTGAGTCAGTATCTTCAGGATCCCAGAGATGACCATTTTGCTGCTGTGACTCGAATTTTGCGGTATGTTCGTGGTACTCTTCATTTTGGTCTCAGGTTTTGTTCTGCTAGTACTCCTGATGTGTTAGGGTACTCTGATGCTGATTGGGCTCGCTGTCTGGAGACTCGTCGGTCCACTTATGGTTATGCGGTTTTTCTTGGTGGGAATCTGGTTTCGTGGAGTGCCAAGAAACAGCCCACTGTTTCTCGCTCTAGCACTGAGTCTGAATACCGTGCTCTCGCCAACACTGCCTCAGAAGTGGTATGGCTTACTCATTTGCTTCGTGATCTTCGCGTCCCGCTTTCTGGTTCTCCACTATTGTTATGCGACAATAGTAGTGCTATCTTCTTAGCTCAGAATCCGGTGGCCCACAAGCGGGCGAAACACATCGACATCGACTACCATTTTGTTCGTGAGTTGGTGACATCCAGAAAGTTGCGCGTTGCTCATGTTCCGACTTCTCTTCAGATTGCAGACATTTTCACCAAGGGGCTTTCTCGTCCGCTGTTCGAGTTCTTCAGGTCCAAGCTATGCGTCGGTGAGCATCCGACGCTTCGCTTGAGGGGGGGTGTTAGAATAAATCAGACTCCTGATTAATTGTGATTTATTATGATTAGAGTTCTTTCCTTATTACACCTCTACTGTACTCTCTATATATTCAGTTATCAATAATACAATTCTTTACGACAAATCATTCCTTCACCTGCACCCTCGGAATCTACCTTCAAATAGATTCACCCCCCGAAAGCGAAACAAAATTCACTTAGCCCTACCAGGCCCTCACCGGAAGCGGAGGGCTTCCCAAGGACGAATCCATGACTCACATCAAGAACATTCTGATCACCGCCGCATCCGGCGGTGTCGGCCATCTCGTCGTTCAGCTCGCAAAGATACTCGCCCCCAAATCCCACGTCACCGCCTCCTACGGTGCTCGGAACGTCGACTTTGTCCTGAGCTTGGGAGCCGACGAGGTAATCGGCTACAAGACCCCGGAAGGGAAAACTTTGCAAAGCCCGTCCGGGAAGGAATATGACCTCGTGGTTAACTCCGCCGCTGCCGGTAACCGTGGTCGATGTTTTTGAAGGTGATGAGTGAGAAGAGTAAGATCGTGTTCTTCCCATCTCCGAAGAATCTGTGGACTCTGATTGTGAGGAAAATCACTCTTTCGAAGAAGAAGGTTGGGATTTTGTTCACTGCTCAAAAAATCGATGAATTGGAAACTCTTGTGAATCTGATTGAGGAGGAGAAATTGAATGTTAAGATTAATACTATGTACCTATTTAGCAAGGCTAAAGATGCCTGGGCTAAGTGTATCGATGGCCATGCTACTGGATAGATCATCGTCGAGACCTGGAAACTCTTTTGAATTAATTCATTTTTTGTTTTTGTTTTGATAAATTTTGTTAATTTCCCCGGAATCCGCTTTCACCCCCATAAGTGAATCTATTTGAAGGCGGATTCCGGGAGTGAAGGCTCGGGGACGGGCTCCGATTGGGGATTTGAAGGCGGCGGCATAGTGCTGGCGGCGTTGGGGCTTGAGGAAGATGAAGACGATGAGAGAGAAGCAGAGGAGAAACGGAGAAAAGACAAGGAAAAAAAGGAAAGGAAAAAAGAAAGAAAAATAATAAAACGAGAAAAGAAATTGAAAAAAGAAAAGGAAAAAAAAATGAAAAATAACCATTTTGCCATTAAATTTAACAGTTTTGATGCTTTGACCAGACTGAAGGGCTATGATTCAGCACTTTTGTTAGTTCAGTGATAAAAGTGATCGAAAAAAGGGGTGGCCAAAAGGGTTAAATGACAAGAGTTAGAGGGTTCGACAAGTCTTTCACCCCAAATTAATTTTTGAAATCTATTGTGCAATTATAAAAAAGTTAACATCATATATACCAAATTTCCGGAATTAATAGTATGAAAAACTTCCCCCAATTCCAACCACCGCAAATTTGCCTTGAACTCCAGAGAACTTCCACGTTGTGTTCATGCTGGAATCCTCCAGTTCCGGGGATGTCCGGTAGAGTATCCATACCTGAATCCGACTGAGGCGGTGGAGAAATACTAGTTCTCTATTGCTTAAGAGCGGGTTGAGGCAAAGAGCATGCTTCAAACTACATGGTGAATATGCAGTCGTTCAAAGCAAAATTGAGGTCCTTGAGCACCCCGAAGCAGCGGTCGGGGCCTAGAAATCGAAGGAAGCTCTCGCTTTATGAGATGATGGAGTCCAGGAGCAGTTTGAGCTCTTCCTAGTGCCTTGTCAGAGTGACACTGAAACCTCTTAATTTAGTTCGGTAATTGAATCTAATCTATTATAGTGGATGTTTACACGTAATTTGTTGAGCCTTATATATTTTGATGTTTACACGTTTATTGAGATTTATTTTCATTGATGTTTACACGTTGTTTGTTGAGACTTATTTTCCTTGATGTTTACATGTTGTTTGTTGAGGTTTATTTCAGTTGATGTTTTATACGTTTGTTTAAGTTATTGTTTAGTTGATGATGTTTTTGGTGATGTTTATATTGCGAAAAAAAATTATGGAAGAAGTTGTGGCTCCTCCAAGTCCCCAACATGCCCTTCATTTTGCTTGGCGCTTCGCGACGAATACGTTGCCAACGGTTGAGAACCTTAGGCAATAAGGAATGGAGGTTCCAAGGTTGTGTCTGCTGTATCTTTGAGACGATTGCATCTCGACAGAACACCTATCTATTCATTTCCTTCTGCGCAACAATCTTGGAGCACAATGAAGATGAGTTCAACCTTTGAAGAACACAGAAAGGCAGGAGTTGAACTGTGGTTAAGAACAATGATTGCAAATTTTTAGAAGGAAAGTTTTTCTCTCTTTGTCAAGTTTTGCGACGGTATATGGTTTTAATGTAATCGTCAGTTGTTCGAGCAAACTCATTTCAGTGCAGTATATATGGCATCGAGAGTTACAACCAACCTGCGAAGTTACAAAACATCGAACGAGTGGTCCCAAATAACCTCCCCATCTTTGTTGCCCATATATTTGCGCAGACCACCAGAGGCAAAAGCCACCATGTTTTTTATGCGGGAATCAAAGAAATAGTGGTAGGATTGAGGGTTGTGGTATACGACGAACAAAGCAAATTTTCACAGGCCTTTTCGCGCCAACTTTCAGTTGTAAATAACCCCAACGCTAGGTGTGGCATTAGCTCTCGTAAAGATACTGTATTTGGCGGACGAGTTCAAGATCAAAGAGTTGAACATAATTGGCGATGCTTAGTAGATGATTCAAATGGTGAAAGGGGATGCAGTGTGTTTGATAACATGTGAGAGTTTGATAGAAACTATTCATTTACAATTGCACGATAGTCTTGATATTGGCCTCTTCTAGGTTACAAGAGACAAATACGTTACAATCCACTCGCCCGCAAACTTTGAAAAGACGAGTGAACTTGATATGAATTCTTGGGCATCCCTACCCCTATTCTTGTCAAACGATTTTGGACGTTTTACGGTTACTTGAAATGAAAGCAAACCATTTTTCTAATAAAAAAAGGTTAACAATCAATCAAATATAAAAACTTTGCTGCTTTGATTAGTTTTTATTCCCTTAGTGAAAAAGTCAATTTTTAAAGTCATTTGGCAAACACGTTTTATTGTTTTATTTAATAGAAAAAAAAAATCAAAAGATAGCTAACTGCAAAACTGACAACCAAACACCTCAATATTGATCATATCAACTAATTTTTATTTTCCACTATTCCATAATCAATCCAATCATTAACCTAATCAGCATAATAAAATGGAAGAAAAACCTTGATACTATATTACAAAAAATAGATATATACAAATATAACCCTACCTACTTGATCAAGTGCCAATATAACTTTCAGATAATTTTTAAGACAAAAACAACACTAACTAGTTGGTGAAAGTGCCAATATAACCCTAAGACACCATTTTCGGCGTTGAGTGACGTTGTCCAACACATAAAATTGCTAAAATGCTCTTTGGCCTAAATCCTAAAAGGTTTAGACAATTTTGCCATCAGACCAACACGAACACTGCCAGCTTGCTGCTGCCCCACCCCACCCCCACCCAGCCAGCGCCACCACCACTTTCCAGCCCTGGCACAACTCCCCCTCCAAACAACCCCACCACCACCACCTCTCACCCCCGCCACCACCACCTCTCACTCCCGCCACCATCGTGAATCCTAGCTCACATGTCACCACAGCTCCGCCACCACCACCTTTCATCCTCGTCATTATTGTGAAATCCTAGCCCACCTGTCGCCACCACCCCTGCCGTACGATGCCTAACTCCCACCACTAAAACCCTAGCGCCACTAGCCATCGCTCGAAGCCCAGCCCTACCACTCGATATCTATCCCCACGTCACCCCTAGCACACCGTCACCTCACACTGCCACCTCACCCCACCAGTCACCTTATCTCCGTCGTGCCACCCACCAGCTCAGCCTAACCACCACCCTACCCCAACCCCGTAGCACTGCCTCCACCGTTAAGCCCAAGAAGAAAGTTGTGATGTCATTTCCGGTCGAACCTGGCCACAACCCCGCCCCACACCACACCTACCACCATAGCCCACCTAAACCCAAGCCTTCTGGTCACACATTGGATAAGGATAAAGAACGACGGAGAAGGAGAAAGAGAAGAAGAAGAAAGAATGGCGGAGATGGAGAAGAGAATAATAAGAAAAGGTCTTTAGAGAGTATAAATGTAATTTCCTTCTTTTCAAAACAATTTTTAAACTTTTTAGAGGGGTAAAATAATCCTTTTACCGAACTCCAGCCTAAATCTGCAAGATTGGGAACGTTTGCACTTACACTAACTATCTAGGGTTATATTTGCACTTTCAATTAGCAAAAGGTTATATTGGCACTTATGCGAATTAGGTAGGATTATAAAAGCGCTTTTCTCTATAAACAATTAAACATATTATTTAATCAGGTACTATTATTTTTTAAAAATATTGAACATCCTAAATTCTTTCAAATTTTCAGTTTAATTATACATAGTCAGATTATGTAATTGAAATATATTGAATTAATTATTATTTTAAAAATATTACTCCCTCAAACCAAAGAGTTTTGGCGTATTTGCTTTTTCAAAGTCAAATTGTGTAAACTTTGACCTTAAATATGAATTATTATATAATAATAAAAAAATTGAGAAAAAATTGATAGTTCCCCCTTTGTGTGATTAAAATGAATAATGAAAAAGAAAGAAAAATAGGACACCGAGATTTGGTAATGCAGAAAACCCAAATTGGGAAAAACCCCGGGACTATGTAGTCCAAATCAGCCACTATATGAGGCTATAGTAGGGTTACAAATATCTCACTCAAGTTGGATGGATTACAAGGATATTCACTTAAATGTGGAACACTCACTAACTAGAGAGGATGAAAATCTCTCTCTAACTTCTCACTTTAAGAGTGGATCTCTCACAATAAAAGGAATAGAAGTGGCTATGAATTGGAGTGGATGAGATTGAATGACGAACTCTTCTCCAACACCTCTGTTTATAGGTGAATCAAGCAAGCTCTAGAATTTTCTTCCATCTCCCTAACTACTATAGAAAATGCTTGGAGCTTTCTAGGAGGTAGTCTAGATTCTTCCCCCATCATTCTACAAACATCTCCCACTTCCATCAATGTAGAGTTCTAGAATCAGGGAAGAAATCCAACAAATCTCCCATTTCGACCTTATTATAAGGGATCACCACACCGACACCTTTGCAACAATCATCAAACTTATTACTTGGTAATGCCTTAGTCATCATGTCTGACCAATTATCATGGTGTGCACCTTTTCAAGTTGTAGCCGTTTTTCTTCCAATACATCTTGAATCCAATGATAATGAACATCAATATGTTTTGTTCGTGAATGGTGGGCTGAATTCTTGGCTAAATGGATGACACTTTGGTTGTCACAATAGAGGACATACTTCTTTTGCTTTAAACCAAATTCGAGTAGGAAGTTCTTCATCCACAACATCTCCTTGCAAGATTTTGTGGCGGTAATGTACTTCGCTTCCCTTTTAGAAAGAGCTACGCGTTTTTGGAGATTTGTCTGCCAAGACACAACTCCCTCTGCAAAGGTAGTTAGATATCCTGGTGTTGATTTTCTAGACTCAAGGTCTCTAGCTATGGCTGCATCTGCGTATCCCTCTAACACATGCTCTTGTTTTACAAAGCACAAACACCAGTTAGTTGTTCCTCTGAGATATAGAAGTATCCATTTAATAGATGCCTAATGTTCTTTCCTAGGCTTTGACAAGTGTCTGATCTCCACACCAATCGCATGTGCAATATCTGATCGTGTACATATCATGACGTACATGAGACTACCAACAATCGACGAATATGGAACACCTTTAATACCTTCATCAACTTTTGGGCCTTGTTTCTTATCAAACTTGAAGTGCCTGCCAAGTGGCACATTAACAGGTTTGGCCTTGTCCATGTTGAATCTCTCAAGGATCTTCTCAATGTGTCTCTCTTGGGATAGCCAGAGTAGCATTTCAAATTGATCTCGAGTGATCCTCATCCTAAGAATTTATCTGTCTAGTCCCAAATCTTTCATATCAAAATAATTACTCAATGCTTTTTTAAGAGCAGTAATTTTACCTTTGTCCTGCCCAACAATCATCACATTATCAACATAAACCATGAGTATGAGAAAGTCACCTCTATCATACCTCTTTGAGAAGACACAATGATCAGTATGCATATTCTTGAATCCATGATGATTCATTAAGGATTCAAATTTCTGGTACCATTGGCACGATGCTTGCTTCAAACCATAGAGACTCATTTTGAGGCGTTACACCAAATTCTCTTTTCCCAAATGTATGAATCTCTTGGGTTGCTTTACGTATATTTCTTCCTCAAGGTCTCCATGTAAAAAAGTTGTCTTAACATCGAGTTGTTCAACCTCCAAATCCAAACTAGAAGCAAGACCGAACACAACTCGGATTGATGACATCTTCACCACAGGTGAGAATATCTCATCGAAGTTTATACATTTTTCTAATTACAACCTTTAACAACGATTCAAGCCTTATACCTTGGTTTAGGAATGTTTTTCTCAATCTTGAGCTTATACACTCATTTGCACCTTAGACCTCATTTTCCTTTTGGCAACTCCTCAAGATTAAAGGTATGATTCTCATGTAAAGACTGCATCTCCTCTTGCATAGCCCTTTACTAATCATCTTTGTGTTCACTTTCCATGGCTTCTACATAGTTTGAGGCTCTCCCTCATCAGTGAGTGTCATGTACTCGTCTCGAGGGTACCTGTACGAAGGCTGCCACTCTTTAGTGGAACTCCAAGGTTCACATTCTACTCGATCATCCGCTTCCTCCATTCCTCCACCACTTGTATGAGGTTGATCTACTGTGGCTTGCTCATTATTGATCTCAACTTCATCATGATTTCCATTAACTATTATATTATCTTATGCCACCGGAGATGACATAGGATCATAATGCCCATTTGTCCACCTAGACTGGGCTTCTTGTGACATCTTGCAATCACTAATTTTCTGGTCCTCAAGAAAGAAAAAATATCAGCTTCTGACAATTATTTTCTGAGTCGGATCCCAGAACCAATACCCAAATTCATCTTTGGGTGAGACAAAGTAAATGCACTTCTTAGTTTTTGAATCTAGCTTTGCCTGCTCATCCTTAGGAATGTGAACAAACGCTCGATATCCAAACACCTTTAGATGGTTATATGCTGCCTTTTTCTTTGACCAAATTTCCTCCAGTATGCCTCCATCCAACACTAAAGGGAACATGTTGATGATGTCAACACTGGTCTTCACGACTTCTCCCCAGAACGTTTCAGGGAGGTGAGCCTGAGACAACATGCACCGAACTCGCTCTTCAATGGTGTGGTTCATTCTCTTGGCAACTCAATTTAACTGAGGTGTCTTTGGCGGCATCTTCTCAATTTGGATGCCATAGGACTTGCAGTATTCTTCAAATGGGTCGTGGTAATCTCCACTATTATCCACTCTGAAAACTTTATCTTCTTGCGTGGCTCACGCTCCACCCTTTCATGGGAATCCTTGAACGCCCCAAGCACATGGTCTTTTGTTTTCAACAAAAACACCCGAACCTTTCTCGAATTGTCCTCAATGAAAGTTACAACATAAAATGCACCATCAAAGTATCTTTCAGTCATGCAATGGACATTAGTGTGAACAAAGTTAAGAATATACTCTTTTCAACGTGGATATGCTAGTTTTACAAAAGAAACTCTATGTTGCTTGCCAAATAAACAATTAGTATCAAGTGTTGCACCTTTTATATCAGGGAGAATGTTTTTCCGAGCGAGGATTTGCAAGCCCTTCTTGCTCATATGGCCCAATCGCTTGTGCCATAGCTCTATGCTTGAGTTCTCATGAGCACTATTGACTTCCCCCTTGAAGATTTGTCCTTGCATGACATATAGGGATTCATCTTTTCTCCCTCGACCAACGACCATGTTGCCACTAGTGATCTTCCATTTTCCATCTCCAAAGTGGCTAGTCATTCTAGCATCGTCAAGCTGCCCTGCCGAGATAAGGTTGACCCACATTTCTGGAACATGTTTACATCCTTCAGCATGATCGTGCATCTTGTGTTTGTCTTCAAGATGATATCACCTAAGCCAATGATTTTACTAGTGACTTTATTTCCCATCTTCACAACACTGAAATCTCCATGCTGATAAGACGAAAAGAGCCCTTCATGTGGGGTAACATGGAAAGAGGAACCAGAATCACTGATCCAAAGGTTATCGCAATAGGTAAGATTGGCATAGTCGTCAATGACAAAGACATCGCCGCACTCTACGGATGTAACAATTGTAGTGCTTTCATCTTCCTTCTTTTTTGGGTCGATTTGGTCTTGTTTAACCATTCCATTTTTTAGTTCTCGCTTGAGATTGCAACATTCAACTTTCTTATGGCCCGCATTATCACAATAGTAGCTAGTAACTCGGGAACAAAAATTTGACCGCCCTCGTAAATTTTCACATCCGCCACTTCTATACTTTCCACATGACCTCTGCTACTATGATTCTCGATCATGCTGGCCTCCGAGTAGGTGGTTATGCCACGTTCCTTTCTACGCACTTCTTCATTGATTAGGTTGTCGACGATTCCATCCATGCCGAGCTTTCCTTCTGGATCCGAGTTGCTAAGCCTGACCATCAGTGTGTCCCAACTTTAGTTAGTGAGCTTAGGAGCAATAAGGCTTGCACCTCATTGTCGATTTTCATCTCAATCGTTCTCAATTGGTTCACAAGCCCTTTGAAGCTATTCAAGTGCTCGATCATATTTTGTCCATCATTGTACTCCAATTTTACTAATCGCCTTACAAAGAGGGCTTTGTTACGTGCAATGGCGGAACTAAAGGATGTCGAGCTAGTGCGGCCGCTCCGGCCAAGTTTTGATGATGAATGAAGTATCATTCTTTCCGCTCTTTCAGCACTGACTAGTTAAGATAGGTGAGGGGCGTACTGAGCTTCATCCAGGAGATGATTTTGATGGCTGATAGACCAAAATAGTAGAAAGAATCGGTGAAAGAAAAAATTCGTCGTCGCTGGAAAGTGGATCTGCAGCAGTGACGAAGACGAAGATGAAGACGTAACAAATAATAAGAAGAAGAAACTGCTTTAACCTTTTAAATAATAGGCAGAACCATTTCTTACATTAATTCGAATTAAACTTAAACAAAAAATGAGGGCTTTGACTAGTAGCAAGTAGGGTAGTTGTTTGGTCTTTTCTTCTTCTTTTAATTTATATTTTTAAATTTTATTCTTATAATAATAATAATAATAATATTTATTTTCTTAAATTTTATTCTTCCCGTTAAAAATTCATTCTTCTTCTTATTTGTTTTTTCCAAGAAATAAATTATTCTCCTTTGTATTCTCTCCCTCCACCTTTAACTAAACAGAATTTTATTATAATTTTCAAGATATATTTTATCACAAAGAAGTTTAATTGTGTAATAACGTCCTTCAAAAAATTATATTTATGAAATACATGCTATGATGAATCTAATAATAATTTTCACCAATAATTTTTGTTACATAGAATAGTAATGTATAAAAATTTGATGTTTGTGAATATACGTTACATTGAATCTAATAATATTTTTCAATTTGCATGATCATATTGATATTTATATACTAATTGAAAATATTATCAAATATATCGTGAAAAAGTTGATAAAAAATTAAGCCGTTACAAATGGGACATAGTAAGCAACTATGTTAAGTACTCATTCGTTGATCGATCGGACCATCGAAGATCATCACACAACGTGATCATGGATTGATGGCTTTATATTTTGAGACGGTGACACCTTGACATGCCATATGAAAGACCAACAAATAACTCTTCGTCTTTGTTACCTTAAATGAGAAAAAAAATTACGTACTAATTCGCCCCCCCACCCCACCCCCCATATATGTTGGTTTGGTTTCGCCACTGGTAACATGGTGTCTTTTGCATCATGGATTTAAGTTTGTCCATAGCTCAAAGGCATTTGTTTAAGTAGAAACATGTTCGAATAAACTACGATCAATGTACTTACGAATCATGGCGACCGCATTCCTATTCAGGAGCTCACACTCTTTATCGTTCTTCTCATCCAGCTTGGTATCCTCCATAATTGGTTCGTACTAACCTTTGAAAAATAGATGATCCTCCATCACATGGCTTCCAATAGGCATAGTTCTCTGCTGTGAGTTTGAATATTTCTCCATCATGAGTGATAATTGCCTCTATCTTGACTCGCACAAGAAACTAACACTGATCAACCTGGCTCAGATATCACTGTTGGGGAAAGTGATATTTTCCTCTTTGTGTGATCAAAATTAATAATGAAAAAGAAAGAAAAATAGGACACTAATATTTCGTAAAGCGGAAAATCCAAATCAGAAAAAATTGCAGGACTATGCAGTCCAAATCTTCCACTATAGGAGGCTATAGTAGGGTTACAAATATCTCACCCAAATTGGGTGGATTACAAGGATACTCACTCAAAGGTGGAACACTCACAAACTAGAGAGGATTAGGGTGTAAACGAACCGAGCCGAGATCGAGTAGTGGTGTGCTCGAGCTCGAAAAAATTACTGTGTTTGTGTTCGAGCTCGAGCTCGTTCAAGCCCAGAAAATTTGTCTCAATCTCATGCTCAATATTTTGTGATTTACTCGAGCTCGGTTTGTAACTCAATCGAATTTGAGCTCGAACTCAAGTGAGATTGGCTCATTGAGCTTGTTACCTTTGAACGAGGCAATACAACCTTCTAATTTATACAAAAGCATAAATTAAAAATAATATAGTTATATAGGTACAGGCTCGTGAAGCTCGATGAGCCTACCGAACAAGAATGAAAAACATCAAGCTCGAGCTCGCCTAATAATCAAGCTAGCTTGAGCTCGGCTCGTGTTTGTTTAGCTTGGGTGAGCTTTTGCTCTGGCTGTTTGCGAGCTTTTCACGAATGGCTTGGTTCGTTTACACCCCTAGAGAGGATGAAAACTTCTCTCTAACTTCTCACTCTAAGAGTGGATCTCTCACAATAGAAAGAATAGAAGTGGCTATGGATTGGAGTGGATGTGATTGAATGATGAACTCTTCTCCAACACATCTATTTATAGGTGAATCAAGTAAACTTTAGAATTCTCTTCCTTTTCCCCAACTACCATAGTAAATACTTGGACCCTTCTAATAGGTAACCTAGATTTTTCCCTCATCATCCTAGAAACATCTCCCTCTTCCATCAATGGTGAATTATATAATTAGGGAGGAAACCAACAAAAATATCATGTGAGATATTGTTAGATTCATCTCAACATTTATTTTTTTTTAATAAAAAAACACTTAATTTTTTTGATGCGGAATGTTTATATGTAACTAGAGAAATTGATGGTCAAACATGATCATTGATGATCAAATATGATTATTGAAGACCATGCAAAAACAAAGTGACCATTGCTCACGGGACGGAGGGAGTATTCGATTGAGCTGAATATGAGTTATGTTAAACTAGCTGGAGTCCCACCGCGCGTTGCGTGGTATTTTTGATAATTTTTTTTGATTTGAATAAATTTTTTTATAGATTTTAGAGATTAAGTATAAACTAAAATTAAATTATAAATATAATGAGTTCATCTCTTGAAAGACGGTCTTTCCATAAGGTATGGAAAGATCAAGGTTTAAAGTACAAATTAGAATAAATAAACATTGTTAATTAGTCTAATATGAAATATTGTCTTTTATTTTTATTATAATAATCCGTGTATGAATTTCTCAAATAAATCAAGTAATACTTGATTAAGTTAAAAGAATGATAAAAAAGGAAAACATTATATTAATTAGGAGGAAATTTATTCTCTAACTAATGCAATCAATACATATCACCATTCTATTAGTAAAAAATAAATGTATATCATTATTCATTAAAAAAAAAGGGAACTGAAATTAAAAAGATAAATATGATTCAAATTAAACTCAAAACAATAAACTAAAATGGAATAGAGAAATAGAGAAATATGAAATAGAGAAATATAATGGAATAAGGATCATCCTCGATAATGGATAAATTTTGAAACCTATGTCATCCTTCTTATCTTTGAGTTGGGTTGCTCTTCAACTTTACTTTCAAGGTGTGACATCAAATTAAGTTGGACCTTTTTATTTCTTCCTCTTGAATTTTTGACTATGTAACAATAAATAAACAAACTATTAGCTTATTAAAAAGAAATTTGTATAGCATATTGGTTTAAGAATTTACTTTTATATATCCAACTAACATTAATCAATCAACTTATGTTTATCAAATCATACAAAAATTAATAGCTCGTGAAGTAAGGAAATTGTTACGTGAGTAGAGAGGTTCGAGTGGAGAGGGTTCAAGTGGTAATGGGTTCGAGTTGTACTGGTCCGAGTGGAGAGGGTTCGAGTAGTACTGGATTCTAGTGGAGAGGGTTCGAGTAGTACTGAATTTGAGTGGTACTGGGTTCGAGTGAAGAGGATCCGGGTGGTGCTGGGTTTGAGTGGAGAGGTTCGAGTGGTACTGGGTTCGAGTGAACAGGGTTCGAGTAGTGAGGGTTCGGGTGGAGAGAGTTCGAGTAGTGAGGGTTCGAGTGGAGAGAGTTCGGGTGGTGAGGGTTCGAGTGAAGAGAGTTCGAGTGGAGAGGTTCGAGTGGTACTGGGTTCGAGTAGAGAGAGTTCAAGTGGACTAGGTTCGAGCGGAGAGGTTCGAGTGGCACTGGGTTCGATTTGAGAGGTTTGAGTCGAGGCGGATGGTTGAGGTTCGAGGGGTGGATGGTTTGAGTGGTGGCAAGGCAGATGGTTGATGGATCGAGGGGTGATGCCTCGAGAAGGATGGTTGATGGTTATAGGACCTCAAGGGTTAATGAATCGATGGAGAGGTCCAAGTGTTACTGGGTTCGAGTGGTAATGAGATTGAGTAAATAGGTTCGAGTGGTACTGGATTCGAGTGGAGAGGGTTCAAGTGGTGAGTGTTCGAGTGGTACTGGATTCAAGTGGTGAGGGGTCGAATGGTGAGGGGTCGAGTGGGCTATGAATTATATAACAATTAAAAGGTGCAGCATTAGTACATATTAAAGACAAGCTTACAGTGAAGAACCAACAACTGAGAAAGCAACTTCATAACAAAATCAACATATCTAGTTTACAATGTGATTACATGAGGTTAAAATGGACAAAAGAGCAAAAACTTCACACGTACAAAGGGATTATCCAAAACAATATTCATGTTTTCTGGAAACTGAAGTCTTGAAAACACCAAAATTGGCAGATAATAATGAAGCTTTAAACTTCCAAACTGATCAACATACCTTCTATGACCAATAAGCATCAACCTAATTAAGCAATCAAGTTGTTGTATTATGATCAAACGGACAAATTAAGTACCTTATTCCAAACAGTAGGTCTTTGCACCATAGATTCAACCATAACAAAAAAGGAGCTCAACAACTGACCATATGGTGAAACCAGCAAGATAAACTGGTCCAACTAATAGCATACCACGAAACAAAAAATAGTTATAATTACATGTATACAACTTATGATTGTGAAATCTTGGCCCAGTTATAATTTTTTTTAAAAAAAAATCAACAATAAAATGTGGCATGGACTTTTCTTTCAATATATAGAATGGCAGAGAAAGAGCACTTACTTGGCAACAAATCCATAAACCGACACATTAAATTCTGATCATTTTCATAAACCACATTTACTTTTTCAAGGAAACTAAGACTCAAGTTTGGATCTGTGAAAGAAACCACAGTAGAATAAGTCATCTAACTCACTTATATAGAACAGAGTTGAGATGTTGCAAAAACTGTCGAGCACGGAGAATAACAAAAGTCCAGCAATGACCAGCTTGTAGAACAATACCTTCAACTAAGTTTTGTACAAATCTGACACAAGAAATATAAAAATATGGCAATGAAAGATTCAAATTCAAACACTTATAGGCTATTGTTATGAATGTAATGAAACAAGCAAAGACCCCTAAGTTGATGAGCAAACTTTAAGTAGTTACACTAAGTAGGGCAGAATGAATCTCATAAAAGATTAAATAATGACTTACTTTTAAAAACTTTTTCAAGTGCCTTCCAGCATCAAACTACAGCAGAGAGAACACAAAATCACATACTTCCACTATAAAAGAACCATCTTAGTAAAATTGAAAGAGTTTGAAATCAGAGTTTTTCAAAAAAAATCCATAAACAATACCCGGAGAGAAGAAAATTTTGTATGTTGGGAAGCATTCTATGTTAAGGTGAGGGGTCAACCAAATTTTAGGAACATAATGAAAGTTCTAAATACCCGTTCTCTTGCAAAAGCCTCGGCTCCATCAACACAGTCTGTTAACTAGTTTAGTTTGCAGTTACTAAACATGGGTATTTGTGAACACTTTTGTTTAGAATACTACACAACTCCGCAAGCACTACAATCAGTAAACAAAAGCTACATAATAAAGTCCTAATCTTCAAGTGTAATCAGATGACTATTCTGTTACACCCACTACACTTGTAAACAAACACAATACTTGACATTTTCAAGTAAAACTACTAACCACACAGATGCCACTACGATCAGGCTTTTTCAAGCAAAATTACTATCTAAGCAAATGCTACTCCGATCAGGTAACATCCAACTAAGTTCAATTGTTCCCCTAACAAACCCTCCTCTTTCCATATATTAATAGTATGTTCAATTCATTACATACACTCTCAGATCACGGGACTGCATCCAGTACAACTATATACTAATGGACTGCAGATCAGCACAAAAGTTCTATCAAACACAATGTGCAAAAGCACAAGTAGTAAGAACAGAGAAACAACACAAAGTAACACAAACATACCAAACTTTGTTGAAGATAAGGCAGGGAGGCCAAAGCTTTCCCCGCTAATGGCATCCCATTCAATTGCGAACTCGAATGGGAAGAATACAACAATGGCCTGGAATTGGAAGAATTCCTCGAACTCTAACTTGAATAGTACCAATACGGGGCTGAAAATATCCTCCGTCGTGTTAGAAACGAAGTAGTTATCACAATACAACAACTGTGAATCCACGAATCTACTGTCCGCCGCTTCGCCAGCCACTGGAAATTTTCCGCCATCAGCAACATCCTCGAGCACCAAAAAAGTTTGCTTGAAGAAAACAACTCCTGTGCAGAAAGAGGGAAAATTTTGAGATGGAGAAGAAGAGGAGAAAGAAACAGTGAATTAGAAGATGGAAAATGGTGTCATTTTTGCAAAGTAAGAATGTCAATAAATTACTTCAATAGCCCCGGTTAATAGACATAAAGCAAACAATATCTATTATAGGGTGCTTGGGACTAGTGAAGTGACATCGCACGTTGCGTAATATCATTAATTAAAATATTGAAATTAAGTTTTATTTAAGATTTTAAAGTTTAGTCATTTAAGGAAAATTATATGAGTTATGAAGTGAAATAATTAATTTAGTTGGAAAACATTAAATATTGAATACAATAAAATTGATTAATTTATAATATTTCATTAAAATTATTTAAAAATTAATTTTTTATATGTTGACATTCATTTTAAAATGTTATCATAATTATATGTGTATATCTCTTTGCAATGACTAAAATAAAATATTAAATGACCTTATTAGTCTCACTAATTATGAAATGTCCTCATTTAACAGTTAGTCAGTCTAAAATAAGACCTTTTCATATATAAATAAATAAATATGTATGCATATTTCTATCCAAAGTACTCTATCATTGTATAAAAAAAAATTTTGAACATTTTATTATTTCAGATTATGTGTTTCTTTGGATTTTCTTCATATATATATATATATTATAATGCAATATTTATGGTTTTAAATATATCTTTAGAAGTTATATATTTTAAAAAGTTATGATTGGTTATATATAGTAAAGAATTAAAATCAGTAACATATTATAATATTTGCATGTTAATAAGTTATGATTGATTATACATGGTAGAGAATTAAAACTAGTAACATATTATAATATTGATATATGTTATTTTTAGATAATTTTTTGGGCTAAGGGTAGTTAAAATGACTCAAATATCCACGATTGACAGACAGAAAATAAACAATATCTATTAGAGGGTGGTTAGAGAAAAAAAACATGTCCTTAATTATACTCTTGTCAGAAGTACAAATCTCCTTTTCTCTTTCCCCATCTCTTTCTCTGCTTTCTCTAAACCCTAATCAGCCTTTTTAGTGGGGGAGCCACCGCCGGAAACCTTTGCTTCCGGTGGCTCCCCCTTCCCAATCTCACCCGCTCAATACCCCCACCCTCTTTTCCAGCCATATTCGGTCAACACGGCTTTAGATCCGACCACCGGAGGTAGAGCGCCGCTCCCACCTCCGGCGTGCCAGATCCATGAACGGCGTTGAAGCGGTGGTCAAACGTTTGACTCTCTTACCCCAACGGTACTCCAAATGACGCGACATTGCTCCAGTTTCTCCTGCCCTGATAGTTCTCCTACCCCGACGGTACTCCAAGCCATGCGACGCTGCTCCGATTACTTTGGGTTACCACACGACGCTGCCCCGCTGGTGCTCCAAGCGACGAGGCAACCCAGGTGCTTCAACTAACGAGGCCTCGGTGCTCCCAGCGATGCAGCGGCGGTGCTCCACGACTGAGGTTCAAAGCTGAGAAGTCCTATAACTTTTTTCAAGCGACATTGGCGCCGGTGTCGTCCATGTTCACTGTGACTAGCCGGAGGTCTTCTGAGTCTACTCGAATCTGTGTCGGCCAAATCAGATCCAGTAGTGGCCAACTTGGTTCAACTAAGTGCGGGTCAACTCAGTGCGAGTCAACAATGGGTCAACTCATTTTCAAATCGTTTCAACCAGAGCTGAGTATAGATCCGAAGATATAAGTTTAAGAAGGGTTCTTGTCCATTTTTATTTTTATTCTTCTACTTTTCATTTTTCTTTTCAGGTGAGAGGCTTTTAATGATTTTCTATTTCATGTTAGGAATTATGCACTTACTTTAGTTTTTGTGTTTTACACTTTTTTCTTTTCAGTTTACCTTTAAAGGAGCTTGGAATTAAAATGGTTTTTGATTTAAGTTTCGGTAGGAATTATATCTATTAACATTAATTTTTTGGACAGCCTGAGTCCAATAAAATTTGTTTAACTTCAAATTTGATATCCAAAGAGATGGTTAGGAAAAATCCAAGTCAGAGTCGTTAAATCAACGAACTTTTGGCGATATTTTTTTAAGGATTAAATCAGATTTGTAGACTCTGGTCTATTAGATGGTTAGGCCAATTTTATTGTTCATTCGATTTAATTGGTTTTTCTAATCTTTTGGAGCCGAGTTAGCGATAATTCCGCATCCTAAGTAGTTTCTATACACCGATGAAAAAGATATTTTTGCAATGAAAATGGCTAGTTTCATTGCCTTAAATATTTTGATTAGAAGTGTGGATGGAACATTTAGTGTGCGTCTACTTGATACTTCATTGTATTTGCTCCTGATGATAGTCTCGGGCCGTACTTATGTAACTACTCTAAAGGTTTCACAATGATAACCACTTATCCCGGATTTTCCCTGATTTGTTTTTTTTTAATGAGAACACCCGAGGGTGGGGGATTATATATTAAGGTTCCCCAAGCCTTAGTCGAAGATCAATAAGATGTACATAAAGTATATCTTGTTCATAAAGAGCGTTGAAGCAACATAGTTGCCTCCAAAAGTCCTACCTATCTATAACTAGGATGTGTAATAACTATCCAAAATAGTAAAGGATAGTTATTGAAGTTACGATCCAAAAGAAAGAATCTCCACCCCCTGTGTTAATTCTTTCCTTTGGCCAGGCAACTTCAATCCAAAAATTTCAAAGCTTAATCTAAAGAGCTCCAACCCAAAAGTTAGATTAATGAGTAAACAGACTAGTAGCTGAAGTGTACTTGTTATCAGCTTTAGATTTAGTACTTTGCAGAAACTTGAGTTGGAAGTCCATGAATATATTGCTGATTTAAGCTTCAGGTCTTTACCTCCTCCAGAGCACAAGAGCTGAGGAGTACAATCCTGATGGTGGTGAAGAGCAGGGCAGTATCAAGTTATTAGGTAACAAAGCTGGTGAAACTTAGCAACACCAGCAGATGGAGATTTCTTCAAGTTTTCCTTTGGAGGACATCAATAGGCAAAGGCCGATCCAGTATGAATAAAGTGTTTGATAGACAGAAAAATTGTTCAAAAACCTGCATAAACAAACCACATATTAGCAGTATCTATTCTAAACATTTGCGCTATTAAGTACTAGAATATGTGGTGTGTATTCTTTGTCCAAGGAAATAAGGCCTCTGATATACATGGGGATATTAGTTAGGTGGAGGCATTGATTTTGATTGGAATGGTGCTTGGCTATAGCATTAGCTACAGAATTGCACTCTCTGAATACATGTTTGAGTTCAGTTTTGCCAAGGAGGGACTTTACATTGAAAGCCAATCCAAAAACTTGCCAATGTGCAGAATAAGGGTCATTAATCATCTGAACCGCCAATTTAGAATCAGATTCAATTATGAAAGTATGATCTAAACCAGAAAAAATATGGCAGGCATGTAAAATTGCTTTGATTTCAGCGTGTAGTGGAGATGCCGCAGAAATGGTTGCTGAACTAATCTGTATAGGGTGACCGGAATTATCCCTTGCTATGAGACCAGCTGATGCTTTGTTAGAACACCATGATGCATCCACATTAATTTTTATAAAGCCAGTCTTAGGCCTTTCCCAGAGAACTGTCATTATGTTTGGCTTAGGGGGAGGTCTAAGCAGAAGAGTGAGATACCTAAAAGATGGTGGGATAGATGCAGTAGATAGCAGTTTAGGAGGACAAAAATTTAATGTAAGTTTAATCAGTTCCTGCACCTCTTTACAAATAAGATTTGAAGAGAGAGGCTTGTGGTCAAATAGGAAGCTATTTCTAGCTTTCCAGAGACTCCAACACACCAAAGAAGGTAGGATCTTACAGTGGAGTTGGTGAAAGTTAGGAAGGTCATGACAATTCCAGAATAAATAGAATCTATCAGGAATGGATTGTTGAGCATTAAGGTTAAAGTGAATTAAAGATGCCATATTAGACCAAACAGCATGAGCAATGTGACAAGAGATGAAAAAATGTTGGATCGAGTCCGACTGATAACAAGCTGGACATTTAGAGGCTATACAACATAGACTTTTGCTTAGTATTGTATTTGTATCTCTTACAGCCATATGAGACCTTAGACTATAATTGTAATATCTACTTATCATCTCAAATATAAGTTTGCGGGCACCACTTAATGTAAGCCTTCCGGTATCTCATGTAAACCAATTTTGACAATAATTGCTCTTTAATAGGAAAGGGCCAGGAACCTTATAAACCTGAATTTTTTTATAAAAAAAGTCAGAAGTACAAATCTCAATTTATGTAATTTTAAAAAATAGTTTCTCCATCCTAAAAATCTCATGCAAGTAAGAGTATTCAGAGAAAGAAAGGAAAGAAATTAAACTAAATATGCCTAATTGAAGTGTAAAACTTGACGGAAATGGTTGTTGGCAGCTGCGACTTGAGCTGTTAAAGTTGAAGAAATCTCAGCCGTTGATTCTCTGTCTTGGGGATTATCCGACCCGTGATCATTAATCATGATACGGAATATGTGGTTTAGAAAAATCCCCAATATATGAAGGGAGGACCAAATACCATTTATTGGAAGCATAGTTTGTTGAAGGGAGAAAATGTGCAAAGTTGCTGATTTGAAATTGGGAGAAGAAGATATTCAAGTATATATAGGAGAAGCTACCACAAGTGGTACTAGTTAATGGAAAATTCAACATCGATCATATGAATTTCAGTTAATTTCATTTCGTCATGGTTCGAGAAAGTTCCATTCATGTACCCTGTTGGACCAAAAGAAAAAGAGAAAAAAAACAAAATTTTCGCATGAGTCTTAATTTATACTGATTACTTGTGAAATAAGTCATTTTATAATGAGTTAATCTTAAAAGAAAATATTTTATAAGTTATGTTAATATCGAGATTTAAACTGAAAATTAGAAGAAATCAAGATAAAATTTTCATATTGCTTTAGTCAGGTTATAAACTTATAACTACTACACGTTATATAATAAAATTTTAATATTGTAACCAAAATTTTTTACCTTTCTATAGTTCTAATTCAACTCCACCTTTCTATATGCATATGGAAAGATGATCTTTTCCAAAATTTTATCTTTTATACTCGATTTAATTAATGAGGTAATTTAATATTTATGTTTATTTATTGGATTTTAATGTATAAAAAGTTATAATTTGACCTAAAAATTATTAAAATTAAAATTTTTCATGATTAGTCTAACCGTTAGATAATCTAATAGAATAAGTTATCTTGGATAATTAATGGCCTCTTTCCTAATGGATAATTAGGAGCGGGTCGAGTCCGTATCGCCGCGGAGCAACAGCCGCGTCCGGTAATTATCTTTTCTATATCACTTCATTGTTAAAAGATGGGGGAAAATGTGGTTTATTTCAATCTTTCAAAAGTTTTATATGATTAAATAGGTGTAAAATTTTCCACATATAAAGGATGTTGTGTACTTCCCCCGTTTCAGGCGAATCTACACACTTTCCTCTTTCGGTAAAATTTCACATTCTAAAAGACATGTTTACCCTCAGAGATTTAAAATTTTACATATTCCACCCCATTCCATCATACCTAGATATTCCTCCAACACACATTTTGCTCTGCCTCTCCTCTTCAACCCTAGATTATGCCTTGACCACAAACTTTCTCCTCTCCTTTCTCATTTTGCTCATCCACCGCCCCTTCTTCGCATCCACCACTGCTCATCCCTCCTCCTTTGCTTCCACCCCTCCCATTCCCACGCCCTTGTCTCCGCCACCGCCCCTCCTTTCCATCTGTCGCTGACCCCTCCCTCCGCCTCCACCTCCCTTTACCTCTGCCTCTGCCTCTGCCCCTCACCTCCCAACGCCTCTGGCTCCGCCATTGCCCCTCCCTCCGCCTCTGCCTCTACCTCTTCCACCGCCCTCCCTGTCCCCACCTCCGCCCCTGCCTCTGCCACCTCCTTCCCCCGCCTCCACCTTTCCAGATCTATCGTCTTATTCCACGTGGGTTTTCTGATTCCACCACCTATCTCCGCCCTGACCCGCCCTCTGCGTGTTGATTCACTCGGCTCACCATTGACGCCACCATCATAACCCACGATTGATGCCACCACCGTGACCCACCATTGACGCCACCAACTTCAACACCTTCTAAAGGCACCGTTGATTCCATCATCAAGGAGAGGCGGAGAAAGGTGGGAGGAGGAGAGAGCATATCTGGTTAGGGGTGTTCTTGAATCGGCCTGGACCGGTAAAATGGATCGAACTGGACCGGAATACAAAGACCGAAACTGGATATATAAAATTCTGGCTCGGTCTTCGATTCATGATTTTTTAGGATTCTCAGTTCCGGACCGAATGGACCGGTAACTTACTCTTATGTATATTTTTTTCTATGCATTTATGATTTAAGTTTATATACTAGTTTAGATTTATTTTCAATGGGCTAGTATTCTTCCATATTTTGAGGTAAAATTTTCTAATAACATCTACTTTACTATCTTTTAAAGACAAATTTGATTAATTTTTTCTAACACCAAATATTTTATTTAAAAATAAAGCTTACCAAAATTCGATCCAACAGGTCGGTACCGGTCCAAAACTGGAATAATTCCGGTCCGGTTCTATTCCTAATTGATAATTAACCGGTCTAGTTCTTGGTCCAAACTTTTTTATAACCCCGGTTTCATTCCTAATCGGTTCCGGTCTAGTATTAGATCGACAAACACCCCTAGAACTGATGACTGGACCAAAGGATGAAAAGATGGGTAGTTTGGCCTTTTCATTCCTCAAAAATTAAAAGTTCCACATTCTCTCTGTAGAATGCGCTAGACGGAGGGAGTATGTTATTCAAACTATTGCTGAATTCTACTAAATTTGTGTTATAGAATATAGGGAGTGCTAAGGTTACTTTTTGAAGTCCAAGTTGATATTGTATCATCAGCTAGCTCTAATACGACTTGTTGGGAAAATCAATCTCCTCTTGTGCAGAATCAATATAATATAAAGAAAGCAGAAAGAAGAAAAGAATTTTGGCTACCTCCATGAACAGACTCAGATTTTATTACCGGAAGGTTTTACAGACTCATAAATTACAGATATTGAAGGGACTACATTCTTCCCACATCTTATAGATACATAATGGGTGATTGAAGACCAGAACAAATGTCCAACAACTCACTGCTATTATAAAAGCAAACTCTCCATATTTATAGAGTTCAAGAGCAGTTTTTCACATGCTCGCCATTAATAGACTCTTGAATAGGACTAGGCTTTTGAACAACCCACCATTAACAGCTCATGAATTCCTCACCATTAGACTCTTAGAATTCCTTAACTGATTGGAATTTGAGGAGACAACCCAACAATTCCCCCTTGCCTCAAAATCCAATATATAGAACAGAGAGCAAAAACAGAATAAGATTCAAAACACTCCCCATTGACTTGAATCTTCTAACCGCCAGATTCAGGTAGAAGGATGTACTAGACGTACGATGATTTTTCCAGACGTACCTGATGCACGTTGGTCATGTCAGATGTACCAGAAATAGATGAACGGAGAGTCGTGCCAGACATATGTACCAAATGTACCAGATACCACCATCAGAAAAAATCCAACCATGCAAGAATTTATTAAACATAACATATTTCACCAAGTCCAACTAAGAAAGGCCCTGTGAAGCAGATAACAGTACAGATAACCAGATTCTTAACAAGTTCAATCATGAAAGAACTTGTCAAACAACTCGATACAGGCGACAAAATCAACATCTTCTCCGGATTCACCAACAGATAAAAAATAGACTAATAGCCAACTTACCACATAGACTAATTAGTCTTCAGATGAATTAACCTACTGGCTAGTAATATATGGACCCGTTTGGTGGGTTATGCAATTCATCACCAAAAAAAAAAACAACCACATAGACTAATTAAAGCCTATCTCCAAAGTAAAAATAAAGAAGTGCAAACAAACCCCAAATTTGATCAACCAAAGTAGCACAGAAGCAACACCAAACCTGAACCCAGTAAATGTGATGATGCTAAACGCTGCTCTCCCTCCCGAATAGCAACGAAATTTCTTTCTATAATCTTGAACGGAAGCTAAAGAGCCATCAGCTCTGATTCCACTTGTTGTATCACTAGATAACCCTGATATCACTTGTTGTATCACCAAATAGCTCTAATACCACTTGTTGGGAAAATCAATCCCCTCTTGCACAGAATCAAGATAATAAAATGAAAGCAGAAAGAAGAAAAGAACACAAATTTACTTTTGTAGTTCAAGTTGAAGCCTGCAACTGAATCTAACACTAGTAGAGAGACCCCTACTAAAGGCAGCAAGGGAAGGCAACCCAAGTAAAAGCGCCTTTAATTTGTAATTCTGAATTCGTAAACTACTAATCGTATCCCCTAACAAATTTTAAAGGCTGTTATATTTAACCGCCTTTAAATATGATACTTTCCAAACTCAAAAATGTTGAACGTTAGGATTTCCGAATTCAAAAACCCCATTATGTGGGCACTGCTAAGAAAAGAAACGTTTTCCGAACGTGGAAATGCATAGTGTCCTATTTCTGAGTTCAAAATATTATCAATCTTGTCTTTTGAAATTGGGGGACTAGGTTTCCGAGCTTGGAAATGACCCCGTATATGAAAAAAATGCAGTTATTTCCATTAAATGCCACTAAATCCTAAAACTTTGAAGAAGACGCACATTAATTCAATACCCATTATTCATTACCCATTGTGGTGCTTGAGAAATCATCAAATCAGATTGGAGAAGGTTAGTTTAATCCAAACTATCTTATTTTTCAATTTCATAAAATAATTGAATGTGTATATGATGCTTCTTATATATCCTTATTTACAATTAAGTTTTGAGATTAATTAGTTTATGCTTATTGTTGAATGTATCCTCATGTGTTGCATATTAATTAACTTTTAGGAGAGTGGATGAGAAGAAAAAATTGGTAATGATTGTAGGAAATCACCCAATTATATGCCATTGGTTGAATCATTTGTTTCGTTTGCTTTTGAACATGCTTCTAAAAATGGTTCTTTGAGGGCAAGATGCCCTTGTAAGGATTGTAAAAATGATGCATATTTAGGGAGAAATTTTTTTTGAGAACACCTCATAATGAGAGGGTTCCAAACTAGCTACACTCGTTGGGTATGTCATGTGAAAGTAGTGGAATCCTCTCCTTCCAATGATTTAGAGGACACGACGACGGTTGATGAATTAGATGGTAGCGCCAAGTTTGACGAAATGGTTGAAGATATTGTGAGGGAATTCAAAGGTAAATTGAAGTCGTTACAAGCTTTGATTGACGACAAAGGGATGCCTTTGTACAATGGTTTGAAAATCTCGGTCCTGAATGCAACTCTGCGAATAATGAACTTGAAGGCAAAGTTTGGATGGACAAACAAGTCGATGACAAAGGCTTTGGAGTTGTTTAGGGATTTGCTTCCAAAGGGAAATTTAATGCCTGATAGGTTATATGCTATAAAAAAATACTATGCCCGATGGGATTGGAATTGCAAAAAATCCATGCATGCCCGAACGATTGTATGTTGTATAAAGGGCAATTAGATAAAGATCGAGAAACTTGTCGGGTATGTGGTGAGTCTCGGTACAAGTTGAAGAGAGGTGCGATTGTGGTGGGTGCGGAAGTTCCATTGAAATTGAAGAAAAGGACACCGACAAAAGTTTTATGGTACCTCCCGATCATTCCCCGATTGAAGAAGTTGTATGCTTGTAAGGAAGATGCCAAGTTGTTGCGTTGGCACGCGGATAGAGACCGACCAGCGGATGATGTCATAAGACATACTTCGGATGGGGAGCAATGGAAGAAATTCAATGCCATGTACCCTGAGTTTGGAAAAGATTCTCGGCATTTGAGAATAGGGTTGTGTATAGACGGTATGAATCATTTTGGTAACATGAGCATTACACATACCTCTTGGCCTATTATGTTGGTCCTATACAACCTCCCGTCTTGGTTGACCATGAAACATAAGTATGTGCTGCTATCTTTGATGATATCAGGTCTGAAGCAACCTAGTAATGATATTGATGTATATCTTGCTCCTCTAGTGGACGATTTGTTGGCTTTGTTTAATGATGGTGTTAGAGTGTTTGATGGGTTGGTTGATGAATTCCTCACTCTCAAGGTGATGTTATTTTGCACAATTAATTATTTTTCTGCTTATGGCAATTTTTCTGGGTATTCTATGAAAGACCACTTTGCATGTCCAGTGTGTGAGAAGGGAACTGATTATTGTCAATCAAAATACGATTGTAAAACCGTTTACAAGGGGCACGGGCAGTTTCTTCCCGAGGGGCACCCGTGGTGATTGGCCCAAAAATGGTTTAACGGGAAAATAGATACATGAGTTGCGCCGGTGCCACGGTCAGGTACACAGATTTATGAGAGTGTTAAGAATTTACCCAAAGACTTTGGGAAGAAGAAAAGAAAAGTTGTCGTTGAAGGAAGTTGGAATAAATGCTCTATCTTCTTCAAGCTACCATATTGGCAGCATTTGGAAAATAGACATTGTTTTGACGTCATGCACATCGAGAAGAATATTTGTGATTCTTTGGTAGGGACGTTGTTAAATACCCCTGGGAAAACAAAGGACGGGTTGAAGGCTATGCTAGATTTGATTGAGTTGTGACTACGGGTGATGATTGTTATTTGCCCCCCGCTTGCTATTCAATGTCGCAATCGGAGAAGAAATCTTTTTGTGAGATCCTTAGCAGTGTAAAAGTGCCCAATGCCTACTCATCCAACATAAGCAGTTGTGTGTCAGTGGAGGAGTTGAGGTGCAAGATACTATGGTGTATTATTTTGGAATTGTCGTTGTGTATTCTGGCTTTTCTTATGTTGGTAATATTAAAGAAACAAAATTTTACCATGGGACAGGAAAAGGCTTCCAATTTTGGAAACCTATCATGCTCCCATAGGAAATAAAAGGTTTTACAAACTCGGAATAGTTGAACGGGAAACATATTCCGATCTCGGAAACACTGTTTACGAACTTGGAAAAAAATAGCAACAAAAAATGCTCTTCAACAACCTTACAGTTTAAGACCGGAAAGTAGACAAGAGCTCGGAAATAGATCATCATTTTATAAAGATAAGATTCAAATTTCCGAGCTCAAAAATGATATATACTTTTTGAGTTTGGAAAATGTATATACTTTCATAGCTCAGAATAGTTTCAACGGCACGGGGAAAGCCTAGAGTTTTCGAGTTCGGGAAATGTATGCAAATTCCGAGTTCGGAATTGTTTGAATGGCAGGAGGGAAAGCCAAGAGTTTCAGAGTTCGGAAACGGTATGTACATTCCGAGTTCGGAATTGATACAATGGAAGATGGAAAGCAATGAGTTTCCGAGTTCGGAAATAAATTAAAGGCGGTCCTGGGGTACAAATTTTTAACCGCCTTTAATTACAATTTTAAAAGCGGTTCTCGGAAACGCCTTATTTTCTTATTGATTAAAGGCAGGGCCAGCAAAGGTGGCTCAAAAGTGACTTTAAATTGCCGATAAACCCACATTTAATAGCCCATTCCTACACTAGTGTAAAAACATAAATTATCCTATTTATCCTATTTATCCTATTTATCTTGGTTGTTTGATGTATAATTTCCTTCAAAATCACCTATTTTAGCTATTAACGTTGCTGTATATACGTATGCAGGAATGTTTTTAAGTATGATTTTTTATTTAAACTTTTTGGTATATATATTTTAATTATTAACTATTCAGAAATTTTTGTTGTATAGATTGAATACTAAAAATTAAATATTTCTGCAATTGAATTGAAAAAATAGGTTACTCCGGAGGACCTTGACTAAGTACTACTCACTCCGTCCTAAGATTATTGATCTATTTACTTTTTCAATGTTAAATTTGGTAAATTTTGATCTTAAATATAAATTAATATATGTATGATAAAAATATCATGTGAGATATTGATAGATTTATCTTAACATTTATTTTCTAAATATCAATTTTATATATAAAAATATTATACACAGATAGAAATATTAACCGTCAAACATAATCAGTGAATGGAATTGAATGTTAGCCTAGCGGTTGAAATCTAGTGCTACTACCATGAGGTCATGGGTTCAATTCGGAGGGGGGGATTTTATTGGGGTTCAATTCTCACCAGGGCAAGGGGAGGGGAGAGATTTTATTGGGGTCTCATTTGAGTTATTATCTATTTTTTTTAAAAAAAATATAATCAATAAATACAGTAAAAAAAATAAATATGCTAATAATTATAGGACGGAGAAAATAGGAAGTAGTGTATAATACCTACGGTACTTCTAGACGTGTGATAATTAAACGCTAAAGAATATTGTTCATGGCCATATTTTTCTTCTACTCCCTTTGTCCCATCCTATTTTGAATAGAATTTTTTCACAATTTTTAACAAAAATATTTGACTGCAAATATGTATAGATACATATAATATTGACACATAAAAATATAATATTTAAAAATTACATATTATGACAAATCTAACCATATTTCATACGATAAAATTGTTATTCATATAACTATTTAAATATATAATTAAATTTTGGGATGTTTGACCAAAAAATTATGTTAGTCAAAGTTTGAGTGGAGTCCAGCACTTGTTATACCGTAATGCTTTGTTTTTCTTCTACTTTCACGTCCCGATAAAATGACGTAGTATTTGTTTTTTTACTAAAGTTTTGGGAGAGTTGATATAGAAAAAATAAAGAGTTTGTCTCCTGAAAAATAGTATTTCTATAAAATATAAAATAATTAAAGTTTGAATTGTAAATTAGAAGAAATAAAGTTAAAATTTCTGGGTTGCATTAATAGAGTCATAAATTTTAAAACTAATACATGTTATATAATAAATATCTAATTAAACCCCGTCTTTTCGTAACATTATGGAAATACAGTTTTTCCAAGAATTTACCTAAAATAATTGTGAAAAAACGGAAATATTTTGGGAAAGTAGTGATTTTAGTGTCAAAGTTCACTACTGGAAAACCACCATTTTAGTAGCGGTTTGTAGCAGCTATTTTTTTAAAATAGCTGCTATGTAATTGAGTAGAAGCTATTAATTTTTTTAACAGCAATTATTTAATAAGCGCTTCTATTACAAATTGTTAAGCAACTAATTATTGAAGAACCGCTTCTAGAGTGAGGTTTTGTAGTGTTGGCGGGAAATCATAACAGCTATTATCTAAAAACCGCTACTATACGGGTAATCATATCAGTTGTTATTGAAAAATAGCTGTTGCGTTTAGTTTTAAATCATCTAATTTTTTGATAACCTCTTCTAGAGCGAGGTATTTTTGAATTGGTGGGAAATCACAGCATCTATATCCTAAAAAGCGCTACTACATTAATTTGGGTGGGAAACAATAGCACCTGTTATTACAAAATAGCTGGTTCTTGCACTAGCGTTAAATATTTGATGTGATACATAACTACATTTAGTAGCGATTTTTTTAATAATAGCTGCTACAAACACATATAAAAACTTTCAATATGGGCAAAAATTGAAGAAGATTTCGCATTTATGAGACTTTCCTGCCATTCTTCATTACTATAGAGAAGTTGAATCCAGCATTTAATGCCATGTGCTAGGAGTAATAAGAGGTAACAAATCATTACTCCATTTAGGCATGTATTTGATTTGGAAAAAAATGAATTTAAGTAGGTACATGTCACACCTTTTGAACATTGTAGCAGCTATTTTTGGAAAACCTAAAAATAGGTGTTACGTTGTTAGAAAATCTAACATGTTTGAAAGGAACAGTGGCCTCGGCCATGCATTATTAACAAATGAAAAATAATTTAAGTAGTAGTAGGTCACAACCTTTTGAACATTGTAGCAACTATTTTTGTGTAAACATAAATAATTGCTTCGGTGTTAGAAAATCTTCTTTGTTAAAAAACCTTTTGAACAGTGTTGTTAAAGTTAAAGAGAACATTATGAGAATTTAACAAAGTTTTATCATTTTGGGTAATTTTCAAAGGAGGCCATCTCTTGAAAGACGGCCTTTCCATAAATTACTGCAAATTAGAAGAAATCAAGATAAAATTTTTTGGTAACATTAATCGGGTCATAAACTTATAACTATTACGTTGCATAATAAAATTTTTAATGTTGCAACTAAAATTTGTTACCTTTCTAAAATTTTTATTCAACCTCGTATTTCTATACACATATGGAAAGACAGTCTTTCACAAAACTTTGCCTTTTCAAAGTATGTGTCATTTTAATTGGGACACACAAAAATAAAAAATACGTCAGTTTTTGTGGGATGGAGAAAGTATCATTTTCCTTTTTCTCTTTTCTACACCCACAATAATTTTATGTTTTATGTTTGATATTTAAAAGGACCAAAATTGTACTCTCTCTCTCTGTTCCACTCGAATTTACACACTTTTCTTTTCATTTGTGCCAGACAAATCTGCATGCTTTTCCTTTACAGAAAATTTCACCATATCATAAGACTTACCTCTAAAAAATTGAAATTTACGTTATCCCGCTCTCTCACCAATCCACACTTTAGAGCATCTCCAATTGTTTACTCTATTATTCAGCTGTTACAGTAATTTTTTTTACAGTTGCTACTATGTATATACTTGGTTTACTCCATATCTTTTTCTAAAAATAATATTTCTTTAAATTTCTTAAGAAAAAAATGATGTATTAAACTATAAAAGAAAATAAAAAAGTCCACTTCAATATATAATGAATTACAAATAATTTACAAAATATAAAGCGTAATGTAAAATTTTCTCATATACTTGAATTACAAAAAATGTAAAAAAATATATATAATAACTAATTTTCATACTGGTGTATATATGGCTAAACCATCAAAAGGCTGATGGCCACCAGGCCCAGCCCAATGTCATTATGCAACGAAATGAATGCGTCTCTGCCCAAGACAAGGATTAATTTGGTTCTGATGAAATATGTGAACCAAAATACACGGAACGAACAATGAGCATGAAGGCCACGACCGCAGAACGTGGTGATCATGGCACACACTATCTCAACCTAAAAGCAAGGAACCCCAACCACATTAGCCTATAAATACAACAGACTAAGGAAGAGCTAAGGTAAGCATTACTATCTCTAGAAATTCTAGTTCTACAAAGAGATACTGACTTGATCGTCGGAGCCCTTCTCCCGGAATCACTTCCGGGATAAGCCTTGCAGGTAAACGACGCTCTTGGAGAGGACGACTAGATTCTTTGAACGATCTCTCACATAATTTGGCGCCGACTGTGGGATGGATTTTTTCTTTTCATTTTTAGGTCATTCACGTGAAAAATGGTGTTCACCAGGAGTGAGAGGAGTCATAACCATTAGTCACATGAACAGACACTGGGACGCGATAGGGAACTGCATCATCATCAGGTACATACCCCAACTGAAGAGAAAGAACACAGCAAAGAGGAAATAGAGGAGGAAGCAAAGTCTCCAAACAACCACCATGACAAGGAAAAAAAGGAGTTTGCGGCATTCTTGGAAGCGAACAAAGAAATCATTTATGATCAATTCCTCGATACACTCAAGCAAAAGCCCACAAAACCAAAAAGAAGGGTAACCCAAGAGCTTGAAAACCTTAACTACGAAGAGGAATTGCGTGATATTGTCGTGGATAGTGACGCTGATAAGTCGCCTCTAGCTCCACACTTGCGTAATTTCAAAATGCCAAAGGATTTTAAACATCCCTTGCATGTTAAAATATACAACGGGAAAACGGGCCCCAAAAGAGTTTTTGCCCTCATACAAGAATAATATGAGATTTTGCGATGCGAACATCGAGTTAGTTTGCAAGGTATTTCCTATCTTTTTGACAGGAACAACGATCACCTAGTACGAAGACTTTCCAAATGGGAGTATCAAATCTTGGGCACAGTTGTCAGATTTATTCTTGGGTCATTTCTACCAAAAACAAAAGTCCACCAAGATGATTGCAATTCTCAATAACATAGCCCAGCGAAGCCTAGCATAATATCATAATCGCTTCATTACGGAAATCTTATAGGTTTGTGACTTGTCTTTCCAGTATTGGGGGGGGGGGGTTTCACAGGAGGCATGCGATTAGCGGAATTCAACAAAGAACTGACAAAGAATATGTCCGAGAACCCGAGGGAGCTACAAAAATGATTGAGCAGCATGTGTGAACAAAAGAAGCGAACAATCGTTAGATATAGAGGGAGCGAGGCGAGAAGAAAATGATGAAATATTCACAGAAGGGAAATTGAAGTGCCCTTTTCAAAGCAAGAGAACCAAGTTCGCGGATTGCGGCATTTCAAGAAACACCCTTGACAAGTTCAAGGAAAGAGATATTGCAAGCACACAAGGATCTATTTCGAGATCCAGCACCCATGCTAGCACCACCAGAAAAATGTTCAAGGGAATATTATTGTGCTTTCCACAAGGACCATGACCCTGATATCGAGTATTGTAGAGATCTAAGAAGACAAATTGAGGAAAACTTGAGGAATGGTTTTTTAAGTCAATAAAGAAAGGAAGGGGGAAGCTAGTTTGGTGAACACAGCAAGATAGCGAACAAAGTAGCAAGGAATCAGGGGACAACGTCTACAATGCCAAAGAATCAAAAGATGACTGCGATGATTGACTGTAAGGAAGACAAGAGCGATGGGATGCCAGAGACAGTCATCTTGTCTATACATGGATCTACGGAGTCATTGTCCAACAATACTTGGAAAGCTAGAGTACGATACTTGTCCCCGCAAGAGCCCGTTGATAAAAAACTCCGCTCGAATGAGACAATCACCTTTAGCGAAGAGGATGCAGTACCAAACGCATCGCCTCACAATGACCCCATGGTAATTGTAGAAAAAAATAGGAATGCTACTTTATATAGAGTGTTCGTAGACGATGGAAGTGCAGTTGAAATACTATTTGTTGACTGCTTCGACAGCCTAGGGTTCAAGCGAGCAGACCTAAAAAAATCCACGTCATCGTTAGTTGGATTCACAGGGAGATTAGAAACACCTTTGGGAAATATACAACACTTGTCACAATTGGATAAAGCGGTAAAAGATGCACCATTATGTGTGACTTCGTAGTCATTGACACACCTTAACCCGTGGTTGTTAATTCAGTCGCAGCAAGCACAATTTAATTAACCCGGGCCAAGGTACTAGTCTCGTGGGATGGTCAAAGATAAGATTTATATTCTGCACCCATTTCTCGCTGCTAGGCTACCAAAGGATAGTAAATGGCAAGCCTTGGGTTTGTTCTCAGAGATGCTAGGGTTTAAGTAAACGTTAAAACACAGCCTGGTGCGGGTCGTTAATTCACACGAGTTAAAGGAATAGCTACTAATGTAAACATGCAAACGGGGGGGGGGGGGGTAATTTTCAACTAACAACGACAAGCATGAAATAAACAAACAATTTATACTAGACACTTAAGACTAATTTAGCAACATGGTAGTTCTAATACTTCAATCCTCGATTCATCCACATATAGATATACAAAAGACCTATATGTGTGTTCACAAGACGTGGTGCAAATGATGACATACACTTCCCTATCCCTGTCACGGTGGGTGCACTCACAATCCTCCACCGACACCGCCATCGTAATTAGGGAAGCACGGCAAGGTCTGACCATTATTATGGTTTTGTTCCCACCCGTGCTATTACGTCCCGGGCTTCCATCACAAATTCACTAATTCCTAGTGTTCCTCTATACGCGAGGCCTTAGGTTCATAGGCACCTTATCTGTGATACTATGGTTTCAACACAATACCTAGCTTGCTACTATCAACTATCTCTACCTGTAACCTATTGGAAAATGGTTAAGTAGTTAGCTAAGACCGGTGCAATGGTAAGCGGATTAGGGTTACCTCAAATCTCAAGGCACACACTCACGCAGACTCATTCCCTTCCACCCATTCAAACATCCAGGTTTATTTTCCCAATGGGGCATTAGTAAGTGCACCATACATGAACATAGCCCAAAATGTGTGCTCATAGATGGTGTAGTTTTCATTCATTTTTCACATTCAATAACAATCACAATAATATCATAAACACAAAGATAGGTGGTATTTAAGGAATCTCATAAAGCATCAAAAGCTACACATGTGCCAAATATGTCCCAAGCTAAGCTAATTACTCTACAAAAGTTAGATACATGGAAAATATTAAGTTATATTCCATGGATCAAGAAAATAAGAAGAAAAGAAAAAAGATAAGAAAAATAAGAAGGAAGGAGAAGAATAAATCTTATCTTTCTTCTCTCTAATCCAGAAAGAGAAACTAATCTACATTATGACTAGATCTATTCTACTTAGGGTATAGTAGAAGACTAAGACTTCTAGATATGGTAGTAGGAGATTGGGCCTAAAGATAGGCCCAAAATAGGCCACACATAGAAAACCCTAGTCACTCTTTCCCTTTGACTGCTGAATGTTTTTCAAATAAACTACTCAATGTTTGAATCACCTAGAGCTGAATTATAGTGCATTGGATAGAGCTCAGAAAGACAAAGATTTAAATATATGGTAGATGGAAATCAGATGAAAATTGAGAGAGTTATAGCCAAAACGGTTAGCCCAAAGGTTTCACAAACCGACACGGATGCCACGATCCGAGAACATTCAAGCACGGGGCACCATATTTGGCATGGTCCATGAACATTCATAGACACAACACGCCAAAGTCCATGAAACTAGACTCGTGCCACGGTCCGTGAAGGTTTTCACGAACTGCGAGTAGCACCAAGGTTTTTGCTCAGAAGTTTTCACGGACTGGCCTCCTTTTCACGGACCGTGAGCAGCGCCATAGTTTCCACTCATAATTTTTCATGGACTGACCTCCTCTTCATGAACCACGAGTAGCATGGGTGTTTCCTTAAAACTCCCATCACAGTCCATGAAGGCTTTCACGAACCGGCTCCATACTTAGCCAAATTTCATCAACTCTTCCCTTCCATGCTTCATGGCCCGGCTCCATTGTCACAGAACGGCATTGTTTCTTTGTATATGGAGGGCCTTAGGCATCTTCACGGGCCACTGATGCTTTGTGTAGTGTGGGCTGTCACAGGTCGCTGGTTCTTCGTCAGCTGAACTTCGTTTACTTGCCACGGGTAAACCGTTAGCCTGAATTGGGAGTTCTAGTAGTCAATTTTGTAGTAATCGAGAAGAAAAATCCAATGAAACCATCCTTGAAGGCTAATTATTCCTTGATCTTTCTCAAACTAAGGCAACACTCCTCAGACCACGATTCACCGTTTCCCCATTTTTCCGTCTTGAACTTCGAAGCCACATATCCTTGGCTTTAATCTCCTTCTACCATGCATTGATGCTCGTGGCCTTCATGTACTACCATTCAATGTGATTGGCCTTCAAATCATCTACCGTTAAAAGAAAGCGGCCTTCATAAGAATTTAATGTAATAAATAGCATTCACGGGACCTACTAGAGATACTTATAATGAAGACCAAGGAGCCCGTGAACACGAGATGTTAATAATCACTAATTAAGTGTACAAAATGTGGGATTTAGAAAGAAAACCGAACATGGTTGTCTAAACCCCTTGTCATGTAAACTCAACTAATGTTGCTAAAATGCCAACCAAAAGTAAATAAAAACTACGTCAAATGCATTGGTTAAAGCATGCATAGTGGTGCAGATCAGGCTCCCCACACTTAAACCTTTACTCATCCTCGAGTAAATAAAATCAAAGGAAAAAGGTTCAAGCGACATGAAGCATGCAAAAATTACCAATGCACCTAACTTATTCCCAAGCTACCCTAGTTCCCCAAAAAAGATGAAAATCTCACAACTCTCACACTCCCCAAAGTTCCTAAGGCAACCAAACCACACAAAGCAAGTAAATGTGTACGGAAAAAGATAAGTGACAAAAGATTGGAATAAAGCCAAACTTACTTTCCCCAAAGAAGTCCCAAAAGCAATCAAAGAGCAATCAAAGAGCAATCCTCAAGTAAAAACAATCTACCAAGGAAATCCAAAAGTTGTCAACTTTCTTGCAACATAGGGATAAATCTAGATTCTCGACCTAGTTGCAAACAAGGAGTTCAATGCATCCTCAACCTAGTTTCTTGTTTCTTTTTTTTTTTCTCTCAATTTCTCTCATTTTTCATACGCGCCTTTTTGGGTTATCACCTAGCGTTATCCCACAAAACGTGCTCACATCTTACCTTTTTCCATATGTCCTCTCATTTTTGCCTAGACTCGTAAGTCTAGCTAGGCTAAGCCTATCACTTTTACCTAGGCCTTTCGACCTTTCCGGGCTTTTCCTAATGTTACCCAAGTCTCCCTTTCAGGTTTTTGACTTGTCCAGCTTTTTATTGTTTTCATTTTTTTCTTCAATTTTTCAAAATGATCTTAGAAGAGCTATTAGCTACATAGAAACAACCAAAAATCATAAGTGCCAACCAATCCCTTGGACTCCCCACACTTAAAGCTTGCATTATCCTTAATGCATATAAAAAATCAGGGAACATATGTCATGGGAAAGAAATAGGAAAGCACTTATAAAGAAAAATGAACACTAAAAACTACCCTTGATGACACAATCATGGAATGTAAAGAACAAACTAACATCACCCCAATATACTACCCATAACCTCTAAACATGAAATATCAATCTAACCACTATCATGCACCACAAATCGAATGAAGAATTGAATACCAATGGAGAGTTACCTCTTAGGTCTCGATGTGTGTGTCTTAAGGGTTTTGAGGGTAGGTGGGTTTTGGGTGGTATTTGGTGGTGGTAGGGAAGAAATGGTGATTGGGCGGTGAAAGAAAGTATGTGAGATCCATGGCTCGTGCACGTCTACAACCCCACGAACTTGGGGTTTGGTTCTCCTTCTTGTCCACCATTTTGAGTGTCACAAACTATGAACGTCTACATGGTCCATGAGTTGGACTCCTCATTTGCTCCTCTTCCTCCGAGAACCATATACTTTCTATAAAACAAACATGCACACCAAGTGTAATAGTGTCCCAAAAACAAAAAGAAAGCTACAAATAGGAAAACATACCAAAAAAAGCAAACTAATCTAATTTTTTCAAAGCTCAGGTTGCCTCTTGAGAAGCTCTGTATTTTTAAAGTCGTCAGCACGACCCTAATGTCATCCATATGGTTTTGGTTTGTACCACATCACCATGGACAACCAAACATGGAAAGGTGGGGGTAAGAATATTCCAAGAGGAAGATAGAGTGAGGATGAGTTAACCTTAGAGGGAATAGGTGGTTTGGAAGCTTAGAATATTCAATTGGCTTCCCTATGGTTTCCTCTAAGGCTTCCAAAAATGTGGGAGTAGGTTCTATAGGTGGAGGTAGGGGTGCAAGTAAGTAATATGGAAAATTAAGTATAATCACCCCTTCCTCGACTTCTTCACTCTCAACAAACCATTCCCCATCCCCTTTAGATTCATCTACCAAAATTTCACATTCAACTAGGAATGGTTAATTTTCAAAATATTGTGTTTCAAGCACTTGCCCTTCAACTTTCTCAGTGCTTGAGAATAGTTGAGTTCCCAAATTGCTGAACTCTCTAAGCACATGTGATTGGAGTAAATAACTACTCTTGGTTATATTAGCAATAGGTTGCAAAATATCCACACAATCCAATTTGGGAACCAATCCTAGGGATTGGTTTTGGTGTATTGGGTAAGTTGGTGAAGTCCAACTATCTAACCCAAAGTGTTGGTTTCCCTATGCATCTCCATACCACGAACTTGAGTTACCACTAAACCTCAATATTAGAGAGTCGTGGTATGGGTAACAATCTTGATCCCATCAGCCTTGGGAACCAACAACTCCTACCTCTCTTTCATTTTCGCTCATTCAAGAGCAAGACTCCATAGGGTGGTCGCAATGACATATCCTATAAAATATCCCTCTTTGAGACATTCTTCTCCCAACTCACTCAACCTTAGGTAACACTCTATAGGATGAGCACAATGACACACCCTACAAAGTGCCCTTCGTTGAGTGCTTTCCCATTTTTTTTCTTTTCTATTAAGAACCACCAAAGAAAACACACAAAACTCATATTCGTAGTGCAAGACTCCTCAGTTTTCACCCAAAACTCAAGCAATACCTACTCCGGCAAACAGAAAATAAGAAAAGGATAAAAATAATACTAACTACTCACTAACACGCTATGCTCAACTAATACATGAACTGAAAAAGCATCCCCGGCAGTGACACCAAAATTTTACCCACCCCGACCCTATCTTATCTATGACACTAGGGTTTTAACACAACACCTAGCTTGCTACTATCAACTATCTATACCCGTAACCTATCAGAAAATGGTTAAGAAATCAGCTAAGATTAGTGCGATGGTATGCGGAATAGGGCTACCTAAAATCTCCCATGCACTCACTCACGCAGACTCATTCCCTTCCACACATTTAAACATCCAGGTTTCTCTTCCCAATGAGGCATTAATAAGTGCACCATACATTAACACAAAGATGAGTGGAATTTAAGGAATCTCACAAATCATAAAAGCTTCACATGTACCAAATATGTTACAAAAGTTAGATCCATGGAAAATATTAGGTTAGATGCCATGGATCTAGAAAATAATATGAAAAGAAAAAGTATAAGAAAAAGAAGAATGAATGAGAAGAAGAACTTTCCTCTTTTTTCTCTCTAAACTAGAAAGAGAAACTAATCTACATTATGACTAGATCTATTCAACTTAGTGTTTAGTAGAAGACTAAGGCTCCAATATATGGTAGTAGGATATTGGGCCTAAAGACCATGAACATTCATAGTCGCGACACAACACGGTCCGTGAAGGTTTTCACGCATCGCGAGTAGCACCAAGTTTTTTGCTCAAAAGTTTTCACGGACCGGCCTCCTTTTCAAGGACTGTGAGCAGCGACACGGTTTCCACTCAGAAGTTTTCACGGACTGGACCCTTCTTCACGGACTGCGAGAAGCATGGGTGTTTGCTCAAAACTCTCGTCAAGGTCCATGAGGGTTTTCACAGACCGGCTCCATACTTAGCTAAATTTATTCAACTCTTCCCTTCCATTCTTCATGGACTAGCTCCACTGTTATGGACCGGCATTGTTGCTTCATGTAGGACAGAACATAGGCATCTTCACGGGCCACTGATGCTTCATGTAGTATGGGCTGTCACAAGCAGCTGGTCCTTTATCGGCTGAACTTCGTTTGCTTGCCATGGGTGAACCATTAGTCTGAATTGGGAGTTCTAGTACTCAATTTTGTAGTAATAAAGAAGAACAATTCAATGGAACCAGCCTTGAAGGGTAACTATTCCTAGATCATTCTCGGACAAAGGCAACACTCCTCGGATTACGATTCATCATTTCCACCTTTTGTCTTCTTGAACTTTGAAGCCACCTATCCTTAGCTACAATCTCTTTCTACCGTGCATTGATGCTTATGGCCATCATCTACTACCATTCAATGCGAATGGCCTTCAAATCCTCTACCGTTAAAATTAAACGGTCTTCACAAGAGTGTAATGTAACAAATAGCATTCACGGGCGACCTACTAGAGATACTTATAATGAAGACAAAGGAACCCGTGAACATGTTATGTCAACAATCCCTAATTAAGTGTACAAAAAGTGTGATTTAGAATAGAAGACCGAACATGGTTCTCTAAACCCCTTATCATGTAAACTCAACTAATGTTGCAAAAACGCTAACCAAAAGTAAATAAAAACTAAGTCAAATGCATTAGTTAAAGCATGCATAATGGTGCATATCAGACTCCCCACACCTAAACCTTTACTCGTCCTCGAGTACATAAAATCAAAGAAAAAAAGTTCAAGCGACATGAAGCATGAAGCATGTGAAAATAGCTAATGCATCCAACTTTTACCTGGACTCGTAAGTCTAGCCGGGAAAAACCTCACACTTTCACCTAGGCCTTTAGACCTATTCAAGATTTTCCTAATGTTACCTAAGTTGCCCTATCGGATTTTTGACTTGTCCAGGTTTTGATTTTTTTTTCATTTTTTTTCAATTTTTCAAAATGCTCTTAGTAGAGCTATTAGCTACATAGAAACAACCAAAAATCACAAGTGCTATCCAATCCCTTAGAATCCCCACACTTAAAGCTTGCATTATCCTCAATGCATATACAAAATCAAGGAACATATGTCAAGGGAATGAAATAAGAAAGCACTTATAATGAATAATGAATATTAAAAACTACCCTTGATTCCACAATCATGGAATGTAAAGAACAAACTACCATCACCCCAATATACTACCCATAATCTCTAAACATGAAAGATCAATCTAACCACTATCATGCACAACAAATCGAATGAAGTATTGAATACCAACAGAGAGTTACCTCTTAGGTCTCGATGTGTGTGTCTTAAGGGTTTTGAGGGTAGGTGGGTTTTGGGTGGTATTTGGTGGTGGTTAGGTGGTGGTAGGGAAGAAATGGTGATTGGGCGGTGTAGGAAAGTATGTGAGATCCATGGGTCGTGCACATCTACATGCCCCATGAAATTAGGGTTTGGTTCTCCTTCTTGTCCACCATTTTGAGCATCACAAACCATGTCTACATGGTCCATGTGTTGGATGCTTCTCTTCCTTCGAGAACCACATGCTTCCTACAAAACAAACATACACACCACGTGTAATAGTGTCCCAAAAACAAAAAGAAAGCTACAAATAGGAAAACATACCAAAAATATCAAACTAATCTAATTTTTTTGAAGCTCGAGTTACCTCCCAAGAAGCTTCGTATTATTAAGGTCGTCGGTAGGACCTTAATTTTATACATTTTGTGCTGGTTTGTATCCCATCACCATGGACAACCAAACATGGAAAATTAGGGGTAAGAATCTTCCAAAAGGAAGATAGAGTAGAGGAGGAGTCAACCTTAGAGGGAATAGGTGGTTTGGAAGCTTAGCATATTCAATTGGCTTCTCTATGATTTCCTCTAAGGTTTCCAAAAATGTGAGAGTAGGTTCTATAGGTGGAGGTAGGGGTGCAAGTAAGTAATACGGAAAATTAAGTATAATCACCCCTTCCTCGACTTCTTCACTCTCAACAAACCATTCCCCATCCTCTTTAGATTCATCTACCAAAATTTCACATTCAACTAGGGATGGTTCATTTGTAGAATATTGGGTTTCAAGTTGGCTCACCCTATTCATCAAATTAAGCACTTGCCCTTCAACTTTCTCAATGCTTGAGAATAGTTTAGTTCCCAAATCGCTGAACTTGCTAAGCACTTATGATTGGAGTAAATCAGTACTCTTGTCCACATCAGCTATAGCTTGCAAAATTTTACACAATTCGACTTGGGAACCAATTCCAGGGATTGGTTTTGGGGCATTGGGTAAGTTGGTGAAGTAAAACTATCTAACCCAAAGTGATGGTTTCCCGATGCATCTCCATACCACAAATTTGAGTTACCACTAAACCTCGAATTTATAGAGTCATGGTATGGGTAACAATCTTGATCCCACTGGCCTTGGGAACCAACAACTTCTACCTGTCATTCTTTTTCGCTCATCCAAGAGCAGGACTCCTTAGGGTGGTTGCAATGACATATCCTACAAAATCTCACTCTTTGAGACATTCTTCTCCCATACTCACTCAACCTTGGGCAACACTCTATAGGATGAGCACAATGACACACCCTACAAAGTGCCCTTCGTTGAGAGCTTTCCCATATTTTTTTCTTTTCTATTAAGAACCAACAAAGAAAACACACAAAACTCAGAATTGTAGTGCACGACTCCCCGTTTTTCACTAAGAACTCAAGAAATACCTACTCCGGCAACAAACAAGAAAAAGACAAAAACAATACTAACTACTCACTAACCATTATGCTCAACTAATACTTAAACTGACAAGTATCCCTGGCAGCGGCACCAAAATTTGACCCGCCCTGACTCAGGATTGTTAATACAGTTTCAACAAGCACAATTTAATTAACCTGGGCTGAGGCACTAGTCCTGTGGGATGGTCAAAGATAAGATTTTATATTTGGCACTCATTTCTCGCTGCTAGGCTACGAAAGGGTAGTAAGAGGCAAGCCCTGGGTTTTTCCACAGAGATGTTAGGGTTCAAGTAAAAGTCAAAACACAGCCTCGTGCGAGTCATCAATCCACACGAGTGAAAGGAATAACTATTAATGTAAACGTACAAACTGGGAGGGGATGGTATTTTCAACTGACAACAACAAGCATGAAATAAACAAACAAGTAAATTATTTATACTAGGCACTTGGGAATAATTTTGCAAAATGGTAGTTCTAATGCTTCAATCCTCGATTCATTCACATATAAACATACAAAAGACCTATCGGTGTGTTCACAACACGTGGTGTGACCGGTGGCATACACTTCCTCATCCCTGTCACTGTGGGAGTGCTCGCAACCCTCCACCGACACCGCCATCATAATTAGGGGAGCACAATAAGGTTTGACCATTGCTATGGTTTTGTTTCTCCCCTGTGCTATTTTTCCTAGGCTTCTACCTTGAATGCACTAATTCCTAGTGGTCCTCTATATGCGAGACCTTAGGTTCATAGGAACCTTATCTGTGATATTAGGGTTTCAACACAACACCTAGCTTGCTACTATCAACTATCTCTACCCATAACCTATCAAAAAATGGTTAAGTAATCAGCTAATATTGGTACGATGGTATGCATATTAGGGTTACCTTGAATCTCCAGTGCACACACTCATGCAGACACACCCTCAAGCCAATGGACAAGTCGAAGTGACAAATAGGACTATCGTTCAATGAATATAGAAATAGCTGGAAGGAAGGCGAGCTGGATGAGTGGATGAGTTACCAAACACGCTATGGTTGTATAGAACGACTGTTCAGGAACCAACAGGAAGGATGCTATATAGCTTAGTTTATGGTCATAAAGATGTTATACCAATAGAGATTGGTACTCTCAGGCTTTGAGTAGGAAATTACAGATAAAATGGCAGCCCGGATGAGATGAGACTCGAGCTGGATGAAATATGGGAGAATAGGGATTTGGCAATGATCACAGAAGCCAAGTGTAAGGAAAGAATGGATAGAGTTCACAACCAAAGAGTAAAGGAGACACAGTTCCAGATTGGTGATCTAGTACTTAGAAAGAACAAAGCTAGTCTAGTAGAAGAGCGAGGAAAGCTATGCCCGAAGTGGGAAGGACCATACAAAGTCACAAAAACTCACAAGTGTAACAGCTACGAGTTAGAAAGGTTGGATGGTACTAGTGTTCCGAATATGTGGCATGTGACAAACTTAAGGAAGATTTATGTTTGGATTTGAAGAAAGCATTGAACATCCATCTGTATAGACACCAGGATATTATCCTTGGTCGCTTCTTTCCATTGTTAACAATGTGACATTATCGGGAAAGTACATTATTAATACAACAAACCACCTTCGTGGACCACGATCATATTTTCTCATCCTTTAACTTTGTACGGTAGAGAATGTTTTTTCAACTTAATCAGTTTAGCATACATCAAGCTACAAATGTTTACACAATTAATGATGCTTGCAAGCTTTGGATCTTGCAAATTCATAAATCACACAATCGCAAGCCATAGATCTTGCACAACTATTGATTCTGGCAAGCCTTGGATATTGCAACTTTGTGAATCAAACAAATTGTAAGCTATAGATCTTATAACTTCACAAACTAGACAATTGCAAGCCATAGATCTTGCACAACTCCTGATCTAACAAGCTTTGGATATTGCAACTTCGTGAATCAAACCAATTTCAAGCTATAGACACTACTGGAAAATAGGTACATACACACCGGTATAAATTCATGAGTACAAGTATACCGGTGCGTATGTAACCAATTGCACCGGTATTTATCATGTTAACATCAGTACCGGTAAAAATAAGTACATATGCACTGATATCCTGTCAACTGGTGTACAGTTCACCTATTTTTGCACCGGTGTTGGTTCTACCGGTGTACAAACGACAAATATTTTGCACCGGTGTTGGTTCTACCGGTGTACAAATGTTAAATATTTTGCACCGGTATTATCAGAATAGGTATTTAGACCGGTACAATTGCTAACATGTGCACTGGTACACAATTACCGGTGTGTACATTTTTCCCTTTTGTATTAATTTGGCGCCAAGAGGACAACCGGTAACGGGAAATTACCGGTGCAGGAAATAAAAAAATGCGAGAAAAATTTGCATTTGTACATCGGTTACTATTAGATCGGTGTAGGAATTAAACATGAACCGGTATTTTCTAATACCGGTGCAAGAAAATTTCTTTTTTGTAGAAATTTGGCGCCAAAACTATTAGTTTTTGCACCGGTACTGTGATCGTACCAGTCCAGGATAAGAAAATACGTGGGTTTTTGCTAAATATCTACACCGGTAAATGATTTTACTGGTTTAAAAGGCTACAAATGCACCAGTAAAGTCTATATGCCGGTGTGAAAAATTGCATTAAATGCTCACCTACCACATTTTTTTAGCGGGTTAAAAATGACATTTTTGGAAGAAGATGTTCATTAATAGTGTTTTTTGGTTGATGAAGGCATTGAATTCTCCACATTGAAGACCCTTGAAGGTACCTTTTTTTAATTACATTTATGGATTTTAAGGATTTCATGTATGATTTTGGTTAGTAGAGATATTTACATTTTGTGTTTGATCATTTGATGGTGATTGAGGTAGAATTGTAAGTATTAGTTTGCGATTTGTTCTCAAGGTTGTTGTAGTTATAAGGCTATGGCTTTTGATTCCTATAGTGTTGGACATGTTGAGAATGTTGTAATTTTAATGTGGAATATTGGTGTATATTGTGCATTTATGATGTTGCATGATTAGGAAGTCATCATGAAAAATTCTATTGTATTAAATGTGTTAAAGTTTGATTGTTGGACATTTATTGATATGTAGAGTTGTATCATGTCATCGAGAGGTGTAAGCATGTGTATGCCAACGTTAGTAGGATGAGCGAATATATTATGTTCATGGATGAGTTCTTGGAGCATGCTTTTAGTCAAGAGAAGCAAATACTATGTCCCTGTCGTGATTGTGGAAATCGAATTCGTACTGATAAGAAGGACATCCTGAAACACCATTTGTATAGTCGGGGGTTTGCGAAAGATTATGTTGTGTGGACCTTTCATGGGGAAAAATCACCACCGGAAGTGAGAATTAGTAGTAATGGAGAGTGCTTTGGGGATTCTATGTTGGATGACATGTGTGAAGAGGTTGTTAATGAGTTTAGAGGGAGGCCTGAGGTTTTGGCTAACTTCCTTGGTGAGAAGGATACACCATTGTATCTCGGTTGCAAGAAGAAAGACATGGTCATGTCGTTTTTGATGGAGTTGTTTAATTTGAAAGGTGTAGAGTCATGAAGTGATACTAGCATGAATAAATTGCTTAAGTTTTTTAATGAAAAGATTCCACCCGGTAACGGGGTTCCTGATAACCTTTATGAAGCTAAGAGAATTTTGTGTCTGATTTGATTGGAGTATGAAAAGATACATGCTTGTCCGAACGATTGTGTCCTATATATGGGTGACCTTAAGGATAATATTTTTTGTCCAATATGTAATGTGTCACGTTATAAGAAGACGAGAAATGTGGATGTCAGTATAGAGCATGTTGTGCTAGTGAGGAGGCAGGTGTCCGCCAAATGTATGTGGTATCTTCCCATTATTCCGAGGCTGAGAAGGTTGTTTAAGAATGAAAATGATGCAAAGAACTTTCCATGGTGCATTGATAGGGGAGGTTGTAAAGATGATGATATAATTCGACACCCGACTGACGCAGACCAGTGGAGGAAATTTGACAGGATGTATCCACACTTTGCATCCAAAACTAGGAATTTGAGATTTTCTTTGTGTACTGATTGTATAAACCCATTTGGGAATATGTCATTAAAACACAATTCGTGGCTGGTTATGCTTGCCATTTACAATCTTCCCCTGTACTTGTGCATGAAGAGAAAATATGTGTTGATGCCCATCATGATTTCAGGTCCGAAACAACCTAGAAATGACATAGACACTTATCTTGCCCCTTTGATTGAATATTTTAAGGTGCTTTGGTCGGTTGGTGCCTTAATGTTTAATGGTTGTAGTGGTGAAAAGTTTGCATTGAGAGAGATGCGTTTTGTACCATAAATGATTTTCCGGCATATAGTAACCTTTCTGGGTATGTGGTCAAGGGGGACAGTTTACCATCAGTTAAGGAATGGGCAGAAAACTGTTTATTTGGGTCACCGTAAATTCCTACATGTAGGTCACAAGTTGCGGGATAACGCGGTTTCATTCGTTAGTGGGAAGGAGAGGAGAAAGGCACCCAAACCTTTGACCCATGTAGCTATTCATAACAAGGTGAAGAAATTGAATGTTATTCTCGGTAAGAAGTTATCAAAGGGTGGTGGGGCTGTAGACGGTCAGTGGAAGAAACTGTCCATTTTCTTTGATTTTCCGTACTGGGAAAATTTGGAGGTTCACCATTGTTTGGATGTTATGCATATCGAAAAGAATATTTTTGAGAGTCTAATTGAAACGTTTCTGAACATTCCCGAGAAGACTAATGATAGCTTGAATGCGAGGAAATATTTATTGGACCTTGGTATACGGTTGGATCTGGCACCGGAGGTAAAAGGGAAGCGAACATACCTGCCCCCCCCCCCCCCCCCCCCCGCTCCTTACAATTTGTCAGTTGTTGAGAGGAGATCAGTCTGTGAGAGCATCCAAGGAATGAAGGTACCTTCCGATTACTCCTCTAATGTTAGTCGGTTTGTGAATGATGAGTTTTGTCTAAATGCTTTGAAATCACACGATTGTCATGTCCTTATGCAATAACTTTTACCCGTAGCAATACGTGGGTGTTTGGAAGAGGAAGTTATATTTTCATTCATGCGCTTGTGTTTCTTCTTCAACTCAATATGCAGGAAAAATATTAGCAGGCAATTGCTAGATGAACTGGATCGAGAGGCCGTTGTTGTTCTATTCCATTTGGAGAAGTATTTTCTCTCGTCATTCTTTGACATCATCGTGCACCTAGTGGTACACTAGATACGTATGTGCGGGCCTATTAGAATGCATTGGATGTACCCCTTTTAGCATCACATGGGTGTTTTCAAGGGCTATGTTCTTAATTATAGTCAGCCTGATGCCTCCATTATTCAGAGGTACGTCACTGATGAGATCATCAAGTATTGTACAGCAAACTTGGTTGGAAGAAGAGCGGTTGGTGTTCTAGGTGAACCCCACCGCGGAAGGCGGAATGGGATTCCTCGTTCCAAGGGTTCGCTTCATACACCCTATCACGGTGAGTTGATGACTGTTCACCTGTATGTATTGCGTAATAGTAGCGAGACTGTAAAATATGTTAAAGAGCATGTTTCCCTATTGGAAAAGATTCATCCAGACTGGCCCTCGAATAAAATTCAGGTCAAGCATTCTTCAAGGTTTGTCAAATTGTTTTTACAATCGTTGTAATGTCGAAGGGATGCCCAGTAACCTACGGGCATTTACAAGGAAGCCGAACAACACTGTTAGATGATACCTTGGTTATGACATTAATAGCTTTAGTTTCTCAACATTGGCGAAGGACGAGAAGAGCACCACTCAAAATAGTGGTGTATATATTCAATCAGAATCCATGTGGTAGGCAAGCAAGAGAGATAAACATCTGGTTATTGCTGTGATGCCTTTCTATGGGGTGATTCAGGAAATTTTGGAGTTGGATTATGTAGAGTTCAAGGTTGTTGTCTTCAAGTGTCGTTGGGTGGAACACGGTTCCGGTGTTGTTGTTGAGAAGCCCATGGGGTTCACGTTGGTCGACTTGAATCGTGTAGGATATGTAGATAACAAATTAATCTTATCTACCCAGGCACGACCATTTTTTCACATCAAGGACCCTTCGAATGAGAAGTATCATGTGGTGCTGCATGGGAAGAAGTTTTACTTTGATGAGGAGATTGATCAACTGGCCATAGCTGATATTCCTAAGTTTCCATCAGTATTTCCTGGTTTGGAAGATGTTAGGGGACCTGTTGTTGGAAGGTGTCCTCATGGTGATGGGTTGTGGTTTGACGAGAGAGGTAAAATAGTAGGTGGGAACAATGTCTTGAAGCGGAAACGATAGATTGGTCGTTCCTGGCATTGTTTTTGTGACCATGTTTTGTGAAAAATTGTATGATCATTAAGCAATTTAGTGTATAATGTATTTAATTGACACCCTTTTATGAATAGGTTGGTATAACTCGTGATTTCAATGGAGTGTTTATGAATTGAATCGGTGAAAATGTGTTTTAATTTTAATTAAAATATCTACTAGGTACTGATTTTTCACACCTATAAAGATTAAATTACCGGCGTAGAAAAAAAGGGGAGGTATTCTGTTTTGTACTTCGCACCGGTACTCCTACCGGTGCACACTGCTTAGAAATATTTTTTTTTTGCTCTCGGGTCCGACAATGTTAATTTTTTTGGCATTTAAAGTAGCCTAACACAGCTGCTTTTTGTTAAATTTGTACTGGTAATTGTACCGGTGCTGGGTACTTAGAAAAAATATTTGAAATTTACTTTCGGGTCGGATTAGATAGATTTTTTTAATTTAAAGCGGTATATGTAGAATACCGGTATATAAAAAAATTTTCCATTATTTAAAACCCTTTCAGCACCCCATTTCCACAGTACCAAATTTATATCTCTCACTCAATACCATCTCAATCACTACCTATCTTTGTTGAAATCCTATGTAGGTTGACATATAATCAGGTAAACCACTTCAATGCCTTTATAGTATGGTTAATTAGCAATAGTATATGAAACAGAATCATTGAGAATGTGACATCATGAATAGCTTGACTTGCATGTAAGGTGTTTGATGAAATTCTTCGATTTGTTTTTTAGGAAATTCCTCCCGAATCTAATTCGAAAAGGACACGCCATTCACCATCCCCATCATTGCCAAAAGTATCACCGCACACTTAACCGGATGGTACCTTCGTGTCTAAGGAGGCTAGGTTGGTCCATGAATCTTACAAAGGACGCTGTCATCACATAGAGAGAGGAATTGAAGCATCTCCCCCATTCGAACAAACAATCCGGAAGCTTGAAGTGTGGGCCAAGCTATGATCAAGTGTATTATAGAGGTAAAACTTTCCCTGTCACACCAGAATCTATCAATGGCTTGTTTGGGTTGCCCAATATTCAAAACGATAAGGACGAGTTTCTTGCACTCCATTTTATAGGTGATAACGACTATATTCTACAACAACCAATTGAGAAGGAGATTGTTGGAACTGTAACTAGGGAAGGTGTGGACATGGATGATTTGGTCAAACCAGGTTGGAGAAAACTACCTAAGAAAACTCTAACTCTGGAAATGAATGGGTGGTACAACTTTGTGGAGTCTAGAATACATCCAGTAACTGTGAACACAAAAGTCCACAAACTTCACCTCACTTTCTTGTATGAAATAAAGAAGGAGCTTCGATGGAATGTTGGTCATCGAATTTGTCCTATGCTGCAGAGGGAACGGGATCATATGAGATCTTATGCCTATTGCAGTATCATCTCCGCGCTTTGTTCAAGAGTGGGAGTTAGTGTCAGTGCACATGACGTTTATGCCCAACCAATGGGTAATATTTGCCTGGACTCTTTCTATAGATAGATATCTGACACGTCTGTTGCTACTATTGAATCCAGAGTTGCTGCATTGGAGGTCGGTGTAGCAAACTTACTTGAAGAATCCAAATATCAAAGATCATGGCACAAACATATGGACAAGGTTATGACGTATCAATTTCCAAACGTTGTGAAAGTAGTCAAAAATTTCCCAACATTCCGCAAAGGCGATGTCGAGAACATGGACGTTGGCACAAGTACCCGTGATTGTGATGCAATAGGACCAGCTGACGGGGTAGAACCATTTTCTCGTTATTATTCGTAGAAAACTTGTAGTAGCAGTTAGAAAGAGTAGATTTTGTACTAAACATTAATTGTGTTGCACCTAGACAGTTTGACATTTTTACTTTTGACAAACATGCACGATGATGAATCGAATAAAAAATTTGTACACTGCATTTTTTGAAATTTTGTCGGACAAATACACTCATGAAGACAAAAAGGATAGGCCGAACGTAGTTGGCCTAAGTGGTTACTTCAAGATTGCCAAATTTGGTGCATTATATTCCAAGAATGGCTGGAATTTAAAAAAATAATTGTGTAGCATTAGGAGCTATGGAGGTGCCCCAAATAAATTTGTGAACAATAGTATAATTTTGGAAAATATAGTGCAAACATTCACTGTTGGTTTTACAGGGCCTTCCATCTGCCAATTGGGTCTACAAATGTATTAACACGATGTCATGCATTGAATTGCATATATGTGGAGCCAATTTTATATTCTGACCCTTCCAAGATTCTTAGAGGGACTAAATGTCAAAAAGTAAAATGTTTACTCGTAAATCAAAATTGCAATCCGATAGAATTGGATGGTCCACAAAACAACCTTTTTGTATTTCCAAGTTCCACATGCGGGGAAACAAACGGTCCAGACTCTGTATTTAGTTTGGAAGATGTTTGGATTACAAATAGAAACATCGAAGTAAACCCTTGCCGTTTACTCTACAACACCTACTAACGCTTCAGGACGAATCACCAGCCGAGCACAAATATGTTGCAATTATGATTTAAGCCCGGAATATTAAATTTGGTAATTTATGTAGTTTCCTAACATGTTGTAATTGCATGTCACAATTTGGGGGATCTAATTACAATAAACGCATATAATCAATTTTGTAGGTTCCTCGGTACCATTGAAGTACTGAAACGTTACTTATTAAATCTGGAGCTTCCTAAAATTCCATTTGGGTTGGTGGAAAAGAGCTTCAAGGGGTGGAAACAAATGTTTGAGGTCAATATGAAAATTTTATGAAATTAAACAATGCTTAGTAACGTCAACGTATGGGGCACATGTGGTCAATATTTTCATGAAACAACTAGTACAAATTCTATTCACAATAATTAAACGTCAATTTGATTAATTGGTGTTGTTTGAAAAATTCACGGGAGGTAAATGCAATAAGTGGAAATTTAAATAAATAACAATCTTTTTTTACATCATTAATATTAAACAAGTACCGGTGTATGTGTTCAATGTTTTTGGCGCATTTCAAAATTTTCAATTTCTTTAATTTTTAATAAGGCGCATAAACTTTTACACCGGTAATTTCTGTTTTTGCACCGGTAAATATACCGGTGCTGAATAGTTAGTCTAAAATTTCAGAAGTTCCTCTCGGGTTCAACATATTTTTTCAAAAAAAATATTTAAAGCAGCCGCACGCAGCTACTTTTTGCGAAGTATTACATTGGTATCAGCATTTTCTACACTGATACTTGTTACCGATGTCCAACAATTAGCCTAAATTTTCATGTGTTCCTCTTGAGTCAGTGAAAAAATCCTTTAAAGCAGCTGCACGCAGCTGTTTGTTTTCCTTTCCTACACTGGTATACGTAACAGTGCTGAATTCTTAGCCAAATTTTGTACCTATTTTCCCTAATTTTACACTGGTACTGTACATATTACCAGTGTAAAAAACATTTCATATGAATCCAAAACCGTTCCAAATGGCCATAACTCCCACAACTCCTTCTATTCTCATCAAACACCTTCAAATTCTCTTTCAAAACAGCCATCCACTGCTCCAACCATTCTATTCACACTTAATTGAACCACCACAACTCCTCATCAACCATTGTAACTCCCATCATCTATTCTATAAAATGTGGAGCAACACAAGAGAAGCAATAAAAACGTGAGAGGAACTTGGCGAGCGAAGAAAGTACTTGGCGAGTTCATCATCCCATTCCGTTCTTGGCGAGTTCAACAAAAGGGAGTGGCAACAAAAAAGCTCTATTGGTGAAGGTAAGTGTTGGTGTTTATGTTACCATGGGTTACCACATCAATTTCTCTTCAAAAAACCATTCCAACCCTCACGCACAACACATGTTCGATCAAATGCCTCTATGAACAAAAACATAAAAATTGAGAAAAAGTTGAAAGGGTAACTTGAATGATATGTTTATACAATTATGGGGTTAAAATGTTTTGCATTTTTTATGGATGGATGATGTAGTACTATAGTTTTTTTGTTTGTGATAATGTTGATAGTCACGTTACTGGGGAGTGATAATTGCTCGTTTGTATGCCTATTTTATGAATCCAAAGACATTGGTATGGTATTCTATCAACTTCTATAGGCTTTCATTTAATTATATATCAAGTTCCATGCCTTAATTGTTCAAGTTCTATTCCATGTTATATAAACTTTTATGCCTTACATAATGTAGTTTTATGTATGAATTGTTCAATTTCTATGCCATGTTTTGCTCTAAATTTTTATGAATTTGTTGATCAAGTCTACGCCACTCTCTATCAATGTTGATATTTAAGTACCATTATTGTATGGTTTGAGAATTTTCAATTATACTGTTTTAAATGCCGCCGAAGAAGGGGAAATTAAATACGAAGAGGAAGCGACCGATTACGAAGAAGGAGGAGGAGGTGAAACATATGGTCGATGAGGAGGTTGATGTGGCGGACCAAGAACCACCGTAAAAAAGGATCCCGTTGAAGATACAATTTGAGGAAGATGCAACTCAAACAAATGACCTGACTAGTGAAGAGAAGGAAGAAACCACACAACATGGTGATGTTATTGTAGGGGATGTTGAAGGTGTAGACGTCGGTAAACATTTGGCCAAAACACCGATTCCCAAGGGAAAGGGAAAAGCACCATCAAAGGAAGGCCAACTGTAAATGAAGCGGACGACGACTTGAAAAAAGTTGAAGGGAAAAATGGAGAAGCATGGGAAAAGTTTGAGGTAAGAAGTTATTTGAGGGGGCGAGGAACTAGCATGTGCCAGTCTGTGATGTTGGCAAAGCATAACACTCTAACTCCTATTGCATTTTAGTTCCATGGGAATCAAGTGGTATGCATTAAGAATTGGTCAATGTGGCACACTTATTGCAATTACGCTTTCCGGCGCTGTATCAGATTTGGTGCATGCGAATACTGGAGGGCAGAGACATGGAAGGATATTCTGGTAAGACTCTCAACAATTGTAATTTAAAATTTTAATTCATGGTAAAGTCTTAGTGAAGACGTGATTGATGACATATCTTTTCATATGATTCTTTCCAGGAGATCTTCACAATTGAAACACCTGTGACAGACAGGCAACTGGAAATACTGAAGAAAGAGGTTACAGAGAGGGCAAAAAAACCAACATAGGAATTGGAAGACAAAGGTGGCAAATAGGGTGATTCACGACGTGGATGGATCAGAGAAATGCCAGCATCAGAGAAGTACAAGTGGATGGATTAAGACGAATGACACTTGTTTGAAAAGAGGCGCCGGCATTCGGATTTTCAGGTATGATGAAAACATTAATACTTGTTAAGAGCTATGTTGCCCACAAATTCTATTCAACTAAAATTTTATTTATAACAATATCAGAGGCTCAAGGTGACAAATATTGAACGCAACATGGGCAGGGATTACACGCACCACGTAGGCAGAAGGGGTAATTGACACATCCGTGAAAAATTGACTAAGGAGCTGAAGGAGAAGTGGAGAATGAGGATGACCACCGAGGGATTCACTGACGAGGAGATTGAGCAAAGACTCAGTCAGAAGGATTTCACACCTAACTGATCTCTTGTCTACCTTGAGGCAAACAAAGATAAGAAAGGGTTATACACATCAAAAGAGGTTGAGAAGATCGCACATGACGTTGTAAGTTACGCCAAAATTGACCATTGAAATTAATTTTTAAGTTTATTTCACATTATTCATATAAAAAATTGCGTTCCTATGTGATTCTCAGTTGAAATTGAACGAGCTTTAGGAAAAAAAGAGCATTAGAACTGCAGTCGGATGAAGACATCCTCATAAAAGTGACAAAGAAAAAGGATCGCTCGTGTAGGTAGCTGTGATGGGTCTACCCACAGCGGTAGCTGTTCCTCATCTTTCCTGTAGCAATTGTGGTAGCAGTTCCCCAGCCAAAGAGACAGCCCAGAGGAGACCATCTAACGATCAACCAGTTGTGAAAGCCATGGTGTCATACCTGGAGCAATTGGTGAAGGGCTTAGCATCTGCAAGCGGTGTTCAGATTCTGCTAAGCCTTGACAATTCCAAAAAGTTTATAGAGAATGCAATGGATGACATTTTTGCAGCTGCTACAAAGTCCGGTGAAGAGCCCAGCGACGGAGAAGGAGATGAAGTGGTACACCTTCAATAATTTATACATGTCCTATATACACATGAAATATCTCTATAACCATTTTATCTATTCACTAAAATATTATACGAAAAGGACGGAGAATGTGTGACTCTTTTCATTAAAGACATTGTCGGGAAGAAGAAAATGGTCGCCCATGGGCTGTGACAGGCATCTCGTCATCGGGATGCCCAACAAGGAAGTGTTCCTCGAGTGAGAGTATGCGAGCTAGTCCTCCGTCCTACGGCGGGATTGCCCTCGGTGGACCACCACTTCGATAATGTTGGAGAGGCACTCAACAGTGTCGTGGATTGGCCGGTGTCCTTAATAGGCAAGGCTGATGAGCAACCGAGTGACATCGATGATGTCAATGCCAGAGGTGATATGGACGACGATGACGAGGAGGTTATGATTCTCACCAGTGACGATGAGGTACATTCTTGTAACACATTATTTTTCAATTCCTCAAAGTACTTTTGCTTATCCATATTCATTAATCCTTGTAACAGGATACTGGTGAGCGAAAATTCCATTTGACGGTTAATTTTTGGCCATCTACAAGACCAAGATTAAATAGGCTGCCAAAATAGGTAATGCACTAAAATGAGTACCATTATTATTCATTAGCAATGATAGTTCAATGCTACATGTTTAAGTGATCATTTTGTATCATTTCACATTCGCAGATTGTCAACAAACGAGACTTGACAGATTGGCTCATCATAGGGTAATTCATAAAGGAAGCAAATGCAGCTATCCTGTAAATGATAAAGAATAAGGATTGTAAGCTCTTCCCAGTGTTCCAACCATCAACATTTGCACGTCATTACACCTGCGGTGTTAGAATAGAAGTTCTAGTCGAATTTGGGAAGAAACTGGGGAACATGCGTTCGATTACCTGGATCGATGGGGTGAGTTTCAAAACTTACAGCCTTAATGTTTTTAAAATTATCAGGATTTAATTTTGAGTATCATTAACGTTACAGGCACCTGTGGGAGAAAATATGGGAAAATAATTCAGGCCGCGTCTAATTCTGCACATTCAACTGTGGCAACTTGAACAACTTTGAGCAGGAGGTCGAATTCTGTTTCAAAAAATTTGGGAAACAATGAAGGCAAAGGATTTTGAGTTATACATCGCACCCTACATAAGAATGTAAGTATTTCTTCGTGATAATTACATTCACATTTCAAACCATTTCTATTTCATTAAATTGTTAATTGAATTTTCCGCAAGTGATCATTGGTACCTCATTATCATCCATCCCAGAACGGAGGAGGTTTTCACTCTGTACCCACCTCCGAAGTATCTATTCTTACTAGAATACTTTGTTTTTAACTGTTTCGCACTATGTATCATTTGAAAATTATAAAATCTTCTATCTTTATTTCAAATAGAATATTAAATGGAGCAAATCAAAAGATATTTACAGCTTGATAGATCTCAACAGTACATTTTTCTATATCCACTTATCTTTCAGGAGTATATTTACGGACTTGCTCATGGTTGTAGTTTAAACCGATCTCACTTCTTGATAATGGAATTCTACGTGGTCAACCAATGAAGGACGGTCATAATGAAGTTTACAAGTCAATTCCGATGTAACTGAAGGTAAAGAAGGAAGATTTTGAATTACTCTGCTTGGTAAATGAGTAGATTATTCAAGACAGTCCGTTATTGTTGTTGGACATTCACTTTCATTACATCAATGTGGATTACCTCGAGGAATAGCAATAGAACTTTTCCAGACATTTGTAATTCGTGGTCTAATTGGACAACATCTTGCTTCTAACATAGGAGTTGCTAAGAATAAAATTCGAGAAAAAGAAAGCACTGTATGGGAAATACTTCAGCAAGTTATGCAGGGACATCCTGTATTGCTCAATAGAGCACCTACTTTGCATAGATTAGGCCTACAGGCATTCCAGCCTATTTTAGTGGGCTTGTGCCAAAATCTCTAGCTTTTACCTGTCGACGGATCATTTTTGCCAAGTTCAACTACTGCCAATGAATGAGACTGTTTCGCCCGCCTAAAATCCTTCCTAAATTGCACAGAGCATCCTGACTATCCTTCACAGTCGTGTTCCACTTGTTCTCAATATCGCTGATACCTAGCAACATATACTTAAATTGTATACCTAAACATAATTGCCACTCTTGAACACGGACATGAAGATTAAGTGTTTGTAGGTACTTACCAGTAGATTCAAGATCAACTAAACCGCGAACAATGCCGTTGCCAAGTGATTCAACATTATATCCATCGGGAATAAGCTTACTACAAGGAAAACTTGTAGATGCAGAAGGAGGCGAAGACGAGACAGGAAGTTTTCACTCAATTCATAAAGGAAGCGATTCTATACATGAAAATAATTCGGAAGAAACAATCTCCTCACACTCTTCAGTGAAGGATCGGGTGGCACAAAGAAGGCTAATAGGCTCACAAAGAGAATCATTATGTCCCATAAATTCAAGACTTTTTAAGAACTTATGATCAACCATAATATTGAAGCCCTACACAAAAGTAAGGACAATGAGAAAATAAGGAATGGGAAAAGCATATCAACCTTCATACTTAAAGTTGCACAAATAGTACAGACACACATCAATATGTTGTTTTCAGTTTACAGTCCACAATTAAAAATACAATTTTCACTAAAGATCAACTAACATCAGAATTTGAGTTATGAGGAGGTTGAGCGATAATCGCAGCTACATCTTGGCTAGGTGGCTCAGTGGAATCCTTCTCGCTAGGCTACTGGATTGGAGCTTCAGTAACCGCACTAACCTCACTAGCCACATTGGCATTAGGGTTAAGAGTTGGAGTAGCAGCCTTGGGCTTGAATGGAAGATCTTCGAAGTAATCCACCTCATAGTCCTTAAATTCATCCATAGAAGGAAAACTTAGAAGGCTAGCAAGATGCGAGATCAAGGCGTATGGATGCCTCCCATCACCAATCTTCTGGATGAAGGCTTTGTCGAGATTTGCTTTCTTCTTTCCAGAGTGGCAGTCCACTTATTTAGATTAGGAAAACTCTTCAGATCGACAAAAGGATTCCACTCATATTGATTTTTCACAGCCTCGCCATACCAACGGTGTAAGCTTCTTTGGAAAAATCTTGAAAAAGTTTATAGAATTACTTGGTCTTGCAAAGCCGATCTACCAACACTTGGGGGGTATTAAGGTGATGCAGGTCTGTTGGTGTGCATTTCTTTCAACTCAGTACGAAGCTGAGTCACCTCCACCATTGCGATCCTACCGGCCTCCTCAGAAGCCTCCGCCAACTCCTTAACAACATTAAGCAAACTCTCTAGTCTGGCACATTTGATTTTTCTCTACTTTTTATTTCTCCATTAGTGACTTATCAATAGGAGAGTGCTTCGACAGCAGCCCACTTGCAATCTGAAGACCTTTACCAACCTTATAAAACATAACCACATAGGATGAAATCATCAACAATGCTACACACAAGAAATCAAAACACAATGAAGACTATTAATGTTCGGTCGCAGACCTATCACGACTATAATTTCAGGTAAGGAAAGATTAGAAAGAATATCAACGATCATCCCCTCTACCAATGGATTCTCGATCTGTGGCACAATCTGCAAACTCATTTGGTTAACACACCTCCTTTTAAAAGGGGAACATAGTGTCTAGTAGGCCCACCACCCTTACCCCTCTTGGGCTTTTTCTCCTTCTGCACGGGGCGATGACCACTCATCTCCCCTCACTTAGTACCTTTACCCTTATTATCAGGGTTCGTAGAGTTCGCACCCTAAAGCGTGAAATCACCACCAGCACCATTATTGCATGTGTAATAGCCTTGTCCATCTCCTCATCTTCACCATCAAAGAGCGATGGGTCAATCTCACCTTTAGATAGGTCCATACCTAAAATAGAGCGAACACCGTAGATCAGAACAAATACATACAAAAAATGAAGAAATGACAAGTTCAAAAAAATGTGGAGCACCACTGATCCAACACACAAACAAAAGCAAACAAAACACCTTCAACATCAGAGTTAGCATGGCTAAGATGTTGGGTATTTACACGAAGCGTGGCCATGATCTCTATTTCTTTGGTATAACGGACACTCAAACCAGGAAGTTTAGACTCAGGGGCCTTGTAGTTCCAAGATGGAACTGCAGCTTCAGGAGCTTGTTTGCTTTTATAAAAAAATATTGGGTACACCAATCACCAACATTACTAGAAAATCTGCTTACAAGCTTAACCCTCGGAATCATAGGATAAAAAGTAAATTTTTCCATAGTGTTTTCACTTTGCAAAGATGATAGAAGCTGCGAAACAGATCGAGAGTGAGGGGAACGTTCACTTTTTCACATACCCGGAGAAACCCCATTATTATAAAGACACCCTTAGGATGAAATTGGGACAAATGATAAGATGTATTTTGCGTAAGTAAATATTGTATTGCTGACAGGAATATGTAGAGTACAATACGGTGATAGAATATGAGTAGAAATCTAGCTTAGTCAACATGACTTATCTAGAATCAATTATAAAATAATCAGAAATATGATTTACTCTAACACCCCCCCCTCAAGAGAAGCGTCGGATGTTCAGCGACGCAAAGCTTGGACCGGAAGAACTCAAAGAGGGGATGAGAAAGTCCTTTGGTAAAGATGTCGGCAATTTGAAGACCAGTGGAGACATGTGCAACACGCAGCTTTCCAGATGCCACCAACTCACGAACAAAATAATAGTCGATATCTATATGCTTGGCCCACTTATGAGAAACCATATTTTGAGCCAGGAAAATGGCACTACTATTGTCATATAACAACAATGGGGGGCTCGAAAGTGGAAGACAAAGGCCGCGAAGCAAATGAGTCAACTAGACCATCTCCGAGGCAGTGTTGGCAAGGGCTCGATACTCAGACTCAGTGCTGGATCGAGAGATGGTAGGTTGCTTCTTGGAACTCCAAGAAACAAAATTTCCACCAAGAAAGACTGCATATCCACATGTAGATCGGCGAGTCTCAAGACAACGAGCCTAATCAGCATCCGAATACCCCAAGACCTCAGGAGTACTGGCCGAGCAAAAAGTGAGGCCAAAATGAAGAGTGCCTCTGATGTAGCGAAGAATCCGAGTGACTGTGGCATAATGGTCAGTGCGAGGATCCTGAAGAAACTAACTGACTTTGTTGACCGCAAATGCTAGATCAGGACGAGTAATCTTTAGATACTGGAGGGCACCAACAAGAGATCGATACAACGTCGGATTCTTAAATGGCGGACTGGTGGAGTTGTACAACTGCAAACCAGGAACAATAGGGGTAGAGACTGGGGCCGCATCAGACATACCTGCATGAGTGAGAATATCTCGAGCATACTTAGCTTGACCGAGAAGTAGGCCCGAGGAAGTGGGTGATACTTCTAAGCCAATAAAGTAATTGAGAGCACCCAAATCCGTGATAGAAAAATCTCGATGTGTCCAATCAATAAACTTTTGAAGAAGCTCGGAGTCATTGCCTGTGAGAATAATATCATCAACATAGACCAAGAGACAAACCAAGGACGAGCCTCGAGAGAGAACAAACAGAGAAGTGTCGGCAGAACTACACCAAAACCCAAGTTCAGATAAATATGTGCTGAACCGCTAGAACCATGCTCGAGGTGTTTGCTTAAGATCATAAATGGCCTTTCGCAAGCGGCATACATAATCAGGATGAAGAGAGTCCTAGTAACTAACCGGTTGCACCATATAGATCAGAGTATCAAGAATACTGTTCAGGAAGGCATTCTTAACATCCAACTAATGAAGAGGCCAGGACCGCATTGTGGTAATGGAAAGAACGGTACGGACAACGGAAACCTTGACAACTGGACTAAAGGTATGATCAAAATTAAAACCCAGAATCTGAGAGAAGCCTTGCGCAACAAGGCGAGCTTTGTGATGATCAACCGTACCATCAGGATGATACTTTAGCCGGTAAACCCATTTGGAGCCAACAACGTTGACACCAGAAGGTCGTGGAACAAGGTCCCAAGTATGCTGTCCTTGTAAGGCAGAAATCTCCTCATTCATCGCAGCGACCCAAGACGAGACTTCAATGCCGAACGATAATCCGTAGGCTCGGATTGAGCAAGAATGGCAGCAAGTAGGGCATGAGCAAGAATACCATAATAGTCTCGACGCGGAACAACCCCAGTGGAAGATCGAGTGGGCATGGGATGAGTACGATGCCGCGAAGATGAAGCCGGAGGAGAAGAAACCAGAGAGGGCGCTAGGGACTGAATATCAGAAGTGGCCGCAGATGATACAGCAGGGGGAGGAGAGCTGGTAACCGGTAACTGGGAGGGGGTGGACAGGTCAACAGTCGGCGGAACAGAGTCCGCCGAGCAAATAGAGTCGGGCATAGGAGACGGTTGATCAAAAGTCGAGAGGGGCAGACCAGAGCTACCATCAGTGTCCAGAAAAATAGAAACGTCCAAATTAGAGAAAGGAGAGCCAGTGGCCGAGGTCGAAGATGAGGCAAAAGGAAAATATCCTTCATCGAAGCGTGCATGACGAGTGACAAAAATCTTGCCAGTGGCAGGATCAAGGGATCGAAAGCCCTTTAATGGCAGCTGTAACCGATGAAAACACAAGGAATGCTCTGTGGAGATAAATTGTGAGGGGCCATATGACGAACATAAGGAAATACTCGACAACCAAAAGGATGGAGGTTCGAGTAGGTCGGAGTACGACAATAAAGAAGTCCATACGGAGAAGTCCCTTGTAACACCGGAGTGGGAAGCCGATTAATGGTATAAACCGCAGTAGAGAAAGCGTCATTCCATCTTGATAGTGGCAGATGGGAATGAAAGAGCATAGTAAGTCCCATTTCGGCAACATGTATGTGCTTACGCTTGGCCCGGCCATTTTACTGCGGGGTGTAAGGGTACGAAACTTGATGATGAATGCCTTTGGAGGCAAAATGGGAGCATAAGTGCATATTTAAGAACTCGGTGCCACCGTCACTTTGAAAAACCTTAATTTTGGATGTAAATTGATTCTCAACTAAAGCTTCGAACAGCAACTAAGTGTCGACAAACTCAGATTTTCTACACAAAGGAAAAAATCAGGTGAAGCGAGAATATTATCATCCACAAACAAGGCATAATAAGAAAAACCATTAGAAGATAAAACTGGGGAAGGCCCTCACAAATCACAATTAATCAAATCCAGGACGTGTGCAGCACGCTTATTATTCTCAACAAAAGCTAACCGATGCCCCTTTCCCATAACACATGGAGCGCAAGAATGCGGTTTGGGTAATAAAGAAGATACAGACAAGAGGCTGGACTTCTGTAAACCAGAGATGATGGAGTTTGGGACATTCCCCAGCCGAGCATGCCAAAGCTCAAAAGATGCCCGTCCAGTATTCTGCTGCAAGAAGGAAACGAGTGTTGCGCCACCCTTGTCTAAAACGTACAGGCCTCCTTCACTGTGTCCCTTGCCCACGAATTCCTTGGAAACTTTATTCTGAATCACAAAGTTTCAATCATCAAAAGTAACAAAGACATTTAAATCCCTGGTCAATTTACTAATGGACAGTAAATTTTTAGTGATGGCAGGGGACAACTAGAACATCAGACAGTGGCAAAGAATTAGAAATCTGAGAATCCCCAATATGAGAAATTGGAACAGAAGCACCATTACCAAGAAAAACATAGGAATTACTAGAGTAAGGTTCGACATTGTCAAGTCCAGATGCAGAAGACGCCATATGAATGGTGGCACCAGAATCAACATACCAGTCGGATGCGCGAGAGTGTAGCTCTATCTCTAGCGAAGCCTGAAAATTGCCAGCCAGGTGCGAGGTATCAGAATGCGAGTCTGTGCTAACATCTTGTAACAGGTAGCCGCATAATGGCCCAGACGACCACACCAAGTACAACGGGGATGACCGCATTCAGAACTAGCCCCAGCCGTGAACTGACCAGGACCAGAGTAAAATTGACCGCCTCTGCGACCACCAGAATGGCCACCTCGAGGGGCATGGGAACCCCATGTACCGCCACCCCTGGTTGGCGCGGGATCCCTAGAATGGCCAGAAGGAGGCTGTTCACCTACAGAGAATGCCACTGGACCAGAAACAGGTATTGAATTTCCTTGAAGATTCTTCAAAAATGCCTCATGATTCTTGGCACAAGACAAAAACATCAGTATAAAGAGGGGTAGGGGAAGAATTAATCAGAGGAGCACAAAAATCCTTGAACTCAGGCCCGAAAGAAGTTAAAAACCAAATGATTTGATCATCATTAGAAACAAGGGAACCTATAAGGGATAATTGCTAAAAAAATATCCTTAAACTGTAAATGAAGTTCATGAATAGAGCCACTCTTATGTATACCATGGGCATCGACTCGAAGACGAAGAATGGTGGAAGTGCTGCTGGTCTGAAAAGTGGTGCAAAAACTGTCCCAGATATCCTTGGCAGTCACACACGAGGCCGGAAGTTTGGAAAGAGCCTCAGGAGAAAGAGATTAGAACAGTAAACTGGAGAACCCTCTGGTCTTCATCCATCCAGAGATCATAAGCATCTTTGGCCATATTGTAAACCACCTGAGCAGCCGCACGATCAGGAGGAGGAGCGCGGAGGGCTGTGCAAAGAAGGAAGACGTTGAACCAACCATTGGCAGAGTGGGCAGACGAGGGCGTGGAATCGACCCATCGAGATATCTAAAAAGCCTCTGAGGGTGAAGAATGTATTCAATCTGGCGTTTCCAGAGAAGAAAATTGTTCTTATTGAGTTTAATTTGTAGCATCTGGATAAGAGTATTGAACGATAATTTTTCACTGGCCATGATGAGAATGGAAAAAGGAGTTTAGCCGCTAGAGAAGAGGAAGAAGAAGCGGTGGTCGGAAAAAAAGGTTTTAGAAGGTAAATCATAACACTGCTCTGATACCATGATAAGATGTATTTTGCATAAGTAAATATTGTATTGCTGACAGGAATATATAGAGTACAATAAGGTGATAGAATATGAGTAGAACTCTAGCTTAGTCAACATGACTTATCTAGAATCAATTATAATCTAATCAGAAATATGATTTACTCTAACAACAACGCAGCCTTATACAAACAAAGGAGTTCAATCACATGAGCGGGAAGAGAGAAATATAGGCCGAAGTTCAAGTAGGCTAAGTAAAAGGAAATGTAGCCAGTTCGAGGAATTCGAACGCATTAAGATTTGGCAGGCGAGTGAAGCTTAAAAGAGGAAAGGAAAGGGAAATAGTTCTTTAAGTCATTCACTTATGAACCAGTCAAAATATTTTGTACGTCGGAAGATCCGGTAGCATAACCGGAATCCTTGTTGGAGGGAACATCTTCTACGGGTGACTTATCACAGTTAGAGGAAGACATGGTCCTAGACTTGGAAGTAAGAGTTGTAATTAGGGTCAAAATAATGCAGACACAAATGGTTGGACATAGTTTCACAGAAGACAAGCCGAAGGAGATGACCGAAGAATAATTAGACACAATCACCAAAGCTACCACAAAATTAGGGATAACTCCAATATATAAAATTCAGAATATGTTGCAAATGAATCAGAAATTGAGTTAAAAACGGAACTTACTCGGGAAGAGGATGAAGATGGGATAAACAGAAAACCTAGGGATGCTCAGAGAAGGAGAAAATCTCGGGCAACAAAAGCGATGAACTGGAACAAAAAAATTGTGGAAAATGCATAAGTATCTGCAATGAAATGGCAAAATCGAGGAAGGAAACCAGTTAGAAGAAGCGTCATGATGGAAATCTGACACAAAAAGAAAAGTACCTTTTACTTATATTGAGACAACGGCGGTAGATGAAAAGACAGCACACTGATTGAGGGTAACGTTTAAATTATTCATTTCAAATTCTTCATTTAAGAGGTGAAGCAAAAAAAATCAGGAAAATATGGACTAGAGAGCAAAAGAATGCCGAGCGAATCTCAGGATCTTGAAACAAAATCATTGCAAAAATAGACTTACCACGGGGAGTTCAAAATTCAAATATTCAAATTTGAGGGAAATTGATGATAGACATTTAGCCATGAAGCTAACATCACTTCGCAAGGCAGATAGACACAATATTAAATAATGAATAACATGTGCGCATAAAACATCTGTTCGCATTTAAACCACAAGGCCACATCATTACTATGTTCCTTTCAGTCTTCGTAGCTAGGTGGGCTTATGGTGTATATATGCCCCAACCATCAAAAGGCTGATGGCCACTAGGCCTATCCCAACGAAATGAATGCGTCGAAATGAACAAGTGTTCCTTTCAGTCTTCGCAATGACATGAACACGTCTCAGCCCAAGAGGAGGATCAATTTGGTTCGTGATGAAATATGTGAACTGAAATACACGGAACGAACAATGAACACAAAGGACACGACCGCAAAATGTGGTAATCATGGTACACACACGATCTCAACCCCTAAAAGCAAGGAACCACAACCACATTAGCCTATAAATACAACAGGCTAAGGAAGAGTTAAGGTAAATGTTATCTCAAGAAATTCCAATTCTACAAGGAGAATACTGACTTGATCGTCGGAGCCCTTCTCCTGAAATCACATCCAGGATAAGCCTTGCGGGTAAAGGACACTCTTGGAGAGGACGACCAGATTCTCTGAACGATCTCCCACATCACATACATAATTTAATTAAAAAAATAAGGTACAAATATAAAATAATAAAATAAAAATAAATAATCTTAAATTAAATAATAATTATTTAATTTTGTACATGTCATTCTATTTTCTATATCAATATTTTGAATTTATAAATTATTTCATAATCATTGATTATTTACATGTGAGTTTTATGTTAATAATATTAATAAAGTAATGTATATCCAGCATTGAATTGTCATTTATATTATTTTGTAAATGAATTGTCATTTATATTATTTTGATTCAAAAAGTAGAATTGTGTCAATTACTTGTTTACAAATTAATATAAATATTTAAAAGTAAAAAAATAAACAAATGATATAAAATATTAATTACAAATAATGTTGGAAAACAATAGAAAAGAAAAGAAAAGAAACGTGAAGAAAATAAAACTAGAAACCAAAAAGTAAGGGAGAAAAAGGCTTTGGCGTGTGTACAGTAACCGCTAAATTTAACGCGGTATTGTACATACGCAAAAGAAAAACGGTATATTTACCGTGCCATTGGAGTATGAAGACGCAACATTTTTTTGTTATTTTCTTCATGGCCCGCAAAGGTTGAGGACCATTAGAGCTGCTCTTAAACTACCTCTCTCTCAATCAGCTCTCCATTAAAATAACTCAAAATATGCAGGTAAAACTCGAACAAATTTGAATATTATTTTTAACCTTAACTGCACTGTGCATTGAATCTGATTTCTCAAAACAATATGAATCTGGTCAGAAGTCTCTCTAAACTTCAAAATTATTTCTCACTCTAACTAGGTGTCGTCGTCTTTTTCAAAACTGCACAAAAATTCCTTCACCATAAACCTAGGTGCAGCGAAAACTGCCAATCAAGCTCTAACACGGTGATCCAACGGGCTTAAACTCATCAACAAATGGGTTCTCTTCAACATCCACGGTCTTTAAACTCTTGGCCTTCTAGCAGTGATTGAGAAGAAGGATTATCATACACGATGGCGATCTGTATAGTGTATGATTTATATTCTCCCATTTCAGCCCTGGGCGGTTTGATTGGCTGTGAGTGAAGGAGAGAGTGTCAAATTAGTGGCAGGGCATTGATGATGGTCTGATCTAGTGAGGGCCCAAAGGGCTTATTGGGCCGGTTATAAGAGTATTAGAAGAGAAAATATTTAACAGCAGCATTTAATGGGAATTAAGAGATATAATTGGAGACCAGTACTACTAAATTATATAGTATAAATACCGGGTACGCATTCATTATTAATTGATTCCCACTTTTATACAGTATTCGGATACTATTCTAACTTAAGCATTGGAGAATTTTCCCCTGGGACCTCCCGGGACTTGTTGTCTTGCACATTTGAGACTAGAGGACTCAACAGAGCCACTTGACCGGTTTCCAGACACATCAATTATTCTTTTCCTCCTGAAGAAAGGCATGGCGGGAACCTAAGCCTCGAAGGAGGGAGGAGAGAGAGGAGAACGCCGGGTCAAAGTCTTTAACCACATGAAAGATGATCAAAGGATTAGGAAAACAAAAGGCACGCATAAAAAAAATGTGCAAGCGGAAAACTAACCTGGGGATCTTTAGCAAAAGGCTCTAGAATACCGGTACCTAAGACTGAAAGGCTCGAGGGGGAGCAACGATTTTAGTCCCAGTCAGGGGGACTTGAGTAGAAGGCTCTTGAGGAACCTTATCCTGAGAACTCTTTTGGCAGGACCCCTTCGAGGATGGGCTACCCTAGAACTTCCACTTAATTGGTGTCATCTCAGAAGTAGTGGGGAGTAGGGGGGAAATAACTTTGAAGGGTTACTGTTACCCCCTTTCTTGATCATAGTGGTACCCAAACTCCTACCCACTAAAAATAATGAAAAAAAATTCAAAAGGAGAGGAAATGACAAAGTAGTACGAGAACAGAAATAAAACATTAAAACACCTTAAAAAACTTTTTAAAATTCATAACAATCAACAGATACTTCGAGAATGGCTATCGAGTGAATTGGTCGAGAAGATATTAGGGTCTATCTCCTTCCTTAACAAGCCTCATTTGCTTCTTGATCACTTTAGGTTCACCCTCAGGAGCCAAATTCTGCAACATCAACCATTTCTTATTCTTGGTTGCCTCGTAAATATATTTATGATAAACTTCACTTGGCCAAATCTGCCACCCCCCATCAAATTATCTGGGTTGGAGTAATTAGCATAAGAAAGGGAAAAGGCTAAAGATGGTTCCGGTTATCCTCGAGGCGAGCAAGGAACACAAATTTTTTTGGCGACTGGGCCTGGGCAGTGACATCTGGATTCCATTGAGGGACCTTATATCTGACACAGTTGAAGGTTAGCCCTTACTTGTTATCTCTCCACTTTCCCAAGTTAGTGGGGACAGTGAAACTTTTTTGTTTCCTCTTCCTATTGGAAATTGGTACGACATTTTTATAGGATTTGCCACTAATAGTGGCACTATACAGAGAACGAAACAGGTTATACTCGGGCTCGATATCAAGTTTATGGCACTGCATCATAAATAGAAAAATAGTTGACATTTGGATGGACTTGGGCAAGGCTCACTTGAAAATCCTTGAGGAGCCTTGAGAATATTGAAGGGAATGGGAAGCACAGCCCAACTCGAAGATGCTTCAAAAATATGATTGACCTCCCCTCAGAAGGGCTTTCAGGAGACCACATTGTTCCAATGTAGATCAACATCACGAGGGACCCTCTGGTCAAAAGATAGAGATTTTAAAATCCCCGATACTAACCAGGACCCCTCGGAGAATGGGGGCTCTGGAATTTCTTCCTCCACAGGGGTCTCTCGAGTTATTTCTCCTTTACCCTCGAGGGTATGAGGCATCTTCTTAGTGACACTTTCCCTTTTTTCTTCAGGCACCCTAGAGAAATTCTCCCATTCATTATAGGGAGGGCTAAACTTGATATTCCCAATGCGAGATGATCTATGAATGTATCATTTTCCTATACTTGCAGGCCAAACACAAGGATATCCCCCCTGGGGTATATCAGTAACTGGAATGTAGTCGGTGTGACCATGTTCATCAACATCTGTGTCGAAATCCCAGAGAGAATGTTCGATTCGCTAAGTGTGGAATCAGAATTCACCTTCTTAGACAACTCAGCTTCCAACCCCTCTGGCCTAACCTCACTAAGGCACCCCCTCTCACCAGATTTCTCATCGGAGATAGCCATAATGACGAAGAAGGGAAAAAATAAATGATGAAAGTCGTGAAAAGTTACTGGTAGAAGAAGAAAAGATGAATGTGAAGTCAAGAAGTGGATGAAGAGAAAAACCCTGAAAAAGCCTTCTGAAGACACCTGCAGATAAAGTGAAGAGAAGTGGGGGAAGTGGGGGAAGTGGGAAGTTAAGAAGCCTAAAACGGCAGCTAAGATAATGACTACCTTGGGAAAACTGCAAATTTGAAAAGGCGTGAGAATATTACCATACCATTTTAGGGACTACCGACATTCACGTGCTTCCCCGCGTAGCCAGTTGGGACGCGTGTCTTTTCATATTCTGCAAAAATTTAAAAAGTATTAAGAATACTAAACATCACCCTGAGGCTCGAGATAGTGGGCTAAATGTATCACAAATCTAAAGATTCCATAACCCTCAGGTTTGATATGTCGATAACCTTTTGATGGCCTACAATAACCAAAGAGTTACAGACCAAAGAATTTGGTAACAAGAGTTTGGTGTCTCGAAGAATCATATCGAAGCTCTATAGCCTCGAGGGTGTCTTGAGTTTTCTGTGGGCTATTGATGATGGTCTAATCTAGTGAGGGCCCAAAGGGCTTATTGGCCCGGTTTTAGCCCAATAAGAGTATTAGGAGATGAAATGTTTAACAGTCACATTTAATGGAAATTAAGAGATATAATTGGAGACAAATACTACTAAATTATATAATATAAATAATTGGTACGTATTCATTATTAATTCATTCACACTTTTATACAGTATTCAAATATTATTATAACTTAAGCATAAAAGAGTTTTCCCTTGGGACCTCCCAGGCTTGTTGTCTTGCAGATTCGAGACTGGAGGACTCAACAGAGTAGCTTGATCGGTTTCCAGATGCATCAGGCATAGAGGTTGAAGGCGATGGTTGGTTGGTGGCTCAGCATATTTATTGGTGGTGAGGGCGTAAAGAAGAAGCAGGAGACGGTTGGTTGGTGGCGAGGTACATGTTGAAAACAGGGGGAGTATTTTCGACAATTCCATAAATTTTTAAAAAAATCATTTCTTTCTTTGCAGAAAAGGTTGGGACTGAGGGAGCATTTTTTTATCTAGGCCAAAATTGGATTTATACTTTGGAGAAATGAATCATCCATCTGTATGTCACGTTTACGAAATGTTTTCATCACAATGGCGAGAATCTTGATGAGACTCAAAGTTATAAGCTAAAATTATTGTCCATGAACTAGAGGTGGTAATTAAGTGAAAAAACTTTCCTTCTCTAACTTAGAGAGAAGGTGGAGAAAACTCTGGGGGCATGTTCTACTCTCTTTGGATCACGAGTTCGACTCTCGGCAGCGACAGTATGGGGATTTCTTCTGTAGGAGGGATCCCTTGTGTGCACCGAGTACAATTGAGGATCATGTCTTTGGCTACGAAAGTGCTATAATTTATCTCTCTAATTATGAACGTGATGTCGATGCGACCGAGGCAGCTGAGAGCGAGCCCGTTTGGCCTTTTGGAGAAAACTCTGGGTCTACCTCGCCCCACACAATAATAGGGCACCTACACACCCACGGGTGTACCCCTGTGGTTGGGAGTTGGGTTGGTATTGGATGCAACCCAGGTTTGAAACTCGGCAGCGGCAGTGTGGGGAGCTTTTGCTTTGCAAGGCTCCCTTGTGCACACCGACTTTATGGATCAGCCCAATGTTCCTGGTGCTGGGCTACCGTGATTTACCTCTCATGCGTTGGCCGTGGTGTCGACTGGTATGGGCCGCTGAGGGCAAGCGGTGATCGCCTTTTGAATAATAGGGCACCTACATAGATTTCGTCGAAAATTGAAGCCGGTCCAAACAAGTCAATACAGTGAGTACACGGTTGAGATGAGTAAGAAGGATTTTAGGCGTCTGAATCGAAGCTATAAAGGCATGGCTGTTAGATAATAATTACTCCCTCCATTTTTTTTTCATTGGCACCTCTCTTTTGGTGTTAGAATTGAGGAGATGCTAAATGAGTGGATGAAATTGAATTGAAAGAAGAGAAAGTAAAATGAGTGGATGTAAAAACCTTAAACTTGCCCAAAATAGCAAGTGCCAATTAAAAAAATACCACTTTTAGTAAGTGTGCCAATGAAAAAAAATGGAGGGAGTACAAGAATTCTAACGTAAAGTAGAAAGGGATTTGGAGATCAGTTAGGGCTTTCACCCAAAATCTTTAGAGAAATTTGTTTTGAAAAATAAATTGTTCCAAGATGCTAGTAAAAATGCTCAGCGGAAATTACAATAAAAGGAATTGACATCCAACCTAACTAGTCTCTAGCAATAACTAATATATTGCAAAGATATCTTAATTACATGTCAACTAGACTGATCGTCTGTACTATGACAGATTAGAGATCAAATAAAAAAATGTAACATCACCATTGGGGATATTAACTTACTTCCCACAAAAATCATGACCACTTGGCAAAGAGGAGCATATCTCGCATCAATATCTCTGCGCCAAACAGAGATCTTTTACAACTGTAACACCACTTGACCAACCACGATCTATGTTGTTCAAATTGTAAACACCTTGAAAAATACAGATCTGATAAATCCAAATTAATGAAAACCCAAAAACAAAACCACAAAAAAAGTATGAATACACGATCTGAACAAGAAGATCAAGAACAATACATCAGCTTGAACAAATAAATCGAATTATCATCGTGAACGCAATGATCTAATCGATTAGATCGATGATCAAAACTAATACGTGGAGACAAATCTCACACTTATTGAGTAATAAAAATATAAATTAAAATAAATTATTGTTCCCCATATCTCCTAATGGGAAGATGGGGAAAAAGATTGAAGAAGAATGAGTGCAGCAAGAGGTATGGGTATGGAAACTAAAATCTTTAGAGAATCTGGGTAAGCAATTTATAAGATTGGTCAATATGGGTGGCAATGCTAATAGATCTTTGCTGGAATCTAAAATGTTTATTAGTCGGATTAACCCCATAGGGTGGTGGTGATCGGTTGAGTGTCTTGATAATTCAAATTTTGGGGTTTTTTAAGAAAATGGGTAGCCACCTTGGTTTAAAGTCTTGAAAACTAGAGGAGCGTGCTTTGTGTAATCATGAGGGGAAACTTAGACGGTAAGAACTACAGATCGATTGGAATTCCAATGGGCAGGGGGAGTAGTTTTAGAGAAGCTATATAAAGGATCAAACAATGCAACAACAGGCATCATAAATTCCCCTCATTTCTCTGGTAAAAAAATCAGTGTAAAAGGCAGAAAATGAGTGAAACAGAATCCATTGGGCTATTAGATACTCAGTATACACCAACTGGATCTAAGTACTCTGAGGATAGAAGTGAATACTTGGGCTTAGAAACTGATTTCTCGTTAATCCCAAGGATTATAAGGAAAGGATGAGTTCTTAAACTAACCATGGCTAATATTCAAGAATCGGTTGAGATGGAGCAAAACTGCTTATTTGGTTGTTGGATGGATGATTGTGAGTTCAGTCCGGATAGGTTCAATCAATCTTCAGTGACTATTGGAGTATTGATGCCTATGTCCTGCACCGCTACAAGAAGTTCTACGTCGTGAAATTTCAAACTAGGGAGGAAGTCATAGTTGTTCTGCACATAAGCCCATACTCGTTGGTAGGAGGCCTTCTTGCTTTCAAAAGATGGGGAGCAGGGATCTGATTGAGGCGTATTCAAGTGGAAAAGGTGAAGATAAACATACATATTTATGGGATTCCTACTGAATGATTTGCACTAATGGTGGCAACCAAGGTGGCAAAGATGACAGGTATTAGAGGTATTTTTTTACCCCCTCTCGGTTCAGGTTTCAAATACGCCCTAAGCTACGCAGAATCGAACAAACTTCTTCAAACACAAATGGAAACTCAAACACAATGCCCATACAAAGTGTTTACGGCTCCAAGAGCTAACTCCCGAACTTTATTACTCACGTTTAGAAGAAAACAAAGTGGAATACAATATATGTTCCCACGTCTAAGCCCCCAACTCAGACCTTGAACTTAGCCACGGTCCCTGACTCGGTTCTATGGAATTTCCTATCTAACAGAACTAGTTCAAGACCCCGGCTAGAACTACCCCAAACTTTAGGCTATCTCTTGAACCTTTTATGAACAATGCATATCTAAGTCCCTGACTATCTTTATAGACACTTGGTTTGGCTAGGAATCCCAAGTTTCCCTCTATCTCACTCTCTATTTGTCTATGGTGGTTCGTAGACCAACTTGGCTATTTATAGCCATCTATACTATGGTGGTTTACACCTAAAACCACCAAGAGGTGTGTCTCTTGCTGCTTTCCTTCAACGGTTGTAACCATTCGGCAACTCCCATCTAAAACCGCACGCCAACTGTCGTTCTTATCCCAGATAAAATGTTCCATCTCTTGCTTGTTCCTTCAGACCGATTGTTACCTCAAAATCCGCCTAGAAAACCGCTTAGTAACCTCCATATGCATCCTTTCATGAAACTTCCAACAACTGCCCATCCCAGAATCTTCACACATAACCCTTCTTGAAGTCCTCAGCTTGACTCGGACATTTGCCAAAACTGTTTGGTAACCACCATTGAACCACCGTGTAACTGCCGGCTAGCCGTTCTCATGATTTTCTGCAATGTTCTGGACTTAGGCTCGAACGAATGCCATTTAGTCCAGCCTTCATACATTCCTCCTTCATTTCTCGAGCCTTGGCAAGATCCCAATCTCGCCTTGTCTTTCTTCCCTCGAAGCTTGGCATTGAACCTTCATGTTACCACTTTGTTATTTCAACCCTTTGATCTTGAGCCGTGGTCTAAATGCCTTAGCCAGGCTAAGTCTTTCAATTGCACCGTAGTTTCATACACTTGCACGTTTTCACCTCTATGCCAACACTTGAATCCCACAAGTGTTTTGGGGTCTGCCCATGCCTCGGTGTCTTTTTGAACCTCGGTTGGCACCACCCTTAGGGCTTTAGTGCCTGTGTTTCATAACTCCAGGTTTACCGACTTAATCGATGTCCCGCATCCTTTAAGTCCAGTTTGCGAATTCATATATCAGTCCTTAGCGCCAGATAGAAAATCTCAGAATTTATGGGCCTAACAAACCTTCCCCACTTGAATTGTTGACGTCCTCGGCAACATCAAATCAAGGTTTCCCCACTTAAGCATTAAAATTTTGAGTATTCCAACACATACCTTGCCCACGCCGTTCTCTTCTTTGCCTAAGAAAACTTGAACGAATCCTATCGTTCCAAGTAATCTTTCAAGATTCAACCTGTGCCTTCATGGTTTTTGGCCCCGCCGCTCGGTCTTTGGCTTCTCTACCCGTACAGTTTCACCTTTGTACACTCACACCAAACCTTCACACTTCCTCGTGTTTTGGAAACCTGCGCACCACAAATGGTTTGAACATTTCTCTACACTTGGTCCCCGACCCAGCCTTTAGAACAGCTGCTTCTAAGCCATGCTTCCAACGCCCCAACAAGTGACACCATGTCACTTTCAACCTCGGCCCGTGGCTCCTCTTTTTCTCACGAACAACTTCTGTTTTAACTTAGGAAGCTCCTTCCTCAAGCGTTCCAAACCTTGAGTTTTCAAACTGAACGCCGACCTGGTCCCGTTCAGCATCTCACTGGTCTCCAAACCCACCATCTTGACACCTTTGTCCATTAAGGAATGGTCATGCCGTCCATTGTCAACCGGACTGTTCTACCGTATCTCAAACCTCCAAGGTTCCGACCAAACTTTAAACCTTCTTGGTTTTTGCCCATCTATTTCTACAAGCATATCTCAAGCAAGTCTCAACCCATAGGGAAAATAGATAGCAATTTCACAACATAGTAACTTAAATTGCCATATTTCACCAACCGATCCTTCAAGTCAAGGTTATTATAAACAAAAGAGTTTTATCCAGACTTCCGGGAACTATATTCGATCAAAGACCCATACCTTTTCCAAATCTTCATTCCAAGCCCAACTCTTTGGGATCACTCCTTGATCCTTGGTTCAATGTCCATGTTTGTCTCATCGTTAGGTCACCGGCCTAGCAAGGCGCCTCTTTGTAAAACCATTGACTGGCAACTCGTCTCCCTTCAAGGTAAGTTCCGGACTCACCAACGCTGCCCAACGTTGTTCCTGGTCCAAACGTCTATGCCAAAGGTCGACACCTTTTTTTCTTCTAGAACTTCTGCCGCCCAAAACCCATCACTTTGACCATACCATAGTTGTTCTTCACGGGAGTCTAACCCTATGGATGTTCGTCATCCCTGTGCTTTACTCCTTCTAGTGGGCAGTACTCAGTTACTCCCACACGTTTGCCAACTCAATACCTTTATGTTGACTCGTGTGCCCCGCACCCATCCCATCTTTGCGGCCTAGTATGACCAAACCGAGCCTGAGCGAAGCTCCCACGTTTCTGACAGTGCCGCTTCCCCACTTGAGACATCGCCACCCGAATATCCTTGAGGCCCGCTTCAATCTGACCTACAGTTCTGTTTTTGGTTTTCCAAAAACTGCCCAAAGAGATCCACAACCTTGGCACAAACGGTACTTGTCCCCACGGTCTGCGCCTTACCAAAACAGCCGCAATGTTTCACGATGCAGTTTCCATAAACCGCACATTGCACCGAACGGACGTATCCTTTCATGCATAAAAGTCATCCGTAATTAAACTTTTCTCGAACCACCAACCTGCCAATTATCTCCAAGTTCCCAGCACCTTTTTCCATGTCACCAATTCGTCTTGAAACTCATTCTGCCCGAGCCCTTTAATGATTTTTTCTTGACCATCTGGAAGCCAACTCCTAGCCGCGCCCGTTTGCTCATGGTTGTTAGACCTGGCAAAATATAATTGAACCCGAAAATCCGGTAATAAATAATTGAATCGGATTGAACCGATACCCAAATAGTGAAACCCAATTAATAATCAAAAATCAAAATCACCCGATTGAACCGTATCCAAACTTAAATTTCCAGACCTAATGGGACCCAAACTCAAATAACACCTAAACCCAAATTGAACCTAGACCGAAACCCGAAAAGGACCTGCACTTGGACCGAACCTGAATCCGAACCCGAAAAGGATCCGTACCTGAAAGAAACCTGATCATACCCAACTACTACTCGATTCGAAATGAACCAAATTGATGTTAACCCAAATTTAAAGACATCTGAATTAATGTTAACTCAAACCGAACAAGACCCGAATATGATTGAATAGTGTGTTACAATTGTTACTGTCTAAAATTTTAACTTGATCATATTTAGTTGAAAATAACATTACGATTATAAACAGTGTTGATATGTTATTTAATATTAAAATATCATATAATAAATTAAATTTATAAATTTAAAATGTGTATTAATAGCATAGTTAGATGAAATTATTTAAATTTTATGTATTAAATAAAAGAACATTGTAAATTATTAATTTAAAATTATTTTATAAACTAAAATTAATATTGATTAGTTATTTTATTTATTATTAGAAAAAATTTCATACAATATTAACTTTTCGTTATTATTATTTTCTTTCGGAAAAATTATTTTCATTAAATTTTGGAAAATATTTTAAATCAATATTTTCAATCATCCAATTCTTTGTAAGAATATAAAATTACATCTAAAATAATATTGCATTTACGATCTATTTTTCTCTAATGCATAAATCTAAAATATGCTTAATCAGTATTTTTTTTTACGGAAGGTGTCTTTTTTCAAGATACAGTATAGGTTATGGTTTTAATGGTACAAACAACGGCATTTACACTTCTTGAGCTAAAATACTGCTCGAAGCAGCCGAGTGACCAAATCCACAAAATATTTGTCATGCCTTTCTGTTAACATATATGTAATTACATTAGTTTAGTTTAAGGGTAGTTTAGTCATTCACTATTCTTATCTATATGTATTGTACTCTTGCTCTTTCAAGACTAAGCTTTCATTTTTGCAAAACAAGAGTTCCTTCCAAAACCTTCTCCTCTTTTCCTTACTCAAGGTATTGATTCTTTCATCTCACATGGTATCAGAGCATTGGTTGTGATTCTTGGAGTAGATTGTGATCCGATGCCCAACAGCGCTGATCGAACTGTGTTTTTCGTGAAGGTATTTTTCGGATCTTACAGTTGATATTTGGATTATTGGTATTGGGTTGTTCAATTTCTTTCGAATTGGGGTTGTTTGCTTGGATTGTTGGTATGCGTTTTTAGGGTTTGCTATTGTTTGGGGTTTTTTCTAATTGGAGTTTATTATTGGGATCGTTTGGGTTTGTGATTGTTGGATTTCTGATTGTGGGGCTTATAGTTGTTGTCGATTTGGTGATTGTGTTATTTGTGCATTTGAATTTCTGGAATTGTAATCATGGTGGGTGGTAGGGATGATTCCCTTCAGTCAATTAGTGTGCAATTGGACGGTAAGAATTACTCGCATTGGAGCTATGTGATGCGGAATTTTTTGCGTGGCAAATGTTTGTGGGGGTATATCTCTGGTGTGAAGAGACTGCCTACGTTAGGAGTTGAGGATTATGATACTTTGTCGGATACTTGGGAATCTGAGAATGTGAAGATTCTTACTTGGATTAATAACTCCGTGACTCACTCGATTGGTGCTCAGTTGGCTAAGTATGAGACTGCAAAGGAGGTTTGGGAGCATTTGGAGAGGATTTATACACAGTCTAACTTTGCAAAACAATACCAATTGGAGACTGATATTCGAGCACTTAGACAGAATGAGTTGAGTATTCAGGAATTCTATTCTGCCATGTCTTCCTTATGGGATCAGTTGGCACTCACTTAGTCCCAGGAATTGAGGGCCTCTGAGCCTTATATCGCGAGGCGTGAAGAGCAGCGTTTGGTTCAGTTTCTGATGGCCCTTCGTAATGACTTTGAGGGGTTGCGTGGGGCTATCCTCCATCGTAGTCCCCTGCCTTCGGTTGATTCTGTGGTGAATGAGTTGCTTGCTGAGGAAATTCGCCTTAAGTCTAAGGGAGATAAGGAGACTCCTCTCCTTCCTATGTCATCAGTTTTTGCTGTCCCACATCGACCCTTAAGTGGGAAATCTAGTACTTATGCTCGAGTCTCTTCTGATGAGTGTGCTTTCTGCCATCAAAAGGGTCATTGGAAGTCTCAGTGTCCATTGTTGTCCCGCAGTGGTGGTCCTCCTCCTCCATCACAGTCGCGGCCTCCTTATCAGCCGCGGCCTCCTTATCAGCCACGACCTCCTTATCGGCCCCTTACTCGGCCCGTGGCTCCTTGGCCATCTCGTCCACCTCAGATGCCTAATGCACTAGCGGCTGCTCCTTCTGTGGATCCTCATTTGCTAGAGAAGATCCAGGAGTTCCTCGCCTCATAGCCTCAGCCTCATGCTATGTCTGCCTCTCCCTCAGGTTTGCCACCATCATCATCTGTCTCAGGTACATGGATCATAGATTCTGGTGCCACTCATCATATGTCCCCTCAGTCTGAGTCTTTTGTTTCATTATCTCCTCATTTGTCGCTTCCTATTGTGACCGCTGATGGCACTTCTATGCCATTGGAAGGTATTGGTTCTGTTGTCACCCCTTCTATCCTTCTTGATCATGTTTACTATATACCAAATCTTGCCTTAAATTTATGTTCTGTTGGTCAATTGTGTGATTCTGGTCTAAATGTTTGGTTTTCGGATTCTCATTGTCTTATTCAGGACCGTCGATCTCAGATGATGATTGGGACAGGCCATAGGCAGGGGAGACTTTATGTTTTGGACCACCTCAGAATGTCAGATGATGTTGCTGCCTCTAGTGTGGATTTGTCATCTTTTCGTTTGAGTAGTTCGTCTTCACTCTTTTATTTGTGGCATTCTCGTTTGGGTCATGTTTCTGCATCCCGTTTAAGGTTTCTAACCCCTACGGGTGCTTTAGGACCATTGAACTCTCATGATATTTCTGATTGTAGTGGTTGCAAACTTGCAAAATTTTCTGCTTTACCCTTTCAGAACAGTACTTCATCATCTCTTGCTCCTTTTGATCTTGTTCATTCTGATGTTTGGGGACCCTCTCCCGTACCTACGAAAGGGGGCTCTAGATATTACGTCTCTTTTATTGATGATTTTACTCGTTATACTTGGGTTTACCTTATGAAGCATAGATCTGATTTCTTGGATATTTATCGTGATTTTAGAGCTCTTATTAGGACACAACATTCTGCTGTCATTAAGTGTTTTAGGTGTGATTTGGGAGGTGAATACACCTCTAATGCTTTTTGCCAGCTTCTGTCTTCTGATGGCACCATACGTCAGACTTCTTGTACGGATACTCCTCAATAGAACGGTGTTGCCGAAAGGAAACACCGTCACCTGGTTGAGACAGCTCGCTCATTCTTGTTGTCAGCAGATGTTCCTAGGATATTTTGGGGGGAAGCCATTCACACTGCTGTACACGTCATTAATAGAATTCCAACCTCTCACAACTCAGGTTTGTCACCTTTTGAGAGGCTGTATGGGGTTGCACCTGATTATACTTTGTTGCGTGTTTTTGGTTGCACTTGTTTTGTCCTTAAACCTCATGTTGAGCGCTCTAAGTTGTCCCCAAAGTCTGCCTTGTGTGTCTTTTTGGGTTATGGTAGTGGTCAGAAGGGATATCGTTGCTTTGATCCAGTCAGTCAAAAATTATATGTTTCTCGTCATGTTGTGTTCTTAGAGCATATTCCTTTTTTCTCTGTTCCACGTAGTTCCCATCAGTTGACTCAGTCAGATCTTCGTTGCATTGATCCTTTTGATGTCACCACCGATGATGTTCCGCCACCAGACTCTGATCCTCTGAATACAGATACTCCTCCGAGCTCTCCCCCTCCATTGCCTTCACCGCCTGTTCCACCATCTTCTGAGATTGCGGCGCATCCACCCCCTCGTCGGTCTACTCGTATTTGTAAGTCCACTCAGAAGCCTGATTTTGCTTACTCTTCTTATTCTCCCTCATTTGCTTCATTTCTTGTCTCCATTCACTCTCTGTCTGAACCTACATCCTATAGAGAGGCTGTCTGTAATCCTCTTTGGTAGGCTGCCATGGCTGAGGAGCTTGCTGCCCTGCATCAGACTCACACTTGGGATTTGGTACCTTTGCCTTCGGGAAAGCACACCATTGGTTCTCGTTGGGTCTATAAGATTAAGACCAAGTCTGATGGATCTGTTGAGAGATATAAGGCTCGCCTTGTTGCAAAGGGCTATTCACAGGAGCATGGGATGGATTATGATGAGACCTTTGCTCCTGTTGCCAAGATGACCACCATTCGTACCTTGATTGCAGTTGCCTCTGTTTCTCAGTGGAAGATTTCACAGATGGATGTGAAAAATGCCTTTTTGTACGGTGATCTTCACGAGGAGGTTTATATGACTCCTCCTCCCGGTGTACCACATGAGCCGGGGCATGTTTGTAGGCTTCACCGATCTCTTTATGGACTCAAACAGGCGCCTAGAGCTTGGTTTGAGAAGTTCTCCACTGTGGTATCCTCTCTTGGCTTTCGTCCCAGCTCTTATGACTCGGCCTTGTTCATCAAGCATACAAGTAAAGGTCGTATTCTCCTTTCTTTGTATGTTGATGATATGATTATTACTGGTGATGATTGCGAGGGTATTGAATCATTGAAACGTGATTTGGCTTATTGTTTTGCTATGAAAGATTTGGGTGTGCTCCGTTATTTTTTGGGTATTGAGGTTGCTTCTTCTGCTAAGGGTTATCTGTTGTCTCAGTCGAAGTATATAGCTGATATTTTTCAGCGTGCCCGTCTTACAGACAATAAGATGGTTGACACTCCTCTTGAGACTCATGCTCATTACTCTCCGGATGATGGGATTCCTCTGTCAGATCCCACACTTTATCGTACAGTGGTTGGTAGCTTGGTTTATCTTACAGTCACTCGCCCAGACATTGCGCATGCTGTACATGTGGTTAGTCAGTTTGTCACTGCTCCTACATCGGTTCATTGGGCTGCTGTTCTTCGCATTCTCAGATATCTCCGAGGCACCCAGTTTTGTTGTCTCCTATTTCCTTCATCATCATCTTTGGAGTTGCGTGCTTATTCTGACGCTGATTGGGCTGGTGATGTTGAGGATCGCAAATCCACTGCCGGATTCTGTATCTTTCTTGGCGACTCTCTAATTTCTTGGAAGAGTAAGAAACAGGATGTCATTTCTCGCTCTTCTACAGAAGCTGAGTATCGTGCCATGGCCTCGACTACAGCTGAGATTGTTTGGTTGCGTTGGTTACTATCTGATTTTGGCATCAAACTTTCACGACCCACTCCATTGCATTGTGATAATCAGAGTGCTATTCACATTGCACGCAATTCTGTCTTTCATGAGCGCACCAAGCACATTGAGATTGATTGTCACTTCACGCGCCATCACTTGCACCTTGGTACGATCTCATTGCCATTTGTTCCCTCTTTTCTCCAGATTGCGGATCTTTTCACAAAGGCTCACTCCACTGCTCGCTTTCGTTTCTTATCAGACAAACTCTCAATGCTTCTTGCTGTAGCATCGTGAGTTTGAGGGGGGATGTTAACATATATGTAATTACATTAGTTTAGCTTAAGGGTAGTTTAGTCATTCACTATTCTTATCTATATGTATTGTACTCTTGCTCTTTCAAGACTAAGCTTTCATTTTTGCAAAACAAGAGTTCCTTCCAAAACCTTCTCCTTTTTTCCCTACTCAAGGTATTGATTCTTTCATCTCACACTTTCCTTATCATCATTGATCTCTTTAGCCTTGTTCTCATAATATGATTGTTGAAGAACCCAAGTGTCTTCCAAGAAATTTATCCAGGTGCTTATAACGTCAACTTCCGCTTTACATGATCCAATGGATCTCAAGAATTTGTCATCCTAACGGTTAAAAGAAATGCGAGAACTGTAAAATAACCATTATAATCAGTATTAAAACTGAATTACTGTCCATGGTCTTCTGTACATTTAAGGAAAAAATTGATAACATAAGCAACAATATACCACATCTTATAATACACCAGGACAAGAAGAATAAACGGAAGTAGACCTTGGATTTCAAATGTGCAGCAATCTGCTCATTAGCTTCAAAAAATTGGTCTCCCTCTTCCCTGACATTACGGAGACGTGCTTGAGCAGCAGCCAAGGAAATATTGACCTAAGCAGGTATAATACTATATAAGTTCAGGTGAAATAGAGTAAAAAATGACAAGCATCATTCATAGTTTTCAGACTCAAAGAAGGTGATCAATAATGAATATTTCACACTACTAAACAAGGATTTCATTAAAGTACGATATATAATTCATAAGCATTTTTTGAACACATATGGATAAGTCTGCATCAGAGAACAGCTGCATACTAAAGAGAAGAGTTCACAGATGGAGAATCCAAAACCTCTTCCAATATGGAACAAACTCGGATAAGAGAAAGTTATTCCTTCAGAGCCTCTAGCTTTCAGAGCCTCTAGCGCTGGAACATGTGCCTCTTTTTTGACTGTCTGATCAGTGATCATCCTCACTAACCAATTTCTTTGAAGCACTCAGCTCATCAATATTTTTCTTCAACTTGGAGACCTCCGAATCACTTCTTTCCACATCAGCATTTTTCTTCAACCCAGTGATTGCACCTTCGGCAAACTAGAGAAGTTCTTCCCGCTTCACCAAAACTTCCTCTTCGTAGTTGGAAAATGCTTTCGCCAGATCTTGTATGCTGCTAACTATTGCATTGTGGCTTCTTTTCCACCAGTAAGACAAGGCCCAAACAATTCAAGGAGCAGCGACACTTCCTCATCATTTGGAGCTTCAAGAATCATGCAGATTGATATTCCTTCCAAAGCTTGACTGTAGAGAAAGACATCCCGAAAGTTCATTGGTTCACCTCCCATGGCAGGGTCATAATACAGTACCTGAGATTGCTTCCTATCCTAAGACTACCTTTGGGTTCTGCAGGAGCATGTTGCTCATTATCTTTCTCTCTTTCTTCAACAGTAACTCCGGATAAATTGTCAATGCCCTTTAGAGCAGCAAGCCATCTCCATATCAACTATACTCTCTCTGGCCCTCTACAAGAAACGGAAGCAAAGACCAGATGCAAAGACCATATTCTTCCCTAAAACTGAAGCCATATGCTCATCAGTTAAACAGATAAGCATATTCTTCCTTAAAACTGAAGCCATATGATTCACCGTCCCACCCCAAAAACTATCACCAAACAACATAAATGCAAAGACCAGATTCTTGAACTAACCCTTACACTCCATGAGAAGTTAGAACTACTCATATTTGAATGTCATATCGACAAAAAACAGAAGTCTCAATCATGTATAAACCACTCAATCTCAGTATAGCAGTGGCCATCACAAACAAGTAAGAAGAAAAACGAAAGTAAACAAATGCTAAAAGTCACAACAGCAGAGTTAGTTGGTTCCTTTGGGCATGATCTTGTGCTTCAACCTTGAACAAAGCATATAAAGGTGTTCGAGCTGAACAAATCTTCCAAGCCTTCAGGAACATAATCAATGCCGGTGTCAGGAAGGTTCAGTTCCCTCATAGCTTAACTATCATTTTAACAAAATTAAATTATTAAGAACCAACTAATTACTTACCAATTACCATAAGATTCCATCATATCCATTCCATGTGACATCCAATAAATTCCTCGTCTCCAAAGCCTTCAATTCATGGGTAACAAAAGAAAGATATCCAAGTATAAAGAAGAGATGAAACAGAACATGAAAATTGACCAATAAAAAACACTTACATTCATAGTCGTGCAACCAACTACGTGTAGTTATCAAAACTTCCACATTTTTGGGAATGAAATAACTCCTCCACTTGTTCAAAATTCTACCTACTATGCTAAATGTTGATTCTGAAGCAACAGTCATGAGAGGGACAACCAATATATCTCTAGCCATATCAGAAAGCACACCATATCTCTTTTCTTGTTCTCTCCAAAAATCTAAAACATCCAATTCGCTACTCCTAGGAACTCTAGATACATCTAAATAAACTTGCAACGTTGACTTTTCATTAAAAGTATCCATCTAATCCACATCAAAATCCTACGGAAAAAATAAGTTACATATTATAAACTATTTAAAGTACTTAAAAATAAAACAAAGCAATAAAATATAAGTTAACTAATCATAATTTATTTTAAAGACAACAAACTTACCGCGGAATAGTCATACTTGAGCTTGCGTCTATCAGTCCCATTAGAGTTAGATCTGCTTTAAGTGTTTGATGGAGAAGAAATTCTACTTGATGGCCTTGAAGAATACTCATTAAAGAGCATCGCCAATTTCAGAGATATGTCACTCATTTTTCTTGCCGCTTTCAACTCATCACCGTCAAACAACTTCTTATAACAATATTTGAGGAAAAAAAGTTTACACCGGGGGTCAAGAATTATTGCAAAAGCAAACAAGGTGCAATAATTGTTTTCTTCATTTTCAGCCCAATATTTATCAAATTTACTTTGCATCTCTACTGCCATTCTTTTCAAAACCTCATCTTCACTTTGAACCAAGTCCTTTAACATCATAGCAATATTCCCGACATCCTCAAAGTACAAATTTGCCATAGGATAGTCACTACCAGAAAATAACTCAGTAATAACATTAAATGGTTCCAAAGCATCTCGAATTTTTGCAACCATGTCCCATTCATAAGGTTCTGGACATTGTTTATATGTCACATCTCCAGTGTGCAAATTATCAAAAGTATATCTATACAAAAGAGCCATATCGAGCATCATGTACGTAGAGTTCCATCTAGTAGCAACATCCAACCACAGTGACTTAGTCTCTTGTATTCTACACAAGTCCACAACTTTTCGAAAAGAAATTTTTCTGCTTCGGAGCCCTTAACATGTTTCACACTCTTCCTAATTTTTACCACAACATTCTCAATCACCTTAAGTCCATCCCTAACAATAAGATTTAGCACATGGGCCGCACATCTAACATGAAAGTAATTACCATTATTCAACAAGAATCCCCAATCATTGAACCTCACCCTCATGTGACTTTGCATTCTATCATTACTAGAGGCATTATCCAATGTCAAAGAAAAAAGCTTATCATCAATGCCCCAATCCTTAACTAATATTATTATAACCTTGTAAATTTCTAGTCCAAAATGTGATGGTGGGATATGACAGAAGCTCAAAACTTTGCTATTCAATTTCCAATTCTCATCAACAAAATGAGCAGTCAAACACAAATATCCTTCACTTAGGCAAGAAGTCCATAAATCACTAGTTAGACTTATACGACCTGGTGCACGCTTCAGAATGGCTTTAAGGAGATTTTTCTACGTGTTATAAATCTTCATGCAATCTGCTTTTCCATTATTTCGACTAATACATTTAACCTTATCATTCAAGTACTCGTGAATCTCTCTATTTCCTTCATGTTCAACCCAGGAATAAGAATAACCATGTTTGATAATTGCTTTTGCTACTAAGTCTCAGTAAATATTTTGGTAAAAAAATCTAACCAGATCAACTTCTTTCTTCAAAGTCTGAAGATGAGCTTGATACGCTGCTCACTTTTCAAGGGGATTCGTATGATTAGTAGTCCATCTACTGGATTCAGCAATAATTGATCCCACCTTATAATGCTTGCATTGACTTCTCAAATATCCATCATGACTATCGGTTCTACTGATTTGAATAAATTCCTTCCAAACTTTACTCCTGCGACTAGCCCATGCTCCCTTAGATCCCACCTCAAAAGATGGAACCTCATTTCCATCAACTCTGAGTCCTGTGATTGCATTCATTACTTCATAATTTTCATCATTTAGGGAGCTCATAATTCTGTAGAAAGAGAAAGTCACAGTCAACTAGTAAGAATATCCGTGTTAAGGTTCAGAAGAGGTTTATTACAAACAAACGAGTGAAAAGAACTCGGTTTAATCAAAATCAAAACAATTTAAGCAGATTAAACTATCTCCATGTAGTATTCACCATCTCATAGAAATTATACAATACAAACAGACAATGACTCATTGAGTATTGAAAATTACCTCTTCAATTGATGAACAAATTCAGGAATCAGAACACCTCTCTTTCACACTTATTTGCCCTGAAAGAATATTGAATGAACTTAATACAGAATACTCCACTTGTGAATACTCCACTAGATGTATATAAAATGGGTAAGTATAACTGTATAACTGCAAATATGGGGCTAAATTCTGCCAGATTCAGAGACCATGACTTTGAGCACCAAAATATTATTATTCAATGTCAAATAAAGCAGGAACGAACCTTTGGGCGCCAAGAGTCGTGCTTGTGCGATTTCTTTCCATGCGAAAATACTGGAAGCAGATTGAAATTGATATCTTCTCCATATTTTTGGGAATCCTTGGTGCATCTCTCCACGTCGTTGGCCGTTGCTGATAGAAAAAGAACATGATTAGGAAGGGAAGTCTAGAGACTCTGGACTCTAGAGGTCTGGTCCGTCTAGAGACTTTAAAGTTTGAACCCTTTTTAAAGATTATACATTTATACTAGTAGAATAGTTTTTTTATATTTCCCGTAGATAGTTACTAATTAGCTATTAGTTACTAATTAGCTATTAGTTATTAGTTATTAGTCTTAATTAGCTCTTTAATTACAAAGATAATTTGAATCGTTGGTTGATTTATGATTCACTTGATTGGTTTCTATCTTAGTTCTTAGATATATTTTGGTTTTACTTTTAAATTTTATTTTCATAAATAGATACTCGTAAATTGAAGAGTTTAAATTGCAAATTAGAAAAAATGAAGATAAAATTTCGGGTTGCATTAATTGGGTCATAAATTTTATGTACGTTGTAGAATAAATTTTTAATATTGCAATAAAAAAGTTTCACCTTTTCATTATTTTAATTAAACCCATATTTCCATAGGCCTATGGAAAGACGGTCTTTCCCTAAACTTTGCCTACATTTAAATTGAAAACAAAAAATTTTATTTAAAATTTTTAAGTTTAGTCATCTAGGGAAAACTATATGAGATCGTTAGAAATAGTTAAATATTAAATACATTTAAATTTTATTATTTTTATAATATTTCATTCAAATTATTTAAAAATTAATTATCTATTTGTTGAGATTTATTTTAAAATCCTATCATACTTAATTACTTATATTATTTGTATCTCACTGCAATAAATAAAAGTAAATATTAAATGACCTTATTCGTCTCACTAATTATAAAATGTCCTCATTTAACAGTTAGTTGGTCTAAAACGAGATTTTGTCATAAATAAAATAATAATATGCATACGTATTTCTATCAAAAGTAATCTATCAATGTGACAAATGACAATGTATAAAAAAATTCGAACATTTTGTTATTTCGGACTATGTATTTTTTGGATTTTCTTCAGTAATATGATATATATATATATATTACAATGAAATGTTTATGGTTTTAATCATCTTAAGAAGTTATATATTTTAACAAGTTATAATTGATTATATCAATATGTAGTAAATAATTAAAATTAATAACATATTATAATATTAGTGTGTTATTTTTAGACAACTTGAGTTTAGGTTAGTCAAAATGACTTAAATATCCCGTTGACAGAATCATCCAAATAATTTCTATTATATGGTGCTTGGGATTACAAACTTAAAAGGTAATTGAAATTTGGTTTTACCTAATTAATTCAATTATCATTGCTGTGTTCCAATATAACCTATCTAACCAAGTATACAATAAAGTAAAGCATAAAAGACACAAGACTTGGTTACGCAGTTCGGTGAAATCCACCTACATCTGCGGGGCCTAGTCCAGTTCAGAATGAATCCACTAATTAGAAAGATACAGTACAGAGTACAGTTTACAAAATACTTATCTTTACTAACTATAGCGAGTGGACTCTGCTAGCTCCCCTAGCTACCGATCCGCCTTGATCAGACTCCCTCTGACCTCGAACTCTGTCGACGCTGGATCTCCTCCTCCCGAGGAATTAAGGTGTATGATTCTGAACTTAGTACGGCGGGTCAGGTGTGTTGGAACACAGTGTTCTAACTCTTTGCAACTTCTCGAAAGTCTCAAAAATCTGTGTGCAGATTTTTGCTCTGTTAAATCCGTGAGTAATGCAGCCGTGTTTATCCACGAATCAGATTGGAATACTCCTTGATTATCTCCACAATATTCCTATTCCAAATCTTCTTCTTGAAGCATATCCAAATCCCATAAATAAAAGGATTTACCTTATATCATTCTATCCCATATATTCGAATAAATCTTCTCCATATAAGTAGGGATTTTCCATAAACCAATTATGCTTCACACACCTAAACATATAGCAGAATATTTAGATTTCCATAACTCACAAATACCATAATATTCTGTCTTCTTTTTCCGTAAACATCTTTGTGTGAATATACTGCTAATTCGCATGTATGTTTTGTGCAAATGTAATTCCTTCTTCACATAATATTCTGATTACAATCAAATCTCTTGGAGATAAGAATTACCAAATCTAATCCCTTTAAGTAAGGAATTGATATATTCTCCAACTCAAATACAACTGGACAAGATGTATCCTTCTCGGATTCAGTCTTCAACCTTTCCTTATTTCACCAAAATTCCTTCTTTGATGTTGCAACTCAATAATACCATATTTGCATAATTTCCACAAATTTCCAACTAGATAAATCTATACTTTACAATCTCCCCCTTTGGCATTTTGTGTACCAATCACCTTTTGGCATTTCATCACAAGAGCTTATGCAAATAAAGACATCAACCTTGAAAACCACTCTGGATGTTGGAACATAGAAACATAGCGTCTCCCCCTAAATTCCAGATTCCCTCAACATCCAGGAATAATGATCATGTTGGAACATCAACCCTACGGAGCCAATAAAGTCATCCAAGAAATCCAAAACATCTCCCCCTTGGGACCATAAACATGTCAAACGCAATAGACACGGAAAACTAGAATCTCCATTAAATGCAGCTCCCCCTAAGCAAATCTCTGGCCTCTGTTGGAACATAGCCATAACAGAACCTTTAAACTTCTTCAAGAGCAACTATCTGTGCCTCATCTAATCTGGCATCTTCTACCTCCAAAGTTAACATCTGAATGGATTGAGCTCTCTACTTCACACCATTGTACCACTCAAAATCTGGATCAATGTTGCCTCCTTTATAATTCTTGTAAAATCTCCCGATTGTACTCATTGTAGATTGAGGCGACAGTCTTGAAACCCAAATAGTCCAGGTAAGCTGTAAATCCACACTCCTCATATACACCCAGATCAGTTGTCCTTTCGGCTAAAATTATATCTCTCATGGCAGTTTGATCAGAAGTGCCTTCAATAATCTGCTCACCTTGTGTTGGAACACAGTCACCAATGTTGGAACATAACAGCTCTCATTGCTTCAGAATCAACATATCTCCTACTCAGCTTCCTTCACTTCATCAGTACTTTTTCCCCCTATCTGGTGTTGGAACATAGACTTGTTCACCATCCAGATCATAATATTCTCCAACCACAGTTACTGATGTTTGAACAGCTGAATCTCTAATCCATGTCCATGTCTTCTCAACTTGTCTCCAAACTCTGTGTTGGTATATAACCAGCATCACTGTCTTCCAACTCCTTATCATCATAAACCAGGATACCAGGAAGAACCATCTCTCTGATCTATGCATCCCATCTATCACCATAATATCTTCAACACCAACTTCCAACATGTCCAACTACGCCTCCATTTTTTAATTTTTGAATTTTCTGAACAAAATAAAAACCTACAACTAAATAAAAGATTTAAAGAAATACCTCAAATCTGAAAAACACCTAAGTGTTGTCTGAGGAGCTCAACCGTAGTAATGTCCAACGGCTCTGTAACAATATCCGTAAATGGTCTCGATGTTGGAACATAGGCTACCACAACTTTTCTCTCAACCCGAATTATGCTTTTGACTTCATTCAAGTGAGATTCCTTAGATCATCCTGAAATCTTACAAATACTCCAACCATACTCATCTTCAATTTAGCTTGCATCAAAGTGACAAAACCTTGTTCTCGAAAAACAAGCAAGGTGCGATCTTCTCCCCCTCGACGAGAACCTTTCTGAATAGGGAAGGTTGTGAGTTGCTTATACCATGCTCGTGGTGCTTGTTTTGATCCATACAAAGCCTTCTTGAGTCGATGATATACTTCCACATTAACCACACCATGTAGAGGAGCACTCTTGACAACTTTTTGGCACATCATAAGATTCATAATGTATGCCATGTGGCTTCAAGTTGTTGATACAAATAGAGTGTTGAAGGAAGAGAAAACTCATCTGGGCGAGAAGGAGAAGGAGTTGCGAGTTTTAGTTGGTGAACTCAGAAGAGAGATTGAAGAATTAAATTTGAATCTAAGCTCAACAACTAAGAGAGCTGAGATGGCCGAAGCAGCTATTACCATGTTAAACACTGGAAAGGCAAAACTTGATGACATTCTGATCATGGGAACACACTTTGGAGATCGACATGGAATTGGGTTTGACACTTTATCAGGGAGCAAGGTCAGTCTCAAGTCAAAGGTTCAAGAGGTGAAAAGAAAGTTTATCAAGACCCATCAAAGGAAACCTCTCATCTGTAGCTACTGCATGTATCAAGGTCATACAGAGGAACAATGCCTCTCATCTCTTAGTTGTTGAGCTTAGATTCAAATTTAATTCTTCAATCTCTCTTCTGAGTTCACCAACTAAAACTCGCAACTCCTTCTCCTTCTCGCCCAGATGAGTTTTCTCTTCCTTCAACACTCTATTTGTATCAACAACTTGAAGCCACATGGCATACATTATGAATCTTATGATGTGCCAAAAAAGTTGTCAAGAGTGCTCCTCTACATGGTGTGGTTAATGTGGAAGTATATCATCGATTCAAGAAGGCTTTGTATGGATCAAAATAAGCACCACGAGCGTGGTATAAGCAACTCACAACCTTCCCTATTCAGAAAGGTTCTCGTCGAGGGGGAGAAGATTGCACCTTGTTTCTTTAGAGTATTAGCACATTCAGCCTGGATGTGGCCGTATCCTCGACATTCTTGACATTGAATTCTTTCAGACTGCTTTCCTTCACCACTTTGGTTTCTAGAGAATTGCTGACTTCCTTGTTCCATCCGAGTTCCACGATTACCAAAATCTTGAGGACAATTTTTATTCCCTCCAGATCTTTCTTGTGAATTCTTGTTTACCACCTTCTTCAGCATTCTTGATAAACTCTTGGTGATAGGAGCAAGTTCTTCAATTTCATCATCACTATCAGATTCATGGATGACCCTTGATGTAGAGGATTTGAAGGCCAACTCCTTATGGACTTTCTTTGCAGGCTGTTGCATTGTCATCTCATAGGTCTGTAGTGATCCCATTAGTTCATCTAAGGTCATGGTGGCTACATCTCTTGCTTCTTCTATTGCTGCAACTTTCATAGCAAATCTTTTAGGAAGAGATCTCAAGGCCTTTTTCACCAGTTTCGCCTCTTTGTATACTTTTCCAAGTTAGTATGCCATGTTGGAGATATCCCTGAGTTTTCCATTAAATATAGCAATGGTGTCATCTTCCCCCATCTTGAGTTCCTCAAACTTTGTGACCAACATTTGTAATTTAGATTCTCGAACTCTACTGGTTCTTTCATGCACAGTTTGCAGAATATCACATGCTTTCTTTGCTTGTTGACACGTAGAGATGAGTTTGAACTGATCTTCATCTACTGCAGTAAATATGGCATTTAATGCTCTAGAATTCGTCAAGCTTCCCATTCTTTCAACTGGTGTCCACGACTCTTTAGGCTTAGGTTCTCCTCCTTCAGAACTTCCAACAACAGGGGGTTTCCATTCTGTTTCAACATAGTACCAAGCCAATTCATCCAGTGAATTTATGAACACCCACATGCGAGCCTTCTAGTTGTTGTAATTTGTTCCTTCCAGCAGTGGTGGCCGAGACACTGAAGCTCCTTCTCTGGTCGCCATTGGTAAAACTGGATCTCACTTTCCTTGACACAACCAAGGGAACAATAAGTGACTAAGCTCTGATACCAATTGAAATTTGGTTTTACCTAATTAATTCAATTACCACTGTTGTGGTCCAACATAACCTATCTAACCAAGTATGCAATAAAGTAAAGCATAAAAGACACGAGACTTGGTTACGCAGTTCGGTGAAATCCACCTACATCTACGGGGCCTGGCCCAGTTCAGAATGAATCCACTAATTAGAAAGATACAGACATAGTACAGTTTACAAAATACTTATCTTTACTAACTATAGCGTGTGGACTCTGCTAGCTCCTCTAGCTACCGATCCGCCTTGATCAAACTCCCTCTGACCTCGAACTCCGTCGATGTTGGATCTCCTCCTCCCGAGGAATTAAGGTGTATGATTCTGAACTTAGTGTGGCAGGTCAGGTGTGTTGGAACACAGTGTTCTGACTCTTTGCAACTTCTCGAAAGTCTCAAAAATCTGTGTACAGATTTTTGCTCTGTTAAATTTGTGAGTAATGCAGCCGTGTTTGTCCTCTATATATATCCACGAATCAGATAGGAATACTCCTTGATTATCTCCACAATATTCCTATTCCAAATCTGCTTCTTGGAGCATATCCAAATCCCATAAATAAATGGATTTACCTTATATCATTTTATCCCATATATTCGAATAAATCTTCTCCATATAAGTAGGGATTTTCCATAAACCAATTATGCTTCACACGCCTAAACATATAGCAGAATATTCAGATTTCCATAACTCACAAATACCATAATATTTTGTCTTCTTTTTCCGTAAACATCTTTGCGTGAATATACTGCTAATTCGCATGTATGTCTTGTGCAAATGTAATTCCTTCTCCACATAATATTCTGATTACAATCAAATCTCTTGGAGATAAGAATTACCAAATCTAATCCCTTTAAGTAAGGAATTGATATATTCTCCAACTCAAATACAACTGGACAAGATGTATACTTCTCGGATTCAGTCTTCAACCTTTCCTTATTTCACCAAAATTCCTTCTTTGATGTTGCAACTCAATAATACCATATTTGCATAATTTCCATAAATTGCCAACTAGATAAATCTAGACTTTACAGTAATTAACGTTCAAATAAAATAAAACATCATGATATTCAAAGTTAAATCGATTATAAGAGGATATATCATATAAGCAATTAACCAGAACTAGAAAATAAAGATATTCATACAAGTTACACAAGAGCATTACTCGTAATTATAAATATTAATAAAACTTGTAGTTAAACAATTTCAATTTTTGGGTGTACAATATATCATATAGAATCATTTTAGTCACAAGTGTACATATATGTTAATAAAATTAGTTACAAACTTACGGTGGAATATTACTAAGTAAAATAGTAAGACACAATTATAAAAATAAATGATAATTAATATTTATTAAAAATCCACTTCGAGGGTTGATTATATAAGTCAGCATAGTTATGAAAATATATAACTAATTAGTATTAAGTCATGAGACTCATAATTTATAATTAGTAAATAGGGGATATTTAATTTCTATATAATGTCTGTCAAGAGTGAAGACTTTTTATGTAAAGTTAAATAGTTCTAAAAGTTTTTTTATAAAATTTAAATATTGTATTTTTAAAGTTAAAACAAGTAATAATATGTATTTGAATGTGAATGTATAAGGTAAAAAATAAGTGTTTTGTCCATAAACTTATGAACAGACCGTCTGTCAGGAGAACTACTATAATATATATATATATATATATATATATATATTATAACTTGCAAGTTAGGAGTTTTGTGAGTTATGAACTTATGATCGACAACATAGAATAGAAAAAAAAATTAAATACAAACTATTCTATTTTGTTCTTACATACTAGTATAATCTTTATGCGGTAACGTATACAGATCAATGTTTGCATAAATGTCATGTTCTTTACAAGAGAAATAAATTTTCATTTCAAAAAATTGAATGTATACATTAAAAAAGTGACTAATAAAATTATATATATAATAGATTAGTTCAGCGAAAGTATTTTTACAAAATTAATATATTAAAATTTTATGTTCATTATAATGACAATTTGCTATATTTATTTGATCAAAACCCGGATTGAATATATTGGAATCCAACCAAACCCGACCCGAAAGAGAATATATCCGAAAGGTACCAAAATCATACTGACTCAAATCAAACCCGATCCGAACCTGATTAAAAAAATGTAAAACCGAATTGTACCTGTAACCGAAACAACCTGAACCAAATTTGATCTGGACCCGATTCAAAAAAATGATACCCGAATTGTATTAAAATTGAAACAACTAGAACCAAACCCGACCCGTTCAAATATTTTTCAAAACTATCGAAAGACATCCGAACATGAACACACCTGATCAAGACCCGATACCCGAAGACAAAACAATCTACCGAATCATACCCGAATCGATTGGGTCTCACCCGTATCCAACCGCTTGCCAGGTCTAATGGTTGTGTACTGATCCACGCCATCCTTCGTGTTTTGGCCATGTTTTGTTGGTATGGCACTAGGCGACACAAAAACCGCATCCCAGCCCGTAACTTTGGGTTGAGTTTTCTTCATCTACTTAACTCGTTTCAAGCGCTCGGTCCTAGCCGTCCACTCTATGGCACCATACACTTGATTCAAGATTTCTCTTACATGCTCCCGGCCATGCATCAGCCGTGTGGGTCTCGTCTTGGTACCCACTACTCGGTGTCCATCTCATGGCCCTTGGTCAACCGCCCATCACTCGGCATCCCTATGTCGAGATTCATCATTCGTTGTTGTAGACTATGGCTCCCATAATGGACATCCCCTTGTCTTTCATCTCTGAGCTATCTCTATCGAACTTGTGGGCATGAATCACTTTCTTATAGCTGACTTCGTATCTTCCCACTGTATGGCCGACCCCGCCGTTGCATCTAAACTCCTCGTTCTCCACCAGAGCTTTGCTTCACCAGTCAAGTACCGTGCAGCAATGTGCTCATGAAAATGTGGATCAACGTTTGCCATCTTGAAGTACTACTACAAGTCCCCAAGGAAGCCTTCGATGGTCTTGGCATCCTTTGCCCCGTCATACTTCCATGGTTCAGGGACTTGCAACTCCCGGAGTCATATGTGAATCTTCTTTTTGTGCCTAAGCACCACGGACACTTTCGCCATTGGCGCCTTGTTCTCAACTGCTTCCAAGTGCTGTTGTTTTAACTATTTCTTTGTGAACACCATACCAACACGCCACTTCCTAGCGTCTTTAAGGTTCTCTATCACCGACTAGAGAGCCAAACTTTCTCGCTCCATCGAGGCGACCCATCATTCTTCGTGCACCATCGTTAACCCACCAAAGCTATGCAACAGATTGTGTGTCGTAAGCCAGGGCTCTGATACCAACTTTTTGTTGGACATATATTGATTTTATCATGCGAAAATTAAATATCAAAATTGAACGAGCAATTAATATATGCAAGAATAATAGACTTTTATTAATTATTCAAGCATACAATCGAAAAGCTTAAATTATAAATAATCAAAGCATAAATCATGTTTCAAGTAATCACAAATTGATGGAGTCACGAGTAACACTCGCTGCCCTTGAAACGAATGAGTCCCGTCGTGGACATCGTTCCCTAGGATAAAACCATCGAAGGTAACAATTAACACGTAAGAGTTACCTCGGATTCACGCAAGGCCCGAAGGACTATCACCTCGACAGAGCATCAACTGGAAACTTCGAGAAAGACAGAAAGAAGACTCAAGTTTAGACTATGGAGGGACTTGAGAAAATGGTGTGAATTTTCTGACTGACTTAGAGGCTCTATTTATACTACTCTAAGAGACCCTAATCATGGAAACATGATATTCTGATTTTCTGTAATTAGAGAAGAATATTCTCCAATCACCAACTCACCAAATCCGAGACATTCCATGAATACTCGAATCATATCTGCTGGAAAAGGAAGAAATATTTGTACAAATATTCTTCATCATATTAAACATGGTAAACCGCATATTTATTTAAGACAAGATATCTCACAAAATATGGAAGTATTTTGTTCTTATCTCTTAAGAATTACACACAAGCAATTCCATATATACTATGCGGTTGGGCCTTCATAAGACTTCCATGCAGTCCATACGCATTTTGGACAGTCCAAAGAAAATTACTTGGGCCAATTTTCGCCCATTTTTTTCCTCTTTCAAGAGTGAAATTAAAACATTCATATCTCATTCACCCTTGATCCGTTTTGAGAGTTTAAATAGTCGATTTTATAGTACTCGCGGAGGAGAACCCAAAATGACATCCATTGACCCAAAATTCGTTCGGGTCCCACTCTAAACGAAGCCCAAAAAGTTGACGAATTTCAACCTTTTAACCATCATTTTCCAACAATCCCCCACATGAATAGATATTGATGTAGGAATCAGAACAATCACGTCAGACACAGAGTTTGACTTGGTGATAGATTCATTTCGACGGCATAGATGCTGCATAGGATAAGTAGGTGTCACCCTTTGAACTTTCCCTTGAGAGAGTACACTTAGCCCACTGGTTAGGAAGTAGACGCGATGTCCTTGAACTTCCCCAACCGCTTGTGTGAACGACAATGCACTTCCCACAGACATCTTTCCTAGCCCTTGCGCTTTCCTCGGTTGTGTCCATTAATCAGGCCATGGCACACGCCTAGTTCTGTAAGGTTTCTAAGGAATTGCGTCCCAACAATTCCCTTTCGAAGCGGCCACACTTCTTGCTTACATAGGTGATTCTTGGCGTAAGAGCAGTTCCGTAAACTATTGCGCTCTTTCAAGTACTACATACTCGATGCCTTGAATCATTAAAAGCAATTTAATGCTTAACCTCCATTCACATCACCGTTTCTTCATCATAGGAATAAGACAGGAGGTATGAAACCCCCACAGTGATCGCGATGGGTCTTTGCAGTTTAGTTGTCCCTTTGAACCTAGATCTTGGGATCTCCAGTCACATGGGTTGGGTGTCCACGTACGTAACCCACCATTTATTGGACTTAGTCATATTCCTTTCGATGAGTTCTCAACTAACTCTCGATTCAATTTCTTCGTCAAGAAATCGATTGAATCCTTTCGTCAAAGAATAACAACTCTTATCATATTGACCTTACGTAGTCAATATCGATAATTCTCATAGAGAGTAGTCGTCCAATGGTAAAGTGTCTATGTCGGCACACCATCATCAATATGGCTTTAAGCTACAAGCTTTACGCTACACCAATACGCATAAAACTGCTTTGGTCATCCTAGGGTATATCTTTCCCAATTTTTTTTTCCAACACAATGGACTTAGATTCCTCTATGAATCTAGCAAGAGAGAACCATTTCTCTACACAACTCAAGCCATATCCACGAGTCTCACACACAGCTAGTTTCCAGTGATCTTTTCTAGATTACTCGTGTATCATCTTACTATCCATTGTAAGAATTGTCTAATGTGCACTTTAATAAGTACAACAGACTATCAATGACTCTTGAGTTCTCTTCTTAAGAGACACCTCACTTTTACAAAAAAAATAACTCATAATGTTTAGAGTCATTCCATTGAATACGACATATCTCCAAGAGACTCAATCATCGTATCAATTTTTCTATCAATGAGAAAACCATTAATTCAAAGACATAAATGACATGGTCATTTTTCGTGTCCCTTAGCATATCCGCATTCATCAAACTCATTGATTTAATATCACTGGCTAAACAACAATTAGTTTGGTCACATGATGGGTCATTTAGGAGCATTGAGCTTATCATTTTGCTCCATTCAGATTTTAATATCTAAATCTCCAAATAACCATTTAGGTCCATTAGATGTACTTCTAGCTTTCACAAAGCTTTGATAGCAAATACCATCACCCCTGGACTCATTCTCACGCCTAGAGAACACCCATCAAGTACACAAATATACTTACTAATTGTTCAAATCTACTAGTACTCTAGTGATTTGCACTCATGGTAGATCAATCTCTCTATTGATCACCACTTTCCACAAAAATTATTTCATGGAATCTCGTTTCCTTCGTTGGTTTATTCCTGATCCTTAATGATTTCATCTATTGACTCTTAAGTCCATTTAAGATAAATCAGGATCTTTAACAGAAACTTCCACAAAATACACTTTCCATCAAGATATATTTTTAGTTTCTGCATAATATTTCTTGTGAATTTCAAGAAATTGATAGCACTTCAACATTGTGCATATCTAGTAAAGATACTGTTTAAGTATTCCTTTTACTACATTCGCAATATGCCAACCCACACATTCGAAAGAACTTTTAGGATGGCTCTATAAGGAGCTTTATTTTCCTCCTTCTTGGGGTATCTTATTTAAAAGATCGCCAGCCAACTTAAAGGCTCCCCCACAACGCTTGATCATTCTAGCAATGATCTTGCAAATGTCTACATTGTGAATCACATTTCCCAAAGGATTCTATGTATTCACATCATGGTCACAGATAACCTCATATGTTTTCTTTGCATCAGTAAGTGGTTTCGTTAATATACAAACCCAACATACTAAAAGTCCGTGTGTTCAATAATAAATCAAACACTAGGTTCTTACCCATCAAATTTCTTTTAGGGCTAGATCATTTCAACAATCAAAACACCTTAATGTATTAATCTTTTATCATGAAAGTCTCTCTTATTCCTTCAACTCCCTTGGAATTAGAGATAACTAAACTTTCCGATCTCAATTAATCGTTCTTCCTCGCATGACCAATACCACAACCGATGCAGTATCAATCAATCGAGGATTCGATTAACTCTCACTAGGACACAGTGTGAGTTTACTAACTCCACACAATTTCATGCCCATTTTAAAGCCAAGTTTCAGTACAACTAAACTTTACTTTCAGACTACTCAAATCAAACTTGAGTGTCTTTATGCTCGAAACACATTCAAGTCTATTGCTAGACTCAAGTTTGAGTGCATTGCTAGACTCAATTTCGAGTTTACCCTTTTGGTTCGAGTTAAAGTCCCCCCGACTTGATCAACTTGATTCAAATCTCTCCGTGGCGACTTTTTCACTTCAAGTACCTATCAAAATTCATATAGTCGTTGAATTTTTAGGTTTTCGTCTACCCCCCACATTGGGCTGGTTTTATTAAACATCCTCACACATGTTAAGTTTCTCAAAAACTCGTGTCTTGGGGTTCCTAGACCAAATGTCTTAGGATTACTCATCTCAGAATTCTAAGGCTTTCCAACCAAAAATCTAGAGAATTGACCAAATGTCTTGGGATTCCATATCTCATGATTCTTAGATTTTTCAACCATAAATCAAGAGATTTGACCAAAAGTCTTGGGATTCCCATTCTCAGGATTCTTAGTTTTCACAACCAAATTCTTGAGATTTTTCCATCAATTCTTTGATTACAAATAATCAAAGGTTCTTAGCATAGTCATGATAACTCATGCTTTAGGGTTTATACCATGGTTCACAAGAACCAATACCTTAGACATAGTCGTAAACTAATGTCTTCATGTTCACATTTTTCAGGTCATACAAAATAACCAGAATATATTGAACTTCGAGCCCATATGCTCTATCTGTGCAATCTAACAATTGTCACTCGTGAGCCATATGCTCGTAAATGATCAATCAAGATAGCCAATTATTGGGACAAGCCTTCTCAAACCTTTCATTGCATCAAAAGGGCACTTTCCCAAACAATTAATATAATCATAGCATATAAAAGCATAACCCAATTTTAGACACAACATAGATCTAAAATTTTTGTATATGCAGCTAAATCAAGTCCTTAAATGAACGAGAATACATCATGGATCAAATAACCCAATGTCACATCCTTCATTCATACACAAATATATTACACGCTTGCCGAGAGATGTCATGTTTAAGTGCAAATGAAGTTTACCATTTTATCGCATGCGATTCTCAGACCAAACATATAAAAGTCATGAATCACTAGCAGCACATTCTCACACAAATATGGTTTAAACCTTTAACCAACATGAGCAGCCCACACAACCAAATTACTATACCATGCAAAATAGGTATTTCAACATTTGATAAAGTATTTAAACAAATACTACATTTTGAGGGCTTAGGAAATTTAAACGTGTCTCATAATTTCCAAACATATGTACTGCTTTCATGTAATTGAATAATAATGTCTGATCCCATATTCTAAACTCATGGCACTTTTTTTTCCCGTAAATTTAATTCAATCTTTCATGCAAAGAATCAAATATGATTTCTTACCATATCAACATTTAATCTCATAAGCATGAATATCATGGAATTAGCATATTTCCATAATTGCGCCATGTAATTTAACATACATGCTTAAGTCATTTTCCCACATAATTAAGGGATTAATATAACCAAATTCATTTACTATCAAATTTGATAGCCTTAGTGTACTAGACATATATGTGCAAATATTATTCACATAACTCTCTTAGTAACAAAGTCATGTTTACGTCCAGATTCACGCAAATGGTTATCAAATATAATCCAAGCAATATATGTATATATAGCATATGCCATGATTCACTTTAATTAACGTGTATACGTACCATAGTTGCAAAACCGTGGTTACACTCTTGATTCTTTCATGTTGCCAAGCAAATCCTGCCGTATCTCCATGCCTAGTTTCCCTTCCATAAGAGATATACAACCGTGTATACTCGGATTCACCAATGCGTACATACAAAAGATTTCCATCGTTAAATATATGTACTTCAAACACAAATAGAAACTCAAAGTGTTTACGGCTCCAAAAGCCAACTCCCAAACTTTATTGTTCACGTTTAGAAGAATACAAAGTGGAATAGAAAATATGTTCCCATGTCTAAGCCCCTGGCTCAGACCTTGAACTTAGCCATGGTCCCTGACCCAGCTTTGTGGAATTTCCCGTCTAACCGAACTAGTTCAAGCCCCCGGCACCCCAAACTCTAAGTCTAACTCTCAAACCTTTTATGAACAATACCTATCTAAGTCCTTGACTATCTTTATAGAAACTGTGTTTGGCTAGGAATCCTAAGTTTCCCTCTATCTCACTCTCTATTTGTCTTTATTGGTTCGCAGACCAACTTGGCTATTTATAGGCGTCTAGACTATGACGATTTACACCTCAAACCGCCAAGAGGTTACTGCTTTTCTTCAAAGGTCGTAACCATTTGGTAACTCCCGTTCGAAACCGCACACCAACTGCCATTCCATCCCAGATAAAATGTTGCATTTCTTGCTTGTTCCTTCAGGCTGATGGTTACCTCGAAATCCGCCTAGAAAATGCCTGGTAACCTCCAAATGCATCATTTCATGAAACTGCCAACAACTTCCTGAAATTTGGTTTTACCAAATTTTCTAATCCTTATTAGTATGTTCCAACATGACCTATTTAACAAAGTACGTAATAATTAAAAGCATAAACGACACAAGACTGGGTTACGCAGTTCGGTGAAATCCACCTACATTTGCGGAGCCTAGCCCAGTTCAAAATGAATCCACTAATTAGAAAGATACAGTACAATATTACAAAATACTTATCTTTACTAACTATAATATGTGAATTCTGCAATCTCCCCTTGCTACTGATCCGCCTTGATCAGACTCCCTCTGACCTCGAAACTCGTCGATGATAGATCTCCTCCTCCCGAGGAATTAAGGTGTACGATTCTGAACTTTGAACTACAGGTCAGGTATGTTGGAACATAGGAATCTGGCTCTTAGCCGTTCTCGAAAATCTCAAAAATCTGTATGCAAATTTTTGCTCTATTAAATCCGTATTGAACTCAGCCGTATTTGTCCCCTTTTATATCAATGAACAGTTTGGAATTCTCCATGATTATCTCCACAATATTCCTATTCCAAATCTGCTTCTTGAAGCATATCCAAATCCTACAAATAAAGGGATTTTCCTTATCACAATATATCCCATATATTCGCAAATATCATCTCCATATATGTAGGGATTTTCAATAAATCAAGTATGTTTCACACGCCTCTCATATAGAAGAATATTTATAATTACATATCACAAATACCATAAACTTCTATCTCCCTTTTCCGTAAAAGGATTTTTGTCATGAACATGCTACTTTTGAGTGTTCCAATATGGAAAGTTTTTTGTTTCCAAATATGTTCACAAAAACTGCCAATTAAATATTCAATGAAAATCTCTGACTTTACAATCTCCCCCTTCGGCATTTTTTGAACCCATAATGTTTTGGCCATGAATCTCACAACAAAAAAACTTGTCACACACATAGGTCTTCCAAACTCCACCTATGTTGGAACATATGCACAATATACACACTACTGAATCTGAAAAAAATGAATACCAGAATTCCCACAAAGCACGACTACCAGAAATCCAGAAAAAAGATAAAATAATTCAGTCAGATTACAGAGCCACAACAAAATCCAAAATTCTCCCCCTGGGATCACGCATATGCCAAAGGCAGCAAAAAAAACAATATATGCCAAAGGCAATATCCAAGCATCAGTAGACTCCCCCTGAGTTTGACCTCTATGTTGGAACATAGAGCAGAAATCCAGATCAGGTTCAAGCCTCCAGCCGTGCTTTCTCTTTCTCCGGACTTGTCTTCTCTGCCTCCAGTGCTGCCATTTGAATGACAATGGCTCCCAATCCTGCATTCAGAATCACAATCTTGGCCTCCTTTCCTGCTATTGCTGATGTAGAGCCTTCTGGTTTCCATGGTAAACCATGAATGTGCCTCAACCCAGAGGTTTTCTTATTTGGCCTCAGGAAGTCTGCATCTATGATCAAATCATTAGCCTTGCCCTTCACCTTTGCACTTTTAGCCATTGCTGAAATCAGACAGGAATATACTATGGCATGTTTAGCCTTGGGAGCTGTAGCTTGCCTCACCAAGTTTTGCTGAACAAACAAGCCAAGATTCACTTGCTTCTGTGCTCCAACACAGAACAAAAGCTTTGCCGTATCCCTGGTAAGTGCAGTAGTATTTGATGATGGCATCCCTCAATTTACAGCAATTTGATATAGGCCAAAAAATCTGGAAGTTAGGCATGAAGCCTGTGAGTATCCTGTTTCAGGCCATTTGACCTTGTATCACCCTGAGATGATTTCCAGAATCTTATCATCAATTACATCTAACTCTGTAGAAAATACCCCTTCAAAATTTGGTGTTTTCAACCCCAAGATTTTGTTTATCTTTGCAGCTGAAAAATCCACAATCTTCCCTCTCAAATAAATTGTACCAAACCAGGGAGATTCAATGTCCAGATTTTCAGACCTCAAATTTGCATAGGCCTCTATCACCACCTGTCTATTATATTGAAGCTGAATGGTTGCAGCTATCTTCATTCCAATATGCTCCAGATAATCAGAAAATCCACTTTCATTATAAGCTTCTAAGTCTATGGGCCTTTCCGAAATAAATCTCCTCTCAGCAAACAATTCGCCCATCTCTTCACATTTTTTAATCAAAATAAGTGAATGACAAAGCATTACTTACAGGAACATGTGGCAAGACTTTCTTCTTTGGTAATTTCTTATCTGTCTTGAGCTTCTTAGCAGGTGGAGAAACCTTTGAAGTAGTCACCTTCCTCTTGCCTTTTGCCATCTGGAAAAATTCATCAAGCACCTCATCACTCGAGTAGTTCAAATCAGGAAGGTCCTGTGTTGGAACATACTCAGGACTTTCAGCTTCTTCCTCTTTATCAGATTGTGTTCCACAGTGCTTGTTTTGATCCATATCATTCTGACCAGCCATTGGTCTCTGTATCATATTCATTACCAGATATATTATTCTGGTCTTCTCCTCCCATGTCAGCATCAGAATCCACCTCCATGTGATTTTCATCTATAAACTGATGTGTTGGAACATACATAACACTGTCTTCCTCATCACTATCAGACAACTCGATTATCACTGGCTTTCTAAGATCTTCCATCATTTGGGCAGCATTTGAATCAAAGAATCCAACCTGTAATCCGTCTCCATTCTTTGTAACTTCCCTTCCAGCAGCTTCTTCATCACTAATCTCCCTAAAAAATACATAGCTTGGAAAGGGAATACAGGAATACACATGAAATTTATCCTTTTCTCTGTACTCAGCATACTAACCCTTCAGAAATTGCACATTCCAATTCTTAACTCTCCTTATATCACCTATATTACCCGTCACAAGTTCTTTAACCTAAACAGTCAGGTATTCACCCTTTATACTTTTGATTTTGGTTAAATCAATTGCAACTCTGTTTGCCTCTAGCCACTCAAAAATTTCATCTATGCTCTTAAAATCCATACCCATTAGGTTTAAAGGAGAGGGGTCAGGACCAGTTACCTTTCCATACGGGCCCTTCCTTTTAGCACTGGTGAGTTCTTCTTGTCTGTCGCCTTCAATGCTAGAACCACCAGACTCTTTACCTCCATCTGTTGCCTTTTCCTCTACAGCATACTCTTCATCTTGACCAAGATTTTCATCAGGAAGTGCTTCGGCCCCAACTTGATCTGACTGTTGTTCTTCTTCGACAGAATTTTCTTCACATTGGCCTTGATTTTCTTCAAGAAGCGGTTCGGCCCCAACTTGGTATGCACAATGTCTATTCCCTTCAGACAATGGCAACTCCATATTGACCGTCAACTGTTCCTCCTCCATGACTTCTGAGGGTTGAGAAGATCCTGGAAGTTTTTCTTCTTGTGTGGGAATTGTAGGGCTGGAAGTCATTGTTCACAGGGATTCGAAGAGAAGTAGTTTTGCAAGGGATTTCTGAAACTAATTTGAGAGGAATTCAAGGATAGTCGAAAAAGAAGAGATTTGGAATGATTTTGGACAACATAGAAACCAAGGAAAACTCTTCAACTCACCTCCTCTTTTCCCGCAAAACTCCTCTTTGGTGTTCCAAGAAGTTTAATGATGACCATTATCCCTCTTGTCAACTCGAGATATCTCATCAAGACAACTTCCAACATACCATAAAATCCATCTTTTATTTTTGTACACGTTCCTTGTTTCTATTTTTTTGTTCTTTTTCAATTTTCTCAACAAAAATGAACTGAAATATTTACAAAAAATTAAGGTAAGAATTACCTCAAATTTGACACACACCTAAGTGTTGTCGAAGGCTTTCAAAAGTGGTGGAATTCAACGGCTTTGTATAGATATCAACGAATTGCTCGTGTGTTGGAACATAGACTACCTCCACTTCCTTCCTTTCAACCAGATCTCTAATAAAGTGATGCCTTATAACAATATGTTTGGTTCTCGAGTGCTGGACTAGATTTTTCGAGATATCAATTGCACTTGTGTTGTCACATAAAATCTTCAAGGGGCCTTGATGAATTCAATAGTCTTTCAACATTTGTTTCATCCACAACAATTGTGCACAATAGCTTCCTGCTGCAAGATACTCAACTTCTGCAGTAGACAAGGAGATCAAATTCTGTTTCTTACTGTACCAAGACACTAAGTTCGTACCAATAAAGAAACATCCACCTGTGGTACTTTTTCGACCATCGGCATTACCAGCCCAATCAGAATCACTGTACCCAATCAATTCAAAATCTTGACTCTTAGAATACCAGGCACCATATTTAGAAGTCCCACTTACATATCGAATAACTCGTTTAACTGCAATGTGATGTGACTCCTTTGGATTAGCCTGAAATATTGCACAAATCTCATCACTAAAACATATATCTGGTCTACTAGCTGTTAAATATAGTAAACTCCCAATCATGCCTCTGTATAATTTTGGATCAACTGAAACTCCTTTCTCATCCTTTACGAGTTTGTCAGAAACACCCATAGGAGTTTGAACAGCTCCAGCATTGCTTAGGCCGAACTTCTTTACTAGATCTAGAGCATACTTACTCTAATTGATGAACAGACCATTCCTTCCTTGTTTGACTTGCAATCCCAGAAAGTATGTGAGTTCTACAACCATGCTCATCTCAAATTCAGATTGCATAATGGTGACAAAATCATGTACCATAGAGGACGAAGTAGAGCCAAATAAAATATCATCAACATAAATTTGGGCAATCATAGATTTTGAAGCCTTTTCGAGCACAAATAAAGTGCGATCTACTCCCCCTCAATGATAACCGTTCTTCAGAAGAAAGTTATTAAGTTGTTCATATCATGCTTTGGGTGCTTTCTTTAGACCGTATAGAGCCTTCTTGAGACGATACACATGATGTGGATAATGAGGATCCTCAAAGCCTTTAGGTTGTTCAACATAGACCTCTTCATTCACCACTCCATTTAGAAACGCACTTTTGACATCCATTTGATACAACATAAAGTTCATAGAGCAGGAAATAGCAAGTAAAATTCGAATTGACTCTAACCTGGCAACTGGTGCGAATATCTCATCAAAGTCGACTCCTTCCACTTGTGTATATCCTTGAGCTACTAGTCTGGCCTTATTTCAAGTAACCTGGCCATCAGCATCAGACTTATTCTTGAAAATCCACTTCGTACCAATAACATTAATGCCTTTGGGGCGAGAGGTAAGATACCAGACATCATTCCGTGCAAACTGGCTTAGTTCTTCTTGCATAGCAGCAATCCAATATTCATCCAGCAAGGCTTCTTTGTAATTCTTAGGTTCAATGTGAGAAACAAAGCAATGCAATCCAGCTAGCCTTCGGTAATCCACTCGAGGAACCGATCTAGTACTTCTCATGGTAGATTCGAGTTGATCCTATGTTGGAACATGGGATTCAGTAGCAGGGGACAATGTTCCAACATGATCAGCTTCGGCAGGTTCAGCACTACTCTGCTCAGTTGATCCAACACGTTGATGAGGTTTAGCTTCAGCTGATGGATCTGCCTTGTCAGGTTGATGTGGCTGTGTTAAAACATGAGGGTTGCCGGGTTCTTCATCTACATCATCCGGTTGTTGTTCTTCCTCTGAATTATCTACAATAACATTTATAGACTCCATAAGAGTGTTGGTTCGTTGATTAAAAAATCTATAGGCATGGCTATTGATAGAATACCCGAGAAAATTCTGGTATCACTCCGATTGTCAAATTTCACCAACTGCTCTCTGTCTCTGAGAATATAGCACTTGCTTCCGAACACATGAAAATATGAGACATTTGGTTTCCTGCCCTTCCAAATCTCGTAGGATGTTTTGCTGGTGAATGGTCGCAGATACACTCGATTAATTGTTTAACAAGTTGTATTAATCGCTTATGCCCACCATTTCTTGTGAATTTCTTTCTCAGCTAACATAACACGAGCCATCTCCTGCAAGGTTCTATTTTTCCGTTCTACAATACCATTCTGCTAAGGGGTGATAGGTGCCAAAAATTCATGTTGAATTCCAAGCTCGTCACAAAAATTACTGAATTGAGAATTCTCAAACTCTCTACCATGATCACTACGAATTCGTACAATCTTCCCAACTGGACTTCCCTTTTCTATTTGTAACTTTATAACCAGACTCCTAAATACTTCCAATGTATCAGATTTATCTTTCAGAAAGGCTACCCACGTAAATCTGGAGAAATCATCAACACATACAAAGATATATTTCTTTCCACCTATACTAGGCGTATTGACTGGACCAATCAAATCCATATGCAATAATTCCATATTTCTAGAGGTGGTTATATACTGAACTGAAGAGTGGGGAGATCGAATTTTTTTACCTTGTTGACATGGTCAACACACAATTCCATCCTTGTTGGTTAAGGTAGGCATCCTTCGTACAACTTTCACATTTGCGATATTCACCAATGTTTTATAATTGATGTGATCGAGCTTCCTGTGCCACAGAACTCCTTCATCATGCTTTGAGATCATGCAACATACTTCTTGCTCTAACAGATAGAATTGTCTGATGATCTTATGCCAGAAAGAACCTTGGTTTCTCCGTGTTTCAAAACACATTTGTCCTTCTGAAATTCCACTATCATATTGTCATCACACAACTGACTTATGCTTAACAAATTTGCCTTCAGATCTTCAACAAACAGTACACTAGTGAACACTGGAAAACCTTCAATCCTCAATTCACCTTTTCCAATCACATATCCGCCATCGTATGGAGTGATATTCATGAGAAATTATGGAGTGCGAGTCATGTGGCGAGAACAACCACTATCAAAGTACCACAAATCTCTAGAATAAGATATAAGCAAAGTGTGTGCCACCAGACATGTGCTAGATCGTTTGACAACCCATACCTTTCTAACCAATTTTATTTCTGGACCTCGCCTATGTTGGAACATACCAAGAGTTGTCGTTCTGGCATTTGGTCTCTGATCAATTTCCTTCATTGTTCCTCTGAATGACCTGGATAGGTGCAGTAGCTACATATGAGCGGTTTTCTTTGATAAGGCATGCGAAACTTCCATTTCACTTCTCGAATCTTGGTCTTAATGGTTACTAATTCTCGTATGCTTCAGTCTTGTGTGTGTTGCCGTACCCAATACCGTGTCGATCACCAAAGTTCCTTCCCATGTCCAGAATATCGTTAGGCTTTACTTTTCCAGCATTTAGCTTAGAGATTGTTGCTTCAGAAGTCCCAGCTCTCTTGATTGCTAATATCAGTTTCCCATTTATTTCTTCATTCTTCTTCTCAAGTTCAGCAACTTTCACTCGCAATTCTATTTCTATTTCCATCAACTTTTTTTTTCTTCTTTTAGCTCTTTGTTTGTGTCAACTACTTAGCGTACATCTTTTCATAAGTGTTGTAGATTTCTCCATCACTTACAGAAAGTCCATCGTCTTCATCACTGGGTGCTTCTTACGGATCTATGTTGGAACATACATAGTCTTCATCGGCTTTGGCTTTGTTAAGTATGTTGGAACATCCATCCTCCGTTGTATCATGAATTTTTGCTCCGAACGCCACATAGTTACTAGTAAGTTCCTCTTCATCTTTCTCATCCTCTTCATCTTCACTCCATGAGGTGACATATGATTTTCCCTGTTTATTCCAGGTATTTGCACATTCAGCCTGTATATGACCATATCCTTCACATTCTCTGCATTGAATTCGTCCAGACTGTTTTGGTTCACTACTTTGATTTCTGAAGAACTGCTAATTTCCATGCTCAAACCTCGTTCCACGATTATTTCCAAAATCTTGTTGTCTTGGTCTATTTCCACCAGACCTTTCCTGAAATTTCTTGTTAACTACTTTCTTCAGCATTCTTGAGAAGTTCTTCGTGATAAGTGCAAGTCTTTCAAATTCATCATCACTATCGGACTCGTGATTGTCTTTCAATAGAGATGTTTTGAATGCAAACTCCTTATGGACTCTTTTTGCAACTTGTTGGAAAGTCATCTCATATGTCTGTAACGATCCCATTAGTTCATCTAGGCTCATAGTGGTTACGTCTCTTGCTTCTTCTATTGCCGCAACCTTCATTGCAAATCTCTTAGGAAGTGATCTCAAGGTCGTTTTTACCAACTTCGTTTCTTTGTAAACCTTTCCAAGTTGATATGCCATGTTGGAGATGTCCCTAAGTTTCCCGTTGAATATAGCAATAGTGTCATCCTCCTCCATCTTGAGTTCCTCGAACTTTGTAGCCAACATCTGAAGTTTAGACTCACGGACTCTACTTGTTCCCTCATGAACTGTTTGCAGAATATCCCATGCTTTCTTGGATTGATGACATGTATAGATGAGTTTGAACTGGTTTTCATCAACCACAGTAAAGATTGCATTATGCCTTTAAATTAGCCAGAGATCTTTGAGGTCATCAGGTGTCCAACTCGCTTTGTCTTTGAGTTTCTGCTCCCTTTGACTTGATTCTCCTTCTCCTCAGCATCTTTGGCAAGATGACTCCACTCATTCTCAACATAAAACCATGCAAGTTCATCCAGCGAGTTGATGAAGACTCTCATGCATGCCTTCCAATAGTTGTAGTTGTTGCTTTCTAGCAGAGGTGGCCGAGACACCGAAGCTCCTTCTTTAGTCGCCATGGTAAAACCGGATCACACTTTCCTTGACACAACCAAGGAATAATAAGTGACCAAGCTCTGATACCAAATGAAATTTGGTTTTACGAATTTTCTAATCCTTATTAGTATGTTCCAACATGACCTATTTAACCAAGTACGTAATAATTAAAAGCATAAACGACACACTACTTGGTTACGCAGTTCGGTGAAATCCACCTACATCTGCGGAGCCTGGCCCAGTTCAGAATGAATCCACTAATTAGAAAGATACAGTACAATATTACAAAATACTTATATTTACTGACTATAATGTGTGAATTCTGTAAACTCCCCTTGCTACCGATCCGCCTTGATCAGACTCCCTCTGACCTCGAAACCCGTCGACGCTGGATCTCCTCCTCCCAAGGAATTAAGGCGTACGATCTAAACTTTGAACTACATGTCAGGTATGTTGGAACATAGGAATCTGGCTCTTAGCAGTTCTCGAAAATCTCAAAAATCTGTATGCAAATTTTTGCTCTATTGAATCTGTATTGAACGCAGCCGTGTTTGTCCCCTTTTATATCCATGAGCAGTTTGGAATTCTCCATTATTATCTCCACAATATTCCTATTCTAAATCTGCTTCTTGAAGCATATCCAAATCCCATAAATAAAGGGATTTTCCTTATCACAATATATCCCATATATTCGCAAATATCATCTCCATATATGTAGGGATTTTTCATAAATCAAGTATGTTTCACACGCCTCTCATATAGAAGAATATTCATAATTCCATAAATCACAAATACCATAAACTTCTATCTCCCTTTTCCGTAAAATGATTTTTGTCGTGAACATGCTACTTTCGAGTGTTCCAATATGGAAAGTTTTTCGTGCCAACACTTGAATCCCACAAGTGTTTTGGGGTCTGCCTATGCCTCGGTGACTTTCTAAACCTTAGAATTTGGCACTACCCCACGGGCTTTAGTGCCCATGTTTCATAACTTCGGGTTTGTCGACTTAATCCATACCCTGCATCCTTTAAGTCTGGCTTCCACATTCATTTATCGGCCCTCGGCGCCCGATAGCGCATCTCATAATTTATGGGTCTAACAGCCGGAGAGGTGGTGAATGTTGACTTCAACCATAATCCAGCACCAAATGTCAAATACCAGAGAGCTACACTGGGGATAAATTTGGGTGATCCACTTATCCCGGGTTTTTATGTGGATACATTGGATGATACTAGATTTTGAGTGGATGTTTGATATGAGAGACTGTACAAATTTTTTTGCAAGTGCGGTGTTACAGGACGCCCATGCTAAAGGTGTCATATACAAGATGATTTATTTGCTGGAAATATTTATAGACAGCTTCATCTAACAACATAATGTAACCAAAGGGGCTGATGTGGTGTATGATCCAAATAAGGAAATGTTTCCTCCCTCTCTGAGAGTACATTCCCACAAGAAGCTTTAAAGAAATACTCGTATTCCAGCGAGTTACACGGAGAATAAGTGGGAGAGGTGTGAGAATATGCAGGATGAGGATGTCCAGGAGGGTTTCCTTTTCTCAATGGAAACAGATGGTGGGCAAGGAGGATTGGGATGAGGGGGGCCTAGCCCTGGAGGAGGGTTTCACCAAAGATTCTTTGATCCCTATTTTGGGAGGGGAAGAACCTACTCACCCCTGGCGCCACCAGGGCCACCCGCCGATGACGTCTTCTATTTTTCCAAATGGTTATTTACTTAATGGCTTGCAGAAGTTAGATGGATATGGAGATATGGTAGTTGATGAAGCTCGGGTGTATGTCAATACGGAGGAGCAAACAAATGTGGATGCAAATCTTCAGCAGTGGCTTCATACTACTATGCAGATCATTCAAGTGAATCAAGAGCAACAACAGGAGGAGCAGTCACAGCATGAAGCCATGTAGTCCCCTCAGTCAATGCAGCTCATGGAGTCAGAAGGCCATACACCAACCGATCCAGCCTTGTTAATTAACGGGCTTCACTTTTCAGAGAAGGCTAATCTTACGGATGATGTGATGGAACAAGAGAAGAAGAGTCAACAAGCTAACAGTCAGATAAATGAAGCAGTGGCAAGGATGGAAGCCCAGGCACCTAAGGTTATAGGAAAAGAGCCTTGTGGGGAGGCTATTCAAGTCCAATCCCAGACAGAACTCGCCATTATTGATGGACCCCCTCAGGAGATCAACACAGTAAGAGCAGCTCTTAAAGTGTAAATAGGAGGAGGTAACTGAAGAGAATGAGAAGATAGGGACCAGCCCTGGGCCAGGTGAAGAAGATAAAATAGATTATGGTAGGGATTCAATAAAAGAATCTTTACAAAGTTCAGAGGGCTAAGTTTAACCCCAGGCTCAAGGCAGATGTGATGAAAATAACGAGCAATGGAAGGTACACGGAGGCTGGGAAGGTATCCACAACTCCACTGTTTGTTGCAAAAACTGATGGCTTGGGAGGAAGGAACTTTATGCAACCAAGTGAGGCCGAGAAGGTGATGGAGAAAAACTGGATTGCGCAACCAGGAGCATTCACTTGGAAAGATAATGGAGGAGGCCAAAAGAGCTAGTCAGAGCTGATAATTCATGGAGCAGCAGTTGAGATTGTGAAAGCTGGTGATGCAGGAAAGTGTGGTCAGAAAAGGGTAAGGCTTATGGAGTAGGAGTTTTATGATGTGAAGCAGTGTTTAGAGCTAGTGAAGAGGCAGAAGAGAATCAAAAAGTTCTATTTTTACTTCCCAAATGCTGGCAGTCTTGCAAAACAGAAGGATGAAGATGGAAACACAAAGTTGGAGGCAGGAGAGAACAGTGCCACAAGCAAAAAAGAAAGTAAATAAGATACAATGCTAAAGCCAAGAGAAGATAAGGACAACTTTACTTTAGGGCTTAAGGAAGTTGTGCCAGATCAGGTTCCCAAGCGCCTATGATGATCCTAGCATAGAACTGTAGGGGCTTTAATAATGCCCCTATAAGAAAGATGATCAATCGGTTAATAAAGAAATGGAGACCTTCTATCTTATGTCTGTCAGAAACAAAACCAATGGAGAAAGACTTCATAGCTTAGCAGGAAAACTCATATTTTAGGAAGGTACATTTTGTTGAACCAACCGACAGATCGGGGGGGGGGGTTTGGTAGTTTTTTGGGATGATGATGTAGACCTTAATATTTTATGCATATCTCCTTCTTATGTTTTTGCATTAGTATCAGGCTCTCGGAGAGAGAGTCCGTGTTTAGGCTTCACGTATGGACCCCCAATAGAATCGGGGAGAGGTTTAGTTTGGGAAGTAATTTCTAATCTAAGCTATTTTTATTATTATCCAGTGGTGTAAGTGGCAAATTTCAATTAAGTAACATCACAGAGAGATAATAGGGTGGCCTTCCAGTAGAAGTTGAAAGCACAAGGCACTTGAATGCAGTACTTCAGAAACATGTTTTAACAGAGGTTCCAAACATTGGACTGCGGTTTACCTGGACTAACAAGAGACAGGTTCATGACACAGTTATTGAGAGATTGGATAGGACTTTTATGAATCATAAATGGCACACACTTTTCCCGCAAGCAAAGGGGAATAACTTTCACATTTCTCATTCTGATCATGGACCAGTAGTGTTGCATTTGAAATACAAGACATAACTACCAATGAAAATGCGACGCTTTGAAGCCTATTGGGTGAAATCTAAAGCTACAGATCATATTGTATCAGAATTTTTGAATACATAGGCATCAATGAAACTCCAACTGGAACATGTAGGAGATCATAATGACATAGATCGCAAATTAGAGGCAACTTTATTGCATCTGTGTAACTGGAGCTCCCACTCGTATGAAAATCTTGAAATGAGACAGGTCTTCCAACTAAGATTACTTTAGAAGCTGCAACAAGGGGATGACTTAATTAATAATCATGATGCAATAAGAGAAAATCTCTGGTAGATTGATGATCTGGAACATAAACTCTCCAACTATTGACAGCAGCGAGCAAAAGTCAATTGGATAAAATTTGGTGAGAAAAACACCAAATTTTATCATTCTTCAGCGTCCGGAGGAGAAACAAGAACATCATAGAGGGTTTATATGCAGAAAATGGGGAATGGATAACAGAATAAGACAAAATTTTTCTAACCATTACTGATCATGTCAAATCAGTATCTATACAAGCGGAAGATTACCCGCCAGGCCCTCAGGATGATGTCACAGAAGAGCAATTCTTGAACACAAATAATAAAGTACTTGGAATGGGGCAAATTCATGAAATTACCAAACCTTTTGTGAAAGCTGATGTCTGGAATTCTCTGAAGGATATGAGTCCTTGGAAATCGCCAGAAGATGGATTGCCGGTGGGATTATATAAGAGATACTGGAGGATCATAGGCAAATATGTTACAGCCTCTATCCTGCAAATCATGAATGGAGATCCACTGCCAATTCACTAGAACAGGATACAACTTATCATGATTCCCAAAAAGAAGCTAACACAGGATCCAGGAGATTTCAGACTCATTTCCCTTTGAATGTGAAATACAAAATCATTGCAAAAATGTTAGCAAGTAGACTCAAACCACAAGTCTCTGCTCTAATATCTGATGGTCAAAATGGCTTTATACCAGGAAGGAATATCTCAGAAAATGTACTACTGGCACATGAGGTATTGGATTTCATGAGAAAGCACAAACAAGGTCGGACTGGTTTTGCAGCATTAAAACTCGACATGAGCAAAGCTTATGATCATTTTTCCTAGGGGTTTCTAGAAAGAGCTTTGAGGAGTATGAACTTTCTAAACCAATGGATTTATCTCATCATGTGAGCAAATGGTTACATATCAGGTGGTGGTAAATGGGAGGCATTATGCGTTCTTCACTCTAAATAAGGGGCTTAAACAAGGATGTCCACTTTCACCATATCTTTTCTTTATTGCACAACATTTTATGTCATCATGGTTGGAAAGTAGGTTAACTATAAACCCAAATTTGGGAATTTAGAAATCAAGAGGAGGCCCGATCATTAGCCATCTTATGTATGCATATGACTGTATACTTTTTACAAAGTGTACTTATCATGCGATCAATGATTTGGACAAGATGATTGATCTTTATGCAAGGTTTTCAAGGCAACATTTAAACTTCCAGAAATGTGCCATTAGGCCCATCAAATGGGTTAATTGGATAAATCCGTTATCCAAACCCAATAGATCATTATCCAATGGGTCATTATCCAATTAACCCGTTTATTAAATGGGTCATAATGGGTTGGGTCATAAATGGGTTGGGTCATTAAATGGATAACCCATTGGATAACCCATGAGATATTCATATGACCCAATGGGTTAAAATATATTATCCAATAAATCATTATATAATTAACCCAATAAGTTATCCTTAAACATTTTATATCGATTTGGGTTACAAGTTGTCATTATCCAATGAGATAAAGTATTAAATGCTCATTAGTTTTTGGGATTGAGCGGGATGAAAATAATTGTGTTAATGGAAAATTTCGATCTTCATGTGTCCCATATTATGTTAATTCAATAAGAATGTAATAAATACCCAATAAATATCCAAAATTACCCAATTAAATGCATGTGTAATATTTAACATAAATATTCACTATAATTCACAAATTATACAAATTATTCAAGCTCAATCTTGTACAATATTCGAGTTCGTAAAGTATTCGATCTCGTACAGTATTCGAACTCAATCTCTTACAGTATTCGAGTTCGTACAAAATTCGCACTCAATCTCGTACAGTATTCGAGTTCGTACAATATTTGAGTTCAATCTCGTATAGTATTCGAGTTCATACAGTATTCGAGTTCAATCTCGTACAGTATTCGAGTTCATACAGTATTCGAGTTCATACAGTATTCGAGCTTAATCTTGTACAGTATTCGAGTTCATAGAGTATTCGAGTTCGTACAGTATTCGAGCTCAATCTCGTACAGTACTCGAGCTCAATCTCGTACAGTATTCGAGTTCATACAGTATTCGAGATCAATCTCGTACAATATTCAAGTTCATACAGTATTCAAGCTCAATCTCGTACAGTATTCGAGTTCGTACAGTATTCGAGCTCAATCTCATACAGTATTCGAGCTCAATCTCGTACACTATTCGAGCTCAATCTCATACACTATTCGAGCTCAATCTCGTACACTATTCGATTTTGTACACTATTCGAGTTCAATCTCGTACAGTATTTGAGTCCGTACAATATTCGAGTTCGTACAGTGATTGTGTTAATGGAAAATTTTGATCTCCATGTGTCCCATATTATGTTAATTCAATAAGAATGTAACAAATACCCAATAAATATCCAAAATTACCCAATTAAATGCATGTGTAATATTTAACATAAATATTCACTATAATTCACAAATTATACAAATTATAATTCACAAATTATTCAAGCTCAATCTTGTACAATATTCGAGTTCGTAAAGTATTCGATCTCGTACAGTATTCGAACTCAATCTCTTACAGTATTCGAGTTCGTACAAAATTCGCACTCAATCTCGTACAGTATTCGAGTTCGTACAATATTCGAGTTCAATCTCGTACAGTATTCGAGTTCATACAGTATTCGAGTTCAATCTCGTACAGTATTCGAGTTCATACAGTATTCGAGCTCAATCTCGTACAGTATTCGAGCTTAATCTTGTACAGTATTCGAGTTCATAGAGTATTCGAGTTCGTACAGTATTCGAGCTCAATCTCGTACAGTACTCGAACTCAATCTCGTACAGTATTCGAGTTCATACAGTATTCGAGATCAATCTCGTACAATATTCAAGTTCATACAGTATTCAAGTTCAATCTCGTACAATATTCGAGTTCGTACAGTATTCGAGCTCAATCTCGTACAGTATTCGAGTTCATACAGTATTCGAGATCAATCTCGTACAATATTCAAGTTCATACAGTATTCAAGCTCAATCTCGTACAGTATTCGAGTTCGTACAGTATTCGAGCTCAATCTCATACAGTATTCGAGCTCAATCTCGTACACTATTCGAGCTCAATCTCGTACACTATTCGATTTTGTACACTATTCGAGTTCAATCTCGTACAGTATTTGAGTTCGTACAATATTCGAGTTCGTACAGTAATTGTGTTAATGGAAAATTTTGATCTCCATGTGTCCCATATTATGTTAATTCAATAAGAATGTAACAAATACCCAATAAATATCCAAAATTACCCAATTAAATGCATGTGTAATATTTAACATAAATATTCACTATAATTCACAAATTATACAAATTATAATTCACAAATTATTCAAGCCCAATCTCGTACAATATTCGAGCTCAATATCGTACAGTATTCGAGTTCATACAGTATTCGAGATCAATCTCGTACAGTATTCAAGTTCATACAGTATTCAAGCTCAATCCCGTATAGTATTCGAGTTCGTACAGTATTCGAGTTCAATCTCGTATAGTATTCGAGCTCAATCCCGTACAGTATTCGAGCTCAATCTCGTACACTATTCGATTTTGTACAGTATTCGAGTTCAATCTCGTACAGTATTTGAGTTCGTACAATATTCGAGTTCGTACAATATTTGAGCTCGAGCTCGATCCCAAGTAATATTGTTCGTTAGTTTCATCGAGTTTACAAAGCCAACATATTATATATTTTTATTTTTATTAAATATAATATAATATAATGTACATAATATTATATTACATAATATAATATTATGAACTCGAATATGAACAAAACGCAGACCGATTGATGAACAAAATGCAAACTGATTGATGAACAAAACGCGGTCTGATGAAACAAAACGCAGTCTGGAAAGTGAGAATTAAGAACTGAGAAAGAACGTGGACTTAATGGGTAATTCACGTTTCACCCAAATAAATGACATATACCCAATTGGTCATTTAGTTCGACCCAATGGATAATTAGTATAGACCCAATGGATAATTAGTATAGACCCAATGAATAATTAGTATAGACCCAATGGATAATTAGTATATACCCAATGGATAATTCAGGATATACTCAATGGATAATTCAGTATATGCTCAATGGATAATTCATTATATACTCAATGGATAATTCATTATATACTCAATGGATAATTGGTGTTTTCAACCATTTAAACTTCAAATGGATAAGCCACGTAACATTTTACTTGGAGTGAAAAATTACGATTAACCATAATCATTCTTTGATGTAGGCTGAATCGTGTACATAACTACAAAAAAAAAGAAATATTTATTCGAGTGGTCAAATGTGGGAATTTCATTTATTATTTTCTTATGTTCAATAAAAGAAAATATTTTAAAAAATCTTCATATTTCGAGATTTTTCAAATTTAGTAAAAGTTTCTTAAATACTATTTCTACTTCTTTCGTCAAGATCATTTATCAAATTTTAATTGGTTCAAATTAAAATTGATTAAAACATGAACCGAAATCGACAAATATGATGAATCGAGAATTTAATCGTTTCTAAGTTGATTATATGTGTTACGGGAAAATTAAATTATTCGTAATCAAATTTGTGAAAATTTTGTTATCTTATGATATGAAATTATCCACGGGTCATCCGTTATCCAACCCAACTCGACCCACCCAAAATTATCCAACGGATAACCAATTATCCAATCCAACTAAACCCAATAACTACAACCCAATTATATCCATTAACCCAATGGGTCATTATCCAATAAGTCTTATCCAATAAGTGAAATTAGTATATGGGTAACGGTTATCCAACAGGTGACCCAACCCGTTTGACGGGCCTATGTGCCATTAAGTTTAGTCCCAACACACAGGAGTATATGCGGCAGTATTCCTTATATATGTTGAATATACATGGAGAGGGGATAAGAGGGAAGTACTTGGGACTACACATCATCTTTGGGGCAAGGAAGAGAAATATTTTTCCCGTACCACATTTAGACCTTTAAGGATAGATATTCATCATGGAAATCAAAGATGTTGAATCCTCCGGGAAGACTAACGTTAGCAAAACATGTTCTGCCTTTAGTTGCTCTCTATCTTCTTAGTATTTTTGAGATATCAAAGGATGTCCTCAAAAAACTCGATAAGATGACAGCATCTTTCATATGTGAAGGTCGTATGGAAGGCAGAAAAATCCATTGGAAATCATGGAAATGTATTACATCTTCAAAAAAGCAAGGTGGTCTGGGAGTAAGATCGTTGTTGGGGATGAACAAATCCTTACTGGAGAAGCACACTTGGCGTATCATCTCGGATGAGCATGACCTACTTACAAGAGTGTACAAGGCTAAGTACCAGAGAAATATGGATATCATGCAGGTTAAGCCTAGAAGTGGGGATTTGTGGGGATGAAGTCAATCGTGTTAACGAAAGAAATTGTGACAAATAATATGGCTTAGAGATTTGTTACAGGAGAAAGAATTAGATTAATGAATCATTGGATACCAGATCATGACCCTATCCCCCCCACCCCCTCCCAATTCTATTTTGCAAACTTCAACTGATCTTCGAGTCTCACATGTTATAAATTCACATCGCACATGGAGAACACACATGATTAGAGCTATATTTACTTCCTCAATGGCAACAAGTATACTCTCTATGCATTTGAACAAGACAGTGAATGGAGTATATCAGCCAATGTGGAAACATAACAAGAAATGCTCTCTCTCTCTGAAACGCTCTCTCTCTGAAAAAGCAAACTACTGTATAACGTCTTCACCAAATCCCGGCCATGGCGGCGACGCCATGGAACTTGGCAAACCAAACCTTCGCACAAGCTCTCAAACAAAACTCACAACTCCCCATCCCCTGCATCAGATCTCCATCCCCACTTCAATTACAAAGGGGAAATAGCAGTCTTATATCCGGAGGAAGAAATTGACTTCCTCGCTGCTCCTTTCTCAAAAGCCCTAATCGGAAAATTCAGCAAAGGCCGCCCAACAATAGAGTTCCTCAGGACTCAAATCAAGACCATAGGGTTTAAAGGCGAGGCTCACCTATCGGCAATGGACTCCAGGCACGTCAGAATTACCTTCGATTTAGACGAAGACTATCACCGTTGCTGGCTGAAAAGAACATGGTCCATGGGAGGCACCATCATGCGCATCATCAAATGGACAAAAAACTTCGACTATGATGAGGAATCAGCTCTAGCTCCAGTGTGGCTGACAGTCGAATTCCCTCCGGTATATTTCTTCCACCCTAAGGCTATATCTGATTTGGGGAATTCCTTAGGAGAACTCTTGTTTGCTGATGCTCCTACTAAAAACTTAAGTAGGCCTTCCACAATTCGTCTGTGTGTAGAAATAGATGTTTCCAAACCGAGACCAAGTAAGATTAGGCTAGGTTCTATAGCTCACAATAAATCTTATGCTATAACCTATGAGGATTTCCCACAATACTGTAGAAAATGCCTTAAGTTTAGTCATAGTGAATTCTACTGTAAAAGAGATCTAGTGGTGACTAATGCTAACCAAATGGAACAACAGGATTCAAGAGTTCACAACACAAGAAAGGTTTCTGATCCTAAACATTCTATGACTGACAAGTCATGGGAAATCATAAACATAACAAATAATACTAAGGAAAAACAACAAACCATCACTAAGGTATATCAACCCAAGCCTAACCAAAATCATCAAAAAAACTCCCACCTCAACCCCTGTGGCTCCCCCTCAAAGTGTGGAATACAAAGCCTCACACTCTGGAAACAGATTTGCTATCTTAGAAGAAATAAAATCAGTGGGTCAGCAGGATTCTTGCTTACAGACAGAAAATAATGAACATCAAGAAAACTCATATAGAAATGCAGGGGATCACTCAGAAATGAACACACAACTATCCCATGAAAGGATCCAAAATCAGTAAACCATAGATACTGAAGGAAATGGTTCTGACACCAACTCAATGGAAGATCACCTGGAGGAAGGGTATGAATCCAGAGGATACAACACAGCTCCTTCATCTCCACTGAAGAAGAATATCCTTTCAATATCCTTTAATGATGATACTTTATGTGATAAAGTCAAAGTTCCCATAAATTCAGATATTTTCCTGTCTGATCAATTTTCCTGGATCCCTAACAAGGAAATCCTTTCAGATATTGACTCCTCACAGGTTAATGAGAAGTTTCCACAAATCAACACTCTTAGGAGCATTAAAGAGGCTTACAGAAAGGATACACTACAAGAAAAAATTCCAAGTGACCTACCTCCTGAGCCACTGGAAACACAAACATCATCTCAGGTTAATCTCCCCAAGAGGAGTTCCAGGTTAGCTTCCAAAAATAAAGTTTCCAATGGCAGTTAAATGCTTAATTTGGAATGTTAGAGGATTATCAACTTCTAAAGTTAGGCTAAAGCATTTGGCTAAGAAACATAAACTAGACTTACTAGTTATTATTGAACCTAAAGGCAAATTAAATCAGCTAGACATGTACAAAAAGATGTTTTGTTTTCGTCATCATTTAGGTCAGATACATAATAAGATATGGATCATGTACTCTGATAGGATTGACATAAACCTGATAGCAAACCATAATCATTTCATTCAAGTGGAAATAATCATAAAAGATAGGGCAGAGATAATTAAGGCTTTCTTCATCTATGCTCCACACAATAGAGAGGATAGATTTCAGGTTTATAATGATTTGAAAAATAGGTTTGATAATACCCCAACTCTGATTGGTGGGGACTTTAATGTCATAAGGTCTACTAATGAATACTCAAGCCCTAGCTTCCCAAATTTAAACTCCATTACTGATTTTGATTCCTTCATCAATGAAGTTCAAATATCAGATTTAAATACGGTAGGAAACCACCTAACATGGAGCAACAATAGAGCGGTAAACCCAACCTCCAAGAGATTAGATAGGGTAATGGGAAATAATGCTTTTTTCAACCTATTTAACCACTCCTCTGTCCAAATCCTTAGTAGAACATCCTCGGATCACTCCCCCATGTTACTGGACCTTTCAAATTCAGATATCTCATCCCCTAAACCCTTTAGGTTCCAGGAAATGTGGTTTAACAGAGACGAATTTATGGATCTCATCTCCAACAGCTGGTCCCAACCCATCATGGAACAAGGTCTTATTGGTTTCTCCTTAAAACTTAAAAGACTTAAAAATGAGATAAAAACATGGAACAAATTAGTCTTTGGTAATGTACAGGACAACATAACAAGATCAGAAACATAAGTTGCTAACTTGGAATCCCTCTATGATAGAACACACTCAGTTGCTGACAGAATTAACTTGAATAAGGCTAAGGCAGTTTTAACTAGGCACTTGGTTGAACAAAACATTTTCCTGACACAGAAGACAAGAATGAAGTGGCTTAAAGATAGGGATTTAAATTCAAAATACTTTCATAAGTCTATCACTGAAAACCATGCAAGACTAGCAATCATGAAAATACAAGACTAGGATGGTACTTGGTTGAACTCTCAGTCTCTAATAGAGGAGGCAGCAGTTAAATTTTTCAAAACATTGTTATATGATAGAAATCATGATCCATCTGGCCAATGCCTGTCATTCCTAATGAAGGAAATCCACCCTTCTATCTCTGATAATGACAATATTCAATTGCTAAAACCTATAACATTGGATGAAATCAAATCTGCTGTATTTGAACTGTCTCCATCTGCAGCCCCTAGACCAGATGGTTTCCCAGGGCTCTTTTACAGAAAGGCTTGGGAGATAATCAAAACTGATGTTTTAATTGCAATGCTGGAATACCAAGCTCGTATTCCAATCCCAAAATCAGTGGCAAGCACACTCATTGCATTAATACCAAAAACAAAAACTCCTAAAGATTTCAGTGAATTTAGACCCATAAGTCTATCCAATTTCATTAATAAACTGATGTCTAAAATCATGGTAGAAAGAATCAAACCACTCATGAGCTCCTTAATATCAGAAGAACAGTCAGCATTTCTAAAGGGTAGGGATATTGTGGATAATATTCTTATGATGAAGTAGGCAGTTAGGATGCTTGATAAGAAAAATGAATCATTAAATCTAATCCTCAAATTAGACATGATGAAGGCTTTTGACCGTGTTTCATGGTCAACCATCAACTCTCTTTTACTGCATTTGGGACTTCATGGTCATATAGTAAAAATCATAATGAATAACATAAACTCAACCTGGTTTTCTATTCTGATAAATGGATCTCCTTGTGGATTTTTTAAACCTACTAGAGGTTTTAAACAAGGAGATCCACTATCACCCTTCCTCTTTAACATCTTGACAGAACTTCTAACTAGAAACCTCAGGATTCAATTCTTAAATGGGAACATTAAACAATTTAAAACTCTAGGATTATCAAATACAATAAATTAGTTATCTTTTGCTGATGACGCTGTGGTTTTTCTAAAGGGGACAAAAAAATCCCTACAAAACATAATCAGGTTTCTGGAAATTTACCAAAAAGGCACAGGGCAGAAAATAAACTTTCAGAAAAGTGCATATTACTCAGGAAAATTAAGTAGTAGTAAGAAAAAAGAGATAAAAGACTTAACCAACATGACCCAAGGAACATTACCTTTCTCTTACTTAGGGGTCACTGTCTTCAAAGGAAGGAAACTAAATCTGCATTTCAAAACATTAATAGACTCAGTGAACAGAAAAATATCCAACTGGAAAAACCAATGGCTGTCAGGAGGGGGTAAAGTTATCTTGATAAACCATGTTTTGACAGCTATACCTCAACACACATGGGCTGTCACTGCACCAACTAAGCACACTATTCACAAGCTTAAATCAATCTTTAGTAATTTCTTATGGGGTAAAACAGAATATGGACTTAATAAGCACTGGATATCATGGAATAGAATCTCTTATCCTCAAAAAGAACAGGGGCTAGGAAGAAGGCACATTCAATCAATAATTAATTCATTTTCGACTAAAATCTGGTGGAAACTTCAAATAGGACAGTCAAATTGGTCTAAATTCATGTGGTCATTACCCCCCATGCCAGAAAATCAGAAACCTGGACTAGATACAGAAAAGTAAATAGCTTGGCAGAATCATCTTCTCAGGTAATCATAGGTAAAGGATCTTCTAATTTTTGGATAGCAAATTGGCTAGGATCAGGACCTCTCATTAACCATGTGGAAGACCAGGTACAAGTTCCTTTTCCATTTCTCACAGTTGCTGAATTTCAGCTTAACAAAGGTACCTATATCCCCCATCTCTCATATCTATTCAATTTTGTCATACACCTGGAGCTGTTGAAGGATATGACTCTTACAGAACAGCAAGATTTTATTATTTGGAAACCTGATATTTATGGCTCTTTTACTATTAAATCATCTTATCAAGCTTATAGACCTAAAAAACCTGAACTGGAGATTTTTACAAAAGTTTGGAATCAAGTTCTGCCAAAAAAAGTCAGTTTCTTTATGTGGAAAATGTTATTGTGTGCTCTACCTTTTGCTGATATCCTCATGAAAACTGGTCTTCATTTACCCTCCAAATGTACAGCTTGTGAACACATAGACTCTATTTCTCATTAGTCAACTCGTGTGCCTCATCTATGTTTCTTTGGAATAATTTTCATGAAGCACTGAATCTGCCAGTTAGATCCTTTAATACTATTTGGGAAAGAGTGGAATACTATTGGTCTTTAAAACCTGCTTCACCCCATCACTCCTCCATAATGATTGTTATTCCTTGTTTAATGTGTTGGGAATTATGGAAAAGTAGAAACAAAATGATTCATAATAACACGAGAAGCAGTGTTCATGCTCAATGGAAAAACATTTCTGATCTGTGCTTTATGACTTTCTCAGTTCATCCTAAAGTTAGTTGCCATACACATTGTAACTTGGTATCTAAGGGATTAGTTCCTCCCTATAAAAAGAAAACGAAGAGAATACTGAACTTAATTAAATGGGAACCCCCCAGACTTTGGACTTAAAGTTAACTGTGATGCTGCCTTACAAGGGAATAATCTGGGGATAGGGTGTGTTCTTAGAGATCATTATAAAAGGGTTGTATACGCTGAATCATGCTACATGGAAATAAATAACTCTCATCTCATGCCTCATTTAGTAGTGCTAAAGGCTGAAATGTTGGCTATCCTTACAGGTCTGGAAGCTGCAAAGGCCAGGACTGAGCATGTTCACATTGAATCGGATTGAGCTGCGGCGATACAAATCTGCCATGATCAGATTTGTCCGTGGCCTCTTTTGCAGCTTCGGGACCGGATCAAATCAGCTACTTCACTTTTTCAAATGGCCATCTTCAGTCACATCCACAGAGAAGGAAACCAAACACCAAACTTCCTAGCAAAACTGGAAATTAGAAGAGGATACACCACTCATTTCACAGACATTCAGACATCTCTGAGGCTCTCGTTTCTCAACCGCAGGGAAACTTTATTCCCTCAATTCAGATGGAAAAAAACAATACACTAGCTAGGTTCTTTATTGTATACTCATTGGACTGAATTCTCTTGATTGTCTGGCCTTCATAAGCTTCACACAGGGGTGGAGAGCTTATAGAAGGAAACACATTCAAGAGCATTTTTTCAAGTATCATGAGCTTCATGTCTAGACATTGAAACATGTTGTAACTGGTTTGTAAATTAATCTTTTGGGATGGTTCATAGGGTGTGGGATCCCTTAATACAAAAACCCCCGCTCATCCATGATGAGTGTTTTGAGTTAAAAAAATAACAAGAATTGATGGTACACAGTAAAAAAAGGGGTATCATATAGTCATGAGCCAGATGATGCCATCAACATCAAAGCATAGAACAACTCAAATATGGATGCACAGATGTGGAATCACATTTAAAGATTGAAACTGCCTCAGAAGATACTTATTTTCTTATGGAGATTATGTACAGATGCTTTGCTAACACAAGTAAATAGGTGCAGGAGGAAACTCACAGGGCATTCAATGTGTACAAGATCTGGGAATGGACAAGAATACATTTCTCATCTTTTCTTAAAATGTGATATCTCAAAGAGAATTTGGTGGTTATCATCTATGGAATTTAATTTTGATCAAGGTCCTCAGATTCCTCTCAAGCAATGGTTTCAACAGTGGCTAAGGTAGGCACTCGATGATATCTTCATCCACTTATCGGCCTTTATATTGTGGGAAATTTGGAAAAACATGAACAACAAGGTGTTTAGAAAGGTGGATGTGAATCCTATGACTAGCTGGTTGGAAGCAAAAGATGCTTGTGTTTTTCATGTTGAAAATACTAGAACTTGGATATGTCGGTGGACACTTGATGTGCCTATTTTATATGGTTATATTAGAATTTTTAGGATTCACTTTTGTACACTTTTGTGCTCTATATGTGTCATTTTGCCTTAAAATTCTCTAAGAAGAGTTAAAAGTGAATTTTACGCTTTTATTACTTTTCTAGAGATTTTGTGTGACAAGGCAATTGGTTTGAAGACTTTAAAGAATACCTTTGAAGATTTAAATACTTGAAGACTTGTATTTTAGCTTTTGAAGATTTGAAGAATTGAAGATAAGTGAAGTGAAGAGGAGAACTTGAAACAAAAAGAAGAAAAAAATCAAGATGCTGAAACTGGGCTCAGTCGCGACTCCCGACAGACATATGGACAGAAACTTTCTTACTTTTTTTGTACTATAAATGCTCACCTTATCCTCTCCTCTTCACAACCTTCTCCTTCCTGTGATTTTTTTGGGTTGAAAACCCTAGTTTTCTTTTCTTTCTTTTCTTAGTTTTTGTAGGTTAATCATGTCTTTTAATTATTTAGCTTAGTTTTGTACTTGGGAGCAATTGATTGAAGCTTCCACACCTGTGTAGTAAGAACCTCTATTTTACTCTTTATTGAAGCATTTGTTATTTAGCATTCATGTGTTTAAATGTGATGTTTTACTTCATTTATGATATGGGTTATTTGAGTATATGAAGTGTTTATATGATTGAAGTGTTAGGGTGTTAGGAAAGTTGCAAATTTCTTAGCTCTTTGACATGAGAATCCAAGAACATGGATTAGAATTTCTTGTGAATAATGTGTTGTGATTCTTGCTAGATAAATATGTTAATGTGGATTGTTCTCATGTTTATCCTATAGATGCAATGCAAGGTTGAATCTTGAAGGTGGTTTGTTCTAGGTTTAGCCTAATGAATGCTATGTTTGGTTAAATGGTTATGTCTTTGGTAGAAGGCTTGTTGTTATCAAATCTATGGTCCTTCATGTATAATTTCGTTGATGAAATACCTTTATGGTGTGGTTTTCCTAGAGTGATTATCAATGAGGTTTGCAAATGGTCGTTGTATGTCTTTGAAAATTACTATTAAGAAGGAATGAATGTTGATCTTCAAATGGGAAGTTTTAGCATTCCCCATAGGTGACGAATGTGATAGAATGAGTGAATGGTTCAATGATCTACATTAGGTTTGGAAGTGGATATTAATTGCCCCCAAGGCTTTTTCTTTTGTAGTTTTTACCCCTTGTTCTTAGTTTGTTTGATGATTAGCATAGTTACTTAACTTTGCTAGTTATCTTGTCTTTTAATTTCATAACTTAGGACCACAACCAACCAAAACCCCCCTTTTTACTTGATTTTATATATCTATATATATCTACTTCTAGCCTAATATCAACATTTTACGTTTAAACGCTTAAGAAAATCCCTCTTCTTCGTGGACGACCCCGATTTGCAACTATCTACTTAATTGTATTTAGTAAGCATAAAGGGCTTATAAATTATAACTTTGAGAGGTACGGCAAAGACCTCACAAATTTTGGCGCCGTTTCCGGGGAAGAGCCATTTATTTTTAAGTGTTTGGGCATATTTTGTTGCATTTTAACTAGTTATTTTTATTTTCCACTCCTCGGTGGTTGTTTTTGTTTGGAGTAGGTATTCCTTGAGTTCTTGGTGAATTTTTATCGAGAATCCTTGCAATATGATTTTGGACTTTTGAAAAAAAAAATGGAGCGTCTCACCTTGAGGGAACTCGTGATGAGAAGAGAGGCTCAACAAGCAAGGTTTTGTAGGATGTGTCATTCTGACCATCATACCGAGTCTTGCTATTTGTTAAGGGAGAAGCACTATGAAGGGGAAAGAACCCATGGTTTCCAAAATCAAGGGTATTAGGAAGAGTGCTACCAAGAGGTAGGAGATGTTGGTTTTCAAGGGCAAGAAGCTCAAGAATGGTATCCATACCACAATTCTTACAATCCTTAGTGGAGTGGTAATCCGAATTGGTGGTATGAGAATGAGCCAGAAAACCAACAATACGAGCAAAATAGTTGGCCATCACTATCTTATACCATACCCCCCAACCAAGCCCAACAAGGAAGTTCAAGTTTGACACATGAGGAAGTCATGAATGCAATAGCAAACTTGAACAACTTTACTAGTGAAGAACCGGACACTCGGCTCTCCTCTAGTGTTGAGGCTATTGAGGGGCATGCGAGGAGTATATTAGAAGCGTTGGCCCGAATGGAAGCTCGTGATTCTGTAAATACACCATCCCAAGTCAAACTCGAGGATTCATTGAGGGAGGTCACCATGGGAAATGAGCTTGAGTTCGAAGGGGATGAGGGGTTGGTTGTTGAGCATGAAGAAAAGGAGGAAGAAGTGATTGTGCTACATTCATTAGCATTGTCACCCCTACCCAACCTAGTGAACCAAATCCACCATTTTCGGAAGTTTTGAGGGAGAAAAGAGAGGAGCCAAAAGACTACTCCAAGCCTCCTAACCACCCAACTCTCTTTAAACCATCTTCACCTTAATAAGACTTTCCTCTTGAAAGTTTTTTACCCCCACCTCTCTACTTTTGGATGCTCATGGTGAAGAGGTTCAAGCCTTCACCATATGGATAACATTAGGGTTGTGCCGATGACCTTAAAAATATGGAGCTTTGTCGTGCCGATGATGTAAATAAATTCGGCCTTTATTTTCTTTTTGTTGTTTAGTTTTTGTTATTTTGTCTTGTTATTTTTACGGTGTGTTTTTATGTGATTTTGTAGCAAAGTGAAGTGCATTGCATTGGAGGAGATGAAGGAATGAGATCAATGAGAAAGGGAAGAAAGCTTGGAAGGTTGGTAAGAAAAAGTAAATTCTTTCTAAGTGTTGGAAAACACTGTCATCGCGAGTCGCGACGGATCCGTCGCGAGTCGCGACCAACAGAGGAGCAAAAATGAACTCCCAACACCACCTTTTCGCGAGTCGCGACATGGTCATCGCGAGTCACGACATGACCATTGTGAGTCACGACATGGCCATCCCGAGTCACGATGTGGCCATCGCAAGTCGCAACCAAATCAGAAAATTTATGGAAGAATTGAGCTCACAGACCCAAGATATCGTGAGGCGCGATGGCTTGGTCGCGTCGCGACCATTACCGTCGCGAGTCGCGATGGAGACACCAACTTTTTAACTGTGTTTAAATACTGCATAATCATTTCTTCTTCTCCACCAAATACTCCCAAGAACCACCACACCTCCACTCATTCCTCCACCATCCTACATATATTGACATATGAATATTCTTCCATCTTTATAGTACCTTTGTTGATTGTAGTATGTCGTCTACATCATTGTGACTATAATTGATATATTCTATAATGATGCTTAGATATGTGTCGATGTATGTTGGATATTTTTATTGGACAATCTTATAGTGGTGATTGCATGATGGATTGGTTGTTCTTTGAGAATACTATGGTTATTAACTTTTGATACTAAACCTAGTATTACAAATCCTTATGTACTTGTGGGTTTGATGTTGTTCTCTGTGGTGTTAGTCTTGATCAAACGGTGCCAAGGAGATAACTTTTTGCTCGAGGGGTGAGTTCTTCTATGGCACTTTTGCTCCCCTTTCCGGCTCCGAAACCAATTTTGGGACCGATTCTATACAAATATGTGGGATTACGCCGTATCACCGGCGACTATGCAAAGAAACGGGTGTCACTCTACCTCTTACCTTGGGTTTTATTGTTTTTGCCTTACATGTTTACATTAAGGGCAGTGTAATGTTTTAAGTGTGGGGAGGGGTTAGAGGACTTAATGCATGCTAGCTTGATTTGGAATGTTTTTTGCTACTTTTGATTGGAAAATCATGAGAAAAAGGAAAGGAAAAAATTGAAAATTTTGGGGAAAAAATGAAAAAAAAAATTAATTAAAAAGAAAACCCGCTAAGTTATAAACCCAAGAGAGCAACTTAGGTAACATTGGGGGCCCGGATAGGTTAAAAATCCAAAAGGGCAACCTATGCAAAAATGAGAGGCTAAATGTGCAGAAAAATGTGAGATGTGAGACAAAGAAACATGATGTGTGGCTAGGATGAAAACCCAAAAGGGCTCCTAGGCAAAATTAGAGAAAGAGAGAGAAAAGGAAAATGCTATGATTTCACTCATTTGCCGGTGTTGGAGTCATAAGGCTATGGGTGTCATATGGAGGATCGAGTAGCTCAACATCTTGAGACCTCTTGGGATTGGGTAACTTAGCGGGTTGAAAAATGAAGTATGGTTATGAAATTATTGATTCTTTTATACTTCATTTTGGTTGATATATTGGTATGAAGTGAAGTATGTGCTTGAACATTTCATATGGTTTTGACTTCATTTTGTGTCATTGGACTTTGGGATTATCAATTCGGGACTTTGAAACATTTTATGGGTAGTGAATTTATAAGTGGTAGGTTTGGTTAGATTTAGGAATTGGGGTTGTGTGTGTGAAAAAAAAACTCATTTGAGCATTGATTTTGGGATTTACGATATTGATAGTTTTTGTGAGGTTTTATTGGGGGAATTTTAGTTTAGGATATGGACATATGAATTCCTTTGTGTGATTGAAACTTTTCTTACTCGAGGGCGAGTAAGGTTTAAGTGTGGGGAGGTTTGATGTGCCCATTTCATATGGTTATATTAGGACTTTTAGGATTCACTTTTGTACACGTTTGTGCTTATATGCGGCATTTTGCCTTGAAATTTGCTAAGAAGAGTTAAAAGCGACTTTTATGGGTTTTTTTTACTTTTCTAGAGGATTTTGTGTGATGAGGCAATTTTTTTTTTGAAGACTTTAAAGAATACGTTTGAAGATTTAAAGACTTGAAGACTTGTATTTGTACTTTTGAAGACTTAAAGAATTGAAGATAAGTGAAGTGAAGAGGAGAACTTGAAACAAAAAGAAGAAGAAAATCAAGATGCTGAAACTGGGCTCAGTCGCGACTCGCGACGAACCCGTCATGAATCGCAACGGACATAAGGCCAGAAACTTTCTTACTTTTTTTGTACTATAAATACTCACATTATCCTCTCCTCTTCACAACCTTCTCCTTCCTGCAATTTTTCTGGGTTCAAAACCCTAGCTTTCTTTTCTTTCTTTTCTTAGTTTTTGTAGGTTAATCATGTCTTTTAATTATCTAGTTTAGTTTTGTACTTGGGAGAAATTGATTGAAGCTTCCACACATGTGTATTAAGAACCTCTATTTCACTCTTTCTTGAAGCATTTGTTATTTAGCATTCATGTGTTTAAATATGATGTTTTACTTCATTTATGCCTTGGGTTGTTTGAGTATACGAAGTGTTTGTATGATTGAAGTGTTAGGGTGTTAGAAAAGTTGCAAATTTCTTAGCTCTTTGACATGAGAATCCAAGAACATGGAATTAGAATTTCTTATGCATAATGTTTTGTAATTCTTGCTGGATAAATATGTTAATGTGGATTGTTCTCATGTTTATCCTATAGATGCAAAGCAAGGTTGAATCTTGAATGTGGTTTGTTCTAGGTTTAGCCTAATGAATGCTATGTTTGGTTCAATGGTTATGTTATTGGTAGACGGCTTGTTGTTATCAAATCTATGGTCCTTCGTGTATAATGTCGTTGATGAAATACCTGTATGGTGGGGTTTGCCTAGAGTGATTATCAATGAGGTTTGCAAATGGTCGTTGTATGTCTTTGCAAATTACTATTAAGAAGGAATGAATGTTGATCTTCAAATGGGAAGTTTTAGCATTCCATATAAGTAACAAATGTGATAGAATGAGTGAATGGTTCAATGATCTACATTAGGTTTGGAAGTGGATATTAATTGCCCCAAAGACTTTGTCTTTTGTAGTTTGTACCCATTTTTCTTAGTTTGTTTGATGATTAGCATAGTTACTTAACTTTGCTAGTCATCTTATCTTTTAATTTCATAACCTAGGACCACAACCAACCAAAACCCCCCATTTTTACTTGCTTTTATATATCGATATATATATCTACTTCTAACCTAATATCAACCTTTTATGTTTAAATGCTTAAGAAAATCCCTCTTCTTCGTGGATGGTCCCGATTTGCCATTATCTACTTAATTGTATTTAAGCATAAATGGCTTATAAATTATAACTTTGAGAGGTACGGCGATGACCTCCCAACACACCACAAGATGCTTTGGTTATCGACAGAATTTCCTTGCTGGAGAAATATTACAGTGAGTAGGGAGGACATAACGAAAACACTTGCAATCTATTTTGATGGATCACTTCATAAGCAAAAGGTAGTGGGAGCAGGTGCATGGAAGAGAATCAAGATTCATGGCACATATCAGGTGGAAGAAATTCTAACAGGATCTAACTTCATTTTGAGTTCATCCGCTCTTCAAATAGAAACATAAACATGTTGGAGAGCATTCCAAGCAGCAGCAAGAGCACATAAGGACCACATCCGAATCTTTTTGGACTCCACTCTACTGATTAATACTGTAAACAATCCAGAATCTGCACCTTGGGAGATTAAAAGTATGATCTATGATATGATACGCTTCCTAAACTAAACTTCTCTAGTTATAGGTTCTCTTTTCTTAGAAGAAAATGGTTGCAAGATGTACACGAGTAAGCCCTAAATGTAGGGAGACTTATTTGTAAACCTTTCCAATATCTATAAATTTAGCTGAACTCGAACAAACTCGTTTATAGCCCTAATTAGGAATCTGATGAAGTTTGAAAAATGTAACCATAAAAATTGTCACAAAAGAGTAAAAAAAATCACGCTTGAGTGATTTTACACTAAATAATATCTTCATCAAAAGACAATAATTTATCGGGTATTAATTGGGTATCCATAATTACCCAATTTTAAATGGATAAATGGGAAGATTGGGATCTCATTCCCATTTCTCCTTGTAACCCAATATTGTGAAACCCACTTGATCATAATCCCAAATTAGAAAATAAGGGAAATTTCTCATCTCATTTGCTTGTTTTTATTGGGTCCCAATAGTTATTGGAATTAATTGCCCCCTCTAGATGCAACAAAAATTTATACTCCCTCTGTCCCAACCCAAATTTTCCTCCTACTTTTTGGCAGTATTCTCTATCAAAGTTTGACCGCAAATTTGTATAGACATATGGGAAATAATATTATCGTATGTGATATTGTTGAATTCGATGTAACAAGTGGTTTCTAAATATCCACTTTTATTTGTCATATTATACGTAGTTAACCATGTTAACGGTGAAACATACTTTTGAACGGTATGCAATGATTGAGTGGGAAATTGGGCAGGAACAGAGGGAGTAATGTTTTTAAGTAAAAAGGTTTTTTAAAACTTTTTTTGGGAGTGTTAACTTTCATTAAAACTCCCAAATCATATACATCTCATTTGCTTACATATTCTCCTATCCATTCTAATCATACTCTATCATAAGTTTTGCACAATGTTTAAGAAGCTTAGGATTCATCCAATTCCTATACACTATACATTTAAAAAAATTCTATTAATTGTATATTTACCTCTATCTTTGCCTTTAAAACACATTTCACTCCTCCAAGCCCAAGTTCCATAAATCATTTTGGCAGGAGCAATCTTAATTGTCTGAGCTTCCATCATTTTCCTTTGCAATTCTGCACCAGCCATTCCAGCTCTTCATCCCATTTCTTTAGTTCTTTTTTAGTATGCAACCACCTCAACAGTCCACACCATACCTGTTTTGTCTCCCCGCATTCAAAGAAAATGTGTTGCATCGATTCCTCATCATCACAAAAAACACACTTGTTGTTCACTGTTAGCCCAATCTTTTTCAGCCTATCTTTGGTTGCCAATATTTTGTGACAACTCATCCACAGCACAAACTTAGCTTTTGATCTAGCCAAGTTCTCACAGAACAATTTACCCCATCTGACTTTTGGTTGTTGAAGTTTTAGCCTCTGATACACTTTCTATATATTGAATTTATTTTCCCTTATCTGTTCATTCAAATTTCCATATTGTTCACCACATTTACACGTTTGCTCAAAAATTAAAATACATGTGTAATAGGTAGGACTTAAAATTATTGGAACTTGACCAAAGTCATGTGGCCTCAAGGTGCAGCTGAAATGTAGATTACAATAGGAAAAGTAATACTGCAAATAATGTGAGTCTGAATCGCTCACGACCTACAACAGTCAATGAAATTATTATTAATTAAATAATAATGTAAGTAACCTAATAAAATAAAGGGATTTTTATAATTCTTACTCTAATTTAGGTTAAAAGTGCCAATATAACCCCTGCAAAACGAGAAAGTGCCAAAATAACCTTAACTTTATGACGAATTGTGCTCCTGTAACCTTTTAGTCTAATCCCAGCGTTGACTAAATGAATTGGCCATTGATCAAATATGAAGTGTCGAAAATACCCTCAACCCTTAAACTGATTTTTTGTTCTCAATTTTATTCCTTCCCAAGATTTTTAATCTTTTTTCTCGAAAAATATCATCTTTACCCTCAGAGCTCTCCCTTATTATCTCTACTCGCCACCACTCACTCACCTTCGCCACCCCCCCCCCCCTTCCTCCACCCGCATTCCCAGCCCATTTCCCCTCCGTGCCCAACTGAGACCTGTTGCAATTTACCACAACTTAAGAATTAAAAAAGGAATGATAAAACAGAGAAGAAATAAGCTGAATGCAGTCTTTGATTATCAAATCCTTTAACACATATCCAACACCCATGCCACCAACCCGTATTCAATTAGGGTCAACTAATTCAAAACTAGGGTTTCTGTCTCATCCTATAAAAGCAGGAGAAGGAAGAATAAGTTTTCATTGATACTCACTTGGTTCCGCACTTTACTCTAATTAGGAAGATTCCGCCCCACCATACCATTAGAATCAAATACACTCATCTGGTATTAGGAGCACTTTTATAGGATAAGAAAAATGAAACTATGATATGTATCGAAAGGCTGCTTTTGCATTTTAATTTTTAATTCAGGAAAGAGGAGGAAGAAGAATAAAGGGTATTCTGGTCTTTTCTTTTTCTTTTTTTTTATTCAGGGTTAAAATGGCCATTTTATTATATTCCAGCGAATTATCCATTGACAATTGAAGTCAACAGTGTCCAGGGTGAGATTGGCACATACATCATAAAGTTAGGTTTATTTTGACACTTTCTCGTTTTGCAAGGTTATATTGACACTTTCACCCTAAAGCTAGGGCCATTTAGCATTTCACTCTAAAATAAAATGTAGCAGCACTTCTTCTAGCTTAGAAAAGGTTATACTACCACTTTTGAAAGCAAGCATCTACTTCAAGACTTCAGGCTTTACGATCATCTTCGAATGATCCTTTTGTATCTTGTACAGTTCTCAGACACTACGAGCCAATTCTGGCTTATTAAGCTTGGCCAGGGGAGCCTAATAAAGTCCCCCCATCCTAGGATGGTTGATGTGTCCATTTTAGATGCATTATTTAGTAGTATTTAGGATCACTTTTGTGCTCTTTTATTATCGAGAGCTTGTGTTTTACCTTGAAATTCACTTAGGAGAGGCAAAAGCAACTTTGTACTCTTTTACCTCTTCTAAGTGGATTTTGTGTGACGAGGGAAGAACACGGAGGCAACGAAGACCGGAAGACACTGAAGACTATACCTTCAAAGACTTTTTCGAAGACATGAACACCGTCGTCGTTGAAGACCATTTTGGAGCTGTTGAAGACTTGAAGATTGAGAGGGATGACTATGAAGAAGACAAAGAAACAATGCAAAGTGCTGGCCCCCGTCGCGACACCATCGCGAGTCGCGACCAACACCGTCGCGAGTAGCGACCAAAAGGCGGCCAGAAATCTATTTTATTTTCTTTGCACTATAAATACCCTCTCTTTCCTCCTCTTCTCCAAGCTTTTCCAGCCCGTTTTCTCTCTGGTTTTTGGGCGAAAACCTAGGTTTTTCTCTTCTTTCTTTTCTTAGCTTTTTCTTAGTTTAATTATGTCTTTTGTTGTTCTAGAGTAGTTCTTGTACTTGGGAGCTATGGATTGAAGCTTCCACTTCTATGTATTGAGAACCATTTCTATCTATCTATTTGGTGTTTTTGCTATTGTGCTTTTATTGTGCTTTGAATGTTAATTGTTGATTCTATTAATGTTGTTGAGAGCTTGATGATATGAAATGCTTGGATCAATTGCTAGCTAGGGTTTGGGGGATTTGGGTTAATTTCCCCCCTGTTCTTGTTAGTAATGTGAGAGTATGATTTAGAGCTTTTGATTGTGTTGATGGATTGATAATGTGCTAGACGAATGTGATTGATGTTGAACTCTTCGTCATGTTCGTTTGTGTAGCAAACGAGAAGAGTTATATGCTCGTGGTCTATGAGTGGTCGCTCTTGACTAATCTCGTGTAATTGCATGAATTGGTTAAATGCTTAGTCACGGTGTAGTGGTCATAGGCATTGCCAAGCTTGTTGGTCCTTCGTGCTAAATGCCACCAATGACACCTTGAGTCGTGGTCGCGACTCGGGAGTCATTGGTGAGGTTTGACGAGAGATGTGGAACTCACTCTCGCAAACTACGAACTAAGAAGGATATGAGTTTAGTCTCCACGACAAGTAGTTGAAGTATTGAATAGATGATTTAAATTCATTCTTGAAGCATTTGTTATTTGGCGTTTATGTATTCTTGACGGTGTGTTTCACTGCATGTGTGCCATGAGTTGTTTGAGCATAGGTAGTGCTTGTGTGGTTGAATTGTTTAGGTGTAGGAACGTGACGAATTCCGTAGCGCCTTTGCATGAAGATCTATGAGCATGAACTTAGAACTCCTTGTGATGTGTGTGTTGTGGTACTTGCTAGATGGGTGTGTGAGTGTTGGGTCCTGAATGCTATATGATGGAATGTGTGAATGATTCGATGAACTACATTAGATGTGGAAGTGGATATCCGTTGCCCCCAAGGCATTTTATCTTTGTAGTTTAAAACCCCTTTTCTTTAGTTTTGTTTGATGATTAGCATAGTCACTTGACCTTGCTAGTTATCTTGTCTTTTTATCTTTGTTAACTTAGGAAACCAACCAACCAACCCCCCCCCCTTTACTTGCTTTTATGTGTGTGTATATATATTTACTCCTAGCCTAATATCAACCATTGTGTGCTTAGACGCTTAGGAAGATCCCTCTTCTCTTTGGACGACCCCGATTTGCCACTATCTACCTAGTTGTAGAAAGTAAGCATTTAGGGCTTATAAATTATCTTTTGCACGGCGGGCGCGACGACCGCCCGCCCGTCAAAATGGCGCCGTTGCCGGGGAGGAGGCGTTTATTCTTAAGTATTTAGGTGTATTTGGTTGTGTATTAGCTAGTTGTTTTTATTTTCCACTACTTGGTGGTTGTTTTTGTTCGGAGTAGGTATTGCTTGAGTTCTTGGTGATTTATTTTATTGAGAATCCTTGCACTATGATTCCGAACTTTTGAAAAAAAAAATTTTAATGGAGCGTCTCACCTAGAGGGAACTCATGATGAGAAGAGAGGATCAACAAGCAAGGTTCTATAGGATGTGTCATTCCGACCATCCTACCGAATCTTGCCCTTTGTTGTGGGAACAGCACGATGACCGAGAAAGAACCCTTGGTTTCCAAAACCATGGGTACTATGAAGAGTGCTATCAAGAGGTAGGAGATATTGGTTTTCAAGGGCAAGAAGCTCATGAATGCTATCCATACCACAACTCTTACAATCTGGAATGGAGTGGTAGTCCGGATTTGTGGTATGAGAATGAGCCAGAAAACCTATATTACGAGCAACCTAGTTGGCCATCCCCACCCTATACCATACCCCAAAACCAAGCCCAACAAGGAAGTTCAAGTTTGACACGTGAGGATGTCTTAAATAGGATAGCAAACTTGAACGCCTTTACTAGTGAGGAGCCAGATACCCAGCTCTCCTCTAGTGTTGAGGCCATTGAGGGGCATGTGAGGAACATATTAGAGGTATTGGCCCGCATGGAAGCTCGTGATTCCGAAAACACACCATCCCAACTTGAACTCGATGATTCGGTGAGTGAGGTCACCAATAAAAATGATTTTGAGTTTGAAAGGGATGAGGAGTTGGTTGTAGAGGATAGAAAAATGGAGGAAGAGGTGATAGTGCTACATCCATTAGCATTGTCACCCCTTCTCCCACCTAGTGAACCAACTCTAATATTTTTGAAAGTTTTGAGGGAAACGAGAGAGGAGCCAAAAGACTATCCCAAGCTCCCTAACCACTTAATTCCCTTTGAACCATCTCCACCTCCACAAGACTTTCCTCTTGAAAGTTTTGTGCCCCCACCTCTCTTATTTTGGATACTCATGGTGAAGAGCTTCAAGCCTTCACCATACGGATAACATTAGGGTCGTGCCGACGACCTTAAACATACGGAGCTTCGTCGTGCCGATGACGTTAAATAAATTCGGTATTTCTTTTAGTTTTTGTTTTTTTTAGTCTTTGTTTCTTAGTTTTTGTTGTTGTTTTGTTTTGTTCTTTTTATGGCTTGTTTTTCTGTGATTTTGTAGCAAAGTGAAGTGCATTGCAATGAAGGAGATGAAGGAACGAGATCAACGAATGAGGGAAGAAAGCTTGGACAGTTGGTAAGAAGAAGAAAAAATTTTAAGCCTGGGATACCCTGCCGTCGCGAGTCGCGATGGGCTTCGTCGCAAGTCGCGACGAACAGGGGAGCAAAATTCACTCCCAGCGCCAACTTTCCGCGAGTCGCGATGACATCGCGAGGCACCGTCGCAAGTCGCGATGTACTTCGTCGAGAGTCGCGACGTGCTCAGAAATTTTTGAGCTTTCGGACTCAACTTTCCGCGAGTCGCGATGACTTCGCGAGGCTCGTCGCGAGTCGCGATACACTTCATCGCGAGTCGCGACGAGCTCAAAAAATTTTGAGCTTCCAGACTCAACTTTCCGCGAGTCGCGATGACTTTGCGAGGCTCGTCGAGAGTCGCGACACCCTTCGTCGCGAGTCGCGACGAGCTCAGAAAATTTTGAGCTCTCGGACTCACCTTTCCGCAAGTTGCGATGACTTCGCGAGGCTCGTCGCGAGTCACGATGAACCTCGTCGCGAGTCGCGACGTGCTCAGTAACTGTTGAAAATTTTTTGAGCCCGGATTTCAAATTTCCAAGCTTCCAAGTTTCCAAATGATTTTAAACATTGCATGATCCTACCTTCTTCTCCACCCAACACTCCCAAGAACCACCACATACCCACTCATTCCTCCACCATCCTACACATGTTGACATATGAACATCCTTGCATCTTTATAGTACATTTGTTGATTGTAGTATGCCGACTACATCATTGTGATCGTAAGTGCATATCCTATAATGATGCTTGTATACATGTCAATATATGTTGGATATTTTTCATGATTATTCTTATAGTGTTGGTTGAGTGTGATTTGGTTGTTCTTTGAAAATACTATGGTTATTAACTCTTGATGCTAAACCTAGTATTACATATCCTTATGTACTTGTGAGTTTAATGTGTTCTTCGTGGTGTTAGTCTTGATCAAACGGCGCCATGGGGACAATGCTTTTCTCGAGGGGTGAGTTCTTCTACGGCATCTTTGCTCCCCCTTCCGGTTCCAAAACCAATTTCGGGACCATACAAGTGCTTGGATTGTGCCATATCACCGGCGAATTGCGGAGACACGGGTGTCACTCTACCCCCTTACCTTGATTGTTATTGTTCTTGCCTTATATGTTTACATTGAGGGCAATGTAATGTTTTAAGTGTGGGGGAGGGGTTAGAGGATTCACATGCATGCTAGATTATTTTGGAATGCTTTTTGCTACTTTTCATTGGAAAAACATGAGAAAAAAAATATATAGAAAAACAAAAAGAAAAATAAAATAGAAAAAGAAAACCCGCTAAGTTGAAAACCCGAGAGGGCAACTTAGGCAACATTGGGGGCCCGGATAGGTCGAAAACCCTTAAAGGGCGGCCTAGGCAAAAATGAGAGGCTAAAATGTGCGGAAAAAGGTGAGATGTGAGCTAAAGAAACATGATGTGTGGCTAGGATGAAAACTCAAAAGAGCTCCTAGGCAAAATGAGAAAAATTGAGAGAAATTGAAAAATGCTATGATTTCACTCACTTGCCGGCGTTGGAGTCATAAGGTTGCGGTTGTCACATGGATGGATCGGGTAGCTCAATATCTATAGACCTCTTGGGATTGGGTAGCTTAGTGGGTTAGGAAACGAAGTGTAGTTATGAAATTCCTTATCTCTTTCTACTTCGTTTTTGGTGGATATATTGGCATTAGGTGAAGCATGTGTTTAAAACTTCCTCTATGGTTTTAGCTTCATTTTGTGTCATTGGATTATGGGAATATCAATTCTGGGCTTTGAAATATTTTATGGGTAGTGAATTGATAAGTGGTAGGTTTGGTTAGATTTAGGATTGGGGATGTGTGTGTGAAAAAATTCTCATGTGAGCTTTTATTTTGGGATTTTTGATATTGAGAGTTTTTGTGAGGCTTTGATTGGGGGATTAGTTTAGGTTTTGGATATATCATTTACTCCGTGTGCTTGGTTCTTTTCTTACTCGAGGGCGAGTAAGGTTTAAGTGTGGGGAGGTTTGATATGTCCATTTTGTGTGGTTATTTTAGGGGTTTTAGGATGTGGATACGCCATTTCCTCCGTATGCTTGAATCTTTTCTTACTCGAGGGCGAGTAAGGTTTAAGTGTGGGGAGGTTTGATGTGTCCATTTTAGATGCATTATTTAGTAGTATTTAGGATCACTTTTGTGCTCTTTTATTATCGAGAGCTTGTGTTTTACCTTGAAATTCACTTAGGAGAGGCAAAAGCAACTTTGTACTCTTTTACCTCTTCTAAGTGGATTTTGTGTGACGAGGGAAGAACACGGAGGCAACGAAGACCGGAAGACATTGAAGACTATACCTTCGAAGACTTTTTCGAAGACATGAACACCGTCGTCGTTGAAGACCATTTTGGATCTGTTGAAGACTTGAAGATTGAGAGGGATGACTATGAAGAAGACAAAGAAACAATGCAAAGTGCTGGCCCCCGTCGCGACACCATCGCGTGTCGCGACCAACACCGTCGCGAGTCGCGACGAACTCGTCGCGAGCCGCGACCAAAAGGTGGCCAGAAATCTATTTTATTTTCTTTGCACTATAAATACCCTCTCTTTCCTCCTCTTCTCCAAGCTTTTCCAGCCCGTTTTCTCTCTGGTTTTTGGGCGAAAACCTAGGTTTTTCTCTTCTTTCTTTTCTTAGCTTTTTCTTAGTTTAATTATGTCTTTTGTTGTTCTAGAGTAGTTCTTGTATTTGGGAGCTATGGATTGAAGCTTCCACTTCTATGTATTGAGAACCATTTCTATCTATCTATTTGGTGTTTTTGCTATTGTGCTTTTATTGTGCTTTGAATGTTAATTGTTGATTCTATTAATGTTGTTGAGAGCTTGATGATATGAAATGCTTGGATCAATTGCTAGCTAGGGTTTGGGGGATTTGGGTTAATTTCCCCCCTGTTCTTGTTAGTAATGTGAGAGTATGATTTAGAGCTTTTGATTGTGTTGATGGATTGATAATGTGCTAGACGAATGTGATTGATGTTGAACTCTTCGTCATGTTCGTTTGTGTAGCAAACGAGAAGAGTTATATGCTCGTGGTCGCTCTTGACTAATCTCGTGTAATTGCATGAATTGGTTAAATGCTTAGTCACGGTGTAGTGGTCATAGGCATTGCCAAGCTTGTTGGTCCTTCGTGCTAAATGCCACCAATGACACCTTGAGTCGTGGTCGCGACTCGGGAGTCATTGGTGAGGTTTGACGAGAGATGTGGAACTCACTCTCGCAAACTACGAACTAAGAAGGATATGAGTTTAGTCTCCACGACAAGTAGTTGAAGTATTGAATAGATGATTTAAATTCATTCTTGAAGCATTTGTTATTTGGCGTTTATGTATTCTTGACGGTGTGTTTCACTGCATGTGTGCCATGAGTTGTTTGAGCATAGGTAGTGCTTGTGTGGTTGAATTGTTTAGGTGTAGGAACGTGACGAATTCCGTAGCGCCTTTGCATGAAGATCTATGAGCATGAACTTAGAACTCCTTGTGATGTGTGTGTTGTGGTACTTGCTAGATGGGTGTGTGAGTGTTGGGTCCTGAATGCTATATGATGGAATGTGTGAATGATTCGATGAACTACATTAGATGTGGAAGTGGATATCCGTTGCCCCCAAGGCATTTTATCTTTGTAGTTTAAAACCCCTTTTCTTTAGTTTTGTTTGATGATTAGCATAGTCACTTGACCTTGCTAGTTATCTTGTCTTTTTATCTTTGTTAACTTAGGAAACCAACCAACCAACCCCCCCCCCCCCTTTTACTTGCTTTTATGTGTGTGTATATATATTTACTCCTAGCCTAATATCAACCATTGTGTGCTTAGACGCTTAGGAAGATCCCTCTTCTCTTTGGACGACCCCGATTTGCCACTATCTACCTAGTTGTAGAAAGTAAGCATTTAGGGCTTATAAATTATCTTTTGCACGGCGGGCGCGACGATCGCCCGCCCGTCAATGGTTTTAATTTAAAAAATAAAATAAAATAAAATGTAGCAAACTAAACAAAATTTGATCACCTCAATAAGGGAACGACATGCTGATTTGTCATTGTCAGCCATGATTCCTAAATTTCATAGCACACAAATGAAATATCGATAGTAATTGGAATCATTTGTAATACGATGAGTCATTTGGATTTTCACGGAAACTGAAAGTGTGCGACCTCGACCGTGGTTCGCAGATGCTATTGGTTACAACAATAGCACGTGGCAGAAGTCGCAACTAATGTTTATTATAAACAGATTCATGACCAACATAAACGTACGTGTAGGCCGACTATCAGTTAAGTTGACACCACAACTAACTGGTGGCCAACATTGCATTCAAAATAAAACACTAAACCACTATGAATGACCAACAAGAAAGGCCGACTTTGATTACCAGTTGATAAGACAGAATAGTAACCAACAAGTGACAAACGCTGCATTCAAAAATAAAACCCTAAACCACTATGAATAACTTACCGGAGACTGACGCCGCATGTATTTAGAAATCCTAAAAATAGAATGACATATATAACGACTCCAATACACAATAACACCCTAATTGATGGTATTATCATTTAAGAACATTCATAACATGAAGTTGACATAAAAAAGAAACAAAATTCACAAACCTTGATTCCATATAAATTATGAATACAATTTTAAAAAAATATAGAACATAGAAGTAATTTTAAAAAAAATTAAATCACAAACAGATGGGAGGTTATTTAAGAATCCTTAAACCTGTATAAAAACGAGTTGAGATAATGAGTTGCAAAAAGGCTCAAGATATACTTGAACATTCTTGCAAAAATCAGAGACAAAAGGCTAAACAATGGCCTCTAATAATAGCTTAAAACATGTTTAAATGGTTTTCCGCTAAAAATATATCCACCCCTCGTGTTAATATCTTGAAAATGGCTGGACCATTGAAACAGTTGTTTAAAACCTTGCATGTCCATAGAGATAACCTAGCTGATCTTATATTTACACGATTAAGAGAAAATATGGATGGTATGCGCATTTCTTCCTTTGTAAATCCGTAAGATATTTCTAAGTAGCATCCATATCCCTTTGCTTGAGCCCTTCTTTGGTAGCAGTGTCCAATCCTTGATGTAAGTTCTAGCCATGTAAAACCTAACATGAAAATTTTATTTTGATTCAGTAGCATCCAATCCTTCAATTTATACGAAATGAAGGAGTACCACATCTATCTAAATAGATTAAACCTCTTGTTCGTTGATCCAAATCACTAAAGTTCAAGATGGTTCCAGAAAAATGATGAGTTAAAGCTCTTTTAGATAGATAATCAGCCACCATATTACCTTGTCTTAAGATGTGAGAAAAAGTAGTATGACTATTTTCAACATGAATTTTAGAGACTAAACGGTAAAGTTTCCAAGGAACTGACATTGGGAATTAAATACTATCTCTTGCCAATTTACAGTCAGAATCTATGGTAAATGAAATCAAGTTCATTTTTCTTACAACTTTAATACCATAACTGATAGCTAGAGTTTGAGAGTGAAAACTAGAATAAGAGAGGAGTGTTTTACTGTGCTCATTTCTGATTATAACTCATATGCCAACTTTACCATCTGAGGTAGACCATGAGGCATCCACATTATTTTTTTGGCTTAGGTGGAGGTCTCGGTCTGGGAATCAAACCAAGGTGAAACCAGTGAAGGTCCTCCCTACTTTTACTGTAGTTATTATGGGTATAGAAAGCAAGGTAAATCTCTTGTTTGATTTTCTAAATCATCACTGAGAGAAGTGGGTTCATATTTTCAAACAAAATTTTATTTCTTGCTTTCCATAACTGCCAACAAATGTGAGAGGGAACAAGTTTAATTAGATTAGTATGGATTTTACTAGAGCCGGATGTAGCCCAGTAGAAAGCTAATCCATCCCAAATGGTATGAAAAGAGGGAGTGAATGTGTTAAGGAAAGCACTTAAATAAGACCATAGCTCATTAGCCAAATGAAAATCATTAAAGAAATGAGAAAAGGAATCTGAATTTCTACAGCATGGGAATTTGGATGCAATTGGAATCTGAAAAAAATATGATAATGTCAGTATAGCATTTGGTACTTTCCACATGAAAACACAAATTTTCTTTGGAAGCTTATGATGCCAAACCTGGTCGAGGGATTTGTTTGTTGTTCTCCTAGTAACAATGGTTTCATAGGTTGCTTTAAAGGAGAAGTTTATATTCCCATATGGCGTCCATATAAGCCTATCATCTCTGTAAGATTATGTTTTAGCACCCTATAAAAAGTTTGTAAGGTTAGTAGGGAGAAAGTGTAGTGCAGACAAGTATATGTTTTTTCATCAATGAATTGAGCAATAGTAATGTGGGTAGTTTAGGTATGAATGATGAGGTCAAGATCAATGGAAAAATCTTGTAAAGGCCTGAATCCAGTCCAATTTGAAGTAAAGGCATCTTCCTGACCAACTCCATGAATTACTCTAGAATTTGCCTCAGCTATGCTATTTACTTCAACTATTCTCTTCCGGTTTGAAGGCTTCCTATGCATTTCAAGAATTGACCAGAGAAATTGTGACCAAGGTGTAGTACCAAGTTGGAATTTCCACCATAGTTTTAAAGAGAAAGCCTTAACTATGTTGGAGAAATCTCTAATTCCCAGGCCATTCTGATCCTTTGGAAAACAGAATTTGTTCCAGTTATTCCAAACTTTTTTCGTACCCAATTCAGTTTCACCCCAGAAAAACTTGGCGAGCTTCATTTTTAAAATTGTAATCACATGATTTGGGGATTTTAGCACAACTCAAAGGTGTTGTGGTAAAGGAAACATAACAGACTGAATATGTATAAGTTTTCCTACCATACTAAGCCAAACATTCTTCTAGTTTTTTAGCTTTTTATCATATAATACAAAAACAGGCTGGAAGTATGCTGATTTAATTCTACCAGTAAATATTGGGCAACCCAAATGTGTAAATGGAAACTTACCTTGAGTCATACCTAACTGGTTTCTGACCAGATGAATGTGTAGTCTGCTAGTAAATTTATTGATATAGAAACTACTTTTCTCATAATTGATCTTTTGGCTAGACGTGTTTTTGAAAACCGCAAGGAAAGCTTTTAATCTAATGATAGAAATTTTGGTAACCTGAAAAAATAATATTGTACCATCTGCATAAGTTAAGTGTGATATTGGAAAAAAACCAGCTGGGAGTTTACAATAATTTTTTTTATATTTTGAAAAATTAATTTTAAACTTCTAATAAAAGCCTTCGAAAATATGTTGAATAAACAAGGAGACAGAGGGTTTCCTTGTTTGATTCCTCTTGAAGCCTGGAAAAAAATAGAGTGTTTACCATTGATTATTACAGAGAAAAAGGTTGAAGACAAGTTATTTATGATAACCCTAATGAACTTAGAATGAAAGCAGTTTGGTTTTCAGAAATGATTCCGGGCATTAAAGATAGTAATCGTTCATTAATTAGTTTAGAAAAACACTTATTAATGAAATTAGAAAGGCTTATGGGCCTATAGTCAGCAAATGTTACAAGTATATCTCTTTTAGGAATTAGTGCAATCCAGGTACTTGAGATTCCTGGTGGAATTCTATAACCTTTCATAAACTGAGATACCGCCTCAAGTATATCTAATGTCCTAGTTAGATCTAAAAAAGGCTGATGTGTATCCATCCGGGCCAGAATAGCCATTTAGGTACAAAGAGAAAACTATATTCTTAAGTTTCAAGTTTGGGTTCATCCATTAAACATGCATTCTCATGTTCAGTAATTATTTGTGGTATCTGGCTGAGAAAATGAGTTTTAAAAGTGAGGGAAGAATCGCTTGAGTCATCAGTTAGGAGGTTAGAGAAAAAACTAATTGCTTCAGCTTCAATATCCTTTAAATTATCTAGCCAAGTACCATTTGAAGACTTTATTTTAGTAATTTTCTGTTTAGATCTTCCTTCCTTAACAGATGCATGAATTTTTTTTGTATTTTCATCTCCATTCTGAAGCCATTTTAAGTTAGCTTTTTATTTCCATAAAAGCTTCTCTTCATGCAATGCTTTGAGGAGCAGTGCATTTTTCTTTTTTAAATCAATTAGGTCAGCATGTGAGTTAGTACATTCATAAACTAATTCTTGCAATCTAAGATCTTCTTCTGCATTTTTAATGTTAGCATTTATGTCACCAAAATTGTCTTTGTTCCAGATTTTAAGATGTTGTTTAAGTCTTTTAATTCTAAGGAACAATTTAACCATTCGAGTCTCTCCTATGGGTTTGTTCCGGTTAGTTTCAATGAATTTTTTAAGATCTGGTCTAGTAAGCCACACATCAAGAAATCTGAGAGGTTTAGGGAAAATTTCGATGCTACTTCCTATGGTTGACAACAAGGGGCAATGATCCGAGGTGTGTTTATTAAGAGTGTGTAGAGCTGTTAGGAAAATTCAGAAACCAACTATCACACTCTATAGCTCTATCTAGTCTTTCTATAGTTGGTATCTTCCTATTATTAGTCCATGTAAAAGTATTACCCACAGTAAAATATCTCTTTCAGTTGGTTCCAATTGATAAGTCTTAGAAGTGTCTAATACTATTCCTATTGGGAAAGTTAGGACCCGTATACTCATTAATTGAACTCATTGCATCAAAATCACCTATGAAAAAGTTGGTCATGTTGTGGTTAGGAGTTGAATCATTTCATAGTCTTTCTAATGGAAATCGATGTGGAAGCATGTACCATCATATCCTTTTGAAAAGTCGGGATCTTGATTTTTGTCGATATAACTTGAGTGGAAACAAATACTATATCAAGTAAGAGATCAGAATTCCAAAGCAACCAAATATTGCAAATATTAGAGCAGTAACAATGCTAAAAGGTGAGCTTAACCTTGTAACCATTTCCCTGCTGAGAGTCATGTTTAGGTTCTATAATGCATAACAATCTAACATCATGAATTTTGATCAGTTTGTTCATTGATGTATCAAATTGGAATTTAGAACTTAAATGCAAAAAACATACCTTTTGGATAAGGGACGAAGAGGGTTGGGAGCCCTTTGGAATTTGAGGGAAAATGAAGATAAATGGACTTTTAACGTACAAGTGAATGGACTTGTCCCGTTACTATTGTTAATTTTGTACAAAAATTACAAAATGTAGATTGACTACCATTAATATGTATCACGATTTTGTAATTTAAACTAATCGTTTGTATTGCAGCTGTTTTAAAAAAAAATATTGGATGGCTTTGAAACAGCATAAGCTGGCACTCAATATTGCAAGTCCTCTACCCCTTCATTGTAGTCTGTCATCATCAAAACAACACCAAGATGGCTGACAAGCGCCAGTTCTGCAAGGTCCTCAGGCACCCAACAAGGCAACCAGCGATGCTGCAGCAAAAAGGATATAAAAAAAAGAGTGAGCTACTTGGAAAGATGGTCAATTTCAAATCAGACACACCATTTCAAATCACCCCCAAAACACATCACTCATCATCTCCACTCATCCCACCATTAACACTCAGCAAGAACTTCTTGGTATCCCCACTCAGCAAAAAATAAAGGCATGCGGTAATAAAGAATAGACAAGTGCAGTTTTGGGCCAAAGAGAAGTACTACGTCCTAAGGTAACTCATATCATGATTTAAACAACAGATAATCACCAAACAATGCAGTTACTTGGAAAACAACGGAAAATTCATACTTCAAGGGTAAAGGTAGTTCATCAAAAACAAGTTGTAGAAAGCATCATTCAAGCGTTTTAGGAAAAGTGAGTAAGCAAACAAAATATGAGAACAGCAGGTCAGAAAAATAAAGTCCATATAGAAAGCATGAAAGATGGTAGATACCATTCCTAACAAGAAAGCATGAAAGATGAATCAAGACTGGATGATTCCTAACATCTGAAACAGAACCATCAAAAGTTACTCGGATCAATGAAGAACTTCAAAGATAAGCTAAGAAAGTTCAGTTAAAGACACTAATCACAAGTTCATACCAATCAGCACTTTCAAAGCCTCGGAGTTTGAGGATCCTCAGTCCCGTGGTGAAGGACTCAAGACACATTGCATATTCGATAGACAAGAACCATCATTAACCTGCAAATGAAGAAATTCAGCATTGCAATTGATTAACATTAATATTCATAAAACCTCAAAATTCAGTTAACTCATAAACACACACACACACACCTCAATGAACAAAACGTGCCCTGAGCATGAACAGTTCTGACCCAACCCTTAACAACTAAATTCTCGCCCAATAAAATCAAATCCTCATCCTCACCGCCTTTAATATCAACTATGTGTAGTCGTTTCTTTAACTCCCAAACACTTCTGCCAATTTCGACCACTACTAGAAACCCCCCCCCCCCCCCCCCCCCCAGTAGAATAGCCTTCGAAGTAGAAAAATCAGCAATCACAGGGTGCTGAAACCCTCCTAATGTCATCAGCACGAAAAACATAGGCATCATTTCCAGTGATTTTTGGTGCCCTCTCTGCAATCACCAAAACAGAACAAATCAAGAACCAACACTTTACACACACAAAACAAAACCCAAAGAGGTGTTCCAGATTGTTAACCTGAACACAGTTAAAGAGCTTGGCATCCTTGTTCTCAGCTTCAGATACATACATGGTTGGGTAAAAAACCTTGTACCTAATCAAAACAATGAAATCCCACCAATCAATATCATTGATTTGATCGCAAAGTCAACCATACTTCCACTACACTAGCAATTAGGGATAAAACAGGATTGATTGGCAGTTTCATTTCCAATTAATGGGGTTTCGCGAGCTCAACTCATGCTCGTTAACTTATAATTGAAATTGGAGGGGAAAGAAGAATTACCGCGGGCTTTGCCGACTTAGGTGGCCATCCACATGTTCTCCGGTCCTCGTGGCCTAGCTGGAGGAGATGGCGGCAGCGACGATGGAGCAGAAGCTTCTACGGCGGTGGCGGCTCAACGAGGGGTTTGTGGCAGGGTGATGCGGAAGCGAGTGGAGATATCGGTACGGTGTCGTTTTGGTGGCTCTCCGGTAAAGGGATAAGAAACGAACGGCGGCGAAGGGTTTCAGGCGGAGAGCGGCGGCCGGAGAGAGCGCCACAGCCATCGGCTTTCAGTGGCGAGCGGCGATGAGGACTGGATAGAAAATGGCAAGTGAGGTTGGATCCATTGATAGATGGATTAGGGCAAAAAAATATTCTAGGTTAGCAAAAGTTGTATTATTCCGTCCCAGCCGAATGTGCACACTTTTTTGTCATCTTTCTCAGGTCATGTTTGACCAACGATAACTTTAGTTACGTATATTAACGATGTGTTAAAATTTGATATTTAGAAAATACAGCATGCAGACATTCCAATAATATCTCACATGATGATATTGGTATCTATATACTAGTTGAAATTTATGGTCAAACGTGTCTTGAGAAAGTTGATCAAAAAGTGTGCAGATTCGGTTGGAACGGAGGGAGTACGTAAGGTGTTGGGCAAATCAGGTTCTATCTTATGTTTCACAAAATTTTTATTGCTTCTTCAAAAATCTCTAACTTTACTATATATAGAATTTATGAAATATACGTCATATTTTGATTTGTCCAACATCTCAACATATAACTTTTACTAACATAAAAAATTCTCTAGGATTAGGGCTTTAGCTATATATAGGAGAAGATTTCAAGGGATAAGATTTAATCTATCAAAAGCAATCGAAGGATCAGATTTATTTAAATGAACTAATTTAAATTTAATTATTTTCTTTCAAATTTATATAATTTTCAAAATATTATAATTTATATTTTATATTTTATTATTTTTGATAAAGTTTTGATAAAAACCGTCTTTCTGTAGGCTTATGAAAGTACGGGGGATTTAATTATAACAATAAAAAGGTAAAAAATTATATTGTAATATTAAAAAAATTATGGAAAGATGGTGTTTTAAGGGACGAACTCTTATTTTAATGTCAATTCCTTTTTAAAATATGATGAATAAATACTTTAAAAGTCAAATATTTTCATTCTTATTTATATATACAAAGTCAAGTAAGGGTTGACCGCTCGAATGTGATGCTACCCTATACCCATAGTATTTTCCAAGTTTGTAACGAAATATTTATCAACAATCCGGCTCAAAAACATATCTGTAATCTGTTTCGAATCCCTTTCTATACCTCTAAGTAATCAACTCTAAATTACTCTAGAACATATACTAGCATTTTTCTATCTCTATATTTATGCAAGAATCACAAAAATTATGTATTTTCTGAGTAATGGATAATAGGGTAATACAATCATGGGTCATAGTGTATTTTTCTAAGATTGTGTAGAAGTAATCAATGTTGACTTTAGAGGCCCTTTCGTTCATCTACATGCCCAAATCGCAAATTCGTAAACGTATAATATTGAATTGCATTTTGACATCGTCGATTTCGTGATTCAACAACTCCAACTTTCTTGAAGGGACCTAAGTGCAAAAAGTAAAAAACTTTACTCGTTACTCGAAATTCAAATCCGCTCGAATGTGATGCTACCATGTACACCCCCATTGCCTTTTCCAAGTTTGTAATAGAATATTTATCAACAATTGGGCTCAAGAACATATATGTAATCATTTCCGATTTCCCTTTCTATACCTCTAAGCAATCAACTCTAAGTTACTCTAGAACATGTACTAGCATTTTTCAACATATCACACAAAAAAAATATTTACTTTCTATTTCTATATTTATGCAAGAATAACGAAATTCGTGTATTTTTTAGAAAAGGATAACGTCGTAATAAATTTTTGGACCTTAACGTATTTTTTTTATTAAATATCGTTAGAGGTACTTCCATTCACCCATTATGGCCCAAATTTTAAACACGCAATCTTCCGTAATTTAATTTTTCTACATTCTTCACTCTGTTCAAGACTAATTATAAAATCAATCAGGTTCCGTATCATAATTTATGAAATTAAAAAATAATTAAATACTGAAGAAAAAATAAATTGTAGCTATATTTTCAAATTTTAGATAAGTTTAACTAAATTTATATACTCCCACATTAAAGATAAATTTAATAATAGCTCACATGTTTTTGTTATTATTTTCACACACATATATATAATGATTATATTTAATTATCAATTATTTATTACAAATTGATTGAATTTGCTTTAAGGCATAAAAGCTCATATGCCAAAAATGTGTGCATATTAACCCAAGTTTTAAATATCCACTTTATAACCTAATGGGTCTAATTCAAAAGGTTGTGACCTATTACTATTGAAAAAAATTGTGCATGGCCAAGACCAATGTCCTTTTGAAACATGTAAGATTTTCTAACACCGAAACAGCTATTTACGTCTACACAAAAATGACTGCTATACTGTTCAAAAGGTTGTGACATATCACTACTTAAATTACTTTTCATTTGTTAGTAAAGTATGGCCGAGACCATTCACCTTTTGAGCATGTTAGATTTTCTAACACCGTAACAACTATTTCAATTTACACAAAATAGCTACTACAATGTTCAAAAGGTTGTGACCTATCACTACTTAAATTATTTTTCATTTGTTAGTAAAGCATGGTTGTGACCATTCACCTCTTTGAACCCTGTTAGATTTTCTAACAATGTAGCAGCTATTTAAAATTACACAAAATAGCTGCTACAGTGTTCAAACGGTTGTGACATATAACTACTGAAATTATTTTTCATTTGTTAGTAAAGTATGGCTGAGACCATTCACCTTTTGAAACATGTTAGATTTTCTAACACCGTAACATTTATCTAAAGTTACACAAAATAGTTGCTACTTTGTTCAAATGGTTGTAACCTATCACTACTTAAATTATTTTTCATTTGTTAGTCAATCATGGCCGAGACCATTCACCTTTTGAAACATGTTATTTTCTAACACCGTAGTAGCTATTTAAAGTTATACAAAATAGGTGATACAATGTTCAAATAGTTATGACCTATCACTACTTAAATTATTTTCATTTGTTAGTAAAGTTTGGCCGAGACCATTCACCTTTTGAAACATGCTAGATTTTCTAACACCACATCAGCTATTTAAATTTACACAAAATATTTGCTACAATGTTCAAAAGGTTGTGACCTATTACTGCTTAAACTATTTTTTTCCAATTCAAGTACATTCCTAAATGGATTAATGATTTAATAGGTATGATATTTTATAACACCGTCATAACCACAAATAACCACACTCGAATCACTAGTAAAATTTTGAGATTCATTACCAAACGAAGACGGCACCATCCCAAAATCACACATTTCGATGAAGACAGTGTCTAAACCTTTTGGTGGAGTTTTTGACATCTTCGAAGGTGCAACCATTCCCGCCAATTTAAAAATACCTCACTCTATAAGCAGCTCTTAAATAATTAGTTGCTGTAAAAATATATGCAGTAGCTATTTTAAATAATTGTTGCTATGATTTCCCATCTAACTTAATATAGTAGCGGTTTTTAGGAAATAGATGCTATAATTTCATGCCAATACTAAAATACCTCACTCTAGAAGCGGTTCTTCAATAATTAGCTGCTTAACAATTTGTAATAGAAGTCCATATTAAATAATAACTGCTACAAATAAATAATAGCTGCTACTCAGTTACATAACTGCTATTTTTTAAAATAGCTGCTATAAGCCGCTACTATAGGGGGGGGGGGTTGTTTTCCAGTAGTGTTTGTGATATGTTATTGTAGTGGTAGTTGTGTAAAGTGCTTCTATTTCACATGAATTGAACATCAAATAAATAGTGCGATGTTTAACCAATATTTGCGGCATCGAATATTAAATAGCCAAGCCATCAAGCGTATGATACGATAATACCTCTACACAACTGATTTCGCTGAGTTAAACGACCGACATCGATCAGGTCGGTACTGCATTCTCATACGATCAACGTTGGTCGATTTGATGGAACACCGATGTCGTCGATGAAAATGGGTGAAAGCGCTTACGCTTTCAAGTTGACCGACCGTAGGGTATTACTCTAGAGCGACGACGCTGACGCATTCGATTAGACCGAAGTCAGTCGCAATCATCATCGTCGGTTATACCATAGATCAACTGACATCGCACCACATTCGGTCTTGGTTTCGGTTATATTACCTCAGTTATGAACCACAGTTAAATGTAGACTTTTTACTGCATCACCATTTACCTCGGTTCTTGTAAGACAAAAAAAAACCGAGACAAAAAGTCTCCCAGAATTGAGGTAAAAAGTCATGTTTCTTGTATTGATCCCTCCTTCATCTCCGAAACTTTCTTTAATTATATTTGAAACATCATTTCTAAATAAACTTTATAATATTGCACATTTACTTTTGGTCTCGCTATGTGACAGCTTTATACAAGACTTTGTCATTTTCAAATCGGCTTTTGAAAGTATAAAAGTGGGTTGAACAGGAGTACATAAATGAGAAATGGTGTGTTTTCGATGTTCAACTTGTTACGGTGAATGTTATTTCCATCAATAGCATCAGTGAGTAATTAATCCATCTTTTCAGATGTCTATTAAGCTGCCGCATTCAATTGCCATCAAATTACCGGCCTAAATTCCCTGCTTTGATCATTTTCAATGAAACATTGATATGGTCGCTCAACTTCAAGTTCAAAAATGGAAGCTGCAAACTTAACTATTCAGGTTGAAATTTTGGCAGGCTCCAGCCAAGATGGCTAGTCCAAGAAATGAGCAAGCAAAGAAGAGGAAAAGGGTCCCAAAATACTACGATTTCCTCACATTTGCTGATCCAGAATACTCCGACAACGTTTCGTTCTGCGGTGAATTCAGAGACAACATTCGCATGTTCCTAGACCAATCCGCGGAGCTCGTGGAGTGTAATGCGGAGAGAGTGACCATTTGGCGTACTTTTCTGATTTATGATAGTGAGGAGTTGAAGTTCTTCATTCCCCTCTACACCATTGAAACAAATAGGGAGTTCTCTTCATTCCCCTTTTGCGATCACTGCAAATGCGCTGGTTAGCATCGAGTTTCGGAACCCTTCTCAATCGCGATTGTTGTTGTGAATTGGGAATTTGGGATTGTATTCAGAATATTGTGTTTCTTTTGGTTGTTGCAGGGTGGAAGTACCATTTGATCATTCCAGTCGATGAGGAGTGGAAGAAGCCTTTCACCGCGGATGTTACTCATCTTGCAACCCATTTGCTTCACGGGGTGATCCATTCCAATGGGTTCGGCCATCTTCTCCGTGTTAATGGCATAGAAGGGGGGTCTAAGCGGCTGCGTGGACGAGAAATAATGGACCTATGGGACAGAATAAGCGGTTTCCTCCGCGCCTGGTAACAATAATCTGCTTTCCTGAGTTCCTGCACTGAATTGATTAGTATGCATTACAACAGAAATGCCTCATATTTTTATTGCCACATAGGGTTACAATGGACGAATGGATTCTAGGATATCTTATCTTGTTCTGTACGAGGAGGCGAAATATAGTACTCTCCTGTTCTGTTTCACAATATGTGTGAAAATGAATAACAATAGCTGTTTAAAAAGGCCTCCACTTCTTCGGCAAATCTTGACTCTTCTCTGTCTATAGTTTACAATATTCATGATTTCTCTCTGCATAGTGTTACTTTGTTCGTTCATAAGGTTTTCAGATCAAAAGGAACTGATGATCATATTTTAATTTTGTTCACTGGGTGATTTACAGTAAAATTTCAGTACAGGATGTTTCCAAAAAGTGCGGAATGGATCTTAGGCTACTTCATGGAATTGCTTATGGGCGCCCTTGGTTTGGAAGGTGGGGATATCGGGTGCTGTGTGGCGGCTTCGGGGAGAAAGATGATCAGTATGATAAAGCACTGAAACTCCTTAGCTCCCTTGAACTTGATAAAGTAATTCAGGATTTTAGCTCTACTGAGAGATGCAAGGAAGTGAAGCATTTGATTCGCTGCTACAGAGAAGCGAGCGCGACCAATCTGATCACCTTGCGCGATCTCCTGGCATTTATGCTGACTCTCAAGTGCAGACCTGAAGGGAAACGAGATGCTGCCAATCGCCCGATCAACTTTTCTACCATGGCTCGCAAATGCAAGAGCCGCTGGCCTGTTGAAAGACTGGAATTCACAGCCAATGTAATAATTGAAGCCTGGAAACTTAACCAAGTGGAGAAGAAGTCGAGGGAGGAACTAAACGATGCAGCTCGCCAACAAGTTCGCAATACTGGTTTGGTTGGTCATGTGCTGAAATTACTAGACAATGTTATAGTTGGGGATTACATTGTCCAGCGCACAACTGTTAAAAATACGCGAAAACTAGAGTATATGATTGTAGAGGCTAACAAAGATGGTGGAACATATCCTGAATCAGATGACATTTGGGGTGATGTTTCTTACGTGTACACAAATGTCCTTTTCACGTATCCCGAATCAGATGCAGTGAAAGGCGCAGCGATGATAGTTCTAAACAGCAACTACTTCGCGAAGGAGTGGCATTTCAGGGATGAGCAGGATCACACATCCCCGAGTGGTAAATCCGATGATCAGGTGATTTTTAAGCTACTTTCAAGTTTCAGTCAATCAATAACGTTAAAGTGCAAACTGTTTGGATTTGATTTTGATCATCAAAGGCTAATGGGACGTTGGTTCTCATTTATTGCAGAGGTGTTTTCAACTTTTCATAACTCTTATCATCTTGAGTTTGTGTCTTTCTAACTTATATGTTCTTACTATTATAAATGTTCTCCATTTATAGTGATATATTTTTTATATTTCCACAACATGAATAGTCTGAAAGCCCTGTTGTGGGGATTGTGGGAGAAGATCCATACACTCAAATGAAGAATTTCGCAGAAGATGTTTACAAAAAACTTGAGTTAGAGGTTTATTTCAAGGCATCTATTCCAAAAGGTGTTCTGGACAGTAAGGTTATAGAACTCAACGTCGCAATCAAGGAACTTTGGAAGTGGTTTCAACCAAAGGGATGGGTTTCTGGCGAACATATAGCAATTTGGAGTCGGTAAGTCCTATTTTGCTTCTCTTTCTGTAATTATTTTTTATGCATCATTTAATCTTCTTATATATTTCAGGTATCTTTATGAGCGAATGACAGAACAGGATAGAAAACGCGTGCAGCTAGTAAATCCGGCGCTTGTACATACATCTGCTAAAATAGCGAAAGATGATCAGGTAGAAAGAACGTCTCAAAAGCTTGCAGACTTCATGGTGGAAAATGAAGCAGAATTGTACATTGTTCCATACATATTACGGTAAGTGACTTGTGAGCTATGGTATTGTTACTATATATAGCGATGATTTTGAAATATTTTTGAATTTCAGCTCGCATTGGATGCTGCTTGTGTTTAGACCTAAAGTGAAAATGGTTTACAAGTTTGATTCGCTGCACTTAAATAGATCTCGCGATATCGAGAAGTTCACAAACAGGTATCAAAATTTTGCTTTTCTGCCATTTTAGAAATTTTACTCAACTCATGAAGCACCTATCAATTGGATTATTTGCTACTATTGTTTTTTTTATGATGAAGTGTTGCAAACAAATGGTACCTGTTGAATGAGAAGGTTCAAACATGTCCGCTTAGGAATTATAAGTGGAATCTTGTTGCTATGGAAGTAAGTTTAAACTTTAATTTGCATTGTAAATCTGTACAAAAATACATATTTCACTGTTTTTCTTTGTTTTGTAGCACAAGTTACAATCTTCTGGTTGGGAATGCGGTTACTATATCATGATTTGGATGGAGAAAGTCACTCTACATGTTCGTCATTTAGACTTAGAAAAGGTGATTTGGTTCATTTAAGCTACTTTGATCATCATATGATCATTAACTTAATACAAGTTTAGACTAACTATTTTATCAATGACAGCATTTTCCTCAAGATAAGTCAGCGTATGCCAGTGAAGAAGTGCTTCATGACTTGATTGTTAGATGGTGCAAGTATGTAGCTCCAGCATTTCTTCCTGATTGGGTTTCTCAGGCAAACAATTTTATGAAAAGAAAAATCAAGTAAGGTAGCTTATTAATGTTTGGACGTGATTGAAATGTTGTACTGCTCCATTTTTTGACATACTATGTTGATGGATATTTGTTTATGTTTCGGAGTGGGTAAGAAATGGACTTTTGCCGCATTCGTGTCTCGTTCATACTGTGTTTAGCGTCACATATGATATTTGAAAGAATGGTTTCCCGTGGAGAATAATATGCTATTGACATGAATGAATATAGTACAAAAGGAATGCTAATACTACTAGTCAACAACTCTATATAAAATCAAATCAAATCAATCAAATACTAACCTTATTCTGACACCCCATTCAAGTAAAGCCTCGGATGCTCAGCGACGCAAAGCTTGGATTGGAAAAACTCGAATAGCGGACGAGAGAGCCCTTTGGTGAAGATATCCGCAATCTGAAGAGTAGTAAGAACATGAGCAACACGCAACTTGCCAGAAGCAACCAACTCTCGAACAAAGTGATAGTCGATGTCGATGTGCTTCACTCACTTGTGAGTAATAGGATTCTAAGCAAAGAAGATGGCGTTACTGTTGTCACATAATGGCAACGGAGAACCAGAAAGCGGAACTCGAAGATCTTGAAGCAGGTGAGTCGGCCAAAGAACCTCGGAAGTTGTGCTAGCTAGAGCTTGATACTCAGACTCCGTGGTGGAATGAGAAAGAGTGGGTTGTTTCTTAGCACTCCATGAAACAAGGTTTCCACCAAGAAAAATAGCATATCCATAAGTGGATCGACGAGTCTCCAGGCAGCGAGCCCAATCAGAATCAGAACAACCCAACACCTCGAGAGAACTGGCAGATCAAAAGGTAAGACCAAAATACAGTGTTCCTCGAACATATCAGAGAATCCGAGTAACCGTAACACAATAATCGACACAAGGATCCTGAAGGTACTGACTAACAGTGTTGACTGAAAAGGCCAAGTCATGACGAGTAATGGTCAGATACTGAAAGGCCCTAACTAGAGAACGGTACAACGTTGGATTTCAAAATAGAGGACTGGTGGAGCTATGCAACTGCAAGCCCGACACAAAGGGGGTAGAGATTAGAGCACCATCAGACATCCCGACACGAGTAAGAATGTCGCGGGCATACTTAGCGTGACCAAGAAGTAAACCCGATGAAGTAGGTGTACTTCTAAGCTAAGAAAGTAATGAAGAATGCCTAAGCCTTGATGGAAAACTCCCGATGTGTCCGATCAATAAATTGCTGAAGATGAGTTGAATCGTTAACTATAAGAATGATGTCGTCGACAAAAACCAGAAGATATAGCAATGATGATCCCCGAGAAAGAACAAACAGAGAAGTATCAGTGGAGCTGCAATGGAAACCGAGCTGAGTCAAGTAAGTGTTGAACCACTGAAACCATGCTTGGGGTGCTTGCTTAAAAACCATTTATGCCCTTCCGAAAGCGATAAACATAATCTTAATGGAGTGGATCCTTGTAGCCAACGGGTTGCGTCATATACACTAGAGCATTGAGAATGTTGTTGATGAAGGCGTTCTTGACATCCAGCTGATGAAGCGACTAGGTACGCATCGTGGTAATGGCGAGAAATGTCCGAACAGTGGAGGCTTTGACCACAAGACTAAAAGTATGATCAAGGGCAAACCCCAGAATCTGAGAAAACCCCTGTGCTAAAAGTCGAGCCTTATGATGATCAACCGTGCCATCAGGACGATACTTAAGCCGATAGACCTATTTGGAGCCAACAATGTTGACGTCCGATGGGGCAACCAAATCCCAAGTACGCTGTCCACAAAGAGTTGTTATCTCCTTATCCATAACAGAAACCCAAGAAGGATCCTAAAGAGCTGAATGGTAATTTGTGAGTTCCTACTGAGCAAGCAAAGCAACAAGAAAACTGTGAGCGACAATGTCCGAGTAGTCTCTGCGATGAATAGCCACAGTCACCGACCGAGTGGCCATTAGATGAGTGCGACTTCGAGGAGGAGAAGCCAGAGGAGGAGACGCCGGAGGAATGGAGTTGGCTGATGCAATTGGTGATGGGGCGGACGAACTGGGCGGTCGGATTGGCCGGAGGAGATACAGGCGACGCTGGCTTATGAACTGGAGTCAGATCTGTGGCACAAATGGAGCAAGGGGCCGAAGGAGATGTAGTCGGCACAATAGAAACTGTAGGAAAAGGAGGTGCCGAATTAGAATCGGGATCAAGAAAGGCAGAAATATCTAACATTTGAAGGTGGAGAACCGATCGCTGAAGGAATGGATGGGGCAAATGGAAAACATGTCTCATCAAAACGAGCATGTCAAGTGACATAGATTCTGCCAATAGTGCAATCGAGGCACCGAAAACCTTTATACTGCAAGTTGTAGCCAATAAATACACACAGAATACTGCGAGGAGACAACTTGTGATTGAAAAATGAGCGAACGCATTGGAATACCCGACAACCAAAAGCATGAAAATTGGTGTATGTAGGAACCCGACCATTAATAACTTCATATGGTGATCGTCCGCCAAGAACAGGAGTGGGTAACCAATTTATGGTATAAGTTGCTGTCGAAAATGCGTAAGGCCAATGGGAGAAAGGGACATGAGAGTAATACAACATAGACAAACTCATCTCAGCAATGTGGCGGTGCTTACGCTTAGCATGACTGTTCTGCTCAGGAGTATATAGGCAAGAAATCTGATGATGAATGTCATTTGTCTAAAAGTGAGAGCGTAAGCGACCATTTACAAAGTCAGTCTCTCCATCACTCTGAAACACCTTAATGGTGGAAAAAGAATTGATTCTCCACAAAAGTCTCAAACTGGCGATAAACATCCCAAAAATCAAATTTGCGGCGCAGTGGGTAAAACCACGAGAGTCGGGAATGATCATCAAGGAAAATGGCATAGTATGATAAACCACCAGCTGATAAAATTGGAGAGGGCCCCCATAAATCACAATGAAACAGATCATGTACCCTAGCAGCACGTTTATCATTTGTATGAAAAGATAAACGTTTCTCGTTAGCCTTTTCACATGCATCATAAAGGCAATAAGCATCCAGAAGCATGCAAACCAAAAATAACGGAATGCGAAACATGGCCAAGTCTAGCATGCCAAGTTTCAAAAGGTGCACACAACTTATTTGACTCAACAGTAGATTACATTGCAGATGCACCATAGTCTAAAACATAAAGTTTATCTTCAATATGACCGTGACCCAAGGTTTCTCTAGTGATTTTATACCGAATAATAAATGTACAATCATGAAAGCAGACAACAATATTTAAATTCCAAGTTAATTTTCTAATCGAATACAAAGTTTTAGTAATATTAGGCACAATAAGCACATCATAGAAATGCAAAGGTTTAGAAATATGAGAATCACCAACATAAGTAATGGGGAGTTGAGAACCATTACCAACATAGTGGGCAGAACCATTATATGATGTCACAAGATCAACAACAATGGGAGACGATGCCATGTGTTTTATAGCACCAACATCAACATCACACGCGCGTAATTTCACATGCCTCTGAACCTAATTTTTCCACTGCCGATCGCCGAGGGATGCCGATTGCTGCTTTTGAATCGCCATCGAAGATAACTGATTGGAGAGATGTCGTGGCTAGGACGGAGATAGAGATCGCGACCTGACCGGTGACAATAAGAAAGGACCAAAGACTCTAAAATATGTTGTTGACGCCGAAGAATGAACCTTGGAGATGACTCCAAAATTCAGCTACAAGAATGGCAGAGTTGATGATCAATGCCGCCAGAGAGATGACAATGTCGTAGATCTGCGGGAAAATGGAGAGAGATGCTAAAAGAATAATTGTCGGAGGTCGGTGAAAGTTTTTCGGAACTTGACTGGAAGTTTTCCAGAACCCGGTGGGGGTTTTGTCGGCCGAAAAAGAGAGAGGGGGAAAGCGGCAGAGAAATTTTTTTTATTAGGGATTAGAGTTTAGGATAAGAACTTTCTCTGATACCATGAAAGAATGATTTTTCGTGAAAAATAATGTATTACTGGCATGAATAAATAGAGTACAAATGGGAGGTTAGTACCAGTATAACTTTAGTACAGTCAACAACAATATCTAGAATCAAATCAAATTAATCAGATAGTTGACTTATTCTAACAACACGAGACCTACAGTTGTGCTTATGTTTATCGTGTTTTGTGTTGCGTTTGTGTTCAGGTTGTAAAATGAAATTTGATCCAGAATACGCTCAGGCGCATGCTTCGTCCTCTCGTGCCATGTCGTGCTTGATTCTCAAGTTGATTCATGACTCGCTTGATAGTTTGGGTCGAGTCATTGAACCAAATTCAGTCATTTTTTATGAATTCTTCATTACAAATTTAAATGAAGTACATGAAAAATATAAATAAACTAATTCAGAAATTCAAAAAATATCCTATTATGCAGTAAAATATTATCATAATAGTTTTAAAATTATAAATTTGAAAAGTAATTTCATGAAATTATTATAGGTAAGATATGTGCATTATTGATAAATTTTATTAAATATATATATATATATATATATTAAATTAGCGGTTAGCAGGTTTAATGGATGGGGGCGGGAATAGGGAGATGTGAATTCATATCTACACCCGACTCACTGCCCATGGCGGGTATCATTTACAAATCCATACCCGCCCCACCCCTATCGAAACTAAATCCATACATGTCCTATTGGGGTGGATACAGGACATACCTTCACTAAAACCCGCCTCACTGACATCCTTGTCCTAGGCTTTTTCGACATATAATGAGATTCAGCTCATTGACTTTTCAGGGCTGAATTATGTATTTTGTTTATGATTAAGAATTCCATTTTTTATCAAATTAAATATCATATTCTTGATGTTTTGGGTTGAGTCATCCAACAAAAATTTGTCATTTTTATGAATTCTTAAATATAAATGAAGTACATGTAGTTAAATAGAAATAAAAAGGAAAGAATAGTTCAAAAGATATTGTATTTTATAGTAAAATATTGTGAACTAAAATTTTTATAGAATAAATAAAATTAGACATAATTGCAAGTTAGAAATTGGAAGTTTGAAATCACAACATAGAATTGGAAATGAGAAATTGATTGTGACTTTGTGTCATGAGTCTCCACCCTCGATCAGGAGAACCGTGAATAAGAAAAGCAAAAATGACAGACGTTGCAATCAACTAGTGGCTTATAGCACACTAGGATTTTAGATGGACGTGGAGCTTAAAACCCTAAGGGACTTAAGTAAGCATGCGACAAAAATAGAATTGAATAGAGACACGCCAATGTTACTTAGGACACAATACAATTGAAACAACTTGGTTGATCAAAATCTCGTTCTCGCTCATATTGCAAAAGAGGTAACCAGATATAGATGTGGATAAATTTAACACTCAATATATATGATGCAGGGAAGTAATACCAAGTGAAGGCTACAATGGTAAAAGGAGTTCAAAAGATAATAGGGCTTGCAAGCTCTATGCCTCCCAACCGGCTAGTTACTAGATCGAACAACTAGGAAAAGGACTAAGTATTTACAAGCATTAAAAGACTATCTATGACAAGGAACTTAGAACATGAGTCTTCTCAGAACACGTTGAGTGGGTCGGCCCACAATCTGAGGGAAGGATCTTGGACCAAAGTCGCCATGTAACAAACTCTACCACCTATTTTTCCACCGATCTAAGCACATAATAGGCTATAATCCTTATAACATATCTAGTAATTATGAGCATATTTTAGAGTGCTTATCTACACACATATTGGTGTAATTTTGTAATCTACGAGGATTTGAAGATTTCAGATAATTTACAAGAATTACAAGGTTTTAAGAACTTGAAGGCTCATCGTTGTAACGAAGAATTAGAGATTAGAAGTAGATGAACGGGAAAAATAGGGGGGACAACACACTGAGTGGCCACACACAGCGGCACTTGAGTAGAACCGTTGAGTTGTGTGTGGGAGCGTACAGTGGACTAGAGCATCTCGATTGGTTGATGACATTCAAATGCTTTTTCTATCTGCATTGGGATTCAACCCATTGACTTTTCTGGCTGAATTATGTATTTTGTTAATTTTTGGGTATGATGAGGAATTTCATTCTTGAGCTGAGTATATTTAAAATTATTTTTAGAAGAATAATTAGTTTCCTTTTGTTATTAGAATATTATATTTCCTAATCTTCTATTAGGATTATATTTATTTTCCAATCCTCATTAGGAGAATATTTTATTTTCGATTTATTTTTAGGAGAATTCTTATCAGAAGAGTTTTTATTTCCTTTTCTGTTTTGGGTAGAGTTCTTGTCTTTGTAGGAACATATTTCTTTTAGTTTTCTTATAATAATTAGATTTAGTTTAGAAGAGTATTTTATAAACCCTGGTTGGTCGAAGAACTAGCCGCCATCGTGCTCATTAGTTGAGATCTAAGGTTAGTCATTGCTTTGTTACTAGGCCCAGGTCATCTCTAGTAAGTTCTTCTAGATGGTGATTGCACTTCTTCACCTACGCTTGCACCCTGGTTTCTTAATCGCTCTCTTATATGCAACATGTTGTTGGTAGAATCAAACATAAGCTGAGAAATCGACTATCTGACTTAACGGGTCTCATTGAGCGTGTCAATTGATGCATATGGAGACACTGTCGATGTTGCACCGTTGATCCTTGATCATTTAAGTTAGCATCTGGAAAAACTCTCTAATGTTTAAGTTAGCAAGCATGTATGAATGTATGTAATCAATTGTGAATGATTATGAAGTTGGACATACCCGTGTAATTATAGAGGGGGGGGGGGATCTTGTGAGATCTTCGTAATCGTCTAGGATTAGCATTTCCTTCCTTGCGGAGAAAGTAGTATTTGAGTATTATTAGGATGATAATTTTATTTTCCATGTGGGAGTGTATGTCGAATATACTCACTACGTGAGCCTCTTCGGCCCATCGATAATATGGTGATCAATGATCGACTGGGCTTTAGTCCTAGGTATCATCAATAGCCCCAGATAGGTAAACGAGCCTTCGAAGATTTGTAGGTCCTCGATGAGGGTGTTTGGCTTTCTCAATCATGCAAACATTGAAGCCTTCGATCCTGGTTGGACATGCGCCTGTGGAAGTTTTTGAGTCGAGTTCCAAGTGCAGAGTCTTTTAAAATGAGAGAAAAAAATATTCCTCCCCCCCAATGGTTGCACGTCAGAGAAAAAAATGTTCCTCCCCTCATGGTTACACGTCTCGTCGAGTTTCAAGGTGGGCTTTAATCATTACATTTTTAAAAACCGTGACGTTACTCCATAAATTCCTCTTTCTTTCCGTTTTCAATTCATTTCAATAGGTATTTGAAGAGCTTCTTCAACTCTCTCCTGCAAGGCATTTCATCTCTAACATTCACTTCAACTTTCATTCCCCCAAAAACTAGTAAGTCCCTTCTTCTTTTTCTCTTAAATTTTATCCTTATTTATTAGTGAATCATGTCTATGTCACAATCATCAAGGAAGGGAAGTGATTCTTCAAGAACTCCCTGGCTAATTGTAGAGATGTTAATGAACATGTTGATTTATATAAATATTTGGAGGAAGAAGAAGCTTCTGCCAAGGAGGTTTCTCCGTTACAGGGGAGGGATGGGGGATTTCACATTACTAGCTGCGAGATTTTTGTATCTTCAAAACCCTAACTTAGAACCAGTCATGAGGTTTTGATGGGAGAGGCCCCCGAGAATCTCCCGGAGGAATTCTCAGGGGGTTCAAAAAAATTTAGCCTAGAAGCATGATCTTGGTGGAGAGGGCCCTTTGAAGAAAGCCTTCAAAATGAAGCATGTCTTCCGTAAGTCTCTATGTCTTCGTGATTAGTTTATCCATTGGGATTCGAAAGGGGATCCATGTCTGGTGTGGTCACCGGAGGCCAAGGATGAGGCTAGGAATAAATTAGACAGGGAGACCGGAAAAGGCCCCATGATCCATATCGAAGGTCTTCGAAGATGGACGCTTTTGTCCACACCATACAAAATCCGGTGCCGCTCAATCCTTTTGGATTCTGTCAAAGGTCTTTTATTCATTTCATGCCTTTTGTATAATAACTTTTGTATCTGGTGCTAACCCTTGTCTTCCTCATTAATTTCCAGTGGTTTCTCAAACGATTGAGGTAACCCCAAAAGATCTAGAAGCGCTACACAATCTCCCCCAAGGGCAAGTCCCGAAAGCTTTGTCTGCAAAGCCCCTAGTCCAGCCTGTCAAGAAGAAACTGGAGGAATCTATTAGCTGTACATTAGTTGTACATATTGGCTGTATATTCGGTTTCCTAGTTTACGGTTATTGTATATTGATAGGACTCTATTTGTACACTATTTGAGAGGGATGAGAGGTGAGGAACGAGGCAAGGGAATTAGGCAATCTAATATGGTATCAAGAGCCTTTCCTGCGTAAACTCTTAAACCCTAAATTTTTTTTCCTGCTTTTCCCATCGCTACGGCAAGGGAAAAGTACCACATAACCCCTCTCTTCTTTTCCGTTTGCTACGGCAACCCTCCCCATGGCTATCACCAATACCACCGACACCGCGGACTCCGGCTCCACCTCGCCGCCGCCGAAACCCTCCCTTCATCCCATTTTCACGGTCACCAACATCCAGAACAAGGTTCGTGTCTTGGATGGCACCAAGGTCACGTACGCGGCTTGGGTCCGCCTCTTCAAGCTCCACGCCAAAGGATACAAAGTTCTTGCTCACATTGATGGCACACCGCCTCCTTCCCCGGGCGATGACTCCTATGCCGCTTGGTGTGAAATCGACGCCCACGTCCTTCAATGGATCTACGGAACACTGACGGACGATCTTCTCTCTCGTGTACTTGAGGACGACTCCACCGCTCATGCCGCTTGGACTCGCGTCCAGAACATCTTCCTCAACAATATGGGCGCCCGTGCAGCGGCCCTAGAACACGAATTTAACAACCTCAAACTGGTCTCTATGCCATCCCTTGAGGCCTATTTCCAGCGCCTTCGCGAGCTAGCCGGACAACTGAAGGATGTCGATGCCGCGGTGAATGATCAACGACTGGTGCTTCAGTTGGTTCGCGGCCTACCACCAGAATTCGACACGGTTGCCTCTTATGTTCACCAGACCATGCCCTCGTTTGAAACTGCCCGGAGCATGCTGAGTTGGAGCAGCACCGCCGAGCCGGACGTGAGGAACCCGCGGCCGCCATGGTTGTGCCATCATAGCGGGCACCGGTTCTGCCTGAGACCCAACCGCACGTTGCTGGATCTGGACAGCGTCACGTCCGCTTCCGTGGAGGCGGCTATCGCGGCGGCAACCGACACCCTGGTCGCCGAAATCAGCCCACGGCCTCCTGGGGTCCCCCGCCGCCTTGGGTGTCCCAGTGGAGTCCTCCCCCGGCGCCTTACCCCACTGCCCCAGGCTGGTCGTCCGCCTGGCAGCCCTGGCCTCCGGCGTTTTCACGACAGCAGCCGCTACCGCCCACCGCTCGGCCGGCGTCACCTCGTCCCAGGTTTGGCCAGGCCAACCTCGCTCAATTTGAGCCTCCTCAGCCGACTTCCTTCGGCCAGGCTTTCCAGGCGGGTTCTTTTCCACCGGGTGGTGATCCACAATGGTACATGGATTCGAGCGCCACATCCCACCTAACCGCCAATTCAGGTACTATTCATTTTCCCTCAAATACAAGCAATATTCGTTCTATAGTGGTTAGTAATGGCAATAGTATTCCGGTTCATGGTTCTGGCTCATCCACCCTCAGCACCCCTTCCCGAACACTTCACCTTACCAATATTTTACATACCCCGAAAATTGTCAAAAACCTAATCTCTGTCCGCCAATTTACCAAAGACAATTTTGTTTCTGTAGAATTTGACCCATATGGTTTCTCCGTGAAGGATTTTCAGAATGGGGGGATCCTTTTGCGGAGCAATAGTGCCAGCGACTTATACCCATTATCTCCACTCCCGTCATCGGGTCACGGTTCTCCGAGTTCGGCTCAGTCATTCGCTGCCCTTGCTCCAAGTATCTAGCACTCCCGCCTTGGCCACCCTGGTGATCCTATCATTCGTCATTTGAATTCTGTTTCTCGCATTTGTGTTAATAAAGAGCCCAGCTCTAATGTGTGCAATTCGTGTCAAATCAGTAAACATAAACGATTACCGTTTTCCGATTCTACCTCTAGCACTGTTGCTCCCTTTGATATTATTCATAGTGACTTATGGACATCGCCTCTCTTGAGTACAAGCTATTATAAATATTATTTGGTTTTCATTGACAATTTTACTCAGTTTGTGTGGGTTTATCCTCTCAAATTTAAGTCCGAGGTGTTCTCCAAGTTTGTACAATTTCATGCCTTTGTTCGCACTCAATTTCAGCGGTCCATAAAATCTTTTCAATGTGATCTTGGTCGGGAATTTGACAACTCCTCCTTTCATGACTTTTCCGCGAAACATGGTCTTGTTTTTAGATTTTCTTGCCCACAAACCTCATCCCAAAACGGTAAAGCGGAACGGATGATCCGGCGCTTAAATGAAATCATGTTATCTCTCCTCTACCATGCTTCCCTTCCTCCCACATTTTGGGTAGAAGCATTACACACCGCCGCTCACCTTCACAACATTCTGCCAACCAAAATCCTCGCATTTAGATCTCCTTCCTCAGTCCTCTACCTCAAAGAACCAACTTATGACCATCTGCGAGTTTTCGGGTGTGCCTGCTACTCCAATCTCTCCGCCAAAATTCCTCATAAACTTGCCCCTTGGTCTGCTCGGTGTGTTTTCCTTGGCTATCCATCCAATTTTAGGGGGTATCGTTGTCTAGATGTCTCTACAGGCAAGGTCATTCTGTCTCGCCATGTTACATTCGATGAGTCTGTCTTTCCATTCTCTGAATCCATCCCTGTAACCCCGTCTGCTTACCAATTCCTTGATCCGGCCTTTGATCCTATTTCCCCCGTATTCCTTAACTCTATTTTCTCTCCCGACCGCAACCCCACTCCCACCCGAGCCGCCACGGCCCAGCCACCACCATCGCCGGTCCCCACTGTGCCCGGTCAGGATCTCGGTCAGCCCCCACCTTCACCACCCGGCACGACTTCCCCTGCCCACACTCCCATTCGGCCTCCCTCACCGAGCCTTCCATGCCCACCGCCTGCCCCACGTCCCTCCCACAACATGACCACCCGCGCCATGAACGGCATCTTCAAGCCCCGAGCCCTGATCTCCACAACTACCGCCTCCCTCTCGCCACTTCCCAAATCCCCCCATCTTGCCTTACAGGACCCGAACTGGAATGCTGCCATGCAGGACGAATATCGCGCCTTGATGGATAATGATACGTGGGATTTGGTTCCTCGCCCCATCGATGCCCCTGTCATTCGGTGCATGTGGCTATACCGTCACAAGTTCCACTCTGATGGCTCGCTACTGCGGTACAAGGCCAGGCTCGTGGTCAACGGGAAAACTCAACAGGTTGGTGTTGACTGTGACGAAACGTTTAGCCCTGTGGTTAAACCTACCACTATCCGCACGGTTCTAAGCTTGGCTGTTTCTCGGTCTTGGCCTATTCATCAGCTCGATGTGAAGAATGTCTTCCTTCATGGTGACCTGCAGGAGACGGTTTATATGCACCAGCCCCCTGGCTTTGTCGACCGGTCGGCGCCTCAGCATGTTTGTCGGCTTCGGAAATCGCTCTATGGTCTCAAGCAGGCACCCCGGGCCTGGTTCCAGAGATTTGCTACATTTGTGTTATCCAGAGGGTTCAAGAGCAGTGTGTCTGATAATTCTCTATTCATTTTGTCTCGTGGTGGCCACATGGCGTATCTGCTTTTGTATGTTGATGATATTGTCCTCACCGCCTCCAGCACCACCCTTCTGCTTGACATCATTTCTGAGCTGTCTCATGAGTTCTCTATGTCCGACCTTGGTGCTCTACATCATTTTTTAGGCATTTCGGTTGACCGCACCTCCACGGGTTTGGTCTTATCTCAGCGCCAGTATGCTCAGGAGATTCTCGGTCGGGCTTCTATGTCCTCTTGCAATTCGTCGGCCACGCCGATTGACACTGGTGCCAAGCTTAGCTCCAATGCTGGAGAACTTCTCGCCGATCCCAGTCTGTACCGGTCTCTTGCTGGTGCCCTCCAATATCTGACCATTACGCGCCCTGACATCTCCTATGTTGTTCAGCAGGTTTGTTTGTTTATGCACGCACCTCAGGAGCCTCACATGCAGCTGATCAAGCGCATTCTGCGATATATCAAGGGCACTCTTGATCATGGGCTTCACTTGACCAAGTCTCGGTCCGACTCTCTCACTGCTTATACTGATGCGGATTGGGCTGGCTGTCCGGATTCTCGTCGCTCCACTTCCGGCTACTGTGTTTTTCTTGGTGACAACCTGGTTTCTTGGTCTTCCAAGCGCCAGGCGACTATTTCCCGGTCCAGTGCGGAGGCGGAATACAGAGGTGTGGCCAATGCTGTTGCTGAAACTAGTTGGCTCCGCAATCTCCTTCTTGAGTTACAAGTTCCTCTTCGGCGTGCCACACTGGTGTACTGTGATAACATTTCTGCTGTTTATCTTTCCAGCAATTCGGTCCAACATCAGCGCACCAAGCATGTTGAGCTTGACATCCATTTTGTCCGCGAGAAAGTTCAGATTGGCTCGGTGCGAGTGCTTCATGTTCCTGCTGCCTATCAATATGCGGACATCTTTACCAAGGGCCTTCCGCGTCACTTGTTTCTTCGCTTTCGATCCAGCCTGAGCGTCCGTCCTCCTCCCGCTCCGACTGAGGGGGTGTATTAGCTGTACATTAGTTGTACATATTGGCTGTATATTCGGTTTCCTAGTTTACGGTTATTGTATATTGATAGGACTCTATTTGTACACTATTTGAGAGGGATGAGAGGTGAGGAACGAGGCAAGGGAATTAGGCAATCTAATAGAATCGACTCAACCTGGTCCTCAATTGAAGATCGAGGATCGTGCTCCCAATGAGTTGGGCGGAGACGTCCCTCGAGTTGTCGCAACACACACATGCTCTTCGAACTCGATGGAGAAGGATCTTGCTGTATCAGTTTTATGATGAAAAGAACTTGATCAAGAATTCTATTTTCTCATCTTCAATTTCTTTGTTTTCTTACCTCAAATATGAAGTTTTGGCTTCCAAATTATGTAACAATTACTTTTCAATCATATTTTTCTAATTGAGTTTGTGACACCTATATTATAGTAATGTTGATTGAAGTGGGCTATGCAATCTCAACATATTAGTGATAGTTTTAATTTTATTTTTCAAAGAAATTGAAGATTTATTTAGCACTTAAAAAGGAAACGAGGGGAATAGGTGCACTTGAGTCAAGTTTCTGCTTCCAAACGCCCAACTGCACTTGCTATGGAAATCAACGGCCCACATTTTGTTAAATCCCGCGAGGTATTTTAACAAAATCCAACTACAATTCAAAACTCACATTATTCAGCTCGCGCGCGGGATAACTGAAGAAACCGTAATGTTAAGCCGAGTGATATTCAGCTCGCCGGTTTTTCCCACTCCCAAAACTTAACTGAACTGCTCCCATTATTCCTCCATTGATTCACCGAATACTTTCAAGAATTCTATTCCAATTGAAGGGGGAAAATGGTCCAAAGATACTACGGTTTCCACTCATTTGCCGACCCGGAATACCCCGTTTCAGTCAGCGGCGCATTCAGGGACAACATTCGCGTGTTCCTCCAGCAGTGTGGGGAGCGCGTAGACTGTGACGTGGAGGGATTGTCAATCTGGTGCACGTTCTTGGTCCATGAAACTGGGGGACTCGTGATTCCCCTGTACACCATTGAAGAAGTCGTGAAGCTTTCTCTCGAGCCCTTCTGTGATCACTGTAGATGCGCTGGTAAGTGTTGAATTTGGGTACCCTTTTGTTTGAATTGGCGAATTGCAACTGGGTTTTGTGGGAATTGAAGAATTGAATGGTTTTTGTGTGGAATGTGTGTTTAGGGTGGAGTCATCATTTTTTGTCAAGAAGGAAGTACCATTTTATTATACCTGATGATGAGGGGTGGAAGAAGCCTCTGACAACTGATGTTCTTGATGCTGAAACCCACTTGCTTCACGGCGTGATCCACTGCAATGGGTGTGGTCATCTTCTTTGTGTCAATGGGATCGAAGGCGGGTCCAAGCGGCTGTATGGAGGTGAGATTATGGACCTCTGGGATCGTATCTGCAGCTGCCTTCGAGCTAGGTAATCAGAATCTCTTTAAATGATGAATTTTTTTTTTTGTTCTTGGTGGTTTTGATGTTCTTTTAGCCTTTTCACCACGAATGAGTTCTTGGAAATTGTAATTTTTTGTCTTTGATTCATAAGTTGTTACAGTTGAATTCTGGTTCTGCTTTATTGGCGTTTTCGTTAGCAGTCGTTTTTAGGGAACTGGTTGAAACTATGTGAAATGAATGATGATAGCTGTTCAGAAAGGCCTCTACATTATAGGAAACATTGCTGTGCCCTTAATCTTGACTCCCCTTTAACGTTGGTTTACATATAGGAATTTTTTTGTGCAGTATTCTTCAGTTTATAAACTTGGCTAGTTCATAATGTCTGCAGATAAGAAGGGGGCATAACAGCATATCTCTTTTGTATTTTACAGTAAAATCACGGTATGCGATGTTTCCAAAAAGCACAAAATGGATCTGAGGCTACTTCATGGAATTGCTTATGGACAACCTTGGTTTGGAAGGTGGGGATATCGGTTTCTCTGTGGCAGTTTTGGGGTGAAAGATCATCACTATGACAGAGCACTTGACACCCTTAACTCCCTGGAACTTGATCAGGTCATTCAGGATTTCAGCTATAGTGAGAGATACAGTGAAGTCAAGCATCTAATCTGCTTCTATAGAGAAGCAGCCGAGACCAGTCTGAACACCTTGCGAGATCTCTTGAGGTTTATGCTTACTTTCAAGTTCAGATCTGAGGGTAGAAGAAATTTAGTGAACTCAAATTTCAGGGTTCGATCTGGTTCATCGAAATCAGTCTCCAGAGGCCTTCTCCCAATCAAGTCTCCAGAGAAATCTGTGAAGTGCCGCAAATTTTCTAATATGGCTCCCAACTGGGACAGCCGATGGCCTGTTAAAAGACTGGAATTTACAGCCAATGTGATAGTTGAAGCCTTGAGAATGAACCAAGCGGAAAAGAAATTTGGAGGGTCTTTCATGAGTAGGCAGGAAGTACGCGATGCAGCACGCCAACAAATTGGTGATACTGGTTTGATTGATTATGTGCTGAAATCACTGAACAATGTTATAGTTGGGGATTGCATTGTCAGGCGCATGGTTAATAAATATACACGAAAACTAGAGTATATGATTGTGGAAGTTGACAAAGATGGTGCCAAAGGTGTTTCGGAAAATATCCCTCAAGTGAATGTGTCCTATCCTACAGGTCATGGAGATGACATTTATGCAGATGTTTCTTACGTGTACAATAATATCATTTTGTCGTATCCTGAATCAGATACAGTGAAAGGGGCAGCGAGGACAGTTCTTAACAGCAAGTACTTTGCGAAGGAGTGGCCTTTCAGGGATGAGCAGGATCACACATTAAGGTACATTTGCCGGCTGCTTCCTAGTTTAGCAGAAACAGATTCTGAGCTTACAGGGGACTTCCCAATAGGAGAATGCATTGTCGTCGCACTGCATTCCACGATAGGGGATTTGAAGGTAGCGATTCAGAATGCTATGAGGGACACATACTGCATTATGGAACGCTTTGTGGTCACAGACATTGAAGGAACTGTCGGAATAGGAGATGAAGAGTTGCTCTTTGATGTTTTTGAGTCTGGTTTAGAACTTTGGGTGAGAGGTTTTGGGTTAGACTTGGCTACAGAATTGAGATACGAAGGTGGAGAAGGCAATTGGAAGGTCAGATGTAAATGTGGTGCTCAAGATGACGATGGTGAGAGGATGATCGCATGCGATAAGTGTGAAGTATGGCAGCACACGTACTGCTGTGGCATAAGAGAATCTGAACCCGAGCCTTCGGTTTTCATGTGCGACAACTGCTACTTGAAGCTTGGAGTATCAATGGTAGTGCAACCGATCCAGGACATGGAAATGGACATGGAAATGGAGTCTTGTATTTCTCTATTGATGCCTAATATAGAGTCAGAAATCTTCTATCCAGATTCTTGTTTGCTGAGTTTGGAAGGTACTCCTGCCTTTTGAAGCTGTTCTACTGTCTAGTATTCTCTTGACACATAGTAGTATTCTTTCTGGTAAATAGATTAGGCATTTGGGATTTGAGGCAACAGTAAGTTTGTCATTTTGACAAACAGTTCTTTTTGTTAGTTTTTCTTGATATATACTGATTTCTGAACCAGTTGGTTCAGGTGTAACAAATAGGTCATTTGTTTCAGTCCATCTCTGTCAATTGACTAGCACAATCTTGATCTCTAATACATTCATTTTACATATTAGTCCAACACACATTTCTTGGCTATTATATGTTGCAACAATTCTTGCTCTTTGCCTTGCAGAACACTTCTCAAACTAAAAAAACTAGGCTAAGAAGAATAATTAACAGGTCGAGGTTAATTGACAGACCCAAACGAAACCCCAATCAAGAATGAAAGAAACAGAAAACACAGATTAATGAGATGATCATGACCACCAAGAATTGTTCAGAGGCTTCTCTAACAAAGCTGAAAGATACATCTCCCGGAGCTCGGGCCCGCGATCGAGCTTCCTCCCCACCACCCACTTGAGCTTAGTGAACCCAATGCTCTCAATCAAAGGCGTATAAACCTGCTCCAGCTGATCACCGACACAGAAGAAATGGTCGAGCCAGAAAACCCCGCCAGGCCTAAGCACCCTGTAGATGTCAAACAGCAAAAAATGCAGCAATGTGGTAGGAATCCAATTGCTCATCACATGCATAGAATGAACAATATCCAATGTGTTATCAAAGAAAGGCAATCTCTGAGAAATGGTCATGTACAGAGGAACCACCCCCCTGGAAGCTATGAAATTGTTGAAAGGTCCATTCAAATTCATGGAGGTTGTGACAATGGTGATGTTCCTCTCCCTCATCCTCACAGCGAATGTCGCTACACCGCCTCCGATATCCAGCCCGATGCGGATGCTTCCCGGTTTCCTCTCAGCAAGAACTTCATCAATGGAGAAATCCAGGCTCCCGTTGAAGCTGGGACCCACCCACCGGTCTTTCTCCCTGCCCTGGAGATCGAAGCAGTCTTTACAGTCATCAAAATGCTTCTGGTTCCGGGCCCGGTTCACCAGACACGTGTAGTTCTTGCAGTAATACGCTGTCCAAACTACAGATGAATCCGGAGGGGTCTTCCAGAAGCATTCAGGAACAGCGTACGGCTCCTCGTACTCCGGCGCCGCAGCCGGCCGGCACCGCCGCCTGGGGAGCGGCTCGCACCCCTTCAGGAGAAGCCGCTGGGCCGGAAGCTCGTCGTCCGGGCACGAACCGTTGACCTGGTGAAAGATCGAAAGTCATTCATCATTCATCTGTAGAAGCGATAAACGCCAACGTTTCTAAGCCTTATTTACCTTGTAGGTCATGTAAGAACGGAGCTCGTCCGGGAACATGGTGCATGGGCGGCCAACCGGCGGTAAAATGTGGTCGGAACCGAAGTTTGGGTTGAATCCGAGAGGGAGCCTGTGGGGCGAGGTGAAAGCGAGGAACTCCGGCGTTGACTCGTCGGAGACTTCTGGAGCTGCGCTCTCCTGGGGCAATGTGACGACCTTGGTTTCAATAGTACTTGCGGGAGAAGTATACAAGGTAGTGCAGATGAAATATGTGAGAACATTGGTTGATACGAGGAGGGAAAGATAGAAGATTTTGGAGAATATTGGCCTGGATTTATGAGGTGCATCCATGGCTGATGATCTTGAGCTACAGCTACAGCCTACACACAGTCACATACTAATAGTGGATCACTATATCTCGCCCTGTATTTTACTATCCTCGCCCTAATACGTATACAGTATATATTTTTAATTTAATTTCAATAACTAAATTAAACTAAATTCAAATTTAAAAAATTCAACAAAAAAAAAATCCAAAATCTGAAACTAAAAAAATTCCGGCACCGCTGCCGGAGCGCCGCCGCCGGACCACCGTCCGCCGCCGCCGGACCACCGTCCGCCGCCGCCGGACCACCGTCCGCCGCCGCCGGACCACCGTCCGCCGCCGCCGGACCACCGTCCGCCGCCGCCGGACCACCGTCCGCCGCCGCCGGACCACCGTCCGCCGCCGCCGGACCACCGTCCGCCGCCGCCGGACCACCGTCCGCCGCCGCCGGACCACCGTCCGCCGCCGCCGGACCACCGTCCGCCGCCGCCGGCTCCGGTTCGCCACGGCCTGGGCGCGAGGCGCCACCGGTCGGCTCGCCATGACCTGGGCGCGAGCCACCGCCGGTCCGCTCGCCGGGGTCCGGGCGCGAGCCACCGCCGGTCCGCTCGCCGGGGTCCGGGCGCGAGCCACGGCTCGCCGTGCGGTGGGCGCGAGCCACCGTCGGTCCGCTCGCCGGGGTCCGGGCGCGAGCCACGGCTCGCCGTGGCCTGGGCGCGAGCCGTGCCTTTTTTTTTTTTTTTTTTTTTTTTTTTTTTTTTAGCACGAATTCTACTCATTTTGAGGGCACTCGAAATTTTTTGCTATCCAAAACGAGCAAAAATTACTCCGGAAAGGGTGTTAGAAATTCCATGTCTTCGGAGGTAATTTTACTAATTAGTTACGTAGTTGTTAAATTGAATAATTTTTGCCGTAGAAATTTATGCTCGTCTTTGTGTTTTAATTTATTAACTGTTACGTAGAAACTATTGTACATTTATCTCCTATGAATTTATCTCCTATTAATATTTGTTACGTAATGCTGTTTCTAATTTATGTCCTATTAATTATTGTAACGTTAAGTTACGTATTTTTACGTTATTTTGATATTTTAATTTGTTGTACTGTAAGAATGTAATATTAATTCTAGCCACAATGTTATTTCATTTTTTTTCCATTACGTGTATGTTTTAGCTGTTAGGGAGAAAGAAATTTATGCTCATCTTAATTTTTTAATTTATGCTCATCTGAGTATTTTAATTTATTAATTGTAACGTAAAAATTATTGTAACGTTAATTTTAATTATTGTAACGTTAATTTTAATTATTGTAACGTTAATGTTGATGCTGCAACGGATTGCTCTGCAGGTGGGATTTGAACTTGTCACGAAGTCCTACAAACAGAATAGGAATGGTCCGCTGAGGTTATATTGCATTTGCAATCGGGGCCGAAAGGATAAGGATGTAGAGTCCGACGGAGTAGCAGCTCGACCAGAAGTTGTGACTGCCCATTCGCGATTGTCTTGAAACAGAGCATCACGGGGGATGGTTGGAATGTAGTGCCGTGCAAGGATCCTAGGCGAGGGATGCACAACCACTCTTTCTCAGTGTACCCCGAGGGTCATAGACAGAGCAGCAAGCTCCATGCGGACGCGAAGCAAATGATTCAGACTTGACATTTTTTTAAGTTACAAATTGGAAATTACATTACTAAATAATCTTATTTTTTTACCACATCACACTATTATTAACATTCAAGGAAACAATTGTTAAAACATATCATAATAATTTTACTACACAATTGTTTACATCGGATTAATAAATTTTATTTAAATAGAACTATATTCTATTATGTCACATATACTTTCCAAATTACGGAAATAGTAATCATTTCCAAATTTGAACTAAATAATTTCTAAAAAACACAATTTCTTCGTTTTAATTCCAAAATTCATTAAATTCCTAATATTAGATTTCTCCGAATTATTCTACATCTTAATCTCCTATGATCTTATGAAATAAATTAATTTAAGAGTGAAGCCTCCTATTTTCTTATATTTACAACTAAACCCCTCATTCGCACGAAAACAAAAAAAATTCGCACGAAAACTAAAAAAAATCCTCCAAAACTTACGTTTTCCGGCGATTTTCCGGCGGATTTCCGGCGGCGGCGGGCGGCGGGCGGCGGGCGGCGGGCAGCGGGCGGCGGGCGGCGGGCAGCGGGCGGCGGGCGGCGGGCAGCGGGCGGCGGGCGGCGGGCAGCGGGCGGCGGGCGGCGGGCAGCGGGCGGCGGGCGGCGGGCAGCGGCACCTGGCCGGATGGAATGGAGAGAGGGAAGGGGGAGAGGATTTTAGGGTTTTTCATTTTTATTTTTTTAAAAATATTAATACGTGTATTTATACGTATTAGGGCGAGAATAGTAAAATACAGGGCGAGATATAGTAATGAAGTCAAATGTTTCGCAAAGTCAAACCTCATCAGTGAAGTTACTATGCTCGGAAGTCTTTCAGAATATATAATAATACACCTCCGCCCCATCCTATTCTGTATACGGTATATAATAAACATGTTTGATTGTACATATGAATATCTACGGACAATAATAATACACTAAAATTTAATATTTAAAAATCATAGATTACATCAAATCTAACTGTATAATAAAATTATTGTTCATATATCTATTTAAATATGTGAACAAAATTTAATATTTTTTACCAAAAAAATTATGTACGTGGGACGAGAGGGAGTACCATATATGGCATTGAGCAGTTTCTGTGATTTGAAAAACTGAGTGTGCATGTGATTTCTTTTTTTAATTTACCTGAAACTGCGTGATGCCCCAGCAAAGTTGATTTTTTTTATTACTATATACATGTTGGATGGCAACTGTGTATATGTTAAGATCTAAGGTCACGTGCAACGGTAAAAATTGTTAGCGGTCTCTTACTAATTAAATATAAAATAGGTCTTCTGATAGGCGGCCTGTTCATAAGCTTATGGACAGGTCATTTGTTTCTTACCTTATATACTACATTTTTAAATTAATACAAAATTTAAAATTTTTGAAAATAATTTTTTATATCATATATTTTTATATTTTCACCTTCAAATACATATTATTACTTATTTTAACTTATAAAATGCAATATTTAAATTTTATAAAAAATTACAACATTTAATTCAAATGTCCCTTCGTCCATAAGCTTATGGAAAGGCCGTCTTTCCCTTAAATATATTATTTTTTTCTCTCTCTTTCACCTCAATTTAATAGATCACTTAAGAGAAAATTTTTTCTTCTCTACAATGGTAAGAAACCACTATATACTATTCATGGAATCCACTTGATTTTCTCTATAATTTGACCATTAAATATTATTTTTAATAAATTTATCCACAAAAAATAAGTTGAATGCAAAGTTTAATATAATGTTTTAATATTTAAAATATAAATTCGTTTTTTTAAAATATGTTAAATAATTTGTTTTTCTCGTTCTTGTCAATACCATGCTTCAGTGTAAAAAAATAAAATTATTTTCAAATTTTTTAAAGAAACTATTAAAATGAAATTAAATAAATAAATACTATGAGAATTCATTTTTTATAAAATAATATAAAAAACATAAAAATTGCGAAAACCAATTATAACAACTATAAAAATTACAGAAAATATTAAATAAAATATTGATCTACTCCAACCAATTATTACAATTTAAAATTTTAAATATTGATCTAATGTGACCAATTATTAAAAATAGAAAAAATAAATATTGATCTAGTCTGACCAAAAAAACATGGATGACGAAACCATATCGACATCTTAATTTTGACCACCCGATGTTCCGTAAGGTCGTTTTTCAATTGGTCATGTTTAGCTCTGTTGCGCACTTCCCTCCAATTTTGCCTAAAAGTCGGTAGATCAGCATGCTGCTCGGCGTTATGATGCCAAGGAGAGTCGTCGATTTGGTCATAATCACCTGGTTGAACTTGCAACCCATATGTATCTCTTTCATCTTCGACTATCATGTTGTGTAGTATGATACAAGCTATCATAAAATTGCCCAACGTTTCGACATTCCAGTATCGGGCTGGGTTGCGAATCACGGAAAACCTAGCTTGTAAAATGCCGAAAGCACGTTCGACGTCTTTCCGGTAACTTTCTTGACGCTTTGTCAAGAGTTGTTTCTTGGGGTCATTTGGAGCCGTATATGCTGGCATGAAGGTCGCCCACTTAGGATAGATTCCATCTGTAAGATAGATTCCTTTATCGTAGCCGCAACCATTGACTTCGTAAGGAAAACATGGAGCTCTCCCTTCACATACGTCATCAAACAAAGGTGACTTGTCTAGGACGTTGATATCATTGTTTGATCCAGCCATACCAAAAAATGCATGCCAAATCCATGTATCGTAAGAGGTGACTGCTTCCAAAATAATTGAGATGCGTCCACTCCTACCCTGAAATTGACCCTTCCAACCCACAGGACAATTTTCCATTCCCAATGCATACAAACAATACTACCAAGCATACCTGGAAATCCACGTCCATGAGCTACATGCATCAGGCGAGCAATATCCTCCTGATTTGTTGGTCTGAGGTATGTTGGACGGTATACGGCAATAATTGCATTCACAAAAGGAGACACCGTTTCTCTAACCGTCGTTTTGCCCATCTGTAAGCATTCATCCAGTTGGTCGTATCCACAACCATATGCCAAATGGCGCATTGCCACCGTGCACTTGTGAAGTGGCGAAAATCCTTGATTACCAGTTGCATCAGGCCTTTGTCTGAAATAGGGGTCGTGGTTGGTGACCTCTTCCAGTATACGTTCGAATACATTTCACCGCATACAAAACCTTTGATGAAAGTGTTGATCGTCGTACATTCTTTCAGGAGGTTGAGCAAAATATTGCCTCTGGAGTACATCCTGTGCTCGAACACGATCTCTTTTGATATGATTTCTGGTTTTCTTTGGTAAGGTTGGAGAAGTTTGAGCACTCTCGTCCTCAATGGCTGCGTACCATTGTTTAGCCATTTCTGGCAAATTCAAGAAAAAGTTAATTGTCTCAGGATCGGTATCGGGTAGGAAACCGGGAATATTATAGGTTGATGGGTTTGATGATTCTCCAAAGTGAAGCTCATCATCGTCGTTAGGGGAATTAGAGGAAGACATGGTTATGTTGAAGAAAGAAATTGCGTTAATTGGAATTTGGGGTTGGAATGAAAGGTAAACAAATGACCCATTTATATAGAGAACCATCAAATGTGCCAATCCCTTTGAAATGATGAATTTAACACATGCGAATGGAAGGGATGTGTCCATGCCAACTCCATTATTTTTATCTTGTGGAATATTTGAAAAGATGAATTGAACCCATGTGAATGGATGGGATGTGTCTATGCCAACTCCATTATTTTTGTCTAGTGGAATATTTGAAATGGTGAATTGAACCCATGTGAATGGATGAGACATGTCCATGCCAACTCCATTATTTTTGTCGGTTTTTCATCTTTGAAATGATGAATTGAACCCATGTGAATGGATGAGATGTGTCCATGCCAACTCCATTATTTTTGTCGGTTTTTCATCTTTGAAATGATGAATTGAATCCATGTGAATGGATGTGGCGTGTTCATGCCAACTCCATTATTTTTGAAATGATGAAAACCAATTAAAATGAAATGATGAAAACCCATTAAAATGAAAAACCAATGACAAATGTATGGTCTAGTGTAATCAATTATTATCAACAATCTATTACAATCAATTTCCACCGTAGACTACCCCATTAATTTATCTCACAGTGCTTCCTCTGCTGCGGACAACTCTCCCTTTTGAATCAAAGTATCAAGGAGTTTAGTGTTAGCTATCATCTGATCCCGCTCTGATTTTTTTTCAACGAACTCCCGCTGTGATATATTGTACTCCATTTTAGCTCTTTCATTCTCCGCTAACATTTCAGCTTTTTTGTAGCTGCTTCAATTGTGGCCGCACACTGCATTCTAGCAGATTCTTTTGATTGTTCATCATCTGTTGTTATTCCCCTGGCCTTTCCTTTTCCCCTTGCCTTGCATTTAGCGGCTTTCACACCAATAGGTCTGGATGGATATTGCATAGCTTGAGCATCATCGCCACTACGGGGTGTTGATGGCACCCGTGGTGAATATTCTTCTCCATCAGTTTCCTTTGGGCCATATTGTGCTATAAATTTAGGGTTCTTTCTGCAATCGTCATAACAATGGAAGAATAAAAATGGTTGCCCATCATTTTCATCTGTAAACAAGTTCATAGTCCATGACTTTATATCTCCTTGGTTAAAGTCACACCCGCCCCGACGGAAGTGACACGCGGCTTTACTTGCACATCCCACATATTTACCAATATTGTGAGCCATTTTTTACCACCGACACTTGCACGACTTCATTGACCGGTTGGAATTTGCATAATGATTCACATCATGCATAATTTTAGACCAAAACACACCAGCATTTTGACCTGTACCCACCACACAGTCGGTGGAATGCTCAGACCATGCACCACATAGAGCTTTATCATCCTCTACACTCCATTTGTCCCGGCTACCTTTCTTCTTTGTAACCTTACTCCCAGACACTATTGCAACTTCATCATTTTCTTCACCTACATCATTTTCTAAACGAATAAATCATTTCCAAACCAAAACAAATGTCAAACATATACTAATTTTTAAATTATGTTTATGAAATTTTAAAATACATGAACATATTAAATGATATACTTGATTCTTCAAATAATATACTAGATTGCATACACTAGATTGCATGTTAAAATGCATATGCTAAATGCATATACTAGCTACATATATTTTGCATGTTCAAATATACTTATTTTAAAATATAACAAAGGGAAATGAAGGCAATGTAAATTAATTATAAACTAGAATCTTCATAATTGAAATAAAACACATTAAATAGGGCTTACCGTCCGTAACATCATGACTTCCATATTGTCGCCCATCTTCACCACCAAAATTTTGACCCAGTGAACCGCGACCTCCTCAGCTTGAAAATGCTCCCGATTCGTTTATAGCATCAAGATGTGGAGAATGAAAGCTTTGACAATATAAATTATGGTACAAATTTTGAGATTGAGTGTTCGCATTTTGGGAGTGGTTCGGGTAAGGAGGGTTCATGTATGCATTTTGGGAAGAGTGGTATTGATTTTGAAAATTCATGTATGAATGTTGAGAATTCATATAGAAGTGGGGAGGGATGTTCGGAGAATTTTCGCTAAATTCCGAATTTGGAAATGGACGATAATTCGAATTTTGCGAAAAATTTTCCATATTGAAAGAATTTGGAATTACTTTATCTTTGCCTTTCGACGTTCTTTGTGGATCCATCACAACAAATGGATTACAACGTAGAAGATGAATTAGTGAGGTAGAAGTATTGGAATTGGAAGTAGTGTGATGAAATGAGTTGAAATCATCTATATTTATAAGAAAAAAGTAGAGAAAGATGGAATATAAAAATTAAAATAGAAATTCTGAAAAAATAAAAAAAATTGCCATTTTAAAAAAAATACAGGTGGGACACGTGTCGCCACCAGAATGGGACACGTGTCCCATTAAAAAACTAGCCATTTACAGCTGTTGTGGGGAGACACGTGTCACCTTTTTATTGGTCCATGTGTCCCCCTGATTTAAATTTCACTTCCACCAAGAAAATAGTCGTTACGGACATGTGGCCCAATCCCTGGGTGATACGTGTCCGCAACAGAAATTTTTTAAAAAAACTGCGGCTTAGTGGGGCACGTGGCCCACTCAGGGGCCGACACGTGTCCCAGGCGTGCCAAAAAAAGGGCCGCTTTTCAGCGGCCCTTGCACCATGTGCGTGTGTCAGGCAATTGGCCCCAGGACCGGTCTCTTGCATGGTCTCTTAGCAAGAGACTTTTAAGTGGTCTCTTGTTAAGAGACCACTCTAGAGACCACCACTGTGGTGGTTTTCGGTCTCTAGAGCGGTCTTTTAATTTTAAGAGACCACCACTGCCCATGCCCTAAAGCCCGCTTATTTTGAATGTGAGAATCTGAGTTCGATAGTGCATATATATTACAAATGAAGCTATTCGTGCAGTTAACTAAAGGTACAGAAGAGAAGTGGACAAACTCTTGCAGCCTTTCACCGTGCCTTTCCTTTCACATTGCCTTAAAAAAAAATCTTACTTTTCTTCAATATCCTTTTTCCCATCTTTTCATTATGGGAGATGAAGAACAACCATTTATTTTAATTAATGTTACTGTTATTGAATAAGTGTGAGATTTTTCACGTATTAGTTTTGTTCTTCGACCTGATCGATTAGATCGCTGTGTTCATGATAATAATTCAATTTAGTTGTTTGTGTTGATGTACTGTTCTCGATCTGCTTGTATAGATTGTGTGTTCGTTGTTTGTGGTTTTATCTTCGGGTTTCCATTAATTTGTGTTCACCAGATCTGTGTTTTGCAAGGTGTTTACAATTTGGACAACATAATGTCATGAAAAATTACTCATGACGCAACTTTGCATGATGGAAATGTTGAAACAATGGCCGATGAGGATGATGACGGGGAGGGGTCGAAAGAGGTAGGGATCGATAAGACACATTGTAGAACATTAGAATGGAGAATGGATAAGAAAGAGTTGATGTTGTTGGTTTCTAACGAGTCAGGCCAGTGTTTGTCGGTAGAACGTGCTAAGTGATCTGGTTAAGTACTATTTTAACTCTTACAATGTAAATTTTGAGTTTCGCAATCGGTCACGGTATAAGAAACATGAATTTTTTTTATAAAAAAAACACAGACTTTTGAATGATTTTGATATTTCTCCTCCTCAAAAAACTCAATGGAAAGATTATCAATTTTTTTTTCAAAATATCTCATCGTTCTAACTAATGGTAACAAAGGGAAGGTTAGTAGAACGAGGGTAGATATTCGTACCATAATTGGCACGAAGTGCCCAACGAGAACTAACACATCCTATGGATGAAGTGCAATGTAACATTATTTAAATATGTATTATTCACACACAATCCCCTTCGTTTTATCCTAAAATTAACTGTTTAATTTTGTCATCGTGCCCATGAAATTCCTAATAGAGGCTATTTAAGATCGATGCCCCGAAGGTGGAGGATTTAAGGAAGAAGGTAATGAACATGTTATCCAAGAGTTGGAAAGAACATATGTACAAGTAATCTACAGATTACATATTCTCGGACAAGAAAGGACGTCGTCTATGGTTAAATTTTACACACATTCTACCGGAAAGTTGGGAGATCCATAAAAAAGTAGCCTTGGAGAATATAGAAAACGTTAGTCCTCTTTTTTAAACTTATAATGTATATATAAATTACCATGTCTTAGTTGTGACATGCTATCTCATCCTAACGTCGGGTACGAGAGAAGAAAAACAACATATGGCCTTGTTGAACATAACTGCTCATCGGAAGAGCCGTGGGGGTCATGGATTGGAAGCCCTTAAGTTAGTGCGGGAACATTTTGAATGGGATGCCAAAATTGCAATCGGCGGGGAAATGACCGAGAATGAGGCAAGTTCATCGGTAACACCCATCGATGTGGATGAAACTGAGATGTGTGATCTATTTCTAAAAGGTTGACAAAATAAGGAGGAATACGACAAAACACCAAAAATTGAACTCACGGAATGGATCGTAATCTCCTAGTGATTATTCTTATTTAATACATAATTTTACTATATTCACTTACATTTTTTGATAGACTATACGTAGGCTAAATTGAAGCATAATTAGTTGGAAGGCCAATTCATTCCTATGGGTAATAACGACATCCTTTGTGAGCCTACCGGTAAATCTGACCACCTGAGACATGCAAGAGGAGTTGGTGCATTCTTATCACAAAGAGATGCGTTTGGGATTGTTAGGTCCTATGATAGGGCAAAACCATCGAGAATCCACACCTTGCAAAGTGAATCCCTTTTCAAGACAAACTATTCAATAAGGAATTTTGATTCGTAAGTTAATCCAACACACTGGTCTTCCTCTATCCAAGAATTTAGACAATTTGATGCCTGATTAGACTCTGTCTTCTAGAGGATCACGACACTCATTGGGAGATATTGAGGTTAACCATGAACCAGTACTTCTTATGCCAAGAAATGAAGACAATAATCTCCACAAAGTCATCATATCTACCGAAAAAAGTACTGCTTTATTTGACTTTCATTCATTGCTATATATTCAGATATTTAATATACACAAGTTTTCTGATACCACATAGACATCAAATTTGTGCGAGTTATACATTGATAAAGGCCACAAAGGTAGACCACTCCACGTTTCCAATGGAATTTTACACGAGTCAATGCAACATCATGTACCAATTACGGATGGTATTTATGGAGTTTCATTGGAGAATTTGATGGCGCTCAACGCCCTATTACTAATTTTGGGTGGCAACCATAAGCGAGTGGGACCTTCCCAAGGAACATTTCTTATTTGGCCTCGTTGATGAATGTACGCCGATCGTATAAAGAATCTTCATTTGAAGGGCACCCACCCTATAACACCTAAACCGGTTGTAGAAACACCCAAGAACATTAGACCTCTTATCACAAGAGCACAAGTCATTAAGAAGTCACCGTATTTCGTTAAGTATTGCATGATTGGATTGTCGGCCACCAACATAACTCAACATACTTAATTTTGGGAAATGAATGTGCCTTCGGTTAAAATCAGGAAATCATCGCTTCATGGTGAGTGACTTTGAAGACCTATGAAGGTGTGAGCAAGTTAACCAAACACTAATGTCCATCTACCTATTGTGAGTACTAACTTTATGCATTCAAATGTACAGTTTATTGTTCATAACATGTTTACAAATAATGTTCACATTTTCATTTTGAAGTTACATGTATTACTTTTCTAACCAAAAGGAGAAGGATTGGATGATGTTTAAATTTTGGTGTGGCTGCTATTTATAGTAGGGGTTGCATGATGTGCTAATTTCTTTGAACCATCACTCATAGGAATTAAAGACATGTGGCCTTACTGATTTTGATGAAGAGAGTTATCTTCAATTCCTTGCCATTTGCTTTTATGAAAGCAACTTCTTTGATTGTGATAAGGAGAGGAAACATAGCCCACTCTGCATTTTCCCTATGTTTACATTTTTATTTTTTCCTTTCCAGACATAGTAATAATCATTGCTCACTGTTCACATATCATTCTCATTTGTTTATTTTATTTGTTTCTTTTTTTTTAAAAAAATATTCTTTTCTTTTTTTCCTAATTCCTTATTATTTTTTTATTTATTTTAAATGTTAATATTTATATTTTATAATTTGAAATGAGTAGAAAATTTTAATTTTACATTATGAGACTCTATTCTAATTTAAATATATAATTAACATTACAACTAGCTATCAATATTTAATTTCAATTGCAATTTCACTATCACGAGGCTTGATTATGAAATTCTAATAACATAATATTTTATTAATCCTTCAACTTATTATTTCTTATTTACTTGTTATATTTATTGTTCTATTAATTGCATATCTCACTTTCTTCCTAATCTGGCGTATTATCATTCATTTTCTCTTTCTTAAATGAATCATATATAAATAACTCAATATTTTATCATTGTTAATATTATTTATTTACCTCATTTCATTTTATTTTAAATTGTAGGGTTTTGAGTTTATGCCGGAAATAGTCGAAGAAAATGAATAAGGGAATATGATTTTTGGTTAAAGTCTAGCTATTATATTCTATCTGACTTTATTAAGGCCGGGGGTTCACATGGAATCTATTACAGACGGTGTCTGCCACCTTTTCAAAGGCGGATAATAACTACTTTCAATGGTCATTTTTAAAGGCGGAACAGAGAAGTTATCTTCAAAATAACTTCTTTGGTTTGATAGAAACACGTTTAATTCCCCTACTAACACTCAGTGGTGAAACCAGTACGTTATGTAAGAGGGGCTGAATAAGAGAGGTGAAATAAATTTGAATGCTTAATAAGACAATATTTAAACAAACAACGCTTACATAATAATATGAATACATAATAATTAGATTTTTACTAGTACGACAAATCACTGATTAAAAAACTACTTTCTAATACTTGTGTTGGTAGAAGTAGAACCACTCAGAGAGATGTTGGTGATGAACCACCACTACACTTGCGTTTCTAAACAATTTATTGAAGTATGCCAAGCACAAAGCTTAATAAAAGAAGATAAGAGAGATGCCAATCCTTATATTTTACTGCAATCCCTCTTAGCCATTTATGTAACACCCCAAACCCACCACACAGTGTCGGGTCGGCCTGGTCGTGTTACAAAAAATGCTATCAGTAACGAGCAGATAAATTTCATGCAGAAGCGATTTAGATAAATTCAAAAACCTAAATTACTATTACAGTGAAAAGGATTTATTACAAATGTCAAACAAAAATGTTAAATGACAGTCTCAACTAACTGTTACAGATTCATAGTTCAATTTAAAATCCTAATAGTTCACCCAGGATCTTTCTCAAAAGAAGTAAAGACATCAAGCACTTTTCTCGTACTGTTCTTCTTCACATGAAAAAGGGTTGTGTAACTAGGTAAGCTCCTTGCTTAGTGAGGTTTCATCGCCAGTATTTACCCAGTTGAGTTTTAGTGATCACAGAATATCAAATAACAAACAGTCACATATGTCCTAGCACATAGTAAAAGGATACGGGTGGTTAGTGCCAAGTTGCCGTCAAGTGCCTATGTGGAAACTCTGACTAATATACAGGGCACAACCTTTTAGTAGTGCCCGGAGGCTATCAGTTCAGAATTCAGTCTCAACAACCACACCCAATCAGATGTTCAGTTGCGAGCCCGTATCAGTCTTGTACAGTGGGTAATGGTAGCATACTAGAAACTCCACGAGTAGCCGATCTAATCAGATGGTCCGGTCAATACCGTTCCCCACTGACTTCGACCGAACTACAATCGCATCGGGGCCCCCGAAATTAGAGACAGGTAATCAGGTAGAAAATAATTCACGTTTGACACGAAAAGATAAAGTACAAGCCGGTCATCCACACAACATATCAGAGCAGTATATGATTCAAGTTTGACACGGCAAGATAAAGTACAATCTGGTCATTCACAGAAAAATATCGGAGCAGTTCATAACTTAGTTTCACGATAATTGAACACAGTAATATACACACTCAGTTTAACAGTCAGTATATATTATCAATTTAAGTTTAACAGGTATGTCCCTCTATAATGGAGTTCGAGTACATGTTCGACTATGTATTTCGAGTACAAGGATTCGAGTAGTTGGGTTTGAGTACAGGGGGTTCGAGTAAAGAATTCGAGTGGAGAAGGTTCAAGTGGTATGGGTATCGGGTTTTACTGGTTTGAGTGGTAAGTGGTACCAGTTCGAGTGGTGAGGTTCTAGTGGTAAGTATTACCAGTTCGAGTGGTGAGGTTCTAGTTGTAAGTATTATCAGTTCGAGTAGTGAGGTTTGAGTGGTAAGTATTATCAGTTCGAGTGGTGAGGTCCGAGTGGTACTGGTTCGCGGAGTAACATTTTCAGTAGTACTAGTTCAAGGGGTAAGGTTCTAGAGGTGAGTTTGAGGGGTAACAGTTTCAGTAGCACTAATTTGAGGGGTAAGGTTTGAGTAGTACTAGTCGAGGGGTAAGGTTCGAGTGGTGAAGATTTTAGTAGGTTCTAGGGGTGAAGTTTTCAGTGGGTTCAAGAGGTAAATTATTCAATAGGTTTGAGGGTGAAGTTTTCAGTGGGTTCGAGAGGTAAAGGTTTCAGTAGGTTCGGGAGGTGAAGTTTTAAGTAGGTTCGAGAGGTGAAGTTTTCAGTGGGTTCGAGAGGTGAAGGTTTTCAATGGGTTCGAGAGGTGAAATTTTTGCAGGTTCGAGAGGTGAAGGTTTCAGTAGGTTCTTGAGGTAGATTTTCAGTAGGGGTTCGAGAGGTACTGTTCAGGAGGGGGTTGAGAGGTAAAAGTTTAGCAGGGGTTCGAGAGGTACTGTTTAGCAGAGGTTCAAGAGGTAAAGTTTTAGCAGGGGTTCGAGTGGTACTGTACAGTAGGGGTTTGAGAGGTAAAGGTTTAGCATGGGTTCGAGAAGTAAAGGTTTAACAGGGGGTTCGAGAGATAGTTTCAGTAGGGGTTTGAGGGCAGGGGTTCGAGAGGTTACTGTTCAACAGGGGTTCTAGAGGTAAAGCTCTATGGGCAGCCTGTACACATATAAGATTATATATATATATATATATATATATTACTTTAATTCATGCAAAGGCAATGCAAACACTCAATTTTGTTAGATTTGGGCTTGGGCAACTTCTGTCTCCTGCTTTACCACAGCTCACCACTATTCTTTGGCAAGAAATTTTTCTTAAGGTTGTGTGGGAAGGTAAGAACTGAGGATCTAGTATTTATACTAGATAAAAACATAGGTCCTGGCACCTACCTATCTTAAATTTTATCCTGTAACTCTACGTCCACTTGACAAAAAAATACTTTGGATGAATTTCTCACGTCCGCCGTCCGTTTTCTTCTTTCCAGTAATTCCCTTTGCCAAAATTACTTTGGATAAAATTCTTTACGTCCGCCGTTTCTTCTTCCCAGTAATTTCACTTGCAAAAATTCTTTACTTCCCCGCCATCCATTTCTTCTTCTCCTTAATTTCCTTTACTTGTTCATTCATTTACTTACTTATTTATTATTATTATTATTATATATACATATATATATATATCATCAGCTTCCTCATCACGGTAATTTCTTGTATTTGTTTATTCATTTGCTTATTTATTTATTACTTGCTTATTTCTTATTACTAGTATTATATGTATATATAATATATATATATATATCTTTTATTTTTTATTTTTTTATAACATTAACTCTTACTTTTAACTATAATTAGTCAATATATGTATAGTGGTAATATACCTGCTATAAACGGCTATATTCCCAACGGTAATATATCGGTTATAAACGACTATATTTTATAGTATATATATATATATATATATATATATATATACGAAATTATCCAATATTTCAAAACTAGATTTCCTCTTCTAGCTCATATCCTTCTTACCATATCTGCACTCAATTTACTGCTAACATGTCGAGACTAATGTCAGTCTTTGTTGTTGTAATTATCGTTGTACTACATGTTAGTATTCTCACTGGAGATCTTACTCCGGAAGAATTTTGTTACTCTTCGGTAATGATTGGATTCATTTATTACCTTTTATTTTTTCACAATCCTCATAGATTTTTATATTTCTAATTACATTTAATAAATTATTTTATTTCCCTATTATACAGTGACATCAATAAATTGTTAGTTTCGTAGACAAGGTTCAACCATTACGGTTGGGGTTTTCACAATTTATGCATGCATAAAGAAATGAAACTAGAGAGACACACAAAGCAACATACTATGCCTTGTTCGATAGAAAAATTTGGCCCGATAATCTCTTGTGAGTTGAGTAAAAATATGTCCCTTGTGTATAAGTGATTTGTGGGGACAAAAACGCTACATAATTCTTCATCACCAGCATCTCTCTGAGTCGAAATAAGTATTGATCAGAAACGGCTGCGCGCGTGCTTGCGGCGGACGGACAACAGGAACTGGGAAGATGAGTAGCAATTTTTGGATGCCAATGGCAATTCCGAAGGTAAGGTTCATCCCCTTTGATTTGGGTGTTTGTAATTGGGCTAATTGAGTTTCAAACCAATTGGCCATTCATCTTTTTTTCCTTTACCAAAAACAAAACGACGTCATTTCACTCATACCAAAACAACGTCATTTTGTTTGATGAGGAAACAAAAAAAATTAGAAATATGTGTTCGTCTTCTTCAGCCCTATGCCAGATAGGGGGGCGCTGCAACCTCTTCAAGGGGGAGGAATCCATGGATTCTGGTGGCGCCTAGGCCTAAATTCTGGGCCACCGGATCCTAGGGGTGACACCGGCATCCACTCTCCCCCCTGGTTCTGCCCCTGCATACACTAGTGGTACTTGTTTTGAGTTTTCTTCTTTTTTCATAAGATTCCTTAATTGTGACTCTTTTTTTAAAAAAGATTTAATTATTTTTCTTCCCCGACATAGCATCTTATACCATGTTTGCAATCGTGGACCAAAATATGGTATAAGATGCTATATGGTATAATTTAGTCTTGAAAAATGGATACCACTTGTGTTTATTATGGAAAATACTCCCTCCATCCAAGTAAAAATGACACAATTTATTTTCTCGTACGTCCAATTCAAAATGGCATACTTTGAAAACTACCCAAAATAGCAAAGAATATATTGTTAATCCCACAATGTCCTCTTTAACTTGAACAACTTTCAGACTGGGCCTACACTTTTCTCAAAATATTTATACTTTTCCACAATTATTCTCTGCCTTATCAGTTTGTATAAAAAAACAAGTCAAAAGCAAGAGAAAAGTTCATGTGAAACCGTCTCACCATCTCTGTCCTATGGTGAGATGAGGGACCAGGATGAAATTTGTAAGAAGATATGTGAAATTCGCGTGTCAAAGGAATCAGGTCGGAGTGGGTTATAAGACGACCCGATTTCCTTTTTCCCTTCTATCTTCTGCTCCTTTTACACACCCCATTTCGTAGGTTCCTTTTTGCCAAACCCCCATTTCTAATTTGACGAGGAAGTATCTTGAAATTAAGAAGCACCCAAGGTCTTCTCGTAGAATAATGGATAGATCTGAACGAGAAATTTTTGGTGGAGATTTTGGAGGTTGTCGGGGCAAAATAGAGGAGCAGATGTGAAGGCGGAGGCGATGGCAGGGTGTGTGCTATGGGCGGCGAAGAAGGGGTGAAGATCCGGTGGAGATGTGGGGGGTGAACGCTTTGTGGATCAAACTCTTAATTCACTGCAAAACTAGTGGCGAATTTGGTGCCTTCCACAAACTTCCTTCTTTATTAAATTATGTGTTTTTAAAATTGAAATATGTATCAAAGGCACTGGTCAATGCATCTGTAAAAAAACATGAGAGCATTGTTGAATTTGGGGTCTGACATCAGTTCCAATTTCCAATGTAGAACGTCTACTAAATCACTCCTAATTCTCAGTTTGCATGCAGGAGCTTGAAGAGTGCATAATCCAATATTTAGTACGGTAACAAAAGCATAATAAATAATTAAATATGATTTTTAATTACATATTGCAATAACTCTAGGCAAGCATGAATGATTGGTGCAAAAATAAAAGTCTAAACAAAATCATTAAAACTATTAACAAAACATTCTAAATATATGAACTAATTTATACATATTTTAGCTAAAAGTTCTATCACTATCATGTAGAAAATGAAAGTCTAAACTAAATCATTAAAACAACTAACATACATTCTAAACACATAAACTATTTTATATATCTTTTAGCTAGAAGTACTATCTTTATCGGGTAGAAAATGAAAGTATAAACTAAATCATTAAAACAACTAACAAACTCCCTTGTTACAAATAATGTATTATATTTTCAATTAACTTTCTCTATAAGTTACTTTCATATTTACTAATTAATGTGATTCTTATCTTTTAGCTTCAAGTTCTATTATTATCATGTAGAAAATGAAAGTCTAAACTAAATTATTGAAGCAACTAACAAGCATTTTAAATACATGAACTAATTTATACTATACTGTATCTTTTAGCTATGATTTCTATTATTATCATGGAGAAAATGAAAGTCTAAACTAAATTATTAAATTAAACAGCTACCAAGCATTCTAAATACATGAATTAATTTATATATCTTTTATCCACGAGTTCTATCATTATCATGTAGAAAATGAAAGTCTAAACTAAATTATTATAACGGTTGACAAACTTTCTAAACATCCGACCTAATGTGTATATCCTTTAGCTATAAGTTCTACCATTATCATGTAGAAAATGAAAGTCTAGACGATATTATTAAAACGTTTAACAAACTTTCTAAACATACAAACTAAGGTGTATATATTTTAGCTATAAGTTCTATAATTATCATGTAGAAAATGAAAGTCTAAACTAAATTATTTAAATGGTTAACAAACTTTTTAAACATACGAACTAATTTATATACTATCTTTTAGCTATAAGTTCTATCATTATCATGTAGAACATGAAAGTCTAAAATAAATCATTAAAATGGTTAAAAAACATTTTAAACATATAAACTAATTTATAAATTTTCTAGTTATAAATTATTTTATAATTATCTTGCAAATAATTAAAGTCTGAACAAAATCATAAAAAAGAATAACAAACAAGGATATGAAACTGATACAAGTTTTTTTTACCATTATAAATCACAAATAGCAAAAATAACAATCTTTATAATTTTTAAGTTTTTATTAAAAAAATAAATACATTAAATACTTAAATAAAGGTATAAAGAGAAGTACGAGCAAACATTTATTTGATAACATATAACCACTAGAATCACTCATTATTTTTCATACATAAGAGAAAGGGCAAGATATTTAATACATGAACTAGAGATATAAAAAGAAGAACCAAATTTCTAGCAATCAATCCCCAAACATGCCGAAAGCCATTTGGCATCACTTATTTTATTACCAGCCTTACCTGCCATCTGAATTGCCTTCTAATGTGCAATATCCTAATTCTGCCAAAACAACCTTAATCTAATTGCTAGATGAAACACATCATTATTCACCCTTTGCCCTTAGTCTCTAGATTCTGACAACAATCTTTCTAAAATGTGGGACCAAAAGGTCTCTTCTCAGCAAAAGTTGGAATCTTGGGTGGGATCTTATGTCTTGGAAGCTTGTTGATCCTTTCTTTTTGTTCGTCATTTTTGCTAGTTGAACTGCTGGGCCATTTGCTTTTCTGTATACATGCTCAAATTGGAAGTGTCCACCTCTTTGCTTCTCCTTTATCTTTCTCAGTAAATGAATCAGCTCCCAAGGTGGCTTTGCCTCAGCCCTCAGTATATCGATGACCATTATCGAATCTGACTCAATGATCACCTTGCCCCCTTGGTCTGTGAGATTAATTCTTTCATAAATAGCCAAAATTTATGCGTGAAGAGGGGAGAAAACTGAAGAATATACAACATCAGATATGGAATTAGCCATGAATCCTGTTAATGTTCTAGCTACACAGCCAATTCCAACCCCAATAGAATTATAGGATGCGTCATAATTTATTTTTAAAGCCTAGTAGAGGTGATTTCCATCGAACCATGGTGATCTTATACCTATATTTTTTTATCAGAGGAGGATAAAATCCTACAAGTAGAAATATATGGTCTCTAGGTGAGAAAACAATAGTATTATTTATGGGGATTAAAGTTTGGTTCATTTCCAGTATACTCATCCATGCCATGTCAGTACAAAATGCAATTCCATCATTAATAAAACAATTCCTAGAAGTCCATAGTTCCCATATGATGATCATTGGAATATTTCGCAAGATTGCCTGTCTTAGTTTAGAAAGGCCTTTAGTATTCCAGTAAAAAAGTTATCTGTCCATAATAGTATGGAAAAGCTGAGCAATTTAGATTCATGATTTGATCAAATCTTGTCCACAAAGATATATCCTTGCAACAATTGGGGAAATAATGGTCCAAATTATCCCGATTTTTGCAAAAAGGACACTTTGAAGGCAGATTAAAACCCATTCGCATTAAGATATTATCAAAGGGCATGGATCTATTCAATAATTTCCAAAAAAAAATGAATATTTTGTTTAGAATTATTGAATTCCATACCTTAGATAGCATCTGAATGGTTGGTTTTTTATTTCTGAGAGATTTAAAAGCTAATTTTACTATAAATAGTCCTGAATATTCAAGTTTCCAAATTAAACAATCCTTATCCTGAGTAAATTCTATATGAGAGCTAAGTTCATGAACTTGCTACGCAGGTAAGTACTGATCAAATAAAGAAGATAAAGATGGGAGATGTACCTATAAATCTCTTAGTTTCATAAAGGGTTGTGGGATTTGTACCTTTGTCGGCAATTTTTTATTAATGGTCCTGATCCTAGCCAATTTGCCACCCACATGTTTGCTTCTCCATTCCCAATTAGCACCTGTGAATTGTTTTCAGAGAATCCATCTATTTCTAGATATCTAGTCCATGACTCAGAAATTCTATAAGTTTGGGGGAAAGACCACATAAACTTTTCCGAAGGGGATGTACCTATTTGCATTTTCAACCAAAGTTTAGCTGAGAAGGCTTGGACTATTGTAACAAGCTCTCTAATTCCTACGCCATTTTCTAAAGTGGGATAACATAATTTTTTTCCTAGGAAAGCAAATGTATGTTAAGTCATTTGTCAGTCTTGCCCCAGAAGAAGTTACTGATGAGGGATTCAATCAGTTGAATGGTGTGTGATGTTAGGGCTGTAACCAACCAAGAGTGTTGTGGGATTGTAGTCACAACATGCTTGATGAGGATAAGCCTTCCACCTTGTGATAACCAGGTGTTTTTTTTCCAATTTTCAAGTCTGGAAGCTATTTTATCTACCGTATCAGCAGAATGTATGTTTAATTTCCTTCCTTCGAAAATTTTCACTCCTAGATAAGAGAAAGGCAGAGTCCCTTGACTCATCTCTGTGATCCTATTGATCTCATGCTTCTTAGCCTATGGCCATTTGAAAGATTTGGAGAAATTTCATTAAGTTTTTTAAATTTTTGCTGGTTCCAGAGAGAAATATTGTTTTATCATCAGCAAAAAATCGTTGTGTAACTGCATTAGAAGATTCATGTGTTTTACAATATTTTAAGTTTCCATTATGAAATTATTTTTTAAGGTTTAGAGTCAGCATTTCTGTTATTATGTTGAAAAGGAAGTGGAGAGGGGATCCCCTTGTTTTAATCCTCTAGATAGTTTAAAAAAACCTTGAGGTATCTCATTGACCAAAACTGAAAACCATGCTGCATTCAAATTATTCATTATGAGTTTAACAAAGTGTCCATTGAAACTCATTCCGAGCATTAAAGAGTTTAAGGATGCCCATGACACTCTGTTAAAAGCATTTATCGTGTCAATCTTAAGAATTAGATTGAGTGATTCTCTTTTCCTATCAAGTAATCTGACAGCCTGTTTCATCATCAAAATATTATCAATAATATCTCTGTCAGATACAAATGCAGATTGTTCCTCACGGATAATGTCTTTCATCAGTGGTTTGAGTATGTCTACTAAAACCTCAACCATTAATTTGTTGGTGAAATTTGACAGATTGATTGGTCTGTATTTAGAAAAGGAAGCATGGGATTTGTTTTTAGGGATTAGCACAATAAAAGAGCTACCAATAACTCTAGGTATTGGTACACCTACCTGAAACTCCCTAACTGCACCGTATACATCTTTATGTATGATGTTCCATGCCCAAGGGTTGAATTGGGGTTCAGGCTGAAAATAGATTCTTTGACCTCTTCAATTGTTATGGGTTCTAAAAGTTTTTATTTTGAGTTTCAGTTATGACTGGTTTGCATTCCTTAAGGAGAAATTTAAGGTTAATACCCATCCTATCTGAATTCTCATCTGCTAACAAGCTTTTAAAGAAGTTTTCCGGTGCTCTTCCTATGTTATCCTGTCTCTGTATCCATTTATTTTCAGAATATTTTATCTTTAAAATTGACAGTCTTGATATGCTCCTCGAAATGACCTTATGAAAATATTTAGTGTTTCAATCCCCATATTTTAGCCATCTTTCTCATGTTTTCTCTTTCACAAAAGTATGCTCATCTAGAAGAGACCTAGTTAGAACAACCTTGGCCCCATTTAAGTCAATCATATGTTCTGTGGTGTGGTTTTTATCATATAATTCTTCCATCTGGCTTACATGAACTTCAGCCTTTTTATGTTGTCCTTAAGATTTCCAAAAACTTATTTGTTCCATGTTTTTATGTCTTTTTTAAGCCTCAGCAGTTCAAGAGCTAGTTCTAATTGTCCCTATGATTCCATTGGTGCTTTCCAGCTTTCTTCAACAACTTGGAGGAAGTCTTTTCTTAGAAACCACATCTCCTGGAACCTAAAAGGTTTAGGATGTGTGGTTTGATCATTCGTTATCTCCACAAGGAGAGGGGAATGATCCGAGGATGTTCTGTTTAGAACATGGACAGTGAATTTATTAAATTTATCTAAAAAATTTTGATTGCCTAGAACCCTATCCAATATTTTGGATGTAGGTTCTACAACCCTATGATAACTCCAAGTTAATATGTTTCCAACAGTGTTAAGCTCAGTTAAGTTAAGATTTGTTATGAAATTGTTAAAATCGCTAATGGTGTTCATTTCAGGGTTTGAGAAACCCGAGTCCTCATCCAGATTTCTAATTGCATTAAAGTCATCCCCCAAAATGGTGTGTTCAGTATTAATAATAGAATTTATCATGTTGTACAAGATATTTCTGTCTGTGTTGGATTGGGGGTGATTATATGGCAAAGACCTTAATGTTAGACCCTAACTGTTTATCCCCTAGGTTCATCAATATAAAGTGATCAGTTTCTAAGACCAAACTAAGAGTGATTCTATCTAAGTGGAAAATCCATATCTTTTCATGCATGGTATCTAGAGTGCTTCTAAAGTGTAATTCTTTTTTTTTTGAAATGAGATTCTCTTTTCTATGTTTCCTTTGGAGTCTATGACTACAAATAGATCTATTTTATGTTTGTGAGCTAGCCTCTTAAGTCTTTTTCAGATGTTCCAATACCTCTAACATTCCAAAACATGATATTACCTGACATATTTAACACTTCCTTTTAAGGCTAACCTGGAGCTTCTTTTTAGGTTTGGTAGTCCAGTCGTGGTCTGCACTCAAGTCTTCATGGTCTGAACATGATCCAATCTCAGCATCATCTCCTAGTCCTACAACATCATCCAAATATCCAATTTCAGTTGGGCTTTCATCTTCCTGAAATGTAGATGAGATGCTATTAAGAGGTGATATGTTAGGGTTCCATGATAATTTAGAGAGTTCAAGGTTTAAATAATTAGATGTATCTCTCAGTTTGGTATAGAGAGTGTCATTGTTGAATGTTGGTGACAAGAGCTTCATCTTTGGAGATGAAGGCGCAGTCCTATATCCTTTTGATTCCTCTCTGCAATCCTGGTAATTTTTAGATTCCTTATCCTCCTCTTCATTCTGGATTAAATGTTGCATATGTAGATGCCTTTGTTGATTTGGTTGTTGATCTTGGTGTTGGTCCTCTTTTTCTAGTCTTTGTTGTTGTTGGTCCTCCTCAGCCTGATTTTATTCTTGAAAAATGCTGAACCTATTGAACACGGCAGTAGGGGTGAGAGGGGATTTTGGGACAGAACTTATAATTTCTTCCAAATTTATCACCTGATTTGGTGAATTTCTAGTGTCTGAGCTAGAGTTTAGGGTATTATCCTGAGGAGACCAATTCAATGGCAAATTATCCACTACTATAGGTGATAGGCCGATTTTATTGTAAGAGGTCTCCTTAGATTTTTCCCCATTGGTTTTATTATTCTCTTCTTTTTTTCCAAATCTCTTTGTTTGCCAATTTTTCCCATCTGCTTAACTCTATTCTGTGTATTGGTAGAAGGTCCACATAATAAATTCATGGAAATGTCATATAAGACAACATTATTGAATGACATGGTGGCAGAATTGTTCACAGGCAGAGAGCAGGAGTTATTAAATTATCCCTAGCAGGAGTTATTAAATTATCACTAACAGGCAAATTTGGCATGATAAGAGAATCATTTTCCTTATGTTGAGCAGGCAATTTTCCATTTAGACCATTGAGACCCATAACATCAATTTCCTGAGTAAACTTAGCTGGTTGTTTACCATTCTTTTTATCTATGTTAGAAGCATTTATTTTCACATTATGAGTCCTTTTATCAATAGCCATTTTCATACCAGAATTCGCTGATTCTTCCTATCTACACCTGTCTACAACATGTCCCAGCTTATGACATTTAGTGCTGTAAGAAGGAAAATCCTCATATTCTATACCATAGGCCTTGTTATTACTTATTAATCCTAATCTTATCTTTGATGGCTTTGGCTTACATACATCCATTTCCACACATAACCTGATTTTAGAGGGTCAAGTGTGGTTCTTTGTGGGAGCGTCAGTACATAGTAATTCACTTAAAGATTTACCAATATGGGAAAGAACCATAGGATGAAAGAAATGTACCGGGGGGGATTGAACCACTAGCCACACTGGAGTGAGGGATGATTCTTCATCGTAGTCAAAAATTTTGGTCCATTTCAAGACTCTCATGATGTTTCTGCCCAACAACCACGTTCTTTTGAGCCAGCATCGGTGGTAGTCCTCTTCTAGGTCGAATGTGATTCTGACATGCCTACCATCAATTGCAGCAATTTTTGCTTAGCTCTTGAATCAAATTGTTTGGAACTGCTTTCTAATGAAGTTCATCGCTGGCCTTCCTCTGCTGAATTTTCCTATTAGGGCTTTTGCATATGGTAATCGATCTCAACCTCTTGGTATAGAACAACCACCTCCCCTTTGTAATTGAAATGCGGATGTAGTTCTATAGGGTCAAGTGAGGGTTTTTAGTTTTTCAGAGTATTGGAAAAGCTGAGATTGGGTGTTAAGGGGTTCACCCATGGCAGAGCCACCATCACCGGAGTGATTTTGGTTGAAATGCGTGTTATACAGTAAATGAGAGAGTATGTTCAAGGGGGGAGAGAGAGAGAGAGTTTTAGGGATAGAGAGAGAAGCTCCTTATTCACTCCATCAAAATTCACCTTAGCATATAATTTAATACAACCATCTTTTATGATGGCCAAATCATTGGAAATCATCCTCAGCAATTCCCCAATAAAGCTTCACCCTGCCGTCTCAGATTCGGCACTACCATTGGACAATCTATTATCCACATACCCGCCATCCAAACTGTTCCCTAACTAACTCAAATGTATTAATTTCTTCTACTTAATCATTAATTATGGATTTCAATTTCACTAATATTATGGACTCTATTCACTAATAACCCTATCTCAACACCGCTAATATATGGATGAAAATACTACCTTGTAGTTAATTGGACGATAAAAGTCAACCAATCTTGTTTCTCCCTTAAACTCAACAAGATTTCAGAACTTTAAAATTGTAATTTTTGAATGCATTGATCATCTCAACCTCTCGATCTCTTAATTAAGCACTTGAGCAGCAGGGGGATCCATGAGAAAATCGACCAAAAATTCAAACCAATCTCTTCCTTTTGAATGAATCAAATGCACATAAAGAAGAATAACATACCAGTACAACAAACACAGTTCCAACAAAATTTTAAAATAAGAAAAAAATTCCAATCTCAACTAGATCAATAATGAAAAATCAAATTAATTATCTCGATACTTTACTAGTTTTCTTCACAAGCAAATCATCGAACAAATTTGTTAAAGAACAAAACTAATAACACATACACATACACATACACATACACATACATCAACAAATAAAAAACAAATGCACAAACCTATTAACACATAAACTGAAATTATCAAACTAACAAAATGTAAACAACATAATTATAGAGCCGAACAAACCACTTAAAACAATAAACTAATGAAATCATATACAAATTAACCACTCCAATTCCCTGAATCTGGAACAATGAACACACATTCATGTAAAATAAATGTATAAAACATAAAAACCTTATGCAAGCACAAAAATTGACCGAAACATAATCCAAGCACAATCTCGTGATAAAAAAGGGGAAAATCACCTTCAAAAGTTCCACAAACGCTCTCCGATGGTCTGACATCAAAATTTGAAACTACATGCCGTAGGCGCTCTATTTTTCCCACAATGTTTCAAATTAAACTGCAAATGCAAAATCTGCTGTTACTTTGTCACATACACGCTTGCGCAGCAACCGAGGTACCATAATCAACCACATGAATGATTAATAGAGAGTATGTAACAAAACAAATAAAACTAACCGATTGAATGCCATGGTTGAAAAGAAGGCACATCGTGCCGCCGGAAACTTGCAATTCCGGCAAAGTAACAATGAAAATTGAATGAAACAAAAGTCTATGTTTAGAAAGGGGGGGGGGAGAGAGGGAGAGGAGGGAAAAATCGCTGGTTTGGAGAAAAAAAAAGGAATGAAACTGAAAATATAAAATATAAATACTTGAGTGAGTCTCCTAACAGGCGGCATGTCCATAAGTTTATGGACATACCACTTATTTCTTACCTTATACACTGTATTTGTTAAATTACATACAAAATTTAGAGTTTTTGAAAATATTTTTTTATCATATATTTTTTTATATTTTCACATTCTAATACATATTATTACTATTTTAACTTATAAAATACAATATTTAAATTATAAAAAAATTACAACTAAAAGTCCATGTGGACTATTTATAAGTTTATGGAAAGATCGCATTTTGTGAGACTTTCTTTGAATACTTTATTCTTATTTAAGTTCCATCGTACTTTTTAATGTTAAATAAGAACTTGATCTCACCACAAACTTGTGTGAGACTGTATCACGCAAGTTTTTGCAAAAAAGCAAATGCATCGTTTTTGGGGAATGAAAATAGTATAAAAAACTAGGTAGTCCTTAAATCTAGAGGTAGCTGATTTTTTGTTTTGCCATTTATTTAGTGAATCACTATAACTCGCCCTGTATTTTACTATCCTCGCCCTAATACGTATACAGTATGTATTTTTAATTTAATTTCAATAACTAAATTAAATTAAATTTAGATTAGATTAAATTTAAATAAATTAAATTAAATTTAAAAATAAATCCCCGGGCGTCGCCGCCGGACCGCCGGGCGCCGCCGCCGGACCGCCGGGCGCCGCCGCCGGACCGCCGGGCCGTTCGCAGCGGACCGGGCGCGAGCCGGAGCTGCCTCCGCTCGCCGTCACCTTGGCGCGAACGGACTGGCGCCGCTCGTCGTGGCTTCGCCGCGAGCTGGACAGGCGCCGCTCGCCGTGCCTTGGGCGAGAGCAGGACGGGCGCCGCTCGCCGTGCCTGGGGCGCGAGCCGGACCGGCGCCGCTCGCCGTGCCCTGGGCGCGAGCGGAACGGGCCTCCGCTCGCCGTGCCTTGGGCGTGAGCTGGACGGAGTCCGCTCGCCATGCCACGGGCGCGAGCCGGACGTGCCTCCGCTCGCCGTGGACTGGGCGCGAGCCGTGCCTAGCTGCCTCTCCCCAAATACTACTATAAATTCTGATTCTGAGGAACTTGAAATGTCATTCCTCGAATTCTACTGTTAATTTGAGGAACTCGAAATTTTTGCTCTCCAAATTTTTGCGCGGCAAATTTTTACTCCAAACAAGGGTGTTAGAAATTCCGTGTCTTCGGAGGTAATTTTACTAATTAGTTTTTTGTCCATAAGTAGTAGTTAAATTTAATAATTTTTGAAGTAGAAATTTATGCTCGTCTTTGTGTTTCAATTTATTAATTGTTACGGAAAAATTATTGCACATTTATCTCCTATTAATAGCAGTAACGTTAATTTTGTTGTTAATTTTGTTACGTAATGCTGTTGTTAATTTATCTACAATAATTTATGTCCTATTAATTATTGTAACGTTAATTTTGTTGTTTTGTTAATTTTGTTATTTTGTTAATTATTGTACCGTTAAGTTACGTTTTATTACGTTATTTTGTTATTTTAATTTGTTGAAATGTAAGAATGTAATATTAATTCTAGCCACAATGTTATTTCATCAAATGTAATTGTCACATTTGTTTTCCCATTACATGTATGCTTTAGCTGTTAATGAGAAATGGCGGAGTGCACCCTTAAGTCCATTAGGAGGACAGTTTGAAATGGATGAATGTAATTTTAGTTTAGTGAGTTAATTTGTGTACGGGAATTTTATAATTGTAATGTTATTTCATGTAATATAATTTTATCTTTATGTTCTCTTCTTTAAGTATATGTTTTAACGTTTTGACTGTAATTTTATCTTTATTCGTTCATATGTAAACGTTAATTGACGACATCATTGTCGTTGGTATAGCAGTTGAGGAAGTCTAATTACTTGATGTTTATTGCTGTTTAAGGATGACAATCAGTCATGTGAAGCTGCTGCAGGGCGGAATGCAGACTCTCCATTTGCCACCTCAGATGTGTTTCCAAGTGTTGCCGAGGCTTATTCCTACCTGCAACGGATTGCTCTGCAGGTGGGATTTGAACTTGTCACTGGGTCCTACAAACAGAATAGGAATGGTCCCCTGAGGTTATATTGCGTTTGCAATCGGGGCCGAAAGGATAAGGTTGTAGATACGAGCGATTCTGATGTAGTCCGACGGAGTAACACCTCGACCAGAAGTTGTGACTGCCCATTCACGATTGTCTTGAAACAGAGAAGCACGGGGGATGGTTGGAATGTAGTGCCGTGCAAGGATCCTAGACGAGGGATGCACAACCACTCTTTCTCAGTGTACCCCGAGGGTCATAGACAGAGCTGCAAGCTCCATGCGGATGCGAAACAAATGATCAGCGATTTGACAGATTCAGAAACAGCCCCAAGGCATATCAATGACAGCCTCAGTAATTCGTTTCCAGACCTGCATCAGACCATTAGGCAGGTGTACAATGAGAGATCGGCATATGTAACAGAAAGGCGAGGCGGGCGCAACACAGCGGAGAATTGTTTGCATCTGGCCACCTCGAAATGTTATGTCACTAGTCACCGCTCAGCACTTGATGGTACTTTGACTCATTTATTCATGGCTCATCCCGATGCTGTTGTGGCATTTCGCACGTTTCCGTGGGTTGTGGCCATCGACTAAACGTACAAGACTAATCGCTACAGCATGCCATTCATTGAGATGGTTGGGATGTCCCCTTGCAACACAAACTTCCTGATTGCCTACGCAATTGTCGTTGACGAAACGGCAGATACCTATGAGTGGGTGCTGAACGCGCTCAAGAACTTGCTTGTGGATGGACCGTTCCCTGAGGTTGTGGTCACCAATCGGGAGATGGGACTGATTAGGCCACTTCGGACTGTGTTCCCAGAATCGAATCATTTGCTCTGCACCTGGCATATTAACAAGGATGTGGAGACACGTGTTACCGTGCTGACAGGGAATAAGAGGAATGGGGCAGCCTTCAAGAATGGTGCATGGTTCCGGGTTTGTAATGCGTCCACCGTTTCAGAGTACGAAGCCGCCTTGTTAGATATGAGGGTTGGATGGTCTTGGAGCGAGGCTGTTATTAGTTACGCTGAGACGACGTGGCTCACCCCCCATAAGGAGAAATTTGAGAGGGCATGGACGAACAGATTGCTGCATTTCGGGAACACAACTACATGCAGGGTCGAAAGTGCACACTCGTCATTGAAAGGGTGGTTACAAACGTCAACTGGTTCACTGGATACGGTATGGAGGTGTGTCGACCTGCAGATAGCCCAGCAAATTACTATGATCAAGACCGGCCTGGAGAAATCAAGAACGTGCATTGGAAGATTGCACCGTAGGGCCCTTTTCAGCAACTTGATCAACAATGTGTCCAAATACTGTCTGGATAAATTGACGGTCGAGTCCGGGAGGATTGATGCACTCGGAGCACAGGTATATGCTTACTGTGGCTGTGTGCTGCGCTCGACACATGGAATACCGTGTGCATGCGTCATGGCGGGGGCAGTTGCTGAAGGAATCTCCTTGTACTTGGACGACATTCATCCGCTGTTTAAGAGCCTGGCATTGGGTGATCACGTGCGGAGCATGGAAAACATTTCGAGGGCCGAACAGGATCAGTCGCGGTTCAACACTCAGTTGGAGGAGCTGGCACGCAGCGACCCTTCGGTCCGCCGACGAGTTTCAACCTACATAGATGAGCAGTTGCGTCCGGAGAACAGCGGCATTGGCGAGCCGGACAATTGTACTAGTGCACGTGGGAGACCAAGCGAGCAGGTCCCCCGATCAAGATCAACCCGACGTTCACCGAACTACCACGAGCACGTGAACAGGCGATACGGGCGTAGTTCAAGGTCCCCGAGGCGTGCTTCAGGGAGCGGTCGCCAGCACGGTAAGTACAAGCACCATTCTTCCTAATGAAGGCCGCCTAAACAAGATATTAATCTTAATGTTTTCTCCTCCAGCGACATTCCCATTCCTCGAAAGTGTCCCCCACATTGTCCGGCATTACATCGAAGGCTGGAACGATGTCGAGAGTGATGGAAACTATGGCTTCAGATGCGTTGCTGATTCGTTCCACGTAGACGGTGAAGGTGAATGGTCTGCAGCACGTCGGGCAGTATTTAACGAGATTTCGGCACATTGGCCTGACTATGTTCCCATATACGGTTCGAAAGATAACGTTCAATTAGCCAGAGCCCGTATACACCACACCAGAGGTCCATGTGGTCCAGAGCATTGGTTTACGGTCATTGCAGACATGTTTCCTGTCGCCACCTACTACAACACGGCTATAGTTTTATATTACATTTTAGAGAATGGGTCGGCAGACTATTGCTGTACAGTCCTCCCACTGAGGGCAGGTGGGGGCGAGGATGGAACAAGGAAGGAGCTACACATTGTATACGTTCGCAGTGCAAGCCATTTCATCCGGATACACGTGAAGGAAAACTGTCCCATGCCCCCCGTGGTTAATCTGTGGACCACGTTGAGGAAGTCTGATGTCGTAGGTTGGGAGTTACCCTTTCGTAGGAGGATAAGGGCTTGGACAAGAGCATACTCTGAGAGTAATTAACTGTTGTTACCCGCCTAAACATTTCGGCATGTACGCAACCGTTACATTTATAATAGAAGGGTCACAATTATTTTGAAAGCGTTACCATTACAAAAAGTGATGACTTATAAATTTGATATGCACAAACAGTTGCCGATTACATAAATGAACAAACTATGAGCATACTGTGGGCAAATACGTAAGCAAACAGTCGACTAAGGAATGGGTCCATAACCGAGCCTGCGATACTCATCGCGAAGACTGACCAAAGTGGTCAACGACTCCTTGACGCACGGGTCGGCGAATCCAGCAACGGTCGCCGAGTCAAACGGATCCAGGGCGCTCATCACGTCACTCAGCATCTGATGCACAGGAAACACATTTTACAATAACGAGACAGTAAAATGCAATATAATTACTCAAAGCAAACAGTCCGAGAAAACTTACCGATAACTGATGATGTGTCCTATCCGGTCCACTCGTGGCAGCATGTTCAGGATTCGCGATCAATGGGTGCGAATGAGCCGCGTACCACTCCTCGTAATCCATGGTACACTCTGATGGACTCGTGGCAATCGGGAACTCCGCAAGCTGACCGTCGTGCCAAGCGTGTGCCATCTGCCATAGGTTCAACTGCAGCCTCCCTGGGTAGGTCACTGAATAGCTGGCTGGATCAGCCGGGCGGGAACAAGCCTCTGGCGCAATCGCAAGCCCCTGCGGTATACCCTGTATGAGACCGAACTGGCGCACAACGCGATCTGGCATGTACGCCTCCATTGCGTCGAGGTATCGAATCACGCCGCGGTAGTGAGTCCTCCCCCTCGCATCCCTAACCACGTCCAGTCCATATGGCAACCAATCCACCTGCGCGTGTTTCACAGAATTGTTACGTTCCTATGGAATCTGATCTACCTACTACTGTCAGAATAAGAGTAAAAGCATGGAATTCATACCTGGTCGGGCTGTAAGGCATCCAACTGTCGCCTGATGGCACCGAGCCTCCCCGTATTCCTCCCCGTTTTATCCCCTGTGTGCCACCGATTGGCGCGGCCCGGAAGAGCTGGCAATGTACTCGGTCTCGGCCGAAACATCGGAAAGTACTCGTATATCCATGCTTGAAGCAGCGTGCAACATCCGCATAGGCCGCGCGCCTTGGACCGGGACGCAATTCCCAACTGCAGATACAAACTGGCCAACGTCGCCGAGCCCCACGACAACTGCGAATCAAATAGGGGTAGAAGGTTGGCTCTAACCTTATTCCCAGTTTTATCCACAAAAAGCGTGGATGAAAACAGGGTCAGCATGTAGCACATAAATTGGCAGTTATCGCTCTGACCCGCCGCTACACACCTCGCCATCAATGATTGGCCATCTATGTTACCCCCGTTCCAGTCTTCCGCGACAAAGGACACCACGTCTTTCGCAAACAGTTCAGCGCATGCTTCCTGAATAGTCTCCGCCGAAATGGTACTCGCAACAGCGCCACCAACGATGGGAATGCCAAGAATCATCTCTACGTCGTGCATCAAGATGGTCATCTCCCCAAAAGGCATGTGAAACGTGTTCGTGTCCGGCTGCCACCTCTCGACAAAAGCGGATATCAGTGCCATGTCAAGGAACTGGAACATAATCGCAGGAAGGTGGGCCAACCCGGTCGCATGTATCCGGGCCTGTGCAACATCGCTGAGGTCAGGGAGCGTGGCGACTAGCTGCTTGCATAGCGGCGACCGAGCATGGCATCTCAGCACACCTCGCTCGATACCATTCCAAACGTCAACAGCGACGTGTCCTCCGAAGCTTGGTATGACGAGGTCATCTTGCGGGCCACCAGCCATCGGTCCCCGCACTAGCCACGTCTCATCGGCGTGTCGCTTCCTCCTATTCCTCGGTGCCCTTCCGGTGCCAGTCTCACCGGCATTGCACGATCCACCAGAAGATTGCGCGAATTGACCAGTTCTATTCCTCACGGTGTGCCTGGCTCGTCCAGCAGCATACCGTTCGATCCCAGCATCCAATGGCACACTCGTCCCAGGTTGGCCAGCCGGGGGGACATCTGCCGGCAAGTCGTACATCGAGCGCCAGTCACTATCGTCACGGATTCCACCGGACGCGAGGATGTTAAGCTCCGGACCGTCCCATGTCGGCATGGGATCGAATGCATGAACGCTCAGTGGAGAAGCCCGCTCCGCTCCTACATCACACTCCTGCGGCGGAGACGACTGTTCATCCTCCACCACGCGGCCTCTAGCCTGTCTCGCCGAGGCACTAACACCTCTTCGTCGTATCGAACGACCATGGCCGTCAGGCTGACCAGCAGTGCTCATCTACAACACAAGATATGTAATTAGTATAACAACAATTGATTTAAACTGATATGATAAGAAAAATTAACATACATTTCAACGTGTAAACTAATATTTTCAAACAGTGCATAATTTCAATTTGCTAATGGAATCTACATATTCTATAATGGAAACTACATAAAAAAACCGCACAACAAACAGCAAATTTAATTCTCGTACAATCCAATACAACGAACTACACATTTTTTTTAGTTGCAAATTGGAAATTACATTACTAAATAATCTGATTTTTTTCCACATCACACTATTATTAACATTCCAGGAAACAATCGTTAAAACGTATCATAATCATTTAGACAATTGTTTACATCGGATTAATAAAGTCTATTTAAATAAAACTATATTCTATTATGTCACATATACTTTCCAAATTATGGAAATAGTAATCATTTCCAAATTTAAATTAAATAATTTCTAATAATCACAATTTCTTCGTTTTAATTCCAAAATTCATTAAATTTCTAATATTAGATTTTTCCAAATTATTCTACATCTTAATCTCCTATTATCTTATGAAATAAATTAATTTAAGAGTAAAGCCTCCTATTTTCTTATATTTACAACCAAACCCCTCATTCGCACGAAAACTAAAAAAAATCCTCCAAAACTTACGTTTTTCGACGATTTTCCGGCAGATTTCCGGCGGTCGGCGGCGCCGGGCGGCGGCGGAGGCCCAGCACCTGGCCGGATGGAATGGAGAGAGGGAAGGGGGAGAGAAATGGAGAGAAAGAAGAAGGAGAGAAAAAGAGAGAAGGAAGGAGAGAAAAAAGAGAGAAGGAAGGAGAGAAAAAGAGCGAAGGAAGGAGAGAAAATGGGAGAAATTCAAATTTATACTACTTCTTTTAATTTTTAATTTTTTTTTTAAATACTAATACGTGTATTTATATGTATTAGGGTGAGGATAGTAAAATACAGGGCGAGATATAGCAACACCCTTTATTTAATGGAAGGTACCAAAAGTGGACGGTTCAAATGGACAGATATTCATACTCGGTGTAGCCATTTGCATTCTAGTTCGTCCAACAAATATAATACCGCCGAACTTTGAAGAAATTGGCATGGTCGACGTAGTCGTAGGACTTCTTCCATGGAAACAACATGCCATAAAAGTATTGAAAAGGACACCTACATTTTAGATGGATTCAACTGGAGGAAAAACTAAGGCTTTAGGCATAACCAAGGCTTCATAATTTTGCCAACCCAAGACTTTGAGGGCTTTAGCATGCATCGTGTGGCTGTACTGGTAAACAATGTGATTTTCTACTTCCCACTCAAATTTATGAAGTCATATTTATTGAATAGAAATTTTATTAATTATAGACGTGATTTTTTAGTGTGCACAGTTATAACTAATGTATGATAAGAAGAAAATGTCCTTGCCACAGTCTCATAGAAAATTCGTGACTTGGAAAAAAATCTGCTCTCTAAACTCCGTTGCGAAAAATAATTCTCTTATCATCCATGGGAAAGGCAGTTGTAATTTATGGACTGCCAACTGGTGCCCCAATGGTCCACTTTTACACTATATCCCCAGTCACATATCTTCTACATTGACATATTGTACTGTAGCAGATTTCATCACAAACAAAGCTACCATTTTACCCCAGATTGCACCTTTCCTGGATCATGATACTCTCTCCTTCTTGCAGGGAGCAGTAATTACACCAGACAGGGATGATAGGCTGATATGGAAATCCGAAGTGTCAGGAGTCTTCTCTTTCAAGTCAGCATATAAGATACTTACACTATCACCAGGTAATTTCCCTGTTTGTAAATTCATATGGAACACTGCATTGTAGAGAAAGATCTCCATATTCATATGGAAAATGATGCACTCCTTTCTTCCTTTTGATGATGTACTCACTAAATGTGGTTTTAGTCTAGCTTCAAAATGCCCGACATATACTCATTCAGATTCTATCCAACATTTTTTTCATTTCATGTCCTGTCGCCCAATCTGTATGGAATAGCATGGCATCTATAGTTCACTTTCACCTTAGTGACCAACATTCCATCAGTGATAGATTCTTTGTTTTCTGGAATTGCAATGATCTCCCTAAGTGGCACCAAATGATTTGTTATATTCTCCCCTCCCTGATCTGCTGGTGCCTTTGGAAAGCTCGGAATAGATTCTTATTTGATCAGAAACTATTTTCTACAGACCTTATATGTAAGGAAGTGCAGGATCTAATAAAACTGTCTCTCTATACAAAACCTTCACTTCTGGTCTCTCTCACAGCTACTCCACATTCCTTTAGGCATTTGATACCATATCTTAGACCTCCCCCAAAGCCTATTATATACACTGTATTCTGGGAAAGGCCTAAGATCGGGTCCATCAAAGTTTACATTGATGCTTCATGGTACCCAGACAAAGCTGCAGTAGGGCTAATTGCTAGGGATAATTCAGGTACACCACTATTGATTAAATCTGAGACTATTTCAGCTGTCTCTCCACTCCAAGCTGAAATCCTAGCTATACAATTTGCCCGTCACATTTTCCCACAATTGGACAATACATTCACTGTTGAAACAGACTCCTTCCTGGCAGTTCAAATGTTAAATGATCCCTATTCTGCACATTGGCAACTGTTTGATATGGTTTATAAAGTTCAGTCCCTCTTAGGCAATGCAGTACTCAAACATGTTTTCAGGGAATGTAATTCTATGGCTAATGCAATTGCTAGACACCACTCCTCCCATAATCAAAGCCTCCATCTCTCAAATGTTCCAACACATATCAATCGCCTTATCACTTTGGACAAGGACCACACTCCTCATATAAGAATGCAGAAAAATGGCCCTTATAAGGATTGATACTGCTGATAAGTTGGCTTTTTATGCAGGCTAATCGGATGGGCATTGTACATAGACTATTTTCTTGCTTGAGCCTGGAACTTCGAGCACTCGGGCCTGGAACTTCGAGCACTCGAGCCTTTGGGTTTCGAGTACTCGAGCCTGGAGCATCGAGCACTCGAGAATGGAGCAGGGAGCACTCGAGATTGGAACATCGACCAATCGAGAATGGTTCATCGAGCACTCATACTTGGAACCTGGAACATCGAACAGGGAGCTTGGAGTACTCGAGATTGGAGCATTGAGCACTCATGCTTGGAACTTGGAGCATCGAGCATGGAGCACGGAGCACTTGAGTCGGGATCTTCGAACACTCGATACGGGAACTTCGAGCACTCGAGACAGGTGCCTGGAGCTTTGGAGCCTGGAGCATCGAGCACTCGAGAAGGAGCATCGAGCACTCGACCTATTGAGAAGGAGCATCGAGCACTCAATAATGGAGCATCGAGCACTACTAGAGTCTGGATCATCGTGAACTCGAGCCTCGTGCATTGAACACTCGATACTGGTGCAATGCGCACTTTAGCACTTTGAGCACTATCTCACTTGAGCTTGGAGCACTGACCACTCGACCTGGGAGCATCGTCCACTCGCGCTAGGTGTTCCGAGAACTCGAGCACGTGGAGCATCGAGCACTCGAGCAGCGTGCACTTGAGACGGGAGCATCGAGCACTCGAGCCTGAACCACTCGAGACTGAAATATCGAGCACTCAAGACTGAAGCATCGACCATTCGAGAATGACGCACTCAAGACTGGAGCATCGAGAACTCGAGACTGGAGCTTTGCGACCGAACCATACTGACCACTCGAACTAGGAGCATCGTCCTCTTGCGCTAGGTGCTCCTAGCACTCGAGCACGTGGTGCATCGAGCACTCGAGCAGCGAGCACTTCAGACTGGAGCATCGAGCACTCGAGCCTGGAGCACTCGAGCCTGAAGCACTCGAGACGGGAATATCGAGCACTCGACACTGTAGCATCGACCACTCGAGACTGGAGCTTCGAGCACGCGACCGAAAGACCTCGACCCATGGAATCCTGACACCATGGAGCCCTCAAATTTTGAAGCCATTGAACTTTGGAGCACTCGAACATGACCACTCCACCCCTCGAGATTTAAGACACTCGACAACTAAGGAACCCGCGAACATGAGCACACCACCCCACGAGTACTAAGGCACTCGACCCTCGAGGACATCCTCGACCCTCGGCGCGGTTCAGGTGCTCGGTTTCAACGGTGAGGCAATAGATTTAAGAGTAAGGACTGCTACCGATGCTCTTTTTCCTAAGCCTAGCTTTTACTTTTGAATTAAAGGTTATTTATGCGCTCTATGCCCGCGCTACACTCTATGTTAAATTGGCATAAAGCTGTCCATTTTCTCAAAATGGAGAGGGCAATTACATAATCGCCACGCATGACGCACGCGGTATAAGTGTGTCCATTCTCTCATCTTCAGGAGGTTTATTCGGCTGGGATTCACAAAGATAAGAGGCACGGCCTCATCATATCTTTGCCCATTTAATCACCCTCGGCGCCACCATGAGAATGTTTGAAGGCCAATAACATCCCTCTATCCTCAACTTAGGGATGTACATGGTAGAAGCAGATTTCCACCCGTACCAACATGGTGCAACCAGGATCATCAGCTTCAATCTCCTTGTGATTTTCAAGACCCGAGAACTCTCGGCTGCATTACGAATTTCAGATTTCATTCTGGTTTTGGTTCTTTGTACCTTCATCGCCATTCCATCGACGACATTATTCCAAGACCCGAGTCCACAACTCTCGGCTGCATTATGGAATCCAAATGAGGAAGGCCCCATCGGTTAGGGGTAGAAGCGGACTTTTCGACTATGGGTAGTGAGTTTGTCCTCACCCCATTTGTTTTTAGTGTGCCATAGCCTGTGTTTCCCAGGTTGTTTTGTACACCCTTTGCTCCATCATCTTGCTCAGGGTTTGTAGTTAGCTTACTTTGGAAAATGGGGGGGGGGATGGGGGAGTGTTATCCTTCGGGCTTCCACTCCTACATCCACCCCCCTCCCACTCCCTCTCTCTAGAACTTGCTCCTTAGGTTCATTAAATAACCTAGGGTTGGATTGTTACTGTATCTGGTAGAGCTCTTTTAGAGCCTACCGCGGCCCCACCGTATATACTATTTACATGTTTACCGACTAAGGCACTCGACACCTCGAGTATACCACCCCTCGAGCACTACACCGGACCTCTTTTTTCATCCACCATTCCACTACCATTAGTTAATCTTTTGAAGGCAACGAGGTTGCTTTACCGATGTAATATTCCAAACATCTTTGTACATCTTTTGGTTTCTACATAGGCTTGGGGAACCTAATACATATTCCCCACCTTATGGTGCTTTAAAAAAAAAGAAGAAGAAGAAGAAGAAGAAAATGTAATTGTATATGATATTTTTTCGTGATAACCTCCTTTCATAAACCACCGCATTTATAACGTGTAATTGTAGATAGGAATTTTATTTTAGATCACGATTTATAACTGTGCGCAATAGTTTCTTTATAAAAATGATGAATACTTGGCTAATCTCAGCTCCTACGTTCTCATATTTATAACATTGTGTATTTGGATTTTTCTACGCAATGATTTATAACTATGTATATGGTGTTCGCAAACAATTTAAAGCGTGACTAAAAGAAAATGCATATCATTATATATAAAATATTCTCGTGATAATTACCTCCTTCCACACCAACATCACTGCCTATACAACATACTCCAGCGGATTATACTTGTAAACAAGAATCTCACACCCACAGGTGTACCCCAGCGGTTGGGACAAGTTGATTCAGGGGAAAATTTTGAGTTCGAGGCTTGCAAGCGACTGTGTGGGATGTTCTTGCTCAAATCATGACCTTCTGGGCCATGTGGCGGGTGGGCTCCTGGTGCGCGGTGAATACGGGCTCCACCTTGGGTCCTGACGTTGGGCTACTGTGACTTACCTCTTACATGTTGGCTGTGGTGTCGGCTGGTGTGGGCGGTCCAGGGCTAGTCGAAATAGTTTTTTTTTTTAATTGTAAACAAGAATCTCAGTTTTATTTTACTATTCATTAGTATTTGTAAATGTACCTTTATGACATTAATATTCTCGTAATTTGGCTAGTTAGTCCATGCTTCTACCTTCTCATATTTGTAACGTTGAATTTTTGGAAGAAAATGTTTATTTTAAGTCACAATCTATAAGCATGAACAGTTTTCACAAATAATTATACTCCCTCTGTCCCACCTTATTATGCACAAAATATTTTCACGGTCTTCAATAAATATGTTTGACTGTAAATATGTGTAGTTACGGACAATAATGACACACAAAAATTTGATATTTAGAAACTACATATTACGATGAATCTAACCATATCTCATACGATAAAATTATTGTATTTATATACGTATTGAAATATGTGGTTAAAGTTTGGTATGTTTGTCCAAAAAAAATTTCTGTGTAGAATAGAGTGGGATGGAGGGAGCAGTATAACTGAAAATAAGATGAATTTCTTAATATATATACGGAGTAATACTTTTTGCGATAATGGTTACCTGCCACACCCTCATCACCGCCTTTATATCGTGTACTTGTAAACAAGAACGGCCATAAAAATGCTTCTAAATTCTTATATTGATCATTTTAAAACAAAATCACATCAATGCATTATATTTATGGCGATATAAGAGATTATCATAAAATATGAGGGGGCAATTTATTATTTTGCCCAAATTCATGGATATGAATAAAAGTACTTTTTTTCCCTTATGATAATCTCGCAGTTATGAAATAGTAATTTTCAGTTATTTGACTAAAATCACGATGGTATGTAAAAAATAGAATGTCATTTTTAATGAATTGAAGGGAAATTCGATAATTTGACAAAATTTTGTGAGAGACAAACATTGTGTATGCTATATACCATCATTCTTATCAACTATGTCATGGGTGTGACATTGATCATGGAAAAAAGTGTAATAATCTAATTTATAATTAGGACTTTTTGACACAATTGTGTTAATCTGTTAGGATAAATCAGACTCCTGATTAGATTATTATTAGACTTCTTTCCTTATTACACCTCTATTGTACTCTCTATATATTTAGATATCAATAATACAATTGATTACGACAAATTAATCTATCATGGTATCAGAGCAAAGTACTGATCCTAAGCCCTAAATTTTAATTTATTGTTCAGTGAAGTTCCGGCGAAGTTCCGGTCAAATTTCGGCCCTGATTCCGGCGAAGTTCCGATCAAATTCCGGTATCCTCCGGCAACTTCTCATATCTCAATTTTTTGGCAAAGTTTCCATCTTCTTCCAGCGGCGCCTTCCTCCATCGGCGGCGTCCTCCATCGGCGACTCCTTCCAGCGGCGCCTTCATCAACGCCTTCAAGCGGCGAGATCCCGTCGTCCAGCGTGTACAGGTCATCGGACTGTCGTCGTGACCGCCGTGCTTGGCTTCATCTCCGGCGTGCTTATCGCGTCTCGGCCAACCAGCAACAGCAGATCCACGCGCCCATTTCTTCCAGAAGCGCGTGCGTCCACGCGCTCGTGTGTGCAGACGCGCGCACACCCTTTCGCGCGTGAAGTCACGCGTCTGGGAGCCAACAGTATCTTCTGCGCGTGAAGCCACGCGCCTGGCGGTTCAATATCATTCTCTGCGCGTGAAGTCACGCGCCTGACGATTCAATAGTTTTTTTTGGCATTTTTTGCACGTGCCGGATAATTTTGCGCCTATTTTCTGGGTATCTTCTTGCTATGGTTTATTTGGCGCCTTTTCTCAGGCAGATGGCTCCGCTAATTGGATTGCGGACAAAGCTTTATTTCAGGCCAATGTGAATGGTCTCAATCGTCATCCTTCGTCCAATCAGTGGATTGTTGATTCGGGTGCTACATCTCACATCACTGCTCACACCAGTCAACTTGATAAGGTACAATCTTATCGTGGTTCTGATTCTATTCTTGGAAATGGTGAATCATTATCTATTTCTCACATCGGCCAATGTCATTTCTATGGTTTCTCTGTTAATGATGTTGTGGTAGTTCCTAAGATTACTAGAAGCTTATTATCCACCAGTAAGCTTACTCGTGATTTACCTGTCCGTGTTATATTTGATGCCGATGCATTTTCCATTGAGCATAAGCATACAAGGACGATAATTGGTAAAGGCCATCATAGTTCAGGTCTTTATTTTCTTGAGACTGGTGATTCCAGCTTTTTAGGCGAACTACGCTCTACAAAGCTTCATGCTTCTTTTGAGCAGTGGCACTCTCGCCTCGGTCATGTGTCTCATGATACTGTTCAGTTATTGAATCGACGGGGCCTTATTTCTGTCACTTCTGCTATGCCTGCACCTGTCAGTTGCTCTCCTTGTCAGATGACCAAGAGTAGCCGTTTGCCCTTTTCCACTAGTGACAAACACGCTACTGGTTTATTGGATAAAGTACATTGTGATTTGTGGGGACCAGCTCCTGTTTTATCTGTCGGTGGTTTCTCTTATTATGCCGTTTTCATTGATGATTTTTTGCGATTCACGTGGTTTCTTCCGATGCGGCATAAGTCAGATTTCTATGACACTTTTATCCAGTTTCAGAAATTCGTTGAGAATCAGTTTCTGCTAGGGTTAAAAATATTCAGACCGATGGTGGCACCGAGTTTACTAATCACCGACTTCAGGTTCATCTCATATCATGTGGCATTCATCATCAGATGTCCTTGCCCTATACACCTGCTCAGAATGGCCGGGCTGAGCGGAAGCATCGTCACATCACAGAGACTGGTCTTGCCATGCTTTTTCACTCTTCTGTGCCGCACTGTTATTGGGTGGAAGCTTTCTCCTCTGCGGTTTACATTATTAACCGTCTGCCTAGTTCAGTTCTGAGTGGAAAATCACCTTTTGAGGTTGTTTTTGGTCATGTGCCTGACTATACCCTCTTTCACCCGTTTGGTTACCGTGCATTTCCATGTCTGCGTGCCACTGCTACTGATAAGTTTGCACCCCGATCCATTCCCTGTGTTTTCATTGGCTATAGCCCTCATCACAAGGGCTTCCAGTGTCTCGGCCAGACTTCTGAGCGCATATATATCTCTCGCCACGTTCGTTTTGATGAAACTTTCTTCCCTTATGTCTCATCTTCCACGGACAGTCGTTCGATTTCAGATCTGGAGATTTCATCATTTTTTGATAGAACTGTTACTTCATCGATTGGGGCCACCACACCTGTGTCTGTTCCAGCTGCCCCTCCTTCACCACCATCTTCCATCTGGACGGTTGACCCGGACCCGGCTCCTCGGCCAACGCTCACCATACCTCAGCCGCTGGCCATTACTCCTCAGTCACTGTCTCAGCCACCGGCCACCACGTCTCAGCCTTTATCGGCTATTATTTCTCTGGCGACTTTCGACGGCCACTCTCCGGTTAGCGTATCTCGATCTTCCTCGGTGTCATCAGCTGGTTCGACTCCTCCATCTTCGTCGCCTCCGCTTCGTACTCATCGGATGGCCACTCGGTCTTCTACTGGTGCCATTCAGCACCGGGATTATTCGGATATTATTGCTTATGGTCTCACTGCCGCACTCCTCTCTCAGACAGAGCCCACTGATTATCGCTCTGCCCTTCAGGATCCAGCCTGGGTTTCAGCCATGGATGATGAGATGGGCGTTCTTCGTGGTCAGCACACTTGGGATTTGGTGCCTCGACCTTCGAATGTCAACATTGTTGGCTCCAAATGGGTCTATAGGCTCAAGTATCTACCAGATGGCACTCTTGAGCGTCACAAAGCTAAACTTGTGGCGCAGGGTTTCTCGCAGATTCCGGGTTTTGATTTTGACCACACTTTCAGTCCTGTGGTCAAAGCCTCCACTGTTAGGACGGTTCTCACCATAGCCACCATGCGTTCCTGGCCACTTCATCAGTTGGATGTCAAGAACGCTTTCCTTAATGGTGTTCTTGATGTTCTAGTCTACATGAAGCAGCCCGTTGGTTATCAGGATTCTGTCCATCCAGACTATGTTTATCGTTTGCGAAAGGCCATGTATGGTCTTAAGTAGGCTCCTCGGGCTTGGTTCCAGCGTTTCAGCAGTTATCTGGCACAGCTTGGTTTTCGGTGCAGCTCAGCTGATACTTCTTTGTTTGTCCTTTCGAGAGGGTCGTCGTTACTGTACCTAATTGTGTATGTGGACGATATCATTCTTACAGGCAATGACTCGACTCTTCTTCGCCAGTTCATTGATCGGACACACAGAGAGTTTGCAATCAAGGATCTCGGTGCTCTTCATTACTTTCTTGGTCTTGAAGTTTCGCCTACCTCCTCAGGATTACTGCTTGGGCAAGCAAAGTATGCTCGGGATATTTTGAATCGGGCCGGTATGTCTGACGTGGCACCTGTTTCTACTCCATTTGTTACTGGTTCTCAGCTTCACAACTCTACTAGTCCTCCATTTCGGGATCCTACACTTTATCATTCTCTTGTTGGTGCTCTCCAGTATCTCACCATCTCTCACCCGGGCTTGGAATTCTCGGTCAACACGGTGAGTCAGTATCTTCAGGATCCCAGAGATGACCATTTTGTTGCTGTGACTCAGATTTTGCGGTATGTTCGTGGCACTCTTCATTTTGGTCTCCGGTTTTGTTCTGCTAGTACTCCTGATGTGTTAGGATACTCTGATGCTGATTGGGCTCGCTGTCTAGAGACTCGTTGGTCCACTTATGGTTATGCGGTTTTTCTTGGTAGGAATCTGGTTTCTTGGAGTGCCAAGAAACAACCCACTGTTTCTTGCTCTAGCACTGAGTCTGAATACCGTGCTCTCGCCAACACTGTCTCAGAAGTGGTTTGGCTCACTCATTTGCTTCGTGATCTTCGGGTTCCACTTTCTGGTTCTCCACTGTTGTTATGTGACAATAGTAGTGCTATCTTCTTGGCTCAGAATCCAGTGGCGCACAAGCGGGCGAAGCACATCGACATCGACTACCATTTTGTTCGTGAGTTTGTGACATCCAGAAAGCTGCGTGTTGCTCATGTTCCGACTTCTCTTTAGATTGCAGACATTTTCACCAAGGGGCTCTCTCGTCCGCTGTTCGAGTTCTTCAAGTCTAAGCTGTGCGTCAGCGAGCATCCGACGCTCCGCTTGAGGGGGGGTGTTAGGATAAATCAGACTCCTGATTAGATTATGATTTATTATGATTAGAGTTCTTTCCTTATTACACCTCTATTGTACTTTCTATATATTTAGATATCAATAAGATATCAGTAATACAATTGATTACGATAAATCATTCTATCATAATCTATAATCTATAATTTTAATTTATATTAGTTACAAGTAATTCTGACTCAACTTTTAAAAAAAACAATAGATATCACACAACATTATTAGGGGGCGATGAAGTGGTATAAAGAACAAAAAGAATTATGCTAATGATGAAATGGAGTCGTACACACTACAAAGTGTCTAGCTAGTTCCAGACTAGAGGGGTAAAAATGAACTAGGATACTCACAATAATTAGACACATAAATCACAATATTAGATCCATAAATAGCTAAATATTACTCCCATGTCCATATAAAAATCGACAATAGTTTCTTTGCAAAATGTTGACCACAAAATTCAATTGCTAGGTAAATGGAAAATCCCAGGAAATACTACATTTTGATAAGTTTATGAACAGTCCATAGGGACATTTAATTTAAACATTATAATTTTTTATAAAATTCAAATATTGCATTTTATAAATTAAAATAAGTAATAAAATGTATTTGTAGGTGTAAATATAAAAATATATGATATAAAAAAATATTTTTAAAATTTTAAATTTTATATGTAAAATAACAAATGCAGTGCTTTAAATTTTAGTTATGGACAGCCCGCAAGGAAACCCACTCAATAATAATTACGTTATTTTGTGAGATGCATCGTACAATCATAATAGCGGTCAAAAGCATATTTTGAAAATAGTAGAAAGACTTAAAACAAAAGGCAGACGAAGCAAGTAGCATGTAAATTGTAATCATCGAGATTAACGCAAACCAAAATGGGATTAGTGGGTCAAAAATCAGTAACTGTTTTTACAAAACTAACGGTTTATCAACGATCAACTCCCTCCTAACGGTTTATCATCTCCTAACCAGGAAGCAGCAAAAGTGAATCAGAAAGGCCTCTGAACATACTTGAATCCAGAGGATGAATCAAAGCAATCCACTTTGTTTCTGAACAGATTCATCAGCTTCAAAAGCTCAGTGATCTTCTCTTTAGTCGCATCGCCATATCCAACTTGCAGAACCACCAAAAGCTTCTGAAACGCCCCGACCTGAATCGCTTCGATCACAGGGCTCGCGTCTTCAACCTCCTTGCACAGCTTCCAGACAGCCGAGACGGCGAATTCGGTCGCCAGTTCGGACACCCTGAGGATCTTCTTCACCAACAACGGCAGAGCCAATGCGTTCGATAAAATCCTCTTCCTCGCGTCTTCCCAGCCGCTTATCCTGTCGAGAACGCCAAGAACTCTCTCCGCTGCGCCCTTCTCAGCGTCCACCAGCATTTCCAGCGCGAACTCGACCATCCCGCATTCCATGAACTTGGACACCAAAACCTCGCTGTTTTTGGCGTTCATCATGTGGTATATCACCATCAGAGAAGCTTTTGTCGCGGCGGGGCAAATGGGGACCTGGATGATCTTAAACAGGGCTTCGGAAACGCCCTCCATTCGCATCACGGCGTCTGAGTACTGTTCAGAGCTGCAGAGCAGGTCTCTGAGGACCATCACCGCGTGTTGCCGGGAGGATAAATCTTCGCCGGTGAGGAACATGGAAATGGTGGTAAGAGACACCGGTGATCCGATTTTCGATTGGCCTTCGATTCCAGCCGGAAACGTCCATGTCAATGCTGCTAACAGGTCTTTCAGGACGAGTTCGTTGTCTTCTACTGAATGATCTTCGCCGGCGAATGACTGGAACGATGAGGCTAACACGAACCCCATCCCGTTCTCCACCAAACACTTCCTGTTCCGCTCGCTTTCCCGGACCAGAATCCTGATCTTCCCGACCAATTCCAAACACTTCTTCGAGTCTCTTCGGGCGCCGGCGCCCTGGATTCCCCTCGAAATCTCCGAAACCTCGTACGGGGAAATCGGGATCCGCGGCGTCGGAATCCGCTCCACCCCGAAGGACCTCTTCTCCACGCACCAATCCTGGATCATCTTCCTGATGGAATGGTTCGGGATGAGGTCGAAGGTCCTCAGCACCTGGTTCGTCACCGGGCATGTCTGGTTCCCAGCGTCGATCCATTTCTCGATGCTGTCCCGGTCGTAGGTGATCCCGGTCGACAATGTCACCGGGTCCTTCATCAGGTCGAGAGAAACAGGGCACCGGAAATGGGTCGGAATCGAGAGCTCCAAGTCAAAACCGGCGTCGGAATCCTTCCCGCCGGCACGGGCCCGGCGGTTCGCCCTCTTCTGTCTCCATGAGAAAATCATCTTTTCTTTTTTGTGAGTTCGGTAGAATTGGTTGCCAAGAATTTGGTGAGGATTATGTGAAACTGAAATGAAAATGGAGTGGGGATATGGGATTACGAGGGTTATATATACGGGCGGAAAGAACAAGCAGAAAAGGAAAAGTTCAAATAATATAGTAACAGTAAAAGCAATAGTAGTAGTACATAAATGAGGATTTTGAACGTTGACCGTTGAAGATTTGACAATGAGAGTCCAGTTGTTCACAAAGAGGCAGCGTTTTAAGGCGAATGTTTCCGGGGGTTAATATTATTCAAGCCTTTGATTTTATAATTTAATATGACTTTCTTTTTAATGTGAGAATGAGAATATTAAACCTTGTAGTCGGCTCTACCTTTGACCGGCCTTTGCCCGGGTCGTACTGCTGCATACCTTACCTTACCTGCCTGGAGCTCATCATCTGTCCTCTTTTGCTATTTTTTTATTTGGTTTTTAAATTTGAAATGTTAGGAATTTGGAGAATCATTTGCATACTCTAAAGAAAAGAAAGAAAGAGTGTTGGTTTGATTATAGAAACGTAGAGGAGAAAGGGAAGTACTAATTAGTTATGATTACTGCCCAAAACAGGGGTCCTTACATTACAAATTATGAAGAGTGAGGAGGAAAGAAAATATAGTATTCCTTTCAATTTTCCATACACGTCCTAATATACTCTCTCCGTCTCACTTTAAATTACACAAGTACTTTTTTCAAGTTAAATTTTGTAAATTTTGACCATAAATATATAGAGTCAATCTCTTGAAAGACGGTATTTTCATAGGCTATGGAAAAATCAAGATTTAAACTGCAAATTAGATTAATGGAGATAAAATTTTTGGGCTGCATTAATCAGGTCATAAACTTAGAGTAGGTCTCCTAACAGGCGACATGTCCATAAGGTTATGGACAAACCACTTATTTTTTTACCTTATACACTGCATTTGTTAAAGGCAAAATCTTGAGAAAGACCGTTTTTCCATAGGCTTATAGAAAGACACGTTTAATTAGAATAATAAAAGGTAAAAGGTCTTAGTTGCAACATTGAAAATTTATTATGCTACATGTTATAGTTATAAAGTTCATAACCCGATTCATGCAACCAGAAAATTTTATTTTTATTTCTTATAATTTGCAGTTTAAACCTTGATCTTTCCATGAATTATGAAAAGACCGTCTTTCAAGAGACAGACTCTTTGTTAAATTACATACTAAAATTTAAAAAATCAAAATATTTTTTATGTTATATATTTTTACATTTTCAATTTAAGATCATATTATTACTTTTTTTTAACTTTTAAAATACGAGTTCGTTTTTTAAAAGACGGTCTTTCCATAAGTTATGGAAAGACCAGGGTTTAAAGTGTAAATTAGAAGAAATGAAGTTAAAATTTTCGGGTTGCATAAACCGGGTTATAAATTTGATAACTACTACATATTGCATACTAAAATTTTAATATTGCAACTAAAACCTTTTACCTTTTATTATTCTAATCAAAATCCAGCATTTCCATAAGGCTATGGAAAGACCGTCTTTCCCAAGACTTTGCCTTAAAATACAATATTTAAATTTTATAAACAAAATTACAACATTTAAAGGTAAAAGTCACTGTGGTCTGTCCATAAACTTATGGAAATACCACATTTCCTGTGACTTTCTCATAAACTTATAATTACCGCGCATTACATAATAAATTTTAAATATTTCTACTAAAATATTTTAATTCCACTTCCAAGACTTTGCCAAATATATATATATATATATATTCAATACAAATATCACGCGAGATATTGTTAGATTTATCTTAATATCTACTTTCTAAATATCATTTTTTGTGAGGCATTATTATACTATGTAACTTGAGATATATACGATCAAACATGATCATTGAATACCGTGAAAAAATAATTACTACAACTAAGGTCATATTCTTTAGAGTTTATCTAAAATAAACTGATTTGAATTGAACTAAACTAAGAACAAATGTATGAAAAAATAAAAATGTATGACTAAAATAAAATAAATTGCACCATATTAAAATTCTACCGAACTAATTTGAACTCAAATGAACTTAAAATGAAATGTAGATAATATCTGGAAAACAAGGCTTAAGTAATTACAAAGTCTCGTTTTAAACCGACTAACCATTAAATGTGGTTATTTTATAATTGAATTAAATAATGAGGCGATTTGATATTTATTTTTACGGATTTTTACACTTATTACCCTAATTTCATGGAGAACTGTGCAGTTATTGGTCTAATTTTGGTGTTGACTCAAGAAATTGGTCGTTGACTGAATATGAAATGTTGAAAATACCCTCCACCCTTAAGCTGAATTTCGTTTCCCTATTTTACCCTTTTTTTCAAGATATTTTTCTTTTCAAAAATAAAATATGGCCATTACTTTCTTCTTCTTCTTCAACTCCCTCGACCGTTACCACAGGTCCCCATCCACTACCATGCCACCGCTCCACCCGCCCTCCCAACCCATTTTCCCTCCGCACCTGCCTCATCCTCCAGCCCAGAACCGCGCAGCTCAACACCAACCATACCTCTCAGCCTTACCACATCCCCCAAACTGTTGCTGCTCGGCCTTCCCTCAGCCGCGCCCAGGCCGCCACCTTCGTTCCCAGCCATCGGCTTTCGGGCGTGCGACCATGCTAGATGGCAAGATTCGGATGGAGTCACGACCCTGGCGTGGAGGAAGAACACGCAGCTGACGCTGCTCGGTGGAAAGTGCGGTGACGACGTGTACGCGTTGGAGCTAAGGAAGGCACAGTGGTGGCACATGGTGGAGAAGAATGGGAGGAGGGGATGAAGTTTCTTGGCGTTGAGAAGAAAAAAATAGGAAAAGGAAGAAGCAAGAAATAAGGGCATTTATATTTATTCAATTTATTTATTTTTATTTTATTTATCCAGGGGCTGAATGATCATTTCTTTAAATTTCGGACAAATTTTCTATTAAAAATTGAAGTCAACGGCGCCAAGGGTTAGATTGGCACATATATGATAAATTTATGGTCATTTTAGCACTTTTTCATTTTGTAGGGTTATATAGGCACTTTCTGCCTAAAGTTAGGGTAATTTAATCCCTCTACTCTTATTTTTATTTATTGCAACAAGGTTCCTATAACTTTGAAATTTTTTGAAAATATATCCCAATATATAAATAATTATAATTTGACCCTAAAAGTGATTGAAATAATTTTTATAACAGAGTTTATAAGTTGTTTTCCTTATAAGTTAAATGGTTTTTAGTGTTTAATAAACTTCTAAAAACTGCTTATTTTAAAAGCAGGAGTTATTTTTAAGGGAAAAGTATAAACCGGTCTCCCCCTACCATTAAAATAAGACACCTTTGCTTATAAACCCCACACCCCAAACACCCTTTTAGGCCATGTTCTCCAGATATTATCTGCACTTCAATTCAATTCATTATAGTTCAGTTCAACGGAAAATTGATTTCGTGAAATTTGGCCACCTTAGTTTGAAAGCAAATGTTATTTTTAAGGGCAGAAACTTGTCTCCCTGTACTTTTAAAATAAGGCATTTTCGCTTATAAGCACTCCCCCCAAACACACCATTAGGCCACGTTCTCCAAAGTTTATCTGCACTTCATTTCAGTTCAATTCAGTAGTATTTAGTTCGACAAAAAATTAGTTTCATGATATTTGGCTCAATTTCGTCCCATTCTTACTATTTTCAATACACTTATTGTTCATTTTAGTTTAGTTCAGTTCATTTCAAGTCAGTTCATTTCAAATCAACAAAAATAAGCTCTTATTAATTGGATCTTACTACCTGTGTACCAGTAAATGTTACATTACTGAAGTATTTGGCTACCCATCTTTTAGTTGGTTGTTCTTAATCTGATAAAAAAAGTTAATAAAAAACATTTAACAGTTGGTATGGGGAAACTATTGTTTTTCATCAAAATAATTTTAGAATCGATTTTTTTTGGTTAATATTTAATTTAATTTTTTTGAAAATAGACTCTCTCTCTAAGTGGGCGATATGTGAGGGTGATTTTCATCTTTAATGCGTGTTTTCACCTTAACTTTTTCCTATGGTCTCAGTCAATTATGCTATGGGGGGATCGAGAAGAAAGCGAAGGTAGTCTGATTGAATCGCTACACACCCACCCCTGTTTCAATACCGAAGAAAGATGAAGTTTCAAAGTCAGGAAAGGAACAACATGTGGTTGATAAACTGGATCTGCAAGCTGGGTAAATTATGAAGAAGGCGGAACAAGGAGAGATAGATCTTGGAGCAGATCCAACTAATTTGATGGTATCCACTCCAGAAAATGCAACAATACAAACCCCAATGAACTGTGAAAGCAGCTTAAAATCTGAGGCTCAGTTAGATTCTTAGTCCGATTGGTAAGCCTTTACTTTTGGTTCGAGCAACATCGAATCTAGAAAGATTGAGTGTTGCAATGGTACAGTTAGAAATGATTTTTTTTGAAGATTTGTCGGAATATGCAGATTTCAATGATGAAGCTGAGGGTGTTCAAATTCAGCAATTGAATTTTGAATGGAAACTAATCAAATGTATTAACTGTTGATGTTGGGGCACTTAAGTACTGAATGCAAGAAAAAATAGTCACAGGTGCAGCCACTGAAGAATGAGTATATAGTGAACAGGTATGTTCAAGTAGTTCAAAATTAGACTGTTGCTATTCCAAAAGGAAAAGGAATTTCTAGGATTGAAAATGGAGCCCTAGAAAATGATTATATCAGGATAAGAAGCTAGCAACTCAGGGGTGAATGGTGTCAGCAAGAACTGGAGCAAGGTGTTAAGTAATGTAAAAATATAAAGTATAAAAAACATAATTTTAAAATTTGAAATTTAGTATGTAATTTAAAAAGTAAACTATATAAGTAAAAAATACTGTAACCTGTCCATAATCTTATAGGCCACCTGTCATGATAGCCCCCTCAAATTAAAATGTATGAGAAAAGTGGAACTTATACGTACTACCAATTTAAATATTTATTCTAGTGATTTTGATTCTGGCACCTATAACTCCAAGGTTATATCCTTAAAAAAAACTATAAGGTTATATCATATATATATATTTTTAAATAAATTCACCTGTGATGGTGGGGGGTTTGGCAGACCCCTACCCGTTTATTAATTAAAATAAAAGATACAGAAAAAGAGGGGGACGTAATACCTTATCTCTGAGAATTCAGCTGATGATCTGTGAAAACTATACAAAAATCCTATTGTAGCCTAAAGATCAAACAGCGTCAAACGTGGAAAATAAGTACATAAGTAACTAATTATGCTAATCTAACATGAGGAGTTCCAATCGCATCAAGATTTACGTATTCAGCCACTAAGTTAGGCAGACCTGCAGAATCATAAATATTATTTACCTGCTCGCGGCTCGCCATCTTTGCAAGTACGTCGGCAGCTCCGTTGGCCTCTCTGAAAATATGGTGCAAAGAATAATCCATTCCTTGTAACAGATGCCATATCTCCCTCATCAATGGAAGCAATTTCCATGGAATCTTGAGTTGTTTATGAATCATTCCATATAGGACTTTGGAATCCAGTTCGATATCGATACCCCTGATGCGTTGTTCATTGACTAGATGAATGCCATGCAAAAGAGCATAGGCTTCGGCCTGCAAAACAGAGTTAGCCAAGATGGATTTTGAAAGAGCTCTAGTTACCTGACCAAAATGATCTCGGATTATACATCCGATACCAGCACCACCAGTGCTAAGATAGGAGCCATCAGTATTCAATTTGAATCTGGAAGGTAGTAACCACTTTATGAGTCTGATTGGTCTATGTGTTGTAGAGTTCTCCCTCATTAATATAGGAATATGGGAGAGAGCCCATTTGAAATCCAGTTTGAATGCTAAAAAGGTATCATTGAACTGATATAGAATCCATTTAAAAATGAGCATGATATCAGGGGTTGTTCCTTCAAAGATGTAGGTACATCTGGCACACCACAGGTACCAGAGTACAACACAAGGAACAATTCTAAAGATCTTTAAACAGGATCCAGCAGAGGAAGACACATTCCAGTAAAAGTAGATTCTATCCCACAAAAGTTGGAAATGATTATTGTTCAAGCCGAATGTGGAGTTCACAAATTTCCAGAGTTTTCCTACTGTCACACAGGAGTTAAAACTATGATGAATAGATTCAGACTCCTGAAAACAGAAACAACATCTGGAAGGTAGATGGAATCGAAAATCCTCTAGCACATCTGGGAAGGCAATAAGTCTATTTAAAAGTTTTCAATTAAATAAACTATTTTTTTAGGTAAGAATTTAGACCACAGATGAGTGTAAGATGGTATCAAATATTCCGGTCTGAGAAGGTTTCCATATGAGGATATCATCATAATCAGGAAAAAGTTTATATTCCTGTTCCAGCAGATGATATATGTGATCAGGTAGGGAATTCCTGATCAGGTCAGAAAAAGATGTTTTATTTTGAATGAATTCAGCCACAGTTAGGTGTTGATAAGGAATTACAGTCGGATGAGTTAGGTATTCAGTTAAAGGTCCCATAGAGGTCCAGTTTGAATTTCAGAAAGAGATTGAACCCGATCCAAGAAGGACTGTGGTGTTGTTTAAGGCTATGTCTTGAACCTCCTTAATTCTTTTCCAACTTCTGGAAGTTTTATGAGTATCATTCATAGACCACATGACTTTAGCCCAAAGAGATTTACCAGTTTGAAGTTTCCACCACATTTTTAGTGAGAAAGACTTGGTTAGTGTGTTTAAAATTTTAAAATTAAGACCATTTTCCTCTGTTGGGAAACACAGTTTGGGATAAGATCTCCAAACTCTGTTTTTCTGTTGATTTCCTGAAGTATTCTTCCAGAAGAACCGAGCAAGAGTTTTATGGATTTGACTTATAATGTGTTGAGTAGGCCTCAATACAGTTATAAGATGAATTGGCATTGAGGACAAAACATGTCTAATTAGTGTTGCCCTACCAGCTGGAGAAAGAAGTTTATTATGCCAATGATTGATTTTATTTTGAATTGAAAGCAACATGCTCTGAAAGAGTGAATTTTTAACCCTTCCAGTGAAAATAGGACATCCCAGATATTTAAATGGAATGGTTCCTAACAGCATGTTTGTTTCTCTTTTAATCAGTGTGATGATTCTGTTTGGTGTGTATTTTGAAATATGGAAAGTGGATTTCTCAAAGTTCACTTTCTGACCAGAAGCCAATTCATAAGATTTTAGAAAACACATGATCGTTTGTAAGCCCTGTTTAGTGTATTTTAAAAAAATTGCCGTGTCATCAACATAGGAAAGATGTGATGAAGCTTTCATCCCCCCTGGTAGTTTATAGGGCTGAATATTTCCGAATTGATGTAGGAAGTTAAGGTTATGTGAAAAAGCTTCAGCCATTAGTATGAACAATAGGGGGGATAAAGGATCACCCTGTTTTAAACCCCTTGAAGCAGGAAAAAATCCAACGGTTCTTCCATTTATCAGTAATGAAAAGTAGGCTACTTTGATGTTCTTCATAATAAGCCCAACTATGGTGTTGGAAAAACCTTGTTTAAGAAGTAGTTTTTCCAAAAAAACCCAAGAAACCCTATCAAATGCCTTCATCATGTCCAATTTTATGATCATATTATAACCTTTTGATTTTGAGTGTATATGGTTAGTGTATTCTTGCATGAGAAGAACATTATCAGCAATTTCTCTACCAGAGACAAATGATGACTGTTCTGGGCTTATTATAATATCCAGAAAGTTTTTAAGTCTTGTGGAGAGTATTTTTTAGAAAATTTTGTTTGAGAAATTACATAAACTTATAGGTCTATAATCTTTGAAAGAGGAACATACATCTTTTTTGGGTATTAGAATTATTTGAGTTGCTGAAATGGCTTTGGGAATATCCTTACCATCAAAGAATTCTTCTACTGCCAACAGGACATCAAATTTAATAATATCCCAACATGTATGGTAAAAAAATTCAGAGAAACCATCAGGTCCCGGTGCTGAATGTTTATCCATGGAAAGAACAATGTTAGTTAGTTCCTCCATACTGATTTGTTTGAGTAAATTTGAATTCATTTCATTGTTTACTACATGTGTGATATTATCCAGAATCCAAGCTGTGTTAATACCTGATGGGTCCAAAGGTTCATCAGTAAGAAGATTTGAGAAGAATCTAACAGCCTCGTTTTCAATATCTTCTGTGTTATTTAACCAACTTCTGTTATTAGATCTGATTAGTGATATTGTTTGTCTTTTATGTTTACTTGAGATTGATTGATGAAAGAATTTTGAGTTAATATCTCCTTCTTTCAACCATTTTAGTCTTGATTTCTGTTTTAGAAAAATTTCTTGATTATTAAGAGCTAACTTCAGCTTTGCTCTGGCTAAATTTAAGGCTTGTATTGTGTCACTTGATTCAAGCTGTTGTAAATCTTTTTCAGCATTAGTAACAAGATCTTCACTGATTTGCACAGCATCAAAAACATTACCAAAAACATCTTTGTTCCAGAGTTTTAGGATTTGTTTAAGGTTTTTAAGTTTGAAAATTAGTCTTTTCATCCCTCGAAGATTGGTGTGAACACTCCAAGCATCTTCCACTAGCTTCATAAATTTTGGATGTGTCACCCAGCATTCTTGAAACTTGAATGGTTTTGGAGTAGACATTAGAGAAGTATTAGAGACAAAAAGGACTAAAGGGGTATGGTCCGAGCCCTCTCTAGAGATTGTTTTAATTTTTGAGTTAGGGAACTTGGACCACCATAAATTGTTTGATAACTCTCGGTCAAGCCTTTTCCAAACCCTGCCCTTGGTTCTCATTCCAGTCCAAGTGAACAGGGTGCCAGACGTAGGGATTTCAGAAAAATTTTGATCATTTAGAAAATTGTTAAAATTCTTTATGCTGTTCTGATTTGGGATTGAGTTCCCTAGATATTCCTCATTTTTTTTAATGACATTAAAGTCTCCAATTAAACTCAAAGGTTCTTTTTTGAGAGATGCCAAGTCTTGCCACAATTTGTTACGTTCATGAATTGTGTGCTTAGCATATATAAAACCGAGCTGACACTCAGTGTCCAGGATTGGAGAATTAACTTTCACAATAACCATTTGTTCTTCAACTTTATAAATGTCAACTGAAATATCCTCATCCCACATTAACCAGATTTTGTTTATTGAATTAGAATAAGAGTTACTGAAACCTAACATTGAAGATATTGTTTGGATTTGATCCGGGTTCAGGAAAGGCTCTATTAGGACACAAAGTCTGATTGAGTTACGTCTTTTAATATCTTTTAATCGGGTTTGAGTTGATTTATTTCCTATTCCACGAACATTCCAGACACATAGATTGACACTAATCATGGATATGTTTTAGAAAGATTCAAAGATGAACGGGTAAACATCGTTTTAGGGGTAGAGGAATAATCCTTCTTCGTGTACTTTCTCTGTATAGTTTTGGCCTCAGGTTGATTAGGTTTAAGAATGTTATTTAATCTCAAATGATCCTTAATAAGAGAAGCCTTTATTTCATCAAAGCTGAGCCTATTTTGTTTCAGTATACCTTCCCGTTGCTTGAAAGAGGTTTCAGTATTAATCCAGTCTAGAGGCTTAGGAAATTTCTTACTAGATGATAAAAGAGGGGAGTGACCTCCATTTATTTCATTGTAGTCAATAGTCTAATCCGAGATTTTAACGGTTTGGATATCATCATGGGTAGGGGCTTTAGTATCTGAGTTAAAAACACCTTTCTCTAATTCCTGTGTATTAATAGCAGAGATTTCCAACAGATTTGGATCAAGAGTGGGGATATTGTGGCAAATGGGTGGGTTGGTGCTATCTGAGGTAGGAGGTCTAAGTGGGGTACTAATTCCTTCAATCTGTTTTAAACCATTTGTCTCATTATTGTCCTTCTGCCTTAAGGCCATATCAGAAATAGCCATACTCTGTAAAGGATATACAAGATTAGTAGTAGACTCAGGAGTATTAGATGGAACCTGTGATCCTCGTCTAAGGATCAAATCTTCGGAACTTGCACTTTTGCCCTGCTGTGAGTCTCCATGTGAGGGAGAGTTGTCCTGAGATATCTGCTTAAGGTTATTATCAATTTTACTCTTATAAACAAAATGTGTCTTAGTACCCAAAGTGCCAGTTGAAAACAAAGGTTATATCATATATTTAGAGAAATTGCATTTGTAACCTTCGACTTCATTGAAAGTATCTCTTAAATCCTAAGCATTTCAAAAGTGTTATTTCTTGTACTCCATACATTTCATTTAGAGGTGTCAATTCGGGTTATCGTATCGGGTTTATATTGGGCTGAAAACAACTCGGGTTAAACAGGCCAAGGTGAAATATGTTAGTTTTTTTTCCTCGAGTCAGGCTGTATTGGGTCGGGTTACTGTCGAATAGGGTTACTGTCGTATAATTTTTATACTCGTGTGAGATCGTGTCGGGTCGGAATATTCTTGGGTTGGATCAGGTCGAATTATTTTTGGATCGGGTTATTGTCGAGTCATTTTTTGTAGAGTCATTTTTTGTATTGGAGTTTCATTCAGGTCGGATCATGTCAGTTATTTTATAACGATTCATTGGATTCATATATATATATATATATACATATATTTCAGCTTGGTTCATTTAAAATCTATTTATTATGCTACTCGATTAAATTTGGGTTGGTTTATGTTATGTTTCAATAATATTATTGTTACGATTGCATTATTATCAGGTTTTGTTTCATTGTAACTTGTAACTTTTAGTTATAATTTAAATAAAAGTGTTAAAATGACCGTAACTTTAGGCTGAAAATGCCAATATAACCCTGCAAAATGAGAAAATATCAAAATAACCTTATCTTTAATGTGTATGTGCCAATTTAACTCTGAATGCCGTTGACTTCGATTATCAACGGGAATTTTGACCGTAATATAATAAAATGACCTTTTTCCCCTTGAAAAAAAAGAAAAAGGAAAAAATTTGAAAAGACTAAATTGCCCTTTTCTTCTACACTCTCTTTTCTTCAATGCGTCTGTTTTCTTCTTGGAGCCAATTTCCAATTCCTCTTCGCCGTCCAACGTCTTCAAATCTGGAGCCGTTCTTGCTGGTGTTCGCCAAGAACATCGCCACCGTATCTACGAGCTGGACTCCCAAGACGCTTTCTGGTGTTCACCGGGAACATCGCCGCCTTATATCTACGAGTTGGATCCCTGCCGTCGTTCTTGCTGGTGTTCGCCAGGAACATCGCCGCCGTGGACCACCGGTGGAACAAGCACGACCTCGTCAGCAACAACTTCCTGGGACTCTGCTTGGATCTTCGCCTGGGACCGGTGAGTCTCCTCCATTGAAGCGGGCAAGGGAAGCTGTGGGCAAAGCTGGACGCGAAATGGCCATGTCCGCTGGATGCTCTGTGGGCCCCTTACGATTTTCTCAAGACGCCATGATTTTGCCGGCGATTTTGACGCAGCTGCCGATATCAAGGAATTGGCCAATTAACATCTTCTGCAGGGTTTCAAACTGGCAGCCAGCTGATGTTAAGTGTGGAGTGGAGATGCCGGAGGGCGTGAATCTGTTGGTTGAAGAAGCCATGGTTCCCGGAGAGGTGGTGGGTAGTGGGGATGTAGGGGTGGTGGGCGGCGGTGGCTGGGCAAAAGGTGGTAGCGGGTGACGAGGAGGTGGTGGCGGGAGGGTGCTAGGAGAGGGTGGCGGGTGGTGGTAGCTGGCGTGGTGGCTTGTGGCAACATGAGGGTAAAATGGTAATTAAATTTAAGCTGAAATAGTCGAGGGCATATTTGTCATTTTAGGTCCTATCAACGCTCCAATTTTTTAGTCAACGTTGAAATGTAGTTTGAAGGTTATATTGGCACATTTCATCGTAAAGTTAGGGTTAATTTGACACTCTCATTTTGTAGAGTTATATTGACACTTTCATTCTAACGGTAAGGTTAGAAATTCATTTAACCCTATAGTTTATTACCTATTTTAAAAAATATTTCTTCACAAATTGATTTTTGAAATCATATTTAGCGACTCTCTATCTACTAGTTCAAAATAGTTCTAGATATCTCTCTTTAATTATTATCCATTAAATTTATATAATTTGCTGTGTCTTTTTAATTTAAACTTGTGTATTTAGATTTGTTATAAATTAATTTTACGTAATCATATATGTAGATTCTAAATGAATAGAAATCCTACTTTATTCTTATAGGTATGTCTATATATTTTTTTCTTTTTGAAAGATTAAATATAAGCAACCAAATTACATAAAAACATTCTAATTTATGATTAAACTAGGAGACACTGTCGTTGAATCGATTGAACCTCAGTGGAGTCTGAAACTCTATCAAATTGAATAGTTAGGGATGCCTTCCTAATAACACCCAAATGGTGCACCACCAACTAAACACTGCTAAATATGTCGAAATACTTTATTAGTTTGACCCATAACCAAGTTGACTTGGTTTTATATTAAATGCTCGTGGACTTATTATAGTTGATTTTGGGTTGAATTGAGTTCAGGTTGATCTTAGGTTCATGTTTAGGTCGGATTCGAGTTCTGATTATTAAGTCATATTTGGGTTTTGGGTTGAATTCAGTCGTGTCGGGTTTGGGTTCAAGTCCTTATTTCTCTGGTCAGATCGGGTTTGAGGTTGAGTTCAGTCATGTCGGGTTCAAATTTGGGTTCATATTTCTCGTGTTAGTTTGGGTTTCGAGTTTAATTCGATCGCGTCGATCCTGGTTGGGGTCTCAGTTTGGGTCAGAGATTGACAACTCTACTGTCACTATATTCGACACACTTTCATGTTTTGGTTATTTCTTTTCTGTTGGGACACTTTTTTTTAAAAAAAAATTTGGCAAGATTCTTTCAATTGCATCCATTCATTCTACTTCTTACTTTATAAATTTAGTTCTATTAACTCATTTCATTCATCTAAATCCTAGCACCTAAAATTAGAATTTTTTATATATAAATAATCTTTCATAGGTGATGGGAAAAAAAGCCAGCATCGATTGTAATAAGTGGAATTGACATCCAACTCAATTAGTGTCTAACAATAACTACTCTATTGCAAGGATATCTAATTTACATGTCAACCAGACCTAATGACTATACTACTACATAATTGAAATCTAATAAAAAATGTAATATAGTCATCGGTATATTAACTCGCATCCCGCAAAAGCCTGACCATTCGACGGAGGAGTGTTTATTTCGCATCAATCACTTCGCCAAATAGGGATGTTCAATAACTACAACATCACTTGTTTCAAAGTACATGTACACTTTTGAAAAACTAGAGGTATATGTACTAAACCAGATATTGGAGGGAATGAATACATTTTACCAAGAATAAAAGGTGTTTGAATATAATTTAGGTTCGAATTTCGCTATTTTTATTTCAGTAGCGCGGGAGGAAAATTTCAAAATACCTCTTTTAGTTGAGATATTTTGGCTTCACTTGGGAGCATGGGAAGTTTTGGAAAATGAAGTGAGCGTTGAACTCTTTGAAATTTTCATTTTTGTTCCTATTTTGGATTTTTTTTATTTGAGGTTGAAAAGATATTCATTGAATTTTAAAAAAGGAGTTGTTACATTTGATTCCATCTAGAGACGTGGTCTCCCAATTGTTTGGCATGAGTAGCTAGTGAATAAACTATTACATTATCCTGTCTTCTAATCCAAGCTATGTCTAGATAATCATGAGTATCAATTAGAATTGGAAATATAATTTATGAGTAGTCCAAAATCGGATATGGTGATGAACCTCATGCGCAATAAGAACATTGTCTGTGATTAATTGGTTCTTAACAAAAGAACTTTGGTGGCCTAAGATAATGACGTCTAAAATCTCTTTAAGCCTAATAGAAATGCACTTCGAGACTATTCGATAAACCACATTGCATAAGCTAATGGGTCTGAATTGTGTGACATCTGTCGATTTCTTTACCTTGGGAATAAGCACGGTTGGAAAATGATGGTTAAAAGGTAAAAAATCGTCAACTTTTGAGCGTCGTTTTGAGTGGGATCTGAACGGATTTTGGGTCGGTGGATGTCATTTTTAGGTTTTCTCAGTGAGACTATAAAATCGACTATTTAAACTCTCAAAAAAGATCAAGGGTGACTGAGATATGGATGCTTGAAATGTCACTATTGAAAGAGAAAAATTAGGCAAAAATTGGCCCAGATTAATTTTTCTCTGGACTGTCCAAAATGCGTATGGACCGCGTGGAAGTCTCTGGAAGGCCCAATCGCATAGTATATATAGAATTGCTTGTGTGTATTCTTAAGAGATAAGAACGGAATATTTTCACATTTTGTGAGATATCTTTTTTTAAATGAATACGCGGTTTACCATGTTTAATACGCTGAAGAATATTAGTGCAAATATTTCTTCCATTTCCAGTAGATTTAATTCGAGTATTCATGGAATGTCTCAGAGTGAGTTGGTGATTGGAGAATATTCTTCTCTAATTACATAAAATAAGAAACCATGTTTTCATGATTAGAGTCTCTTAGAGCAGTATAAATAGAGCCTCTAAGTCAGTCAGGAAACTTGCACCATTGTTTCAAGTCCCTCCATATTCTAAACTTGAGTCTTCTTTTTGTCTTTCTCGAAGTTTCCATCTGTTGCTCTGTTGAGGTGAAAGTTCTTCGAGCCTTGCGTGAATCCGAGGTAACTCTTACGTGTTAATTGTTACCTTCGATGGTTTACCCTAGGGAACGATGTCCACGACGGGACTCATTCGTTTCAAGAGCAACGAGTTTACTCGTGACTTTATCAATTTGTTATTGATTGAAACATGATTTATTTCTCCCGTGTATTGCTTTAATTATTTGTAATTTAAGCTTTCTGATTGTATGCCTGAATAATTAATAAAAGTATATTATTCACATATGTAAATTGCTTGTTCAATTTTCATTATTTAATTTTCGCATGATAAAATCAATATATGTCCAACAGTCTTGAAGCAATCTAACAATTGTTGAATTATATTGATTTTGATCTGCACCGAATACTATGATTAACATGTATTTTAATTCAAAATATTGCATGCCGAAATCAACTAACGAGAGCATCCGATTTTGCGTTCTTGATTATATATTAAATTTGCATGCTGAAATTCTCTAACGTAATACGGCATATGCCTTGTTTAGTTCCTATGGAATGCATATCTCGTGTTGATAAGAATTGAATGGTTTCATTGAGAAGTTGCAATTTGTTATCGAAATGCATGTTGCATATTATAAATTGGATGCTCCAAGTTTTATCTAAATTGCATTACTCTATTTGGAAAGTTATGTTTTAATTTCATGCGAAAATGTATTTCGGATTTTGTGAAAATCCTTTTGGGATTTTAATTGTTTACAATACAATCCTATTGAGTAATTTGTTGTGTATATCGGTTTAATATATTTTATGAAATGCTATATTACGATATTAGATGTGTACATATATTTAACGACGAATGATTTTTTGTATGTACACATTGGTGAATCCGAGTATACACGGTTGTATCTGTTGGAAGAAAAACTTGGCATGGAGATACAACAGGATTTGCTTGACAACATGAAAGAGTCAAGAGTTGTAACCACAGTTTTCCAAACTATGGTACGTATACACGTTAATTAAAGTGAATCATGACATATGCTATATATACATATATTGCTTGGATTATATTTGATAACCATTTGCGTGAATCTGGACGTGAACATGATTTTGTTACAAAGAGAGTTATGTGAACAATATTTGCACATATATGTCCAGTACACTAAGGCTATTGAATTTGATGATGAATGAATTTGGTTATATTAATCCCTTAATTATGTGGAAAAATGAGTTGAGCATGTATGTTAAGTTACATGGCGTAATTATGGAAATATGTTAATTCCGTGATATTCATGCTTATGAGATTAAATGTTGATATGGTAAGAAATCATATTTGATTCTTTGCATGAAAGATTGGATTAAATTTAGAAAAAAAGGCCATGAGTTTATTATATGAGATCAGACATTATTATTCAATTACATGAAAGCAGTACATATGTTTGAAAATTATGAGACATATTTAATTTCCTAAGCCCTTGAAATGTTAGAGTATTTGCTTAAATGCTTGATCAAATGTAGAAATACCTATTTTGCATGGTATAATAATTTGGTTGTGTGGGCTGCTCATGTTGGTTAAAGATTTTAAACCATATTTGTGTGAGAACGTGCTGCTAGTGATTCATGACTTTTATATGCTTGGTCTGAGGATCGCATGCGATAAAATGGTAAACTTCATTTGTACTTAAACATGACATCTCTTGACAAGAGTGTAATATATTCGTGCATGAATGAAGTATGTGACAATGGGTTATTTGATCCATGATGCATTCTCGTTCATTTAGGGACTTGATTTAGCTGCATATACAAAAATTTTAGATCTATGTCATGCCTAAAATTGGATTATGTTTTTATATGCTATGATTATATTAATTGTTTGGGAAACTGTCTTTTGATGCAATGAAAAGTTTGACAAGACTATTCCCGATAATTGGCTATCTTGATTGATCGCTTACAAGCATATGACTCGTAAGTGACAATTGTTAGATTTCACAGATAGAGCATATGGGCTCGACATTCGACATATCTGGTTATTTTGTATGACCTAGAAAATGTGAACGTGGAGACATTAGTTTACGACTATGTCTAGGGTATTGGTTCTTGTGAACCATGATATAAACCCTAAAGCATGAGTTATCATAACTATGCTATAATTATGGAAAATCTCAAGAATTTGGTTGAGAAACCTAAGAATCACAAGATTGGGAATCCCAATACTTTTGGTCAAATCCCTTGATTTATGGTTGAAAGATCTAAGAATCATGAGATTGTGAATCCCAAGACATTTGGTCAAATCTCTACATTTTTGGTTGAAAATGCTTAGAATTATGAGATGAGAATCCTAAAACACTTGGTCTAGGAACCCTAAGACACGAGGTTTTGAGAAACCTAATACGCGTGGGGATGTTAAATAAAACAGCCCAATGTGGGGGTAGACGAAAACCTAAAAATTCAACGTCCATATAAATTTTGATAGGTACTTGAGATGAAAAGTCATTACGAGAGATTTGAATCAAGTTGATCAAGTCGGGAGGACTTTAACTCTAACCAAAAGGGTAAACCCAAAATCGAGTCGAGCAGTGCACTCAAACTTGAGTCGAACAATGTACTTTAATGTGTTTCGAGCATAAAGGCACTCAAGTTTGATTTGAGTAGTCTGAAAGTAAAGTGCAGTTGTACTAAAACTTGGCTTCAAAATGGGCATGAAATTTGTGTGGAGTTGGTAAACTCACACTGCACCCTAGTGAGAGTTAATCGAATCCTCTATTAATTGATACTACATTGGTTGTGATATTGGTCATGCGAGGAAGAACGATTACTTGAGATTGGAAAGTTTAGTTATCTCTAATTTCAAGGGAGTTGAAGGAATAAGAGAGACCTCTGTGATAAAAGATCAATACATGAAGGTGTTTTGATTGTTAAACTGATCTAGCCCTAAAAGAAATTTTATGGGTAAGAACCTAGTGTTTGATTCGTTATTGAACACACGAGACTATTAGTAAGTGGGGTTTGTAAATTAACGAAACCACTTGCGTGATGCATAGAAGCCATATGTGGCTATATGTGACCATGATGTGAAGACACATAATCCTTTGGTGAATATGATTCACAATGTTGAAACATTCGCAAGGTCATATGGTGGTTGAACGAAATCGCTAGAAATGATCAAAGCGATGTGGAAGAGCCTTTACAATGGTGAGCAATCTTTTAAATAAGATGACCCAAGGAGGAAAATAAAACTCCTCATAGATCCATCCTACAAGTTATTTTGAATGTGGGGTCAGCGTATTGCGAAGGTAGTAAAAGTAATACTTAAACAGTATCTTTACTAGATATGCACAATGTTGAAGTGCTATCAATTTCTTGAAATTCACAAGAAATAATACATGGAAACTAGAAATACATCTTAATGGAAAGTATATTTTGTGGAAGTTTCTGTTAGAGATCCTGATTTATCTTAAATGGACTTAAGAGTCAATAGATGAAATCATTATGGATCAGGGATAAACCAACGAAGGAAACAAGATTCCATGAAATAAATTTTGTGGAAACTGGTGATCAATAGAGAGATTGATCTACCATGAATGCAAATCACTAGAATACTAGTAGATTTGAACAATTAGTAAGTATATTTGTGTACTTGATGGGTGTTCTCTAGATGTGAGAATGAGTCCAAGGGTGATGGTACTTGCTATCAAGGCTTGGTGATGGTACTTGCTATGAAGGCTTTGTGAAAGCTAGAAGTACATCTAATGGACCTAAATGGTTATTTGGAGATTTAGATATTAAAATCAGAATAGAGCAAAATGAAAAGCTCAATGCTCCTAAATGACCCATCATGTGACCAAACTAATTGTTGTTTAGCCAGTGATATTGAATCAGTGAGTTTGATGCAGGTGGATGTGCTAAGGGACACAGAAAATGACCATGTCATTTATGTCTTTGAATTGGTGATTTTCTCATTGATAGTAAAATTGATACGATGATTGAGTCTCTTGAAGATATGTCGTATTAATTGGAATGACTCTAAACATTGTGAGTTACCTTTTGTAAAGGTGAGGTGTCTCTTAAGAAGATAACTCAAGAGTCGTTGTAGTCTGAAGTACTTATTAAAGTGCACATTAGACAATTCTTACAATGGATAGTAAGATGATACACGAGTAATCCAGAAATGATCACTGGAAACAATTTGTGTGTGAGACTCATGGATATGACTTGAGTTTTGTAAATAAATGGTTCTCTCTTGATAGATTCATAGAGGAATCTAAGTCCATTGTGTTGGACAACAATTGGGAAAGATGTACCCTAGGATGACCAAAGCACTTGTATGCTTATTGGTGTAGCGTAAAGCTATATCGATGATGGTGTGTCTTGACAAAGACACTTTACCATTGGATGAATACTCTCTATGAGAATTATCGATGTTGACTACGTAAGGTTAATATGATAAGAGTTGTGATTCTTTGACGAAAGGATTGAATAGATTTCTTGATGAAGAAATTGAATCAAGAGTTAGTTGAGAACTCATCGAAAGGAATATGACTAAGTCCAATAAATGGCTGGTTACGTACGTGGACACCCAACCTATGTGACTGGAGATCCCAAGATTTAGGTTCAAAGGGACAACTAAACTGCAAAGACCCATCGCGATCACTGTGGGGGTTTCATACCTCATGTCTGACTCCTATGATGAAGATACAGTGATGTGAATGGAGGTTAAGCATTGGATTGATTTTAATGATTCAAGGCATTGAGATTGTAGTACTAGAAAGAGCGCAATAGTTTACGGAACTGCTCTTATGCCAAGAATCACCTATGTAAGCGAGAAGTGTGGCGGCTTCGAGAGGTAATTGTTGGGACACAATTCTTTAAAAACCTTATAGAACTAGGCGTGTGCTATGGCCTGATTAATGGACACAACCGAGGAAAGTGCAAGATGTCTGTGGGAAGTGCATTGTAGTTCACACAAGGAGTAGGGGAAGTTCGAGGACATCGTGTCTACTTCCTAATAAGTGGGCTAGGTGTACGCTTTCAAGGGAAAGTTCAAAGGGTGACACCTACTTATCCTATGCAGCATCTGTGCCGTCGAAATGAATCTATCACCAAGTCAAACTCTGTGTCTGATGTGATTTTTCTGATTCCTACATCAATATCTATTCATGTGGGGGATTGTTGGAAAATGATGGTTAAAAGGTTGAAATTCGTCAACTTTTGGGCATCATTTTGAGTGGGACCTGAATGGATTTTGGGTCGGTGGATGTTATTTTTGGGTTCTCCTCCGCGAGTACTATAAAATTGACTTTTTAAACTCTCAAAAAGGATCAAGGGTGAATGAGATATGGATGTTTGAAATGTCACTCTTGAAAGAGAAAAATTAGGCGGAAATTGACCCAGATTAATTTTTCTCTGGACTGTCCAAAATGCGTACGGACCGCGTGGAAGTCTCTTGAAGGCCCAACCGCGTAGTATATATGGAATTGCTTGTGTGTAATTCTTAAGAGATAAGAACGAAATATTTTCATATTTTGTGAGATATCTTGTTTTTGATAAATACGCGGTTTACCATGTTTAATACGCTGAAGAATATTTGTGCAAATATTTCTTCCATTTCCAGCAGGTTTAATTCGAGTATTCATGGAATGTCTCAGAGTGAGTTAGTGATTGGAGAATATTCTTCTCTAATTATAGAAAATAAGAATATCATGTGTTCATGATTAGGGTCTCTTAGAGCAGTATAAATAGAGCCTCTAAGTTAGTCAGGAAACTTGCACCATTTTCTCAAGTCCCTCCGTATTCTAAACTTGAGTCTTCTTTCTGTCTTTCTCAAAGTTTTCATCCGTTGCTTTGTCGAGGTGATAGTCCTTCGGGCCTTGCGTGAATCCGAAGTAACTCTTACGTGTTAATTGTTACCTTCGATGATTTTATCCTAGGGAACAATGTCCACGACGGGACTCATTCGTTTCAAGGGCAACAAGTTTACCCGTGACTTCATCAATTTTTTATTGATTGAAACATGATTTATTTCCCATGTATTGCTTTAATTATTCGTAATTTAAGCTTTTTAATTGTATGCTTGAACAATTAATAAAAGTATATTATTCGCATATGTAAATTGCGTGTTCAATTTTCATTATTTATTTTTTGAATGATAAAATCAATATATGTCCAACAAGCACTATGTTCGTATCATTGATGGATTGCATCAATTTTCCTTCATTTAGATACTGTAGGGCCTCAGAAGAAATATTGCTGCCCACAATGTCCTAATATTTTTGAAAAAATGATGGCGGCATGCCATCGGGACCAGGTGATTTGTTCGGGGCCATATTCTTTAGAGCTAGGTAGATTTCGTCTTGGGTACATGGCCTCATTAATCTATTATTCATCTCTTTTGCAATCCTTGGAACCACCTTTGTTACCAATTGATCAACAACAGATGGAGGTGGACTCGTACTTTCAAACAGGCCGCAGAAGTGACCTGAGATGATATTCTCCATATCTTGTTCTTTTGTACACCATTGCCCTTGCCTGTCTCGTAAACCATAAATGGTATTTCTTCGTTTCCGCTTATTGGCAAAAGCATGGAAGAACCCCGTATTTCTATCATCTTTCTCCAACCGATGTTGTTTAACTCTTTGCTTCCACTTCATTTCCTCTATTATTAACTGGTGCTCCAGTTTTTGCTTGAGCATAGCTATCTGATGCTGAGTTTCTGAGGTAATGATTCCCTTTTGGACTGTCTGTATCTGCTTGGAAAGCAAATCTTTTTGTTTTTGCTGATTTTTAAACTCAAACTTTTCCCAAGATGACAAACTTTCTGAGCTTTCATTTGTCATAGTAGGGAGGTCTGTAGTTGTATTATTCCAAGAGTCTCGCACCATGTCTTGGCATTGAGGGGATTGAGTCTAGTAGTTCTCGAATCTAAAAATCCTGTGTCGAGGAATTGATAAGGTATCTCTACGATGAGATCTTATACGCAGAAATATAGGCACATGGTCAGATTGGTGGCTAAATAGATGCTTTAGCGTTGAAGCTGGGAACACACTCTGCCAACTTGTCTCGATGCATGCCACCATCGTTTTTTCAAAAATATTGGGACATTGTGGGCGGCAACGTTTCTTCTGAGGCACTACAGTATCTAAATGAAGGAAAATCGATGCAATCTATCAATGATACGAACGTAGTGCTTATTCCCAAGGTAAAGAAACCGACATATGTCACAGAATTCAGAGCCATTGGCTTATGCAATGTGGTTTATCGAATAGTCTCGAAGTGCATTTCTAATAGGCTTTAAGAGATTTTAGAAACCGTTATCTCATACCACCAAAGTGCTTTTGTTAAGAACCTATTAATCACAGACAATGTTCTTATTGTGCATGAGGTTCATCACCATATCAAGAGGAAAAGATTGGGACGTACATGGACTATGTCCATTAAGCTGCACTGTTTCTCATGTTCCTATTTTGGATTAGTTGATAACAATTACCCATTAACTAATGACAAAGTCTTGGGAAAGATTGTATTTCCGTAGGCTTAGGGAAAGATTGTATTTCCGTAGGCTTATGGAAAGACGGGATTTAATTAGAATAATAAAAGATAAATATCTAAGTTACAATATAAAAAATTTATAATTCAACATGAAGTAGTTATAAAGTTCATATCCCGATTCATGAAACCCAAAAATTTTATTTTCATTTTCTTCTATTTTGCTCTAACCATTGATTTTTTCATAACTTATAGAAAGACCGTCTTTCGAAAGACGGACTCTTATTTAATTAACCGCTTAGATTAATGGATTGTATTAACCGATGCATTGACTGCTTCGACTAATTGATTAAGTGTATTAATTGATTTGACTGATAATTTGTATTCTATATGTCTCATTTCAAATTTCAATTTAAATATTTATTTAGTTAAATGTTTTTAAACTTTATCATAAAAATGAATTGATAAGTATAAATACTATTGTGTGATATTGTGTTAGATTCATTATAACATGTATTTTTAAAGTATCATTTTTTCACAACTTTTAATTATCCTTAATGAAAAATATTTAGGATTAAGCACTTTTCAAGTCAATTGCTGAAAGTTAAAGTGTGCTACTACTTGAAATGAGATGATTTCAACATAACTAATGAGATGATTTCATATATTTTTAAATTATTACAACTAGGTTATAATTTTAAAATATTTTTGATTATGCTTCAAAATATAAATAATTATAATCCAAACTCAAAAGTCATGTAGAATGTATTTTCCATAATAAATAATAGATTACTGCTCTGAATAAATAAAGTATAAAAGGAAGACTAGAAATTGTATGACTCTAGTCTAATCAACAACTCTATCTATAAGAGCAAGCCCAACGACTTCCCTATTATAGGGATTTTCATTGATTATAGGAATTCTATATGGTTTTTCAACTCCAATAGTTTCCCTGAATTCTGATGGGAGAGAAGATACGCTTCCCTATATTTGTATAAGTGGGGAAAAAAGGAATGAAAATTCAATGCAATTCCAATTGAATACATCAAATCATAACACAATCTTCATTTTTCTATTAAAAATTTAATTCTCATGTTTCCCTCATTTCCATTTCTACTAAAAAAATACCAACGACTTCCAACAATTCTTGTATGGATAAAACTAATATAATCTCAAACTCATGTAGGATGCTTATTTATATTTTTCGTAAGGGTTTTGTCAATAAAAATTTGCTTAGAAGATTATAATTAATCTCTTTGGTTTATTGTAGAGGTGGCAAAATAGACCCATAAGCCGCAGGTCAAACAGATTAACTATTGTTAAATTTGGGTGGGTTCGGGTAAAATGGGTGATGAGTTAAATCGGTAATGAGTCAAATGGGTAGTTGAAAAATAAGGATTAGGCGGGTTGGGTTGGGTTTGTAGGTTGGCCAAGGATTAACCCATATGGGTTGAAACCCGTGAGTTTTACCCATATGGGTTGAAACCCGTGAGTTTTACTCATATGGGTTGGTACATAAACCCATATGAGTTCATATATGGGTTGAAACTCGTGGATTTACCCATTTTCAACTCGTGAGCTAAATAATTTTTCCATTTTCAACCCGACCCGTTTAGACCCATCCCATTTTTTGACCCATCATAAAATGGGTCATGCCCATATTTTTAATTACCCATTTTACCCAACTCATATTTGACCTGTCCACCCATTTGCCACCCCTAGATAGTGTATAATTGTTTTTTGTATTTTTTGGATGTTGTTACCTTTTATTTCAAATCGGGCGAAAATATAAAAAGAATACGAAAAGAAAACTAGTTCTAATCAACGTTGAAATTTTAGTTTCAGATTTGTTACATTGATTGTTTTTTAAAAAAATTGACCTAATTTTTATTTACAATATATTTTAAAGAGATTAAAAATGGACAAAGTCTTGGAAAAGACTGTCTTTCCATAGGCTTATGGAAAGACGAGGTTTTATTGGAATAATAGAATGGTATAAGGTCTTAGTTGCAATAATAAAAATTTATTATACAATGTGTAGTAGTTATAAAGTTTATAAGCCAATTCATGCAACCTGAAAGCAGACTCGCCTGCCACAGCCCCAATTAAGAATTCTCAGATGTACTCTGCATCAAAGATGCATGCGAGGTCACTTCTCGATTCTATTCTAGGCCGATGACCGTTTTTCAAGAGACAGACTCTTAAAAATAAACTCTTAGCTTTAAATGAAAAAGTAACTATAGTGTAATAAATGCAACATAATGTAAAATAGGGAAGCTGTTGGAGTTAAGTAAAAAAAATGAGGAATATGGATTTTCATTCTCTATCATAGAGAAATTTTTAGCGAAGCTGTGGACTTGCTGTAACAAGTCAAATATAATCAAATACTTGACTTATTACAACAATAAGGTTTTCCATATTTGATGTAACCATTATGCTGTCTAATGAGACACCCTCTCTAAATTGTATAAGTTGTTTTTATATGACTATCGATAAAGATTGTGGAATGTCCGCGTCTCATCGCAAGGCTCATTTTTAGTTGTGGGTCATAGGACGGGCATCTTTATCTGATCAAGGGTCAGGGCACAAGGGCCCTTGTACTATCCAAGTGCGAAGAACCCCGGAGGTGACTGCATGAGCAAAAATCTCTGAATTGTATAACTAATTTTGTTTGTTGTGGAAAATAATTTGATAAAGATTCTAAAATTTATGAAATATTTTTGTGAGATTTATTCTTAACTTATATATTAATTTTATATAAAATAACTAGAATTTTTTATTTATATACTAATATATTAATTTAAATAAATAATATTATTAATATATTTTTAAAAAGTGAAAAGTATTTTTCTATATAAATTACTAAGAAATTTTTATTCATTAAAAAGTGAAATTTTGTGAGATTGCAGCAACTAAACATCAAAATTATAGAGATAAATGCGTGTCTAAAAAAATCCGCACAATTGATTAATATAAAATGCTTTTATCAATGGTAGAGTCTCCGGAAAGACGGTCATTCCATAGGCATATGGAAAGGAAAGGTTGTATTATAATTATAGAAAGTTAAAATGATTTAGTTACAATATTTAAATTTTAATATGCAACGTGCACTAGTTATAAAGTTTATGACCCAATTAATGTAACCTAAAATTTTTATCTTCATTTTTTCTAATTTGCGGTTTCAATGGTTTATGGAAGGACCGTCTTTCAATAGACGGATAATATTGTTTCAAAATAGATAATTGAGATTAATTCTCACGATAAAAATTATATGCAAATTTTTGGGAAAGACCGTTCCATAAACTTATGGAAAGATGAAATTTAATTAGAATAATAAAAACATAAAAGGTTTTAGTTGCAATATAAAAATTTTATTGTGCAACATTCAGTAGTTATAAAGTTTATCATCTGTTTAATACAACTCAAAATTTTTATCTTCATTTATTCTAATTTATCATTTAAACATTAGTATTTCCATCACTTATAGAAAGACTGTATTTCATGAAAAGCACTCAAAAATTTATTTACCAAACTCTAATATTACAGTTTCTAGAAATCAAACCACTAATATCAATAGTTCGTTAATTTGGTTTGATTCTTCTTTTTTTCTCTTAAAGCTCTTAATCAAGGGATTCTTCTTTTTTTCTCTTAAAGCTCTTAATCAAGGGATGGTCTCCTATGATGCAGTGTAAATTTTATCCAGGGGCCCTTTTACAATTATAATAATATTCTAGTTCCAGTGACCAATATCTAATAATTTTATATGGGTCTATTTCTAACTATTTTACAAGACCTATCGCTAATAACTTTCCAGGGGTTCTTTTGTCCAATTTCTTCCCATCATTTTCCTGCCACCTGCAATCTGCAAAAAAAAAAATCAAAAAATGTTAAAAAATATTTTTAAAAATTCAAAAAAATCAATTAAAAACTGCAGCAAAAAACTGCAACAACATCCGCAAAAAATAGCAGAACATCAACGAAAAAACATAAAACATCAACTAAAAACTTTGGCAATTTTTTTTTAAAATCAAATAAAACAACCAAAAAATATATTAAAAATAAAATAAAATGAACAAAAAATTAGAAAAAAAAGCCGACTACAACTAATAAAAAATCAACTGAAAACCATAAAAACCTCAACAAAGATAAATTATCATTTAAAAAAAAAACTACCGACATCAACTCCTAACAAGCAACGATTGAAGCACTTACAAGCAACGATTGAAAGCACTTACAAGTTATAAAATAAGCACCTACAACTTACATTTGAACCACTAACAAAAAATGAAAAACGTGTAAGGAAAAAAACACTACCAAAAAACAACCATATCATAAAAAAAGCTACAAACATCAACTCCAAACAAGCAATGATTGAAGCACTTACAAGCAACGATCGAAGCACTTACAAGCAACGATTGAAACACTTACAAGTTGTACTCTAAGCACCAATTTGTTTTCATAACACACACAAGTTATAAAATAAGCACCTACAATCTACATTTGAAGCACTAACAAAAATAAAACGTCAATGTAAGGAAAAAAACACAAAAATCAACCACATCTTCCAATAAGCTACAAACATCAACCCCTATCACCTAAAACTCTTCTAGAAAATGAAAACATCAACATGAGAGGAAAAAAAAAACTAAAAAATCAACAAAAAAGCTACAATACCTCAAGAGTATAAATTATTCACTCTGAAAAATAAAAAAACATCAATGATTTTATTTTTTTATAAAAAAAACTACAAACATAAACTCCTAACACCTTAACCTCATCCGAAAACTGAAAAACATCAACATAAGAAAAAAGACACTACAAACATCAACTCCTATTACCAAAACCTTAGCCGGAAAATGAAAAATATCAACATGAGAAAATAAAAAAAAAACTACAAATGAATAATGAAAAAAAACTACAGACGCTCAACTCATATCAATTAAATCTCACCCGAATAATGAAAAAATTAAATTAAGAGAAAAAAGAGCTAAAACATCAACAAAAAGCTACAGTACCTCAAAAATAAAAATTCTTCAAAAAATAGGTTCTAGTGGGATTTGAACTTAGCTCACCAACCTCAAAGCATTAAGCAATAACCACTAGACCATAGACTCTAATTGAACATATACTCAGTCACATAATATTAAATCTCAGCATATACATCAAGAACAAAAAATCTTAAAAATAAAGGTTACAGAGACTCAAACCCGAGACCTCTAACCTCAATGTCCAGGATCCTAACCACTAGGCCAATCAACTATTGTTGAATAATCAGTCAAACACTAATAAACCCCATCTTGAATTTGAAAAGGGCAAACGACTTCAAGGGCCCTCCAACTCTTGCCATTTGACCATTTTACCCCCCTTTTTCCGATCACTTTCGTCCTTGAACTAACAAAAGTGTTGAATTGTAACCCTTCCATCTGGTCAAAACGTCAACTTTGGTAAAAACATTAAGTTTAAGGGTAAAGTGATTATTTCCCCTTTTTCCTTTTTTTGTTTTCTTTATCTTTTTATCTTTTTATCTTTTCCCGCTACATTCGTCCACCGTCTCCACAATCGTCTGTTGCTACTGCCTCCACGACCATCACACAATCCACCTCCACAACCATCATCCAATCCGCCACCTTTACAACCGTTCGCTGTCCCTTCTACAACTACATCTCCATCGAGAATCCTTCACCATCCCCAGAATGACCAATCTGGGAAAACGATGTCCAAACTGCCACTAATATCATCATCGTCGTATCTGAACTCAGGCGGTGGTACCGCCTGACCGTCCTTCTTGGGGTGACATTCGTTGGCAACCTGTGGCCGGTCCCTGCAGGTAAAAACCATGTCCAGATCAGAGATTTTACCAGGTACCGATTCAACGACTATAAAATCCCCAAATGAGTAAATACATCCTTGGTCTGAAACGTGCGCTGATAAGTATCCAAGGAAACCATCCCATTAACTATAGTCAGTCGGAATTGAGTCTATCTTCGTAGCCATTTCCACAATCTCCCGCAAAATTCATATCACCCTCCAGGGCGCAAGGTCCCCTGGGTCCACCGGATATACTTCAAGCAAGTTGGTTGTGCCACCACCGCTGGTGAAGGATTCACCCTCAACTCCGGCCATGCAAATGCATTAAACCAATGCCCATTGCATTCAGCTCCTGAACCCGACTATCATATGAACCCGGACCCAGTGAATTGAAATAGAGGTGAGCAGAGAATGGCGAAATAGAGCGGGAAGGGGAAGGGGCAGAAAAGAAAGAAAAGGGAAATAAGAAAGGCAAAAGGGAAATGATAAAGGGAAAGAGAAGAAAACAAAAAAGAAAAAAGGGAAATGACCACTTTTCCCTTAAACTTAACATTTTTTTTACCAAAGTTAACGCTTTGATCGGATAGAAGGGTTAGGATTTAACACTTTTGTTAGTGCAGAGACGAAAGTAATAGAAAAAAATTGGAGGCCAAAAGGGTCAAATGGCAAGAGTTGGAGGGCCCCTGAAGTCGTATACCCATTTGAAAAACATAAAAAAAGTTCAAAACAAAGTTTACACAAGACTCGAACACAAGACCTTCAACCTCAATGTCTAGAACTCTAACCACTAGGCAAATCAACTTTTGTTGAATATTATCTCAGTCAATCAGTAATAAACCTCAACTTGAATTTGAAAAACATAAAACAGGAAATGAAAACTCACCTCTCTCGGAAGCAGAACCTCAGTCCGTTCATCGGCCGCCATCGTCAACGTCGTTGTCTGCAGGCCGCACGTGTTTGCACGCACGATCTTCTTCCTCACAAAGATTGTGGATCTCACGCGCATCGTCTCCTGCTTCTTCTTGTCGGCGTTGCTCTTAGTATCCTGTTTCTTCTCGCCGACATTGTCATCATCTTCTGCTTCATCACACCTCGTCGTCGTGTCGTTGCGCCTCAATATACTCGCCGTCACTGTGCCTCAATCTCCTCGCCACCGCTGGAGCACCATAGTGTCGTTATCGATTGCTCGACATAGCAGCAGAAGAAGAAGCTCAGATCAGCAGAGCGGTTACACTATTTTCACTGACTATTTTGCCGTCGATCGAAGAAGCTTCCGATCAAAGCTTGAGGCATCGATTTCAGACGAAGCTCTGTCGTCGATCTCGCCGCTTCCAATTGAAGCTTTAGGCGTAGCAGTGGATAATCGGTAAATCGGTGCTGGAGCGGTGGATAATCGGTGGAGATCGGAGCCCAGGGTTTCATGGCATCGAATTGCAGAGAATGTCGGTAAGATTCCAGTGAGATTCTGGTAGAGATGGCGGAAATCCGTAGAAATCCGATGGTAACCGTCGACGAAGGCAGTTTCCAATCGGGATCCAAAATAATGAAAAATCTAAATTTTTTGTGATATATATAGTATTTCAATAATTGCACAGTAGGTCCCTAAATTTATCACCATATTTAAAAAAAACTCCACCCTAAATTTCAAATTTATATTAATTTCATAATAGACCCTACCTAAAGTAAGATTTTGGCTTAATCAAACGAGACTTTACCTGATTTTCTTATAAATTTCTCAATTTTTATCATTTTGTTTCAACACCCTAAAAAAAGCCTTTCGTACTAAATAGCTTTTAAAATGGGTAAAATATTTCAGTCAAAGTGAATACAAAACATTAGTTAGACTGCACTTTCCTTCGCTTTTAAAAAAATTCTAATATCATTTTCATTCATTCATTTTTTTAAAAATTTTGTTTTATCTATTTATTTCGTTCATCATAAATCTAGCCAACTAATATTATGGTGCCAAATAAAACGAAACAAATGGCATATTAAATTTTTGGAATTTAATAAATACATCTTATCTCTTAATTAGTAAGAGAAAGTCCCCTGTTGAACCGATTAGCGACTAGACAGATCATGAAACCCTCATTTCAATAACATTTAGGGTCAAATTATAACTATTTGTACATCACGATATATTTTAGAAGTTAATAAAAGTTACAGGAAACTCGTTAAAATAAATAAAAGCAAATATAAAATGACCTTATTAAATATATCAATTATAAAATGATCTCGTCTAACATTTAGTCGGTGTAAAATAAGACTTTGTGTACTAATAATTAAAAATATTAAAATAACGACTAATACACTATTACAATTTAACATTGATAACAATATTTTAATTTAAATATTTATTTCATACTTTAATAATAAAAAGAGCAGTTGTTAGTTAGAGATCACCATGGAAATCTAATAAAAAGAACGAAGTGCTTATGTAAACCACAATTCTTTGATAATTGTAAATATAACCCCTAATTTTTCAAAAGTGCAAAATTAACCATTATTTGGCATGTATTTTGAATCAACACCGGTCAACATCGACTGAAATTTAAAAGACTAAAATACACCTCATTATAAATCTATAAAAAAATTTAAAAAAATCCACTCCCCCCTCCATTTCCTTCTTCTCCGATCCACCTTTGTCATCTACTCGTTCTCATCGCCTTACAACCACCCAAAATGTAGCCCACTTTCATCCTCCACTCGTCCCTCATGCGTCGCTGCCCTACAACCACCCAAAACCCAGTCCACCTTTGTCCTCCGCTCGTCCCCCTTGTCGTTGCCCTACCACCACCCAAAACCTAGCCCACCTTCGTCCTCCGCTCGCCTCCCCCCATTCTGCTGCCCTACCACCACCCACAATCCAGCACACCTTCGTCCTCCACTTGCCCCCTCGTGCCGATGCTTTACCACCTCCCCCAAAACCACATCCGATGAAGACAATGCCACAACTTTGGCCTATCGGAGGCTGCCCAGAAGTGGGACCGGGAGTTTCTAGACAACATCAATGGCCATGTGTTTAGTGGGCGGTGGGTTAGGATTTTGGGATGGTGGAGCGGCGGCGGAAGACTGAGGTTTGAGGTGGTGGTAAAACGGCATATTGAGGTTTTGGCTGGGTTTAAGGTAGTGATGGGGTGGCGGCACGAGGGGGGCATGGGAGGGGGCGGAGAAGAAGGTGAAATGAAGAAGTGGGGGTAATTTGGTAAATAAGGGAAATTTTGTAAAAGCTAAAATTGAATAAGGTAGTTTGGTCATTTCACATCAAAACAATGCCAGAATAATTAGGTTAAATCCAATTTCCAAAATCAGGGTTATGAGTTTTTGAGTCAATGCCGGTCTAGGGTTATATTTACACTTTTGAAAAACTGGGGTTATATTTACACTTATAAAAAAACTGAGGGTTATATAAACACTTTGCTCTAAACAAGCAAACGATAATACCTTAGGAAGGCTAATTGAGAATCATATAATATAAATAACCGGTCAAAGAAGTTAAGAGCATTAACAAATATTGTAAGTAACTCTTTCTTATTAAAAAAAGAGCCCGTCTCTTAAAAGATATTCTTCCCATAAGATATTGATGTGTGTGATTAGTGTTGTTTATTTGAGGTATTAAATTGAGTTTTTATGGGAATAATGTGCACTTTAGGTGTGTTTTCTGTGCAAATTTGATGATTAGAGAATTTTGGAGATGCATGCAAGAAACATGAGAAAATGGGTAACAGACCAATTCGGGGAAAGTGATTATACGAACAGAAGTCATCTTAAATATAATTATCCATGGCAGAACCACCGTACACCACCAATGGAAACTGGGATCAAGCGGAGACATAAAAAATGAATATGAATAAAAGGCCACTGCAACAGACAAAATAAATGACACCAAATAGCTGAACCACCACCTCAACTATGGCCGCTCCGCCCTCTGGTGTGAGTCCGCCGCTGACCTACAAGACAATTCTCACTCAAACCCAGCTCTCAAGAAACACACAACCCATTCCCTTGAAGCCAATCACAAAGTACAAAGGAGAAACAGTTGTGCTCTTCGAAGAAGATGAAATCGAGCTATTGTCAGAATCCTTCAAGTGCAACCTAATTGGAAAATTTCCAAGAGGAAGGCCAAACTCGAGTTCATCCGCCAGCAGTTCAAAAAGATTGGCCTCAACGGTGAGGCTACTATCACACCCCTAGCTAGGAGGCATATTTTTATCAAATTTGATCATGATGAGGATATTCAAAGATGTTGGATAAAGAGGAACTAGAATTTAGGAGGCACTATAATGAAAGTTCTAAAATGGAAAAAAAAACTTTGATCTTAAGGAAGAACCCCTTTTAGTTCCAATCTGGCTAACAATAGATTTCCCCCCTGCTTACTATCCACACAAATACCTAATCCCACATATAGCAAGCCGTCTAGGTGAACTAATATTTCCTAACCAACCCACAATAAACCATACTAGGCCATTAACAATCAGGCTGTGTGTAGAAATGGACCTCATAGGGGATTTCCCATCCATAATCAGGTTAGGATCAACCAAGGAGAGTAAATGGTATGAAATTAGATATGAAGATCACCCCTCATACTACTCTAAATGTTTAAATAATGGGCACAAAACTATGGAATGTGGAATAAGGAAAACTCAGGAAACTGAACAATGACGCCCAGTCCCTGACCTCGGACAACCTATGGAATATAGACACCAGATTGTATCTGGACAGGAACACACAAGGATAAATGAAAGCCATGAGGAAGAAGTTTTTCAAGATGCAAAGGAAAACTTGGTTATGGAAATCAGACAACCAGCCAGTTATCCAGAGCTGAACAACTACTCAGTAAACTCAGTAGCTTAAAAAAGAACAGAGCCAAACTCCCTTACAAATCAAGGCATCAACATCCAAAGACAAAGCACTCAAGCCACTGCAGGATAACAACAAGAAAAGAAAAAGTTCTCAACAGCAGAGGATCGCCTAGAGGAACCACAACAACTGGAAGACACGGGATGACCTACAGAGCGACAAAAACACAGAGCAAACTTCTATCCCTACTGATAAATCCCTTCTCTCGGCTCAACTGAAAGAATTTAAAATTAATCTGTCATCGAAATCTTTTTTTCAGGTACCAGGAGCAGAAAAGGAAAAAACCGTTGATCACAGACACCCAAGTAGACAACAAGGAAGCATCAACAACAAAAGAATCAATCACTGAAGGCACACACAACATGGAAAAATATGACAATCACATTTCTAAAAAAGACTCCAACACTGTAAATTCAAAAGGTAAACCTAAACCTCCTGATAAAAGTAGGACATTCTTTAACACTCCTAACACTGTAGTCACTCGCTAGCAAGCAAAAAAAAAGTTTCCTCGTGAATATTAAAGCCTTATCTTGTAATTTAAGAGGAATTGCAGGTTCATTTCTTAGAATTAAAAAATGCATACACATTCAATGTCTCACTGCTAATTGCTATTAAACCTAAACAACCTCTACATCAATTAGGAAAATTCCAAGCATCATTAGGATTTGACCAAAGCTTCACTAGCACTACTCTAGAATCTGGATAATGATAAAAGGAAAATTTAAAGGAATTTTAATCACTCATAATGATCATTTTCTGCATATTTAGATAACTAACCCTCTGCTACAAACTGAATTCAGTGTCTATGCAATTTACGGTAAATATTATAGGTCTCTAAGGCTAGAGCTATTTAAGACACTTGAATCCAGTTTAAAGAATAATACTCACCCTTGTTTTCTAGCTGGAGACTATAATGTGATCAGATCAATTTATGAGTAGAAAGGCAATGTTGTACCAGATGGAAATTGCATTCTTAACTTTGATGCTTTTATGGAACCAAACAACCTCCATGACCTGCCAACTGTAGGAAACCAATTCACTTGGTCAAATAATAGAAAAGGAAATTCAAGAGTGTGCAAGAGATTAGACAGAATACTAGCTAATGAACTGTGGTCCAACAATTTTCCTAACTCATCAGTTCTAACTTTGAACAAAACCCTATCTGACCACTCACCTCTTCTCCTAGATACACAGATCCAATCCCACATTTCACCTAAAAGCTTCAAATTTTAGAACATGTGGCTTAACACACCTGAACTTAGGGATATAATTGAGGATAATTGGTATCAACCAGTTCATAATCAGGGAATATCAGACTTTGTTTTCAAACTTAAAAGACTAAAAACTGACCTTAAAAGATGGAACAAATAAGTCTTTGGGAATGTATTTGAAAATATTAAAAAAATTGAGCTAGAAATGCAGGACTTGGAAATGAAATGTGATAGAGATCAGGACGAGGATTATAAAAGATTGGCAATTGCTAACTCAAAGCTATACAAGAAATTAAAAGAAGAAGAAGATTTTTGGAAATATAAATCTAGAGTTAGATGGATGAAAAAAGGGGACCTAAATACCAAATTCTACCACAACTCAGTTAAAGTAAAAAAAAAAAAAATCTAAAATGAGGACAATCAGAATCAAATCCAGCTTGGGGGATTGGATCACTGACCAGAACCAATTAGGTGAAGCTGTAGCTTATTTTTACAAAAATATATTGTCTGACAATAACCTGGACAAATCTAGAGAATCAATGACAAACTATCTAAATTATGCTCCAGTTGTAATAAATGACCAGGACAACATAAATTTGATTAAAATGATACAGGATGAAGAGCTAAAACAGGCTGTGTTAGATCTTAGTCCTGATAGTGCCTCAGGCCCAAATGGATACCCCAGATCAGTTTATAGACACTACTGGAGCACAGAAAAGGAAGATCTCCTGAATTGTGTCCAGGAATGCATCTGTGGAGTACCAATCCCAAAAGCCATCACTATTACTCTCATAGTTCTTATTCCAAAAACTCCCATCCAACCATCTTCTCTGGTTTCAGACCAATATCTCTATCTAATTTTGTCAATAAAATATGCTCTAATTTTCTGGTTGACAGAATTTCTTTGGTCATTAATAAATGCATATCACCAAAACAAAGTGAATTCATTAAAGGAAGAGAACTTGCTGATAACACACTTGTAATGCATGAAACAGTTAGATTGATGGATAAAAGAAACCAAACATTAAATGTTATAGCAAAGATAGACATGTCAAAGGTTTGATAAAGTATCCTGGCCTATGTTGAACTCTTTGCAACTAAAGTTAGGTTTCCATGGACACTTTATCAAAATTGTCCTACAGAACATAGCTTCTGCTTGGTTCTCTGTGCTCTTAAATGGGAAACCAAATGGTTTCTTTAAGGCAAGCAGAGGGTTGAAATAGGGGGACCCCCTATCCCTAATCTTTTTCAATCTAATCACTGAGGTTCTTAATACAGGTTTAAAATACATGTTTAATGCTAACCTTATGGATAGATTTATTGTACCAGGGGATTTGCAATCACTCACTTATCATATGCTGATGATACAGTGATATTCTTAAAAGAAAACCAGAAATCCCATAAAAGTTTTGTAACATTCTTAAACCATTACGAGAAGGTAACTGGGCAAGTTTTAAATTTCTAGAAAAATACCATTTATGTGAGATCTAAAGCTATCATAGCCACTAAAGAAAGGATAAAGACCATAACTAACATACCTTTAGGATTATTTCCTTTCACTTATCTAGGAGTACCAGTCTACAGAGGGAGAAAATTAAACTCCCATTTTTAGCGACTGAAAAAATGAACAAAAAAATTCAAAACCAGAATTCTAAATTGCTAAACCAAGCTGGAATGTTAACATTAATAAGACATGTGCTTACCTCTATTCCTCAACACATTTGGTGTGTTAGCTCTCCAACCTAGCATACCTTAGACAGAATGGAAGCAATGTGCTCAGAATTTCTGTGGGGGAGAAATGAGTCTGGAAAACCAAAGAGGCCCTAGGGCTTAGGAGCACTTATGCTATCCCACTGCTAAAAATGGACTTAACCCGAGGAACTATAATACCATAATTGATGCCTTTTCTATTAAACTCAAAGAGGGAGAAACAATCTGGTCTAAACTAATTTGGAGCCTCCCACCATCTTTCAGGACCTCTGACCCATGGAAAAGAGTTACTAAGATTAATCAATTTGCTAGCTCTCACACTCAGATAATGTTAGGAAATGGTGAGTTTAAATTTATGGACTGCTAATTGAACCTCAATTAGATGTCTAATGGACTTATGGATACCAAACATAGATCCCACTCACCCTTTCCTAACAGTCAAGCAATTTTCAGAAAATAGAGTAGCTTTTTCTCAAAACTAGTCCAGAGTTTTAGCCAGGATATTTGGTCAATTATTTCTGAACCTCTGACCATGTGCTCAGAGAAGGATGTCATAATCTGGAAACCAGCCCAAATAGGTAAGTTCTCTACAAACTCAGCCTATTATTTTTTAAGGAACAAGATGAATAGACTGACAAGATTTAAAAAGGTATGAAAGCGTCTGCTTCCTCTTAAAATACAGAGTTTCACATGGAAACTGATTAATGAATATATTCCATTTGATGACATACTCAGACAAGTGGGAATCTATGCTTTATCTAGATGTGAACTATGTCAATGAAATGTGGAGTCTTTAAATCATGTTTTCAATGACAGTGAAGTTGCACTTTCACTATGGAAACATGCTGAATGCACACTGGAAATCCCCTCCACACAAACAATGCACATCCTTGATAGATTAACTTGGTTCTAGTCTAATGCTTATTTCTTAACCGCAACGAATAAATTATTTCATGTCATACCTTCTCTAGTGTGTTGGATTATATGGAAAACTAGGTGCAAAGCCATCTATGATAATAAAAGATCAAACACTAGACAAATGGTAAGAAATCTAGATAGTTTTTTGTGGATCTTTTTACCATTAACCCCCAGGAAAAACACCCGGACTGTGAGCATAAACAAGGGATACATACACTTGTTTACACTGAAAAAACAAAGGTTAATCAGGCGGTATAAATGGGAACCCCTAGATTCAGGTTTTAAGCTAAATGTACATGCATCATACACAGATATATCCCACCCTAAGGCTGGATTATCCTCAGAGACATACAAGGCATGACTATACTTCTTGCAATGGATATTTTAAAGTCACACACATGCACATAATCCGAGCTCCAAGCTATTCTATCAGGCTGAAACTGTGTGTGACCCGTGGGTATACTCAACTAACCGTGGAATCTGATTCTTTACAGGTGGTTGAAATGATACAATGGAAAAGAGCAATACCATGGAAAGTTGTAAAACCCGTCAGAGAGATCAGAGAACTTATGTCTCACATACAAGCTAATTTTTGACATGTCTACAGGCAGCAAAACAGAGTCGCATGAACTGGCAAAAGAGGCACAACAAAGGCAGATAACACAACTTCAGATCCTCTGCCAGGACGATTTAAACATGGAAATAAAAGCCGCCATCACCGGAGACATAATGGGACTTGCAACAATTAGGATCCATCCCACCTGATCAGACACAACAACCACATAACTCTCCCAATAAAAGGAGACACTAATGAATTCTTTTTCGATAGGTTTTTGTCAACAATTGCCTTGGCTAATTCAGTACTCACACAGGGGGTGGAGATACTGGATTAAAGATGCAATTGCTACAAAAACCACTACACGTTTATAGTAGCTTTAGAATGCTTTTGGCTCAGAAATGGAATTAGACTAGATATCAATTTCTATGTAATTGAAAATTTAGATAGATGACTTCTTGTAAAACACTTTTATCATGGTCTCGGGAGCCAAATAAACCCCCCCCCTTCCACCACTGGTGGATTTTGATTTTTTTAAAAAAGAGAAAATGAAGGATTTTGGAGATTAAATGAGAATTTAACACTACACTCTTTTTTTTCCACGTGGTTTTTAATGAGGTAGTGTGTTCCAATGGATAATGAATTTTCATTATTCCATCGTTTGAAGAAAAGAAGCAATAAAGAAGAAAGTGAAGAGTTGAAGAATTAATGAAGAAAATATTGCTTCTTGATTTTAGCATTTGTAATCTATAAAATTTTAAGATAAAATATTTACTTTTATTATTATTTAGTTAGGCATATTAATAGTTTTAATTTCAACATAATTTTATTTACTTCTCAATTTCTATATAAAATTAAAGAAGTAGGGTTTGGGGACATATAAAAGCCCTCGCACGCATGGGGCGGTCGAGTCTTTTATTGTCGACAGTCATGTTTCTTTTGGTTTTCATTTCGTAGAGCTGCCAATTATTGTTTTGGTGAATAATTTTTTAGTGCAGGTTTGGTTAATTATTTGGTTTGTGATTTACTCGTGCGCAAACTTGCTTTGCATCACACGGGTTTGATTGTTTCTTTGATTATTATTTTACTATAGTGATCATGTTTTGTGCTTTTTATATTATATATTTGTTTACTTTTTTTAAAGCTTACATACAAGCAACCAATATATTTGTTTAGTTTAATTATTGTGAGTAACTAATTTATATATCTTCATAGAATAACAAGCATTAGTTTATGAATCGTGAGGCCTAATTGTTTTATAATTGATTCTTATACGTTCTTGATTGTTCTTGGTTTAATTTTTTCTTAATGTGTTTAAGTCTGACCAAATTTAATATTATTGGGATATTGCTATCTAATTCAACCAATATGTAATCGTTGGAAAGAGTTAGTGAGTAGCGAGTTCTTGTGGAAGCTATATAGACAACTAGTTAAGACTGTAACAACAAGATGTAGAACAATTAAGTGTGTGTTACTACTTGTGAAGACTTGGGTAATTTCTATATCAAGTTCTTTTCATTCTTAATGCTATCGAGGTGTGTATCTGGTTCATTGAATACTTTTCAGAGACATCTTGGTAAGAGAAACAACTGGTTAATTATAATTGGTTAATTGTCGAAAAAGTAAGAAAGAATTGGGGAGGTTAAGCGTACCTACTTTCCTATAGCTGATAGATACATATGAATTGATTTTATCTTTGCGCCTATGATCGATGTTTAACTAATGTGAGTTATTATGAGCCGATTACATTCATCATATTATTTCTATATTTATTTAATATTTGCTAGTTTTCATTTTAATTCTTATTTGATAGTTAGTTTGCATCTTAAGTCGTAGAAAAATGTAAATTTAAGGCGTGGTGGCTACACCAAAAGGTTCTATATTAGTAGGTATTATTTATAGTTATTGCTCTGTTCCTCGTGAGATCGACTCAGCTTACTACTGTGCTAATCTCATTTATTAGAGTTTGCAGATTATATTGGTGAGTGAAACGACGTTTGCCAAATTGGCATTGAAATGCAATTTGACTATGGGATATACACCAGTTCAAGCAAATGCGATGGAAAATTGGAATGAGAGGCAGCAAAGAGAAGAACCTTACTCCAACACTTACAATCCACAGTAGAGAGATCACCCAAATATTCGTTGGAGAGAGTCAGGGATGCATCCTCAACAACCTCATGTTCCACCAAATCAAAGAGCACCACATACATTCCCTCAGAACCAGTAAGTGACTTAAGGGAGATACGTGGATGAAAAACTGGATATGATAATGACCTTGTTGCAAAATCAACAAAAAAGTGCCAAGAAGATTGAGATGACATTAAAGGAACATACACGAAAAATTTCTCAATAGTCGAATTCGTTGAATGAGCTCAAGACTAAATAACCAGGATTGCCATCTCAAGTGCAGTTGAATCCAAGGGAAAGTGTGAATCAGATCACCTGGATGAGCAAAAAATAAATTGGTGCACCACTTTCAAAAGCCGTAGCCAATTTGCAAGAGGAACAAGCTGATGCAGGGCTCAGTTTGACCAAACAAGACCCAATAGGGCTCAGTTTGGCCAAACAGGACCCAATAGGGCTCAGTTTGGCCAAACAGGAGCCATGTGTGCTCATTTTGGCCAAACAGGTGCCTATTTGGCCAAATAGGCACCTAGAACCCTTAGTTTGGCCAAACAGCCCCCCTGCAACCATCCACTTGGCTAAACAGGAGACACCTGGCTTAGTTTGGCCAAATAGGGCGCAAAATCAAATTTTTTCAAGAAAAAGGTGAAGGTAAATTTGATGAACCACGGGAGGTAGGTAAAAGGTTGAGTATAAAAGTCCCATCTATAAAAAATTTACCACCATTTCCTCTCAGGCTTGGAGAGAAAGAAAGAAGAGTCTATAGATATTTTTATCTATTTTTGCAAAAATGGAGATTAATCTTCCCTTCTTACAGGCTATAAGGCTACCACCTATGAGAAAATTTTTGAAGGATTTTATTTTAGGGAAACCAAAGGACTCGAGCAAGATCAGTATGGGTGAGTCAGTTTCAACAGTAATTCAAAAGAAAGTACCACCTAAGTGTAAGGATCTAGGTATATTCTCTTTACCTGATTACATGGGAGATAAGAAGATCGATTATGCCATGTGTTATTTAGGAGCCTCTATTAATGTTAAGCCACTATCTGTGTATAAAACTTTAAGTGGAGCGGATATGGTAGACACTAGAGTTGTAATTCAATTGGCAGAGAGATCTTGTGTTTGACCTGAGGGGTTATTGGAAAATGTGGTTGTAAGAGTCAATGATTTTATTTTTCCTGCAAACTTCCATGTTGTAAAGATGAATCATACGAGTGATAAAGGAACACAAGGGGTATTTTTGGGACGTCCATTCTTGAAAATGGCAAACACCATCATTAATGTTGGTAATGGAACAATTTGTTTTGATTATTATGATGAGAAATTTACATTCAACATTGATAAACCCAACAAGAGACCAATAGATACTGAGAATGTGTATGTTATCAATCAAATTGACATTCTTGTCCAAGATTCTCTTGAAACTAAAATTTTGCAAGATAAGATGGAAATTCCATTAGCTACATGCCCAAACGAGGTGTATGATGAAGAATTAAGTGATAGAGAAGATTGGGAATTTTTATGTTCAACGCACTCTTAAGAAGAAGTATCAAACACTAAAACCATCCTCGACTTGGCCAAAGAGAGTAGACCAAATGACTATACAAGATGTTGTTTGGTCAAACAGGAGCTGCCAGCCCTCAGTTTGGCCAAACAAGACCCTGCACCACTACTTGAGCCAGTGACACCTCTAGTTTGGCCAAACATGGCCCTGAGACCCCTAGTTTTGCCAAACAGCCCTTTGGGACTCTCAATTTGGCTAAACAGGCCCCTGAGACCCTCAGTTTGGCCAAATAGGACCCTTCCACCAAATCAGTGTCATTGGATGTGAAAGTCCCAACTTTGGAGTTGAAAGCATTACCACCTGATCTGAAGTATGTTTATCGAGCGCATGATGATACTCTTCCAGTGAATATGGAGTCACTCAAGTGTGAGGAGGAAAGGAAGTTTCAACTTCAAGATTTAGAGGAACTCCGATTTGAAGCATTTGACCATGCTATGTGGTACAAGGAGCAAACTAAGATGTGGCATGATAGGAATTTGAGATATGAGAGTTTCAAAGTTGGGCAGAAAGTGCTTCTTTTTCAGTTCAAACTTTGGTTAATGCCAGGAAAGCTCACATCGAAATGAATTGGACCCTACGAGGTAGTCTCCGTTTGGCCAAACGAGACAGCTGAGACCAAGAGCATGGACACAGAAAAGACATTCCTTGTATATGGTCATCGCCTTAAGCCGTATTATGATGTTGTTCAGGTGACATTAGTGGAAGTAATTTCATTATGCCTAGTATCTGATCACTAATGGTCATCGTCCAATTTTTTCTATGTTTATGGCAGAATTTATTTAATTTGAGATAATTGTATTGAGCCGGTAAAGGGGACAAAACAATAGGAGCTTTTTGGTATGATATATACTTTTCGCAGGGAAAGGTCTATCGATATGGATTAATGCATTGGGATTTTAGGTTCTGAATATTTTGTTTGTGAAGTGATTTTAGGAGTTGTTTGGTATGCGGTAGAATATGTGGTAAATACAAAATTCCAGGAGTTTAGAATAGGTAGAGTTCTTTGATTGACGTAAAATACTGAAAATGTGGGAATTTGTAATTCTGCGGAAACTTCCCACACGTGGGAAATTTCTTACTGAGACCCCCCCGTTCAAATGAAATTCCTCCATTCTTTTAATGTGTAATTACCTTTTCATCCCACAAAACGCTCGTAAAATTTTCCATTTCCCTCCATTACGCGTAACTTTTTCCAATTCCCTCTGTAACCAAACAACATATAGGTAATTAAACCCCAGTAAATACAAATTCCTTCATGTGCAACCCAACACATTTTATGTATATCCTAGAATTTTGATCACGGAATTAATTTCTCATGAAATAGAAATTATGCAGGAATTAAACTCCCACATAAACCAAACAACTCCTTAGAGTCGGGAGTCAATTGAGTCTAGATTTTCTTGAGTCATTGTATTACTTTTTATTTTTATTTGGAGCCATTAGAGTCTTTTGAAAGGAGATTTGGAGTTTTTAATAAACAAATTGGTTGAATTCTCATTTCATGCTTAAGCGCAAGCATGACTCAAGTGTGAGTATATTTGATGTGTGTGATTAGTGTTGTTTATTTGGGATTTAAATTGAGCTTTTATGGGAATAATGTGCACTTTATGTGTGTTTCTTGTGTAGATTTGATGATTAGAGAATTTTGGAGATGCAAGCAAGAAAGATGAGAACATGAAGGATTTTGGAGTTTAAATGGAAACTTAAAGCTACACTATTTTTTCCATGTGGTTTTTAACGAGGTAGTATGTTCCAATGGATAATGAATTTTCATTATTCCAGCATTTGAAGAAAAGAAGGAAAAAAACAATAAAAAAGAAAGTGAAGAGTTGAAGAATTAATGAAGAAAATATTGCTTATTGATTTTAGCATTTGTAATTTATACTCCCTCCATCCCAGCTCATTTTGCTTAATTTTACTTTTGACAGTCAAACTTAGCCAAATTCGACAGTTGAATTCGATTACTGTATGTGTAAAACTATCATCATGCTATATGATATTGGATTCATCATAATGGATATTTTTTTTGTTATTTTTTCATATATTTTTAAAATATTAATTCCTTTTATAAATTTAATTATACTTGATAATAAAATATTAAAATTTAAACATTTTTCAAATCAACTTACCAGTTAAAATGTGCGATTTATCTCGGGTGTTGCTATATCCCGCCCTGTATTTTACTATCCTCGCCCTAATACGTATAAATACACGTATTTTTAATTAAAAAAAAGAAAAAAAATGGGAGAATTGTTATAAATCTCTCCTCCTTCTTCTTCTTTCTCTCCTCCTTCTTCTTCTTTCTCTCCTCCTTCTTCTTCTTTCTCTCCATTTCTCTCCCCCTTCCCTCTCTCCATTTCTGCCGCCCAGCGCCCGCCGCCGCCGCCGGAAACCCGCCGGAAAACGTAAGTTTTGGAGGGATTTTTTTTACTTTTCGTGCGAATTGTTGCCCGATCTATTCGAATTTTGTTGAACTTGTCGGAATTGTTAGAATTGGGGTTTGTTAGAATTTTGTTAAATGTAGAATGGATGTTGGGTTGGTGGTTAGATGTTGGGTTGGTGGTTAGTATAGGAGATTAAGATGTAGAATAATAATTTGGAGAAATCTAATATTAGGAATTTAATGAATTTTGGAATTAAAACGAAGAAATTGTGTTTTTTAGAAATTATTTAGTTTAAATTTGGACTTAATATTTTAGAAATTGTATTTTTTAGAAATTGTGTTTTTTAGAAATTATTTAGTTATGTGACATAATAGAAATTATTTAGAAATTATTTTTTAGAAATTGTGTTTTTTGGAAATTATTTAGTTATGTGACATAATTGGAATTAAAACGAAGAAATTGTGTTTTTTAGAAATTACTTAGTTTAAATTTGGACATAATATTTTAGAAATTGTATTTTTTAGAAATTGTGTTTTTTAGAAATTATTTAGTTATGTGACATAATAGAAATTTTTTAGAAATTATTTTTTAGAAATTGTGTTTTTTTGGAAATTATTTAGTTATGTGACATAATTGGAATTAAAACGAAGAAATTGTGTTTTTTTAGAAATTATTTAGTTTAAATTTGGACACAATATTTTAGAAATTGTGTTTTTTAGAAATTATTTAGTTATGTGACATAATTGGAATTAAAACGAAGAAATTGTGTTTTTTAGAAATTATTTAGTTTAAATTTGGACATAATATTTTAGAAATTGTATTTTTTAGAAATTGTGTTTTTTAGAAATTATTTAGTTATGTGACATAATAGAAATTATTTAGAAATTATTTTTTAGAAATTGTGTTTTTTGGAAATTATTTAGTTATGTGACATAATAGAATATAGTTCTATTTAAATAAACTTTATTAATCCGATGTAAACAATTGTGTAGTAAACTATTATGATATGTTTTAACTATTGTTTCCTTGAATGTTAATAATAGTGTGATGTGGTAAAAAAATAAGATTATTTAGTAATGTAATTTCCAATTCGTAACTTAAAAAAATGTGTAGTTCGTTGTATGGGATTGTACGAGAATTAAATTTGCTGTTTGTGGAGGGGTTTTTTTATGTTATATCCACTTTTTCCTATGCATTATAGAATATGTAGTTTCCATTAGTAAATTGAAATTATGCACTGTTCGAAAATATTAGTTCACACGTTGTTGAAATGTATGTTAATTTATCTTATCATATCAGTTTGATTCAATTGTTGTTATACTAATTACATATCTTGTGTTGTAGATGAGCACTGCTGGTCAACCTGACGGCCATGGTCGTTCCATACGACGAAGAGGTGTTAGTGCCTCGGCGAGACAGGCTAGAGGCCGCGTGGTCGAGGATGAACCGTCGCCTCACCCGCAGGAGTGTGATGTAGGAGCGGAGCGGCCTTCTCCACCGAGCGTTCGTGCATTCGATCCCATGCCAACATGGGACGGTCCGGAGATTAACATTCTCGCGTCTGGTGGAATCCGTCACGATAGTGACTGGCAGTTGAATTATGACTTGCCGGCAGATGTCCCCCTGATGGGCCAACCTGGGACGAATGTGCCATTGGATGCCGGGATCGAACGTTATGCTGCTGGAGGAGCCAGGCACACCGTGAGGAATAGAGCTGGTCAATTCTCACAATCTTCTGGTGGATCGTGCAATGCCGGTGAGACTAGCACCGGAAGGGCACCGAGGAATAGGAGGAAGCGACCCGCTGATGAGACGTGGCTAGTGCGGGGACCGATGGCTGGTGGCCCGCAAGATGACCTCGTCATACCAAGCTTCGGAGGACACGTCGCTATTGACGTTTGGAACGGTATAGAGCGAGGTGTGCTGAGATGCCATGCTCGGTCGCCGCTATGCAAGCAGCTAGTCGCCACGCTCCCCGAACTGAGCAAGGTTACACAGGCCCGGATACATGCGACCGGGTTGGCCCACCTGCCTGCGATTATGTTCCAGTTCCTTGACATGGCACTGATATCCGCTTTTGTCGAGAGGTGACAGCCGGACACGAACACGTTTCACATGCCTTTTGGGGAGATGACCATCCTGATGCACGACGTTGAGATGATTCTTGGCATTCCCATCGTTGGTGGCGCTGTTGCGAGTACCATTTCGGCGGAGACTATTCAGGAAGCGTGCGCTGAACTGTTTGGGAAAGACGTGGAGTCCTTTGTCGCGGAAGACTGGAACGGGGGTAACATAGATGCCCAATCGTTGATGGCGAGGTGTGTAGCGGCGGGGCAGAGCGAGAACTTCCAATTTATGTGCTAGATGCTGACCCTGTTTTCATCCACGCTTTTTGTGGTTAAAACTGGGAATAAGGTTAGAGCCAACCTTCTACCCCTACTTGATTCGCAGTTGTCGTGGGGCTCGGCAACGTTGGCCAGTTTGTATCTGCAGTTGGGAATTGCGTCCCGGTCCATGGCGCGCGGCCTATGCGGATGTTGCACGCTGCTTCAAGCATGGATATACGAGTACTTTCCGATGTTTCGGCCGAGACCGAGTACATTGCCAGCTCTTTCGGGCCGCGCAAGTCGGTGGCACACAGGGGATAAAACGGGGAGGGGTACGGGGAGGCTCGGTGCCATCAGGCGACAGTTGGATTCCTTACAGCCCGACCAGGTATGAATTCCATGCTTTTACTCTTATTCTGACAGTAGTAGGTAGATCGGATTCCATAGAAACGTAACATGTCTGTGAAACTTTTTGCAGGTGGATTGGTTGCCATATGGAGTGGACGTGGTTAGGGCTGCGAGGGGGAGGACTCACTACCACGGCGTGATTCGATACCTCGACGCAATGGAGGCGTACATGCCAGATTGCGTTGTGCGCCAGTTCGGTCTCGTACAGGGTATACCGCGGGGTCTTGCAATTGCGCCCGAGCCTTGTTCCCGCCCGGCTGATCCAGCCGGCTATTCAGTGACCTACCCAGGGAGGCTGCAGTTGACCCTATGGGAGATGGTACACACTTGGCACGACGGTCAGCTTGTGGCGTTCCCGATAGCCATGAGCCAATCAGAGTGTACCATGGATTACGAGGATTGGTACGCGACTCATTCGCACCCATTGATCGCAAATCCTGAACATGCTGCCACGAGTGGACCGGACAGGACACATCATCAGTTATCGGTAAGTTTTCCCGAACTGTTTGCTTCGAGTAATTATATTACATTGTACTGTCTCGTTATTGTAAAATCTGTTTCCTGTGCAACAGATGCTGAGTGACATGATGAGCGCCCTGGATCCGTTTGACTCGGCGACCGTTGATGGACTCGCCGACCCCAGCATGAGGGAGTTGATGACGACTTTTGTCAGTCATCGCGATGAGTATCGCAGGCTCGGTTATGGACCCATTCCTTAGTCGACTGTTTGCTTATGTATGATCCCACAGTTTTGCCATAGTTTGCTCATTTATGTAATCGGTAACTGTTTGTGCATATCAAATTTATAAGTCATCGATTTTTGCAACAGTAACGCTTTCAAAATAATTACTCGACGCTTCGATAATAACTGTAACGGTTGCGTACATGCCGAAATGTTTCGCTGGGTTGCAACAGTTAATTACTCTCAGAGTATGCTCTTCTCCAAGCCCTTATCCTCCTACGAAAGGGTAACTCCCAACCTACGACATCAGCCTTCCTCAATGTGGTCCACATATTAACCACGGGGGGCATGGGACAGTTTTCCTTCACGTGTACCCGGACGAAATGGCTTGCACTGCGAACGTATACAATGTGTAGCTCCCTACTTGTTCCATCCTCGCCCCCACCCGCCCTCAGTGGAAGGACTGTACAGCAATGGTCCGCCGACCCATTCTCTAAAATGTAATATAAAACTACAACCGTGTTGTAGTAGGTGGCGACAAGAAACATGTCTGCAATGACCGTAAACCAATGCTCTGGACCACATGGACCACTGGTGTGGTGTATACGGGCTCTGGCGAGTTCAACGTCATTTTGCGAACCGTATATGGGAACATAGTCAGGCCAATGAGTTGATATCTCGTTAAATACTGCCCGATGCGCTGTAGACCATTCACCTTCACCGTCTACGTGGAACGCATCAGCAACGCATCTGAAGCCACAGTTTCCATCACTCACAACATCGTTCCAGCCTTCGATGTAACGCCGGACAATGTGGGGGACACTTTCGAGGAACGGGAATGTCGTTGCAGGAGAACACATTAAGATAAATATCTTGTGCAGGCGGCGTTCATTAGGAAGAATGGTGCTTGTACTTACCGTGCCGGCGACCGCTCCCTGAAGCACGCCCCGGGGACCTTGAACTACTCCCGTATCGCCTGTTCACGTGCTCGTGGTAGCTCGGTGAACGTCGGGTTGATCTTGATCGGGGGACCTGCTCGCTTGGTCTCCCACGTGCACTAGTACAATTGTCCGGCTCGCCAATGCCGCTCTCCTCCGGACGCAACTGCGCATCTATGTAGGATGAAACTCGTCGGCGGACCGAAGGGTCGCTGCGTGCCAGCTCCTCCAACAGAGTGTTGAACCGCGACTGATCTTGTTCGGCCCTCGCAATGTTTTCCGTGCTCCGCACGTGATCACCCAATGCCAGGCTCTTAAACAGCAGATGAATGTCGTCCAAGTACAAGGGGATTCCTTCAGCAACTGCCCCTGCCATGAAGCATGCACACGGTATTCCGTGTGTCGAGCGCAGCACACAGCCACAGTAAGCATATACCTGTGCTCCGAGTGCATCAATCCTCCCGGACTCAACCGTCAATTTATCCAGACAGTATTTGGACACATTGTTGATCAAGTTGCTGAAAAGGGCCCTACGGTGCAATCTTCCAATGCACGTTCTTGATTTCTCCAGGCCGGTCTTGATCATAGTAATCTGCTGGGCTATCTGCAGGTCGACACGCCTCCATACCGTGTCCAGTGAACCAGTCGACGTTTGTAACCACCCTTTCAATGACGAGTGTGCACTTTCGACCCTGCATGTAGTTGTGTTCCCGAAATGCAGAAATCTATTCGTCCATGCCCTCACAAATTTCTCCTTATGGGGGGTGAGCCACGTCATCTCAGCGTAACTAATAACAGCCTCGCTCCAAGACCATCCAGCCCTCATATCTACCAAGGCGGTTTCGTACTCTGGAACGGTGGACGCATTGCAAACTCGGAACCATGCACCATTCTTGAACGCTGCCCCGTTCCTCTTATTCCCTGTCAGCACAGTAACACGTGCCTCCACATCCTTATTAATATGCCAGGTGCAGAGCAAATGATTCGATTCTGGAAACACAGTCCGAAGTGGCCTAATCAGTCCCATCTCCCGATCGGTGACCACAACCTCAGGGAACGGTCCATCTTCAGCGCGTTCAGCACCCACTTATAGGTATCTGCCATTTCGTCAACGACAATTGCGTAGGCAATCAGGAAGTTTGTGTTGCAAGGGGACATCCCAACCATCTCAATGAATGGCATGCCGTAGCGATTGGTCTTGTACGTTGAGTCGATGGCCACAACCCACGGAAACGTGCGAAATTCCACAACAGCATCGGGATTGGCCATGAATAAATGAGTCAAAGTACCATCACCTGCTGAGCGGTGACTAGTGACATACCCTTTCGCGGTGGCCAGATGCAAACAATTCTCCGCTGTGTTGCGCCCGCCTTGCCTTTCTGTTACATATGCCGATCTCTCATTGTACACCTGCCTAATGTTCTGATGCAGGTCCGAAAACGAATTACTGAGGCTGGCATTGATATGCCTTGGGGCTGTTTCTGAATCTGTCAAATCTCTGATCATTTGCTTCGCGTCCGCATGGAGCTTGCAGCTCTGTCTATGACCCTCGGGGTACACTGAGAAAGAGTGGTTGTGCATCCCTCGTCTAGGATCCTTGCACGGCACTACATTCCAACCATCCCCCGTGATTCTCTGTTTCAAGACAATCGCGAATGGGCAGTCACAACTTCTGGTCGAGCTGCTACTCCGTCGGACTACATCAGATTCGCTCGTATCTACATCCTTATCCTTTCGGCCCCGATTGCAAATGCAATATAACCTCAGGGGACCATTCCTATTCTGTTTGTAGGACCCCGTGACAAATTCAAATCCCACCTGCAGAGCAATCCGTTGCAGGTAGGAATAAGCCTCGGCAACACCTGGGAACACAGCTGAGGTGGCAAATGGAGAGTATCCATTCCGCCCTGCAGCAGCTTCACATGACTGATTGTCATCCTTAAACAGCAATAAACATCAAGTAATTAGTTACACTCAACTGCTATACCAACGACAATGATGTCGTCAATTAACGTTTACATATGAACGAATAAAGATAAAATTACAGTCAAAACGTTAAAACATATACTTAAAGAAGAGAACATAAAGATAAAATTATAGTACATGAAATGCCATTACAGTTATAAAATTCCCGTACACAAATTAACTCCCTAAACTAAAATTACATTCATCCATTTCAAACTGTCCTCCTAATGGACTTAAGGGTGCACTCCGCCATTTCTCAATAACAGCTAAAACATACATGTAATGGAAAAAAAATGTGACAATTTTATTTGATGAAATAACATTGTGGCTAGAATTAATATTACATTCTTACAGTTCAACAAAATTACGTAATTTAACGGTACAATAATTAACAAAATAACAAAATTAACAAAACAACAAAATTAACGTTACAATAATTAATAGGACATAAATTATTGTAGATAAATTAAAAACAGCATTACGTAACAAAATTAACAACAAAATTAACGTTACTGCTATTAATAGGAGATAAATTCATAGGAGATAAATGTGCAATAATTTCTACGTAACAGTTAATAAATTAAAACACAAAGACGAGCATAAATTTCTACGGCAAAAATTATTAAATTTAACAACTACTTATGGACAGAAAACTAATTAGTAAAATTACCTCCGAAGACATGGAATTTCTAACACCCTTTTTGGAGTAATTTAAGCTCGTCTTTGGATAGCAAAAATTTCGAGTGCCCTCAGAATCAGTAGAATTCGTGCTAATTTATAGCAGTAGAAATTTGGGAGGCAGCCTGGCACGGCTCGCGCCCAGGCCACGGCGAGCGGAGGCGCGTCCGGCTCGCGCCCGTGGCTTGGCGACCGGACTCCGTCGGCCTCGCGCCCAAGGCGCGGCGAGCGGAGGGCCGTTCCGCTCGCGCCCAGGGCACGGCGAGCGGTGCCGGTCCGGCTCGCGCCCAGGGCACGGCGAGCGGCGCCGGTCCAGCTCGCGCCCAGACCGTGGCGAGCGGACCGGCGGGGGCTCGCGGCCAGTCGGTGGTGAGCGGGCCGGCGGCGGCTCGCGGCCAGGCGGTGGCGAGCGGACCGCCGGCGGCTCGCGGCCAGGCGGTGGCGAGCGGAGACCGCCAAGGCTCGCGCCCAGGCCTTGGCGAGCGGACCGGCGGCGGCTCGCGCCCAGCCCGTGGCGAACCGGAGCCGGCGGCGGCGGGCGGTGGTCCGGCGGCGGAATTTCTTTTACATTAATTCAGTTAATATTAACTAACTACAATTATCTAAATTAATTTTAATTCAGTTATTGAAATTAAATTAAAAATATATACTGTATACGTATTAGGGCGAGGATAGTAAACTACAGGGCGTGGTATAGCAATCCACTTTATCTCAGAGGGAGTATGCATTGGATTTTGAGTTTTGATTTGCCAACTCTTTAAATGTAATAATGACCAATTTATCTCAGAGGGAGTATGCATTGGATTTTGAGTTTTGAGTTGCCAACTCTTTAAATGTAATAATGGATCATTTAAGAGTATTCTATAGCAGATATTTTGATAGATTTTAAATATATATCTTATGCCCTATTTGAAATTTAACAAATTTTCTCTCACATTTTAAAAAATAGATATCTGATAAATGAGAAGGGTTGGCTAAATATTAACAGAAAGAGAAAACTAATTTGAATCATTAAATATTTAATGTTATCATTAATTTAAGAGTTAAACTTTAGTCAAAATCTTGGAAAAGATCGTCTTTCCATAGGCATATGGAAACACGGGTTGAATTAAAATTATAGAAAGGTAAAATATTTTAATTGCAATATTAAAAATTTATTATCCAGTGTGCACTAGTTATAAGTTTATGATCCGATTAATGCAACGCAAAAGTTTATTATGATTTATTTTAATTTGTAGTTTAAACTTTGGTCTTTCCATAACTTACAGAAAGATCGTCTTTCAAGAGACAAACTCTAAACTTTAAGACTGATTTAACTTTTATACCCAAAGCATCTAAGTCTAAACCATTGCAACATTTGCTTCTTACTGAATTAACAATTAAAAGCGAACCTTGAAACATCCTTTTATTCATTTACTCTTTTTATTTGGAGGGTATTTTAAACTTATGATGCTCAAATAATAATTAAAATGAATCACAAGGATATGAATTAATAAATTAGTTATTGGTTTCTTTATTCACAAGATGAGAAATAGTAAAATATAAAATATAAAATATAAAATTATTTGAAACTTTGGTTTTTCAGTCCAAAAGATTGCCTTATGATGATGTACGAGCCTGAGGCTCAGCCAGAGATGGTTTTGGCCCAATTGAGCAAGAGAGTCTAGAGAAGGCACCAACGGAAATAACAAGTGGCTAATGCGACAGGACTTACAGAAGAAGTCCTACCAAAACGCATATATCAAGGGAAGGCACATTCAGAGAAGTTAAGTTTACAATGCACTATTCATTCGAGATCTCCCAGATGACGTACATGGCTGACCAGAGCGTTAGAGCAGGCACGACCCTGCGCCCGCCTGCCTGGCCTTAGTCTGCATGTCTTGTAGGTCCGGAAGCATACTGGGCTCGAGGAGATCATCAACAGTTGGATAGAAAATTTTGGCATTAACATTGGTGCAGATATAACCCTATATGTTGAGGAAAGTGCAAATATAACCCTCGGTTGTTTTTAAGTGCAAATATAACCCTGACAGTTGAATGAAAGTGCAAATATAACCCTCCGGCCATGTTTCCGGCGTTGACCATCAGAATCCGGCGGTTGACCAACTTGGAATGACCTCAATACCCTTATTTCTAAACTCCTGACCTAGAGTGACAAATTTGCCCTTATTATTATAAGGCCCCACAAAAAACCATTCTCACTACCAAAGCAGATAATCCCAGGAGGCTGCGCCAGCACATTCATCCTCCACTTCGCCGCCGCGGTTGCCTAGGTCTTCTTCCCCCATCCTTTTCCCGTCAATAGTTCAGGCATCCCTTCCCGGAGATTCAGGTCGTTCGTTCTCTGCTGAAGGTAACTCATTTATTCCATTGAACCCTAGATTTGAATTTGGGTATAGCGATTTCTTGATCTCCGAGGATGAAACTTCGGATATGATGATTAATTCTGTTTAGAGTGTTGTGTTGAATGAAGTAGTTGTTTCTCTGTTCTTGGCGAGGGATTAGAATGGCTTCGTCAAGTTACAATATGAATGGTGTGCTTTGCTAAGGATTCGAATGCCGGGTTTGTCAGAAGGCAACGATTGTTTGTGTGTCTCACTCGACCAAGAATCCGGGGAAACCTTATTATCGGTGCCCTCGTAATCACGGATTTCAAGGTTAGGTTGTGTCCGACATGTTTGATTCGGGAAGAGGAAGTACGGGAAGTTCGTTGCCACAGCACGAGTTTCGTTGTTGAGTTCCAAGAGGCAATACTGCTGGCCATGTTGAGGTCGAAGAAGTTGTGGTTGTGCCCGGTGAAGCATATGTTGCACCGTTGAATAATTGCAACTGCTCGTTCATTCTGAAGGCTTTGATTGTAATGAACTTGGTTTTCCTTGGTGCGAACATGGCCATGTTCTTGTTGGGATTGATTGGAAAGTGAATGTTGGTCGCACCGCAGCATGGTTGTAACTTCTCATTGATTCTGAAGGCTTTGATCGTAATGAATTTGGTTTTCCTCGGTGCGAACATGGCTATATTCTTGTTGGGGTTGCGAACATCCTCGGTGTGAACATTTGGTTTATAGGATCCAGTGCAGCATGGTGCGAACATGGCTTCATTCAGTTCTTGACTTACACAAACATGTTGTAGTTATTGCTTCAGTTTGCATTATGTTTATACTTATGTAGCTGTTAGACTTGTCGAATGTTCGTCTTCAATTTATTGGAGGTGCACAAGCACTTGGAAGTGATCATTTGTTGCCTGATTTATGAATGTGATCATTTGTTGCCTGATTTATGAATGTGATCATTTGTTGCCTGATTTATGAATGTGATCATTTGTTGCCTGATTTATGAATGTGATCATTTGTTGCCTGATTTATGAATGTGATCATGAGTTGTAGTAGTACTGATTTAACCTTACATAAGTTAGTAAAAGTGCAGATATTCTATTGGTTTAGGTATTCCGTAGAACTATTCGTCATATAACCTTCGGTTCAGGTAATCTGTCCATACAAAAAACCACTTATCCCTACACATGCGATAATTACCAACACATGACATTGCATGAACATAGGTTCAAATTTATGATAATTGAAGTGGACCACACCTAATGTATAGTGTGCCACATAGTTCCTATAAACATATTTTAAACCCAGCATTGCTTGCAAAATAACCAAAAACAGGTAATCTACAACAGTCGTAGGGCTACAGAAGCTGCTACAATTGAAACAGTACATTGTCAAGTGTGTTCATAAGTTCAAGCGTGTTCATCTAGCGGTGGTTGTGACGCACTTCTTCCTGGACTTATTCTTTCTTTCTCTGGGTTGAGTGGGACAGAAGGAGGTGGCGGTGAGCTGGAACGTGGGACATCAGCACTGGGGGTGGTATTCACCGACGGAGCCAAAGTTGTGCCGAGCAAACGCGCTGTCCTCGGACTGTATAGAAAATTCCTTCCCCAAATGTTGTTGCGGGTAGCCGCCACATTAGTACCAAATATAGGGAACTCTGTTGTTGGGGGGGGGGCAGATAGCTGAAAATAGAAGAAGATGCCGATATAATCAGTTCTATGGGATCCGGATATAACCGTACACGTTATCAACATGTGCAGATATAACCCTACATAATTTCAATATGTGCATATGTAACCCTAAGTAATGTCAATATGTGCGGAAGTAACCCTGAATAATATTAATATGTGCAGATGTAACCCTATCTTATGGAATGTTAGTGCAATTATGACCCTGTATATAGAAATTACCTGTGGGTTAGATGGATCGAGATGGTTAACAGTTTCAATCACAGTGTTACCCGGTATTGTGTGAAATACGACTGGTCCTACGCCTCCGATTGGAAGGGGGAAATCCCGAGCATCGTAAAATTGATGGAATGAATTATAATGCTATAACTGTGATCTGTAAACATTGTTTGATGAAGAAATGTGAACACGGAAAATTAGAATACCTCAGCACTGAACTGGTGTGGTAAACATGTCCGAGTCCCAGCACTTGGTTTTATACCCTTATTCTTGCCAGTGTCCGCATCCACTAATACATCTTGGTCCTCTTTCGTTTAAAGGTCCTCCACAACAGTCTCCCCCACAACTTGCTCCTCCAACGATGGATGTCCTTCCAACGATGCCTGTCCTTCCAACGATGCCTGTCCTTCCATCACCACTGATGTCTCCTCCACAAGATTTGCACTAGAATCCCGTTCCTGTCATGGACATTGCATGTGGTAGTCACATCTTGGATACTGAACTCCTGCTCGATGGCATCTAGTGTTGCTTGCATCATCCTTTCACCCCCATTCTTGCATTGAAACTCATCTTCCTCCTAACGAAGAGTGGAAGTTAGGATTTTAGTACATTGATCAGAATTATTTGATTTTGATTTAATGTCTTACCTCGTAGTCAGAAGCGTCCTCTGATATGTTACGCTTAACCTTCTGCTTAGTCCTCCTGTATTTCTGCACATTCTTTGACTGTGGCTCTGGCAGAGCAATTTCAATCTCCACTTGTTGAATGATAGGCATCGCATCCATTATCTGCAAGACAATATTACTATATCAATAGAATATTTCCATATTAGTAAGACATGTTTGATTCAGAACGCACAAAAAAATGGAATATTCATAAGACAGTGAACTGTACTTCTGTTTCGTTCAAACATAGTGGTGGGAATTGCATCTCCGTATCAAATTGCAACCATGTATCATCATCTGCTTTATCCTATAGTTCATAAAACCAAAATTTTATTCATGTTATTAAACTCTGATATAACCCTACAAAATTTTAGAAAGTTCAGACATAACCCCACATAACTTAAGTGAGTTCAGATATACCTCGACAGCCTGGTTACCATCCGTTGGAGCCTCGTCCCCGTTTTGAATTCGCACTTCTGCATCAAATTGTACCTTTCTTTGCTTCATGGAACTAGCAGTTTTTTCCCTCGCTTTGATGCCTGGCTTGCCACAGGCATACCTCGAATTGGTGGTTGCTTAGAAACTTTCTTGGCCACTGGTCTACCTCTCTTGATTGCAGGACGTTGTGTGGCTTGTGAAGTACCTTCGGTAGTGCGTACTGTAGTGGCCTGTGACGTGCCTTCCGTAGTGGCCTTTCTTTCTTTGGCCGTAGGTCCACCTTGACATCCCCTTATATTGTGACCAAATTCTCCACATTTGCTACACTTCCTTTTCTTGCAGCTTCCCTCTCCCTCCCAATCCTCTTTTATTGTATTTGTCCTTGGTCTCCCAATCCGACGATGTAATTCTGGAGGTTGGCATGGTTGGGTAGTGGAGCTTTTCGGCCAGAACGCCCTGTGAGGCAAGGGTTCGATCATGTGGGAATAGGCTTTCAAAAATGTGTCTTTAGATAGCATGTGATCACATGATTCGTGGAGGGGGTATCTTTTGTGCAATAGTATCGCCGCCGCATGTCTACATGGTACACCCGTGTGATCCCAAACACCACAGTCGCATGACCGCTTATCTAGCCGCACCATGAAATGAAGATCACCGTGTACGACTTCATAATTTGTATCCGAACATGGAGTGAAGGTAACTCGGCGAGATTGTCTTGAAACAAGCTTTAAGATTTCTTCAGTCCATGGACACATTACAGTATCCCAGGATACACACTTCTTGCAATGCTCTTCCAACCTTTCCATTACCTTCTTCCGTAACCCCTCCATCAAAGTCAGTATATGCTGGTTTCTCAACCCTCCAACCCAATTGTTGAAAGACTCTGCTGGATTGTTAGTTACGTTGTCACACTTCAAGGCCGTCGAGAAGGTGTATCTAGCCCACAAATCATCATCGATGTCATTCAAGTAAAGATAAGCCTCCTCATTCAATTCCTTCATCTGATTCATTGCTTTGGTGAAATCCATTTTATTGTACGCCATTGCCGCTCTCCAGAACAACTTCTTGAAAATATCTGCAGGGTGCTTTCTACAAAAATTGGCATAGATGTGACGGCTGCATCTCCTCTGCATAGCGTGTGGCACAATCTCAGCAATTACCTTATCAAAGCCCTAGTTTACAACAACAAAGGGTGAAATCGGAAATGGTAAAAAGTCAATCATACAGGGATATGTAGGCCCATAAGTCAAATAATATATGGTTATATATGCCCAAAAGTCAATCATACAGTGTTTTATATGCACATAATATAATCAATCGGAGAGGGTTATATATGGACATAAGCTAATCATACAAGGTTATATATGCACATCAGTTAATCATACAAGGTTATATATGCACATAATTTAATCATACAGGGTTATATGTGCACATAATTTAATCATATAGGGTTATATATGCACATAATTAAATCAATCAATAAGGGTTATATGTGCACATAATTTAATCATATAGGGTTATATATGCACATAAGTCAATCATTTAGGGTTATATTTGCACATGCGTCAATCAGTCAGGGTTAAAAATGCACATTAGTCAATTATTCAGCTACTACAACAGAATCTGCATGATTCATCAACCCCAGACCTAAACTAAATAGTTTCCAAAATGAGAATGATAGAAAAGCACACCTTCTGCCGGTCGGTCATGAATGTCCACAGTTTGTTTTCTTCGAATCCTCCCAACAAAAACTCCGTTTGTTTGAAGAAAAATAGCCATCTGTCTTTGGATTCAGACTCCACATAAGCGAAAGTGAAGGGGAATATGCCATCATCGGGGTCATTGGCAATTGCACTAAGTAGAACCCCACCATACCGACCCTTGAGATGACAGCCATCAAACCCCAGAAATGGCTTGCATCCAGCCAGAAATCCCTTCTTCACAGCTTCAAAACCAATGAACACCCTTTTCACAAATGGAACTGGTTGGCCTGGGCCGTACTGCATCATTGCTTGACTTCCTGGGTTGCTCTTATGCAACTCTTCACAATACTGTGCCAGCGCTTTGAATGATTCACCGTGTGATAGCGAGCAGTCATCGCACCTCTATTCAAAGATAATTTATAAGCCCTTTTTGCTTACTTTCTACAACTAGGTAGATAGCGGCAAGTCGGGGTCGTCCACGAAGAAGAGGGATCTTCCTAAGCGTTTAGGCACAAAAGGTTGATATTAGGCTAAGAGTAGACATATATACATACATATAAAAGCATGTAAATGGGGGGGGGGGTTTGATTGGTTGGTTTTCCTAAGTTACGAAAGTAAAAAGACAAGATAACTAGCAAAGTTAAGTGACTCTGCTAATCATCAAACAAAACTAAGAAAAAGGGGTTTTAAAACCACAAAGATAAAAAACCTTGGGGGCAAGGGATATCCACTTCCAAATCTAATGTAGGTCATTGAACCATTCACTCATTCTATCATATAGCATTACATGACTCAACATCAACATACCCATCTAGCAAGAATCACAACACATTATACACAAGAAGTTCTAAGTTCATGCTCGTAGATTTTCATGCAAAGGAGCTACGGAATTCGTCACGTTCCTAACACCTAACCAATTCAATCATACAAGCACTCCCTATGCTCAAACAACTCATGGCACAAATGAAGTGAAACACACCATCAAGAATACATAAATGCTAAATAACAAATGCTTCAAGGATGAATTAAAATCATCTATTCAATACTTCAACTACTTGTTGTGAAGATAAATCTTCCATCCTTCTTAGTTCGTAGTTTGCAAGAGTGAATTCGACATCTCTTGTCAAACCTCACCAATGACTCCCCCATTGCTAGGAGCATCCCATTGATGGCATTTAATCACGAAGAACCAACAAGCTTGGCAATACTTATGACCACTACACCGTGACTAAGCATTTGACCAATTCATGCAATTACACGAGATTGGATGAACGTGCAATGCACATTCATCCAAGAGCATATAACTCTCTCGTTTGCTACACAAACGAACATGACGAAGAGTTCAACATCAATCACATTCATCTAGCACATTATCAATCCATCAACACAATCAAAAGCTCTAAACCATACTCATACATTCCTAACAAGAAAAGGGGGGGGGGGGGGGAATCAACCCAAATCCCCCAAACCCTAGCTAGCAATTCATACAAGTATTTCATATGCTCAAGCTTTCAACAACATCAATGAAATCAACAATTAACATTCAAAGCATAATAAATGCACAATAGCAAAAACACCAAATAGATAGATAAAATGATTCTTACTACATAGAAGTGGAAGCTTCAATCCTTTGCTCCTAAGATAAAAACTACCCTAGATAAACAAAACCCATAACATAGAACAACAATCTACAAAGAAAGAAGAAGAAATGGAAGAAAATGGTGAAAAGTAGGGTTTTGGAGCCCCAAAGGCGGGCTTGGAAGCTGTGGAGAACAAGGGGTGAAGAGGTATTTATAGGGGAAGAAAAAGGGGAGAAAATGCTGCTGCAGGGCTGAATTCACGCTGTCGTCGCGAGTCGCGACCAGTTCCATCGCGAGTCGCGACCAGATCAGTAAACTCCAGCCCTGTTATGTTTTGCTTCCTCCGGGTGAACCGTTGATCCGTTTCGGGAGTTCTTGTAGTCGATTTTATAGTGCGCGAGAAGCGGAATCCAATGGTACCACTTTTGAAGGCTGATTCTTCTCGGAAAATTATGAAAACCCTGGACCATCCTTCACCTGTTGCTTTGCTCTCCTTTCTTCACCTCTTCACTTCTTCAAATCTTCAAAAAGCCCAAGTGTAAGTCTTCAAATCTTCAAAGATATCTTTCAAAGTATTCAAATCTTCAAAGTCTTCAAACAAATCACCTTGTCACACAAAATCATCTAAAAAGTGATAAAAACGTCAAAGTCGCTTTTATCCCTCCTTAAATGATTTCAAGGCAGAATGCCACATGTAGAGCAAAAATTATACAAAATCCAATCCCAAAAACCCTAATATAACCGCATAAAATGGCCTCATCACCGTGGCTACCATCCAGCAATAATTCGGCCAACTGCCTTACTCTCATCAACTTGAAGCGGCTAGGCTGAACACCAAAAGATGACAGGTGTTCCAACAACACCTCATTGGACACCTGCCGATCAGCCTGAAGCAGTTTAGCAATCCTCTTCGATATCCATCCCTGCGGTGCCTTCACCTCTTGCCTGCAGGTGTGTTTCCCTTCCACTGAACGAATTCTAAATGTATGACCGTCGGGGAGTGTTGAGCTATGGAGCTTCCATCTACAGTTATGCACCGCACAAGTCAGTGTTACTCTACTCTTCTTGCTCTTTACATGTTTAAACACAAATCCTTCCTGCAATGAGTAGTCGAGCAAAGCAGCCATGAAATCTTTCTGGGTCTGAAAATCCATCCCCTTAAATAGTTTAATTTTATCCCCAGCTTTGACTTCAAACTTGTCCTTGTTGGTGCAGTTGTTCATGGGATCATCATCCAAATCAGTATCTTCGTCCAAACCCCGCCCTCTGTCACTGCCACTATCCCCGTCCGACTCAATCTCGGAACCTGCCTCAGTGTACCGATGAAACCAGTCCCAGTCTTGTTCTTCGTGGCCTTCTTCAGGATTGGGTTGCACATAATCTTCATCTTCGCAGCTGTGTTCTTCCACCAAACCCTCAGCCACAGCTCTACCACCTTCTCCACTATCTTTCTTCCTCATTTTTTCCTGATTCCCCGTTCTGCTGCTCTCACCCCGAGAACCACCTTCAGTCGGGGTAAGGACCTGACAATACACCTCTAAATTATTTCCTCCGCGGCTTGAGGCAAACATTTTGGTGACATCCTCTTCTGAATGTAGGCTGACCTGACCATCCCCAAAACTCAACATCAAATCCATTAATTTCCATGCCTCGGCATCCCCGAAGAAATGCTCGGCGCAATTTGACTTCAGGACGACAGGAGAGTATCTATCAGGATCAATACCGTCAAGCCTCTTCCAACGGGCACCATGATGGAGGATAATCGTATACACTTCATCCTAAAACATTGAAAGACAGATCCAAAATTATGAATACATTAAGATAATCTAAGGGTTATGTCTACACATATAATTATAGTTAGTCTACAATCAGAAGAGGATGTCTACATATATAATTATATCTGAACATATAAGATATACACAAAGTAACATTTGCACAGTTAGGAAACAGTCAAGGGTAACATTACACTTCAGTTGAGTTTTAGGGTTACATATGCACATATCTTCAACGTACTGGGTTATATATGCACATATCTGGAACATACAAGGTTATATATGCACATATCTTGAACATACAGGGTTATATATACACATATAAAGAACAAACATGGTTATTTTTGCACTAACAGGAAGCAATTTACAAAGAACAGATTCATCAAACTTGCATTCACTGTTTGGTTAACCAACAAGAGGGCCTAATGTCAAGGTTCAGTCACAGAAACATTGAACATTCGGCATTTGGTTAGAAACTTCACCACCTTTTCCATCTACAACAATCAATATATTCTTAAATCTAGTTCACAAACTTGGACCAAACCACCCACTCCATTTACAATAAGCAGAAGGAGCTATAAATCACAAACATTCAAAAATTATCACACCTCAAAACAATAATCAGAAGAAGTGATAAATCACAAACATGTTCAACTTCATCCACAATAATGCATTTCCACACATTCAACGAACAAAACAGAATGGTGCATTTCTACCCTACCACAGAACAAAACAAAATCTACATCATGAAACCTACTACCAAGAGTACCATCACAACCACGAAATAGTTAAAATAGTACCCCTTCAACGAATTTCTCAACCATCAACATTTTAAACCCTAGGCATAGAAACAGAGCAGATTAACAGCCACACGCACAACAATAAACATATTCAAAGCACCAATCTAGATGATAAGCAATAAAATCGAACTAGAAGGGTTTAAAAACCCTGGTTTCATTAGAACTCTGCGGCCTCTCTATATGTAAGGGTTGAAAAGGTTAAATGCATAAAAAAATACTCCTGAACAGCAAAAATATGCACATTCCCACGGATGTACGAAGGCATACCATTTTTTGGGGGTTTTAATATAGAAATTCTGAGTTTCCTTCACGTCACCACAACCACAACCGGGTTCCCTTCGTCAACCTCAGTGGGTGACCCACGTCTTCGCCGGACTGCAACTGGAGATCGACCACAACCGGTGGGAATGAGTACAACGGGTTGAGCGGGTCTGGGTTCGGGTTCTTTTTGGCGCTGAGAAGAGTGGGGGAAGACAAGAAGTTGAGTTAGGGCGGGAATGGAAGACACAAAAGGGATATTAATGCGGTTTGGGGGTGATATTGTCATTTGGGAAAATGGTGCTATTTCCAGTTTTTTTTAAAAGAATCCGTCAGGGACAAATTCATCATTTCACTTCATTTCGGCCACCAACCGGCTACAAAGGTTATATTTGCACAGAACCTGAATAGATAGGGTTATATTTGCACTTTCGAACATTGCAGAGTTATATCTGCACTTTCTTCAATTACATAGAGTTATATTTGCACTTTTCTCTAGATTTTAAATATATATCTTATGCCCGATTTGAAATTTAACAAATTTTCTATCACATTTTTAAAAATAGATATCTGATAAATGAGAAGGGTTGGCTAAATATTAATAGAAAGAGAAAACTAATTTGAATCATTAAATAATTAATGTTATCATTAATTTAAGAGTTAAACTTTAGTCAAAATCTTGGAAAAGACCGTCTTTCCATAGGCATATGGAAACACGGGTTGAATTAAAATTATAGAAAGGTAAAATATTTTAATTGCAATATTAAAAATTTATTATGCAGTGTGCACTAGTTATAAGTTTATGATCCGATTAATGCAACGCAAAAGTTTATTATGATTTATTTTAATTTGTAGTTTAAACTTTGGTCTTTCCATAACTTACAGAAATACCGTCTTTCAAGAGACAAACTCTAAACTTTAAGACTGATTTAACTTTTATACCCAAAGCATCTAAGTCTAAACCATTGCAACATTTTCTTCTTACTGAATTAACAATTAAAAGCGAACCTTGAAACATCCTTTTATTCATTTACTCTTTTTTGTCCATTTGATTGATTGATTTTTATTTGGAGGGTATTTTAAACTTATGATGCTCAAATAATAATTAAAATGAATCACAAGGATATGAATTAATAAATTAGTTATTGGTTTCTTTATTCACAAGATGAGAAATAGTAAAATATAAAATATAAAATTGTTTGAAACTTTGGGTTTTCAGTCCAAAAGATTGCCTTATGATGACGTACGGGCCTGAGGCCCAGCCAGAGATGGTCTTGGCCCAATTGAGCAAGAGAGTCTAGAGAAGGCCCCAACGGAACAAGTGGCTGATGCGACAGGACTTACAGAAGAAGTCCTACCAAAACGCATATATCCAGGGAAGGCACATTCAGAGAAGTTAAGTTTACAATCATAGCACTATTCATTCGAGATCTCCCAGATGACGTACATGGCTGACCAGAGCGTTAGAGCAGGCACGACCCTGCGCCCGCCTGCCTGGCCTTAGTCTGCATGTCTTGTAGGTCCGGAAGCATACTGGGCTTGAGGAGATCATCAACAGTTGGATAGAAAATTTTGGCATTAACATTGGTGTCGTCTGTGGGGATCGCATAATCTTTTTAGCATCCGCGCAGCTTGAACAACATAGAGGCACAACCGGTGGGAAACCTGTTCAACCAGGTGGTTATAGAGGACGTGACGCACCTGGAAGATAACACGACCCCGACGCTAACACCGATAGGAGAGAGACACCAGCTTTGCACTTCAACGGAGCTCGCAAACAACTCGGAGGTACTTCGGGTACTCGTGGCATTTCAGAACGAGATGATAAGGAGGATGAAGAAGATGGAGGACCGCCAGAACAGAGAGACAAGGCGGAGAGGAGCGGCTTGCAGCCAACCAAACTGTTCCCAGAACAGGAAGGAGACAGTAAGAAGCCCAACAAGAAGGGGAAAGGATCAGAGACAGCTTGAAGCAGCATACTCTGGAAGGAAGATACCAACTGAGGTAGGGGAAACTGCAGCAGATGCCAGTGGCGGGAAGGCTATGTGCCGGTGCCAAGGGTGAAAGAGCACGCTAGAGGCACGGCCTCGGTCAGGGGGATTGTAGAAAGATTCAAGGAAAGAGAGCAAGGTCTCACCATTCACCAGGAGGATTCATATGTTCTTGGCAGACCCAAAGTTAAAGATACCGGTAAACTTGGGGCAGTAATGTGGCGAAGCAGATCCAAATGACCACTTGCACACATTTTGCACCAACATGGCTACCTTTGCAATACCGTATGCCATTTCGTGCAAGGTACTGGCAACCACCTTGACAGCAACAGCCAGGGTGTGATTCAAGAACTTAGAAGATGAGACGATCGATAGTTTCAGTCAGTTGGGGCAGAAGTTCAAGGCATGCTTCATGCAGAGGAATAGGTTTCAAAAGATGTGGTCCGAGCTATTGGTAATCAGGCAGAAACCACCAGAGACATTATCGGTATAATGTGAATGGTTCAATGACAAGGTGAATCGGGTAGAGGAAAAGATCAGCCAGTTCCTCATTGACACGTTCATAGACGGCTTAAGGCAGGAACTGTTGCTGAGGGATTGCACCCTGGATCTACCAGGGACAATCGACGAGCTGAAGAATAGAGTAGGGAACTTCAATAGGGCAGACCTGGATGGTAGGAGGAGAAAGGAGACATAGAGCGTCCAGGGCCAATGGAGGACTGAGGCAAACAGAGATAGAAAGGCAAAAAGGGCGGAGCACACCAAGGTAGGTACCTAGCTGATGCCAGGCAGGTTCAACAAGTCAGAAAAGGTCTTCACACTGCTCATCAATACACCCAAAGAATCTTTGCCCTGTAAGCAAGGAAAGGTATACTGGATGTGCCACCAAGGATGAAGAAAGGCCTCAAGAAGAGGAACAAATCTCAATTTTGGGATTACCATGATGATCATGGCCCGACACGAATGATTGCATCTATTTGAAGCACAACATCGATGACTGCATCTAAAACGGTGAACTCGCACACTTAGCAAAGAGTTCGAGGGCCCATAACAAGGCCACCTATCAAGGAAAGAATAAGCATGGTGGGTTCTGAAAGCAGCAAGAGGGACACAGAAGAGCAAGAAGCCTTGACATGAAGCATAGGTGGGATAAGGAAAAGGAGGTTGCCTGAGCGAAAGCTGGGGAAGAGCAGTGAAAAAGACAAATGGAGGATTCCTTGGCAAAAGACAGCGGGCTAGCTACGGTGACAGACATATAAGCTATCATAAGAGGAAGTGCCGGAGGAAGAACAGAGGCTCAGCAGAAGGTATGCTGCAGGTAGACGCTGCATCCGACACTGGAAGATGGGAAATTTGGGCCAAACGTAGCAATAACGTTTAATGCCAATGATCCCATACTGAAAAGGCCGGCAGGAGGAGACACAATTGTAATAACAGTAAGGGTGATGGACAAGAGGATCCACCAAATGTGCGTAAATAGTGAAAGTTTGGCAAAATTCATGTACTGGAGCTGTTTTGAGAAGTTAGTTGATAACACGAAGAGGAAGTTGGAGCCAACAGAGATTTCATTGGTGGACTTTGCAAACACAATAATATGGCCGGAAGGGACCATACTTCTTCTTGTGATGGTGGGGGAATGAGATAAGAGAAAAGCTATGGACATGGAATTCATAGTTGTGAAGGCAAATAGCCCATATAATTTGATACTGGGCAGGTCAGCCCTAGCACTACTGAAGGGGTTTGTGTCAACCCTACACTTTCCTATTAAATTCCCAACAAGGGAAGGAACAACAGCAGTTAAAGGAGACCAGCAGAAAGCTAGGGAATGTCACAGGGTCACTCTCAGTAAGCGCAAGCGAGAAGATGACAGTGGAGGCCAGAGAAAACAAGTCACCAAGGACCGACCTGTCAGGATGATCATAGGTGGAGGTGGCCTATCAAAGCTGGGCGCAGAAGTGGAGGCTATAAAGGTAAATGGGGACCAGTCAGTGCAGATATGGATATCACTCCCTCCTGAAGTAAAAAATGAGCTAGTAAATGTGTTAAGGGAAAACAAGAAGGCTTTCGCCTAGAAACCAGAGGATATGACTGGAGTTTCCAAGGATGTCATGAGTTGAAAGTGAACCCATCCCACAAGCCGGCAAAGCAAAAGCGAAGGATGCTTTGCAGGAAGAGGAACGAGGCAGTAAACAGGGAGGTGATCAAGCTGGTCGCAGCAGGGATCCTACAAGAAATCCCCTACCAGACCAGGCTGGCCAACCCTACATTGGCGAAGAAGGTGGATGACAACTGGAGAATGTGTGTGGGCTACGTGGACCTGAACAAGGCCTGCCCCAAGGATTTCTACTCGCTACTAGTCATAAACCAAATGGTAGATGCCCTTACCAATTATTCAATTAAATATTTTCTTGATGCATATAAGGGGTACCACCATATCCCCATGCTAGAGAGAGATATAGAAAAATCTTCTTTCATTACCGAGAAAGGAGCCTTTAGCTATTGAATGATATCGTTCAGCTTGAGGAATACCGGGGCTACCTACCAGAGGGTAGTGGACAAGATTTTCCAGAAACAGATCAGAAGGAACCTGGAAGTGTATGTAGATGACATGGTTATAAAGAGCAGCAAATATGAGACCTTTTTCGGAGGATGTCAGGGAAACACTAGTATGATTCAAGGAGATGGGGATGAGGCTGAACCCAGCCAAATGCCATTTTGAAGCAGGACCAGGACAGTTTATAGGGAACATGGTGTCAAATAAGGGGCTAAGAGTAAACCCAAAAAAAAGTTAAAGAAATTCTAGAAATGAAGTCGCCAGACACAGTGAAGGAGGTCCAGAGCTTGAATAGGAAGCTGGTATCCATGAATTGCTTCATGTCTCGAGAAACAGAGAGATCACTTCCTTTCTTCAAAAAATTGAAAAGATGTGTGGAAAAAGGGTTAATATAGTGGGGAGAGCTTGAGGAAAAAGCATTTGAGGAGCTCAAAGTCTACTTGAAAGATCTTCCAACCTTAACCAACCCAAAGAAGGGGGTGACCCTGTATTTGTACATGGTAGCTAGTGAGGAGGAAATCAGTGGCACGGTCGTGAGGGAGGAAAACAAGATACATAGACCAATGTACTTTGTGAGGTGGGCCTTATAGGGAACATAATGAGGATATACGAACTAGGAGAAACTAGCGTTGGTAGTGGTCCACGCTGCAAGGAGGCTAAGGCAGTACTTCCAAGAACACCCTATGATAGTGCTGACCAACCAGCCATTGAAAGCGATACTGACCAAACCATAAACTTCAGGAAGATTAATGAAATGGGAAGTGGAATTAGGAGAACATGCCATCGAATACACCCCAAGAAGAACAATGAAGGGGAAGATAATGGCAGACTTCCTGGCAGAAGTGCCCAGGGAAGAAAAATGAAAGCACCAGAAGAGGCGCGAAACCAGACCCGGGTTGTGAGCACAAGCGACCTGATGGGGCCAGATGTGTGGAAGTTGTATATAGATTGACCATCAAGAGTAGAAGGTGTTGGAGCAGGTATAGTAATATCAGATCCAGAAGGCATGGAGGCAAATTACGCCTTGCGTTTTAAGTTTCACGCGTCAAACAATGAGGCATAGTATTAAGCACTAATAGCAGACATGGAGATAGCCAAGAAGTTGGGAGCGAAGAAATTTAAGGCTCACAGCCAATCGGTACAATGGGTGGTATGCTTCTAGAGAACCAATGATGATGAAATACAGAGACAAGGTCAGGAGTTTGGCATCTGGGTTTCAGGAATTTGACATCACCAGGGTCCTAAGGTCTCAAAATACATGAGCGAATGCACTTATCAAGCTAGCATCCTTGGCACACACACACTTAACCAGGCTCATGTTGGTCAAGGAGTTAGCAAGTAGGTTAACATATACGAATCTTGTGGCAGCAATACATGATGCAGTTCCCAATTGGACAATGCCCCTCCAAGGGTACCTGGAACATGGGACTTTGCCAGTGGACGGTCAGGAAGCAAGGACAATTAGGAGAAAAGCACTGTAATATGCCTTAAAAATTAGGTTGATGTATAAGAGGGGATACACAAAGCCGTGGCTTAGATGTGCAGGGCCTAAGTTGGCAGCAACAGTCCTCCGGGAGAAACACGGGGGAAGTTGTTGAAGCTATCAGGGATCAAGAACAGTTGCACTACAAGCCATACGAACTAGAATACCCTTGGCAGACTATGAGAGCGGGCACAGAGAAAATGGTCAAGGAATGCCACAGATGTCCGGAGCATGCCAGGGTGTAATGGCTCCATGCAGAACAGATGATCAGTATAAGATCACCCTGGCCTTTTGCCAAATGGGGGATCGACATTGCAAGACCATTCCCAAAAGCAGTAGAAAGAAAAAGGATTTTGGTGGTGGCAATAGATTACATCACAAGTGGGTAGAGGTAGAGGCTGTAGCAAGTACGATAGGGAAGAGAATCACGAGCTTCGCCTGGAAGAACATAGTGTGCAGGTTTGGCATCCCACAGGTGATAGTAAGCGACAATGGAAAAACAATTTTTAATAAGCCCTTCAGATCCTGGTGTGATGGCATGAGCATAAGGCAGCAGTTTACGTCAGTAGCACATCTATAGGCAAACAGGCAGACAAAGGTGATGAACATGACAATAGTTCAAGGCTTAAAAAGAAGGCTGGGACAGGAAAAAAGAGAATGGAAAGAAGAGTTGGTGAGTATGCTATGGGTATACAGGACCACACCAAGAACAGCCATAGGAGAATCCCCCTACAGGCTATGCGTTGGAACATAGGCCATCATCCCGCCAGAAGTTGTTGTGCCTAACAGGAGGGTGGTCAAACAAATGAACCAAGAAGAGAATGTCTAGACAATCAAAGAAAGCGTGGAATGGCTGGATGAAGTCAGGGAGAAAGCTTCGCTGATGGAGGCTGCTTACAAGTCATGGATGGAACAACATTATAAAAGCAAGGTCAGGCTTGGATCCTTAAAAGTAAGAGACCTTGCTTTAAGGAAAAATGAACCGAGCAGAGTCCAGGGACAGAAGAAGCTAGAAGCAGAATGGGAAGGCCCATACAAAATGGTCGAGGTGCTAGGGAAGAGAGCTTACAAGGTCGAAGAGCTGGACGACAAGTCAATCCTTCATACTTGGAATATCGTCCACCTGAGAAGGTACTATACCTAAGTAGTTATGAAGTATGATTATGTATTCTGCACCTGCAGCCAAACAATACAATTTTACGGGCAGATGAGGTTGGACTCTTAAGAGGATCAAGTCTTTTATAAGCCCATAAGGGGCATGATCTTAGGGAAATCCTGTCCTGGTCCCCTTTTTACTGTTTCCCAAGATTTGAATGTAGGGGAGAAAATGGCAGAAAGAATGTGCAAAATGTACCTGAACCAAGCAAAAGTTTCAATCCTAGCTCCAATAGCCAGGAAAATTGTAGGCCAGGGTTAAACATGCAAAAGATATAACTCCGGACACAACTATAGGCATCGAGTAACGAGCTGACCCAGGCTAAAAGTTGCAATCCTAGCTCCAACAGCCAGGAAAATTGCAGTCTAGGGGAAAACATGCAAAAGATATAACCCCTTCCACAACCATAGCCGTCGAGTAACAAGTCGACCCAAGCTAAACGTTGCAATCATGGCTCCAATAGCCAGGAAAATTGCAAGTCAGGGGTAAATAGGCAAAAGAAACATGCTTCGACCACATTCATAGCCTCCGAGCAGTGAGCCAACCCAGGTGAAAGTTGCAATCCTAGCTCCAACAGCCGGGAAAATTGTAGGCCAGGGGTAAACATGCAAAAGATATAGCTCCGGCCATAGTCATAAACGTTGAGTAACGAGCCAACCCAGGCTAAAATTTGCAATCCTGGCTCCAACAGCCAAGAGAGCTACAAGCCAGGGGTGAATAGGTAAAAGAAACATGCTCCGACCACAGCCATAGCCACCAAGCAGCGAGCTAACACATGTCTAAGTTGCAATCCCGGCTCCAACAACCAGGAAAATTGCAAGCCAGGTCCAAATGAGTAAAAGAAACGGACTTCAGCCACAATCATAGCCATCGAGTAGGAGGAAAAATCATATTTTTGACATCAACAACCAGTGGATGGCGATCTATGTCCAAACAACAAGAAAAAACTGAAGAGGCATTCTAGCCACAACTACGACCACTAAGAAAAAACAAGGATTTCGACACATTCTTTCAAAAAATGAATCCCAATGATCATTAAACGAAAACAAGCCAAACACAAAGTCTACAAAGAAAATTAAGGTAAAATGAGAAAACAAAACCAATGCAGGAAAGGAGCATAAGCAAATATGAAGGAAAGCATCAAATTTGTAACTAAAGGGGGGGGGGGGGACCCCACACCCACAAATCACCTGGGGGAACACACATCCCAAAACAAAAGAAAGAAAAAGATTCAAAATGTTTCATCCCTCAGCAGGGGAATACAACACCACTAAAAAGAAAAGATTCAAATTACAAATCCTTCAAGGCTTAGCAGCATCGTTAGTCTGCCCCCCCATAATAGCCTGAGCCTCATCCTTCAGGATCACCTTATCATCGACACCACAAGCAGCTCGAGCCCCATCCTCAGCGATCTTCATAGCATCACTAACCTGATGCGGCCCGCTGGTAGAGTGCGCATCCAGCTCAATAGAGGCGTTGTCAGGATCCCAGCTGTCAATCTCAGCCAGCGTCATGCTAGGGTTCAACTTGGTAAAGTACTCTATAAATCCATGTTCGTGAAAAGGAAAAAAAGTACCACCGAGCAAACCCGTATCTTCTCCTCATCCACATCCTCATTCTATGAGTAGAACTGAATAGCCTTCATCAAGGCATCACTTAGCATCTCAGAGGCCCTAGTACTCCGTATAACTTGGAGTACAGGCTTAAGAAACCACATGTGAAAGCCCATTCATGAAAGGCATCCATCTCCGTGATCTTGGCTTCAACACATGCCAAGGAAGTCTGTAGGGAGCCCGTGACCCCTCTCTCTAGCTCGAGGTCCCGCTCCATCTCGTTAACACGCTGAGCCTTGGTTTTCAGGTAAGCAAGCCAGTGCTTAAGCTTGCAGTTCTCAGCCTCCAGGTTGTCAAACTCTTCCTGCATTGCTCGAGTAGCGCAGAAAACCTGAAAAAATCCAAAGGAAGTTATACCCTTGAGGACATACCTCAGAAAACCAACGAAAGGAAAAGAGAGTAGAGAGCATACCTCAAGGATAGTCAAGGCAGAGCGGTCGGCTAGATAGTGAGACCCATCCACATTCAAAGACATCTCCTGGAGCCAAGCATTGAAGTGAGGAATTGGGAGGGCCTAAAAAATGAACTCGACCTGAGCCGTGATAGTGCGCAGTTGAGCAGACACAAAGTTAGCCCATGAGGAAGAGCCGCGGGTGAGCGGAGCCGAGAAGGGAATCACTTGAATAGGTAGGGCCCAGGGGGTGGCATTCTTAGGCTGAGTAATAGACTGGGAAGTTGGGGTCTCAGGGACCTCCTTAGGAATCACCTCGATGCCAGTGTTGATGCCTTCCCTCTCGATCATCCTCCTTGAGCAGCGACGAGCTTTTTTCTGGAGGGGCTCCTCGTTAGAGACCTCGGTGTCAGACACTATAATGGTTGCCACCGTCTGGTCCACAATGCTAACGTGTTCTCGATGACAGGCGGGAGGTGAGAACTGTCAGCCCAATGAGGGAGCCTCGACAGGTTTCCTAGGAAGTTGGCGATAGGCATCTTTACGAAGGAGAAATAGAAAGTAAGAACATGGAAGGTAAAGAAAATAAAGGATAATATGCAGAAAAAGAATCTATAAACCTATACCACTTAGGTTAGAGAGACCCTTGATAGGGGCTATGCCGTCTGGAAGGTAGGGCATGCCAACAGCCCGCAGAGCGGAGTCTCGCAAGAGGCAGCCACACTTCACTTGCATTGCCCGAAGATGGGAGATAAAGTGTTTTATAACATCCATTTCAGTGCTGTTAGGACGAGACCACTGCTCTTTCTCTGGGCCAATCGAAAGACCCTTTGGGCCCCGTCTAAGCCCAAGATTAAGACTCATTTATGAAGAATAATTATTGTTTCCACTCAACACGAGTGGGGAGGTCGGTTAGGAACTTATACCCATCTTGCCAAAACTTAAGGAAGGTCCAATTGGAAGCATTCTGGCTGGTTGGTAGAAGATGCGAAACAGAGTGATACTGAGTTCAATGTGGAGAAGAAGGCACCAAACTTCAAAGCGAAAAAGGAGTTGGACGGAATTAGGGGGGAGATTGGTCAAACTCAATTCGTAAAAGGCCAGAATGGCCTGGAAGAAAGAAGAAATAGGGAACCTACGACAACAATGTTCTAGGGTTTCCATATAAGCAGCGATCGTGCCTGCGATCGTGTCCAACACAGTCTGGCCAGATTCCGACAGTGAGACGTAATCGCAGATGTCATGGAAGGTGATCTCATTGGCGTTAAAGGCAACCGACATTAGTGGTATCACAATATGAATGTTCCTTAGGAGGACCGACTACTGAAACCATTTTAACGAAAGAAAAAGATAGAGAAAAAGAACAGAGAGTGTGCTTGAGATAGAGTAATAAGCCGGCCGGGGAGTTGAAAACAGGACAAGTAGAAAGAGATGATGAAAGAAGAAGAAACTAAGGAAATATGGAATTTTAAAAGAAAAAGAAGGTTCGATAGGCCAAATAAATGCCTTGGAAGACAAAAAAGTAGAGGCGTTTTAATAACTGTTTCGGGAAGGTGAAAATTTTAAGGGCTTGCATGCGAGGACAGATAGAGGGAGGACGCGTGGAGAAAATCCAAGTAGATAGCATAACCATCAAAATGTGCATTAAATAAAACTACTCCTCCATGACCTCGGCGGTTCAAAATTGGAAATTCGTCAGATTTCCCTCCAAGAGATGAAGCAACCAGGCAGCAGAGAATAGGTAGGTTGCCTGTAACCTGTCAGGCTGGAAGATCCCCATCTCTATAGGGGTTCAAAAGATGGAGCTCATCCCAGCACCTCGAACATTGGCTCTACTAGACGAGTCTTGGGCTTGGGGGACTTGATGACGTGCATGCCTGAGGCCCAGCCATAGATGGTCTTGGCCCAATTGAGCAAGGGAGTCCAGAGAAGGCCCCAACGGAAATAACAAGTGGCTGATGCGACCGGAAGTATGGAAGAACTCCCATCAACCACCAAAATGCATATATCAAAGGGGATGCACGTTCAGAGAAGGTAAGTTTACAATCATAGCATATTTCATCTGAGATATTCCCTCACATGATGTACATGGCTGACCGGAGCATCAGAACAAGCATAGCCCTGCGCCTGTCTGCCTGACCTTAGTCTGCCTATCTTGTAGGTCCGGAAGCATGCTGGGCTCGAAGAGATCATCAACAGTTGGATAGTAAATTCTGGCATTAACACCTTACTTTTTCAAATCTTAGCAAAAAGTACTGCACAATATAATATCGAGAGGTTGTCTATAATGGTACTCGTTTCTAAGTGAAATTCACAGTTTGGTACCCAATTTTTAAAATTGTTCGAAAAAGGTACCCACTTTCATTAATGTTATAAAATGTACTTTTTAATTAGAAGTGGTACCATTTTGGAGAAATTTTGATCCAAATTGGTACCCATTTTTTGCTGAAAGGTATCTTTTTGGGACACTAATGAAAAAATAGATACCTTTTCAGAAAATTTTTAAAAATTGGTACTAAACTGTGAATTTTGATTAAAAGTGGGTACCATTTTGGACAATCTCTCATATAATATCTATATAAAGTCTTGTGTTATACCGTTTAACCGTTAGACAAAAATGATCATTTTATAATGGGTGATTCTATTTGCACAACCCTTATTGTTATTTATACCACCTTTGATAGGTGTGTCAGTTTTATAGGTGGTGTAAATAGAATAAATTTTTGTTTACACAACCTTCATTAAAATTGGTCAAGTGTTAATATCTAGGTGAACACATTTTTATTACTTTTTGTTTAGATTATTTGTTTGCTTATCTTTTATAGTATTTACTTTTACGGAATGTGTTTAACTTTAATTAATTAATTATTTTTCATTTTTATTTGAAATTATGATAAATGTAATATTATTGTCTAATATCATATATAATAATTTTGTGTAGTATCTAATGCTTAATAAAGTTTAATAAAGTTTAATAATAATATTATTTCTATATTTATTATTCTTGAGTTATTTATTTTTTTAGTAACACGCATGTATTAGTGTATATATATAGAACCACACGAACGACGGATCGTATCCATCATACATAGAGTGTAGTCTTCTCTTGTAATATTTTTCCCAATTTCAGTGTAGACGTCCAAATTACTTATAGTTTAATCCTACAAATTACAAGATTGACAAAAAAATTTTATCACATCAAAAAATTAGATCAACTCACTTCGTAATTAGAATGACTATTGTTGACTAAGAAATTTAATCACGAAAAATGAGACAGGCTCACATTTAACTTGGAATGATTATTGCATACAAGTAGAAATTGATTAAATTGTACTAGAATATATCGTAGTAGTTAGTAGAGAAAGTCTCAGGAAATGCGACTTTTCTATAAGCTTATGGACAGTCCACATGGCCTTTTGTTGTAATTTTTTTTATAAAATCTAAATATTGTATTTTGTAACTTAAAATAAGTAATAATGTGTATTTGAAGGTGAAAATATAAAATTATATAATATAAAAAAATATTTTCCAAAAATTCTAAATTTTGTATGTAATTTAACAAATGCAATGTATAAGGTAAAATATAAGTGGCAACCACTTGGGCTAACTCAAGTGGCCAGACTTTGTGTCCGCCCAGGTGTAATCAGGGTTCAATCCGCCCCCCTCCCCCTGGGTTGCATTATTATGGGTAATTTTTTGAAAAAATGGTAAAAAATAAGTGGCATGTCCATAAGCTTATGGACAGGCTGTCTGTCAGGAGACCCACTCTAGTTAGTAAACTAGTGATACATTTACAAAAAAAAAAGTAAAATTTAATTAAAAATTATTTAATGGCACATTTTAATCTTTTAATTATTGGCGCTGATTAACGTTTAATGTTATTACTATATTCGAGTGTATTTAAGTAAAAAACTACACACAATGTCAATTTGTCAAATATTTCAATCAATAGATAAATGTGCAACATATAAAATTGACACACGGAATCTCAAAATTCACTTTTGACCAAATGAGTGTAAATAACAATAGTTTTTCTATTTACATCACTTATATATGCATCGATTAAACATTTCACATTTTTTACATTTTCAAGATTGTTTTCACCCACATTCCACTAAATGGTAGTGCATATAGTAACACCCAGTGATTTATTTTTTTAAAGAAATACCATCTGTAATGGTGAGGGTTTGGTGGACTGCAACCTGTTTATTAAATGAAAAATAAAAGTACAAAGAAAGAGGAGATATAAAACCTTATCTCAACAAGAAGTGGTAGCCATGATTCTAAACTATATCAATCTAATCCGAAGAATCAAGGCCACTTTCGCAACAACCATTAATTAATATAATTAATGTGGTGGTTTGATGTTTGTTTTTATTTATTATAACAATGTTCCTATAACTCTGCATAGTCTAACCGCTAAACGTCCTAACAAAAGATACTTTTTTTAAATTTAAGATATCACCATCAATTTCACAGCTTTAGAAATTAAAGTCATATTATGTTACGAGTAATTGCATTTAGGTCCTACAGAAACTTCTCTTAGCAATCTATAGAGGGGGAAAAATCAGTCAGAAACAAGGGGGCGGTGGAATTCCTCCCAGCGTGTTGGAACGTTCCAAAACAAAGTCTAAACGCGGATTAGGCGAAACTGTTAAAGTTTTGAATTGTTTTGAATTGGAGTAAAATGGAAAGACACGGCAAAGATTTTGACCTTATTTTATTTGCTGCATCTTTGTTTTTCTTTTCCAACATACCGAGTAACGACTGCAATCTTGAATTTGATGGATCCCTGGATACCAAAATTTCAATATTGTTATCAATTTATTTTCTTTAATTTCTCTATCTCTATTTAACTTTCTTACTGTACTTTAATTTTTCCTAGTCAAGAGTGTGTGATATCTTGACCATAAAATTTCAATCCAATATTAAACACAACATATCATGCAAGATTAAGTTGAATTAGTCTTAACATATATTTTTCTAATGTCAAACTTATATAATTTTTATTTATGTATTAAAAGATATTACTTTTGAATAAAAACACCCGAAGGTGGGGGTGATATATTAGAGGTTCCCCAATCCTCATTTAATCACAATTTACATAGGCGAACCAGAGTTTGTGATGGGGCAGCAGAACAGCCCTCAAAAGTCCTACTAATTCCTACACAAAGTTCTTATGTTAGAAAAAACAACTATCCTAGCAAAAGGAAAGATAGATGATGAAGTTGCGCTCCGAAGGTGGAAATCTCCACCCCTCGTGTTAATTCCCACTTTCGGCCAGGCAACTTCAAGTACCAAAATTAGACTAGAGATGTACAGAAATCCTAAGATCATGCAAAAGTAAGTACAGGAACATGAAGCATCCATCAACCGGAAAGCCGGGAGAGCTTCCAAGTACTGAGAAGGATTCGCTTTTGGCTTCCAAAGGCAATCCAGCATCTTGCTTCCAAGGAAAAGAGAAGGTCAGTACATCACAGTGACTGCATCCAAAAGGGGGAAGCAGAAGTTGAAGGTGACCAATTTGAGAGAAAGTTCAGGGCCTGCATAAAACAAAGACCTGGTTAGCAGTATCAGTCCCAGAAAAGATTCTAGTGAGCTCTAACTTGGGGAATTTGTGCCTTGTCAAGCGCAATGAGGCCTTTAATATGATGGGGGATGTTATTAGGCTGAATAGTTTGGAGATGACATATCTGATGCTTCGCAATAGCATTTGCTACAGAGTTACCCTCTCGAAGAACATGATTCAGCTTTGCACCACATAGTAGGGATTTAATTTGAAAAGCCAAGTTAAAGAGGTTCCAATTTGCTGAGTAAGGATAGTTTATCATGTTAACCGCTTGCTTACAATCAGTTTCAAAAATGCAGTTAATATGAATAGCAGGCAATGATTCAATTGCAAATAGAATGGCTTTCATTTCAGCTTCAATTGGAGAAGCAGCAGAGATATAGTCTGAATGTAAATTAATCAAATCACCCGAGCAGTCTCGGACTACCATCCCAGCTGCAGCCTTATCAGTGTACCAAGAGGCATCAGTATTTATTTAATTGAACCAACAACAGGTCTCTCCCACAGAACAATTTCTATGTTAGGCTTAGGGGGAGGTCTAATGAAAAGTGTCCACTGATTCAGAGGTGTAGAAATAGAAGAATGAGAGAAATATGTCTTTGGAGTAGTTAAGAATGCCAATTTAATTAAGTCATGAATCTCCTTAGAGATTAGTTCTGAGGAGAAAGGACTATTATCATGAATGAATCTATTCCTAGCTTTCCATAGTGACCAACAGGTTAGGGAATGTATGATTTTACAAATGAAATTCTTCCAGCTAACAAGATCTTGAGTATTCCAGAAAATGAAGAATCTTTCAGTCAGAGAATGAGTTTCAAATAGTTGAAAGTTCACTATAGAGGCCATGTTTCCCCAAACCGCCTTAGCAATATGACATGAAACAAAAAAATGCTGTATTGAATCTGAATTAGAGCAGGCAGGGCATTTAGAAGCTAAACTGAAACCACATGTCATAAGCACCTCATCAAAGGGCAGAAATGATTGCAGCATTTTCCATGTAAATATGGAGATCTTTTTTTGCAGAGCTTTATTCCAAATGAGTTTAGATACAGGAAAATTACCTGACACATGAGTGAGCGCTCTATAGGTTGATTTAGAGGTGAAGTTACCTGATGTTTCGGGCATCCAGATCAATCTATCCTCTCTCCCTGGAACCAGTACAGCCTCCTGAAGGAAAGACACAGTATCATGGTCCAAGAAAGAAGCAATCTGAGGCAGTATGATGGACTTGTTATTGATGAAATTTGCCACTATTAAAAATGGCATAGTATCTACTATATGGTCAGGGATAATAGTACTTAAAGGCCCCCTAGAGCACCAGTTAGCTATCCAGAAACTACAGGTACCCTCTCCATGAATAATTATTGAGTTCCGCTCTGCAAAAGAGTTAATGTGGAGAATTCTCTTCCATGTTACAGATTTTCTGTGAGATATAGGAAGAGACCAGATCAGTTTTGACCAAAGAGAGTTGCCTAATTGGCTTTTCCACCAAAGTTTTGCTGAACAAGTATCAATTATTGCTCTAACTGATCTAAAACCAAGGCCATTCAGATCAGTTAAAATTGCAATATCTGACCATTTCCTCCAGATTTTATTATTCTTTCCATTTGATTCACCCCAAAAGAATCTAGCTAATCTTTTCTCAAAGGTACGAATTATTATCTTTAGAGGATTAGTGACAGCCCATAGATGCTGTGGTAAGGAGTAAAGGCAATGTTTAATTAAGACCAGCTTCCCTCCCGCACTTAACCATCTATTCTTCCAACTTTGAAGTTTTGAATCCAGGTTAGCCATTGAAGGTTGGAAATACCTTTTTAGTGTTCTTCCCCTAAAAATTGGACATCCAAGGTATGTAAATGGGAGTGCACCTTTTTTCATTTTTAAAATGGACTTAACATGTATGTTCTTAGTATTTGAGGCTCTTTTGCTAAGATAAAATTATGATTTGTCGAAATTAAATTTCTGTCCTGAAGTTACCTCAAAGACATCTAAGAAAGCTTTCAATCTTATGAGATTTAATTTTGATGCCTGTATAAAAATTATGGTATCATCTGCGTACAGTAAATGAGATATGGCAGGTATTGAGACAGGTAAATGGAAATGAGATAGCCTACTGTTAGAGAAAATATATGACCGACTTCTTGAAAAAGCTTCGGTAAAAATATTGAAAAGTAAAGAAGAGAGAGGATCACCTTGCTTAATCCCTCTAGTAGCTTTAAAAAAGTCAACAGGTTTCCCATTAACTAGAACTGAAAATTGTGCCTGTGATAAATTCCTCATAACTGCATTCAGAAAATTACCCTGAAAACCAAATTTAACTAAAATCTTCCTAAGAAACTGCCAATTGACCCTGTCAAAAGCTTTCATTAAGTCCAGTTTCACAATACAGTTAGGAATTCTATTTTTCTTATCAAGATATTACTGTCAAATTTTTGTACTTTAAACTTTAAATAGTTAAAATGGGAAGTTTAAAAAGTTATAGAGGGAGCATTAATATTGATATAAATTTTCATTGAGTATTACTATTGATGTAAATTTTCGTTTTTTCAAACAATGAAAAATAAGACATGGAGTTGTTGTGATTTTCACTAACTTTGCACTAATCAATTAAGAAGTTAGCAAAGAGCTTGATATTGAAAGTCAGAAGGAGGGAATGGAGAAGAAGATAAGATGAGAAGAAGTGAGAAATGAGAGACTGGAGATGTTTTTTTTTCATCCTCTTAGCGGGTATTTACGGAAGAATTTAGGGGTAATGACACAATATTCCCATATGGTGAATAAATAGTGATATAATTAATTATCAGAAATCTAGCTTATTGCTAATGAACATTTCATTATTCATAACACTCCCTTTGGAATGTTCATTTCAATAATTATGTGTTCACGCTGCCTCATTAAAAATATTACTTGAAAAAAACCTAGTGGGATAAAAACCATAGTAAGGGAAAAAGAATACAGCCACATATAGCTCCCCCTACGTTGACATTGGTGAGTTCTTCATAAACTTCGTAGTTTTTGCATCCCGATGTCATGAACGTGTTTTTTGAACACTGAAGTGGGGAGAGCCTTTGTGAGGAGATCTGCTGAATTTTCAGAGGAGCGAATATACTGGATGTTGATAATATTACTCTATTCCAGCTCTTGAGTAAATGAAAAGAACTTCGGAGGGATGTGCTTTGTTCTGTCGCTTTTGATGTATTCTTCCTTCATTTGATTAACACATGCGGCATTATCTTCATAAATGATGAGATCATCATTTGATAGGAGACCACGTGTGGTTCTGATATGTCGTGTCATAGATCTCAACCACACACACTCTCGACTTGATTCGTGCAATGCGATAACTTCAACATGATTTGATGATACTGTGGTGAGCGTTTGCTTGTGGGAATGCCAAGAAATTGCAGTCCCTTCGCAAGTAAACACATACCCAGTTTGAGATCTCCCTTTGTGTGGATCTGACTGGTAACCTGCATCTGTATAACCAATCAAAACTGGTTTCATAGTGTTGGAATAAAATAATCCCAAATCAATTGTTCCTTGAAGGTAACGGAAAGCATGCTTTATTCCGTTCTAGTGCCTTCTAGTAGGAGATGAACTGAATCTTGCTAATAAATTAACAGTAAAAGCTATATCAGGTCTAGTATAATTAGCGAGATACATAAGAGCTCCGATTGCATTGAAATATGGACGAAATTGATCCTTTTCCAAATCAAGGGATCTGACGACCATTGGGGTACTCAATGGATTTAATATATCCATATTGAATCTCTTCAATATATTTTTCGTGTAATTTGATTGATGCACAAGTATCCCACTTTGCAAGTTCTCAATCTGTAAACCAAGACAATATTTTGTTTTCCCAAGGTCTTTCATCTCAAACTCTTTCTTTAAGTAATCGATTACTTCCAGAAACTCTTCATTGGTCCCAATGACATTCAAATTATCAGCATAGATATCGATAATCACACACCCGATTGTTGTCTTCTTGATGAAAACACATGAACATAGAGGGTCGTTGACATACCCCTTTTGTAACTAATAAGACGTTATATACATGTGTTTTCCAAAGCATTTAACATCTCTTTTATCATCTTTTGGTTGGAAAATTGCTAGATTTATTTAGGTTTACATCATAAGGGATTAACATGACCATTTTTGGTTTTCATATCTAAATCTATCATTTTGTAACATATTTATAGTCTAATAGATTTTTTGTCCTCACAAGCATCTAGATTCCTTTTTGTAAGCTTAATTGTTGATTTCTCGTAAGCACTTCGGGTTGGTTTAGTGAAGGCCATTTTCAAGGATGGTAGAAGATTGAACCCTTCGAGTAAAGATGTGGAAGAAGATAGAAGGGTCGAAGAAGGAGCGGATGAATTGTGACCCTGAAAATTTGACCTAGTTCATTATGATCCGAGAATACCAGCCTCCAATGGTGGTACCATTGGATTTTTCTTCTCAAGCATTATAAAATTGACTACAAGAACTCCCAAAATGGATAGGCAGTTCACTTGTAGCGATGGAAATAAGAAGAGGGCCACAACCAAAAATGCTCATTTTCACGGACAAGACAGAACCTTCACTGTGGCCGCAGCCCATATTGTGGCGGCAGCGGCCAGTTGTGGCCTGTGTTAAGAGCATATTTTCAGCCCAAAATAAATCTAACTATTCATTCCCTTGTTCCCCATTCATCCAAGCCCAACCATAGACCTAAAAACCCTAGTTTTCTCTCATCTTTTCTTAGGTTTTTTTTTCACTTTTTCGATGGATTCTTGCTATTTTGTTATGAGTTTTCATAATGTAGGCTAAATATACTCTTGGGAGCAATTGGTAAGCATTTCTAGTATAAATTTGTGAGATTCTATTTATCCTAATTTGTGCTTTGATTATCAAGTATATTTGGTGCTTTCTTGTGTGATTGATGCATGATTTAGACTAGGATGATCAACTAGTTGATGGTGGTGGATTGATTATGTGCTAGATTTTTTATCAAACCCGGAAGACTTTGACTTTTAGTCAATGTGATTGTTGCTGGTCAATGCTAGTTTTTAATTAGGAGTGACAACTAATTATGATTTTTTATTGATGGAGTTGCTTAGAATTAGGTTGAATTTAGATGGATTGGACTAATTATCAATATAGCCCACTAATAACGATTAGCATGAATGCCGATCCTCGTAGTCTTTATTGCTAAATATACTTGTGCTATCTATGTGTTTCTCGCTTGTAGGACATTGTGGAAGTTGTGTTGGGTCTCTGTGAGTATTGCTATCCTCGAGGAAGTCTATGACGCCAATCGTCTAGGTTGACCTGAGGATAAGGGTTATTGTGTGGCGCCGATCGCCCACTCTAACTATAACCGAGAAGAGGTGAGAAATGTCAACATTCAAAAGGTGTTGACAAGTTCTACACAATATGTGATTAATGCATAAAAATAGGATAATTAATCTATGATCAAAGGATTACTAGAAATGTAAACCAATTGCGCCCAAGACTCGTTGTAATCTTAGTAACATCATTTGTGCTATTTGTTATCGTTTTTGCATCGTTCTTTCTACTTAGCTTTGATTTTGTAGTTTAAAGCAATCATAGTGGTTTTCCAAATCAAAACCCCCCAACTTGTTACCACACATAAACAGTTGCAACTTTGTGTGCTTATCAACTACACTTCAACACTTGATAAAACTCCATTTCCTCGTGGGCGACCCTGTCTTACCACTAGCTACTCTTTACTAGTTAGCTATAAGTTGGGCTTATAAATATTATCTTTGAGAGGCATGCCGATGGCCTTCCAAATTTTGGCGCCGCTGCCGGGGAAAAGGCTTATTTTATTAAAGTGTTAGTGTAGTTTTTAGTTGTTTATTGTTGTTGTTTTGTTTGCTCTTGTGATAGTTACTTGGGATAAGGTTGTATTGCTTTATTTCTTTGTTTATGGTTGATACTCGTACTAATAGATAATAACCATTGCACTACGACCTCGAACTCTTAGGAGCTCTCCAGAAAGCTAGGAGAGTGGCCCATTTTGCTAACCAAACCACCCAACCATTGCCCAAAGTAGTTACACCAACTATGGAGGATGATAGTAGAACCTTGGGGGAGCTCATGGCTCTCAACCTAGAAATCCAACCCCTTTGCATCACATTCCCTCCTCTTCCAAAAACTACCACTAGTGAGTTTGGGTCCGGGATGATCCATTATGTACCAAATTTCCATGGGATGAGCAGAGAGGATGCAAACAAGCATTTTTCTGAGTTCCACTATGTAAGAATGAACATGAAGCCATCCGGAATTTTTGAGGAAATTTCAATCTAAGGGCGTTCCGTTTATCTTTGAAGGATGCAGCTAAAGATTGGTTGTACTACCTTCCCCCGGGAAGCATAACAACGTGGAAGGAGATAAAGGGAAAATTCTTGGATAAGTTCTTTCCGAAAACCAAGTCGGTGGGGTTAAAGAAGGAATTAAGCAACATCTCTCAATATTTGGGTGGATCTTTATGTTAGAGTAAATCATATTTCTGGATGCCTATGATCGGAATATATAGTACAATAAGGTAACAGAATATGAGTAGAACTCTAGCTTAGTCAACATGACTTATCTTGGATGCCTAAGATCTCTTGATGGATGAAGACCAGAGGGTCTGTAGCCTTCTGTTCTTCTCTCTTTCTCCTGAGGCCCTCTCCAAACTTCCAGCCTCGTGTGTGACTGCCAAGGATATCTGGGACATGTTTTACACCACTTTTCAGACCAGCAGCACTTTCACCATTCTTCATTTTCATGCCGATGCCCACAATATACGTAAGAGTGGTACTGTTCATGAACTTCACTTATATTTTAAAGACATTTTTTAGCAGTTATCCCTTTTGGGTCCTCCTATTTCTAATGATGATCAAATTATCTGGTTTTTAACTGCTCTTAGGCCTGAGTTCAAGGATTTTTCTGCCCCTCTGATAAATTCTTCCCCTACCCCACTTTTATGCTGATGTTTTTTCTCGCGCTAAGAATCATGAGGAATTTTTGAAAAATCTTCAAGGCAATTCGATACCTGCTTCTGGTCCAGTGGCATTGTCTGTAAGTGAGCAGCCCCCTGCTGGGCGGTCTTGGGATCACGTGCTGTCCAGGGGTAGCGGCTCATGGGGTTCACGTGCCCCTCGAGGTGGCCATTCTAGTGGTCGCAGAGGTGGTCGTTTTGGCTCTGGTCCTAGTCAGTTCACGACTGGGGCCAGTTCGGGGCGCGCCCATCCCCATTGTACCGGTGTGGTTGTCTGGGGTCATTATACGCCCACCTGTTACAAGATGTTAGCACAGACTCATCGTTCTAATTCCACACACTTGGCTGACAATTTTCAGGCTTCACTACAGATAGAGCCACACTCTTGCGCATCTGACTGGTACATTGATTCTAGTGCCACCAGCCATATGGCATCTTCAGCGTCTGGACTTGACAGTATAGCACCTTACTCTGGTAATTCCTATGTTTCTGTTGGAAATGGTGTTTCTGTTCCAATTTCTCACATTGGTGATTCTCGGATTTCTAATACTTTGACACTGTCTGATGTTCTGGTTATACCTGCCATCACTAAGAATTTACTGTCCATTAGTAAACTGGCCAGGGATTTAAATGTCTTTGTTACTTTTGATGATCGAAACTTTGTGATTCAGAACAAAGTTTCCAAGGAAGTCGTGGGCAAGGGACACATTGAAGGTAGCCTGTACGTATTGAACAAGGGTGGCGCAGCACTCGTTTCCTTCTTACAGCAGAATACTGGACGGGGATCTTTTGAGCTTTGGCATGCTCGACTGAGGCATGTGCCAGCCTCTATCATCTCTGGTTTATAGAAGTCTGGTCTCCTGTCAGTTTCTTCTTTATTACCCAAACTGCATACTTGCATTCCATGTGTTATGGCAAATGGGCAGCGGTTAACTTTTGTTGAGAATAATAAGTGTGTTGCGCACATCTTGGATTTGATTCACTGTGATTTGTGTGGGCCTTCCCCGATTTTGTCTTCAAATGGTTTTTCTTATTATGCCTTGTTTGTGGATGATTATTCTCGCTTGACCTAGTTTTCCCCTTGCGTCAAAAATTTGAGTTTGTCGACACTTGCAGTTTGAGGCCTTAGTTGAAAATCAATTTACGTCCACAATTAAGGTTTTTCAAAGAGATGGTGGCACTGAGTTCTTAAATACGTGCTTACATTCCCATTTTGCCTCCAAAGGCATCCATCATCAAGTTTCGTGCGCTAACACCCCGCAGCAAAATGGTCGGGCCGAGCGTAAGCACATACATGTTGCTGAAATGGGACTTACTATGCTCTTTCATTCCCATTTGCCCCTGTCGAGATGGGATGATGCCTTTGCTACTGCGGTTTACACCATTAATCGACTTCCCACTCCAGTGTTACAAGGGACTTCTCCGTATGGACTTCTTTATCATCGTGATCCAACCTACTCGAACTTCCATCCTTTGGTTGTCGAGTATTTCCTTATGTTCATCCTATGGCCCCTCACAAGTTATCTCCACGGAGCATTCCTTGTGTTTCCATCGGTTACAACTGTCATTATAAGGGCTTTCGCTGCCTTGATCCTGCCACTGGCAAGATTTTTGTCACTCGTCATGCGCGCTTCAATGAAGGATGTTTTCCTTTTGCCTCATCTTCGACCTCAGCCACTGGCTCTGCTCTCTCAAATTTTGACGTTTCTATTTTTCTGGATGCTGATGGCAGCCCTAGTCTGCCCCTCTCGACTTCTGATCAGCCGTCTCCTATGCCCGGTTCTATTTGCTCGTCGGACTCTGTTCCACTGACTGTTTACCTGTCCACCCCATCCCAGTCACCGGTGGCCAGCTCTCCTCCCTCTGCGGTATCATCTTTGGCCACCTCTAATATTCAGTCCCTGGCGCCCTCTCCGGTTCCTTCTCCTCCGGCTTCTTCTTCGCAGCATCGTACTCATCGCATGGCCACTCGATCTTCCACTGAGGTTGTTCTGCGTCGAGACTATTCTGGTCTTATGGTTCATGGCCTACTTGCTGCCCTTCTCACCCAGTCGGAGCCCACGGATTATCGTTCGGCATTGAAGGACCCACCTTGGGTTGCTACGATGAATGAGGAGATTGCTGCCTTACGGGAACACATACTTGGGATCTTGTTCCACGTCCTTCTGGGGTCAACGTTGTTGGCTCCAAATGGGTTTACCGACTGAAGTATCATCCTAATGGTACGGTTGATCGTCACAAAGCTTGCCTTGTTGCACAGGGGATCTCTCAAATTTTGGGCTTCAATTTTGATCATACTTTTAGTCCGGTTGTCAAGGCCTCCACTATCCGGACCGTTCTTACCATTGTCAGTATGCGGTCCTGGCCTCTTCATCAGTTAGATTTCAAGAACGCCTTCTTGAATGGTATTCTTGATACTCCGGTCTATATGGCACAACCGGTTGGTTACAAGAACTCTCTTCATCCTGATTATGTTTGCCGCTTGCGAAAGGCCATTTATGGTCTGAAGCAAGCACCTCGAGTATGGTTCCAGTGGTTCAGAACCTATTTATCTCAACTTGGGTTTTGATGCAGTTCTGCCAACACTTCCCTTTTTGTTCTCTCCCGAGGCTTGTCCTTGCTCTATCTCCTGGTCTATGTTGATGATATTATTCTCACAGGCAATGACTCTGAGCTTCTTCAAAAGTTTATTGATCGGACACATCGGGAGTTTTCTATTAAGGATTTGGGTTCTCTCCATTACTTTCTTGGCTTAAAGTATCACTCACTTGCTCGGGTATGCTTCTCGGTCAAGCTAAGTATGCTCGGGATATTCTCACTCGTGCAGGTATGTCCGATGCGGTCCCTTTCTCTACCCCTTTTGTTCCTGGTTCACAGCTACACAGCTCTACCAGTCCGCCATTTCAGAATTCGACGTTGTATCGATCCCTTATTAGTGTCATCCAGTATCTAACGATTACTCGTCCTGATCTGGCATTTGCGATCAACACCGTTAGTTAGTTTCTTCAAGATCCTCGTACTGACCATTATGGTGCAGTCACTCGGGTTCTTTGCTACGTCAGAGGCACTCTTTATTTTGGCTTCACTTTTCGCTCGGCTAGTACTCCTAAGGTCTTGGGGTATTCGGATGTTGATTGGGCTCATTGTCTTGAGACTCACCAATCTATGTATGGATATGCAGTCTTTCTTGGTGGAAATCTTATTTCTTGGAGTGCCAAGAAGCAACCTACCATTTCTCGATCCACCACTGAGTCTGAGTATCGAGCTCTTGCCAACACTGCCTCGGAGATGGTCTGGTTGACTCATTTGCTTCGTGACCTTCGTCTTCCGCTTTCGAGCTCCCCATTGTTGTTATGTGACAACAGTAGTGCTATTTTCTTGGCTCAAAATCTGGTTGATCACAAGCGGGCCAAGCATATTGATATCGACTATCATTTTGTTTGTGAGTTGGTGGAATCTGGCAAGCTGCGTGTTACCCATGTCTTCACTGGTCTTCAAATTGCTGACATCTTCACCAAAGGACTTTCTCGTTCCCTCTTTGAGTTCTTCCGGTCCAAGCTTTGCGTCGCTGAACATCCGACGCTTCGCTTGGGGGGAGGATGTTAGAGTAAATCATGTTTCTAATTAGATTATAATTTATTCTAGATAAGTCATGTTGACTAAGATAGAGTTCTACTCATATTCTATTACCTTATTGTACTCTATATATTCCGATCACGAATACAATATTATTTACGCAAAATACATCTTCTCACTTTATACAAATATTGGTAGAGGTTCAAGAGGTTGCTAGCAAGTTTCTCATACCACCCATACAAGGAAGGAGATCTTGTATACTATTTCTTCGATGGTTTATCCATTGAAGATATGAGGATGATAAATGCCGCTTGTAATGGGTCGATTGCCAACAAGATCCTGAAAGATGCCATGGCATTGTTTGAAGAGATGAAAAATTGGGGTGAGAGAAAGGGCAAGGGTGCAAGAAGCTCAACATCCAAAAACCCTCAAGCTTTCGAAGAAAGTTCAAGCTTTAGCCTCCATGATGAAAGAGTTAATGAAGGGGAGGATGCATCAAGCCAAAGTTTGTAGGGGTTTTTCATTGGATCACCACACCAATGTGTGCCCTCAAATCCAAGATAGAGGATTTGAAGAAGTAAAGGCAATGGGCTACCAAGGAGGTCAAGGCCAAGGTTTCTAAGGAAATTAGGGATACCAAGGTGGACAAGGGCAAGCAGACAAGGTTTCCAAAGAGGGGTGTATCAAGGTGGTCCTCAAGGTGGGTATCAACCAAACCGTCAAGAATAACCAAAATACCAAGGCAATCAAGGGTACAACCGGGATCCACAACAACCCTACCCAAGGGATGGGGGATCATCAAACCCCCGAGAGAGGAGATTAAGGTCAGAGCACAAGGAGCTTATGCATGCCATAACCACCATGGTCACAAATTTATGGGACCATGCCTTGGCTAGATTCAAGAACTTAGAAACTCGAGTTAGCTAAATTGCATTCCTGTGGCCCAATTGGAAGCTAGGGATTCTGGGAAACTTCCCTCACAACCAAAATTCAACCCAAGGAAATATGTGAGCCCAATCAAATTGAGGAGTGGGAAAGAAACCAAGGAGCCTGACCAAGTTGTTAAGGATGAAGAGAAAGTTGAAGAGGAACTTGTAGTGAAAGGCCAAGAGGTCGAGGAGGTGAGCACCCAACCACCAAAGAAGAGGGAAATTGAAAAAATCCTTCCACCACCATCTTTTTCGGCTGCCTTGCGGGACAAGAATTGCAAGAATGAGAACAAAGCCCTTTTTGAAGTCTTCTGCAAATGTGAGGTAAACACTCCCCTTTTTATGCTATCAATCAAGTGCCTAGATTTGCTAAATTCCTTAAAGAGTTATGCACACCTAAGAGAACTAAAGCATTAAAGAATGTTGAAAAAAAAAATAAAATTGGTGGAAAAGTGTCGACTCTCTTTCAAAAGAAATTACCTCATATATGCAATGACCCCAACATGTTCACCATCCCTTATGTAGGTGACAATTTTTTTAAAGGCAATGATAGACCTAGGAGTCTCTATTAATGTAATTCTTCACTCTTTATACAAGACTCTTAACTTAGGAACTTTGCATGAAACTAGGGTGATCATACAACTAGCCGACCATTCCCAAGCTACTCCAAAAGGACTAGTGCGAGATGTATTGGTTAAAGTGGATACAATAGTTCCCCTCTCCAATTCATGAATATTCTCTCATTTTTCATCCTTGGCATATGCTCTAGAATGTTTATTTACATTGAGGACAAAGTAACATTTAAGTTCGGAGAGGGGAATAAGATTGTACTTGTGATTATTAGTTAGTTTTGTTGTAGCAAGTAGCTGTTTTGAGAGCATTTGTAAAAACATTGGTGAAAAAAAAAGATAATAGAAATGCCCCGCTAAGCTGAAAACTTGAGAAGGCAACTTATGAAAACTTAGGTGGCCCGGATAGGTTGAAAACCCGAAAGGGTAACCTATGCAAAATGAGAAGCAAAATAGTGCGGAAAAAGGTAAGGGTGAGCCTTGAAAAAGAAAATATGTGTGAAGCTAGGATGAAAACCCGAGAGGGCTCCTAAACAAAATGAGAGAAAATGAGAGAAATTGAAAAATTTTATGGTTATCTTGATTTTCCTATCTGGCGGCTTCTTTGGTAGAGTAAGCTAATTTTGCACTTGCATTGTATACCTCACCTTTGATTGGTATGATGGTTGTTTAGATTTTCTTAGACTTTGGGATGTGAGAGTGTGAGAAATTCTTTTGTCTTGGGGGTTAGGGTAATCTAGGAATATGATGTTAGATGTTTTGGGGAAATTTTGCATGCTAGGTTATGCTTAGATCTTTTCTTGTTCTTGTTTACTCGAGGGCAAGTAAATGTTTAAGTGCGGGGATGTTTGATAAGACGTCAAATGCATGTATTTCCCAAAGCATTTAGCATCTCTTTTGTCATCTTTTGGTTGGAATATTGCTAGATTTATGTAGGTTTACATCATAAGGGGTTTAGATTACCATTTTTGGTTTTCATATCTTAATCCTTCATTTTTTAACCTATTTATAGTCTAATGGATTTTTGGTCCTTTTGACTATCTTGATTCCTTTTTGTAAGCTTAATTTGTAGATTGTTCGTAAGCACTTCGGGTTGGTTTAGTGAAGGCCATTTGCAAGGATGGTATAATATTGAAGGTCATTCACAAGGATGGTTGAAGATTAAAGGCCACGAGTAAAAATATGTTAGAAGATAGAAGGGTCGAAGAAGGAAGACAAAGAAGCGAACGAATTGTGACCCTGAAGTTTGGATCAAGTTCTTATAATGATCCAAGAAGAATCAGCCTCCAAGGGTGGTACGATTGGATTTGTCTTCTCGAACACTATAAAATCAACTACAAGAACTCCCAAAATGGATCTGCAGTTCACCCGTAGCGATGGAAATAAGAAGAGGGCAGCACCACCATTGCGGGCCGCTACCCACACTGCAGCTCGCAACCAAAAATGATCATTTTTACGGACAGAGCAGGACCTTCACTATGAGCCGTAGCCCACATTGCAGCCCGTAACGACCAGTTGTGGCCTATGTTAAAAGCATATTTCCAGCCCAACAAAAATCTATCTATTCATTCCCTTCTTCCTCGTTCATCCAAGCCTGCCAATAGACCTAAACAACCCTAGTTTTCTCTCATCTTTTCTTAGTTTTTTCACTTTTTCCATGGATTCTTGCTATTTTTTTATGAGTTTTCATAATCTAGGCTAATATACTCTTGGGATAAATTGGTAAGCATTTGTAGTTTGAATTTGTGAGATTTTATTTATCCTATTTTTTGCTATGATTATCAAGTATATTGGTGTTTTCTTGTGTGATTGATGCATGATTTAGACTAGGATGATCAACTAGTTGATGATTGTGGATTGATTATGTGCTAGGTTTTTGGTCAAACCCAGATGACTTGACTTTTAGTCAATGTGATTGTTATTAGTCAATGCTAGGTTATAATTAGGAGTGACAACTAATTATGATTGTTGATTGATGGAGTTACTTGGACTTAGGTTGAATTTAGATGGATTCGACTAATTATCAATGTAGCCCACTAACAATGATTAACATGAAGGCCGATCCTTGTAGTCTTTATTAGTAAATATACTTGTGCTATATATGTGTTTCTCGCTCGTAGGACATTGTGGTAGTCGTGTTGGGTATCTGTGTGTATTGCTATCCTTGGGAAAGTCTATGATGTCGATCTTCTAGGTTGACCCGAGGATAAGGGTTATTGTGTGGCACTAATCACCCACTCTAACTATAACCGATGAGAGGTGAGAAATGTCAACATTCTAAAGGTGTTGACAAGTTCTCCTCAATATGTGATTAATGCATAAAAATAGGATAATTAATCTATGATCAAAAGATGACTAGAAATGTAAACCAATTGTGCCCAAGACTCGTTGTAATCTTAGTTACATCATGTGTACTATTTGTGATCGTTTTTGCATCCCTCTTTCTACTTAGCTTTAATTTAGTATTTTAAAGTAGTTGAAGTGGTTTTCCAACTCAAAGCCCCCCAACTTGTTACCACACACGAAGAGTGACTCCTTCGTGTGTTTTTCAACTACGCTTCAACACTTGATAAAGCTCTATTTTCCTCATTGACGACCCCATCTTACCACTAGCTACTCTTTAGTAGTTATCCATAAGTTGGGCTTATAAATATTATCTTTGAGAGGCACGACGATGGCCTCCCAGTAACAAATACTCGCTTAGTCGGTTTCACCACATGCGTCCAGATTGCTTCAACCCATATAAAGATCTTTGTAATTTTATGGAATATATATTCCTCTAGGTTTTGAACTTAATGCTTCTTGCATTTTGAATCCTTCAGGGATCCTTATGTAAATTTCAGCATCAAGCAATCTGTATAAGTATGTGGTAACAACATCAATAAGGTGTAGGCTAAGTTTCCCATGAACTGCTAGACTGATAAGGAATCTGAACGTAATTCTATCCATGGCTGGGGAACATGTTTCCTCAAAATCAATTCCGGGCCTTTGAGAAAAACCTTGTGCGGCAAGTCTAGGCTTGTATATCACAATTTCTTTTTTCTCATTTCTTTTTTGTACAAATACCCATTTGTATCCAACAGGTCTCACATCTTCAGGCGTGAGTACTAAAGGCCCGAAAAACTTTGCGCTTGTTAAGCGAGTCTAATTCAACTTCAATAGCATTTTTCCATTCAGTCCAACTGTGTCTATTTTTACACTCGGCAATAGATCGTGGTTCAGGATCCCTATGATTTTCCTCCATAACATCGCATGCCATATTGTAATAGAATGCATCATCGATGTCCTCATTTTGGTTTCACCTTATACCTGTATTAGCATAATTAATCAAAATTTCTTGATTTTCCTCATTTCGTATTTCTATAGGAATACGTTCCTCCATTTTGGGTTGTTTCTTTGGTCATTTTCTTTTTCAAGGATTTTTATCTTTGGACCCAAGTGGTTTTTCACGCTTCAGGCGTGTCGTGATTTCATGAGTGACTTTATTTTCAATTTGCCCTTTCAGGATTTCAATTTGAGTAGGAGTATTCTCAGTTGGTATGTGAGATTTAGTCACTCTCTTTGTCTATAAATGCATCAGGAAGTTGATTGCTATATCTTGCATATGCAAAATCCTTTCGACTTTTCCATCACACTCTTTTGTAAAAGGATCCAGATACAAAAATGTTGGTACATACCAGGATATATTACTTTCCACCTATTTTCTTTCTCCCCCCAATGCTGGAAATATTTCTTCATCAAAATGACAATCAGCAAAATGAGTTGTACAACTATTCCCAGTTTGGGGTTCAAGGTATCTAACAATAGATGGGCTTTCAAAGCCTATATAAATGCCAAGACTTCTCTATGGCCTCATCTTTGTTCTTTGAGGTGGTACAATAGGCATATACACAACGCAACCAAAAATCCTTAGATGAGATATATTTGCTTCTTGGCCTGATCCAAGTTGTAGTGGGAAGTATTTATGATATGCACTTAGCCTAATGCGAATCAATGCTGCAGCATGTAATATTGCATAACCCCATACTGAAGTAGGGAACATTGTTCCCATTACGAATGGTCTAGCAATGAGTTGGAGACGTTTGACCAGTGATTCAGCTAGACCATGTTGTGTGTGTACATGAGCAACGAGATGCTCAACAACAATCCCAACAGACATACAATACTCATCCAATGTCTGGGATGTGAATTCACCAGCATTATCAAGTCTGATTTTCTTGATCGTATAATCAGGAGATTGAGCTCGTAATTTGATTATCTAAGCGAGTAATTTAGCAAATGGCATATTTCGAGTAGATAACAAGCATACTTGTGACCATTTGCTAGAAGCATATATCAATACCATGAAGTATCGAAATGGTCCACATGGTGGATGGATAGGTCCACGTATATCACCTTGAATATGTTCAAGAAACGTAGGTGATTCTGTTTCAACCTTTCCTGATGAAGGCCTTGTGATTAGCTTTCCAAGGGAACGGACCTTACATTGAAATTTTTTCCATGAGGGATCTTCTGGTCCTTCAATGAATGCCCATGTGTATTTTTAATAGTTCTTCGCATCATAGTTGAACCAGGATGACCCAGCCGATCATGTCATATGGTAAATATTGAAGGTTTTATCACTACCGTATTTGATTCAATTGCATTTATATGTGTGTAATTCAATCCAGTATGAAGCACTGGTAGTTTTTCAAGTATGTATTTCCTTCCAGATTTATACACAATGAGAAACATATATTTCATAGTACCTTCAATTATAAACTGAGTATCAAATCCATGAGAATATATATCATTGAAACTCAATAAGTTCCCTTTGGACTTTGGCAAAAATAAGGCAATATTTACTGTAAATATTGTGGCATTCGCCAATGTAAAGTTTTCCTCGCCAACTACTTTAATCAGATCTACATGACACGATATTGTATTCACAATGGTTTGTGTTAGTTTTACCTTTGAGAAAAGCCTTTTATCCGTTAATATAGTGTGCCTTGTTCCACAATCGAATGTGCAAATTTCTTCATTTTTATTCCTTTGGTTAGCTTCACGAATAGCTTTATCCATTTCACCACTTTAACTAAAAACATAACACATTTTCATAAGAAAGATAATAAATTTGAAAATAGCATACTTTATACATATATATATATATATAAGAGATACAAATAAACATCGGATCATCTAGCTTTATTCTCAATAATAGTTATACAATTCCCCTTCTTTCAGTTTCTACCATTTGCTTGTTCAGTGAAATCACCAACTATATATATGAAATCATCATTGAAACTAAATTCTTTAAGATGAGTGGATTCACTAAAGTTGACCTCTTTCACATTTTCCTTTATGGACTCTTGGTAGAGCTCGCATAAGTGCTTTGGGACTCTGCAGACTCATGACCCATGCCCTTTACCTCCACATCTGAAATAAGAGGATCCCAAGCCCTTTGATGAACTGGCTTCTTTCCCCTTTTATGGGTACTTTCATGGTTCCTCTTGTATTGTTGCTTCTTGTGGTAGTAGTTACTAGACTTATAGGACAAGTTGTAACCATCTCGACCGGGTCCCTAACCACGACCTCGACCTCAACCTCAACCTCGTCCACGACCTCGACCTCTCTCTCGACCTTGAAAATAACTCCTGTGTTCAGGTTCGTCGGAGTTAACAATGTTTGCTTCAAGAAACGCTTTTGAGCCAGTCGGGCGAGATAGGTGATTCTTCATCAGCAACTCATTATTCTTCTCCTCAATGAGGAGACAAGTAATTAGTTCAGAATATCTTTTAAAACCCCGCACACGATATTGCTGTTGCAAGGTCACATTTGATGAGTGGAAAGTAGAAAGAGTCATTTCCGGCATTTCATTATCAGTTATTGTAACCCCACAATATGTTAAGCGAGTTACTGCTGTGAACATTGCAGAATTATAGTAGCTGACTTTCTTATAGTCTTGGAGTTGTAAATTGTTCCAGTCACCGCGGTATATGAGAAGCATTACATCTCTTGTGTGATCGTATCTTTCTTTCAATTTTTTCCACAGCTCAAGTGGATATTTCATAGTGAGATATTCACTTGAGGCTCTCATCAAGGTGTCAACGAAGGAAGATTAAAGATCTTGCCTTGTCCATTCTTCATGAGTTGTTCCCTTCTTGGATTGTCTCATGGAGGTTCATTGAATCCAAGTGCATCTCAATGTCTATCGTCCAATGCATATAGTTGTTTCCACTGATCTCAAGTGGACTGAATTCAAGCCTCACAAGGTTTGACATGATTATAACTGATAGGGAAAATAGAACAATTCATTAGATTTAACTAATATGGAAAACCCCTTGTATATGTAATATGATGTTTTGAAACAATAATAACCATCATTAAAGTTTTAGTGATTTATAACAATCATTAAGGTTTTAGTGCATAACAACAATCATAAAAGTTTTAGTGCACGGTTTATCATACCCGTGTTATGAACTTATTTGATGAAGACGGAGAGTGTTCGTGCCGATAACGTATTGTGATTTTCACTAACTTTGCACTAATTAATTTAGAAAATAGCAAAGAACTTGATATTCAAAGTAAGAAGGAGAGAGCAGAGAAGAAGATAAGATGAGAAAAAGTGAGGAAAGAGAGAATGAGAGGAATGTTTTTCTTCATCCTCTTATGTGGAATTTATAAAAGAATTTAGAGGTAATGCCATAGTATTCCCTGAAGTAAATAAATAGTAATATAATTAATTATCACAAATCTATCTTATTGCATTATTCAAACAAGAGTAACAAATCTTGGAAGCTGAAATATTGTCCTTACTGGAAGGACTCAGAATATGCGTTCGGCATTATCACTTTCCACTTATTGCTAAATCTGATTAATTGCCATCAACATTCTCAAAAGCATCACAAATGCTCCATGGAAAGTTCAGAGATCCATTTGGGAGATCAATAAAGCGATTGGAGACAGACAGGTTATCTGGAAACACACTTAAAGGCAACAAAATACCGCTGCTCATCTGCTGGCAAGGGATCCAATAACTCACTCTCCAGACCTTACCATATTGCAACCAACCGAGCTCTTCGAATCTCTAAATGCAGCAATCAGAGCAGATAATTTGGGGCTCCCATCAATCAGAATCCATTAGAACAAAACTCACACGGGCGCAGGAATATTGTATTTGCAACCCAAAATTACCTATTTAATCCTCGATTTAATGCGTTGCAAATTTTGCAAAGCTTTTGCAAGCTATATATATGGGCTCAATGCTGTAAAAACTCCTTTGGCTCACTTTTACCAATTATTTTTGGAGAGTAATGTTTAGATAATCCAGCTCACTTACTTTTTTACACTATCATCTATGAAAGTTCGACCATATATTTGAATATATATGTGAGTAACAATATTATTTTATGTGATACTGTTGAATTCATCGTAATAAATAGTATCTAAATATCAACCTTTATTTTGTCGTTAATAATACATAGACAAACATATTAATGATAAAATATATTTTTTAAAATAATATAATAATGATCGGTAAAAATTTGAGTTGGAACGGAAAGAGTATTCGCTTATGATTTTTTTTTTTGGAGGACTAAGTTCATGGTAGAGGGAAAAGTGATGATGTTTCCGTCCTTGGCTGGTTTGGGAGTTGGTTATTTAGTCCTTGGATTAGGGGATGAACTTTTCCCCCAAAATATTAGCAAGTGGCTACATTATTCTTACTCTCTTTGTGGTGGATTAAATTGCATATATTTTTTTTTACTATTGTCAAGAAATATGTTTGACCGTTAATATATTTAATTACGTATAATATCAGTATATAAAAAGTTACTTTTTAGAAACTACTCGTTATGACGAATCCAACATATCACATACGATAATATTATTGCTCATATACCTATTTAAATACGCACTTAAAGTTTGACAGTGAATAATGTCAAATAGTAAAGTGTGCAGTTTAATCCGGGACGGAGGGAGTACTAAAAACAAGGGGAGATATTGGGTTTGACAGAATTTATACTCTCTCTGTTCCATAATTAATGGCACAATTGTTTTTTGCAAGTCAAATTTAAAAATCTTTAATCCTAAATAAAAATTAATGTATATATAATAAAAATATCATGTGAGATCTTGTTAGATTCATCTTAATGTCTATTTTCTAAATATCAATTTTATAGGCTTAATTATTAAATGTAACTAGAGATATTAACGATCAAACATAATCATTGAAAATCGTGAAAAATGCCATTAATTATGGGACGAAGGGAGTAATTGTTCCTTATAAGCTAAGTAACATTTTAGCATTTAGTAAATTCTTAAAAAAATATTTATTTTAAAAGTATAGACTATTTTTGAAGAGAAGAGTAGAACCAGATCGTACTTTTAAAATAATCCAACTTTACATATGAGAATAGATCCACCAAACACAACCACCATGTTGCAATTCAAGAAGTTATTAGATTTACGCATTTTCCCTACTTTATGGCAGCTTCTGGTTAAAATATTCCCTAATTGTTCATTTCTAACTCTTCTACCACTGCATACCAGTCCCTTGGAAAAATCTATTTCCTCTGATGTATCAACTAACAACAAGCATCTATCGCTCGAATTTTTTTTTTAAAATATGTACACAAAAGAAGGCGGAATATATTTGCGTAGACACGAACTTTTTATCCAGAATTTCGTTAAACACATTCAAAATGTGAGTAGCTGGATTTGCAGTGATGGACGGTGTTCTGCACCACCATCAGATAACAGATGCTGAGCGGCTCCGGCAAACAACACTCCAGGTGGGGTACAGGTCCAGGGATTCACGATGGCTTTCGGGCACGATCCAGGGCATCGATTCTCAGTGAACCAATCCATGTATACAATGATGCGGAAACAAGTGGTGACATCATGACCCATTCGGACAATGAGTATAAGTAAGACTTCGACTATCAATGGCGGCGGTTGGGCAGGTTCCCGGAGTGGCAGCAACAACCTTCGGAGTAGAGGGTGACGAATGACGATGAGCAGCAAAAGCCATGGTATCCGCGGAATGAGCATAAGGCGTGGATGACAATCTTCAGGCGCTCCTCCGTAGTCACGAGCAAGTAAACCTTGTTGAGCGGAAGCAATGGTTCCTGGGCTAGGACATACAAGCAAAAAGTAGCATAGCAATCATCCAAACCGATGAGAAATTGATGAACCATTTCCTTCTCACGTTCAGCTTGAACAATGGCAGCATCTGGGCAAGTGCATGTCCATGGATGCATGTAACTGAGCAAACCGTCCCACAACTTCTTGGATTTACCATAATAGGTAGCAATGGATTGACCGTTCAGATGACAATCGTAAATGTCTGCACGAATTCGACACATGCGTGTGCCATTGCCAACTGAGAAGTGCTGCTTAAGGTCATCCTGAAGCTCCTTAACAGAGGTATAGTGAGTGATAATATAACGAAGGGATGGATCACGATTCTGAATGATCCAACCAACAAGCATTGAGTTTACACTACTCCAATCATCAACAAAAGGTTCACCAGGTAACGACTTGGTGATGGAGCCATAAAGAGAACCAAGAGAAATTTGGTTTTACCTAATTAATTCAATAATTACTATCGTGTTCCAACATAGCATATCTAACCAAGTATGCAATAAAGTAAAGCATGAACACACGAGACTTGGTTATGCAGTTCGGTGAAATTCACTTACATCTGCGGGGCCATGCCCAGTTCAGAATGAATCCACTAATCAGAAAGATACATTACAAAATACACCATACAATATACTTATCTTAACTAATTATAACATGTGAATTCTGCAAGCTCTCTTTGCTACTGATCCACCTTGATCAGACTCCCTCTGACCTCGAAACTCGTTGACAGTGGATCTCCTCCTCCTGAGGAATTAATGTATATGATTATGAACTTGATCAACAGTTTAAGTTCATGTTGGAACACAGACGAATGGCTCTATAATACCTCTCGAAAGATAAAAATCTGGATGCAGATTTTTTTCCAATTAATCTGTGAGTGGCACAGCTATGATGTCCATCAATATATATATATATATATATATATATATATATATATATATATATATATATCATGAGCAGAATGGAATTCTCCACATTTGTCTCCAAAAGATTACGTTTCCAAATCTGTTTCTAAAGCATATCCAAATCTCATAAATAAAGTGATTTTACTTATCTCAATTATCTTATAAGATTACATAAATCCAAATCCATAATTATAGGAATTTTTCGTAAATCCAATATGCTTCAATCACACGCCTAAAATAATATATTGCAAAATCTCCAATATTCCATAACTCAATATTTACACAATATCTTCAACTAATTAAATCCTTTTAGACTTCACATTTCCATTTGTTTCAACATAGAAAGTCTTCTTACGCATGCAGTTTTGTGCAAATGTAATTCCTTCTCCACATAATATTCTAATATGCTGATTACAATCAAATCTCTTGGAGATAAGAATTACCAAATCTAATCTCTTTAACTAAGGAATTAGAATAACCAGGATATCTCATCCATATCCTAACCATAACTGAATATTTCAATTCCATAACATTAATCCAATCCCATAGATATAGGAAGTGATGTATTCTCCAACTCAAATACAACTTGGAGGAGATATATATTTCTCGGATTCAGTCTTCAACATTTCCTTATTTCACCAAAATTCCTTTTTGATGTTACAACTCAATAATACCATATTTGTATAATTACCACAAATTGCCAATTAACCAAATCTGGACTTTACAATCTCCCCCTTTGGCATTTTGTGGACCCACCAATCGTTTGAACTTTCAAAGCAACAACTATGCAAATATATAGACATCAAGTAAACCATATATGGATGTTGGAACATGAGCTAGAAAGACTTTCAACTCCCCCTGAATATCACAGCTCCAAATCATCAAGACTTCAACATCCATGTTGGAACATCAAATTCACATAAACTTCACAATCAGTACTTAGCTACCCAGAAAACTATGTTGGAACACAGGACTAACATAAGCACATAAGTACTGAAATCCGAGAATATCCCAAAAATCCGAAACCTTCTCCCCATTGGGACCATAAACATGCCAAATGCATTAGACAAAGAAAACCAAATATATATCCAATAACTGCAACTCCCCTTGAAGAAAAATCTGGCGTATGTTGGAACATAGCCATAGCAGAAACTTCAAACCTCTTCAGGAGCAGCTATATGTACCTCATATAATCTGGCATTTTCTGCCTCCAAAACTTCCATCTGAGTGGCTAGAGCTCTCAACTTTGCATTAATGACCACAAACTTGACCTTCTTCTCATCAACATCAGATGTTGTAGCCTCGGGATTCCATGACAGATCATGCACATGTCTTAAATAAAATGTCCTCTTGTTTGAACTTTTCTCGAGTAAGAGATGTATTTGAAAAGGAATCCAACAATTTACAACAATCTCTCAGTTGTACTCCTTGTAGATTGAGACAGCAGTCTTGAAACTCAAATAGTCCATGTAGGCAATAAATCCACATTCACCATATACACCTAAATCAGTTGTCCTCTCAGCTAAAATCCTCCACTGACACACAACATCATATCTCTCATGGAAGTCTCATTAGTAGTGCCTTCAAGAATCTGCTCAACGAGTGCTGGAACATCAATAACTGATGTTGGAACATAACAGCTCTCAGCTTCACCCACTTTCTCTGATGTTGGAACATAGGATCCGTACATGACTGCCTCGATTAGCCATTTTGATTTCTTGAGGATTGCTGGGTGCCTTGCTCCATCCTTGATCCATGATTGTTTCCAAAGTCTTGAAACAGTGATCTGTTGCCATTAAACCTTTCCTGGGAATTATTATTTACCACTTTCTTCGGTGTCCTTGAGAAATTCTTTGTGATAAAGGCAAGGTCGTCATTCTCATCATTGATATCCTCTATCGTTAGATGTTCCAACGTCATTTCATAGCTTTGTAGTGATCCCATCAACTCATCTAAAGTCATTGTGGCCACGTCCCTTGCTTTTTCTATTGCTTTTACTTTCATGGAAAATCTTTGGGGAATTGATCTCAGCGTCTTCTTCACCAACTTTGACTCTTTGTAAGTTTTTCCCAATTGATGCGTCATATTTTTGAGGTCTCTGAGTATTCCGTTGAATACTGTAATAGTCTAATTTTCTTCCATTTCCAGCTCTTTAAATTTTGTGGCCAACATTTGTAACTTTGATTCACGTACACGACTTGTCCCCTCATGTACAGTTTGTAGGATATCCCATGCTTTCTTTTCTTTTTGGCACGAAGAGATGAGTTTGAACTGATCTTCATCTATTGAAGTAAAGATGGCATTTAATGCTCTAGAGTTCACCAATCCGTCTATTTTTTTCAACTGGTGTCCACGACTCTTTAGGCTTAACTACTGCCTCTTTAGAACTAGACTCTCCTCCTTCAGAACTTCCAACAACAGGGGGTTTCCATTCTGTTTCAACATAATATCAAGCCAATTCATCCAGTGAATTTATGAACACCCGCATGCGATCCTTGCATTTGTTGTAATCGTTACTTCCAGTAGTGGTGGTTGAGACATGGAAGCTCCTTCTCTGGATGCCATTGGGAAAACCAGATCACACTTTCCTTGTCAGATCCAAGGTAAACAAAGTGACTTAGCTCGATACCAATTGAAATTTGGTTTAACCTAATTAATTCAATAATTACTACCATGCTCCAACATAGCCTATCTAACCAAGTATGAAATAAGGTAAAGCATGAACACACGAGACTTGGTTATGCGGTTCTGTGAAATCCACCTACATCTACGGGGTCATGCCCAGTACAGAATGAATCCAGTAATAAGAAAGATACAGTACAAAGTACACCATACAATATACTTATCTTAACTAATTATAACATGCGAATTCTGCAATCTTCCTTTGATACTGATCCGCCTTGATCAGGCTCCCTCTGACCTCAAAACTCATCGACGGTGGATCTCCTGCTCTCGAGGAATTAATGTATATGATTATGAACTTTATCAACAGTTTAAGTTCATGTTGGAACACAGACGAATGACTCTATAATACCTCTCGAACGATTAATCTGTGAGTGGCACAGTTGTGATGTCCATCAATATATATATCATGAGCAGAATGGAATCCTCCACATTTGTCCCTAAAATATTACGTTTCCAAATTTGTTTCAAAAGAATATCTAAATCACATAAATAAAGAGATTTTCTTTATCTCAATTATCCCATAATATTACATAAATTCAAATCCATAATTATAGGGATTTTTCATAAATCCAATATGCTTCAATCACACGCCTAAAATAATATATTGTGAAATCTCCAATATTCCCTACCTCAATATTTATGCAATATCTCCAACTGATTGAATCCTTTTAGGCTTCACCTTTCCATTTGTTTCAACATGGAAAGTCTTCTTACACATGCAATCTTGTGCAAATGTAATTCCTTCTCCATATAACATTCTGATTACAATCAAATCTCTTTGAGATACGAATTACCAAATCTAATCCCTTTAACTAAGGAATTAGAATAACCAGAATATCTCATCCCTATCCTAACCATAACTGAATATTTCAATTCCATAACATTAATCAAATCTCACAGATATAGGAACAGATATATTCTCCAACTCAAATACAACTTGGACGAGATATATACTTCTCGGATTCAGTCTTCAACCTTTCCTTATTTCACCAAAATTTCTTCTTTGATGTTGCAACTCAATAATACCATATTTGCATAATTACTACAAATTGCCAATTAACCAAATCAAGACTTTACACCAAGCTTTCGCTTGGAATTAAATGCACTGCGAATAGCAATACTCCAGTCATGATAATTATCTCCCTTCAAGATCACGAAAAAGATAAGCAAACCTATGTGATCAGACAGATGAACATAGTAAGGATGAGTGACAGACAGGGCCATGCCGGAATCTTCGGCTAGACACCAAAGATTGGAATTGGCCAAACCATTGCCACCGAGCAACAACTGGCGGAGGGTACAACGGATGGCAGCAACATCATCGAGCTGCGATGGATCAACCAGAGGCTACGGCGAATCGGCAACATCGATAGAAGGGTTCTGAGGAATGGCATCGAGATTCTCGATCTCAATATTATTTTTATGATCCATCGAGCGGCGACGATGGTGCATGAGCGGTGGTAGCGGCCACGCATGTGGACAACAGCGATCAGACACGTCGGCACGTGGAGAAAGCGGCGATGCGTATTAGCATCATAAAGTGGTGACGGCAGTGACGATCCCGGCGGCGGCGGTTGGAGAAGGTATGGTGGCGGCGGCTAAATTTTTATGGGAAAGAAAACTTTAGGGTTCTTAGGATTTAGGCTTTGATACCATGTAAAATATGAACATGTGATTTTATTGATGATACAAGGGTATAATATATAGGCAGCATATAGAGAATCACAAATGGAAAATAATTCTATCTATGGTACAAGATATACACAGAATATTGCATAATATATTCACAAAATATCTCCAACAGAAATAATTACTCCCTCCGTCCCGGATTAAACTGCACACTTTACTATTTGACACTATTTACAGTCAAACTTTAACCGCATATTTAAATAAGTATATAAGCAATAATATTATTGTATTTGATATTGTTGGATTTTTCATAACGAGTAGTTTCTAAAAAATAAATTGGGATAAGTGTCAATATAACCCTATCTACTTGAGTAAGTGCTAATATAACCCTATGATAATTTTTAGTGCAAATATAACCCTAACTAGTTAATGAAAGTACCAATATAACCCTCAGACCCCATTTTTTGCATTAACCTCAATTTTCTGGCATTATCTCTATGTAAATTGACCAAAATACCCTTTGGGCTAACTTTGAAATTAGGTAGACAATTTTATCCTAATCGTTTGCCGGATCGCCACAGGAACAAGTAGGGTTATATCAGCACATTATGCAATCTTATTGGGTTATATCAACACATTCCTAATGTTTGTAGGGTTATATCAGCATATTTCTAATGTTTGTGGGGTTATATCAGCACATCCTTAAACCTTATAGGGCTATATTTGCACTTTCACTAGCTAGATAGGGTTATATTGGCAATTTCGAATATTGAAAGGTTATATTAGCACTTGTGTCAACTAGATAGGGTTATAAAAGCACTTTTTTCAAATAAATTTTTACTTGCCAATATTATACGTAGTTAAATATATTAAGAGTCAAACATATTTCTTGATAACTGTGAAAATAATTCTATGCAATTTAATCTGGGATGGAGGGAGTATTCTAATCTAATTATAATCATTCTAAAAATAATAACTCTAATATATTTTTGCTAAGATAAGTATACTACCTTATTAAGAAAAGTAAATATAGATATCTTCTAATAAAACTTCTTCAAAAATAAAATCAAGAATATTCTTCTAATAAGAATAAGAAACTAACTAAAATCCAAATAGAATATTAGGAATATAGTTCTCTAACAAAATGACTAAATATTCTTTGGCAAATAATAGAATTATAATCTAATTAATGAACCAAATCCCAATTAGACTAAGAAATTATAAAATAATATGTTCATCCCTAAAAGTTAATAGGCTGAATCCAAATGAGAACTGCAAAAATTCTTGGATACTTTCTACCCAAGGCAGGTGGGCCCTGGCCTTTCACACGCCTAACACGCACCGCATGTTCCACAGCCACACGCCTCCATCTCAATACACCTTGTGCCGCACAGGGGTAGCCTTGAGCTGCTATGCACACTGTGTTCTTGACATTTTTCCTATTCTTCCATATTTAGTTTTTAATTTTTCATGACAAGTCTAACCGTGAGTTTTCAACTCTTCAAAAGTGTGTAATTCATGAAAAATCCTCGAAATTTCAAAATATGTATGCAAATATACACTCTAATGTATGCTCACATTTACTAGTTTACAATCAAATCTAAATTATATCACACATCAATAAGGAAGTTGTCATTTCCATTCCATTACAATGTCGAACAACTCTACGGTGATTTGCTGCAAAATAATACAAAATTACGCAAGTGGGTTCTGAAATATTAGCTAAGAAATCATTCAATGCCACAAAACCACAAATCTCATATGCGAATCCCCTACGATGACTACAATTTTGTGTTCTCCATTTAAAACACAATACTTTGACTACCAAATACAATTTCAAAGATATTTATTGGTGGGGGTTGGAGTTGAAACTCCCCCTTAGACCTAAGGAAATATTGCTACTTCACTTTTGAGCCTTCAAACACCCCACTGAGATGAAGTCCAGTAGGTAAAAGGTAAGATCTCTTAAACTGATTATATCTTCGTATTACACCTCCGTTCGAGGTAAAATTATTGTACATTGAATACATTATAATTTTACTGTGGTAAGACAATTATTCCTATAAAAAAGTAAATAATTATCTGAACATGATTGGTGATGCACTCAATTTATATTCCAACCCGTTTTTCCTCTTTCAAACCCTAGTTTTCCACTATTTTCATCCTTGATTTGGTTTGATTAATGATTGAGTTGTTGTTGTTAATTAGTATGGATTGTAGTAGCTAATTCTAGTTTTTGGGAGCAATTGATTGAGACTTCCAACTTATGTGATAGGATTATCTATTTGCTCATTTATGAACATTTATTGGAGAACATTTATTATGCCATTAATGTTATGTTTTTCCTCATTTATATCATGGGTTGTTTGAATATAAGAAATGTTTGTATGATTGAAGTGTTAGGGTGTTAGGAAAGTTGCAAATTTCTTAGCTCATTTGACATGAAATCCAAGGACATGGATTTAGAACTTCTTGTGTATAATGTGTGGTGATTCTTGCTAGATAAGTACGTTAATGTGGATTGTTCTCATACTTATCCTATAAATGCAAAGAAATGTTAAACCTTGAATATGGTTTTTTCTAGGGTTAGCCTAGTAAATGTTTTGTTTGGTTAAAGGACTATGTCTTTGGTAGAAGGTTTGTTTTTATCAAACCTATGGTCCTTCGTGTGTGATGAAATACCTCTATGGTGTTGTTTGCCTAGAGTGATTATCAACGAGGTTTGCAAATGGTTGTTGTTTGTCTTTGAAAATTATTATTAAGAAGGAATAAATGTTGATCTTCGAGTGGGAAGTGATAACATTCCCCATAGACAATAAATCTAATTGAATGAGTGAATGAATCTAGGATCCATAAGAGGTTTGGAGGTGAGGATCAATTGCCCCCAAGACTTCATTAATTATTGATTTAATAATATTTTTAGTTGCATGATTAGCATTGTTCTCTTGCTTTGCAAGTTGTTGTTTTTCAATTCATAATTTAGGATCAAAACCAACCACTCCCCGCCCCCCATTTACATGTTTATATATATAAAAACTTATATCTAGTATGTTTCTCGCTATATATGTGTAAAAACTTGGAAAAATCCCTCTTCTTCGTGGAAGACCTTGACTTGCCATTATCTACTTAGTTGTAGATAGGAAGCATTAGGGCTTACAAATTTTACTTTGAGAGGTATGGCAGCGACCTCCCAAATTTTGGCGCCGTTGCTGGGGAAGAGGCATTTATTTTTAAGTGTTTGGGCATATTATGTATGCTTATGTGCTAGTTGTAAATGTTTGTCATTTTTTTTTAATTTAATTTTCTTATTTGACTTGCCATTTTTGCTTGGTTTCAAGACGTATTGTTTGAGTTCTTGGTGTATGGTTTGTACGCGATCCTTTTTACAAGAACCCCTACACTACGACGCTGAGTTAGAGTTGAATTTAAGACGGGATAGGAGGCTCTCTTTGGAAAGTGTGAATAACACCCCTCCTAGTGACTATTTTGCGGACACTTCTATATCCATGGAGCATTAAGATGAGCATGAAGGTGACACTCCGGGAGGAGGACCTCAACATCCCCCTCTCCAAGGAAGGGAGATTCCTTTGGGGCAAGCCTTATTGAGGGACATTGTGGCCCCCGACCTTGACCAATAACCGATGTGCATTGAGTATCTTTTGGTTGGACCAAATGGGCACTTCAAGCTTAAGACCGGATTTATTAACTTGCTACCTATCTTCCTTAGTAGGCAAGTGGAAAATGCCAACAAACATCTCACCAAGTTCCACTTTTTATGTGGTGGTACGGTTCCCCACAGAAGACTTCTACAAATCGAAGGCGTTCCCATTCAGATTAAGAGATGGTGCCCAAGAACATCAAAAGTTAGCTTGACATGAAGACGAAATTTTTTGCCAAGTATTTCCCGGCCTCAAAGTCCACCTGTTTGAAGGACAGTAGCAACATCCTCCAATGGCATGAAGAGTCATTTTTTGGCTATTGTGAGAGGTTCAAGAAACTTCTCTCGAGTTTCCCTTACCATGGCTATTCGGAGGGGACTTGGTTTATTATTTTTACAATGTCCTTCTTGATGAGGACTAAAGACTAGTGAGGAGTTCTTGTGGTGGTACCCTTGGGAACAAAACTTCAGAGGAGGCTATGAAGTTATATGAGAAGCTAGCCAAGGAGTCAAGGAATTTTAGCTCGAGGACCAATTTAAGAAGAAGAAATCCAATGTACACAAGTAACCCTTCCAATAGCGGAAAGCTTGAGGACCAATACCCTTACTTATATGGTAAAATCCTTGATGACCAAGCCCTGAAATGTGCCACATGTTAAATCTTGTGGAATTTGTTTATCGGTACATCCTACGGACACTTGCCCTACTTTCCAAGATGATTATGTCAAGGAGGTGAGTGGGGTATCAAGGTGGGCAAGGCTATCAAGGTAACCAAGGCTATCAAGGAAACCAAAGCTATCGAGGTTATCAAGACTATCAAGGGAATCAAGGGTAACAAAATCATTTGTACAATTCAGGTAATTGTGATAACCCAAATCTTCGGTATGGAAACTCTCAAGGAGGCCAAAATACTCAACCGTATCGCTCTCCTCCACAACAGTATCGGCCACCTCAACAACAATACCAAAGGCTTCAAGACAAGCCCTGAGATCAAGGGGAGAGCTCAGGATTGACAAAAGATGAGGTAATGCAAGTATTTCATAGGTTGAGTATGTGTGTGGAAAAAGGGAGAAAAATTCCAAGATGAAGCCAAGGCGAGAATAAAAAACTTGTAAACTCAAGTGAGCCAAATAGCACAAGCCGTGAATCGGATGGAGGCGCGGGAAAAGGGTACTCCCTTCCCAACCGGAGTTGAATCCCTGACAGAATGCTGGTGCTATCACTTTGAGAAGTGGTAAAGAGGTTAGCTCTCCCTCGGGTGATGAAGTTGTTGAAGGTGAACCTAGAAAGCTTGAAGTGTTTGAGAAAGAGGTAGAAGAAGAGGCCGAAAAATTGGCCAAGAAGCAAGCAAGGAAGGGGAAGGAGAATGAAGAGGAGATCATCGTTGAGAAATCAACCTCCATTCCCAAACCTCCATCCCCTCCTCACAAGAAGGTAATGGTGGTGGAAATTCCTCCATATGTGCCGAAACCACCGTTCCCGGAAGCAATGTTTGACCTAGGGAATACACATTTTTTTAAAAAGCAATGTTTGACCTAGGAGCATCAATAAATGTGATTTCTTACTCTTTGTATGAAAGCCTTAATCTTGGTACTTTTCACAAAAACAGGGTGGTGATCCAACTAGCCAATCGTTCAAGTGCATACCGTAAGGGTATCATTGAGGATGTGTTGGTTAGGGTGGACTCCTTAATATTTCCCACAGATTTTTATGTCCTTGACATGGAGCATGATAAACATGTCGCCCCAATTTTGTTGGTGCCATTTTTGAAAACTTCAAGGAGGGTCATTGATGTGCATTGGTACCCTTACCATGGAATTTGATGGGATTAAAGTAGATTTTAACATGAATTACTCTATGAAGTATCCTCTAGAAGCATATTCTTGCCATGCTATTGATATTGTTGACGATGTTGTGCAAGATGTTTTTGAATTGAATGGTGATGATTCCTTGTTATTTGCTTTGGAAAATGATGTTGAAGATGTCTTGTATATTCTATGAGTACTTACTTGAAGGAAATCATTGAGGAGTTGAGCAATTTTGAGGAAGTGGTACCAAGCTCTACTCCTCTAGTTTTAGAGGAACCCGAAGAGCCAAAATTCCTTTCATCACTTGTGAAAGCCCCGGTGATAGAGCTTAAACCTTTTTCAAGTGATCTCAAGTATGCATTTCTTGGGGAAGGGGAAATACTTTCGGCTATCATTTCATGCAAGCTCACCCAAGAGCAAGAAGAAAATATAATGGTGGTGTTACGGGAGAATAAGGAAGCAATTGGATGGGCTATTTCCGACATCAAAGGCATAAGTCCATCCACTTGCATGCATCAAATTTTGTTGAAGGAAGATGCAAGACCCGTGAGACAACCCCAACGCCGATTGAACCCACCTATGATGGAGGTGGTAAAGGTGAAAATCCCCAAGTTGCTCCAAGCAGGCATGATCTATCCAATCTCGGATAGTAACTGGGTAAGCCCAACTCAAGTGGTACCCTAGAAGAGTGGAGTGGTGGTAGTCATGAATGAGAAAGGTGAAATGGTGCCCACCCGAGTCCAAAATGGGTTGCGTGTTTGCGTTGACTACCGAAGGCTAAACGCAGAGACCTGGAAAGATCACCCAATCTGTTTCTTTTGGGATGGATAATTGGGATACTTTCAAGTGGCCATTTCCCCAAAAAATCAAGAAAGGACAAACTTCACATACCCCTTTTGTACGTTTGCTTACCGGCGCATGCTTTTTGGCTATGTAATGTCCCCGCTACTTTCTTTCCAAAGGTGTATGGCAAGCCTTTTCTCAAAATTTGTTGAAAAGTTTTTTGAGGTATTCATGGATGATTTCACCATTCTTTTGTAGCAAATTTAGCACAAGTTCTTAAACATTGCATTGATACTAATCTTGTGTTAAATTCTGAGAAGTGTCATTTTATGGTAGAGCAAGGCACTGTCTTAGGCCGCGTTGTCTCCTCTAAGGGTATTGAGGTTGACAAGGCAAAGATATACATGATTCAAACTTTACCTTATCCAACTAATATGCATGAAGTGCGCTCTTTTCTTGGCCATGCAGAATTTTACAGCCAAGGACTTTTCAAAGATAGCATCGCCTTTGTGCAAGTTGTTTCAAAAGGAGGTGGAATTTGTGATGGACGAGGGTTGTAAAGGGGCCTTTGAATCATTGAAGGAAAGGTTAGTCTCGACCCCTATCATACAACCCTTGGATTGGTTTTTGCCTTTTGAGATCATGTACGATACTAGAGATTACGCCATTGGAGTGGTTCTTGGTCAAAGGGTTGGGAGAGCACCTCATGCCATCTACAATGCATCCATGTCTCTCAATGAGGCCCAAAGAAACTACTCCACCATGGAAAAGGAGTTGCTAGCAGTGGTATTTTCTTTGGAATAATTTTGATCTTACTTGCTTTGTACAAAATTTGTTGTGTACACTGACCATGCAGTGCTTCATCACTTGATGAAAAAGAAAGAGGCCAAGCCAATATTAATTAGATGGATCCTGCTTTTGAGTGAATTTGAGTTGGAGGTACGAGACAAGAAAGGCACGAAGAACCTTGTGGCCAATCATCTGAGCCGCTTGTGGAAACATTGTGTAGATAAAGTTGTTAAGAGATGCATCCCTAATAATGAAGTGCATTCAATTCTCACTTTTTTTGTCATTCTTATGCATGTGGTGGTCATTTTGGAGCTAAAAGGACCGATAGAAAAGTCTTAGAAAGTTGTTTTTATTTTCCTACTTTGAATAAGAATGCATACATATTCTGTATGGATTGTGACAAGTGTTAGAGAGTGGGAAATATCTCGTCTAGAAACAAGATGCCCTAAAAAGTCATGCTATATTGTGAAATCTTTGATGTTCAGGGTATTAACTTTATGGGACATTTCCCTAATTCTTGTGGTTTTACATATATTTTTCTTGCCGTTGATTATGTGTCAAAGTGGGTTGAAGCAAAACCCACTAGGACTGACATTTCTAAAGTGGTTGCAAAATTCCTGAAAGATAACATCTTCTCTAGGTTTGGGATTTCCCGAGCCTTCATTAGTGACCATGGCACCCACTTTTTCTACTGGACCATAGAGGCACTTCTGAAGAAATATGGCATTACTCACAAGATATCCACTGCCTATCACCCTCAGACCAATGGCCAAGCCAAAGTTTCCAATAGGGAAATCAAGTCTGTCCTTGAGAAAATGGTTAACCCTAATCGAAAGGATTAGAGTTCTCAACTAAATGACACCTTGTGGGTGTATATGATGGCTTACAAGACACCAATCAGTATGTCACCATACCGGTTAGTGTTTGGTAATCCATGTCACTTACCTGTGGAAAATCAACACAAGGCTTATTGGGCGGTAAAAGAATTCAACCTTGATATAAATGAGGTTGGTTTGCATAGGAAGCTATAATTACAAGAACTAGATGAGATCTGAAGAGAATCCTATGAGAACGCTAAAATCTATAAGGAGAAGACAAAGGTGTGGCACGACAAGATGATCATTAGGAAGGAAGTTGAAAGGTCCTCCAATTTCATTCCCACATTTTCCTATTTCCAGGTAAGTTGAGGTCTCGATAGATTGGTCCTTTTGAGCTGGTGAAGGTTTTCCTGCATGGTGCGATGGAAATCCTAGATTGACCTAAGTTCAATACCTTCAAGGTCAATGGACAATGTTTGAAACCTTACCACGAGAATTTTGTACCGGAAAAGGGAGAGAATGTTGATCATGTTGATCTGGTTTGTGAGTAAGCTCCAAAGAGGGGAGTAATTTGTGCCGACGACCTTAAATAAACTTATTTTTTATCATCCGGATCGTCATTCGTGACTTTTCATGGATGTTGTTTGATTTTGAGTTTTGTCGTTAGTTTTGTTATTTTGCATTGTTCTTTTCTCGGTGTGTTTTTCCATGATTTTGTAGCAATTTAAAGAGCTTGGAGTTGGATTGATGAAGGGATAAAAGCTTGGACAAAGGAAGGAAAAGCTTGGACATTTGGTGAATTCGAAATCTTAGTAAGTGTTAGGAAAGCTCATAATTCGCGAGAGGCAAACAAGTCTTTGCGCGTCGCGAACAACTGTTCGCCTGTCGCAAAGATATCTTTGCCCAGTGCGAAGAAATTAGAGAGATGGGCAGAAATTCAAGGTTTCAGATCCTCCAATGTGCGAGGGCGAACAAATCTCCGCCCGTTGCAAACTTCGTTCACGAGACGCGAAGAATTCTTCGTTCGTCGCGATGCAATCAAGAACTTTGAGAAAATTTTTGAGGTTTCAGATCCAACAATGCGTACATCGGGAACAAATGTTCGCTCATCGCGAAACTTGTTTGCGCATCGCGAAGAAATCAGGTAGTTTTCCAAAAATTTCAACTCACGGGTGCAACAATTCGCAAGGGGCAAACAATTATTTGCTCGTCGTGAGCTTGTTTTCCCATTGTGAACATTATCTTTGCATGTCGTGAAGATTTCCTAGAGGGTTTAAGAATGGGCAGTACCCGCTCTTCTTCCTCATTTCCTCCTCTCTATCTCTATACCCACCGCCCTAAGCTATCCTCTCTTGCTCGCCACCACAAATCCAACCTCCAAACTCATCCCTTAGGCCAAAATCCACTTGCTTTCCACATTCCATCAATCCCATTCCATCTCCTTCCACCAAATCCACCCTAATTTTGAAAAAAATATCCAAAACCCTAGGTTTTAGAATTTTTTTGAAATCAAACTAATTAAGCTAGGATTGGTTGTGGGCTTCATTGTTTCATCCTCCTACACACTATTGGTACAATTCTTCACTTTTAAACACTTGAATTGTAAATTGTGTGTAGTTTGATTTTAGTGAAAATTGTACATTTTGTGATGATGATATATTGTGTATGTTATGATAATTCTTCACAATTTGTGCTTGAATTGCAAATATCTTGTGTAGATCATTGCGTTGGACATTTTGCAATGGTAAATGTGGGTGATGCTTTGTGGTTTGGTATTGACTAGGCCTTGTGCATATTGTGCTTATGATTTGGATTGATGGACATCTTAGCTATAGAGTGTTGTTAATACATGATGGATTGAATCTATTATATTGATATAATTTGTCCAACAACATAGTGAATGCATGATTGATGAAGTTTTTGCAAGGAATGTTATTTTTGGGTCGAACATGTGTTAAAGCAATACTTAGGTGGATGTTCGTTGTTCTTGAATCCAAATATTTGATGTTCATAACTTGAAATTGTCGGCATGTTAAAGTGACATGAACTTTGTATGCAATAGGGGATACCACTTGGACTTGAATGTTGCATTATGGAAGTTATGATGTTGGCTAAACTAGTTTAGTGTTGATTTGGATTCTAATTTTTTTTATATTGCATATGCTTATGTTCTCGTATAATTAACATGTTTGTTATGGTCGTTAGACATGCCTACAAAGAAGCCTAGAGTTACACGGCGTGCTACCACCGCTACTCCACCTCCACCTCCATCTCCACCTCCATCTCCACCACCGGTTACGGAGTTAGCTCCACCACCACCTCCAAGCCATCTCATAGGTTTAACCCGGATCACCGGGCTATATGTGGAGCGGTGGGACTAGCTAGCCGCTAGGATGATCTAAGAGGCCAACTTCTTTCATGGTCACGCTTTGGATGCTCTTGGGCTACGAGAGCCTATTCATTCCCTCCTCGCCAAGGGCGGCTTGGACGGATTTATGGAAAAGGCTGCCTCTACTTACCCGCGACTCACTTTGGAGTTCCTTGCTACTTTGAGGGTGCACAGTTTTTGAGATGAGGAGCCTTGTGAGAGATTTATTACATTCCACCTCAATGACCGGTCCTATGAGATGTCTTTAACTGACATTGAGGCAGCATTTGGTTGGTCCCCTGAGGAGATTCGAGCCCAGGTTGAGCCCGACACGCCAAACCGCAACATTATAGAGGATCTAGCATTTTTGGAAGACCGTCATGAGGCAAACTAGGGATTCCAAGGACAAGAGTAGCATCATCATTCATCCTGCTCTTCGCTTGGTGCACCAATTTCTAGCGGGCACACTGTTATGTCATGTTGAGCTGATAAATGTGAATAGCTATGATTTCCAATATTTATGGTACCTCACAAGCGAGGGCACGAGTTTTGGGTTGTGGGCTGATTTATGGATCAAGAATGTTGAAGAGGTAGTTGGGAAACTGAAGGGAGGGATACCGATGGGGGGCATGATTACCCTCATCGCTTGGCACTTGGGGATCCACATATCGCCTGGCCTTCCGCTGCTGGGCAAAGGTAACTCATACCGCATCACTCTTCATAGGATGATTATGTACTTTCACCTCATCGAGGAGACAGACATAGATAGCACTTTCATATGGCTTTATAGGGTGAGAAGTGTTAAGTTCATGAAGCTTCCCCAGCCCCAACAGACCAGGCCGGAGATCAACACACATGTTGTAAATTTGGTAATAGAGCCAGATACCACCTATGCAGTAGGTTTTGACCAGTGGCGTCAGAACCTACCTCTATTGGCGGATCGGACTGATGAGGATGTTATCCCTTTCACCCAGCCACAAATAGAGACAGAGCTGATACAGGATGATGTGCCACCTCATTTCCCTCAGCCTTCTCCTGAATTTTATGAGCGTATGATGTGGACTATGTAGGATGGATTCCGCCGCCAGGACGACATGATATTGGAGCACAGTGTTTTTTCTCCCTGAGCTTGATAGATATGGATGAGGAGATTGACCATCTGTCATCCCACATTTATAAGATGCAGTCCCAGTCTGGTGGTACCTCAGGCCCTGATTCCAGAGTTGAGAGGTGCAGAGCGAGGCGTCAGAGGAACATTGACTGGCTTGCCCGTTATCAACAGCGCTACTTTGGTGATGGTGGTTCATCCTCACAGCAGTGATTTTGAGCTATATCTTCTTGCACCCCCCCCCAATACTTTGTTTTGTATTCTTTTTCCCTATTTTGTCTATATTGAGGGCAATGCAGTGTTTTAAGTGTGGGAAGAGGTATTTACTACTTTTATTGTTTGTTTTTGGGATGTTGTTCTTTCTAGACTTGGATGTTGTGGGATTATTTTATTGTTTTGGGATATTTTCACATTGGATGTGTTTGAATTATCTTTGCTTTGACATCTGAAAGCTTTTTCTACTTTTTATTGGAAAAATATGGAAAAATGAAAAAAAAATGAAAATTTTGAAGAAAATAGAAAATTAAAAAGAACAAAAATAAAAAGAAACCAACTGAGTTGAAAACCCGAGAGGACAACTTAGGCAACATTGGGGCACGGATAGGTTAAAAACCAAAAAGGGTGACCTAGGCTAAAATGAGAGGCTTAATGTGCTGAAAATGTGAGATGTGAGCCAAAGAAACATGATGTGTGGCTAGGATGAAAATCCGAAAGGGCTCCTAGTCAAAATGAAAGAAATAGAGATAAAAGAAAAAAAAATGCTATAATTTCACTCATTTGTCAATGTTGGAGTCATAAGGTTGCGGTTTCTATATGGATGGATCGGGTAGCTCAACATTTTTGAGACATCTTGGGATTGGGTAATTTAGCGGGGAAAATGAAGTAAGGTATGGAATTCTTGATTGTTTTATAGACTTCATTTTTGGGATGATATATTGGTATAAAGTTAAGTATGTTTTGGAATTGATGTATGTTTTTTACTTCACTTTGTGCCATTAGATTTGGGATTGTCAATTTGGGACTTAGAAATGGTTTTATGGATATCAATGAATTGTTAGGTTGGTATGGTTTGGGTAGATTTAGGAATGGGGGTTATGGGTGAATTCTCATTAGATCCTAACTTTGGGATGTGTGATATTGAGAGTTTTGTGAGGTATTGATTTGGGGAATAGTAGTTTAGGATGTGGATAAATGAACGTCTTTGTGTGTGCTTGAATCTTTTCTTACTCGAGGACGAGTAAGGTTTAAGTGCATGGAGGTTTCATGTGTCCTATTTAAATGCATATTTTAGGACTTTTTGGGATCACTTTTGCACTCTTTTGCCAACTAGAGCTTGTGTTTTGCCTTGAAATTCTCTTAGGAGAGGTAAGAGCGACTTTTGCGTTCTTTTACCTTTTCTAAGTGGATTTTGTGTGACGAGGAAATAATATCAAAACTTGAAGACCGGAGGCCATTGAAGATCACCTTTTGAAGACTTTGAAGATTTGTAGAATTGAAGAATGGAAGAAAAATGAAGTAAAGAGGAGAATTTAAACCAAGAAGGGAAAGAATTTAGGAATGGTGACTGCAGTCTTCGCAATGGGTGAAGATTAGTTCGCACGTCACGAACTTCGGGTGGCCAGAAATCTTCTTTGCCTTTTTTGTCCTATAAATACAAAATCCTATCCTCTCTCTCTCTTACCTTCTTTTCCATCCCATTTTTTCCTCTTTCAAACCCTAGTTCTCCACCATTTTCATCCTTGTTTTAGTTTGATTAATGTTTGCATTGTTGTTGCAAATTAGTATGGTTTGTAGTAGCTAAATCTAGTTCTTGGGAGCAATTGATTGAGGCTTCCAAACTTATGTGATGAGATTCTCTATTTGCTCATTTATGAACATTAAGTAGAGAGCATTTATTATACCATTAATGTATGAAATATTTGTATGATTGAAGTGCTAGGGTTTTAGGAAATTTGCAAATTTCTTAGCTCATTTGACATGAAATCCAAGAACATGGACTTAAAAATTTTTGTGTATAATGTGTGGTGATTCTTGCCAGATAAGTATGTTAATTTGGATTGATCTCATACTCATCCTATAGATGCAAAGGAAGGTTGAACCTTGAATGTGGTTTGTTCTAGGGTTAGCCTAGTAAATGCTTTGTTTGGTTAAATGACTATGTCTTTGGTAGAAGGCTTGTTAATATCAAACCTATGGTCCTTCATGTGAAATGCCGTTGATGAAATACCTCTATGATGTTGTTTGCCTAGAGTAATTATCAACGAGGTTTGCAAATGGTCGTTGTTTGTCTTTGAAAAATATTATAAAGAAGGAATGAATGTTGATCTTCAAGTGGGAAATGATAACATTCCCACAGACAATAAATGTAATTGAATGAATGAATCTAGGATCCATAAGAGGTTTGGATGTGAGCATCAATTGCCGACAAGGATCCGTTAATTGTTGATTTAAATATCTTTTTAGTTGTTGCATGATTAGCATTGTTCTCTTGCTTTGCTAGTTGTTGTCTTTCAATTCATAATTTTAGGACCAAAATCAACCAACCCCCCCCCCCCCCTCTCCATTCGTAAAAACTAGGAAAAATCTCTCTTCTTCGTGGACGACCCCAACTTGTCATTATCTACTTAGTTGTTGATAGGAATTATAAGTTAACTTCAAGGGGTACGACGACGATCTCCCAGGACCATTGCATGAAATCAAAATTGTTGTTCAACTAGCTGATAGACCTAATATACAAATGAAAGGGATAGTTGAAGATGTTATGTGATTGTTGATAGTGTAATATTCCCAGTTGATTTCTATGTGTTGGATATGGATAATGATAAGCATGCAGCTACTTTACTATTTGAGAGATCATTATGAAAATCGTCTGCTCAAAAATTGATGTATAGAATTTGAGGGTGATAAGGTGGAATATAAATATATAATATTGATAATAGTACGAACCTCCCCATTAATGAACATTCTATGTGCTTTATTAATGAGATTGATCCTACTATGCATAATGGTTCTAATATTACATGTTTGGATGAATCAACTGTTATGGACACATAGTAGACTCATCGCTAAATTATAACCAGCCATTAGTTGTATCTACAATATAAATTAAAAAATATTTGGGCTGTTAGGAAGCACAATGTGCCAATTAAGATAGTGGAAGAATTCCATTCAAAAGTGTTTGATGTAAGAAAAAGAAAAAAAATTTCTGATAAAGGACTTTAAAAAAGGAGGTAAAGTCCTATTATTTCAGTTTTGCCACCCCCTCTTCCGTCCGATAAAGATGGATCGCTCCCTATACCAGTCGATGTGTCTCATGAGAATAAATGAAAGGTGTTCATAATAAATGGTCAAAGGTTACCACATAGATATTAAAAAGAGTGCGTCTTTCGTCTTTCCATAAGTCATGGAAAGAACAAGATTTAAAGTGTAAATTAGAAGAAATGAAGATAAAAATTTTGGGTTTTATGAACCGGGTTATAAATTTTATAACTACTACATGTTGCATACTAAATTTTTAATGTTGCAACTAAGACCTTTTACCTTTTATTATTCAAATTAAACCCCGTCTTTCCATAAGCCTATGGAAAGACCGTCTTTCCCAAGACTTTGCCTATTAAAAATATCATTTATTATAATTTTCTTAAATTATTTATTAAATTAGGGTTTTAGGAGGATATTACTATATTCTTTTTCTCAATTAATTTTTTTAATGAGCTAGTATGATCATAGTTTATTTTTATTATTATGAATAAAACCCATAAACTTGGCCATGTTGTCTTAGAAGAGTTTTAGTTATATTTTAATTAGGGTTTAGAATATTTAATTTTGATTTGATTAGAATTAGATTTGATAAGTTTAGATAAAGTTGATTCCTTTAAGAATTCATCCAATATTTTGATTGATTTACTTGGTTGAATATGGTGAGCAATTAGATTAATTTTAGTTATTTTAGTTAGATATGATTTTATTTTCTTAAAGCTAACATTACTCTTTTCAGTTTCTGATAAGAATTATCAAATCTTTGTCTTCTTTGTATTCGTGAAGACCATACCTATGTACTATAAATAGGGGATGGTTTCAACATTTTAATTACCTTTGACATTTTATACATTATATATTGAGTTATTACTCTTAGCTTGCGAGCGTTTCATTGTTACTTAATCACGCGGGCTAATTAAGCTAGCAATTTCCATCAAATCTGTGAGCTAATTATACGGGCTAGTTAGTAAGCAATTTGTCAAATTTTTGAACTAATCTTGCAGGCTAGTTAGTGAGAAATTTTTTGAATTGAGAGTCAATCCCAAGGGCTAGTTGGTGATCAATTCCTGCAGCTGTTGTTAGGGTTTGCGAGACTCCCTTTATTCCAATCAAGAAATTATCAATATTCTGCAATGCAGAGTATTCACAAGGAAATTCATACCACACCTTAACCAAGATTTCAACAAGGAGTGACTGATGAATTGGTTATACATAATGAAAGCCTGAGTAGTAACTCATGGGTTATTATGTCGAGCCAATGACATTGAACAAGGTGTTTCTTTGGAAACAACCCAAGGTAAGTAAATTTTCAATTTTACAGTGTTATGGTCTTGTTTTTGAGATTGTCATATCACCCAGCCACACTCCAGCTTTCATGAATAACCATGCCCTTCCACCCATACATAAACTCCCCACATTACCCTATATCCACCACAATACCATCACTTCTCTTCAAAGTCTCCTCCCTACAACCACCCATACACTACTCACAACTGGAGGGACCACCACCATCAGAGCCACCTGCTGCCGACCAGCCATCAGAGCAAGAGAGCACCTTCGACGGCCAGATGATCTATGACTGTGGATCTACATTCCACGCTCGCAGAAAATCGGCTGTCATATCTTTTTTTTAGCCATGGAAAACTCCGAACATGGCACTACTTTCCGCAACAATGGATTAAGTTATGCCAATCTTTATTTTATTTTTTTGCACTCGCTTCCTCTATTCTTTCGTCATTTATGCATTAATTTGGAAATTATCGATTGTGTTGGGTGAACAATGTCTAGGCCACATATACATAATTTTAATAGGCTTAGGGAGAGGGAAATTATACCAATAAATTTCGTGATGTTCCCTTTTGCTTAATTGAGTGGAATGGGAACTTGTAAAATCATAGGTGATTGGGTAATTATTGTCATGTTAATGCCCCGCCTATAAGGAGTTAACTTTTGGCGAGTTTTTCAGTTGTTCATGGTGCAGATGGACACACCCATTGCATCATCTTTATATACTAGAGACGTGAGTATGAGGTCTCACCAGATGCACTGTGAGATTTTTTGGGATTATTGGCCAACCTGTCGAGGAGTGGACTCATGTTGGTGGACAATATCAAGATTTTTGGGCTTTTTCTACAAGGGATACATTTAACACCAAATGCAAGCATAGCTACAATGTTACTCACCCATTTTTTAGGCTTACGCACAAGGTGCTGGCACTTGTTATCACTGGGCAAGGAGAGATCAACATGATAATCATGGGTGATTTCAAGTGGATATGGTGTTTGATGTTGGAGACCCCAGTCATTCCTAATTGGATGGAGCTATTTATGGCAGTATGGAACAGTAGTAAGATTTCCTTGGGAGGTATGATTATCCTCATTGCATGGTAAAGCTTAGAGCCATCATTGAATTTGACTCTCGTTGGACCGTATTTTGGTTTATGACGCCCAGTTGTGAAGGGTAAAGTTATCTCGTGCAACAATTGTTCTTCTGCCTTAGAAGATGATAACTCAACATACCTCCTAGCAGATTTGACACAAAGTGGGCCAAATAACTTGTTGAAAAGTAGAATTCGAACAGTGTTTGAAAAACAACCGACCCCTCCAACTGGAAACCCAATAAAGACCTAATATTCAACAAACCCTAAGCACTCGTGTGGCAAAACAATGACCACGATTTCAGCTCGCACATGAGAAGGAGGGATGGAAGAGAACCGAAGAAAAGAGGTGTGCTAGTAGCATTGAAACGGCATTGTTTCGTGTTGCCACCATGTGAACCCCTATCCATAAGGAATTTCGTACGTACATTTAAAATCAAATAATCTCATTTTATTTACTTTTGTTAAGACTATTCCTCGCTTTAAATTTAACTTAAACAATAAAAAATTCTATAAATAATAAGCTTATTACATTTCTTTAATATCTTTGTTAAAGGTACATATTCGGAAAATGGGTAAGGAAACAAAGTAAAATCCTATAACATGCAATAAGTCAAATTAGAGAGGAAGTGAGAGAAAAAAATTCATGATAAGAATTTTGTATTTAATCAAGTAAGAAATAGTAACTGGAGTTTTAATTAAATGGTTATAATTCAGGTTAGTTATATAATATATTATGATTGAAAGATTCATAATTAATATAATACTATCAAAAATATTAATCTCATGATTTTATAACTTCAAGTAAAGTCAATATATTGATCATTGCATACCCATTTTTAATCCTAAGGAGAAAATATTGATAATGATAATAAATAAACAAATAAATTATTATAAAATATATGGAACACGAAGGTAAATGTACATGTACACCTTCTTGTATTTAATGAATTAGAAGAAAATAAAGACAGAAGAAAATAGAACAGAAAAACAAATATAAGGATTACAAAAGAAAGAGAAAAACTAAACTAAACTAAACTAAAATTGAAAATGTGAATTTTGGGGGCAAAATTCGTTAAGGGGGGAGGCTGTGAACCTCCATTACGTATGTAACATTTAAAATTTAACCAGAAACCATGTACTTTTATTTACCTTCTTTAATAAATTTTAACATAAAAGGAAATGGAATGGAATAAATAGATAGATATGAAGTAATCAATAATAATGTTAAAATAAAATAAGGAAAGCTATCTTAAAGCATCAAAAAAAATTTTTAAAAAAAATAAGGAAAGCTGTTGTTATTCTAGTGTTTGTTCAAGAATAATGATAAAATAAAATAAAAAGTAAGGAATTAAAAGAAATGAGTAATAAATAGGAGGGAATCGACAAATACAATTCACACATTTAAAAGAACAATAAATATAATAAGGAAGTAAGAAATAATAAATTGAGTGATTAATTAAATATTTATATCAGTGGAATTTTATAATAAAGTCTCATAATATCAAAATTATAACGGTCTATCCATTTTAAATTATAAAATATAAATATTAGTATTTAACATAATAATAAATTTAAAAGGAAAAAATAATAAGTAAAAAAGAATGGGTGGGCGGTCAAATCCCACCCCCAGAAAAACTAGTTGCATGAAAGTTCATTGAAAGAAAGACACGTAAATAAATGTGTCAATTTATAAGTAACCCAAGATTTATTCTACCTTATTGCACAAAGGAAAATGGGACACATATGCATATTCCATGCAAATGGCTGTTAACAGAAGGCTAACCCAAAGGGTCCACGCACTCTAAATTCTGCTCGAACGGTCTCATTACTGTGCCTGTGTGCGAAAACGTGCGATTTCACACACAGTCATCGTTCTTCTTCTTCACCTCCATTTCTAACAGCTACCGATCTCACCCAATTCTCACTGATACGGTCCCATTATTCGCTTGATAGACACTTCGGCGGTTGATCATGGCGTCGCCGACGCCTCCTCCGCCACCGGATCCTATCACTAAGCCCCTGGTCGCTCGAAGCTTTGTCCAAGCTCTCAACAAAAAACAACCCCCCTCCTCTCGTCCCTTCCGGATACCCCAAACCTACACCCGACAACAGAATTCAAAGGAAAGATAGCATATATACTCCCCCCCGAAGAAGGAGAAATCCTAGCTTCACACTACCAGAACGCCCTCGTCGGAAAGTTCATCCGAGGGAAACCGCAGATGGATTCGCTACAACAGTCCTTCAAATCAATAGGTTTTAAATCGAAATTTCAAATTGGCTCTATTGATTATCGTCACGTTTTGATTCGATTTCAGGAAAATGAAGACTACCAAAGGTGTTGGATGAAGGGACAGTGGTCAATACAAGGTTACACAATGAAGATGCAGAAATGGACACCAGATTTCTCCCCATCAGTGAAATCTTCCATAGTACCAGTCTGGGTAACTTTTCACAAACTACCACTCCATTTCTATAACAACTCTGCTATAATTGGTATAAGTAGTCAGGTAGGAAGGTTTCTTAAGATGGATGCTGCAACAATGGCATTAACTAGACCTTCAGCAATTAAAGTTTGTGTAGAAATAGACTTGTTAGCTCAGCTCCCTAAATCAATTATGGTAGGTATAGGAAACAAGGTAGCTGAATACCCAATAGAGTATGAGGAATTGCCAACATATTGCACTCACTGCAAAATAATTGGCCATAGTAACACAAGCTGCAACTTTTTGCATCCTAATCTGAGGAAAATAGCTAACAAGAAGTTAGAGAATACTGCCCATAATAACAAGCTGAGAACAGGCCCTCACCCAACAGAGGAAAATAACTTGGGAGGGACATCTGCTCTAACAGTTTCACAAAAGGAAAAGGATGTGCAGAATCAAACAATAAACACAGGAATCTTAACTGACAGAAACATAAATTTCTTTAAGGTAAGTCACAAAAAACGTAATGGTCCATTTTACTCACTAGATGATATATCAAAGCCAATAACCACATCCATTTGGAGAAAAAAGAACCACTCCCCTACCCATTCCCCCACAATGGAAAAGGAAACAAATAAGAACACAGTTACAATCTCTAATGCCTTCCAATCCTTGGAAGATAGTGATGATGAACAGGTAGAGCAGGAAGGGGAGATTGCTGAGATCTTCCATGAAACAGTTGAGTCCCAGGAAGTTACATTAGCAATCGATATTAATACTAACCAAAATACTTCCCCTGTGGTTCTAAAAGAACAAGTACAAACGGAGTTTGAAGAGCAAGCACAAAAAGGTTCAGCAGAGGAAAGCTCCAGCATAGAGGAAGAACTGAAAGAACAAACATCAGAAACCTCTGAGATGGTTAGTTTGGAAAAAGAAAGTAAGCAGCCACAGGTACAGGTAAGACCCTCAGATCAGAATCTTTCATCTGTGATTACTCATAACAATGGAAAGTCAGGAGAAAAAGGTAAAAACTCAGCTAAGCCTAGTAGAAATCTCAGATCAACACAAAAAGCCAACCCCAAAATTTTTAAATGATAACACACACCATAATTGGGAATGTATTAGTTTGGAATGTAAGGGGAGTTGGTACCTCAATAGACAGACTTAAGATCCTGAAACAAAAACACAAGTTAGACATAATGTGCCTAATTGAACCATGGCAAGAAAATCAGAAGATCATTAAGTTTAAATATGACCTGGGATATCAGAATGCTTACTCTGCTCAGAGTGCTAAAATCTGGCTATTTTGGAACCAGTCTTTTAGCATCTCAGTTTTAAGTGAGACTGATCAGTATGTACAAGTAAATATAATTGATTCTTTATCTTCTCTGAGTTGGAATTGTGTTTTTATTTATGCAAGTGTACATAGATTAATCAGAGAATCCTTATGGAAGGACCTAAAGGCAGCTAATCTTCCTCCTTCTATTTTTATTGGTGACTTCAACACAGTAGCTTTAGTATCTGAGTATAGAGGGAGGAAGTCAACCCCTAAAAAAAGCATGAAACAATTTAATAATTTTCTAAGGGATCTGGATTTGCATGATATTCCCACTGTAGGTAACTCTTTTACATGGTGCAATAACAGATATAAGGAACGATGTAAAGAGTTAATATTCCAAAGGTTAGATAGGGGACTGTGCTCATTAGACTGGTTTGAAAATTTTCCTAACAGCTCAATACATGTTCTAAATAGACTGTCTTCGGATCATGCTCCTCTTTTATTATCAATACAATCATCTGAGGAACAAGCCCCTAGACCATTTAGATTTCAGGAGATGTGGACCAGTAGACAGGACTTTCTAAATTTAGTGGAATCTAATTGGAACCTGGAAACCCCCTACAGAGGAATGTATAGGATGGTTTATAAATTAAAAAGGCTTAAAAAGGAAATAAAGCAATGGAATACAACTCACTTTGGTAATGTTGATCAGAATCTGATTCAATATGAGAATAAGGTAAATGACTTAGAAATCTCTTTTCAACAAACCCCAACTGATTCCATATTGACAGATTTGAATAACACAAAACAGTTTTTAATGAGGGCTCAAAAGGAGAAAGTAATCTACCTTAGGCAAAAGGCAAGACTGAATTGGTTTAAATATGGTGATGCTAATACTAGTTATTTCCATCACTCAATTAGGGAAAGAAGAACTAAATCTAGAATCAGTAAGATTAGAGATGAACAAGGAATTTGGATCTCTGATCCAACAAAGATTAAAGAGGAAGCAGTGGGATTTTATAAAGCTCTATTCAATGAAGAAGAACCACAGAAGCAAGGAACTTATATGAATCACTTTCTAGCTGAAATACCTGGAGTAATAACTGAACAAGAAAATGATCAACTGTTGTCTCCCTTCCTGATCCATGAGCTTAAGTTTGCAGTCTTCAACCTTAATAAACACAGCTCCCCTGGTCCTGATGGATATTCTGGTTTTTTCTATACCACCTTTTGGGAAAATGTAAAAACAGATTTACTTGAAGCTGCAAATGACTTTCTGAAAAGTGGAAAAATTCCTAAGGCTATTTCTAGTACCTGGCTAGCTTTAATTCCTAAAAGAACAATACCTGTCACTTTCTCAGACTTCAGACCAATAAGTCTTTCAAATTTTGTGAACAAGGTTTTCTCCAAGATGATGATGGAAAGGATTAAGCCTTTCATGTCTCAACTAATATCTCCTGAACAAAGTGCTTTCATGAAAGGGAGAGATATCACAGATAACATAATTTTGATGCAAGAAATGACCAAAATGTTAAAAAGGAAATCTAGGAAGCAGAACCTAATCATCAAACTAGATATGCAGAAAGCTTTTGATAGGGTATCATGGTCTTTTCTTAATTCAATTCTCCTTAAATTTGGTTTCCATGGAGTTTTTGTGAACCGGATACTGCAGAACATAGCCTCAGCCCACTTCTCTGTGATAATTAATGGTGTAGCATCAGGATACTTTACATCAAATAGAGGAATAAAACAGGGAGACCCCCTCTCTCCATTTCTGTATAATATACTATCTGAGGCCTTTTCCAGAGGAATTAAAAAAACTTTTCAACATAGGTTTTCTGAAAAATTTTGATTTACCTAAGACATGTCCACAGATAACTCACCTAATGTACGTAGATAATACTGCTGTATTTCTCAGTGGAAATAAGGAAAATCTGAAAAGATTTAAAAGATTCCTCAGTGCATATCAGCAAACAACAGGTCAGAAAGTTAATTTTTCTAAATCTAACTTCTATGTAGCTCCTGCCACCCCAGCAGATAGAATTCAGACCATAAGAAGGGCATTAGGGATGACTACAGGAGTGTTTCCTTTTCAATACCTAGGTATTCCCATATTCACAGGAAGGAACACTCAGAGATATTACTACCCTATACTGGAGAGAATGGAAAAAAGCATTAATAACTGGAAAAATAAGTGGCTTAGTACAGGGGGGAAGATCATACTAATAAACCATTGCTTTCTTTCAATCCCAACTCACTTGTTTGCTATACTAAGACCTCCTAAGGTAGTTTTGAGGAAGATGGAAAGGATGGCTTCTGGTTTGTTCTGGGGTGCAACTGATAGTTCAGAGGCAAGAAAAAAATGGAGAGCTTGGAGTAAAATGAGTATGCCAATACAAGAGAATGGGATAGGGTTTAGAGACCTTCAAGCCACAGTTGACTCAATCTCCTGTAAGTTATGGTGGAAGCTCCAAAAGAACACCACTCAATGGTCTCACCACCTGTGGTCACTTCCTGTTTCCTATAAGACATCTCAGGTTTGGAAGAGAATCTGCTCCATTACTGAAAAAACAAATAGATTGACTAGAGTAATTCATGGAAAAGGGGAATGCTCCTTCTGGAACTCAAATTGGTCAGGAGAAGGTGCTTTATATTATGAATGGCCTGAGGATGTGGAACTTCCCTTCCCTGATATCACCTTAAGCACCTTCATCCTGAACAAAGACTCTAATCTTCCTTCTCTGGAGCCATATTTGGCTACCAATATAGTTACAATATTGCAGGAGGTAGCCATCAAGAATTCACATGAGGACAGACTGATTTGGGAACCTTCAACGGATGGGAATTTTTCAGTCAGCTCAGCCTACAAGATTCTGAGGCAGAGGGGAACAAGCATCAGAAGTTTACACAAGGTATGGTCAAATTTCATACCAGTTAAAATGTCTATATTAATTTGGAGAGCCTTGAATGGAATCTTGCCTTTTGAAAATGTTCTGTGTAAGCTTGGTTTTTCACTAGCCTCTAAATGCCCCATATGCCCGAACCACTCGGATACAATCAACCATTTTTTTAACTCCTGCCACCAGGCAACTGCAGTGTGGAAAAAAGTTAATAGCCTTCTGAATTTACATCCACCTGGTTTTAGGAGTTTCAGTCATTTAGTTGATCACTATCTCTCCATTAAGGTAGGTTCTAAGAATCTGAATCATGTATACATAGCTGCACTCATTGTTACAACATGGTCTCTTTGGACGCATAGGAACAAAGTATTATATGAAAATCTTGCATTTTCAGTAGATGCATGTTTTCAGAATATTAAGGACCTGTTGCTCATAATTTTCACTGCAAATCCGTTGAAAGGAAATCCTGACAAACATAAGAAACTAATCCAGGCAGGAATCATTCCTAGTATAACTCTAAAAAGGAAGAAAGAAATCTCAATTTCAGCAGTTAAATGGGAAAAACCAACAAATGGTCTTAAGTTGAACACGGATGCTTCATGGGTAAATGGGGGAGACTCTTCTTGTGCTGTAATAATTAGAGACTGGAGGGGAGATGTGAAACTAATGAGAGTCAAAACCTTTACATCTGATTCTCCTCTGCACGCAGAGCTGGAAGGTATTCTTTTTGCATATCAGATCTGCTTAGATATGGATATTAGAGGTAGTATACTTGAGTCAGATTGCAAGCAAGCAATAAGAGCAATACATGATCCTTATTCTGGCTCATGGAGACTATTTTCTCTTTACTATCATCTGCATGAGCTGCACACAGAAAACCAAATCCAATATGTCCCTAGGGAAGCAAACATGGTGGCTGATTTTTTGGCAAAATATGCTAGGGAGAATTCCATAAATGGAGATTTAAACTCAAGCAATACTCCATCTTTCCTTAAAGGCTTGATTATGCTAGATAAAAATGGAGTTCAGGGGGTCAGAATAGGAACTGTAAGTGGTAATATAATTCACACATAATATGTTTCTCGGGCTCATGTTTTCTAGAGGTACAGAGACTGCTTCTTTCTTGTTTTCTTCATTGCAGATTAATAGGCTGAGGAGGAAGAGACTACAAGCATTGGGTTACTCAGAATATGACCATTGGAATGTACGGTGACACATGGAATGTACGGTGACACATTGGAATGTATGGTGACACATGGAAGTAAGAAAAGGCAACTTGATCGAGCTCTTACACTCATAGAAACCTTAGGCAGAGACTATCTTTCTATTTATATCTCATTTTGCTTGTTTTTCACGGACATACTGGGGTTTCGATTCTCGATTCGCCGATGGGTTCATGGAAAACAGCGGAAAGGTATAAATATAGAAAGACACAGTACTAGCATTATCGACATTAATAAGTAGTTCAGATAGTTCTCGGATTATCACAAGCAAGTTTCCTATATTATCATGTATGAACTCCTAGGTTTTTTTTAAGCCATCTTTACGGTTAGGGGAGCCTATAAATGTTCCCCCATCTTCGGATGGTTTAATTTTTAAAAAAAAAAAACAGAAGGCTAACCCTGGCTGAACAGCACTATAAATAGGAGTAAATTGCTTCAGAAATCAATCTGGAGAATTCCGTCTCTTCACAAATAAATACAGAGAAACTAAGGATTTTAGATTGATTTACGATGGTGTTGTGGTAATAACAAACAGCTCTGCAAATTGTTAAGGTGAGTATTTTCATTGTCCTATCACGAATTGAATTAAAAAATGAATATTGCATGCTATATTATGCTTATTGCTTTAAGGAAAAATCTTGGGAAAGACCATCTTTCCATATGATATGGAAAGACGGGGTTAAATTAGAATATAGAAAGGTAAAAGGTTTTAGTTCCAATACTAAAATTTTATTTTGCAACGTGCAGTAATTATAAATTTATGACCCGATTAAAGCAACCCAAAAACTTTATCTTAATTTCTTCGAATTTGCAGTTTAAACATTTGTCTTTCCATAACTTATGGCCATGTTTCAAGAGATGGACTCTTTCTTTAAATGTGTTATTTGAAAATTTTAGATTTGGCATAAAATATTATGTTAATATTGTGATTATTGTTAATTATTCAATTTTTATAATAATTAAGTACGACGTGTACTTTATCGCACCATGCTTAATTATTGTAGAATTATGTGAATTTAATAATTGTGATAATATATGTGGATGACTGGCTTGTACTTTATCTTGTCGTGTCAAACTTGGCTGCGTGCTACTTGATTACTTGTCTGTGATTTTTGGTGTCCCCGACTTGATTGTAGTTTGATCTAAATCGACGAGGAACGGTATAGACCGGACAGTACGATCGATCAGCTACACGTGGAGTTTCTTGTGTGTTAGCATAACCATATGATATGAGCTTGTAATTGAACATCTAATTGGGCATGGTTGACGAGTATAGATTACTGGATATGATAGCCTTCGGGCACCACTGAAGGGTTTATGCCCTGATGTCAATCACAGTGGCCATATAGGAACTTGGCTGGGTCTTGGCATAAACCACATGTATCCTTTTACTATGTGTTAGGATTTATGTGGCTATTATGTGATAACTAAAACTCCACTTGGTAAATATTGGCAGTGGAACCTCACTAAGCGAGGAGCTTACCCTAGTCTAATGAACCCCAACCCAACAGGTGTAAATGAGCAGATAGAGTGAGAGCTTTTCATGACGCATTTACTTCATTTGGGGATAGGATCCTGGACGAGATTTTGAATCTAGAAAACAATTTAGTACGTTTATTGTTATACCACGTCAAACACTTATTATAAGACTTTAATTGTAATAGTATGTTAGGTTTTGATTTCTAAAATTGCTTCCACATAATTTGTAATGCTCGTTACCGCATGTAAGTAATCCGACTTATTGTATTCTTAGTAACATGTCCAGGCCCGACCCGATACTTGTGCTGAGCAAGTTGGTTAGAGATTTTGGGTGTTACAGATGTGGTATCAGAGCTTTTCCAAATCAAGTAAAGGCTAATTCAAAACATACCTTAATAAAATACTCCATTTAAACTTAATAAACTATAACCATTATTTCAGAATTGCTCCAAAATCCTCCCAAAACTATCTATCTAACTAACCATCATTGTTAGTTTACAAAAGGAGAATAGGAAGTGATTTTTGGATAAGAACTGTGGGGAACTTATTAAGGGGAAGTGACATAGGAGTAAAATCATTAGTCCTTACCCTTTATGAAAAACGTTTGGATTCTTTTAAATATAATATTATACTATCCAAACTAGTTAAAGAAGGAACTTGGTATCAAAATTATTCCATTTGAAATTTTAAATTGAAATTAAAATAAATAAAACTAAGAAAGTGGCATTTTTATTTGAACTGGGAAAACCTTTGAATCACTTGGGGATGACCATCCCAGAGTTTGAATCAGGTTCTTAGTTTAAATTGAAAGGTCCCTAAATAAAAATAGTAAAATTTTAGACTCAAAACAATACATTAAAGTACTAACCACCATACGAATCCTCGTAACCTATACAACAAGATTAGGACATTAAATGTAAACTCATTGGGTAGTAGTAAATCTAAACTCATATAGAGCTTAAACAAAATATTAAACAAGTTTCATACCCTCATTGGGTAGTGTAAACCTCAGTTAGGAAGAGAGAGAGATTAATCACTAGAGTCCTTAAACTAGAGAGTCTTGAGCAGTTGTTAATGAAGAATAGGCAAGAGCCGATGCATTTAATGCACGATGCTAGTTACGAGGTATAGAACAACATGAAATTATTCAGGAATTGACATGTACTCAAAGTGGCATCCAAGTTCTGGTAGGCAAATGGCAGAACACCGTAGGAAACCGTTCGAGCAAAGTTGGAGCCACATGGATAGCGCTCTATAGATAATTGATCAAATTGTCGATGTAGTTCGAGGTGAGTTTAACTATTGAGTGTCCCATGATACTGAACCCGATGAAGGATATAACTTGATTGAAGGGCCTTGGATTAGTTGAAAATAGAATTTAAAACAACTATAATAGTAATATCTAATTTGTATGAGGTCCTTGTAGGTCCCCATTTGTGTCTAGTGGTGATCATATAAGTTAAAGACAAAAACCCTAGGAGATTAGAGATAAGTCAGGGCTCCACATTGAAACAGATGAAGTGGCTAAAATTGGACTTACACTTTAACTCAAACCCTTTAGAACGTAGATAAAGGGATGAGAGGCGGGTGACTTTTACTACATTCCAGCTAGAAGGGATGTACCCAACTCTGAACCATAGAACGTGGGCCAAGTATATCCAATAGTTAGGAAAGGCACATCGAGTCCATGGAAAGTACTGCGGGAAGAAAGGCATGAAGTGAAGGATTAATGTAAAGATTAAAACAATTCTTTGCGATGTTGGAGTTTCGAGCACAAGATATCAGAGTGCCCGACGCTTCAGTTAAGGTCTTCATTTTAACCACTTGGTCACAAGCATTAGTGATCAAATTCTCTCTAAAAGGTGGAGCTAGTAGAAATGGTTGGCCAAATGTGTTGGCTCAGATTACACCATAGAGAACAATGAGAACCCCATTCCGACTGAGTTGATTAAAGGTACCCTCTCTATCTTAGGTAAACCATCTATGATTTGGATTGATCCTAATGCCTCTCATTCACTATCTAGTTATTCCTTTCTTAAAAACATGAAATATGAGTAGACACTACAAAAAACATGATCTTTTACCTCGGTTCTGCAGGCCTTTTTACCTCACTTTTTTTGCCTGAAAGAACTGAGGTAAATACTGGAGGTGTAAAAAGTGGATTTTTACCGCAATTCAGAACCGAGGTATAAAAGTACCTTTTACCTCGGTTTCTAACCGACGTCGGTAGTTTTAACATGCAACGTCGATTTACAGAATGAGCTCCCCCCAAACAGATCATATCTATGATGTCCTTTGGGACAAAGTCTGCGACATCATTAATGCAACGTCGGTTGCTACCGGATAGCAGCAATTGGAGATCAAATGTTACGAATTTGATGTAGGCAACCTCGTTCTACTAGTCGGAAACATCGCTGATCATTCAATGCAACATCACTCATTGTAGGGGACTCACGTCATTTTCCAGCTGATGTGGAACGTGGATGGGTACGACATCATTTTATGTAACAGACGTTGGTAGCCACAAATGAAGTCGGTTGCTGTGGCCTAGCATACATTCCAATTTGGCACCAGTTCATATGACGTCACGTTTGCATCGGTTAGACATTACATATTATTAAAATATTTATTATTCAATGACATAAGTTGGCATTCGTCAGTAGCCATTACATGTTATTAAAAAGGGATAAATCGTGAAATGGCTAAACGTTATAAAACAATATAATTGTGTTCATTTAATGTGTGATGGGAATGACATATTTAAAGCAACAAAACTATATCAACTAATACAACAAAATGTTACAACATTATTGAAATTTTAATATCAATAATGAAAAATGAATTGTATCAAACCACCATTTTCCACGTTGTACGGCAATGTGAATGTGAAGATGACTAGCTAATTGACAAGTCCATCGAACTAGATGTTGGTATTCCATCGATGACTCTCTTTGTCCCTATTACAACAAATACATAGTAATCAAAAATATATGTAAGAATTGGTTAGTCCCCAAAAGAATTTCACATAATGGAGTGAAACGTAGACAGCATTAATCCCATATTCAAATTATGTAATCCGGTCCCTACCGACGTCGTATATTATAGAAAACAACGTCGCAATCATCGACTCATCAGCTTCCTCGGTTTTATACTAATAGAAATGTTTGAAAGTCCTTGACATGTGCGACCTCGACATTTGTTCGGTAACATTTCCCATGGAACGACACAATGCAACCGAGGCCGCACATTCATAGTCATACAAATCTTGGTATCATGTCTCACTCCTTACAAACATGGTATTATCTTGTAGAGAAAAAAACCGTATAGTATATAACATGCAAAACAATCAACATATACTCATGAAATTTAAGAATCACTAATCACTAAAGAAAAAAAACATGTTCAATAAGATTATGACCAAATTTTTAGATGAACATGGAATGGTAGAAAAATGCCTCAAGGGATTTGAACCTTTAGATGCTCCACCCTTGGATCTTATTAAAGTTTGAGACATGCAACTTGAATGAGCTATCTTTAATTATGGTAAGGTGTGAATGGAATGGATGGTGTGTTAGTTTGAGGTGTTGGGTTTGTGTTGTTGATGGGAAATGAGAGTAAGAGATGAGTTTTATTTACTTGAAGTGGGGTTGGGGGGAATTTTTTGTTCAAATTTTCGTCTCAAATTTTCAATTCCCGCTGAAATTTTTAGAATTACCGATGTCGGCTTCTGTTCGATTATAGTTTCGTTGTATGCGGGAAGCATGTGATGTCACACATATTGTCCATTGTTTATTTTCAAATTTTTGTGGTAAAATCCTAGGTGTTAACCGAGCAGCTCTTCTGTCGAACAATTAATTGGAAAAGTGGAACAGAAATGTCATCAATATTAAAATAAACAACCGTCAACCATTGATTTCACCCAATTTTTTGGAGGGACCTATGTGCAAAATTATATATATATATATATACTGTTTGTCCAAAACCCAATTATGATCAGTCCAAAAAGAAAGTTTTCGGTCCAAAGTTGACCTTATATTATTCAAGTGTAATAAAGAAACTAGGACTAATCAACATATGCTTCCATAAGTACTTCCGAATGACACCTTGTGTACTTGTAAGTAATGTTCTACAATTTACTCTAGGTTATGTGCTATAGCTTTAAAAATCTTTATGGACAAAATTCTATTACAGTTTTATTTCCTAGAAAACCATGAATATGAAATTTCATGCAATTCTATGCGGTGGAAAATATCGTTCTCATAACTCTTATCGTAGAGGTATAAATGAAATACTAAGAAAAATGGTGAGCGATTACCCTGGTGTATCTGTCCATGACCATAACGGAACATTGTGGTCGTCAATTGATGATTCGGTTAAGTGTATCTCCAGTTTAACATTTCAAGTTCTCCCAATTTGTTGGAGGGACCTATGTGCAATTGTTTTTAAAAAAAATACATTGTATGTCCAAGACCCGATTACAATCAGTCCAAAAAGAAAGTTTCATATCCAAAGTTGAACTTATACAATTCGAGTGTAATAAAGAAACTAGGACTAATCAACATATGCTTCCACAAGTTCTTCCGAATGACATATATGGTGGACTTGTAATTGATGTACTACAATTTACTCCGGTCATGTGCTATCGCTTTAAAAATCTTCATGGACAGAATTTTATTACAATTTTATTTCCTAGAAAAAAAATGAATATGAAATTTCATGTGATTCTCTGCGGTGGACAATATCGTTCTCATAACTCTTATCGTAGGGGTATAAATGGAATACTAAGAAAAATGACGGGCGATTAAATGGAATAATAAGAAAAATGATGGGCGATTACCCCAATGTATCTGTCCATGACCATAATGGAACATTATGGTCGTCGATTGATGATTCGGTTGAGGGTATCTTGAGTTTAACATTTAAAGTTCTCCTAATTTGTCGGAGGGACCTATGTGTAAAATTTTAAAAAAATATATATTGTTTGTTCAAAACCCGATTACGATCAGTCCAAAAAGAAAGTTTCAAATCTGAAGTTGAACTTATACTATTCGAGTTTCATAAAGAAACTAGGACTAATCAACATATGCTTCCAAAAGTTCTTCCGAGTGATACCTTGTGTACTTGTAAGTAATATGCTACAATTTACTCTAGGTCATGTGTTATCGCTTTAAAAATCTTCATGAACAGAATTCTATTACAGTTTTATTTCCTAGAAAACCACAAATATGAAATTTCATGCAATTCTATGCGGTGGAAAATATCGTTCTCGTAACTCTTATCGTAGGGGTATAAATGGAATACTAAGAAAAATGATGGGTGATTACCCCGGTGTATCCGTCCATAACTATAATGGAACATTGTGGTTGTCAATTGATGATTAGGTTTAGTGTATCTCCAGTTTAACATTTCAAGTTCTCCCAATTTGTCGGAGGGACCTATGCAAATTTTTTTAAATACACTGTATGTCCAAACCCCGATTACGATTAGTCCAAAAAGAAGTTCCAAATCTGAAGTTGAACTTATCTATTCGAGTGTAATAAAGAAACTGGGACTAACCAACATATGCTTCCACAAGTTCTTCCGAATGACACCTTGTATACTTGTAAGCAATGTGATACAATTTACTCAAGGAAGAATATGTTCATGGACATAATTCTTCATGGAAGCATATGTTGATTACAGTTCTCCCAATCTTTTACAATTCTTTATAAAGAAATAGTTCCATAAAGAAACTGGGACTAATCAACATATGCTTCCATAAAGAAACTGTAAAAATCTTCATGGATAGAATTCTATTACAGTTTTATTTCCTAGAAAATCATGAATATGAAATTTCATGCGATTCTATATGGTGGTTCTCATCAAACTAGCTAGACATCAATAAACCTCACCGGTTGTGTTAAAATTGATTCCCATCGAACTAGACGTCTATAAAGTTCATGGGAATTTATAGACGTCAATTCGTAGTATATAATATACCACTAACTGTTATGAAGGCCAATTATGCTCATTTTGGTCAAACGCGGGCCCAGTTGTTCTGCTAGTGGGCCAAAATATTGAGGCCCACGTTAATAGGGGTCAATGTCGGTCTTATTTCAATCATGAATCTGTATTCTCGGTGGACTTGCAACGTTGCATATGCAGTTGGACAGTCATAGGCCTTAGCTTATGCTCATGGGCTGAAATGTTGTAGCCCACAAGTAGAGTACATGACATCACGCATGATTTGCTACCCTATCGATCAGATTGATTTACGTGCGACCTCGCATATCAGGGGGCGGAATACACAATGATTCATAACAAATATATATGGAGCCCACTGCTAGACATCACTTCAAATATTCAACTTCTTGGCAAATTTCTGCACTCTCTGACCCTTTCTTCTCAAAGGTATGCTCTCTAGATTCCCTAGATTTCTTTCTTTTTTGTAATTGTCATTGAATTTGATATGCATATATGGTGGAAATTCCATAGTGTTCTATTTTTTTTGTATTCAAATTTCCATGGATGTTTGCTCTAGGTAGTAGGAATTTGGGGTTGAAGTTCATGTTTGTTAACCGGTCGTAATTTGTTGCTTTTACCAATTGTGTGCTCTGGTTTTCGTCTGGTGAGAATGCATCTGTAACTCCTAAATGCAGCCTTGCTGGTACGTTGGTCATACTTCTTCTAGAATGAAGACCTTTTATACATTAACATATTGGTTTTAATGACTGGTAGCCGACGTGCCGAGACGTCGATTATGAATGTATACTATTTAATGCTTGTGGGTCCCACAATAGATATAATTCACCAATTCTTATCGAATTTGAGGAAGCATGTCTACAGTGCTAGTTTGAGTAGACGTGTCCCCATTCAGGTAAGTTATTTGTTGTTCCAATTTAAATTCCATTTCATTTTCTATTGTTTTTCTAAGAATAATATTAAAATTTTCAATGATCAAAATGCATATCCCTAGCGATTTGGATGAGGATCGTCATCCTAGAACTGCATCCGGGGAAGTCATTACACGCTTTGTCCACACGCTTACCAGGACAAACTTTAGTGCCATTCCAATTTTGGTAAGTCCGAACTTGTTACACATGATGTAATGTTTTTTCAATGCAATTTTTATACATGTTACTTTCATATTTACTAAATGTTGTTCTTTGTTTATAAATCAGTATGTCCCAAGCCACATTTCAGAGTTCCTACCGTCGTACAAGACCCCCGTTGTGCTGCAGTGTAATGGAATGGTGTATGAGATGTGTTACTCGAGGGACAAGAAGTACAAGACCCTCACCCCTAAGGGCTTTGGAATTTTTTTTGATAAGAAGGAACTCGTGATTGGAGACACACTACTTTTTGAGGTGGTAAATGTTGCTAGGCACGTAGTTTTTAATGTAACTGTTCTTCCCTGCAGATTTGACTGATTATTAACATTAAAAATTTTGCTTAAACCAAATGTAATAAAATTCAGAAAAAAATTCTTTAATTTTATTCTTTAATTTGATATCAAGAATTTTATTAATTGAGTTTTATTTCAATGTTATTTAATTCATCATATTAATGTAACTCTGGTCTTCTCCCTCTTTCAACATATGTAACTCCTTCTCCATGTTAGCAAATTGTTGCAAAAAAATATTGTAACGGAAGTTGAACTATAGACCACCTGCATGATGGGATGTAATATTTAAACACACGCAATTATGCGACGTCGCAAAGTGGTCGACATCATGATGCTTGGTCCGAGTGGAGTGTGAGGTTGTACAAGGTGATGGATGACACATTGGCTTCAACCGATGTCGGTCTATGATCGACATCATGTCGCCAGACCCAATTCAGTATGTGACATCGCATAATTTGAGGCAGTTCAAAATGAGTTGCCACTAGACGGGTAAAAATAGGGGAACCCTAACAAAGACTTAAATAATTCATCCACAAATTTCCCGCGCGTTCCAACGGTCACTAGCTTCCTCCCTTCCCTTCTTTTCTCCCTTGGAAAAAGGTATGAATTTTCTAATCCCTAACACATATGTTTTGTAATTCTTACTTTAAAAAAGCTCAATCTTTGGTCTGTGAATATGTTTCCTAATTCTCACTTTACAATTCAGTTAGACAATGTTTTGGTATGTTTCCAAAGGGTTTAACTTTATTGTGATGTGTATGAAGCTTCATTTTTTATGTTTTATGTGTTTCTTGTTGTTCTTGCCTCTAAATTATGCGACGTCGGTTTCTTATCTGTCACAACTCGGTATATGAGATAATAAACTGACCTCGCATATTCATGTATTCAGTTACACATTTTCCTAATTTGCGATGTCAACTATTGTTCTGTCTTTTGTTCGCTATGACCAACAAGGTCGTGAGGTTGCAACTATATGTTGACTAACCCACTTCTTTGGACCAACGTCACCGAGCGACGGATGGTCTAACACCGCACATTGCATTTTATACCCTAGTTTCGTACTTACCATTTCCACATGTGATGCAGGACTAATGGTTGGCGAAGGATCATCTAATCAACCCTTTTTTAAGTATTTCACCTATTTAAATATATTATTATACACTAACACAACTACACACCTCATAATAACTAATACTTTCTAGTTATCGTACAGTTCACTGCACAATGGAGGCACCCGAAGCCTTTTTCTTCGACATTGAACATCATTCAATGGATATTGATAGCTCGCATTTCGAATGCACTTTGAACCAATACCAACTTTGGTAAAGTGCTGGACTAAATTTTATTTGTAGACAATTACATATATGTATATAAATACATTTATATTTCTAATCAATTTTTTTACTCTGACTCAGTACATCCCGTGGGAGATTGTACAACTTCTACCAACTGAGAAGACCCCTGTGGTGCTTAGGGGCTACGGGACAAACTGTCATATAGACTACTCGGGGGTGGGAAGATGAAGGCTCATTCCCCATAGGGTTTTGGCGAGTTCCTAAGGGGAAACAACCAACGCATCGGGGACACCTTGTTCTTTGAGATGATAGAAGCTAGGGTACCAATCATCTTCAAGGTCATCATTGTCCGAGCTGATTAAGTTTTTTGTGATTTCTGTTATGTGTGAACTAAGACAATTTGTATTCAAATTTATGTACTTGTAAGGATATTCTCATGCGTACAGTTTTTATAATTAATAAGTTATCTTATTTGAACATTATGTAATTGATTGTACGTGTTTATATGTGTGAATTCATGTGAGCATTATTTTATAAATCATTTGTTGATCCAGTGATTTAAAAACATTGAACAAAGGGGGTACTGGTCGTGTACAAATTAGGGAAGGCTTCTTTTCTATCACCGTAAAGTTCATGTTTGTCACTTCGCAAAGTCATTCACAAATGTATTGCTAAAACCGATGTATTATGCAAAATTGGCCCAACTTCTAACACGACAAAGAGCGACATCGCATGTTGCTTGGTAACATTATTTACCTCATTTTTTATCTTTTACTTCATTTATTTCACTAACTGAGGTTAAAAAAACCAATTATTTACCTCGGATTTTTTTAATCGAGGTAAAAAAACCTTTTACTTAGAAAAAAAATACAACCGAGTTAGGGAAAAATTTTAGGTAAAAGGGGCAAAGTAAAAGATCATTTTTCTTGTAGTGAGAACACTTTCCCCATAGGTTAGAAGTTAGTACTCCCACCAATACCAATGTTGCTAACGCCCTAAGTCTTAACTGATCTACCTTTATAAGGACACAGTTATAATTGGCATGGAATGGCTTGCTAAAAGCATTGCCAGTTATATTATCAAACAAAGGAAGTTAAGTTTCATTGGTCAAAAGAATCAAAGAGTTAGGTATACGTAGGAAGAAAGAGGTCATCATAATTCATGACTGAGGACGTAAAGGCTCAAAAATTGAGTTCTAAGAGGGCAGCCTGAATGAAAGTTATATCATAAGTAAGCCAACATATCAAGTGGAAGTGGAAGATATATTGAGAGTTCGGAACTTCCCAATAGTATTACATGAGGCATTCCTTGAGGAACTTGTAAGTTTCTAGGGGAAAGGTGAAACTGAGTTCATCATTGATTTAGTACCAAGAGTCGCACCGTTTCTCGAACACCTTATCGCATAATGTTACTATAAATATATGGGTTAAAATTAAAACCTGAGATTTAGTTAACTCCACTTTGGGAAGCCTAGTGTTGGATCTTAAGAATAAGGATGAATGTCTACAATGTGCATCGATTGCTTGGGCCTAAAGAATGTGGTGATTGAAATAAGTACCATTTCCCCATCATTGAGGAATTCTTCGATCAACCCCTAGGGACAGTGGAATTTTCAAAACTTAATCCTTTAACCCTTAGTATAGCTGTTACGTATTCCTAGTTAGGCGGGAGCCACGATCCTAGATCCTTAGATCGAGTGTTTTAGCAGCACATAGATGTGTTTGTCATCATCTTTATTGATGACGTCCTCATATCTTTAAAGTCTCATCGAGAGCATGAGTTATACTTAAAGAAGGTGTTACATCTACTTAAGGAACATAAGTCGTGTGCTAAGTTTAGTTAAGGTGAATTCTAGCTAAACCTAGTAAACTTTTTGGGCACGTGATTAGTAAGGAAGGGATATCAGCAAATCCTTTTAAGTTGTACCCATCCTAAATTAGAAGGTGCCAGCCAGTAGCACGGGAATTCAATTTTTTTTGGGATGAGTTGGATATTATAGACGCCTTGTCATAAATCTCTTCAGACGATCATCTCTCTTATTCTGGTTACCCCGAAAGGGAGTCAAGTATAACTGGAATGAAAAGAAGAATGCCAGATGAAGAATGGTAGAAACACTTGACAACTGCTCTAATTCTTGCACTACTGAGGAAATGATGGATTACATCATTTACAAATTCCTCGGGAGATGGTTTGGGGTGCATGTTGATGCAAAAGGGCCCCGGATTGCTTTTGCATCTTGGATATTAAAGTCCTACGAGAAGGATTACTCCACACATGACCTCGAACTCATTGTAATAATATTTTATATAAAGAAAAGGCAACATTATCCATATGAAGTCGTGTTTGAGGTAATGCCAGGTCACAACCTCTTCTCTGAAAGAGCCTTGAATATGTGCCAACGTGGGTGGATGGAGTTTTGGGGAGATTATAATTGTGTGATTAATTGGCGCTCTTGTGAGGCAAAGGTAGTGGTAGAAACCTTAAGTAGAAAGGAAAATTAGCACATACCATGTTGGGGAGTCTGAGATGTTATCACGTATAGAAATAAACTATAAGGTCAAACTTAACCTAGTTGAACTCCCCAACTTAAGGGTACAAATAATTTTACCAACTAAGCTAAACTTGGTTCACGGATCCGATGAGTTCTTAGCAAAGAGAGTAAAGCTTGTTGTTGAAAGCATACCAGACTTTAAAGTTTACAGAAATGGGGTTCTAAAATGTAGAGATAGGCTCCCTTTTACCTGGATATTTGAAAATTAAACCAAGAGTGTTGTAAGAAGTCACATGTCTAGGCATACAGTAAACCCAAGAGAAACCAAAATTTATAGGGACTTGAAATAAAAATATTGTTAGGACGACGTGAAGAAAAAACAATGCAGAACTCATGGCACAATGCTTTGTGAATTAGCAAGTCAAAACCAAGCCTCCAAACCCACCAGAGTTATTGCAACCCTTAGAATTCCCAGAGTGAAGGTTGATCCCCTCACAATGTATTTCGTAACAAGATTACCACTAACTTAGGATGGTTATGCGTGATTTGATTGGTATTCAATAAATTGACAAAATATGCTTATTTTCTACCAATAATTGTTAACTATGATTTAAGAAAATTGACATCATTCTACACTAAGAAATCATAAGGTTACTCGAGGTGCCTATCACTATCGTGCCAAACACCTATTTTTTAGGAAGGAGTTGGGGAGAAATAAATTTATCCCACTTGCTAGTACAGCCTGGGTTGCGGAATACATGGAAAGAGGTAAGATAATAGTAAGCATCTTCAATCGGCTCTAGTCAACACAAAAGTAATGCAAACTGACGAAGGGAAAACTTGTACTGGATAACAGGGTATTTCAGTGGGTAACCCCTCAAAATGGTCTAGTCCGATATAATAAGAAGGGAAATTTACGTTTTAGGTACAATGGTCCTTCTGGGGTTTCTCAACAAATCCCATCAATGGTGTATCAACTCAACTTGCTCAGACAACTAGGAAAATTACATGATATGTTTTTCATGTATCACTCCTAAAAGGAAAACAAACCCTAACCCTGAGGACATATTACACTACCACAGAGACCCCCCCCCCCCCTCTAGCACCGGCTTTTATCCCCAATTTTTAAAACCAGTGCTAAAAATCTAACAGCACTGGTTTTTAAATTTTTAACACCGGTTTTAAAAATCGGTGTTAATTTAACACCAGTTTTTTAATTTTAACACCAGTTTTTTAAAAATCGGTGCTAAATTTTACAATAGCACCGGTTTTGGAAACAATTAGCACCGATTTTTAAAAATCGGTGCTAAAAATTTGAAATTTTTATTTTTCCGCCAAAGAAATAGCCGAAAATTTTTAAATGGCACCGGTTTTGAAAATATTAGCACTGATTTTTAAAAAACGGTGCTAAATATTTGTAAAATTCAATCTTCTTGCCAAAAAATTCAAAATAGCACCGGTTTTAAAAACTGGTGCTAAAAATTAAATAATAGCGCCGGTTTTTGCAAAAAAATAGCACCGATTTTTAAAACTGGTGCTAAAAATTAAAACTTAGCAGCAGTTTTTTGTAAAATTTAGCACCTTAAATCGGTGTTAAACTTAAATAATAACACCGGTTTTTAAAAAATGCTTCTAAAAATTTTCTATTATCGTTTTCCCGCCAAAGAAATAGCCCAAAATTTTAAAATAGCACCGATTTTGGAAGAAAATAGCACCGGTTTAAAATTTTCCAGCCAAAGAAATCGCCAAAAAAAATTTCCCGCCAAAGAAATTGCCAAAAATTTTTAAAATAGCATCGGTTTTGGAAGAAAATAGCACCGGTTTAAACCAGTTCTAAAAAATTTTAAATTTTTTCTCGCCAAAAATATTTCCCCCCCAAAGAAATCGCCAAAAACTTCTAAATATTTTTTGAAAATTTTTTAATTTCATTATTTCCGCCAAAGAATTAAAAAAATCGCTAAAAATTTCAAATAATCTTCCCAGAAATTTCATGAGCTGGGAGCAGCTGCGCAGCCGCTCTAAGCTATTTTTTTAACTTTCAAAATCGTTCACTTCTTTTGTTGATTTTAACTAATGACTAAGTTAAGTTAAATAAATCAACGATCAACCTTCACTGACCTCATTTATACAAATAAGAATAAAAATGTGTATACATTAACTAATTGAAGTTCAACCCTTAATTGATTTTCCCTCCATCCTGGATTAAATTGCACAAGATCAAAGATTCAGTCAAACTAAGAAAACTTTGACTACATATTTGAATAGATATATAAACAATCGTGAAAACTTTACTTAACTTTCAATATATAAACACTAATGAGTGGGGTCTCCTGACAGGCGGCATGTCCATAAGCTTATGGACAGGGCACTTATTTCTTACCTTATACACTGCATTTCTTAAATTACATATAAAATTTAAAATTTTTGAAAATATTTTTTTATATCATATATTTTATATTTTCACCTTCAAATACATATTATAACTTGTTTTAACTTATAAAATGCAATATTTAAATTGTATAAAAAATTACAATATTTTAGGCAAATACCCCTGAGGACTGTCCATAAGCTAATGGAAAGACCGTATTTCCTGAGACTTTCCCAACACTAATAACTAGGCTAACTTTGACTAATCAACGGTCAAACTATACTTGACTTTCAATACATAAACACTAATAACTAGGTTAACTTTGACTAATCAACGGTCAAACTTTACTTGACTTTCAATATATAAACACTAATAAAAAAGAACCTTACTTGACTTTCTATATATAAACACTAGTGATTAAGCTGACTTTAACTAATCAACGGTCAAACTTTACTTGACTTTCAATATATAAACACTAATAATAAAATTGACTTTAACTAATCAACGGTCAAACTTTACTTGACTTTCAATATATAAACACTAATAACAAAGTTGATTTTAACTAATTAACGGTCAATATTTATTTGAATTAGTATATAATAAATACTAATAAAAAATGTTTGACTATGTCTAATCAACCGTCAAACCTTACTTGACTTTCTATATATAAACACTAGTGACTAAGCTGACTTTAACTAATCAACGGTCTAACTTTACTTGACTTTCAATATATAAACACTAATAACAAAGTTGACTTTAACTAATTAACGGTCAAACTTTATTTAAATTAGTATATAATAAATACTAATAAAAATGTTTGACTCTGTCTAATCAACGGTCAAACCTTACTTGACTTTCTATATATAAACACTAGTGACTAAGCTGACTTTAACTCATCAACGGTCAAACTTTACTTGACTTTCAATATATAAACACTAATAACAAAGTTGACTTTAACAAATTAACGGTCAAACTTTATTTGAATTAGTATATAATAAATACTAATAAAAATGTTTGACTCTGTCTAATCAACGGTCAAACCTTACTTGACTTTCTATATATAAACACTAGTGACTAAGCTGACTTTAACTAATCAACGGTCAAACTTTACTTGACTTTCAATATATAAACACTAATAACAAAGTTGACTTTAACAAATTAACGGTCAAACTTTATTTGAATTAGTATATAATGAATACTAATAAAAATGTTTGACTCTGTCTAATCAACGGTCAAACCTTACTTGACTTTCTATATATAAACACTAGTGACTAAGCTGACTTTAACTAATCAACGATCAAACTTTACTTGACTTTCAATATATAAATACTAATAACAAAGTTGACTTTAACAAATTAACGGTCAAACTTTTTTTGAATTAGTATATAATAAATACTAATAAAAATGTTTGACTCTGTCTAATCAACGGTCAAACCTTACTTGACTTTCTATATATAAACACTAGTGACTAAGCTGACTTTAACTAATCAACGGTCAAACTTTACTTGACTTTCAATATATAAACACTAATAACAAAGTTGACTTTAACTAATTAACGGTCAAAGTTTATTTGAATTAGTATATAATAAATACTAATAAAAATGTTTGACAAACCTTACTTGACTTTCTATATATAAACACTAGTGACTAAGCTGACTTTAACTAATTAACGGTCAAACTTTATTTGATTTTAGCTAATGAAAACTTTAATGGGCTCAAACCCATAATTTTGGCCCAAACCTCATGTCTCAAATTTTCATATACTTAGCCTTCCTTCTCCCTTGCCCCAATTTTATTTGATCGAACCCACACCCCCACCGTCCCTCTGCCTCCTCTGGCTTTCTCCGCCAATCAGCCACCGGCCACGCATCACTTGAAGAAGTTGACGGAAGGGGAGATGGAGCCGGCGCCGGTGAGGGAGAGGATCTTCCCGCTTGTCTTCCCGCTCAAAGCCTTGTCCCTTTTCCTTCGACGCAAAGAACCTAAGGTTCCACCACCGCTGGAGGAGCCCTGCTAGTAGAGGGTTCTTGTTCCTTATTTTTGCTAGGGTTCTGCCACCGTCGCTGGAGGGCTCTTCCGTCGGAGAAGGAGCCCCACCACCGCTGGAAGGTTCTGCCACCTCTTCGTTTCCCACCACTGATGACGATGCTCTCCACCACCTCCGCACCGCTCCCCTCTGCCGGAGTTCCCATAGCCGACCGCACTTACCAATGCACATGTGAATCTTTGATGAAGTTCCATTCTAGTTCGTTTGAGCCGATGTCAATATACATATTGCTATGATAATTTTTTGAAGCACATGTTGTTAGGTTAGTTATTGATTATGCTTGGTTTTGGATCTGTTTTCTATTTTTCTTCCTTCTGGTTGCTAAAAGTTTGTATCTTTAAATTTTTTTGCAAACTGGGATTGTGTGGTTTCATTATTTTGAGCTGGTTCTCCTTGTCTGCTGTTCTTTTTGTTTTTTGAGCTCAAGTCCTTTACATCAAAGAACCAATCAATTCCTTGCATAAGTTTTAGTATTAAGAAAGACATGGGCAATGTTTTTTTCCAGCTATGCTTTCAAATGGTGTGCTCGTCTTGTGTTGTTTGGAAGTTAATACATTTTGTGTGAGCTTTTGTCTTCAAGATCTCTTTTCAGTTCATTATATGTGTAATGTTTAAGTGGAACTTTTATTTGGTCTAAATTTGAGGATGGTTTTAAACTTATAAAGTTTTGAATGTGGACAAATAAAAAAAAGCTGAACTTTGTGATTTCTCCATATTAATGTTTGATTCTTTGTTTTACCCGTGCTTTGTTCTGCTTCAAAGAATGGAGTTTGGCACTAAAGATGGAAATTATTATGTTGCAAGATCTCTTTTAAACATCTGGTGTTTTCTTGTTCATATGGTTATAGATAGCCTTGATTTTGGGATAGGATGGTGTAGATTTGATTGCATTAAACCATAATCAAGGTAGGGACGTTGCTGCACATGATCAAAAGTTCTCTTCTCTCTTTTTTATTTTGCTGTTTTTGCTGTGTTTGCGTTTTAAATCAATCGTGAAAAGTTAAATTGTGTAACTTAAGTTCGGATAGAGGGAGTAACACTTGTATCAATTGACGAAACATCTTGCATCAATTTTACCCTACTGCCTGCATTTTTTATTGAAAATTTGTGTTCTGATTAGTTCAATTTAGTGTTCAAATTAGCCTGAGGTATATCTTCTTTTCCTGTTGGAGGCCTAAAATGATGAGAACCCTGATGTTTGGCAGGTTTGCATGTTTAATTTCTATAATTTTGACGGAGTTTGCACAGGTAGGCACTTGAAGATCTTCAGAGACTTCATGTTGCTGTGGAGCAAGCAGTTGAAGAGGGAGGCGGAGTTGAAATGCATGTGCTGGAAGATGCTGGTCATTGGGTAAGCCAAAGAGAGCTTCTTCTATGAGAATCTTGTATTGGGTTCCAACACGTTCTTGGAGGTACTAGTAGCGTCACCTTACCCTAAAAAAATGAATCATATTTCTCGTACTATTGCAAAAACAATACACCCTTTTTATAAGGATGGATGAAGTAAAATTTAATATAGTTAAGGGTGAATTAAACTATGAATATGCTAGGTTATCCATGGTGGAGACGTTGAATACACTGATATTTTTGCAACGTGCAGGTACATGCAACCCCGATGGATTGTTCAAGATTCTTTCATTCTCATTCCAAGGATTTTAGCCACTTCCTGTCAACGGTTCTGCTTCAAACAATTATCTCTTTAACCACAATGAGTAATCATTCTTATTGTCAATCTTGTTCTTGTCGATTATTTTTCCAGAATCATTAGATTGTTTCACTAACCACTTGTACCTTTCTTTACCTCCAATTCGGAATCTAGGAATTATAATTATTGTTGATAGGTTCGGTTCTCCCAACTATGTACTCATTTCATCTTTGTTTTTGCAAGAGTAGAGAAGAAACTGAGATTCTAGAGCTGTAAGTGAAGGCAGTGCACCCCAATGGGTACAAACAAGATTCTTACGGTCGGCTGCAGAAAGAACAACTGGCAAAGAACTTGTAGGTGATGAACGTCGTGCAGCATACGCCATGGAGGTAGAAGAAGACTCACGAGCTCAAATGATAGCTCTATGATTCTCCTCCTGAGTAACAAGGGCATACACCTTCATGACAGATGGCAGTGGCTCAATGCTCAAGATGTGAGATCGCAAGGTGTGAAAACCTTCCTCGAGACCAGAGATGAATTGGTAGATCAAATCCTTCTCTCTCTCTTGAAGGATTTTTGCCTGAAAATTGCACTGGCATAAAGCCTTGCAATCTTCACAGATACAAACCAGAGGAGGTCGCATGCAGTGATAATCTGCAAACAACTTCTTCAGTGTGGCAAAGTAGATGTCGATGGGCTGACCGTTTTGCCTGTAACCTTGAATGGCTTATTGTGTCTGCAAAATCTTCATTCCATCGGCGAAAGTAAATCGTGCCTTAAGATCATCCCACAAATCCTTGACTGTGGAAAAAGAACTTGTAGAAGCTATTATCACCGGATCCAGGGTTTGCAAGATCCAGCAGACAAGAGTAGCATTAACCCCAGGCCAAACAGCAGCATTAGGATGATCATCCTGGGGTTTGGTGATGGATCCAGTAATGAACCAAATCTTGTGTTTGGACAAGAATGCGCGACAAATCGCATCGGACCATTCATTGTAATTTTCTTGACCTTTCAGCATAATTGGTACAAGTTGTAAACATGGACCATCGTCAGGACCAATGAAGTAAGGATCAGTCGACACACGACCAATCGGTAAAGCAGGACGAGGGCCAGATTGCAATTGCAGCTGCTGAAGTAAAGCTGTAATCACGTCATAACCACTCATATCCTGGAGGTTCAAACCCTCAGGAATATCCAAACGAGGTTGTTCTTTAGAACCAGACATATTGTAAAATCAAGTACGGATCGGAACAACAGAACACACCGACGGTGATCGGCGGCGTGTGAAGGAGTTCGGCCGATGGCGGCAGAACGAAAACTCGAGCAACCAACGGCGTCGTAGGGCATCGTCGGAACTGGCAAACAGCGGCGACACGGTGCAGCGGTGGTGGTGTGTGGGCTTAGCGGCGGTGCGTGGGGCGACGTGGCAGCTCGAAAAAATTTAGGGCAACGAAAAAATTTCTGTTTCAAGTTTCAGAATTTTAGGGTCTGATACCATGTAGGAAATAAGGATAATAATCTGTATTCTATTCATGAATTCAGGATACATTATATAGTAGTACAAGATACCTATCCCAGCTAGAAGAAGGTAACAGAATACAATTATATCTACAATTATGGTAGGAATACAAATCCAATTCCAATACCAAAACTAATTAACACTAATTCCATAACCAATACCAAGACTAACTCCGTAACAACCATTTTAAAGGGGGCCATTAAAGATCGGGTAGAAGTTCACTATTCATCTTATATGTGATGTAGAAAGGTTAGATGGAAGGGTTTCTAGGTAATTGCAGAAAGGTGACAGGTTTAAGTGTGTGTCAGAAGTAATTTTCTGTTATTGGGGAAGCCTAATAGACCCTAAGTATGCTTTCATCTGGGACTAAACTCTTCACTTTCTGTAGGGAGGCAATGGATTTGTATTGGCTAGTGTCTTCTCGTTCGGATAAATGTAATCATGAGGGGAAGAGGAAGAGGTTATCAGCGTGCTAATAGGACGCAATGTTCAAAAATACTCACTTCTCATCCGATGAGGTTTAATGCTATAAATACTGGGAACATTCAATCTTAAGGCAGTACCATTTACTCCTCATCATAAACCAGTAATTGAGAAAAATAGCTTAAATATGAGTGATTGTGAGTCCTTAGAGTTCGCAGAGGCCTCTGAATATTCTAAGGAGCGAAACAAGGTTCCAGAGCTTGTTATGGATTTCACAGCCTTCCCTAGGACTTGCAGAAGGGGAAGAGTGATGAAGCTGACATAGAAGGACATTGAGGAAGCAGTGGAGTATGAACCAAACTATCTATTGGGCTACTGGCTTGATGGCAGAGAGTTTAGTGAGACAAGTGATAAAGTAATTTCCCATACTGATTCTGATTAATGATGAAGAATATATATAGAGTACAAAGAAGACTAGTCTAAATATAATTCTAGTACTAGTCATTAACATGGAATAAAATACTATCTAATCATCTACTTTCTTTATTCTAACACCCCCCTCAAGCGAAGCGTCGGATGCTCGCCGACGCAAAGCTTGGATCTGAAGAATTCGAACAACGGACGAGGAAGACCCTTGGTGAAGATGTCAGCAATCTGAAGAGAAGTTGGAACATGAGCAACACGCAGCTTGCCGGAGTCACCAGCTCACGAACAAAATGATAATCAATGTCAATATGCTTGGCTCGCTTATGCGCCACCGTATTCTGAGCCAAGAAGATAGCATTACTGTTGTCACATAACAACAATGGTGACCCTGAAAACGGAACTCGAAGATCACGAAGCAAATGAGTGAGCCAGATAACCTCAGAAGCAGTGTTGGCAAGAGCACGATACTCAGACTTCGTACTGGAACGAGAAACAGTGGGTTGTTTCTTGGCACTCCAAGAAACAAGATTCCCACCCAGGTAAACTGCATATCCATAAGTGGAACGTTGAGTCTCTAGACAGTGGGCCCAGTCAGCATCAGAATAGCCTAACACATCTGGAGTGCTAGCAGAACTGAAAACCAAACCATAATGAAGAGTACCACAAACATAACGCAAAATTCGTGTAACTGCAGCAAAATGATCATCTCTAGGATCCTGAAGGTACTGACTGATAGTGTTGACTGAGAAGGCCAAATCTGGATGAGTAATGGTGAGATACTGAAGGGCCCCAACAAGAGAGCGATAAAGAGTAGGATCCCGAAACGCTGGACTAGTGGAACTGTGAAGCTGAGAGCCAGCAAGAAACGACATGGAAACAGGCGCCCAAGCAGACATACCAGCCCTAGTCAGGATATCCCGAGCATACTTCGCTTGGCCGAGAAGCATCCCCCCTTCAAGACCAAGAAAGTAATTAAGAGCACCAAGATCCATGATCGCAAACTCCTTATGCATCCTAGAAATGAACTGATGAAGAAGAGTCTAATCATTCCATGTAAGAATAATGTCGTCAACATACACAAGGAGGTACAGCAATGAGGACCCCTTCGCCAGAACAAATAAAGAAGTATCAGCAGATCTGCACCGAAAACCAAGCTGGGTAAGATAGTTGCTAAACCGCTGAAACCAAGCTCTAGGGGCATGCTTAAGGCCATAAATAGCCTTGCGCAAACGACAGACATAGTCTGGATGAGAAGAATCCTGATAACCAACTGGCTGCTTCATGTAGACCGGACTATCCAGAACACCATTAAGAAAAGCATTCTTGACATCCAGCTGATGAAATGACCAAGAAGCATGGTGGCAATTGCAAGAATAGTCCAAACAGTGGAGGCCTTGACCACAGGGCTAAAAGTATGGTCAAAATCAAAACTTGGAATCTGCGAAAAACCTTGCGCCACAAGTCTGTCTTTGTGACGGTCAATGGTACCATCCAGACGATACTTGAGACGATAGACCCATTTGGAGCCAACGATGTTGGCATCCGAAGGTCGAGACACCAAATCCCAAGTATGCTGACTACGAAGAGCAGCCATTTCATCGTCCATAGCTGAAACCCAGGCTGGATCCTGAAGAGCCGAGCGATAATCCGTGGGTTCTGTCTGAGAAAGAAGAGCAGCAGTAAGGCCATGTGCAATAATATCTGAATAATCATGTCACTGAATGGCACCAGTAGATGATCGAGTAGACATTCGATGTGTACGAGGCGGAGGCGGAGAGGCGGAAGAAGTGGAGCTGGCGGATGACGTCGGAGAATACTCGAAAGAGACAATCGAGTCGAGGCCGACGGACGCAGCTGGAGAAGAGGTGGTCGCAGCTGGAGGAGGCACCGTGACCAGTGGTAAGGACGGCGGAACTGTCGACGGAAAAACTAGTTCTGGTTCCGTCGTGCAAATGATGCAAGGTGGCAAAGGAGATGAAGCTGAAACCGGCGCAGAGGTATCAATATCACCATCTGGATCAATAAAATCCGAGACATCAAGGACAGGTGCTGGAGAGCCCAAATTCGAAGAGGTGGCAAAAGGAAAATATGTCTCATCAAATCGAGCATGGCGAGTGATGTAGACTCTGCCTGTGGAAGAATCTAGACAACGAAAACCTTTGTACTGGGAACTGTAGCCAAGGAAGACGCATGGAATGCTGTGAGGAGAAAATTTGTGATCCGCATATGGTCAAACAAATGGAAAAACCCGGCAACCGAAAGGATGAAAATTTGAGTAGCAAGGATTTTGACCATATAGAAGCCCATAAGGAGAAGAACCATGCAGTACAGGAGTAGGCAATCGATTGATCGTGTATGCAGCTGCAGCAAAAGCATCATCCCAGTAAGAGATATGCATATGCGAATGAAATAGCATAGTAAGACCCATCTCGGCAACATGCCTATGTTTGCGCTCCGCCCTACCATTCTGTTCCGGAGTGTAAGTACACGATATCTGATGGTGAATGCCCTTAGTAGCAAAATGACTCCGTAGACGAGTGTTCAGAAACTCAGTACCACCATCACTCTGAAACACTTTAATTTTGGATGAAAACTGATTCTCCACAAATGCCTCAAATTGTAAATAAGCATCAAAGAAATCCGACTTACGACGAAGTGGATAAAGCCAGGTGAAACGAGAATAATCATTCAAAAATAAAGCATAGTAAGAAAAACCAGTTGATGATAAAACAGGGGAAGGTCCCCATAAGTCACAATGAATCAAATCAAGTACATGCGTAGCACGTTTATGGTTCTCAACAAATGCCAACCGTTGACCTTTCGCCATAGCACAGGGGGTGCAGGCAACAGGTTTGGGCAACAAAGAAGATAAAGAAACTAGACCAGACTTCTGCAAACTAGAAATAACTGTCAACGATGCATGACCCAAGCGAGCATGCCAAAGCTCATAAGATACCCATCCTTTATTCTGCTGTAAATGCGAGAAAAATGCTGAATCACCTCTATCCAAAACATAGAGACCACCATCACTGTGGCCCCTGCCCACGACCGCCTTGGAAACTTTGTTCTGAATGACAAAGTTCCGATCATCAAAAGTGACAAAAGCATTTAAATCTCTGGTCAGTTTACTAATAGACAGCAGATTCTTAGTAATATCAGGAACAACCAGAACATCAGAAAGGCATAAATCATCAGAGTTTAGTGTCACCAATATGAGAGATTCGAATAGAAGCACCATTGCCAACAGAAACAGTAGAATTACCAGAATATGGAGTGACAGACTCTAAACCAGAGGCGGGGGATACCATATGACTGGTAGCACCAAAGTCAATGAACTAGTCAGAAGATCGGGCAGTAGGCTCTAACTACAAGGATGACTGAAAACGTTCCGCCAGATGAGTGGAGTCTGTACGACGAGTCGGGCCCTGAGAACCATCCTGTAGCAAGTCGAAGTATAGTGACCGGGACGACCACACCAAGTGCAGTGCGGCCGACCACGACCAACCCCAGCCGAGGACTGAAAACTGACTTTGCCGCTGCGTCGGCCGCTGAAACGGCCACCCCTGGCGGCGCGTGAGCCGTACGCACCACCTCCCCTCGCCGGTGCGTGATCCCACACGCAACCGATCGAGGGAAATTCTGCTAATGTGAATGCGGCAGGCTCAGTGGCCGGGGCTGAATGGTCCTGTAAGTTTTTCAGAAAAGCCTCGTGGTTTTTGGCATGAGATAAGACATCGGCATACAACGGAGTAGGAGATGAATTAATTAATGGTGCAGAAAATCCTTAAACTCAGTTCCAAGAGCAGTCAAAAACCAAATAAGTTGATCATCATTGGATACAGGAGAACCCATCATAGACAACTGCTCAAAAATATCTTTAACATGGAATAAAATACTAGTCTAAATATAATTCTAGAACTAGTCATTAACATAGAATAAAATACTATCTAATCATCTACTTTCTTTATTCTAACAAGTATGAACCAGTACTTTGAGGATTATTAGAGCACTGAGGCTTTTTATTGCATATATTCTAAAACTTATATGTGATCAAGTTTAAAACTAGGAAGGAGGCTCTTGCAGTGCTACACAGATCTCTCTACTCCCTTTCTGGAGGTTTGCTGTAGGCCCATCAAATGGGTTAATTGGATAAACTCATTATCCAAACCCAATAAATCATTATCCAATGGGTCATTATCCAATTAACCTATTTATTAATGGGTCATAATGGGTTGGGTCATAAATGAGTTGGGTCATTAAATGGATAACTCATTGGATAACATGAGATACCCATATGACCCAATGGGTTAAAATATATTATCCAATAAGTCATTATATAATTAACCCAATAAGTTATCATTAAACATTTTCTATCGATTTGGGTTACAAGTTGTCATTATCCAATGGGATCAGGTATTAAATGCTCATTATTTTTTAGGATTTTGGATGAGAATAATTATGTTAATGGAAAATTTTGATCTCAATGGGTCTCATATTATGTTAACTCAATGAGAACCTAACAAATACCCAATAAATATTCAAAATTACCCAACTAAATGCATGTGTAATATTTAACATAAATGTTCACTATAATTCACAAATTATTCGAGTTCAATCTCGTATAATATTTGAGTTCGTACAGTATTCGAGCTCGTACAGTATTCGAATTCAATCTCGTACAATATTTGAGTTCGTACAAAATTCGCACTCAATCTCGTACAGTATTTGATTTTGTACAATATTCGAGTTCAATCTCGTACAGTATTCGAGTTCGTACAATATTCGAGTTCAATCCTGTACAGTATTCGAGTTCATACAATATTCGAGCCCATACAATATTCGAGCTCAATCTCGTACAGTATTCGAGTTTGTACAATATTCAACCTCAATCTCGTACAGTATTCGAGTTCGTACAATATTCGAGTTCAATCTCATACAGTATTCGAGTTCGTACAGTATTCGAGCTCGTACAGTATTTGAGCTCAAGCTCAATCCCAACTAATATTTTTCATTAATTTCATCGAGTTTACAAAGCCAACATATTATATATATTTTTATTATTACTAAATATAACATAATATATATAATATTATATTACATAATAAAATAAATGATTATATATTAGGGAAAAATTAAATCATTCGTAATCAAACTTGTGAAAATTTAGTTATCTTGTGATATGAAATTATCCACGGATCAACCATTACCCAACCCAACTCAACCCACCCAAAATTATCTGACGGGTAAACCATTATCCAACACAACTAAACCCAATAACTACAACCCAATTATACCCACTAACTCAATGGGTCATTATCCAATAAGTCTTATCCAATAAGTGAAAATAGTATATAGATAACGGTTATCCAACGGGTGACCCGATCTGTTTGACGGGCTTAGCTTGCTGGCGTTCAAACGACGGGGAGCAAGAATCTCGCTAAACAAGATTCAGGTGAAGAAACTAAAAATTAACATCCAAATTCACGGGTTTCCATCTTCACTCCGAGAGCTGCAATCAAAGCTGCTCATATGGCTGGAGAGGTAATTGGAGTGGATTTAAATCTTGTGCCTATGATGAACGTCAAATATATACAGGTCATGATTTGGGTAACTCCAGGTGAACCCTTAATATCTGGTTTTATGTTGATCTGTTAGATGGTAAAAGAATTTGGGTGCATGTTAGGTATGAACGTCTGTATGAGTTTTATACACCACCTCCACCAAATATGCTATTGCACCATGGTGATCTACAAAATACACATTTGCCAAACAGCTATGCAGATCCTCCTTTAGATAAGGACTATATTATGGACGAGAAGATTTATGAGCATCAGAATCAGGAGGTTCTGGAACGAGTGAATACAACCGTCCAGGAGCTAAACTATTGGAATGCTAATCAGGAAGTGCAGATGCAGGAGGAGAATGAGAACTTGCAGGAAAATGTTCCAATCGATCAGGAAATCCCAGTAGAAAGGATGGGAAAAAGAATCATTGAACAGGGTTTTCATCAGGAGATTAGCCAGGAGGTCAATCAAGAAGACAGGAAGCCACCAATTATCCTCATTTCAATCTCTCATGATGAGGATGGTTCTGACTCAGGAAGCAAGAGTGTGAATCAAAAAATCAGGAAGTAGGATAAAGGGAAGCAAGAGATGTCCCTCTCATCGACAAACAAAATTCAGAAGAGAATAAACGCAAGGCAGTATAAGAGGATGTTTAATGTGCAACAGCACAGACAAATTCCCAGTCAAGTTGTTTTGAACATAGGCAGTGAGGCTGGAGGTATGCCCCAACAACAGTTGTTCATCACAAACTCAGATGGAACAAAATTGGAACAACTCTCCAAGGCATTCTGGTGGAAATCAAAGAAGGTGGATAAAAGGAGCAGGTCTGAACCAATTACTTACAGAAGAGGAGAGCTTCAGGAAATAGAGAGAGGGGGGGGGGGAGAGAGAAAGAGAGAGAGCTAGAAGAATGGCGTATGTGGCAACGCAGACTGGAGCTTCTTAGGTTCTTATTAGAGATCCGCCAGAGAAGAGAGTCGAGGTGCTCAATTTTAATATCGAGTCGGCTGGGAAATAAAAGAACAGAAACATCAAGACAATGTAGGTGAGAGGAGCAACACAAATGTTAAGGTTGGAATGAAGAGAGAGAGGTAGCAAAATGTATCAACTCTGGAGCTTTCGGGAGCGTGCCAAATCAGCTCCCAAAGCAGCCATGAGGGTCCTATGTGGAACTGTAGGGGCTTTAATAATACCCCTAAGAAGAGAATGATCAATCAACTTATGCAACAGTGGAAGCCGAAGATTGTCTGCTTAGCAGAAACTAGAGCAACCAAAGATCAACTTACTCTGTGGAAGGAAGGAATATATCTATCAAAGCTACATGTAGTTGAACCAGTTCTGTTTAGTTATCGGGCCCTTAGACTTGAAGTGGTGCCTTGATTTTGTATACAGTCCTCCATCAGATGTGGGGAGATCGTTCTTATGGGAGTACCTTTTGTTGTCAACTTTGATAGAATGATTTGCTGTAAGGAATTGTATTATTGATAAGTGAATATATAGAGAGTACAGTAGATGTGTAATAAAGAAAGAACTCTAATCATAATAAATCATAATCTAATCAGTAATCTGATTTATCCTGACACCCCCCTTAACGAAGCGTTGGATGCTCGCAGACACACATCTTGGACCTGAAGAACTCAAATAGCGGACGAGAGAGCCCATTGGTAAAGATGTCCGCAATCTGAAGAGAAGTCTGAACATGAGCAACGCACAGCTTTCTAAATGTCACCAACTCATGAATAAAATGGTAGTCAATGTCGATGTGCTTCGCCCACTTGTGCGCCACTGGGTTCTGAGCCAAGAAGAGAGCACTATTGTTGTCGCATAACAGCAGTGGAGAACCAGAAAGCGGAACCCGAAGATCACGAAGCAAATGAGTGAGCCACACCACTTCTGAAACAGTGTTGGCAGGAGCACGGTATTCAGACTCAGTGCTAGAGCGAGAAACAATGGGTTGTTTCTTGGCACTCCAAGAAACCAGATTCCCAATAAACCGCATAACCATAAGTGGACCGACGAGTCTCCAGACAGCGAGCCCAATCAGCATCAGAGTACCCTAACACATCAGAATTACTAGCAGAACAAAAACTGAGACCAAAATGAAGAGTGTCATGAACATACAGCAAAATCCGTGTCACGGCAGCAAAATGGTCATCTCTGGGATCCTGAAGATACTGACTCACCGTGTTGACCGAGAATGTCAAATCTGGGCGAGAGATGGTGAGATACTGGAGAGCACCAACAAGAGAACGATAAAGTGTAGGATCTCGGAATGGAGGACTGGTAGAGCTGTGAAGCTGAGAACCAACCACAAATGGAGTAGAAACAGGGGCCGTGTCAGACATACCGGCCCGATTCAAAATATCATGAGCATACTTAGCTTGGGTAAGCAGCAACCCTGAGGAGGTAGGTGAAACTTCAAGACCAAGAAAGTAATGAAGAGCACCAAGATCCTTGATCGCAAATTCTCTGTGTGTCTGATCAATGAACTGGCGAAGAAGAGTCAAGTCATTGCCTGTAAGAATGATATCGTCCACATACACAAGGAGGTACAGTAACGGTGACCCTCTCGAAAGGAAAAATAAAGAAGTATCAGCTGAGCTGCACCGAAAACCAAGCTGTATCAGATAACTGCTGAAACGCTGTAACCAAGCTCGGGGAGCCTGCTTGAGACCATAAATTGCCTTTCGCAAGCGACAAACATAGTCTAGATGAGCAGAATCCGGATAACCAACGGGCTGCTTCATGTAGACTAGAACATCAAGAACACCATTAAGGAAAGCGTTATTGACATCCAACTGATGAAGTGGCTAGGAACGCATGGTGGCTATGGCAACAACCGTCCTAACATTGGAGGCTTTAACCACAGGACTAAAAGTGTGGTCAAAATCAAAATCCAAAATCTGTAAGAAATCCTGCGCCACAAGTCTAGCTTTGTGATGCTCAATAGTGCCATATGGTTGATACTTAAGCCTATAGACCCAATTGGAGCCAACAATGTTGGCGTTTGAAGGTCGATGCACCAAATCCCAAGTGTGCTTACCACGAAGAGCGGCCATCTCATCATCCATGGCTGAAACCTACGCTGAATCCTGAAGGGCGGAGCGATAATCAGTGGGCTCTGTCTGAGAGAGGAGTGTGGCAGTGAGACCATGAGCAATAATATCCGAATAATCCTGGCACAGAATGGCACCAGTAGAAGACTGAGTAGCCATCCGATGGGTACGAAGCTGGGGCGGTAAAGCTGGAGGAGTCGAACCAGCTGGCGATGCTGAAGAAGATCGAGTTGTACTGACCGGAGAGGGGCCATTGGAAGGCGCCAGAGAAAGGACGACCGATACTGGCTGAGATGTGGTGGTCGGTGGCTGAGGCGTGATGGCCGGCGGCTGAGGTGTGGTGGTCGTTGGCCGAGGAGCTGGGTTCGGGTCGGCCATCCAGGTGGAGCATGGGGATGAAAGAGAGGCGGCTGAAATAGGCACAAGTGTGGTGGCCCCACTTGGTGAAGTAACAGCTCCATCAAAAAAATGAAATTTCCAGATCCGAAATAGAACGACTGTCCGCAGAAGATGAGATATGAGGGAATAAGGTTTCATCAAAGCGAACGTGGCGAGAAACATAGAAATGCCTAGAAGTGGGGGTCGAGACATTGAAAGCCCTTGTGACGAGGGCTGTAGCCAATAAAAACACACAGAATGGATCACGGTGCAAACTTATCAGTAGCAGTGGCACACAGACATGGAAAAGCACGGCAGCCAAATGGGTGAAAAATGGTATAGTCAGGCACATGGCCAAAAACAACCTCAAAAGGTGATTTTCCACCAAGAACTGAACTAGGTAGACGGTTAATGATGTAAACCGCAAAGGAGAAAGCTTCCACCCAATAACAGTGTGGCACGGAAGAGTGATAAAGCATGGCAAGACCAGTCTCTGTGATTTGACGATGCTTCCACTCAGCTTGGCCATTCTGAGCAGGTGTATAGGGTGATGACATCTGATGATGAATGCCACATGATATGAAGTGAGCCTGAAGTCGATGATTAGTAAACTCTGTGCCACCATTAGTCTGAAAAATTTTAACCCTAGTAGAAAACTGGATCTTAACGAATTTCTGAAACTGGATAAATGTATCATAGAAGTTTGACTTATACTGCATCGATGAAAACCATATGAATCACGAAAAGTCATCGATGAAAATGGCATAATAAGAAAAACCACCTGCCAATAAGACAGGGCTGGTCCCCACAAATCACAATGCACCTTATCCAACAATCCACTAGCGCGCCTGTCACTAGTGGAAAAAGGTAAATGAATACTCTTGGCCATCTGAAAAGGAGAGCAACTAACAGATGTCGGTATAGCGGAAGTGACAGTAATATGGCCACTCCAACTTAACAACTGAACAGTATCATGAGACACATGACCGAGGCGAGAGTGTCACTGCTCAAAAGAAGTCTGGAGCTTTCCAGAGCGCAATTCACCAAAAAAGATGGAATCACCAGTCTCAAGAAAATGAAGACCTGGACTATGACGGTCTTTACCAATTATCTGCCCTGTAAGCTTGTGCTCAATGGAAAATGCATTGGCATCATATATAACACGGATAGGTAAATCACGATTAAGCTTACTAATAGACAATAAACTTCTAGTAATCTTAGGGACCACAAGGACATCATTAACAGAGAAACCAAATAAATGACGTTGGTCGATGTAAGAAATTGATAATGATTCACCATTTCCAACAAGAATAGAATCATAATCACGATAACATTGTACCTTATCAAGATGACTAGTGCGAGCAGTGATATGAGATGTAGCACCTGAATCAACGATCCACTAAGTCGATGAAGAATGGCGATTGGGACCATTCAAACTGGCCTGAAACAACACCTTGTCCACAATCCAATTAGTAGAGCAATCTTCCCGAGATATAGGGCCCAAATAAACCATAGCAAAAGACCAAAGTGCACAGAAATTGACTGGGTGCTGGCGAGAATTTGAGCAACTCATGAGAAAAGTGCCTCAACTCGCGAGAATTTGAGCAATTCGTGAGAATTAGGTTCAACTCGCGAGAAACAGGTTCAACTCGCAAGAAATTGAAGGGTGCAAGAAACACCCTTGCTGAGCGAGAATTTGAAGGACGCGAGATACCAAGCTACGCGAGTCAACTCGATCGTGACTATCACGCGCTGGAGGTTTCTTCTTTGGCTGAGCTGGAAGACGGGAGCGTGGATCTCACCGCGAGAGCTGGAAGATGGGGCGGTGGATGTTGCTGATGAAGACGTCGTTGGCGCCGCTAGAAGAGGATGAAACTTCACGACTGGAAGAAGGCGTTGCTGGGCAAGAACTCGCCTGAAAATTGAGCCCTCGTCCAAAATGGTTACACGCAGCACCGATGAATTGAGTTCACCGGTGACGAAGTAAAGGAAAATTGAGAGGACGCCGAAGATGAATACCGCCGCTGGTTGATGGTGAGATCCGGGATGACGAAGAAGTCCGCTGAGGCCACTGATGATGAAGGACATCGAAGAGAACGCCGATGGAGGCTCGCCGGAGACGTGAGCAAACTGCCAGTGGACCGAGAATGCCGATGCATGGAGAACGCCTAAGATGAAGCAGAGAGCTGGATACCTGTGAAGCTGTTGACAAAGCTGGAGAAGAAGAATTTTAGGTCCCCAGAAAATTGAGAGAAAAGGTCTGAAAAGTGAGGAGGAAAGGATGCTGGAGGTCACTGGAATATGGCCGGAAATTTGCGGTGATTTTTGGTCGGAAAAGGAGAGGGAGGGAGGCGACCAAAAAAATTAGGGTTTAGGATTTAGGATCGGAACTTGCTCTGATACCATGATAGAATGATTTGCCGTAAGGATTTTTATTATTGATAAGTGAATATATAGAGGGTACAATAGAGGTGTAATAAGGAAAGAACTCTAATCATAATCTAATCAGTAATCAGATTTATCCTAACAAACTTTATTTAGTAGCTACCCAATGGTGTTAGTAAGAGACTTTAACCAAATTATTAGTCAGCATGATAAAAGGGGGGGGGTCTTCCTGTGCCAAAAGGACCACTATCATGCCTTGCAAAAGTGGTACATCAGCATAAACTACAAGAAATCCCAAATAAGGGTTTGTGGTACACTTGGTCAAACAAATGAGAATAGCTGTATACCATTGTGGAGAGGATTGATAGAGCTTTTATGAATGCTAAATGGTCTAAAAGTTTCCCTCAATCCAAGGCTAATAACCTTCCTATAATTGTTTCAGATCATGGCTCATTGGTGCTTGATTTGTTTCATAAAGAAGTTAAAGGAAAGAAAGTGAGAAGATCTGAAGCTTTTTGGGCAAGAATAAATGTCATAGATCAGATAGCTAACAGAGTATGGAATTCTGTGTGTGGACAGGATCGACAACAAGCAACACAAATGGATCTTCTGGACAACAAACTGGACGCAGCACTCAACCGTCTTTGTAATTGGAGCTCGCAATCATTTGGAAACATTGACAAGAAGTTAAAGTCTTTGTATAATGCATTGCAGAGGCTGCAACAAGAGGGAGATATACTATGCAATGTTTAAAAAAGCAAAAGAAATGCCAGCTCGGATAGAAGACTTGCATCATAAGCAATCTGACTTTTGGCAGCAGAGAGCTAAGGTTAATTGGTTGAAATTTGGAGAAAGAAATTCTTCATTCTATCATAACTGGGCGACTAGGATAAAGGAAAGAAATTTTATCCAAGGGATCTATGATGCGGATGGTGTCGCATACAGATACACCCTCAGTTCAACAAATCATCATGGAACACATAAACAGGTCTACGTACAACCTGAATGGTATCCTCCAAGTCCACATAGGGATGTGACTGAGAATCAGTTTTTAGACTCTAACGGAAGAAGACTCTTTCCTAGTTAAATTATGTCAATAAATAAACCTTTCTCTAAACAAGAAATTTGGAAGGCAATAAAAGATATAGGATTGTGGAAAGCCCCTGGAGAGGATGGACTTCCCCCGGGTTTCTATAAGAGATACTGGAGCATCATAGGGGACGATTTCTCACAATCTTGTTTACAGAAACTAAATGGTGATGATTTGATGCCAATTAGTTAGAACATAATGAGAATTATTTTTATATCTAAGAAGAGACACCCAGTGCAACCATCATATTTCAAACCTATCTCTCTTTGCAACGTTAAATATAGGGTGATTGCTAAGGTTTTAGCTACAAGACTGGAGGGCCATATATCAAGTCTAATATCAAAGAATTAGAATGGTTTTGTACCAGGGAGAAATATATCGGAAAACATAGTATTGGCTCATGAAGTATTGGAATACATGGGAAAGCATAAGAATGGAAATCAGGGATATGCTACAATCAAATTGGACATGAGTAAGGCATATGATAGAGTGTCCTGGAGCTTTCTGGAAAAAGTATTAGTGCATCTTCATTTCCCATCTGCATGGATTGATCTTATTCTATAATGTGTGCAATCAGTATCATACCAAGTTGTGATCAATGGGATGCAGTCACTTTTTTTCATGCCAAATAAAGAATCAAGACAATGACTTTGTCACCTTATCTTTTTATTCTAACGCAACAGTTTATGTCAGCATGGTTGGAAGACAGACTGAGTTGCAGCAATAACATAGGCATGCAAATTTCCAGAAAGGGTCCGAAGATCAGCCACCTTATGTATGCGAACGATTGCATTCTATTTTCTAAATGCAATTATACAGCCATAAGTGAACTAGCAAAAACAATTGATCTTTATGCCAAGTTCTCATGGAAAAGACTAGATTTTGATTAGTGTGGTATCCAGTTTAGCCCAAATGTGGTTCCCCGATGCAACAGTATACCAGGCATACTCTTAATATTCACGGATCGAGTATATGGGGAAAATATCTGGGTATCAATATTGTTTTTGGGGTGAGTAAGAAATCACTTTTTCGAGATTTAGTACATAGACTAAGAGACATATACTCTTCCTAGAAATCAAGACTATTAAACATGCTGGGGAGAATAACTCTAGCAAAGCATGTCTTGTCCTCGTTATCCCTTTATCCACTCAGTATATTCAGAATTTCGGTGGAAATACTTTTAAAAAACAGACAAGATGGCTGCAAATTTCATTTGGGGTGGTAGATTGGAGGGAAAGAAAGTTCATTGGAAATCATGGAAAAACATTACTAAATCCAAGTTGTGTGGAGGATTAGGTATACATTCTGCAATGGGTATGAATAAAGCTTTGCTCAAAAAATATGCTTGTTAACCCAGGTTTGTAAGGCAAGGTATTTTCAAAACAAGGATCTCAGGACTGTAAGAGCTAAATCAAATTATTCCTGGGGGGCGGAAGTCAGTGTTAGGGGCAAAGAAATTAGTTACATACAACTTGAACTGGACAGTTGTTAATTGCCCTGACATCAGAATTGATGTTGAATGGATTCCAAATCAAAATACACCAGCAGTGATTAATCCAACAATCCAATCCTCAACTAATCTCAGGGTGTCCCACTTAATATCACCAGATAGGAATTAGAGAGTCCTGCTCATCAAAACAATATTCCCATCCTCAGTGGTACCACACATTCTATTAATACATATCCATAGAGCTAATATGGGAAGAGACCAAGTCTTATGAAAACTGAACGCAGATGAAAAGTATACAGTGAAAAAGGGCTACTACATTGCTATGAATAATACTTCTGGAACATCAGCTTTGCTAAACCAAACGGTGGACCCAAATCATAAAAAGTTTTGGTTGAAAGTATGGAGTTTAGGACTTCCTCAGAAATTACAAATATTTATCTGGAAAGCCCTTACAAATGCTCTGTCAACTCACATTAACAGATATAGAAGAAAGCTCAATTCTGATCCTGGCTGTAACAAATGCAATACAGATAAGGAAGGCGTAGATCATATTCTTATGCATTGTGAAGCTGCAAGAAGAACTTGGAGAGCATCAACGCTAGGGTTTGATTTCACGTAGAGCTCGCAAGTATGCTTTATAAATTGGTTCAAGAGTTGGACAACACCTGATCAGAGTCATGCCCAATTATCAGTGTTTTTTTATGGAAAATCTGGAAAAGCAGGAATGCCAAACTCTTTAAAAATCAATAGGTATCTCCAATACAGATCTGGGGATTGGCTAGGGAGAGCTTCGATTTCTATCGTAACTATTCCCAGTTTGACGAGGATAAACGGGCTTCGAGCCGGGAGAACATATTGGAGTTTAGGTGAAGGCGATATTTGCCTCAAACTATCAATTCACTTATGTACTCTCCTTTGGAAGCTGATATTCCAAGAATGCGAATTGTGCTGGCTTTTAATGGTTCTTTTTTAGAAAAAGAAATCAGTTGGAGCAGGCGCATGGAAGATTAACGTCAATGACTTGGGGTTGGGGAGCATACAGAATTGCTCAGGTTCAAACTTCTTCATTGCTACTTCATCTCTCCAGACAAAAACTCAAACGTGTTGGAGAGCAATACAAGCAACGACTAGAAGCTATGAGGGAGATATCACTTTAGTCACAAATTCGGTAATTCTTGCATCATCTATATAGGATCCATCCTCAGCACCACGGGAAATTAAAAGTTTTGTGCTAGATATAATTTTCTATCTAAATTTGAATTTTACAAGTTTCAGGTCGGCAGAAACTCTTTGTCTGTAGTCCATAACCATGCTTTTCGGCTGGGAAGAGCTATTAGTAATTTCTAGTTTATTAATAAATGGGTTGGTTTTCAAAAGAAAAAAGAAAGGTTTGATGGATTCAGATTTGAGAGCGGCAAATTGAGGTCCATGTGAGCACATCTGTGTTGTTTTTTGTTGCAATTGACGCCCACAGTATAGAATTTGTTGCTTCTGAGCTCACGTTATATTATAAGAGGTGTACATATTTCGTAGCATTAGAAATGTTCAACCCAAACGTACAAATAGGATAATGAAACAGACTATCAAAGAAAATGGGGGTAAATGAAGACAGATCATTTCCAGCTTAGAATTCCCACAAAGAATGTGAAATCACGAGTTGTATAGAACCACCCTCACATGTGTCTATGATTAGGGTTCGGTAGAAATATAAGAGCCCACTTTCATCCATTTAGTTGCAAACGTTAGGATCATGGAAGTGTAATGGTGATCTATTAAAATTAATAAATCGCTTTAAAAATTAAAAATTATTATAGTGATAATCTCTAAAATGGTCTTTTAATAAGAGATCACTTTATGATCTCTTATCAAGGGATCACCTAAGAGATCACTTTTTGTCCCACCTCTTGTCCCACCTTTTGTCCTCAAGTGGTCTTTTGAGCACATTTTGTCCTTTCTTATCTCAACCTTTGTCTTTTCTTAAAATTTGAATTTTTTAAATTAAAATTTTGTAAATCTGAAAGTTGTGAAAAATCTGGGTTTTTTTTGTTGTAAAATCTGTTTTTTTTTTTTTTGTAAAATCTGATTTTTAAAATAAAATCTGATTTTTTGTAAAAAAACAAAATTAAATTTTAAAAATGAAAATGCATTATTAGATTTCACATTCATTTTATCTTGAGTGCTCAAATTTATTTAAATTAAATGTAAAAAATTAATGAGTAGGATGAAAAAATCAAGTGGGATCCATGAATAGTAGATCATCTCTTGCCATTGTGGAGAACAAAATAGGTAGTCTTTTAAGGTGATGTGGAAGAGAAAGATTAATAGAAATAATATATTTAATTGGTAAAAGATCACTAGCGGTCTCCATCATTTCCCTTGGGGTTGGGTAGAAGTTCATCACATGACCTACTCATACACAAATTATGGTACTCTCTCCATTCCATTTCTAGTTACAAACTTTAATGTTTGACTTAAAAATATTAAATCTTTAGTATTTTTTATTAAAAGTAATTAAAAGTAATTAAAATTAATGAAAATTTAAAAATGAGCAAAGTGCATTCATACTCCCAAATTCTTTGTTTAGTACACATATGCCCCCAATTTTTTTAAAAATGAATATATAACCCCTATCTTTTTTAAAAGTGCATATATAACCCTATAGCCGCATATCGACGTTGAAAAACTGAGAGGTATATGTGCACTAAACAAAGAACTAGGGTATATGTGCACTAAACTCCAGTAATATACTGAGAGTAATTTTGAAAAGGGCAATATACCAACATAACCTTATACTTGAGTAAGTGCCAATATAACTTTCAGATAATTGAAACTAAAAAAACAACTTTAACTAATTGATGAAAGTGCCAGTGTAACCTTATAGTGGACAATCCGACGTTGACTTAGTCTTTAAGGTCGTTGACTCAATCTTAAATGATCAAAATGCCTTTTGGCCCCCAAAACAGAAAGTGTGTGGATATTTATACCTTTACAGTCGCCGCCATTGTGCCCCCCACCACTCCGCCACCACCTGCCCGTCGTTTGCCACCCTTTAGCACTAATAGGCGCCACCCAACCCTGCAGTTTGCCACCCTTTGGCCCTAATCGACGTTATCCATCCCCACCACCTAGCTATGCCACCACCAGTCTCGCCGTTTACCACCCTTCAGCCCTAATTGACGCCACTCAGCCTCACCACCTTACTCTACCTCCTCCAGCCCCGCCGTTCGCCGCCCTTTAGCTCTAATTGATGCCACCGAGCCCAAGGTCGCTGCCCACCTCAGCCCCGCCACCCAGGATAGGGAAGAAGAAGAGAGAAGAGGAAAAAGAAGATTAGGGTTAAATTCATCATTTCTCCCTTTTCATAGGGGAAAAATTGACTTTTCACCCAATTCTAACATAAATCCGTCGGAATGGGTACATTTGCACTTTCACTTACTTTTTAAGGTTATTTTGACATTTTCAATTATCAAAATGTTATATTGACACTTGTGTGAATTATATAAAATTATACAAGCATTCTCTTTTGAAAATTTTTCTACTGTCTCCCTCTCACACAGGTAAAATTGTGATTTTTTTTTTCTTACACCCCTATTGTCTAGGCATAGGTAACTTTGTTGCTCCTTACCTTAGGCACGCAGTAAGGCCATTTTTGGTGATTTGATAATGAACCCTTCCCATTGCGGCTCTAAGACTTCCCCAAATACTATGTTGTGGTGCATTTGCACCAAGATCAGCTTAACTAAATGTTAATATCGAAAATGGAAAGAAGAAAATCTCTTAATTTGGTCTTTTTCAGGAGTGTTAGCTTTCGGTGTGGGTAGGGATTGCCATGGTTCTAGGAGCCAATCCAGACCCCTAGGGTTCGAGTTTGGGTCCAAAATATTCAGATTTATTAGGTCCGTGTTTGGATCTGGATTTTAAAGTATGGGTCCGAGTTTGGGTCTGAAATATTAAAACCCAAACTTGACACATACCCTATTTGTAGACTCATATAACACTAAATATATACTTAATTTTACTCTAATTTTAAATTACTTTTATATTCAATTTGCATTTATTTTTTTAATTCAACAATTATTTTTTAATTCAACAATAATATATATTATATTTATTTTTCTTGAAAAATTAATTCAAATACATATTGGGGTCCGTCTCTTGAAAGATGATATTTCCATAAGCAATAAAAAAACTAAAGTTTAAAGTGCAAATTACAAGAAATGAAGATAAAATTCTCGGATTGCATGAACCGGGTTATAAATTTTATAACTACTACACATTGCATAATAAATTTTTAATATTGCAACTAAAACTTTTTACCTTTTATTATTTTAATCAAACTCCGTCTTTCCATAAAGCTATGGAAAGAACTTTGCCTACATATTGAACTAAAATTATTTGTATTTAAAATAATACAATTTTATTTAGGAGTGTGTCTCTTGAAAGACGGTCTTTCCATAAGTCATGGAAAGACCAAGATTTAAAGTGTAAATTAGAAGAAATGAAGATAAAATTTTTGGGTTGCATGAACCGGGTTATAAATTTTATAACTACTACATGGTGCATACTAAAATTTTAATGTTGCAACTAAGACTTTTTACCTTTTATTATTCAAATTAAACCCGTCTTTCCATAAGCCTATGGAAAGACCGTTTTTTCCAAAACTTTGTCTTTATTTAGGGAAGAAAAAATTAGAATATTAGACCCATTAAGTACCCATTTTGGACCAATCAAATTTGGGTATGGATCTAAAAATTTTAGACCCTACGAGTCCGAGTGGATCTAACTAATTTTTTTAGGATCGGATCTAGGTCTTATTAGACCCGACCCGTGATTATCCTAGGCGTGGGGTTCAAAATTTACCAAGGAATTTGCACCTCTTTGGAAAGGCACAATGAAAAGGCATCACCAGGAAGAAGAAGACATTAGAGGTATGAAAAGCTGAAGATTGCAATCCTAATAGGGACCATGTGGCCATGAAAGCAGACATCCAATGGCCCTTTTGGATCCTAGATTAATTATTCATATTTGAATCTTTATTTTCCACTCAAACAACCATATGCTACAAGCAATTTAATGTTCCAGAAGGGACCCCTACAAATATATAGGAGGAAAACAAACACAATGGTCCATTGGAAAGGTCATTTCAAGATCAAGAAGACTTTGAATTTGATATAATTTGACCAAATAGAACTTCTTGAAATGCCCTTAAATCCAGAGATAACAAGTCAGTTATGTGTTCTTAACAAAAGCCATTCAGCCAACCAGAAGAAACAGATAAAAGTAATTTACAAACCATCACAACTCCAAAAAATTGCCTAAGACAGAAGACTAATGAACTGGCACCAGGGATACCTCAACTTACAGTGAGTATGCAGCTTAAACGAATGAACAAGGACACTGATAACCAGACCCTCATCTACCATCAGTAGATGTGAAGGATTCGGCAAATCCATATGGCCGAGTTGGTATGCTTGTCTGAGTATTGTCCAAGCTGGGAAGATACGAAGAAGATGATGATGAGTCCATGTTGCTTCTACCTTCCGATTGCCATTTCTTTAGCGCTTGAGGCAACGACATCTCAAAGTCTATGCCATAGATGTCGTCTGTATTCTGAACAGATGGTTTCCAGAGGTCCAACAGAGATGATAGTACGTTGACAGCATGACCCATGTCAGGCCTCTGGTGTGGCTCTCTTGCAGAGCAGTGGCCTGCAAGCTCAGCGACAGTGCTCACGCTAGCCAGTGTTTCCTCAGTGAGGTCAATTGTCGGGTCTATTGCTTTGCGGAACATGTCCTTGTTGAGATATACTCTTCTGAACCATGTAACAAGGTGCATGCTCTCCTCTGGTTGGGTTTCATCAAGAGCCTTTCGTCCCGTGATCAGCTCCATCAAGATCACACCAAAACTGAAGACATCCACTTTGGTGCTTACTCTCCCAGTCACTGCATCACAAATTTGAAAATCAGATTTGAACAATAAGTATCAGCCAATCAGAATGTACAACTAACTCTAAACAGAAAATGTAACAGTATTAAAAGAGCAAGTCCTGGAAAAGAATATAGTACCTGCATATTCTGGTGCCAGGTATCCAAATGTTCCAGCAAGTCTTGTCTCGATGGAGGCTTTGCCTTCAGGAGCCAGGCGTACGAGCCCAAAGTCTCCAACTTTAGCTCTCATATCGTCCCCAAGTAGAATGTTGGAAGGCTTTAGGTCCCTGTGTATGAAGGATTGTTGGGCTAAACCATGTAGGTACTCAACTCCTCTAGCAACATCAAGCGCGATGGTTAACCTTTTTGTCCATTCCAATGGTCTCAATCCTTCATCTGCCCACCCAAATAGATGCCTACTTAATGTCCCTTGAGGCATGTACTCGTAAACAAGAAGCTTCTCATTTCCATCAATGCAGAATCCAAGAAGTGCAACAAGATGCCTATGGCGAACTTTAGTCAAAACAGCAATTTCAGACCTGAACTCATCCAGCCCTTTACCAGCAAGCACTCCTGATTCCATTCGTTTGACAGCAATCTTTGTTCCATCATGCAATGCACCTTTATAGACTGTCCCAAAGCCTCCTCTTCCCAATATGTTCTCTTCACTGAAATTATTCGTGACATTCCTGAGTACTTGTATAGAAATCTTTATGTTCCCCGCCTCAACCATTTGTAAATCACTCGCCTCACCGGTCGCAGCATGATGTACATCACCCATTGCACCAACACTTACACTAGATCCTGCAACAGTGATCTTCACACTACTCTCAGTATCATCTGAGCCTGAATAGCGAGGATGAATGATCATGGCATTTGGACTTTGAACTCTATTGGAATGCTTTCCTCTGCCTTTGCACAAACAAAATGCCACCAGACCTAACAAACATGCCACAAAGATTCCACCCAGGACGGAAATTATCACAATAACAACCCTGGATTTCTTATGACCACTGGGCGAATTTGCATCACTTCCAGAAGGTGAGCCAGGTGAACCACCCATTTTTGGAGCCACGGAAGAAGATGAACTAGGCTTGTCTTTCCCAAGATCAGGGTTCCCATCAGCTTTAAAATCCAGGTTAGTCCTAAAACCAGGAACATGTCCATAGAGGCTATTGTTTCTTACATCCAGCTGGCTTAGCACAGGCAGTGCAGCAAGCTCAGACGGGATAGTCCCCGTGAGATTATTGTTGGAGAGGATCAACCTCTGCAGAGACTTAAGCGAGCCAAAATCTGGAGAAATCGTACCTGATAACCCCATTTTCTCAAAATTCACAATGGTGATATTCCCACTGTTGCAAGTAATCCCCAACCAGCCATCACAAGGATCATTTCCTTTCCAAATATCTGCGAACCGCCTAGGATAACCCACCGACCTCACAATCGAAAGCAATGTATCCACCCTCGGATCACAAGGACCTGGCTTTGGCAAACAAAACCTATTGGAATCCAGAAGCATATCCACAGAAACCTTATCACCAAACTGTGGCACAGGCCCTTGAAGGAGGTTATTAGTCAAATTAACAACCTTCAATGACTCAAGGCTAACTAAACTCGACGGAACTGGACCGGTAAACCCATTATCCCTAACACTAAACTCCTCCAATCCCTTCAAACCAGAAAATTCAGGCAATTGACCAGAAAACGCATTGTCATGCAACCAAACCTGCTTCAAATAAGTCATGTTCTGCAAAACATCAATACCTCCAGACAAATTATTACCATTTACCCACAAAGTCTCAATCTGCCAAGCAGAGAAACTAGAGGGAAGTTCACCACTTAAACTATTCATAGCTAAATGCAAATTCAGCAAGCCAGGGAACCCATCAGGGCCCATGAACCCGGGGATTTCCCCGGTGATATTTGCGCTATTGGCTGAGAAATTCTGCAATGTGGAACAATTCTGAAGACTATCAGGTAATTTCCAAGGCGAAAAAGGGTTGCCATCCATTTCAACAGTTATCAAAGAAGACATCCCAGTAAAAAAATCAGCAGGAATTGAAGTAAACTTGTTTTCACCGAGCAGTAAAACTTGAAGCGAGCTCAACCCGCTTAAGCTGGGAAGAGGACCCGAAATGCTGTTCCTCTGGAGCTCCAGCCTCTCTATCCTCGTCAAGTTGGAGAGACCCGGAGGGAGCGTACCCGACAGGTTCTGTCCTCCTATCTGGATCCGGGTCACCCGCTTGTCGTCGGAGCAGCCCACGTGGGCCCATTTGCAGGGATCCGGGCCGGACCATCCAAGCCCGTCCGGCGAGTTCAGGCCTTTCTTGAGGGCCCACATGACGTCGGCGTCGCCGGAGCTCGACTGGGACTCTACAGGAAACAGAAAGAAAGATAGCTGTAGGAGCAGAAAAGCTGCGAATCGGGGCTCCATTTTTTGGTTGCAAGAATGGATTTTGAGGAGGAAAAAAAATAGCTTTAGTGTTGTTGCAGAGGTAGAAAGGCAGATTAATGGCGTCGCATTGGGAAATGGGATGGGCAAAAATGGTGGTCTTTTGCAGTTAGTGGTTTAAAAGCAAGTGAAGGGGAGTGGGAGATGGGGAATAGTAGCACATGGTAGATGGGCCCACACCAAAGTTTTCTCAGAATATTACAGAGGGAAAGGAGTTGGCATGATCTCTACAAAAAGATGATGATCTACTCTACACCACAGTTTGTTTTCTTTTTCCAGAAGGGAAAAGGATAAGTTCAAAATTGGGTGTGGTACTCCGTTACCAGTTTCTGGAAAGATTTTGAATTACCAGTAGTAATGTTTTTGGAATTGAGATTTTTTAAAAACAGGTGAACTTTTTAAAGGGATTTATTAGGTTAGGGATTCGATTTCAGAATCAAGTTAGTTTGTATTTAATTGAAATTTAGGCGCCATAAAAATAACACGTTTTATTTTCTGCTATCAATATTTTGCTACCTCGTAATCTCCGTTAATTATCTACGTCACTCTTTTACTGCATTTTCACCATTGAGAGTGTCACTGATGGTTGGAAAAGTAATTACTACTTAATGTATAAAATCATTGGTCAATTATATATGATACAAATTGATTTTAGAGTTAAGTGCGTATATGATCCTATATTTTAATTAAAAGTATTAATATGATCCTGCAAAGTTAGAAAGTGATCATATGATCCTGCAAAGTTAGAAAGTGATCATATGATTCTATATTTTGCTCAAAAGTGCTAATCTAACTCTGAAGATCTCAATTTAATCAAAATTTTGTGAATTAACTACTGTACCCATAATAAAAATTAAAATTTTTTTCATTCTTCTCTCATTTTTCTCCATTCCGATTTAGTGGTAATCCCCTGCCGGAATCTCGATTCCATTCTTTGACTTACTTGGTCTCTTTTTTGGGGAAACATCCCTTCTCGTTTTTCCGGTGAATCTGCCCGGTCGAGTTTTGGTTCCATCACGGAGTTTCTGGCCGTGATTTGAAGATCTACGTTCAGGCTTGCTCGGATTTTGCTCATGCACGATGAATTTGGTCGTTTTTTTATGGGTTTAACATTGCCCAGTCATTTGATGCAACTGGGGTATTCGACCCATTTTTCCGGCAACTTTGGAAGTTCGTCGGCGGTCTGGTGGTGATTTTCCAGTGAGCTATGGTCGGCCGAAGATTCGGGTTGCGCAACTGGGTCATATGACCCGTGAAGAGAAAACGGGTCGACTAGCAACTAGGGTTTGGCTACCGGGTCGGCGGCGCCGGGTCCCTTGACCCGCAATACTGAAACGGGTCTTAGGACCTTGGGTTTCTCTGTTAGGCTGTGAACATAGGCTGAAAGACTTAGGCAATCGGGCTGAAAATGGCGGTGTTGTCGGTGTTGGTGATGCTAGGGGATGGTGGCTGTGAATCGGTGGTGGGGAGGAATGAAGATGGGGGCGAGCGATGATAGGGGGATGAGGTGGTGGGGCTGGCTGAGGAGGTGGTGTTGGTGATGCTAGATGGTGGCTGAGGAGGAATAATAGGGGTGGAAACCTGGTGGGGCAAAACCCTAGCAGATTCCGGTGGCGGAAATCAAGATTATGGAGGCGACGGGTGGAAATCCAGATTTTGGCAGTGGAGGAGCAGTGACTGTGTTTATAGAGAAGAAGAAAACAAGAACCCTAGCGGCAGTTTTGTCATTACATTTTTAGTTATTATATTAAGGGTAGTTTAGTCTTTTTGTATTTGGTCAATGCCAAAAAATATCCCGTCAATATCAAAATAGTGCCAAAAGGTTATATCGGTACTTTTGATGTAAAATGTAGGATTATAATAACACTTTCTAACTTCACATAATCATATTGACACCTGTGACCAAAACATAGGGTCATATCAGTATTTTGTCATTGATTTTATGATAGAAACTCATGATTGTCACATTGATGGTTGACAAAAACAATTGTTTAGTATATAAGATTGTGAGTTACCTCTATATAGTACCAATTAATTTTGTGATAAAAACTCAAGATTCTTACCTTTTTAGTAAATTATTATTTTATTTTATTATTTTGTATTATTATCTTTATGCGATATATCATCATCTACGGTGAATTAAAGTACTCCCTCCGTCCCAGCCGAATCTGCACACTTTTTGGTCAACTTTCTCAAGACACGTTTGGCCATAAATTTCAACTAGTATATAGATACCAATATCATCATGTGAGATATTGTTGGATTCTCTGCATGTTGTATTTTCTAAATATCAAATTTAAACACACCATTAATATACGTAACTAAAGTTATCGTTGGTCAAACATGACCTGAGAAAATTGACCAAAAAGTGTGCACATTCGACTGGAACGGAGTAATATGATGTATGATATTGTAATAAATTGATAAGTCAGTGGATTGTATTTATAATATTTGAAATTAAATAAGAATGTAACTACGGAGAGTGTTTCATATTAAGTCATCTAACAGTTAGACAATTGATTTTGTGATAAAAACTCATGATTTTTACCATTTTAGTAAATTATTAATTTATTTTATTATTTTGTATTATTATCTTTATGCGATTTATCATCATCTATAGTGAATTAAAGTACGATGTATGATATTGTAATAAATTGATAAGTCAATGGATTGTATTTATAATATTTGAAATTAAATAAGAATGTAACTACGGAGAGTGTTTCATGTTAAGTCGTCTAACGATTAGACAAATCATGACAAAACTCATTCCCATAATTGTTAAGGTCAGATTATAATATTAATATTTCAACATAGATTTTTTTAAAAAAAAATAGAACTACGAAAATCTCATCGTAATAAATGGAATCAAATATCGATTCACTTATTAGTTATACTAATTATAAAATGACTCATTCTACCAGTTACGTGATCTAAAACAAAATTTTGTGTATAATTAGCGGTTGATTAGGATTAAAGTTAAATGAAGAATACTATTAAAAATTGTAATAAAATCTATTTGCATTTTGAATTTTGACAATATCGTGGAAAAAATAGTCTTTCGTAGGCATATGGAAAAATGGATTTTAATTAGAAATAGAGAAAAGTGCAGATATAACCCTGCGCCAATTAAAAGTGCAAATATAACTCTATTTATTCAGATTATGTGCAAATATAACCTTTTTCGGTAATTTGATGTCGTAATTAGGTGAAAAGACACATTTACCCTGGCCAGTTTATGTTTAAATAAATTGAAAATTCCAAATGAGGTAATGGCCATATTGCCCTTCGTCTCTTCAAACCTTTGACCACCAGCATCTCCTTCTTTCTTATCCTCGTTGTTTTTCTCTCTGATCTCTCATCTCCGACCTAATCACCTTCCTGATGCCAACCGTCACCGTCATCACCCCAATCCATTAGGACCGTGGTTTTCCGTACTTGAGCAATCTAGACATCGGGTTCAAAATCAGTGGTCGCCGATGTTAGCAGCCAGAATGAGGATCACCACTGTGGTGGCGACGGTGGTGGTGGCAGCGACGAGATGAAGATGAAGAATTTGAGGAGGATAAAATTGGACATACCAAACAAATCTAGATGGTGCACAGTTCGAATCATCGGAGAAAGGGTTGAGTCTAGGTACGCTGTGTTCGAAGGATGGATGGCCAACGACATCGCCGCCGCTAGCCAGTTGGCGACTACCACCGACATCGAGAACTTCCCATGGTTCCTCTACGGCACCGTAGAACAGAGCCCCGACCTTGAGCTGGTATAGGTTTGAACGAAGGAATGCCATTCCTCAAACAAAACCCAAAAGCAAACGCAAAAGAGAAAAAAAAAATTGAAAAGGTGAAATTCATCATTTTTTACCAAAATCTCAGCGATCTACCTTTAATCTCTCCGGCGCCGTGAAATCCTTCTTCCTCGTACAACAAATCGATTTTGAATTCTGATAGATATGAGAAATTTTGACAGGGCGATGAGAAAATTGTGTCCAAATTTGGACAGTGAGCACGGGATAGAGACGGTGTTGGAGGTTCCGATCCCGCCATTCAGATCTATTGTGTATGTCCAATTTTGTTCAGGAATAGAGGCCCAACCCACTTCACCCAACCCATTTTTAGACTCGACCCACAACGTCCACATCGTTGTGAATAGAGGGGACGAGTTGTAGACTCAGTCATATTGGGACGAATGGTGGTGGCGATTTGAATGGTGGTGGTGGTTGAATGGTGATGGTTTGGCGGTGGTGGTTTGAAGGTGGTGGTGGTGGTGGTGGTTGGAGGAGAGGGTAGAATTGTCTTTCTCATTTAAGGCTTTGGGAAGAAGGGTATTTTAGTCTTTTCAAGTGGGTCAGTGGCCGGAATTCGTTACTCAATGTCGGAATCATGATCAGAGGGTTATATTCATACTTTCATTCAATAGTCAAGGTTATATTTTCCCTAAAAAATATAATTGAGGGTTATATTTGCACTTTCCTCAACATATAGGATTATATTTGCATATTACCCTTAGAAATAATATAAAATTAAGGGTTTATACTCTACACTAGGGTCAACCCTAATTATTTAGAGAGAAAATTTTGTATGCGGGGGTGTAAACCAAATCAGATGATGCCGTGTTTTCATTAAATCAGTTATTCTATTAAAAATAATTTAAACATTAATGAATATTGAGTAGTGGATGCTTTATTGTACACGTTGCAGCTGGGCCATGAAGCAAATTAAAAATATGGGTCCCATATATAATACTCCCCCCGTTTCATAATTATTGATCTATTTATTTTTTTATGGTGTTCAATGATCATGTTTGACCGTCAATATATCTTGTTACTTATAATATTTTTGCATATAAAATTGACATTTAGAATATTCTCACATGATATTTTTATTATACATATATTAATTTTATATTTAAGGTCAAAGTTTACCAAGTTTGACTTTGAAAAAGTAAATATGCCAATAATATTGGGACGGAGGAAGTATTTAGGTATATAATATTTTTCAACTGAGGCCTCGCATAAAAAAAATTTTAAAAAGAAAATTGTTGAGGCGGCTATTTAAAACATATAATATTTACTTATATATATAATATAAAAAATAATTAAATGAGGCCTCTATATAATTCCCCGATTGGGGGTTGAAGCAAATGCTTCATATGCCTTCCCATCTAGGCCATACCTACTCTGCACTAATTGCAAGTGAAACATTTGAGTTTTGATTATGGACATTATATTTTGAGTAAAACATATAAACAAATATGTAATGTTTCTAAGCGCCTCGACAATTTACTAGAATTCAAATAAACGTATGAGTCTATCCAAATAGCTTATATCCCGAATGTGACCTGAATTTTAATTACTTTAACCCATAAATTTTCATCTTATTATGATAAACACTTGACTCCCTAATCTTTTTATAACTTATGGAAAGACTGTTTTTCAATAGACAGACTCTTGAATTTTTTAGCTGTACATAAATCTTGAATCCTAATTTAATTATGAAATTCGCTCGTGGTCTGGAAGAAGGAGAATCAAGATTTGAGAGATCAAGATTTGGGCCTCCGATTCTGAGATTTACTTCGTTTTTCTAATAGGCCTCTTACTATTAAAAAAAATCTAAGACATGCTTAGAAAGAGAAGGATTGAGAAAATTCTTTCCAAACACCAGAAACACAAGCAGTATCAAAGAGTGAATGATTAAACTTATATTTTTTTTTCCAGTTTTAAATGATCGATAACGGGGATGTTTGATCATGTAAATTAAAGCATCTGATCAACATAAAGGTAATCAAAACAATGAAAATAAAACTTCCCTAACTAAAGACCTGGTCAATCTCCATTCAACCCATGCAAATCCTCTCTAAATTTGTGAAGAAGATTTTCTCCAAGCATAAACTGAACTTCAAAATGATGAATCCCCAGAAAACTTGAAAAAGTTAAATCTAACAAAAACAAAGCAAACTAAGGCCCTAAAAAATCAGGAAATTTACTGGAGATAGAAATCCAGAATTAAGTGGTTAAAAGAAGGGGATTTTAACACTAAATTTTACCACCAAACAATTAATTCTAAGCACAAAAGACAAGCAATTGTTTCAATCAAAACTGACTCTGGTTCAGTTTTGAACAATCAGGAAGAAATTGCACAAAAAGGTGTCAATTTATTTTCTAACCTATTAAAGGAAGAAGATAAAGATCCCTCGGGCATTAATATTGCTTGGATATTAGAAAATATTCCAAGACTAATCACAGAAGAAATGAACTCTGAACTAACCAAACCAATAACTATGGTAGAATTAACAAAATAATTAAAGAAATGGATGGACACTCAGCTTCAGGGCCAGATGGATTCTCTGGTTTCTTCTATCAGAAATGCTGGCACATCACAAGCACTGATGTACTACATGTTGTGCATGATTTCTTCAATCAACCAATATTCGAAAAGTAATATCTTCCCCATTGATAATCCTAATCCCAAAAAAGAAGTTAGTTCATACTTTAAAGATTACAGACCAATCAGTCTCTGTAACTTCATCAATAAGGTCTTCACTAAAATCCTCTCTGAAAGGCTAAAACCTCTAATGGCTTACCTAATAAGTCCTGAACAAACAACCTTTGTCTCAGACAGGGAGATCTCAGAAAACATTCTATTAATGCAAGAGTTAGCTTCATTCATGAATTCAAAAACAAGAGGGCTTAACATGATAACTAAGTTAGACATGATGAAGGCTTTTGATAGAGTCTCTTGGACTTTCATATCTAAGTTACTATGTCAATTTGGATTTTCAAACCAAATAATTGACCTAATAATGAGAAACCTGAAATCCGCCTTCTTCTCCATCATAATAAATGGATCATCTTATGGCCTTTTCCAAGCAACCAGAGGTTTAAAGCAGGGAGATCCACTCTCTCTCTTGCTATTTATTTTAATGGCAGAAGCATTCTCAAGAAATTTAAATTTCCTATTTCAGTACTCAAACCTGAAATACTGCAAACTTCCTAATCCGATTAAGAAGATTTCTCATTTATCTTTTGCAGATGACACTGTCATTCTGTTGAAATACACAAAATCAAGACTCAAAACAGTAACTTATTTCCTAGAATCCTATGACATCGCCACAGGGCAAAAAGTGAATTTTGAAAAATCTTCATTTTACATTTCAAAACACCGCTCTTAAAGAATTATTGTAGATATCAAAAATCACACAAGGATGATACATGGCAGCTTCCCATTCAAATATCTAGGCTGCCTAGTATACATAGGAAGGACCAAAAAATGCATACTTCTCAAGCATGATATCATCCATACAAGCCAAAATCAATAATTGGCATAACAAGTTGCTATCTCAAGCTGGAAAAATGATTCTGATAAAGCATGTATTGGCATCTATCCCCATCTATCAGATAACAATATCGAAACCAACAAACCATACAATTGATGTAATTCACAAACTTCTTGGAAAATTTATTTGAAACTCTAAGATAAATTCTTCACAAAGAAAAAGAGTTTGGAAATCCTTTCCAAAAATGTGTTATCCAATTGGTGAAAATGGTTTAAGTTTTAAAAATCTTAACACATTAACCAAAAGTTTCTCCATTAAACAGTGGTGGAAGCTTTAACATGGTAATTCTCTATGGTCACAATTTATGTGGACTATTCCAGACAAACATAAAACTTCAAAAACTTGGCTCAGAATCAAAGGAATTCAGGATATAGCAATAATGAACTCACAAATACAAATAGGGAAAGCAGATGTCTCTTTTTTGGAATTCCAGTTGGACAGCTTATGGTCCACTATCTAGTTTTTGGGACAGAAACCTAGAAACTCCTTTCCCAATCTAACAGTGGCTAATTCTTAGCCAACAGACAATTTTTCCAAAACCCTCTAAGAAATCACTTTACTGAACCAATTATTGATGAACTTGAGAAAGATCATGCAACATTTCTTGACTATGAAGACATTATGATATGGAAACCAACTGAAAATGGAAATTTCTCACTGAAAAGTACATATGAACTTATCAGAAGTAAAAGATCAGTGATTCCATCTTTCAATAGTGTATGGTTTTCCATGATGCCTGGGAAAATAAGTTGGAACCGGAAAATGCTCAATAGACTATTACCCCTACCTGATGTGTTCGAGGATTTTTCCTTTAATCTACCCTCAATTTGCTATTTATGTTTGGAGGATGGAAAAATCATTCATCATAGTTTCAATTCTTGCAAAGAAATACGATAACTATGGACCTAGATTGATACTGTCTTCAATATTCAGACAAGACATACTCTATACCAGTGGGATAGATATTTATATTACTGGAACTTGAAAGCTAAGTTTACAAAACACAAGCAACTTATTAGAAGCATCACCTGCTTAGTAGTATGGTCCATATGGTGTTTTAGGAACTAATACTATCATGAAAATGTAAAGCCTGGCATTATCATTATGTTCAGGAAAACTTTATATCTATTCAATGATATTATGTTGGCTTTTCACCTAAATTTCAAATGGGATATATCTAATGTTATACCAAGGTTATTAATAGGCAGTCCACAAAAGGAAATAAAATTTGTAACAGTAACCTGGAAAGCATCAATATCAACATTTTACAAGTTAAATGCAGATGGTTCTTGGCTGGATTCCAGTAAAGCGGGCAATGGGGCAATCATTAGAGACTATAAACAAATTCATAGCCCCTCACCCTTTCATGCTGAAGCAAGTGCAATCAGAAAAGGCTTACAAATGGCAATCAATCTGGGAATTGGCCCATTGCAGATTGAAAGTGATAATAAACTACTGATATAAGTCCTGAAGAAACAACAGAAGCCTCCATGGAGAACCATTCAAGAAATTAGGAAAATCTGGGATTTTTATAAAACCATATAAGTCACACTACAACATATCTACATAGAAGCTAATGGAGCAGCATATGTACTTGCAAAAATGGAAAGCTCAAATCAAGTACACACTTTCACCCATTTTATAGACTTACCAAAGGATTTGAAAGGTATAATTAGAGCTGATAAAAAAGCCTTACCATCATTTCAATCTTCAGAAGACCTTTAAACAGTGCACATTTTTTATATCTTCAAAAGACTCTAACCATTTGAGCAAATATCTTATACAACAGATATGTTTAAACTGCTCCAGATATGTTTTGCTCATGATGTTATCACATGCATTGTGTCTGTTCAAGTGCCTAGCTTTTTATTGTGTTTTAGTAGAACTTGTTACTTCTGACCTTTTATTTTGACAAGTACAGCTGGGATGGACATTTGAATCTGGTCATGGAGTTCAAGAAAGGAGCTGATGATTCAGAGAATCAACTGCACAAAAGGAACAATGGAGATTGGAATCATATGGTGCGAAGATGCATGGGGATCTTTATATCTTCAATCAGGCGAGAAAAAAATAGTAATTCTCTTTTGGGGATGAGAGTTGCAAGGGGCTACTATGGGAGGTCACCTCTTCTTGTCAACACAGGGTGTGGAGGCAAGAAAGTGGAAGGCTATAGTAGACCTCGACTTGGGTTTAGGGTCATGTTCTTCATTGAGATATGGGTTCGAGATGAAGGATATGGAGAACAACTTTATGTAATTAGCTTCCACGCTAGCTTTCACGTTATTCTCTCTAGTTGTACTATTCAAACTTTCATTTTATCATTATTTTAAAGGTTTTGGGGAACCTAATATATATCCCCTCACTTAGGTGAGATTTAACAAAAAAAAATCCTTTCTCTAAACTAGAAGACTGAATCCGATCGTTTTGAATACTAAAGATGTTTTCTTTGTAAGTGTATAGGAATGATTTATAGTGCATACATGTCTCAAATTTGAACCTAAAGGGATACCGAATGAACAATTTTAAGGAATATTAAACAAAGTAATCCGTCTAATCAGTCTGAACATTCTAACAGAGCGAAATCTACAAAGAGATTTGAATCTTTAGAATAGAATCGCCAAATGTGCATTGTTGAAATAATTTTGAATTAGATTTCTTCTAACTGCCTTTGGATGACATATTTGAATCAAAAAAGGAAAAGAACATAAACAAAAGAAAAGGATCAGAAAAGAGGGTAGTGATAGCATGGAAGCTGCTGGTGGCAGACTCTCCTTTTAGGGTTTAAAAGCGGTCTCTGTTTTTAGATAGAAGGCAGAGGGAGTGGGTATGATATTTTTTTAGAGAGAAGGTGTCCAATTGTTTTAGTTATACTTATCCAGTTGGTTTTGAGGAAAATGACCTTCCAATCCAAGCATGTCAATAAAATTTGATTTTTTTAAATAATAGGAAGAAAATATACAAAAAAAACAACAAAGAATTAGGATTATTTTGCAAAGAATTTCAAGCCAGTTAGCTTATCCAATACTCAATACAAAATCATTACTAAGTTACTGTAGGTGAGACTAAAACAGGTAATCGAATCCTTCATATCATGACACTAAAATGGTTCTGAAATTTAGTTTTACCGAATTCTCTTAATTATTACTAGTACGTTTCAACATAATCTATCTAACCAAATATGCAATAAAGTAAATCATTAAAGACACAACAATTGGTTACGCAGTTCGGTGAAATCCACCTACATCTACGGGGTCTGGCCCAGTTCAGAATTAATCCACTAATCGGAAAGATACAATACAAAGTACACTATACAAAATACTTATATTTCCTAATCAAACGTGTGAATTCTGCTAGCTCCCCTAGCTACCGATCCGCCTTGATCAGACTCCCCCTGACCTCGAAACTGGTTGACCCTGAAACTCGTTGACCCTGGATCTTCCCCTCCCAAGGGATTAAGGCATACGATTCTGAACATTGAACAGCAAGTCAAGTATGTTGGAACATAGAATTCTGGCTCTTTGCAATTCTCTCGAAAGAATGAAAATATGTGTGCAGATTTTCTCTGTTTAATTCATGTGTTGAACGCAGCCGTGGTGTCCCCTTTTAAAACCATGAGCTGATCGGAACTCTCCATGATTATCTCCATAATATTCCTATTCCTTAACTGCTTCTTGAAGCATATCCAAATCCCATAAATAAAGGGATTTTCCTTATCACAATATCTCTCATATATTCGATAATATCAACACCATATTTGTAGGGATTTTCCATAAACCAACTATGCTTCTACACACCTAATATATAACAGAATATTCAGATTTCCATTAATCACAAATACCATAATATTCTGTCATTTTTCCCTTTCAACTCTGTAGGCGTAAATATGCTGTCCGCATGTTCCAACATGGAAAAACTTTCATTTCCAAATATATTCACAAAATTGCCAATTAAAATAATCAATGAATATCACTTGATTTTACAATCTTCCCATTTGGCATTTTGTGGACCCAACCATTTTGGTCATTAATATCACGATGAACACATAGGTCTTCACAAAATTCACCTATGTTGGAGCATATGCAAAATAATAAATCTAATATAAAAGAATACCAATTGAATTGAATAACAGAATTCCATAATACCATCTACCATCAAAATAATACTAATCAGATTACAGCCAACATATTCCCCCCCGGGGACATGAAGATGCCAAATGCACAAAAAAATTGACATAAACTGAAGGCATGCTCCCCTAAATGTGACACTCGATCTATGTTGGAACATAGATACATCAGAAAATCCTTCTCGTTCAGGAGCAGCAGTCTTGGCCTCCAGTTGCGCTTTCTCCTCCCCGAGTTTAGCCTTCTCTGCTTCCAGTGCTACCATTTGAATTGCTATCGCTCCCAACCTGGCATTCAGTACCACCAATTTGGCTGTCTTTTCAGCAGCTGCAGACGTAGAGACTTCAGGATCTAAGGAAGATCATGGACGTGCCTCATACCAGAGGTCTTCTTGTTAGGCTGTAGGAACTCCGTATCTGTAATCACATCCTTTGCCTTCCCTTTCACCTTGGCACTCTTAGCCATCGCGGAAATTAAGAAGGGATACACAATAACATGTTTTGCCTTTGGGGCTGTAGCTTGCCTCACTAGATTCTGCTGTATAAACAACCCAAGTCAAGGCAGTGTAGCTTGCCTTTGGTATACTGATTTCTGTGTTCTAACACAGTACATCAGTTTAGCCATTTCTCTAGTCAAGGCAGTAGTGTTTGAGGATGGCATCCAGCAGTTTACTGCTACCTGGTACAGACCAACGAATCTTGATGACAGGTAGGAAGCTTGTGAATAACCAGTTTCAAGCCATTTGGTCTTGTATCCTCCTGAGATTACCTCCAGAATCTGATCATCTATCACTCCTAGATCATCTGTAAACACTCTCTCTAGTTCTAGAATATGTAGCCTCAAAATCCTGTTTATCTTGGCTGCCGAGAAGTTAATAATCTTCCCTCTTACATACAGCCTTTCAAACCAGGGGGATTCAGGCTCTAAATTTCTAGCCATCAAATTGGCGTATACTTCAATGACTACCTGTCTATTGTACTGAAGCTGTACAGTGGCAGCCTTTTTCATTCCAATTAATTCCAAAAAAATTAGAGAACCCACTACCCATGTATGCTTCTAGGTCTACGGGTCTCTTAGAGATCACCTTCCTCTCTGTAAATACTTCTTCCATTTCTTCACAGTTTATATCAAAATAAGAGAATGATAGTGCTTCACTTACAGGCAGCGGTGGCACCACTTTCTTCTTATGAGCTGTTTGATTTTTCATGGCCCTTTTAGTTGGTGGAGAATCCTCAGTAGCAGCCACTTTTCTCTTTCCTCTAGCAGTCTTTAAGAACTTATCTAACACCTCATCACTGGAGTATTTCAACTCAGGTTGTTCTTGTGTTGGAACATACTCAGTATCTCTATCCCCTTCTTCTTCAGCAGTCTGTATTCCAACATGCTTGTCTTCATCTGGTTCACCTTGTCTCGAAATAGGCTCTCCAGTCTGCTCTCCATCAGTATCAGCATCACTAGATAGCTCAACCTGGTCTTCATCCCCCATATCTTTATCATCAACTTCCATCTCGTTAATATTTTCAGCCTCTGCATCCTGTGTTGGAACATAGCCAACATTGTCTTCTTTTTCGCTGTTAGAGACTTCAATTATCACCGATTTTCTCAGTTCCTCTATTTTCTGAGCAGCCTTAGAATAAAAAAATCCTACTGCCATTCTATCCGTAGACTTAATAACTTCCAATCATGTTGCCTCAGCATCCCTTATCTCCCTAATGCTAACATGGACAACTTTGAAACCAACACAAACTTTTCACTCCACTTCCTCGTTTGCCGCAATGAACTTTTTCTCTTTCCAATATGTGCAATGATGATTCTTTTCTCTCTTGTCAACTCAAGACTTCAACTCAAGGCATGCCATTTTCCAACATATCATAACTATACAACTTCTATTTTCGTAGAAATTTTCCTTTTTTTTGTTTTTCTAATTTTCTTAACAAAAATAACACAAAATATTTACAGCTAAAAAATAGCAGGAATCACCTCACATTTGACACACGCTAAGTGTTTTCTTAGACTTTCGAAAGTGGCGGTGTCTAATGGCTTTGTAAAGATATCAGCAAATTGCTTGTGTGTAGGAACATAGACTACCACAACTTCCTTCCTTTCAACAAGATTTCGAATAAAATGATGCCTTATGTCAATATGCTTAGTTCAAGAGTGCTAGACAAGATTTCTTGAAATATTAATAGCACTTGTATTGTCACATAAGATCTTCAAAGGGCCTTGATGAATTCCATAGTCGTTCATCATTTGCTTCATCCATAACAATCGTGCACAACAGCTTCCAGCAACAAGATATTCAGCTTCCGCAGTAGACAAAGAGATCGAATTTTTTTTCTTATTATACCAAGAAACCATATTCGTGCCAATAAAGAAACATCCACTTGTAGTGCTCTTTCGATCATCAGCATTACCAGCCCAATCAGAATCATTGTACCCAATTAAATTAAAATCTTGATTCTTAAAATATTAGACACCATACTCAGAAGTCCCACTTACATATCGAATAACTCTTTTGACTGCAGTGAGATGAGACTCCTTTGGATCAGCCTGAAATCTTGCACATATCCCTACACTGAGACATATATATGGTCTACTTGCTGTTAAATACAATAGACTCCCAATAATTCCCCTGTATAACTTTTGATCAACTGCAACTCCTTTCTTATCCTTGACCAGTTTGTCAGAAACCCCATAGGTGTTCGAACTGCTCGCATTGCTTAAACCAAATCTCTTTACTAGATCCAGTGCACTTACTTTGATTTATAAACATGCCATGTTTTCCTTGCTTAACTTGCAGTCCTAGAAAGTATGTGAGCTCTTCAACCATGCTCATTTCAAACTCAGCCTGTATAACAGTGACAAAATTATGTACCATAGATGGTGAAGTAGAGCCGAATACTATATCATCCACATAAATTTGAGCAATAAGAATTTTTGATGACCAAACACAAATAAAGTGCGATCTACTCCCCCTCGACAATAACCTTTCTTAAGAAGAAAGTTAGTAAGTCATTCATACCATGCCCTGGGTGCTTACTTTAAGCCATATAGAGCTTTCTTGAGGCGATACACATGATGAGGGTAATGAGGATCCTTAAATCATATAGGTTGTTCCACATAAACTTCTTAATTTACCACACCATTTAGAAATGCACTCTTGACATCCATTTGATATAAAGTAATAGATGGCATGCACATGTGGAACAATTATGCAATGTCAATATATAAGCTACCAATAACAGTTTGCATCAAGCTGGATTCATTGGTTAGTGGCAATTTATCAAGCAGGGGAATGCATTGGCAAAGAAGAGACATTATATACATGAAGGAGGAATGTAACTTAAGTCTACGACTTATATGAACTAAGCCTTACTTGCAAAACACGCGTCGAAAATCTTAACCAAGTTATCATCATTGTTTGGAAGTATCATGAAAGGAAAATACAAGACTTTTAAGTATTTTGGAGGAAATGTCATTGTTGGTTTAGTGTTGGGTATTCCTCCCTAATTCTAGAATTTTCCTTTGGTAAAAATGGAAGAAGATTCTAGTATGATGGGGGATATATCTAAACCATGAAGCATATTCTAGAAACACCTCCTAGAAGCCTCCAAGCATTAATTGTGGTAGTTGGAGAGATGGAGAAGAGAATTCTAGAGCTTGAGTGCTCATCTATAAATAGGGTGCTCTTGGAGAGGACTTCATCATCCAACCAAAAACCATTTTCTTTCCTTCTAGATATCCTCCAAGAGAGAGTAGTAGGGAGAAGTCTTCATCCTCTCTAGTTGATAGATATCCACCATAGTGTGAGAAAACCTTTGTAATCCATCCACATTTTGGGTGAGACATTGTAACCCCACTTTAATCATATAGTGGAAGAGTTGGACTACCTAGTCCCGCGGTTTTTCCCATTTTGGGTTTTTCGCGTAACCAAATTTGGTGTCTTGCTTATTTTTCATTCATCATCCTAATCACATAAAGAGGAAAACTATATTTTTCCCCAACAGTGGTATCAGAGCAAGGTTGATCGGCGTCATATTCTTGTGTGATTCAAGATGGAGGTGGGAGATATGTTCAAACTCACGGCGGAAAATTACGCATATTGGAAGCCCATGATGGAGAACCACTTATATTGCAAAGATTTGTATGAACCAATCACGGAGGAGACCAAGCCGGAGGAAAAGGATGACAAAGAGTGGGAGATCCTAAATAGGAAGGCAGTCGCCATGATCCTTAAGTACATAGATCGAAGTTTATTTGAGCATGTTTCTACATACACCAATGCCTTTGAGCTATGGACAAAACTTGAGTCTATGATTCAAAAGAAGACACCACGTAATAAAGTCCACCTAGTGAGGCGGTTGGTGAAATTGGAGTACAAGGATGGAAAAAATATGATCGAGCACTTGAATAGCTTCAAGAGGCTTGTAAACTAATTGGCAAAGACCGAGATGAAGATCGATGATGAGTTGCAAGCTTTGTTGCTCCTAAGCTCACTACCTGAAAGTTGGGACACTTTGGTGGTCACGCTTAGCAACTCGGCTCCAACAGGAAAGCTTACTATGGATTATGTAGCCGATAGCTTGATAAATGAAGAAGCATGGAGAAGAGAACATGGCACAACAACCTATGCGGAGGCAAACGTGATCGAGAATCGTGGAAGAAATGAGTCGCGTGGAAGATTTAGAAATGGCGGACGTGACAAATCACGAGGCCGGTTAAAGTCTCGTTCCCGAGTTACTTGCTACTATTGTGGCAAAGCAGGTCACAAGAAAGATGAATGTCGCAATCTCAAGAGAGACAAGAAGAATGGCACGGTCAAACCTGATCAAGTCAATCCAAAGAAGAAGGAAGAAGAAAGCACTATGGCGGTGGCATCCATGGAGCATGGTGATATCTTTGTCATTGACGATTATGTCAATCTCGCCTACGATGAAAATTTATGGATCGGTGATTCCGGTGCTTCCTTCCACGTTACCCCACATGAAGGGCTCTACTCGTCCTACCAGCGTGGAGATTTCGGCGTTGTGAAGATGGGAAATCAAGTCACAAGCAAGATTGTCGGCAAAGGCGACATCATCTTGAAGACAAACACGAGATACAAGCTCGAGTTGAAGGATGTGCGACATGTCCCAGAAATGCGGCTCAACCTTGTCTCGGCGGGGAAGCTTAACGATGCTGGAATGATAAGCCACTTTGGAGATGGAAAATGGAAGATCACTCAAGGCAATATGGTGATTGGTCGAGGAAAGAAGGATGGATCCTTATATGTCATGCAAGGACAAATCTGCAAGGGAGAGGCTAATGTTGCACATGAAACCTCGAACATGGAGTTGTGGCATAAGAGGCTTGGCCACATGAGCGAGAAGGGACTTCAAATCCTTGCACGGAAACATATCCTCCATGACATAAAAGGTACAACACTTGACCCCTGCACTGATTGTTTAGCCGGCAAACAACATAGAGTTTCTTTCCTCAAGCCTGCTTACCCCTGTAGAAGAGAGAATATTCTTGACTTAGTGCATACTGATGTTTGCTCAATGACCGAAAGATCCCTTGGAGGTGCACAATATTTTGTAAGTTTTATTGATGACCATTCTCGAAAGGTTTGGGTGTCTTTGTTGAAAACTAAAGCCCAGGTACTTGAGGCGTTCAGGGAGTTCCATGCGAGGGTGGAACGTGAGACAGGAAGAAATTTGAAGTTTGTCAGAGCTGACAATGGTGGAGAATATCACGGCCCATTTGAAGAGTATTGCAAGTTGTACGGGATCCGACTTGAGAAGACACCACCGAAGACACCTCAGTTGAATGGAGTTACAGAGAGGATGAATCGCACCATTGAAGAGCGAGTTAGATGCATGTTATCTCATGCAAACCTTCTAAAGGTTTCTGGGGAGAAGCTGTGAAGACTAGTGTTGATATCATCAACTTGACCCCTTCAGTTCCCTTGGATGGAGATATACCGGAGGAGGTTTGGTCAGGGAGAAAGGCTTCATATGACCATCTAGAGGTATTTGGATGTCGAGCATTTGTTCACATTCCCAAGGATGAGCGGGCCAAGCTAGATTAAAAAACAAGAGAGTGTATCTATCTTGGCTCACCCAAGGATGAGTTCGGTTATCGGCTGTAGGATCCAGCCCAGAAAAGGATCGTGAGAAGCCGCGATGTCGTGTTCTTTGAGGACCAAACCATTAGTAATTACAAGGAATTGCGAGAAGCTCAAACCAGGCGGACCAGAGAGCCTTTGGAGTCCATGCCATCTCCCGTGGTGCAAGATAACGCAAGAAGAGAATCAGTGGAGGATGTTCACGATGAAGAAGCTAAAAACCGTGATCCCAGAGAAGATACAGAGCAATCTCAAACAAGTGGCAAAGAAATGGAGGAAGCAAATGACCCAGCAGTACCCATGCTTAGGCGTTCAACTAGAGAGAGACAGCCTTCGACTAGATATTCACCAGATGAGTACGTGACACTCACTGATGAGGGGGAGCCTCAACACTATGGTGAAGCTATGGAAAATGATCATAAAGATGATTGGGAAAAGGCTATGCAAGAAGAGATGAAGTCCTTGAACGAGAATCATACATATGATCTCGTAGAGCTACCAAAAGGGAAACGACCTCTAAAATGCAAATGGGTGTTTAAGCTCAAGACCGAAGAAAACAATCTCAAACCCAGGTATAAGGCTCGAATCATTGTTAAAGGTTGCAACCAGAAGAAAGGTATAGATTTTGATGAGATTTTCTCTCCCGTGGTAAAGATGTCATAAATCCGAGTTGTGTTGGGTCTCGCTGCTAGCTTGGATTTGAAGGTTGAGCAACTCGATGTTAAGACAACTTTCTTACATGGAGATCTTGAGGAGGATTTACATGGAGCAACCCGAAGGATTCAAAGAGCCGGGAAAAGAGCATTTAGTGTGCCGTCTCAAAAGAAGTCTCTATGGTTTGAAGCAAGCACCCCGTCAATGGTATAAGAAGTTTGAATCCTTCATGAATCATCATGGATTCAAGAAGACACACACCGATCATTGTGTCTTCATGAAGAGGTACGATCGAGATGACTTTCTCATACTCATGCTTTATGTTGATGATATGCTGATTGTTGGGCAGGATAAAAGGAAAATAGCTGCTCTTAAGAAAGCATTGAGTAATTCTTTCGCAATGAAAGATTTGGGGCCAGCGAAGCAGATTCTTGGGATGCGGATCACGCGGGATCGATCTGAAAAGCTACTTTGGCTATCTCAAGAGAGATATATTGAGAAGATTCTTGAGAGATTTAATATGCATCAAGCCAAACCTGTTAGCGTACCACTTGCCGGACATTTCAAGTTCGATAAGAAGAAAAATCCAAGAAGGGATGAAGAAATGGGAGGTGTTCCATATTCTTCAGCTGTTGGTAGCCTCATGTACGCCATGATATGTACCCGGCCGGATATTGCGCATGCAGTTGGAGTTGTGAGCAGGCACTTGTCAAATCCTGGGAAGGAGCATTGGGCTGCTGTAAAATGGATACTTCGATATCTCAGAGGAACAACCAAAAGGTGTTTGCGCTTTGAAACAACCAAACCTGTGTTGGAGGGATACACAGATGCTGATCTGGCCGGAGACTTGGAATCTCGAAAATCAACGTCGGGATATCTGACTACTTTTGCAGGGGGGCTGTATCTTGGCAGTCAAAACTTCAAAAATGTGTTGCCCTTTCTACGACGGAGGCAGAGTATATTGCTGCCACCGAGGCTTGTAAGGAGATGCTGTGGATGAAGAATTTTCTACTTGAATTGGGGCTAAAGCAAGAGAAGTACGTCCTCTATTGTGACAATCAGAGTGCCATCCACTTAGCCAAGAATTCATCCTACCACTCCCGAACGAAACATATTGATGTTCGCTATCATTGGATTCGAGACGTATTGGAAGAAAAGCGACTACAACTTGAAAAAGTTCACACTAATGATAATTGGTCCGATATGATGACTAAAGCACTACCAAGTAAGAAATTCGATGATTGCTGCAAAGGCGCTGGTGTGGAGATCCCTTCCAATTAGGTCGGAAGGGGGAGATTTGTTGGGTATTCCTCCCTAATTCTAGAATTTTCCTTTGGTAAAATTAGAAGAAGATTCTAGTATGATGGAGGATGTATCTAGACCATGAAGCATATTCTAGAAATACCTCCTAGAAGCCTCCAAGCATTAATTGTGGTAGTTGGAGAGATGGAGAAGAGAATTCTAGAGCTTGAGTGCTCATCTATAAATAGGGTGCTCTTGGAGAGGACTTCATCATCCAACCAAAAACCATTTTCTTTCCTTCTAGATATCCTCCAAGAGAGAGTAGTAGGGAGAAGTCTTCATCCTCTCTAGTTGATAGATATCCACCATAGTGTGAGAAAACCTTTGTAATCCATCCACATTTTGGGTGAGACATTGTAACCCCACTTTAATCATATAGTGGAAGAGTTGGACTACCTAGTCCCGCGGTTTTCCCGTTTTGGGTTTTCCGCGTAACCAAATTTGGTGTCTTGCTTATTTTTCATTCATCATCCTAATCACACAAAGAGGGAAACTATATTTTTCCCCAACATTAAGCTCTTCTTTCGTTTTACTGCAGTTTTAGTTTCTTGTTTTAAGTTCTAAATTTAGCAAATTGTTGCAGGACCAAGTCAAGTTGTTAGTTGCTTGGAAGTAGCTAGTTTGTTGCATGATTTTAGGTCTTACACTGCATGAATGTAGCTTTCTCAGTTGTAATAAAATAACTTCTTTGCCTCTTTGTTTTTCGTTTGTTTCTTTCTGCAATAAGTCTTTGCTTTCCTTCTGAAACAACAGTCACGGGGATGGAAATCTATACATTGGGGAGTGCAGGTGCGCTGAAATGGAAAATCAAACTTCCCTTGAGGTAGCTCATCTAATTGATGGAGTTAAGCAATGAAGAATAGCATTGGTGTGGACCTTATTTCTATCAGTTGCAGCAAGCGACTAAATCAATAACAACCCCAACCCCGTAGCCTAAATATGCAGAAATCCCACCGTTGCAACTCACATACGTGACAGATGTCGCGTTTGAATTTTTTTTTGCAAGATTTCAGTGAGCCCACAAATTCAGGCGGAAATAACAAACTAGCTTGAATATCTAAAAGCATCTCCAATGCGGGTTTTGTTAGAATAAACTTTAATTGCCACGTAAAATTTACTAACGTCTATTATTAAATTTAATCTTCAATCCAGAGTCGGAGGTGAACGTAGATATTACGTGGCTAAAAATATAAGTGACCCCGTCGAAATGGACTTCTATTCACCGATGATGATATTGCCAAATCAGCCAAAAAAAAAAAACAAAAGCGCCTTATTTAATTTTTTTTATTGGGGTAGAAACTATGGTGTTTTGATGTAGTTTTGTTTGAAAAAATTCCCAAATTCACGTTTACCATAATTTTGTACACCACTAAAAATAAACCAAACTACATTGGAAAATGAAATGGCAAAATTAATTTTAAATGTTGATTTTTTTATATATATATATAATAAAATAATAATTTAAAGAGATTTAAAAATATTTTCAATATATGTGGTAATATATATATATATATAAATAAATTTATACTCAAAAAATTATAAGTATTAGTCTATTAACATTAGAATTCATTTTTTTTTTCAAATTCTAAAAAGTAACTAATTTATAGGTTATAAAATAATTGAATGCTGTATTTTAATAATAATGAAAAATTCACATGTTAAGTGCTAAATATATTCATTTATATTTAATAATATATAAATAATAATGATGCATATATTATATAGATTGGCAAAAATAAAAAAATAATTTCAATTAATTTTTGTTTTTTACTCTTTCTCTATAAAAGTAAAATTGAGACATAAATTAGAAAGTTTCTTAACTCATTGTCTATTTAATAATTAGTTAATTTAATTAGAATAAAAAATTAGTCTTTCCATAAGTTATGGAAAGACCAAGGTTTAAAGTGTAAATTAGAAGAAATTAAGATAAAATTTTCGGGTTGCATGAACCGGGTTATAAATTTTATAACTACTACATGTTTCATTCTAAAACTTTAATATTGCAACTAAGACCTTTTACCTTTTATTATTCTAATCAAACCCCGTCTTTCCATAAACCTATGGAAAGACCGTCTTTCCCAAGACTTTGCCTTTCTAGAATAGAATCAATTTTATTTTAAACATGAACTAAAAATAAGTTAGTGACGATTAATGTTATACTCGTGTTCATAAAAACTATTTTATTGAACCAATATAAGTATTTATTCTCCATCATTACTCTTGTCAAATAATTAGATGCATCCAAAATATAATTAATTATATGAATATAATATTTGTTGAGATCAAATATAATATTAAAATACAATTTCAATATTATATATATACACGTTACATAATAATTGGAAGTTTGTAGCATATCCACGTTACCTAATAATTATTCATTTGAAGTTTAGATTGAAGAATGATTTCAAACGAGATCCACGGTCGATACATTTAATATTACGTCAGACGGAAGGTGAATCGATGTTTCAATCAAATTTACCATTTGTACCCGTTAAATAAGGAAAATCCTCTATGGATGGGAGATGCTCTAAATACACAAGGGATAACTAACGTCTTCATTTGCTCCCACTCTCTTGTGGTACTCAATCTTTTATCCATAGAATAAAAAGCCAGAAGTTGAAAATGAGATACAAGACGCACTACATATTTTGGCCTCTTTGACTTCCAAGTGATTTCGTTTATGGAGGTAAAATAGCACCACTTTTCCTATATAACACATGTTCCAGATTAATGAGAATTTACTTGATGATAAAAGTAATAGTCAGTTTTATTCCTTGTGTATGATCTTCTATTCATAAACGTCAAAGTATTTCACTTTAGGAATACATTTTTCCTAATATGCAGAATTGCAACTTCAACAGTTTGCCAGACCATACATTTTCTTATTTTCTCTCAGTTGTATTTCCAAGAATTCCTTGGGCCTCATTTGGTATTTTCAACTAGCTAGGGAGCTATACACGTATGCAATCTCACAAGAATAATTGGTATTGCTTCAGCAATCATATTAATCATAAACGCTCCTTCTATGAGATTCCCTGGAGGTCAATGTCCTCTCCATCTCTCCGAAAGAAAGACATCCGGTGGCAATAAAATTTCTAAGTAATTAATACTACTAATTTCCTGATTAATTAGATAAATTTTGACTAAATCAATGGATGGGATTAGATTTAATGAATGGCTAAGATTTGGTGTAAAAATGGAGTTAAAATAAGGGTGTTGATTGATCAATTCCCTATGCATGTTATACAGTAAGCATCAAGGATACAATGAGATTGTATCCTCACTAGTATAAAATGTATTCCTACAGTTAATTTCCTTAAATCATGGATAGTAAATTTGTTTTTATTTTTTATTTTTAAGATCAAATGACTTCGCTGACCCCTTAAATATCACATTCGTTCACCTTTGACCCCTTATCTTCTTTCGAGCACTTTTGACCCATAAACTTACAAAACTATTGAGTTGTGGTCACTCTGTCAAATCAAATCGTTAAGTTTGGTCAAAACGTCAGTTTCAAGGGTAAAATAGTCATGTCTCAAATTTCTTTTTCTATTTTTATTTTTTCCTTTTTTGATTTCCCCCCCCCCCCCTTTCCATTCCCTTTTCATTGCCTTCCCCTTTCTGCCTGAATGTTAGTGTAGTAATGACTTCGGTGGCGCTGAAGGTGATAAGAGGAAGAAAATTGTTGGAACTGGGGGGCAGAAAAGGAAGTTTAGCAGCAACGGAGATTATTTTGAGGATGTTAGCATTGATGGGTCGATGATTCCAATGAGTTTATAGAGTCTGGTGGCAAGGCAGTGGAGGAAGGCGACAACGATGGCAAGATTGGTAGCTCCAATGCTAATAGCACGGTGACTGGCGGTGGAGGTGGTGGCTGGGAGGAATAGAAAAGGACGAAGAAGGGGCTTCCGATGAAGAATCTGATGGTGGAGCAGTGACGCATGAAGGAGCTCAATGATAGGCTTTACATGGTGAGGCATGTAGTTCCAAAGATTAGCAAGGTGAGGAAATCATCCCAAATTCTTCATAACAATTTCTCGTGATTTTTTTTCTAGCATGTTTTCTTTGATTCTTGTTGAACTGAATCAGATCTTTTTTTAAAAATTTCTTCCAATCTTGTTGTTGCTTAAATTTGGATGATGTGTTAGTGTTAGTGCGAGTCCTCCCGAGACGTGGGCGATACTAAGCGTATGAAACTGTAAGGATGTGTTCAACTTAGAAGTACGTGGCTAGTCGAGGCTAAGGAGGCAGAGGGGTACGATGCTGAAGGTGAGAAGGCGGAGAGGAAAGGATAAAAAAGGGGAGGTGCTGGTTGTAATTAAATTAAAATAGGGGAGGGTTGGGTTGTTATTAAAATAAAATAGTGGTTGGGTTGTAATTAAAATAAAATAGGGGCTGGGCCGTAATTAAAAAAGAAACAGGGGGGTTAATGATGAGATGTCAAATGCATGTATTTTTTGGAGCATTTAACATCACTTTTGTTATCCTTTTGTTGTAAGATTGCTAGATTTCGGTAGGTTTACATCATAAGGGGTTTAAATGACCGTTTTCGGTTTTCATATTTAAATCCTTCATTTTGTAACTTATGTTTAGTCTAATAGATTTTTGGTCCTTACGAACATCTAGATTTCTTTTTGTGAGCTTAACTTGTACATTGCTCATGATCATGTAGGAATGGTTTAGTGAAGGCCACAAGCCAAAATGTGGTAGAAGATAGAAAAGTCGAAGAAGGAGGACAAAGAAGCGGATGAATTGTGACCCAGAAGTTTGGACCAAGTTCTTAAAATATTCTGAGAAGAATTAGCCTACAAGGGTGGTATCATTGGATTCATCTTCTCGAGCACTATAAGATCGACTACAAGAACTGAAAATTGGAGTAACGGTTAACTCATAGCGACGCAAAGACCGGGAACGCAGCCCGGGCGCTGCACTGTATGCCTCAAAATGCGAAGGAATACGCCCCTCATTTCAAGAAGGCGACGCCTCGCATGTTGGGGTCTCAGCCAGTGCCAACCGGGCGTGCCAGCCCCGCGCGGTCGGTCTCGAACCCGTGCGCCTCGAAGCAAACCGTGGCGCAGCCTCTCAGGTCATCAACGTGCGCCTGACGTGGAGTCATGTGCACCCGTGTGCGGTGCCTCACGCAAACGCTAGTGCCATGGAGCTCTTCTTGAACCACGGTGCCCTAGGCCCACATCAGCCCACACGGGCCTGCGCAGTCCCTCACGCGGCTAGTGGGACTATAAATAACTTATTTTAACTTCTTTTTGACCCACTGGGACTATAAATAGCCCCCCCTTCTTTCCCATTTTCCCAAGCCCAACTTGGGGTTCCAAAACCCTAGTTTTTTCACCATTTTCTTCCATTTTCTTCTTTTTTTTATTTATTTATATATCTTTGTTCTATGTTATGAGTTTTTATTATCTAGGTTACTTTTGTACTTGGGAGTAATCGATTGAGGCTTCCAAACCCATATCTTTAGAATCCTTTCTATCTATTTATTTCTTTTGCTATTATGCATTTATTGAGCTTTGAATGTGGGTTGTTAATGACATTAATGTTGTTGGAAGTTTAAGTACATGGATTGCTTGTATGATTACTTATTAGGGTTTGGAAAAACTAGCTGAGTTTTCCCTCTTTTGATATGAAATCCAAGAGCATGAGTGAGAGCTTTAAATTGTGTTGATGAGTTAATAATTGCTAGATGAATGAGATGATGTTGAACTTCTGTCATGTTTGTTTAATGTAGCAAATATGAGAGGTCTATGAACATTAAACGTTCTTGACTAATCTTGTGTAAATGCATGAATTGGTTCAATGGTTAGACACAATGTAGTGTTTATAAGTGTTGCTGAGCTTGTAGATTCTTTGTACTCAATGCCACTGATGGATACTTTTATCCATTTCTCGACTAAAGGAGTCATTAGGGAGGTTTGACAAGAGATGTCAAATTCACTCTTGCAAATTACTATCTAAGAAGGATAGAAGATTTATCTTCACAACAAGTAGTTAAAATAATGAATAAGTTGTAGATTCAATGATAGATAAGGGGTTTGGAAATGGATATCAATTGCTTCCAAGGCTTAGTCTTTTGTAGTTATTACCTCTGTTTTCTTAGTTTGTTGCATGATTAGCATAGTTACTTAACTTTGCTAGTTGTCTTGTCTTTGAATTCATAACTTAGGAAAAACCAACCAAACCCCTCCCCCTCTTTACTTGCTTATATATATATATATATATATATATATATATATATATATATATATATATATATCTATATACATCTATATCTAGTTTACATGTTTAAAACCTAAGGAAAATTTCTCATCTTTGTGGACGACCCCGATTTGCCACTATCTACTTAGTTGTAGTTAGTAAGAATTTAGGGCTTATAAATATTAACTTTGAGAGGTACGAATACAACCTCCCAGTTAAGTTTGTGAATAAAAAGATGAAAATTAATTTTTCCCTTAGTTAACGGAATAAATTTCATAGTTAATGGTTTGACTTGACAGAGTGGCCACAACTCAACTATTTTGTAAGTTGAAGGACCAAAAAGTGTTTGAAACAATAGTGGAAAATGGCCTATTAAAGGCGGTGACCCGCCCCAACCCGGGGTCATTAATACAGTCACAACAAGCACAATTTAATTAACCCGGGCCAAGGCACTATCCTCGTGGAATGGTCAAAGATAAGATTTATATTCTGCACCCATTCTCGCTGCTAATGCTACCAAAAGGTAGTAAGCGGCAAGCCCTGGGTTTTTCCACAGAGATGCTAGGGTTCAAATAAAAGTAAAAGCACCGCCTCGTATGGGTCATCAATTCGCACGAGTGAAAGAAATAGCTACAAATGTAAAAAATGCAAATTGGGGGGGGGGGGGTTTGATATTTTCAACTAACAACTACAAGAATAAAATTTAAAAAAAGTAAACTATTTATACTAGGCACTTAGGACTAATTTAGCAACATGGTAATTTTAAAGCTTCAATCCTCGATTCATTCACATATAGACATACAAAAGACTTATCAGTGTTTTCAGAAAATGTGGTGTGGTCGATGACATACACTTCTCCATCCCTGTCACGGGGGGTGCACTCGCAACCCTCCATCGATACCACAATCGTAATTAGGGGAGTACAACACGGTCTGACCGTTATTGTGGTTCGGTTTCTCCCCTGTGCTATTACGTCCCAGCTTTCCACCATGAATGCGCATATTCCCAATGGTCCTCTATAAGTAGGGCCTTAGGTTCACATGAACCTTATCTGTGATACTAGGGTTTCAACACAACAACTAGCTTGCTACTATCAACTATCTCTACCTGTACCTATCAAAAAATGATTAAGTAATCAGTTAAGGCTGGTGCATTGGTATGCAGATTAGGGTTACCTCAAATTACTCGTGCACACACTCACGCAGAATCATTCCCCTCCACCTATTCAGACATATAGGTTTCTCTTCCCAAGGGGGCATCAATAAGTGCACGATACATGAACATAGCCCAAAGTGTGTGCTCATATGTGGTGTAGTGTTCATGCATTTGTCACATTCAAGAACAATCACAATAATATATCAAACACAAAGATAGATGGAATTTAAGGAATCTCATAAAGCATGAAACGCTACACATGTGCCAAATATACCCAAAGCTTAATCTAACTACTCCATAGACATGGAATTCAAATATAGATTTAAATTCCACATCTTTGGGATGAAACAAGAAGAAAAGAAAGGGAAAAAGTACAAAACCTATTAAGGAACTCCTTCCTTCTCCCAAATGCTCTCCAAGTTACAAGATATGAATTCTCTCTCCTAATGTATATGAAAATGAGTAGACTAGGGTCCTATGCATAATTGTAGGAGAATGGGCCTAAAAATAGGCCTAAAATTGGACAAAAGTGTCAAAACCCTAGGCCAGCCACCTAGTTTTCACGGACCGACTAGGATGCCACGGTCCATGAAGCCTTCAAGCACAAACCTACAGATGTGGCACGGTCCGTGCACATTCATAGCCGTGGGTAGCCAAGGTTCGACAAGTTGGGCTCATGCCACGGTCCGTGAAGGTTTTCACGAATCACGAGCAGCACTACGATTTCCACTCAGTAGTGTTCATGGCCCGGCCTCCTTTTCACGGACCTGAGCAGAATGGGCATTTGCTCAGAACTCTCGTCATGGTCCGTGAAGGTTTTCACGGACCGGCTCCATACTTAGCCAAATTTCTTCAACTCTTCCCTTCCATGCTTTATGGCCCAGCTCTGTTGTCATGGACTAGCACTATTGCTTCATGTCGGGTGGACCATGCGCATCTTCATGGATCGCTGTTGTGTTGTATAGTGTGGGCTGTCACAGGCTGCTGGTCCTTCGTCGGCTAAACTTCATTTGCTTGCCATGGGTGAACCGTTAGTTCGAAATAAGAGTTCTAGTAGTCAGTTTTATAGTAATCGGGAAGAAGAATCTAATGAAACTAGCCTTGAAAGCTATATATTCCTGGATCATTTTCAGACTAAGGCAACACTCGTCAGACTAGGATTCACCGTTTCCGCCTTTTACCATCTTTAACTTTGAAGCCGCCTATCCTTGGCTTCAATCTCCTTCTACCACACATTGATACTTGTGGCATTCATCTACTACCATTCAATGAGAATGGCCTTCAAATCTTTTACTGTTAAAAGCAAACAGCCTTCCAAGAATGTAATGTAACAAATAGCATTCACGAGCAACCTACTAAAGGTACTTATAATGAGGACCAAGGAGGTCGTGAACACGATATGTCAATAATCACTAATTAAGTGTACAAAACACGGGTTGTCTAAACCCCTTGTCATGTAAACTCAACTAATGTTGCCAAACCACCAACAAAAAGTAAGTAAAAACTACGTCAAATGCACTGGTTAAAGCATGCATAATGGTGCAGATCATAATCCCCACACTTAAACATTTACTCGCCCTTGAGTAAATAAAATCAAAGAAAAAGGTTCAAGCGACATGAAGCATGTAAAAACAGCCAATGCATCTAACTTATTCCCAAGCTACCCTAGTTCCCCCAAGAAGATAAAAATCTCACAACTCTCACACTCCCCCAAAGTACCTAAGGCAACCAAACCACCCAAAGCAAGTAAAATGTGCATGGAAAAAGATAAGTGACAAAAGATCGGAATAAAGGCAAGCTTACTTTCCCCAAAGAAGTACCAAAAGCAATCAAAGAGCAATCCCTAAGTAAACAAATCCACCAGGAAATCCAAAAGTTGTCGACTTGCTTGCAACATATGGATAAATCTAGATTCTCGACCTAGTTGCAAACAAGGAGTCCAATGTATCGTCAACCTAGTTTCTTGTTTCTTTTTTTTTCTCTCAATTTCTCTCATTTTTCCTAGGCGCCCTTTTTGGTTTTCACCTAGTGTTATCCTACAAAACATACTCACCTCTCACCTTTTCCCACACGGCCTCTCATTTTTGCCTAGACTCGTAAGTCTAGTCAGGCCTAGCCTCTCACTTTTACCTAGGCATTTCGACCTATCCGGGATTTTTCTAATGTTACCCAAGTTGCCTTTTTGGGTTTTTGACTTGTCCAGGTTTTGATCTTTTTTCATTTTTCAAATTTTCAAAAAGTGCCCCAAAAGTGGTCTCAACACTACAAAGTTATTTAAACACACAAAAATACTCCACCAATAGCTAAAACATCTTACCCCATACAAACTAGGAAACCTAGCATAGCAAGTCATTCCACCAAATGTTCATCCAAAATCATCCCCAACAAACAAGAACTAAAACTACCAACAATCAAGAAAAAAAAAACATGCATGCACGAAGAAATCCAAGAATGAAAATTCCTAAGTGCTCACTACTCCCTCCACACACTTTGCGGATGCAAGTCTCCAATGCACAAAAACAATGTCAAAACATAAGTGAGGAAGGGAGATTAGTGATACCTACGCTTCCGACCCCGAAGGGCCGGCCTCTTCGTGGCTAGTGAAACACATCTCTATAAACCATGTCGCTTGGATTGTGGCTTCAAGGAAGTCCACCCTCGTGTTGAGCTCCTCCACTTGTGCCTTCACTTGTCCAATCGCTGAACTATCCCTTGAAGAACTTGGGAAAAACTCTAGAGTTTCTCCCCAAGTAGGTGTAGTTGGTCCATAATGGCCGTGGAAATATGAGATTGGCTCACAAGTGCTCTCGAAGATGTCTCCCATTCGGTCTCTTCTAGGTCTAAATCTTGGTTAGCCATAAGGTTGTAGGCTTCTCTCTCAAAATTTCGGTCCGACAAAAAAAGTAGGTCATCCAAACACGTGTTATGGTCAATGGCGGTGCACTCCAGTTGTGGAAGAATCATGAAGTTACACGTGCTCGTTCCACCATAAAGCCATACATATCTACCCTCCGATGTCATCGATCTCACCATAGATGCCTTAGCTAACTTCTCAATATTGTACCTTGTGCCCGATCTTCCTAAGTTAGCTAGAGGCTTTTGTGTGATCGGGTGACCTAGATAATCCACCAAAAGACCAACCATGCCTCCCATGGAGATTTTCCCACTCTTCTGCTCTCCATCGCTATGCATTCTTGAACAAAGACTCTAACCAAGTCCGGGTAGATGTTCCCCTCCGGTGTCATCGCCTAAAGAAGGTGTATATCGGAGCCCGGACAATGCATCAATTCACCATGGCATAGAACGCCCATAAAAAAGAGTTGATGAACATAACAAATCGTCGGGTGGACAATAGTCGTGCTCTTGCTCAGATTCTTCCTATGAGTCCAGGTTAGTTGCACCCAAAAGTGCCCAAGAGATAATGACATTCCTTGGCGATGAGTCAGTGGAATGTCCCGGCCGATCTTCCACCCAAAAGCTAGTGCCACCTCTATATAGGTCATTTGGTACTCCTTGTCATCCAAGCTGAACTTAATCGCCTTGCGAATCTCCTCGTCTGTGACCTTCCAAATGGTAGCTAGAAACTCTAAGGTCCGCCTTATATAGGTTTTCAAGTGTACATCGAGAAAACCTTCTAGGTCTACCCGACCCAAAAGAAAGGTCACAGGTTCAAGTAAACCTAGAGCTATCAAGGTGCTCTTGCAAGTAAATCTAGTCTCCAAAATGCTCTTGCAAGTAAATCTAGTCTCCAAAATGCTCCTCTTTGGTTCCCTCAAGTTCCTCCATCTCCGGGCTGCAGTCCTGGTGATGTTAGTTAATCCTAAAAACTTATCGGCCACAGGCTTAGGGTTGCGAGGAATGGGAGTCGTCGGTTTAGGGTTTGTACCCTTAACCGGTTTCTTCTGTTTCTCACCCCTTGATGAATTCTCTTTCTCCGAAGTACCTTTCTTTGGAGCCATCCTAAAAAATTGAGAGAGAGAAGAATGGTAATGTCACAATAAACAATGCATGACCCATGATATCATTCAACAAAGAACATTCTCCCAAAATTACCACACATTCAAAGCATGACGGTATAAGCATAAAAGACATTTAAAACAAGAATATTCCTCATCAATCAACAACATCATGTATGCCTTTCACCAACCCATCAATAGATTCATGCAAACAAGATTCATGCTCCCTTTAATCACCAAACACATGAAGAACACATCACTCAATATCAATGGCACATTCAAAACATCCCTAATTTCATCATCAGAAGATTGATCACACAAACCCAAACAACATCAAAACAACACATGCTCATTCATAAATCATGCTTTTCATAACAAAACCACAATGTGAATCAAGCATATAGACAAAGCGATCAAAGGATTACCCAAAATTTGAAGTCTGGAAGTGTAAGATCCACATAAGAAGAAGCAAAAATTGCTAATTTTTTTGAAGAAAATGCTTCAATTTTCTTGTTCTCCCAAGAGTGTGTGAGTGAGTGTTTCTTGATAGGAAAGAATGCGTAGATGATGAAATTAGTGAAGAGTGGTACCATGCGAATAAAATTTCAGCATAGGTGAAAAAGAGAGAGAGAGAGATACCATTTTATAAAGATGGAATTTCAAATTAGAGGACAAGTAGTACTATCAATTAACATGGAAAGTACTATTTACATAAAAAAAATCCTAAGAAAATAGGAAACCTCACTTCTTGAACCAAAAATGCATTTTTAACTTTGAAATTTAAACTTACTTTTCAATTCAAACTTACTTTTCAAAAATTGCATTTTAAAAACAAGTTGGGGGTGGAGAATTGAAATTTGACAAAATAAATGATTTCTGCCCAGTTTTCCATCTTCACGAGGCAGAGTCTCATTCCCATCATCATGGCACGAGACCTACCCCTCGTGACAACCATTGTCATGAGGGTAACCCCAGATTTTCCCCATCCCTTGGTTTTTCTCAACTAGAAAACTATCGCCCAATAAAATCCATTCCATCTACACATAATCATTCATCTTCACATTTGGATTTTCAAATCAAGCAATAATTTCATTCAATGGATCATTTATTTCAAGCATGACATGCAAAATCTACCAAGTAACAACTCAAAACAAGTAAACAAAAAGATCCATGTATGTTTAGCGTCATCATCACGACTTATTACCCTTTCATGCATTCAACTTTCAAGCACTTACTGGTGGGTCTCTAGAATCGCCATCGGCGACTCTGCCCCCAATGATGTCATTGTGGGCATGTCTCCACAATGATCCATCATTACCTTTATACCCTTTATCGGTACCTAGAAATGTTTCTCCTTTTTTCCTACATTGACTCCTTAAATGTCACCTTGGGGTTAGCAGGGGGTCGAGGAGGTATTAATTCCTTGACACTTTCCTTTTCCCGATGAAAATTTGTTAGCATAGAAAAATAATCTAGCACGGATATGTCATTGATCAAATCATGTAATTCGTCGGGATCCTCAACAAATTTATCATCAAGAGATTCATGCTCATTTGCAACACAAGAAGGTTCAAGATTATCATGCTCATCAAAAAGTGCCACACCTTTGCACATAAGAGAAGGTTTTGTCGTATCATGCCTAGATTTATAAATTTCAAATTCCACCTTGTCTAAGTCATCTTCTAGAGTCAAAATCCCCGAGTGGACATCAATTTTAGTCCTAGACATTTTTAGAAAAATTCTGCCCAAAAGGATTGGGGTGCACTACCATCGTGTGTTACGTCTGGGACATAAAAGTCCCCCGAAAAAACCAACTTTCCCACTCTCACCATCACATCCTTCACTAGACCTCGAGGGCTAGTTTGGAAATGATCAGCGAGTTGAACATTGACTCTAGTCTTCTTTAGTTCACCAATTTCAAGACATTCAAATAGTCTAAAGGGAATCACATTGATAAAGCCCCTAAATCTATCATGGCATGTTCAACAAGTGTCCCACCTAAAAAAATTAGGAAAGAAAACATTCCGGGGTCATCACATTTCTTAGGAAAATTCTTACGATTCAAAATTGTGACTTCCCTAATTCTTAGCTTCCCTAACTTCTTAGGTGGTCTACTCCTTTTCTTAGTACATGAAACCTTAAGAAATTTAACATATGAAGGCACATTGTTAATCAATTCCAAGATAAGGATAGATACCTCCACTTTTTCGAAGGCTTTTTGAATGTTGGCCTCATTTGTCTCCACCTTTGGCCTTCCCTTCAAAGCACTTGGAAACAGAGGTGGAATAAAAATTTGAACCTCAAGTGGTGGAAGCTCCTTGAAGGGTGCTTCCTTGACAACCATCTCTTCTTCATCTTCGAACTTCGCTTTGGTAGCCTCCACTAACTCATCATTTTCTTGTGTCACTTTCTCCTTGGTTTAGCGAACCTCCTTAAGGTTCTTGATACTTGAGAAGGCTCTAGTACTAAGGTCTTCAATTTCTCTCCTTGTTCTTTCCGTGAAGATCTCATGTTTCTTCCCCAACTGTCTGATGACATCCAAGATCTCCTCCCTATCCAACTTGTAAAGTGTGGTATGATTGTTGGATGGCCCTTCACCTCTAGGGGCAGTGCTTGTCCATCCATATACCCTTAAGGTTGATTGTCATCCCTCCATCGAAAGTTGGGATGATCCCTATACCTTAGATTGATTGAGTTTGCATAGGGATCTGGTCTTGCCTCGCCTTGGTTCCCCTGGAACCCTTGTTGTTGACCCCTAGCAAATTGAGGTCTCTCCCGGTTGTTGTAGTCCACGACATTCACTTCTTGCATATCACCAATGACCTCGGGGCATTTCTTGGAATGGTGATCAAGGTTTCAAATCCCACACATCTTAACTTGGTGTACATTTCCTCGTAAAAGCTCTTTCATCATAGAAGCTAGAGCTTGGACTTTCTCCTCCAACTTTAGTGTGTGTTCGGGTTCATCCAAGACCTTAACCCTTGACCTTGTACCGAATTGCCTCATCCTGTTGGCCATCTATTCAAAAAGTGCCATAGCATCCTTCGAGCTCTTGTTGGTGATAGATGCATTGCACACATCATTAACCATCCTCATCACACAAGCCCTCGAAGAAGTAATAGAACAAGTCGCCTTCCTTGAAGGGATGATAGGGACAACTTACAAGAAGTCTCTTGAATTTCTCCCAATACTCATATAAGCTCCCAGTCGCTCCTTGAGTGATGTTTGACAACTATTTCTTCAAACCGGCAGACTTTGAGGCCAAAAAATATTTCTCCAAAAACCACCACTTCATATTTATCCATGACCCTATGTACCACGGTGGCAAATAGTATAACCAATCTTTTTCTCCACCTTGTAGTGAAAAGAGGAGTGATCTCAAGTTGTATTTATCTTCTAACACTCCCAGCGGCTTCATGTTCGTGCATACCAAATGGAATTCTGACAAATGTTTGTTTGGATCTTCTCCGGCCAAACCGTGGAATGTAGGAAGGCAGTGTATCATCCTACTTTTTAGTTCAGAAGTCACATTTGGAGGCAAAGGTAGGAATGTTATACATAGTGGTTGATTCTCCAAGTTAGGATCCATAAGCTCTCTCAAAGTGCGGTTGTCCTCTACCATTTCGAGTGGTGATTTCTCAAAACTCAAACCTCTAAATTGAACCTCCAATCTAACTCTATTCCTCATTCTCCTCCGCTTACCTGTAGAATTAGTTAGGGAATGCAAAACACCTAGATTCGTGGTACAGGTATGTACCATAAACTAGGGTCGCACTATCCTTCCAACAACACAATAGCAAACAAGATCAAAGTAACAAGAAAACTATAACCAAAGCTCAACTCACAACAAATAAAACAACCAACAAACAAACAATCAAAAAACACTACTAACTACTCTACTAACCCGCTATGCTCAACTAATACTTGAACTGGAAAGCATCCCCGAAAATGGCACCAAAACCACCCCGGCCCGTGGTCATTAATACAGTTAAAGCGAGCACAATTTTATTAACCCAAGCCGAGGCACTAGCCCTGTGGGATGGTAAAAGATAAGAGTTATATTTTGCACATGTTCTCACAATTAATGCTACCAAAGGGTAGTAAGCAGCAAACCCTGGGTTTATCTATAGAAATGCTAGTGTTCAAGTAAAAATCAAAACATAGCCTCGTGCGGGTCGTCAATCCGCATGAGTGAAAGGAATAGCTACTAATGTAAACATGCAAACTGGGGTGGGGGGTTGGTATTTTCAACTAACAACTACAAGCATAAAATAAAAAAAACAAGTAAACTATTTATACTAGGATCTTGGGAATAATTTAGTAACATGGTAGTTATAATGCTTCAATCCTCAATTTATTCACATACAGACATACAAAAGACTTATCAGTGTTTTCACAACACGTGGTGTGGCTGATGGCATACACTTCCCCATCCCTGTCACAGGAGTGCACTCGCAACACTCCATCGACACCGCCATCGTAATTATGGGAGCACAACAAGGTTTGATCATTGTTGTGGTTCTGTTTCTCCCCCGTGCTATTACGTCCTGGGCTTCCACCACGAATGTGCTAATACCCAGTGGTCCTCTATATGCATGGCCTTAGGTTCATAGGCACCTTATTTGTGATACTATGGTTTCAACACAACACCTAGCTTGCTATTGTTAACTATCTCTAACCGTAACCTATCAGAAAATGGTTAAGTAATCAGGTAAGACTGGTGTGTGGTATGCAGATTAGGGTTACCTCGAATCTCCTGTGTACACACTCATGCATAATCGTTCCCTTCCACCCATTCAAACATCCAGGTTTCTCTTCCCAATGGGGCATTAATAAGAGTACCATACATGAACATACCCCAAAGTGTGTGCTCATATGTGGTGTAGTGTTTATGCATTTGTCACATTCAAGAACAGTCACAATAATATCATAAACACAAAGATATATGGAATTTAAGAAATCTCATAAAGCATCAAATGCTACACATGTGCCAAATATGTACCAAGCTTAATCTAACTACTCCCTAGAAATGGAATTCAAATATATATTTGAATTCCACATCTTTGGGATGAAACAAGAAGAAAAGAAAAGGAAAAAAAATACAAAACCTACTAAGGAACTCCTTCCTTCTCCCAAATGCTCTCCAAGTTACAAGATATGAATTCTCTCTCCTAATGTATATGAAAATGAGTAAACTAGGGTCCTATATATAGTAGTAGAAGATTAGACCTAAAAATAGGCCCAAAATAGGACAAAAGTGCCAAAACCCTAGGTCAGCCACCTAGTTTTCACGGACCAACTAGGATGCCACGGTCCGTGAAGCCTTTAAGCACGAACCTCTAGATCTGGCACATTCTGTGAACATTCATAGCGGCGGGAAGCCATGGTCTGTGAAGATGGGCTCGTGCCACGGTCCATGAAGATTTTCACAGACCACAAGAATCACCATGGTTTCCACTCAGTATTTTTAATGGCCCAGCCTCCTTTTCACGGACCGCGAGCAGCATGTGTGTTTGCTCAAAACTCTCGTCATGGTCCATGAAGGTTTTCACCGACCGGCTTCATACTTAGCCAAATTTCTTCAACTCTTCCCTTCCATGCTTCACGGCCCGACATCATTGTCACAGACCAGCAATGTTGCTTCGTGTAGGGTGGACCGTGGGCATCTTCATGGGCTGCTGATGCTTTGTGTAGTGCGGGCTATCACGGGCCGCAGGTCCTTCATTGACTGAACTTCGTTTGCTTTCCATGGGTGAACCGTTAGTCCGAATTGGAAGTTCTAGTAGTTGATTTTGTAGTACTCAAGAAGAAAAATCCAATGAAACTAGCCTTGAAGGCTGTATATTCCAACTTAGTTTTCAGACTAAGGAAACACTCATCGGACCACGATTCACCATTTCCACCTTTTTCCATCTTGAACTTTGAAGCTGGCTATCATTGGCTTCAATATCCTTCTACCACGCATTGATGCTTATGGCCTTCATCTACTACCATGCAATGTGAATGGGTTTCAAATCTTCTACCGTTAAAAGCAAATGGCCTTCGCAAGAATGTAATGTAGCAAATAGCATTCACAGGCGAACTACTAAAGGTACTTATAATGAGGACCAAGGAGCCCGTGAACACGATATATCAATAATCACTAATTAAGTGTACAAATGTGGGATTTAGAATAGAAGACTGAACATAGTTGTCTAACCCCCTTGTTACGTAAACTCAACTAATGTTGACAAACCGCCAACCAAAAGTAAATAAAAACTACGTCAAATGCATTGGTTAAAGCATGCATAATGGTTCAGATCATGCAGAGTTCAAATGTGGTTCCGAGAAATTTCCAATGAACTGCCTTCTGAGGAAGGTTTCGATTTTGGAACTAAGCATTTCTAAACGGCTTCCAAAATTGAAGGCGGTTCAAGTTCGTTGGAAGACGATATGAAAGAACCACCTTCCATTTATATGAATCAAAGGTGTTCATCAAATAAATACCATTAAATGAGTGTAATTAAAGGTGGTTGTCCAAAAGTGACTTCCATTGTGGTAGGCTATGAGTTCGAAACGGGAATACAAATCTGGTTCTGAGTGAGGAGCCTTTATGTATCAAGGCACTTGAAAGAACAAATACTGCTATAAGTCAATAACATCCTCTGATCATAGTTCTGATCTAGGAACCATTTCCGATTCTTTGTGTTTGTGTAGAAGATCAGTTCTGAGCTTTGAACTGATTAAAGCGGGAAGTTTTCTCCAAAAAATAATAAGAAGAATTTGGGAAGCGGCATAACCCACCCTTTTGGCTTACTTGTGGAATTAATTATGAAGGTATGTTCAAGTCAATCACTCATTTCAATACATTCAATTCAATCATATTATAAATGGGTTGAATTAGGGTTTTATGTGTGGAAATGGTTTTTTGAATGGAAATGGGATCAACTAGGGTTTATGTCATGTGCTATAATATTTGTAAACCACAATCAAATGTAGGCACGTACGTACATAGGGGAATTTCATGGATAGATTCGAACTCATCGGTGGCTATCATAGGAACTTACCCAATTACATCCCCTTGGTAGATAGATTTGTTTTCTTGGCATTCGAACACGCCTCGAAGAATGGTGTGGTCCAAACACGTTGCCCATGAAAGGATTGTAAGAATGATGCATATGTGGGGAGAAAGAAGTTGCGTGAACATATTATAATGCGAGGTTTTCAAACTAGTTATACTTAATGGATATGACACGGGAAGTTTCTCACGGATATTGTAGATGATGTTAAAACTATAGAAGTAGTTGATTTGGATGGAGATGATGGATTTGATGAGATGGTGAAAAATGTTGCTAGAGAACTTCACGGTAAACCCGAGGCCCTGGAAGTGTTGACCAATGACAAGAAGATGCATTTTATGATGGGTCCAAACATTCTGTTCTAAGCGCTACATTAAGGATAATGAATTTGAAGGTGAAATACAGGTGCACCGACAAATGGATGACCGAGACACTTGAATTTATTGGGAAATGTCTTCCAGATGGTAATCTTATGCTGGTTGGATAATATGCCGCAAAAATGATTCTCCGTCCAATGAGATTGGAATTGAAAAAAAATTATATGCTTGTCCTAACGATTGTACATTGTACAGAGGGAAGGAGGACGAGGATAGCAAAATTTTCCATTTATGTGGTGAGTCATAGTAAAAGTTGAAGTGGGGAGAAATTCATGTGGGTGCAGAAGTTGGTTTCATCTCAAAGAAGAAAACCCCTGCTAAAGTTTTGTAACATCTTCCTGTTATTCCATTTCTGAAGAAGTTGTTTGATTGCAAAGAGGATGCTAAGTTAATGTGTGTGTTCGAAGAGGGCATGATGCGAAGAGATGTTTCTCGCATGTGTTAGAATTTGAATTTGAATTTCAGTGAGGGTTGGAGTTCCACCGTCGGAAATGGCTTTAGGGTTTTTAGAATGAATCCCAATTTGGGTTTTTTTTATAGGTGGATTAGTTCCTAGCTTGGAACTAATTTGTGTTCATTTATCAAAAGGCAGATTTATAGTTTCTCACTTGGAACACTGTTAGACAATTTCATTTTACTGACCAAATTATTAGTTCTGAGTCCGGAACCATTTCTTGACCTTTTATTGGAATTTATCAGAAAAAGAATTCAAAGAGACAAAGATGAGTAGGTTGGTTCTTGAAAAGACACCAGAGCTTGGAACTGAGGTTCCGAGCTCGGAACTAAGTTTTTCATGCTTTCATATCGGGCCTCGGATCCAGTTCCAAGTTCGTAACCAATATTCGAATAATAAATATTAAAAACAACCTAAGTTGAAGATGAGCAGGTTGGTTCGTGAAAAGGCACCAAAGCTCAATTAATTGAGCTCGTAACAACTTTATTTGTACTTTCATATTGGGCATCATATCCAATTCCGAGCTCATAAATAATATTTGAATAATAAAGCTTAAAAACAACCAAAGTTGAAGATAGGCGGTATGGTTCCTAAAAATGCACCAGAGCCTGGAACTGAGGTTCCAAACTCGTAACATTTTTTTCGTTCTTTCATATTGGGCCTCAGATCTAGTTCCAAGCTCATAAATGATATTCAAATAATAAATTTTTAAAAAACCTAAGTTTAAGATGGGCAGGTTGGTTCTTGAAAATTCACCAGAGCTCGGAACTTCGTAACAGATGGCATTCTTACCAATAGTTTTACTCTAGATCATATGGTTTCGAGTTCTGAATGTCTTCTAGGAATATATTTGTATAGAAATGACAGAGTTTCACTATCGGAACTCTACCGTGAAGTATGGTAATTTATGACAAACAAATGAGAAATAGATTAGGGGAGACATGGTACTTAGTGAAAGACAAGATCTAACACAAAACAAAACATTATATTCATGATCATTCAACACAGTAACTAGAATTATCAAAAAAACATGATGTCCAAATCTTTTACTATTACATTCCAATTTTTTTTTTCAAATCCATGAATCATCAACCTAACATTTATTCAATCTTGGAGTCGGTCTTCTCAGACTCCGCATCTCCATCCTCACCGTTTTCAGCCTCGGTCTCATCATCCTCCGAATAATCGGGCTTAAATTTTGGCATAGCCACATCATCACTAAGCACAATCTGGTGTCCGATGGATTTGATGAATTTGTCGTGCTTGGTTTCGGCTGCGGCTAACTCTGCATTAGTGGCACTAACTTCACTTTAAAGACAATTCATGTACCTTTTGAAGGTACTCATCCACGAACCTTGGCTACATAAAAAATACAAACAATAGTTAATAAATTTATATTACCGAAAGTTAAATAAGGGAATATACTTAAAATTGAAAATATTTCAATACTCGCGAGATGAAAATTCCTCTGCCCTTCCTATCGCGGCTTCCCTGTCTCTCTTCATTGCCTTAGCGGAAGACTCGGGAATTGTGTGCTAGATATATACATCCTCAGAGTCCAAGCGCAAATGCTTGTAGTCGAACCAAGCCTCATCATAGTACCACAAACACAATGGTTTGTCGATGGGCAAAACCTTTTTCTTCTTAATCAACATTGTGATCAAGCCACCAAACGAAAGATCTTTCTTTTCACCCAATGCATCTTTCAACACATACATCAAAACTGTATAGCCTGGGTTAAGCTTCACACCCTCCATCACGTAGTAAAATACCATGAGGTTCCCAATTGTAGGCTCGCATGCATACCCCCCCAATGGTAGGACATTTTAACATATCCACTCATACACTAACCTATCCTCAATGGACAACACCGCCACATCGTAGATATTAGTCGACCTCGGTCCCAATCTCGACCTATTGAAAAAAAAAATTAGCCACAGCTACCGGGCACAACGACATTACCTCCGTAACCCCGGGCCGGTTCTGTTGATGGAAAATATCAATAGGTCTACCCTCATCAACAAGTTTAAACTTAGTCGGGTCAGTGTACTCGCAACCTAGGGCGTCATTAATTGAAAACTTTGCAATGGGTATTGTCACACGATTTATAATAGTTTGGATCTTATTGCTACTACTTTGTCCTAAATTAGCATAAAATTGTAGGACCTCATCATAATGGATGGGTTCATCTAAAAGTAGTAATTGTCAAAACACGAGTGCTTCAATTTCTCAATCAAATGTCCTAGACCTAGTGGCACTACATTATAGGCACGAATAACCTTAGGATTTGTACATTTCCTATAATGGAAAGCCACATACCGTTGGTCGGCACCTCCATTGAAGAATCTGTCCGAACCGCCGGGGAGCTCTTGTGTTGGTCGATGACTATGGGTTGAAGCATTGACAGCACCATTGCCCGCTTTAGTTTGTCGGTGAGGAGAAGATTGAATGGAGGTTACACGATTGTAAATTGGAGGAATATGACTTGGGGATTTTAGGTTCATTGGGGTTACGACAACCCACCCTCTTTTATATATATACATTTATAATAGAATAGGTTCCAAGCTCGGAACCTATATTGTCCTGTTTTTCAAAGACAAAATGTAGTTCCTCATTCGGAACAACCTTTGTCGACAACTCTTCCGAGCTCGGAACTGGTTTACGGGCTATAAAAAGCAGAGCATTAAAGACAGTTTTGAAATGGGTGGTTAATACCCATTTGTTTTTAGCGCAAATCCCCTCCCATTGTCTCCCTCAAAAACCCGCCCCATACCTTCTTCCAAACAATTCTTCAAAAATCTCTCCTAAAATCTCAATTACATCGCAAAAACTTCCAAAACCCTAGATTTCTCCAACTACATCACATATTCTCTTAAGAATCAACACCAAAGAGCTTGGATTCTGGTGAGGGTTTTTACATGGTTAAAAAATTGTTGTACTATATTATTTCAACATCTAATCCCTACCTATTGTTGAAAAGGTAAATATTAAAGTGCTGGTGGTGTTGTGTTGATGGGATAAGTATTTCAATCCCTTTTTTTTCTTCTTCCTAAGATTTATGTAGATGGTGTGTGCTATTATGATTCATTTATGTTTTTTTTATCTATGTAATGCCCTTGGATTTTGGTTAGGATTTTTATTTATTAAAGTTCCAAAGGTTGTTATTTATTTTGGTTAGGTTTTTTTTGTGTGTTCTTCCTAAGATATTTGTAGATGGTGTGTGCTATTATATATGATCCATTTATGTTTCTATTTATTTATGTAATATCCTTGGATTTTGGTTAGGGTTTTTATTTAGAGAAAAGTGTGTTTTTAACACTATATTTTGATCAAAATGCATAAATGACCTTGTAAAATCTGAAAGTGCAAAAATACCCTGGATTTCACTGACCAAAATATCAATGGCCAAATTGACCGGAAATAGGTTAAATGACCATTATACCCCCTAAGTTAAAAAAATAAAAACAAAATCAGAAAAGACACTAATAACCTCCTCTCTCCCATCCTTATTTCTTTCCCAGTCCTCATTTCTTTCTCTCAGCCCCTCCCCATGCCACCACCACCGCTCAATCCACTGTCACATCGCTTAGTCCCTCCTTCACCACTGCTCATTTTCATCGCTTGAAGCCGCTAAACCCATGCAATTAGCAGTGTTTCCCACGTTTCTTAGTCCATGGTAATTTCATTAGCCTAGTTCCCAGAACCAACGTCTGACTTCAGAAAGTGGCTGGTGGCTGGGGAAAGAGATGAGGATGACTGTGGGAGGAGCTAGAGCTAGGGCTATTGTCGATGAGTGGTTGGGGCTCATCAAGGCTGGCGTGGATAGGGTTGAGCGGTAGAGTTTGGCTGCATGGCTAGGGTTGAGGGTGGGGCCAAGGTACTTAGAAGTAAGAAAGAGAAATTGAAAAGGATTACAAATATGTTCTTTTTCCTGATTTTTGATAAATATTCCATTACGGACTTGGAAAATTAGTGGGAGTGTATAGGGTAGCATCACGTTTGAGCGGATTTCAATTTGAAGTTACGAGTAAAGTTTTAATCTTTTGCACTTAGGTCCCCCCAAGAAAGTTGGAATTGTTGAATCACAAAATTGGTGACACTAAAATGAAATTCAATAATATACGTATGCGACTTTGCGATTTGGGCATGTATGGGTGAACAGAAGGGCCTCGAAAGTCAACAGTGATTACTTCTATACAGTTTTGGAAAATTACACTTTGTCCCTAAAAATTGTGTTACCGATTATCCATTACTCCAAAATATATGGTTTTGTTGTTATTGCCTAAATATATAAATATTAAATAAGAAAAAATTTTGGTGAAATTTTGGAAAGCCCTAGTACATGTTCTAGAATAACTCATTCTATAAACCAATTTTTCCAAACATTTTTTTCCTATTCTAGCTTGTAAATGTTGGAAACTTTTCTATTATATCGAGCACCGGTACAATTACCGGTGCCATTCGTCAATATACCAGTGCCTATACAATTATAACGCAACTGCGTGTGGCTGCTTCAAAGAATTTTTAAAATTGTAAATTAAATACACTCCTAGTACCGTATGCTATAACCTATACTGGTACTAGCTATTTTCTCACTATAATTGTACCCACCAAAATTACTACTTCGTTCATACAACGGTATTAGCACCAATATATGTTATTCAGTCAAAATCGGTGCTGAAAAATATTTCATTCAGACATTTTTTCTTCAAAGGCACCGATATATAGCACTGGGTACCCGTACTTACCTCAAATGATACTCCCTCCGTCCTGGCTATTTTTGCACTCTTTCCTCTTTGGGACGTCCCAGCTATTTTTGTACTCTTACCATTTTTGGAAAACAGTTATAATGTAAAAGACTTCAATACCCTTAACATTCTAAACATTTACTATTTCCCTCATTTTTTGTCTTCCTCACCTAAGCCCTCTGTTTTACCCCATTTCTCGCGTCTCCTTCTTTCTCACATTCAATGCACCAACCCCCTATCTGTTTTGTCGTGTGTCCTCCTTCTCCCGCCCCATCCAGATTCTTTCTTCTTCCTTCTTCTCCGACTTTGGTGTTTTTGATTTTGGAGATTTTGGAGTGAGGGTTTCAATTTTGGTTTCAAAGGAGGGTTCGATTGAGGAGGGTCCAATTTTTGTTTCAGGGTAGGGTTCGATTGAGGGTTCCTTCGGTGGGGGTGTGGAGAAGGGGGTGGTGGTGGCGGTGGTAGTGGTGTGGTGAAGTTGGTGGTGTGGTGAAGGTGGAGGCGGTGGTAGTGTGGTGAAGGTTGTGGCGGTGGGGTGGTGGAGAAGGTGGTGGCGATGGGGTGGTGGTGGTGGTGTGCCGGTGGTGGTGGTGTGCCGGTGGTGGTGGTGGTGGTGTGTTGAAGGTGGTGTGGCGGTGATTGCAGTAGTAGTGGTGGTGGAGAAGGTGGTGGCGGTGGAGTGGTGGTGGTGGTGGTGTAACGGTGGCTGTGGTGGTGTGTTGAAGGTGGTGGTTAAGGACGTAGATGGAGGGCATTGTCATCAATTCACATGGTCACTATTTTGAGATGCATTTTCTCTCTCTGTAGAAAAACTGGGACGGAGTGAGTATTTTGATACCTTTTGCATCCCCCACACAACTGAATTCTTTTTTTAAAAGGCATAAAAAATATGGTGATAATATTTCCCGCCAAAATTTTGGTGAGTAACCGTAACTTTGGTCAGTAAATACTAATTTGGTGACCATTTTATATTTCGTCATTCCACTAGTCACCAAAATTAACCAAATTACTCAGCTCTTATGCACAACACCTTTCTGGGACCAATTTGCTGACCACAATTTTTACTTGGTCACTAAAAGTTTATTGGTAACCAAAACATAGTGACGAAAATATGTAAAGTCATTAATAAAATTATGAGTGACCAAATAATTTGTAGTCACCGGAATTTGGTCACTAAAGCCCTTTTTTATTGTAGTGGGTTGAGCGGTATCGGGGGAGAGGTGGCAGCGGGGCTAGGGTTGAGGGCCCGATGAGGGAGAGGTAGCTACGGGGGCTAAGATTGAGGGTGCGGTGGGAGAGAGGGGGAGAGGCTACAACGGATTGGGGGGGGGGGGCGGCGATGGATGTTTCTAGGCAGAGGTGGTCGGCAGTGGGGCTGGGGTGAAGAGGGGAGCAGCGGCATGGGGATTTCAGCATCTTGAAGAACCAAGTGCAAGAATTTAGAGGCTGGTGATTTTTAAGTTTTAATCATTGATATCTTAATCATGGTTAAAGAAGCTCATGATTTTATTTTGCAGTGAAAGTGGTGTTGAAGTAGGATTTTCCTTTGCTTATGAACTATCATGAGACCTACGGCAACATGTATGGGTTCACAGTTGGCGACAGAGTTAGGTTGGGCGACACTGATTTATTAGCATAAATCGAGAAAGATTATTCTGTTTTTGGCGATGAATGTGTGTTTCGGGAAAAAGTTTCTTCAATATGGGATGGGGCAAGCTTGTGGTTACTCGGCAGAAGAGTGTTTGGACATTGTCATAACAAATGTAGTAATCATCGATTACTCGGGTATATACAAAGCTAATATTGGAATTAAAGATAGTCATATAGCTTCAATTGGTAAAGCTGGGAACCCGCATATAATGGATTGCGATCCTTGCAACATGATTATTGGCGGTGAGTTCAATCTTCTCATATTTGACACAATGCTGAAATTGATAGTAACTTTTAAGGTGTAAGGTACAAGACTTGAGATGTTTTGTTTATGTGACAGGTCTGCATTGAAATTATTGCTGGTGAATGATATATCTTTACTGTTGGAGCTATTGCGCAGTGGCACGGCGGCGGAGCAATGGCAGGTGGTGGCCATGGGTTTGTTTGAAGAAGAAGAAGAAAGAAGTTTAGAGATAGAATTGTCATTACATTTTTAGTTTTGAGTCTAAGGGTAATTTTGTCTTTTCATGTTTGGTCAACCGCTAACTTCATTGAGTCAATGCTGGATTCGAGCAAAATGGGTATAATTGCACTATTTTACAAAAAATTAGGGTTAGTTTGCACTTTCATATTTTATAGGGTCATTTATGCATTTTCTCTATGTAATAGGGTCATTTTTGCACTTTTTTCTTTTATTTATTAAAGTTGCAAAGGTTGTTATTTCTTTTGGTTAGGGTTTTTTTTTGTGTTCTTCCTAATATATTTGTAGATGGTGTGTGCTATTATACATGATCCATATATGTTTTTTTTATTTATGTAATGTCCTTGGATTTTGGTTTGAGTTTTTATTTATTAAAGCTCCATAGGTACTTTAATGTCACAGAAAAGGACTCGAGATGAGCCAACGGGTTCACTCAAATGATATTCTGATACAATAGGCGATGAAGATGATGAAAAAGAGGGGGTTAGAGGAGGTCGTCATAGCTAGAACACATTGTATAACTTTAGAATGTAGAATTGCAAGGAAGGAGTCAACTTTGTTAGTGTTCTAATTCGGAAAATGTTTGTATGATGAGCGTGCTAAGTGGTCGAGTTGGCTAGGAAAAATGGGTAGGACAAGGGTGGACATCAAGTACGATAATTGGCACGAAGTTCCTAAAGAATACAAAGACGTCCTTTGGACAATATACAAGGTACCCAATAGCACGAGGCTACTTTATGGACAATTGACGAGGTTGATGTATTTGATAGACGTCCTTTGGCACGAGGTTACTTTATTTATGCTTTTACCATTTTCCTTTCATCTAGAGTTCAAATAAATTGAGGTTGATGTATTTGATCATGATTTGATATAATTTTTATAGAGGCCTTTTGAGATCGATTGTCCTGATTTGGATGATATGAAGAAGAAAGCAATGCCCATGATGTCAAAAAAGTTGGAGAGAGCACAAGTACACATTGTCTAGAGATTACATATTCTCTAGTATAGAGGATGATCGTCCATGGTTGACCTATGCACATATTTAACTGGAAAGTTGTGAAATTCATAAGAGAAGAACATTGGAAATTGAGGAAAATATAAGTGATTTAATTTTTTTTAAAAAAATAAAATCTATATATTACATTCCTTTTAGTTTTAACATGGTTGTGACATCCCAAACTAGGGTACGAGGGAGGAAAAACAAAGTAATGCTTTGAAAAACAAAACACCACACCGGAAGAGCCGGGTGGATATGGATTGGCGGCCCTCGAATTAGTGAAAGGATGCTTTGAAAGGGATGTTCAAATTGCCATAAATGGTGGGATGAGCGAGGAAGAGGCGAGGCCGTCGGTCACACCGATTGATTTGGAAGAGATCGATATGTGTGATCTATTCTTGAAGAGCCGGAAAAACTAAAGGGTGGATACAATAAGCCTCCCATTATTGAAGTTGTAGAATGAGTGGTAAGACTTTATAAATTAATTCTAATTTCAATCGGGAAAATTATTTCCTTTCATTACTATTCATGGAACTATATTTCATGTGTAGGAAAAGTTAAAGCAGTTGGAGGGTCGATTCATTCCATCGAGTAAGCATGATATCCTTTGCAAAGCTAGAAGTAAACCCAACCACCCGGGCTGTGTCAGAGGTGTGGGATTATTTTTTCCCAAAGAGAGGCATTTGGGATAGTTCCATCCTATGATCGGGCTAAACCGTCAAAACTCCACATGTTGCAAAAGGAAGCACTCGTTAGAGACAAGAGGATAGATCAACAAGAACTATTTATTTGAAAGTTGGTCGAGCACACAGGGCTCTCGATACCTAAGAATTTGGATGATTTGACATCTGGTTGGACGCCAACGTTTAGAGGATCATGACACTCACCGGGAGAAGTTTTGATGAACCACCAACCGATTCTTGATCAGCTTAAAAATGAAGAAAATAACATTGTCAAAGTCATTGTGTCTCCCGAAAACAAGGTTGATTGAATTAAATTATTTCATTCATAATAAATTTGGCTACATATTTATTTTACATTATTTTTGTTCTCCCTCACAATCTAGACATTGCATTTGTGTGAGCTATACGTTGATCGAGGTGAAAAGGGTGAGCCATTTCATGTTATCGATGGAATTCTACACGAGTTGATGTGACATCATCATTCCATTCCAACTGGTAATGGCATTTGTAGAGTTTCAATAGAGAACCCCAAGGTCCTCAAAGCCCTATTACCAATTTCGGAAGGCGAGTACAAGCAAGTGGGATCCGCACGGGGAATGTTTCTTCAATGGCCTCGTTGCCTCATTTACACGGACCCGATGAAAGATCGTCATTTGAAGGAGACACCAATGACAATATCTAAGCCAATCATTGAGGTGACGAAGATTACAAAACCCCCTATCACCCGGGCACAGGTTATTAAGGAGTCACCGCATTTCATGAGGGTCTGTTTGATTTCATGGTCAAACACCAACAGACTTCAACTTACTTATTCTTGGGCAATGAATGCATATTCGATCAAAAGCAAGAAATCATTGCATCGTGGACTGACTTTGAAGACCTGTAGAGGTGTGACCAACTGAGCCATGAGATAATGTCCCTTTTCTTATTTTAAGTAATATAGCATTTCACTTTATGCAAATTTTTAATAATTCCTGATCATTTCCTAATTAATGACATTTAATTTCACTTCGAAGGTACATGTATTATTTTGCTAAACAAGTGTTGGATCGGGTATTTGTGCCTGGTGTTTACTCAAGAAATTGGGTGTACTATTCAGGAGAGGGTTGACTACATCCGCAAAAATCTTGGACAGATGGATAAAAAATCATCCGTTTCACCGTATAGTGAAAGGTGATGAATACACACTCTTGTCATTTAAGCTAATCAATTAATACAACCGCCTCCCCTCTTGCACCAACCCTTTCTTGCGCAGTCCTCCTCGTCGCTCCCTTTTTCTTCCATCTTTTTTTCCCATCTTCCATCAGGGGAGATGGGGAACAACTGTTTATTTTTAATTCATGTTTTGTTATTGAATAAGTGTGAGTTTTGTCTCCATATATTAGTTTTGTTCTTCGATCCTATCTATTAAATCTTTTTATTCATGATAATAACTCGATTTAGTTGTTCTCGATCTGCTTGTATAGACTGTGTGTTCGCAATTTTTTTGTGGTTTTATTTTTGGGTTTCCATTAATTTGGGTTCGTCAGATGTGTGTTTTCAAGGTGTTTACAGTTTGGACAACAAAGATCATGGTTGGATCAAGTGGTGTTACAGTTGTAGAAGATCCCTGTTTGGCGCAATGATATTGATGTGTGTTACGCTCCTCTTTGCCAAGTGGTCATGATTTTCGCGAGAAGCAAGTTAATATCCTCGAGGGCAATGTTACCATCTTTTATTGGATCTCTTATATGTAATAGTACAGACAATCAGTCTGGTTGACATGTAATTTAGATATCCTTGCAATATGATAGTTATTGCTAGAGACTAGTTAGGTTGGATGTCAATTTCACTCATTGTGATCGTCGTTGGGCGTTTTCCCAACATCTTTGAAAGATTGATTTCAAATAAAAAACTAATCAATTAATACATTATTTTTTAAAATATTTTTCTCCAGTGTCGTAGAGACCATTTAATATTTATTGTCCTCGATAAGAATAACTGGGCAGATCCCCTGCACCACCAACCATCTGAATCGTTCATTAAAATATTGGGTGACTCTTTAGAAGATTTGGGGAAGAATGGTAATGAGGGTTTGGACCTAATACAAATCAAGATGTGATTCTCTTTTCACGTTGCAAAATTCTATTTAGTCATTAGTTACTGTAATTATATGTTACTAATTTAAATTGTATTTATTAGTACAAGAAACAAGCAAATACATGTGAATGCGGCTATTGCGGAGTGTGTCCTACATGTGCGTGAGGACTACCTAGAAATCGATGAAGTGAGTACTAAGATGATTCTTTCGAGAATGTTTTAAAGCATTGTAACATGTCGTCCCAATTCTTATATTGTTACTTTGTTTGTTTCACAGATTTTTCCAAAGGTTCTTAAGTCGTATTCACAAGATGATATCAATAGTGCAAAAAATTGCTTGGATAGGTATCTTGTGTACTCCCGCTCCTCTTCAATTGGGAATCCCAATGTGGTTTTATGAGAGACTAGTATTTGATGACATAGTTGTGTGGAATAGATTTTTGGTGACTTCTATTCCTATCTATAGATTGTTGCTTTGTTAGCATAGTCTATATATTTTTGATATCTAGTTTCATCTTCTCTTGTATTTTGTACAATCTGGACCGGTTTTATGAGTCTTTTGAGAAGCCAATTTATAATAAAATAGGCTGATTTTACCATCCTGTCCGATCAGAGTTCCGACTTAGGAACTACTTTCTTTCCATATGGTAATATTTTTCATAGTCACGACTTCATGTTCCTCACTCGGAACCATTAAGTCAGAAACAGTTTCGGACTCGGAACTGATTATCCTAAGAACGCATTCAATTGCAATATATACCCGTGCATGTCCAGAATTGATGCTCGATGGAGGAACATGTTATGAAGCACATAAGAGGCTCCGAATTCGTAACTACGTATCAGCTGACGACGTCTGATCAATAGTTCCACACTCGGAACTCAATAACCAATTCCTCCCTCGAAACCATATAGGTAGTCCAAGACTTGGATGAACAGTTCCGCACTCAGGATTGCTCGTGAAGTCCGACTCTCAGACCACATGTTCCGAGCTCATAACGAATTAAAGGCGGTTTTAGCATAATGAACGACGGTTCATAACCGCTTTAATGGGGGGTCATTCAAAGGCAGTTCCCGAAACCACCTTTGATCGCACAACATTAAAGGAACAACCAGAGAAGTCACTCCTGGTCAGAAGGAACCGTCTTTCATAGGACTGGTTTTCACTAGTGAAAAAAAGATAAGGGGTTAAAAGTGGATGATGATGATAGTTAAGGGGCTTCCAAAATCTTTTGTTGTATTTCGAAATACATACATTTATGGTTAAATACTAGTTAACTATGTTTTCGAAAAAGAAAAAAAAAACTAGTTAACTATTGGGGATATGGTATCCCCTATAAGATATGATATCAGAAAACGAAGGACGTAAATAATAGTTTATATGCTTCTGTTTCCTTGATCAAGGTTAGGTTAATAGCGACTTCCTGAAAAAGACTTCCGAAATTGTCGACCATTTTTTTTTTGTTCAGCAAAAAAATAATGCTGCATCTGTTATAAAAAAAAAAAAAGAACCTAACGAACCAGTTACACTTGAAACGATTGGTTTCCATCGTAGGGAGTCCAGTCTGAATCTCTAGAAGCCACTAGACCACTTGCATCTGTGCTAATGGACTCTGCACAAGTATTAGGGGGAGACCTATATTTTTTCTCTTTCCTGAAATGTTCTGGTTCCTTTTCAAGAAACTCAGGAGACCTAAGACCTTCATTCTTCAATGGATCTGCATTGTCTTTTCCAAAATCTTGCAGTGAATCGTGCTGGAATCCACCAGACCTTTCACCATTGTCATCTTCATAGGACAAGCATCTACAGCAATCAAATTTGAATTTTAGTTTTACCACCTTTTCTAGTAGTAACTAGTGTGTTTCAATATGACTAGTCTAACCAAGTGCATAATAACGTAAAACGTAAAGAACACATGATTTGGTTTCGCAGTTCGGTGTAATCCACCTACATCTACGGGGCCTGACCCAGTTCAGAATGAATCCACTAATTAGAAAGATACAGTACAGAGTACAGTTTACAAAATACTTATCTTTGCTAACTATATAGTGTGAATTCTGATACCTCCCCTACCTACCGATCCTCCTTGATCAGACTCCCTCTGACCTCGAACTCCGTCGACGCTGGATCTCCTCCTCCCGAGGAATTAAGGTTTTTGATTCTGAATTTTGTGCGACGGTCAGGTGTGTTGGAACATAGTAGTCTGACTCTTTGCAATTCTCGAAAGTCTCAAAAATCTGTATGCAGATTTTTGCTCTGTTAAATCCGTGAGTATGCAGCCGTGTTTGTCCCAATTTATATCCACGAACAGATTGGAATACTCCTTGATTATCTCCACAATATTCCTATTCCAAATCTACTTCTTGAAGCATATCCAAATCCCATAAATAAAGGGATTAACCTTATATCAATCTATCTCATATATTCGAATATATCATCTCATTATAAGTAGGGATTTTCCATAAATCAATTATGCTTTACACGCCTGATATACATAGCCTAATATACGACTTCCATAAGTTATAAAATACTCCAATATTTCGGCTTTGATTTCCATAAAACCTTGGCATGAATATTCTGTATCAGCATGTTTCAACATGGAATGTTTTCTTGTTCACAAAATTGCAAATCAAATATTCACTTGCAAATCCCTTGACTTTACAATCTCCCCCTTTGGCATTTTTGTGGACCCATAATATTTTGGACATGTAATTTCCAACGAAAACTTCCATCAATATCATAAGCTTCATCAGAATAGCCGAATAATAATCAACATAATACCATAATTCTCTTAAGCATGAAAGCCGAAAACCAGAATCCAGAATTTAAAACATTCAAATTTAAAACCAACATCCAAAATCACTCCTCCCAGGGACCACACATATAGCCAAAGACAACATCAAAATCATCAAAAAACAACAGCAACCAGCATCAATCAGTAATGCTCCCCCTGCATTAGTCATAAAAATCAATCTTCCAATCGGGACTTCTCTGCCTCCAGACTTGTTTTCTCCGCCTCCAAAGCAGCTATTTGTATACCTATAGCACCAAGTCGGGCATTCAGAACCATCAGCCTAGCCTTCTTTTCTGCTGCTGATGAAGAAGTTGATCCAGATGGTTTCCACGGAAGATCCTGCACATGCCTTAGCCCAAACATCTTCTTGTTGGGCCTCAGAAACTTTGTATCAATCATAACATCTGAGGCCTTCCCTTTTACTTTTGCACTCTTGGCTAGTGCAGAGACCAGACCAGGGTGAATGATGGCATCATTGACCTTGGGAGCAGTAGCTTGTCTGATTAAATGCTGCTGAATAAGTAGTCCAAGGTTAACCTCCTTCTGTGTTCCAACACAGTACAGCAGTTTAGCCATTTCCCTCGTCAAGGTTGTGGTATTAGTAGAGGGCAACCAACAATGTACAACCACCTGATACAATCCAAAGAATCTCGAAGATAAACAGGATGCTTGTGAATATCCAGTCGCTGGCCATTCAACCTTATACCCACTAGAGATAACTGCTAATATTTCATTATCAGAAACTCCCAGGTCTTCAGGAAAAACTCCCACTGTCTCAGGTGTCTTAAGACCCAGCAATTTGTTAATCCTAGTAGCAGAAATATCTATTATCTTCCCCCGTACATATACCCTACCATACCATGGGGAATTTATCTCCAAATTACCAGTCATAAGGTTGGAATATACCTCAAGTACCACCTGCCTGTTGTACTGTAGCTGGACCGTGGCTGCAGTAGTCATGCCAATTGCTTTCAGATAGTTCAAAAAGCCACTGTCCTTGTAGGTTTGTAAGTCAACAGGTCTTTCAGCAATGACCTTCTTCTCTGAGAAAAAGTCTCCCATCTCTTCACCCTTTGAATCAAAATATAAGACAGAATAAGCCTTGCTTACAGAGGGGGAAGGTAGTACTTTATTCTTTATGCTGTCGTGCCTTCTCTTGCTCCGCTTTGCCTGAGCTGAAACCTTAGCTTTAGACGCCTTTCTCTTGCCTTTAGCCATCTGATAGAATTCGCCAAGCACCTCATCACTTGAGTATGCTAGTTCTGGATTTTCCTGTGTTGCAACACTTTCTGAACCTTCAGCTTTATCCTTCTCCTCAGATTCTTCTTCAGCCTGATTATCTTGATCCAAATTCTCATCAGTCTCATTATCACTCTCAGAGACATACTTCTGGTTAGAAGCATCTTCATCAGATGACTCAGTATTCAGATTATCCTGCATCTCATCATCTGCACCTCCCAGATCAGCATCCGACCCCAGATCCATATTATCTTCAAGTTCACCCTCCTGTGTTGGAACACTGTCATCACTGTCTGACAGCGCAATGATGAGGGGCTTCCTCAATTCTTCCATTCGTCTGGCAGAATTCGAATCATAGAATCCCACCTGCATTTTGTCTCTGTTTCTCACAACTTCCCTTCCAGCCTCTTCACTGTCATTTATTTCTCTCAAAGAAACAAAACTCCGCAATGGAATATAGCAATGAACATAGAATCTATCTTTTCCTCTAAATTCAGCATATCTTCCCATCACAAAATTCACAATATGATTCTCAATCCTCCTTATTCCGCCTATGTTACCTGTTACTAACTCCTTAACTTTAACAGTCAGATATTCACCTGTTATACTCCCAATCTTTGTTAAATTTATGGCAACTCTGTTTGCCTCAAGCCATTCAAAGATTTCGTCCACTCATTTACATTCAATACCCATAAATTTTAATGGAGTAGGATCAGGACCAGTTACCAAGGGTTTCTTCTTCTTGATTCCAGAGGACTTTTCTTGAGAATTGGTTTGAACTCCGGATTCCCCACTCTGTTTACTATTGCCGGGAGCCTCTCTCTCTCTTCCCTTTGTTCTTCGGCTTCATCAGGCTTTACTTCTGCTGTCTCCTCATCCTCCGTATTGTCCGTGTATCCTCTGTTCTGAGCTTGAATTTCTACCTCATCTGATTTTCTAACAACTTGGTCACCATATTTTCTCTGCTCATCAACTAACACCAATTTCAAATCAGTCGAAACTTGATCTTCCTCCACAATTTCTAGCACCTGTGCTTCATGTGTGGGAGAGTTTGGGGTTGACATTATTCAGCACAATTTAGCGACAGGGGAGATTTGTGAAAGCAAAAATCTTCGGCAGGGTTTTGGAGAGAGAAATATCGGCCGAGAGTAGAGGAATGCGAGGAGATTTTTGGGCAAGTTTGAATTCCACTTTAACTCTTCATGTATTCACCTCTTTTCCCGCAAAACCCCTTTTTAGAGTTCCCAAACTTGTAATGATGACACTTTCTCCTCTTGTCAAATCAAGTTGTCATGCCACAAATAACTTCCAACACACCATACTAACCATCTCCTATTTTGTACACCTTTGCTTCCTTCCATTTTTTTGTTCTTTTTAAATTTTGCTAAACAAAAATAACCAAAAGAAATATTTACAAGAAAGAATAATTATGGTAAAAATTACCTCAGATTTGACAAACACCTAAGTGTTGTCGAAGGCTCTCAAAAGAGGTGGCATCCAACATCTTAGTAAATATATCAGCAAATTACTTGTGTTTTGGAACATAGACTACTTCCACTTCCTTTCTTTCAACTAGATCTCTAATAAAATGATGTTGTATGTCAATATGTTTGGTTCTCGAGTGTTGAACTAGATTCTTCGAAATATCAATAGCACTTGTGTTGTCACATAGAATCTTCAAGGGGCCTTGATGAATTCCATAATCTTTCAACATTTGTTTCATCCATAATAATTGTGCACAACAACTCCCTGCTGCAAGATACTCTGCTTCTGCAGTAGATAGAGAGATCGAGTTCTGTTTCTTGCTATACCAAGACACCAAATTTGTTCCATAAAAGAAACATCCACATGTGGTACTTTTTCAATCATCAGCATTACTAGCCCAATCAGAATCACTATACCCAAACAGCTCAGAATCACTATACCCAAACAGCTCAGAATCTTGACTCTTAGAATACCAAACACCATACTCAGAAGTCCCACTTACATATTGAATAACTCTTTTAACTGCAGTGAGATGAGATTCCTTAGGATCAGCTTGAAACCTCGTACATATCCCAACACTGAAACATATATCTGGCCTACTTGCGGTTAAATACAATAAGCTTCCAATTATGCCTCTATATAACTTCTGATCGACCAGAACTCCTTTTTCATCCTTTACCAGTTTATCAGAAACTCCCATAGGAGTTCGAACTGCTCGAGCACTACTGAGACCAAATTTTTTAATCAAATTCAAGGCATACTTACTTTGATTTATGAATAGACCATTCCGTCCTTGTTTGACTTGCAATCACAGAAAGTAAGTCAACTCTCCAACCATACTCATTTCGAATTCAGATTGCATAATGGTGACAAAATCCTGTACCATAGAAGGTGAAGTAGAACCAAAAACTATGTCATCAACATAAATTTGAGCAATCAGAAACATTGAAGCCTTGTCAAGCACGAATAAAGTGCGATCTACTCCCCTTTGACGATAACCTTTCTGAAGAAGAAAGGTAGTAAGTCGTTCATATCATGCCCTGGGTGCCTGCTTTAGTCCGTATAAAGCCTTCTTGAGACAATATACATAATGTGGATAATGAGGATCTTCAAAGCCTTTAGGTTGTTCCACATATACTTCTTCATTCACCACTCCATTTAAAAAGGCACTCTTGACATCCATTTGATACAAAGTAAAGTTCAAAGAGCAGGCAATAGCTAGTAGAATTTGGATAGATTCTAACCTGGCAACTGGCGCAAAGGTTTCATCAAAATCAACACCTTCCACTTGTGTATATCCTTGAGCAACAAGTCTAGCTTTGTTTCGGTGACTAAGCCATCTGCAACTGACTTATTCTTGAAGATCCATTTCGTACCAATGACATTAATGCCTTTGGGGCGAGGAGTAAAATACCAAACGTCATTCCTTGTAAACTGACCAAGTTCATCTTGCATTGCAACAATCCAATACTCATCAAGTAAAGCTTCTTTATAGTTCTTGGGTTCAATTAGAGAAACAAAACAGTGTAGTCCAGCCAGTCGTTGGTAATCAACTCAAGGCACTGATCGAGTACTTCTCATGGTGGAACCGGGTTGGTCATGTGTTGGAGCATGGGCGTCAGTAGCGGGGGACTGTGTTCCAACATGGTCAGCTTCGGCAAAGTTAGGATTCTTTTGCTCAGTTGTTCCAGCACGTTGGTGAAGGTCAGAGTCAACTGATGGATTTTCTTTGTCTGAGTTTTGAGACTGTGTTGGAACATGAGTGTTGCTAAGTTCTTTCTCTACACCTTTTGGATGTAGTTCATTCTCTGAATCATCCACAATAACATTTATGATTTCCATGAGAGTGTTGGTTCGATGATTAAAAACTCTATAGGCACTTCTGTTGATGGAATACCGGAGAAAAATTCCTGTATCACTCTGATTATCAAATTTTGCCAACTGTTCTCTATCTCTGAGAATATAGCATGTGCTCCCGAACACATGAAAATATGAGACATTTGGTTTCCTGCCCTTCCAAATCTCGTAGGATGTCTTGCTAGTGAATGGTCGAAGATACAATCTATTGATTGTATAACATGTTGTATTGATCGCTTCTGCCCACCATTTCTTGTGAACATCTTTCTCTGCCAACATAACTCGAGCCATCTCTTGTAGAGTTCTGTTCTTTCGTTCTACGATACCATTCTACTGAGGGGTGATAGGAGCCGAGAACTCATGTTGGATTTCAAGCTCATCGCAGAAGGAACTGAAGTGTTCATGCTCAAATTCTCTACCATGATCACTTCGAATTCGAATTATCTTCCCTACTGGACTCCCATTTTCAGTTTGTAACTTCACTACAAGGCTTCTAAATACTTCTATCGTATCGGATTTTTCTTTCAAAAAGGCAACCCATGTAAATCTGGAGAAGTCATCAACACATACAAAGATATATTTCTTTCCACCTATACTAGGTGTATTAACCAGACCCATCAAATCCATATGCAATAATTCCAGATTTCTAGATGTAGTAATATACTGAACTGAAGAGTGAGGAGATCGAATCTGTTTACCTTGTTGACATGGTCCACATACAACTCCATCCTTGCTGGTTAAGGTAGGCATTCCTCGAACAACTTTCACATTTGCAATTTTCACCAATGTTTTATAATTAATGTGGCCGAGCTTCCTGTACCGAAGAATTCCTTCATCTTGCTTTGAAATCATACACCGAACTCCTTGCTCTAGCAGATAGCAATTGTTTGATGATCCTATTCCTGAAAGAACCTTGTTTTCTCCATGCTTCACTATACATTTGTCCTTCTGGAACTCCACTACCATATTGTCGTCACACAGTTGGCTTATACTTAGCAAGTTTGCTTTTAACAAATAATACACTTGTGAATACTGGAAACCCTTCAATTTTCAATTCGCCTTTACCAATTACTCTGCTTCTCTTTCCATCACCAAAGGTTACATATCCGCCACCATATTGAGTAATGTTCGTGAGATATTCTGGAGTGCCAGTCATGTGGCTAGAACAACCGCTATCAAAGTACCACGAATCACTGGAATAAGCTGTTAGAGAAATGTGTGCCAACAGACACGTACTAGATTTTTTAATAATCCATACATTTCTGATCGATTTTACTGTATGAATATTGCCTGTGTTGGAACACGACAGAAGTTTTCTTCTTGTCATTTGATCTCGGATCAGTCTTCTGCATTGCTTTTCAGTATGTCCTTGATACGTACAGTATTTACATATGAGTGGCTTTCTCTGATATGGCATCCCATGCTTTCGCTTTACTTCTCGGATCTTAACCTTGAGGGTTACTGGTTTTTCATGTGATTCAGTCTTGGGTTCTTTCCCGTATCCAATCCCGTGTCGATCACCAAAGTTTCTTCCCATATCCAGAATATCATCAAGCTTTGCCTTTCCGGAATTTAATTTAACAATAGTTGCTTCAGACATCTCGGCCCTCTTGACTGCTGCTATCAGTTTTCCATTCAGTTCTTCATTACTCTTTTCAAGTTTTGCAATCGTGAACCGTAATTCTCTTTCACTTTCCATTAACTTCCTTTTTTCTTCGTTCAGCTCTTTGTTTGCGTCAGCTACTTGGACCCACGTAGCATACATTTTTTCATAGGTGCTATAGATTTCTTCATCACTTACAGACAAATCATCATCTTCATTGTTGTGTGAGTCATCCAGATCTATGTTGGAACATACAGCTTTACCTTTGTTCAGTGTGTTGGAACATTGGTCATCTGATGTATCATGAACCTTTGCTCCGAAAGCTACGTAGTTACTGGTGAATTCCTCTTCGTCCTTCTCATCATCTTCATCTTCACTCCAAGAGGTGGCATATGATTTTCCTTGTTTCTTGCGAGTGTTAGCACATTCAGCCTGAATATGACCGTATCCTTCACATTCTCTGCACTGAATTCGCCCAGCCTGTTTTGGTTCGTTGTTCTGATTTCTCCCGAACTGTGAATTCCCTGGTTCAAATCTCATTCCACGATTATTACCTGAGTCTTGTTGTCTTTGTCTATTTCCGCCAAACCTTTCCTGAGATTTCTTGTTGACCACTTTCTTTAGCATTCTCGAGAAATTCTTCGTGATCAGTGCAATTTTTTCAATCTCATCATCACTGTCAGACTCGTGATTATCCTTAGGTGGAGACACTTTGAACGCCAATTCCTTAGAGACTCTTTTTGTAGCTTGTTGGAATGTCATCTCATATGTCTGTAATGAACCCATTAGTTCATCTAGGCTCATGGTGGCAATGTCTCTTGCTTCCTCTATTGCTGCTACTTTCATTGCAAATCTTTTGGGAAGTGATCTCGGGGTCTTTTTTACTAGTTTTGTTTCTTTGTACACATTTCTAAGTTGATAAGCCATGTTGGAGATGTCCCAGAGTTTTTCATTGAATGTAGCAATGGTGTCATCTTCATCCATTTTGAGTTCCTCAAACTTTGTAGCCAGCATCTGTAATTTGGATTCACGAACTCGACTGGTTCCTTCATGAACAGTCTGTAAAATATCTCATGCTTTCTTTGCTTGGTGACATGTAGAGATAAGCTTGAACTTATTTTCATCGACTGCAGTGAAGATTGCATTAAGTGCCTTCGAATTCGCCAGAGATTCTTTGAGGTCATCTGGAGTCCATCTAGCCTTGTCTTTGGGTTTCTGCTTCCTTTGGCTTGACTCTCCTTCTACCGCCTTAGAACTTGTATCAGCATCTTCTGTAGGATGATTCCATTCATTCTCAACATAAAACCATGCAAGTTTGTCTAGTGAATTGATGAAAACCCTCATGTGTGCCTTCCAATAGTTGTAGTTGTTGCCTTCTAGCAGGGGTGGTCGAGAGACTGAAGCTCCTTCTCTTGTCGTCATGGTAAAACTAGATCTCACTTTCCTTGAAACAACCAAGGGAATAATAAGTGATGAGGCTCTGATACCAATTGAATTTTAGTTTTACCATTTTTTCTAGTAGTTACTAGTGTGTTCCAACATGACTAGTCTAACCAAGTGCATAATAACGTAAAACGTAAAGAACACATGACTTGGTTACGCAGTTCGATGTAATCCACCTACATCTGCGGGGCCTGGCCCAGTTTAGAATGAATCCACTAATTAGAAAGATACAGTACAGAGTACAGTTTACAAACTATATAGTGTAAATTCTGCTAGCTCCCCTAACTACCGATCTACCTTGATCAGACTCCCTCTGACCTCGAACTCCGTCGACGCTGGATCTCCTCCTTCCGAGGAATTAAGGTTTCTGGTTCTGAACTTTGTGCGACGGTCAGGTGTGTTGGAACACAGTAGTCTGACTCTTTGCAATTCTCAAAAGTCTCAAAAATCTGTATGCAGATTTTTACTCTGTTAAATCCGTGAGTATGCAGCCGTGTTTGTCCCAATTTATATCCACGAACAGATTGGAATACTCCTTGATTATCTTAACAATATTCCTATTCCAAATCTGTTTCTTGAAGCATATCAAAATCACATAAATAAAGGAATTTACCTTATATCAATCTATCTTATAGATTCGAATATATCATCTCCTTATAAGTAGGATTTTCCATAAATCAATTATGCTTTACACGCCTGATATACATAACCTAATATACGACTTTCATAAGTTATAAAATACTCCAATATTACGACTTTGATTTCCATAAAACCTTGGTGTGAATATTCTGTATCAGCATGTTTCAACATGGAATGTTTTCTTGTTCACAAAATTGTCAATCAAATATTCACTTGCAAATCACTTGACTTTACAAAATTCATCCATATCAAAGGTCTGACTAGCAGAACCATCTCTCCATGATATCCTCATTTGAGATAACGAAGTGTTCTCCAATGTGAAATCAGAAGCCCAAGAAGCACAACCATCCATTTGCTTCTCTAGTTTTATGACATCAATCATACGGGAAGGAGTGACCGAGTGATCTGACCGATGACCCAAAACAGGAGGATCCCACATCGACATCTGAAAATCTTGTTCCACTATAACTCGATCGGGACTGAATTGATCTTCATGCGCATCAATCCAGGAAAAGCAAGCACGGCTCTTTGAGCTTGTATTTGAGCTCGGTGTCTGAACATTGCTGCAACCCAAGGGCACTGTCGAAGCTGGATTCTTGTCTGCTATCGAAATATAAGAACAGTTTCCTCTTTCAGCCAAGCAAACTGGCAACTTTGATTCCCCATCCTTTTCCTCCGACAATGCCTCCAGGATCTCTTCACAAATGGAAACTCTACTAGGAGACAGTGGAACAACCCTAGACTTCCCAGTACTTGTCAAGGCATCTGAACTTTCATGACCATCACTCGAAAAATCAGAAGAAATCCGGCAAAGCGATGAAGACAGAGATGGACTGGCTATTGGAGACAACCCCCCAAATGGCCTAGATTCAGAGTCCAAGGAATCACACTTTTGAACCTCACCTTCCTTACCAAGAGGAGATAACAACCAATCCAATGATGCCTCAGCTGGCAAAGGAATCAAAGAATTTCTCGACTTCAAGACTGCATCACCACCATTTTCATTAAAGCCTAACGAATCCGAAGGGCCCCTAACAGTAAGAATCCCCCTAGACCTACATTTCCTTTTATCCGTGACCCCGGAGATTAGGTGCCCTACACCATAACAAACAGGTGTAACAGTTGAAGAAATCGCAACATCCGTATATAAACCATCACCACCACCTTGGATCTCAGGAGACACAGAGACCTCCACAGGTGGGGTGGTGGCTTTACTTTCACCAGCAACATTAGCAGAACTCGAACATAAATCAAAATCTACACCATTCAGATTAAGACCAAGGCAACAGCTTTCCAACAGGAGTAAAATTCTCAAATCCAACCAAATTATCTGGAACCCTAAAATTGAAATCAGAGGGCTCACCTCTTTCAGACCCACCGGCTGAATTCCTCCTAGAACCACCTGAAGTTGCTGAAAGCTTCGATGTTTGGGAGGGTTTTGAGGTGGGCTTTTTCCCAGGCTGAGGTTGTGGTTGGGAAAACGGCTTCTTGGTTGAGTTCAATGAAGAGGGTTTCTTCTTCTTGTAGCAAGATTTGAGCTTTCTTCCTGTTGAAGAAGATGGCGGTACAAAAACGCTTCCATTTTTGCTCTGCTTCTTACTCTTGTCGAAATTGTCGACCATAATTCCATGACAAATTGACACAAGTCATGAATAATAATACCTGCCGACTGCTGAGTCTTACAATATGCAAGATTTTCTAACATTTTTGAACATTTACTCTACTTTTAAATTTGATTATTGGCAAAGTTTTGGGAAAGACGGTCTTTCCATAGGCTTATAGAAATACGGGTTTAATTCGAATAATAAAAGGTAAAAGGTCTTAGTTGCAACATTAAAAATTTAGTATGCAACATGTAGTAGTTATAAAATTTATAACCCGATTCATGCAACCCGAAAATTTTATCTTAATTTCTTTTAATTTACCCTTTAAACCTTGGTCTTTCCATGACTTATAGAAACACCGTCTTTCAAGAGACGCACTCTTGATTATTATACTTTTATTTACAAGGAAAGTCTCAGAAATGTGGCATCTCCATAAAATTATGTACAAGTCACAGGGGTTTTACTTAAATGTTATAATTTTTTATAAAATTTAAATATTATATTTTATAAGTTAAAACAAGTAAATATGTATTTGAATGTGAAAATATAAAAATATATGATATAAAAAATATACTAAATTATATTTTTTGTCTCTTACATATTGTGCAATACATTATTTTGGTCCCGAAGGTCAATACCGCATTTGTTCAGTACTTAACATACTGAAATTGATTTGTTTGGTCCCCAGGGGTAGTTTTCAGGTAAAGTCAACGGTTAAATTGGTCAAATATGTAAAACGATCATTATACCCCTGTGTTTTAAAAAAAATAAAAAAGGAAAGAAAATCATACCGGCTATGCTGAACCGCCTTCCTCTTCTCTGATTTGCTCCCGCTGGAATCCATCCAACTTCATCTGCTCCATCCGACTCCATCTGACTCCGACCTCCAGACTCCATTTGACTCCGACCGCCGCTCTGAATCTCATATTCGCCGCCGGACTCCATCTGGTTTAGCGCCCATCGTCAACGCTTCTGCGCCGCTTCGCTCTGACATGCCCTCTTCGTCTGCTGAATTAGACCCAACTTCGCGCGTTGAATCCGCCTATGAATCTACAAAAATCATACCCAACTCCGGTGGTGATGTTGAGCCCGACGATTGAGCTAGCAGAGGAAGGAGATGGCGGCGGAGAAGGACCGTCCGATTCGAAAATTCCCGAAGCCGCACCGCCGTCGGATAACAGTGATGGAGAAGCGTCAGCTTCGTCGACAGAATCGGTGGAGAATCAAACTTCCTTGAGGGAATTCGACGCCAGAGAAGGTGACAACGAGGGTTTTAGGACTCTGGATCGGAAAATTCCGCCGATGATGGATTGTCTGTCGACGCCGAAGAAAGCTAGATCAAGCAATTCGATTGGAAAACGGAGGGCGATTTCCCCGAGGCGGTGCAAATTCGTCACCTTTCTTCCCGGCGTGTTGACCTAGCAGCTGGAGACGATGTTTCCTCCGGCACAAGTGAAACGAGAAGATGGGGATGATGACGCAAGCCGCCGCATGAGCAATAGAGCTCGGGAAGAAGATAATTCAGGGAGGCAGCGTAAAAAAAAGGAAAAATAAAAAATAAAAAGAAAAGAAATAGAAATTAGAAAATTTTAATTGAAAATATTTTTAATTAGTAAAATTACTAAAATACCCCTAGCTATATCGAAAAATCATTCTGGTTTACTTGAAAACCACCTCTGGGGACCAAACAAATTAATTTCAGTATGTTAAGTACTAAAGAAATACGGTATTGGCATTGAGGACCAAAAGAAGGTATTGCACAATATGTAAGAGACCAAAAAAATAGTTTAGTCAAAAAAATATTTTCAAAAATTCTAAATTTTGTATGTAATTTAACAAATGCAGTATATAAGGTAAGAAATAAGTGGCATGTCCATAAGCTTATGGACGGGTCGCCTGTTAGGAGACCTACTCTTATTTATATATTAGGTAGAGTCTATTTCTTGAAAGACCAAGGTTTAAGATGCAAATTAGAAGATATGAAGATAAAATTTTTGGATTGCATTAATCGGGTCATGAACTTTATTACTAATACACGTTGCATAATAAAATTTTAATAATACAACTAAAACCTTTTACTTTTTTATTATTCTAACTAAACCCTGTCTTTTCATAAGCATATAAAAAAATGGGTTTCCCAAGACTTTCCCTATTAGATATTATAAGTTAATGAATAACAAAAATATGTTTGAATATAAAAGTATAAAAACATTATACTCCCTCTGTCTTATTACACGTTGCAATTTAACTATGAGTTCGTCTTTTAAAAGACGGTCTTTCCATAAGCCATGGAAAGACCAATGTTTAAACTGGAAATTAGAAGAAAGGAAGATAAAATTTTTGGGTTGTATGAATCGGGCTATAAACTTTATAATTACTACATGTTGCATAATAAAATTTTAATATTGCAACTAAGAACTTTTACCTTTTATTATTCTAATTAAACTTCATCTTTCCATAAGCTTATGAAAAGACGGTCTTTCCCAAGAATTTATCTTTAACTATTCATTTAGTCAAAACTTCCTTACTTTGACCATAGATTTGAATTGGTAATACATTGCTAGATTCGTTATAACATATATTTTCAAAATATCAACTTTTCACAAGGTTTAATTATGTAGGTTAAAATGGAACGGAAGGAAGTATAAAAGTATACGTTTTAAATTCAAAAATAAAATAATCTTGAACTTTAAAAAAGTACAATATGCATTTGATTAAAAATACTTCAGTTACTTTCATAAGTTTGTAAAAAATCGTCAGAAAAATCCATTATTCAGGAAAAGCGGGTCTCCTGACTGGCGGTATATCCGTAAGTTTATAGATAGAATATTTATTTTTTACTTTATACACTATTAAAATAGATATACAATTTAGAATTTTTTAAAATTATTTTTTATATTCTATCTTTTTATATCTTCACCTTCAAATACATATTTTTACTTTTTTTAATTTATAAAATACAATATTTAAACTTTATAAAAAAAATTACAATATTTAAAATAAAATACTATGTAAACTATCCATAAATTTATAGAAATATCGTCTTTCCTGACACTTTCTCATTCAGAAAGATCGTCTAACCTAAATCCAATGACAGGACTTGAAAGACTGGAATTAGTTTTACTTGAGTGGGTCTCCTGACAGGCGGCCTGTCCATAAACTTATGAACAGACCACTTATTTCTTACCTTATACACTGCATTTCTTAAATTACATACAAAATTTAAATTTTTTAAATATATTTTTTTATATCATATATTTTTATATTTTCACATTCAAATACATATTATTACTTATTTTAACTTATAAAATACAATATTTAAATTTTATAAAAAATTGCAACATTTAAATCAAATGCCCCTAACGACTGTCCATAAGCTTATGGAAATACCGTCTTTCCTAAAACTTTCCCGTTTTACTTTATCTAATTAGGTTTATTTGTCTGAGAAAAAATAAAAGAGTCAATGACAGGCATCACGCAGTCTTGGAATGTTGATTTACTTACTTCCCCATCCTAAAATATTGGCACAATTACAATAGACACATTTTTATAAGGGTGTTGCTATATCCCGCCCTGTATTTTACTATCCTCGCCCTAATACGTATAAATACACGTATTTTTAATTTAAAATTAAAAAATAAAAATTGGGAGAAGTAGTATAAATTTGCAATTTCTCTCCTTCCTTCTCTCCTCCCTTCTCTCTTTTTCTCTCCTGCCTTCTCTCTTTTTCTCTCCTCCCTTCTCTCTTTTTCTCTCCTCCCTTCTCTCTTTTTCTCTCCTTCTTCTTCTTCTTTCTCTCAATTTCTCTCCCCCTTCCCTCTCTCCATTTCTGCCGCCGCCGCCCGCCGCCGCCGGAAAACGTAAGTTTTGGAGGAATTTTTTTTCTTTTCGTGTGAATTGTTGCCCGATCTATTCGAATTTTGTTGAACTTGTCGGAATTGTTAGAATTGGGGTTTGTTAGAATTTTGTTAAATGTAGAATGGATGTTGGGTTGGTGGTTAGATGTTGGGTTGGTGGTTAGTATAGGAGATTAAGATGTAGAATAATTTGGAAAAATCTAATATTAGGAATTTAATGAATTTTGGAATTAAAACGAAGAAATTGTGTTTTTTAGAAATTATTTAGTTTAAATTTGGAAATGATTACTATTTCCGTAATTTGGAAAGTATATGTGACATAATAGAATATAGTTCTATTTAAATAAACTTTATTAATCCGATGTAAACAATTGTGTAGTAAATTATTATGATATGTTTTAACAATTGTTTCCTTGAATGTTAATAATAGTGTGATGTGGTAAAAAAAATAAGATTATTTAGTAATGTAATTTCCAATTTGTAACTTTAAAAAATGTGTAGTTCGTTGTATGGGATTGTACGAGAATTAAATTTGCTGTTTGTGGTGGGGTTTTTTTATGTTATATCCACTTTTTCCTATGCATTATAGAATATGTAGTTTCCATTAGTAAATTGAAATTATGCACTGTTCGAAAATATTAGTTCACACGTTGTTGAAATGTATGTTAATTTATCTTATCATATCAGTTTGATTCAATTGTTGTTATACTAATTACATATCTTGTGTTGTAGATGAGCACTGCTGGTCAACCTGACGGCCATGGTCGTTCCATACGACGAAGAGGTGTTAGTGCCTCGGCGAGACAGGCTAGAGGCCGCGTGGTCGAGGATGAACCGTCGCCTCGGCCGCAGGAGTGTGATGTAGGAGCGGAGCGGCCTTCTCCACCGAGCGTTCGTGCATTCGATCCCATGCCAACATGGGACGGTCCGGAGATTAACATTCTCGCGTCTGGTGGAATCCGTCACGATAGTGACTGGCAGTTGAATTATGACTTGCCGGCAGATGTCCCCCTGATGGGCCAACCTGGGACGAGTGTGCCATTGGATGCTGGGATCGAACGTTATGCTGCTGGAGGAGCCAGGCACACCGTGAGGAATAGAGCTGGTCAATTCTCACAATCTTCTGGTGGATCGTGCAATGCCGGTGAGACTAGCACCGGAAGGGCACCGAGGAATAGGAGGAAGCGACCCGCCGATGAGACGTGGCTAGTGCGGGGACCGATGGCTGGTGGCCCGCAAGATGACCTCGTCATACCAAGCTTCGGAGGACACGTCGCTGTTGACGTTTGGAATGGTATAGAGCGAGGTGTGCTGAGATGCCATGCTCGGTCGCCGCTATGCAAGCAGCTAGTCGCCACGCTCCCCGAACTGAGCGATGTTGCACAGGCCCGGATACGTGCGACCGGGTTGGCCCACCTGCCTGCGATTATGTTCCAGTTCCTTGACATGGCACTGATATCCGCTTTTGTCGAGAGGTGGCAGCCGGACACGAACACGCTTCACATGCCTTTTGGGGAGATGACCATCCTGATGCACGACGTTGAGATGATTCTTGGCATTCCCATTGTTGGTGGCGCTGTTGCGAGTACCATTTCGGCGGAGACTATTCAGGAAGCGTGCGCTGAACTGTTTGGGAAAGACGTGGAGTCCTTTGTCGCGGAAGACTGGAACGGGGGTAACATAGATGCCCAATCATTGATGGCGAGGTGTGTAGCGGCGGGGCAGAGCGAGAACTTCCAATTTATGTGCTACATGCTGACCCTGTTTTCATCCACGCTTTTTGTGGATAAAACTGGGAATAAGGTTAGAGCCAACCTTCTACCCCTACTTGATTCGCAGTTGTCGTGGGGCTCGGCGACGTTGGCCAGTTTGTATCTGCAGTTGGGAATTGCGTCCCGGTCCAAGGCGCGCGGCCTATGCGGATGTTGCACGCTCCTTCAAGCATGGATATACGAGTACTTTCCGATGTTTCGGCCGAGACCGAGTACATTGCCAGCTCTTCCAGGGCACGCCAACCGGTGGCACACAGGGGATAAAACAGGGAGGGATACTGGGAGGCTCAGTGCCATCAGGCGTCAGTTGGATGCCTTACAGCCCGACCAGGTATGAATTCCATGCTTTTACTCTTATTCTGACAGTAGTAGGTAGATCGGATTCCATAGGAACGTAACATGTCTGTGAAACTTTTTGCAGGTGGATTGGTTGCCATATGGAGTGGACGTGGTTAGGGCTGCGAGGGGGAGGACTCACTACCGCGGCGTAATTCGATACCTCGACGCAATGGAGGCGTACATGCCAGATCGCGTTGTGCGCCAGTTCGGTCTCGTACAGGGTATACCGCAGGGTCTTGCAATTGCGCCCGAGCCTTGTTCTCGCCCGGCCGATCCAGTCGGCTATTCAGTGACCTACCCAGGGAGGCTGCAGTTGACACTATGGGAGATGGCACACACTTGGCACGACGGTCAGCTTGCGGCATTCCCGATAGCCACGAGCCAATCAGAGTGTACCATGGATTACGAGGACTGGTACGCGACTCATTCGCACCCATTGATCGCAAATCCTGAACATGCTGCCACGAGTGGACCGGACAGGACACATCATCAGTTATCGGTAAGTTTTCTCGAACTGTTTGCTTTGAGTAATTATATTACATTTTACTGTTTCGTTATTGTAAAATCTGTTTCCTGTGCAACAGATGCTGAGTGACATGATGAGCGCCCTGGATCCGTTTGACTCGGCGGCCGTTGATGGACCCGCCGACCCCTGCATGAGGGAGTTGATGATGACTTTTGTTAGTCATCGCGATGAGTATCGCAGGCTCAGTTATGGACCCATTCCTTAGTCGACTGTTTGCTTATGTATGAACCCACAGTTTTGCCATAGTTTGCTCATTTATGTAATCGGTAACTGTTTGTGCATATCAAATTTATAAGTCATCGATTTTTGCAACAGTAACGCTTTCAAAATAATTGTGACGCTTCGATAATAACTGTAACGGTTGCGTACATGCCGAAATGTTTCGCTGGGTTACAACAGTTAATTACTCTCAGAGTATGCTCTTCTCCAAGCCCTTATCCTCCTACGAAAGGGTAACTCCCAACCTACGACATCAGCCTTCCTCAATGTGGTCCACATATTAACCACGGGGGGCATGGGACAGTTTTCCTTCACGTGTACCCGGACGAAATGGCTTGCACTGCGAACGTATACAATGTGTAGCTCCCTACTTGTTCCATCCTCGCCCCCACCTGCCCTCAGTGGAAGGACTGTACAGCAATGGTCCGCCGACCCATTCTCTAAAATGTAATATAAAACTACAACCGTGTTGTAGTAGGTGGCGACAGGAAACATGTCTGCAATGACCGTAAACCAATGCTCTGGACCACATGGACCGCTGGTGTGGTGTATACGGGCTCTGGCGAATTCAACGTCATCTTGCGAACCGTATATGGGAACATAGTCAGGCCAATGAGTTGATATCTCGTTAAATACTGCCCGACGCGCTGTAGACCATTCACCTTCACCGTCTACGTGGAACGCATCAGCAACGCATCTGAAGCCACAGTTTCCATCACTCACGACATCGTTCCAGCCTTCGATGTAACGCCGGACAATGTGGGGGACACTTTCGAGGAACGGGAATGTCGCTACAGGAGAACACATTAAGATAAATATCTTGTGCAGGCGGCGTTCATTAGGAAGAATGGTGCTTGTACTTACCGTGCCGGCGACCGCTCCCTGAAGCACGCCCCGGGGACCTTGAACTACTCCCGTATCGGCTGTTCACGTGCTCGTGGTAGCTCGGTGAACGTCGGGTTGATCTTGATCGGGGGACCTGCTCGCTTGGTCTCCCACGTGCACTAGTACAATTGTCCGGCTCGCCAATGCCGCTCTCCTCCGGACGCAACTGCGCATCTATGTAGGATGAAACTCGTCGGCGGACCGAAGGGTCGCTGCGTGCCAGCTCCTCCAACAGAGTGTTGAACCGCGACTGATCTTGTTCGGCCCTCGCAATGTTTTCCGTGCTCCGCACGTGATCACCCAATGCCAGACTCTTAAACAGCGGATGAATGTCGTCCAAGTACAAGGGGATTCCTTTAGCAACTGCCCCTGCCATGACGCATGCACACGGTATTCCGTGTGTCGAGCGCAGCACACAGCCACAGTAAGCATATACCTGTGCTCCGAGTGCATCAATCCTCCCGGACTCGACCGTCAATTTATCTAGACAGTATTTGGACACATTGTTGATCAAGTTGCTGAAAAGGGCCCTACGGTGCAATCTTCCAATGCACGTTCTTGATTTCTCCAGGCCGGTCTTAATCATAGTAATCTGCTGGGCTATCTGCAGGTCGACACGCCTCCATACCGTGTCCAGTGAACCAGTCGACGTTTGTAACCACCCTTTCAATGACGAGTGTGCACTTTCGACCGTGCATGTAGTTGTGTTCCCGAAGTGCAGAAATCTGTTCGTCCATGCCCTCACAAATTTCTCCTTATGGGGGGTGAGCCACGTCGTCTCAGCGTAACTAATAACAGCCTCGCTCCAAGACCATCCAGCCCTCATATCTACCAAGGCGGTTTCGTACTCTGAAACGGTGGACGCATTGCAAACCCGGAACCATGCACCATTCTTGAACGCTGCCCCGTTCCTCTTATTCCATGTCAGCACAGTAACACGTGCCTCCACATCCTTGGTAATATGCCAGGTGCAGAGCAAATGATTCGATTCTGGAAACACAGTCCGAAGTGGCCTAATCAGTCCCATCTCCCGATCGGTGACCACAACCTCAGGGAACGGTCCATCCACAAGCAAGTTCTTCAGCGCGTTCAGCACCCACTCATAGGTATCTGCCGTTTCGTCAACGACAATTGCGTAGGCAATCAGGAAGTTTGTGTTGCAAGGGGACATCCCAACCATCTCAATGAATGGCATGCCGTAGCGATTGGTCTTGTACGTTGAGTCGATGGCCACAACCCACGGAAACGTGCGAAATGCCACAACAACATCGGGATTAGCCATGAATAAATGAGTCAAAGTACCATCACCTGCTGAGCGGTGACTAGTGACATACCCTTTCGTGGTGGCCAGATGCAAACAATTCTCCGCTGTGTTGCGCCCGCCTCGCCTTTCTGTTACATATGCCGATCTCTCATTGTACACCTGCCTAATGTTCTGATGCAGGTCTGGAAACGAATTACTCAGGCTGGCATTGATATGCCTTGGGGCTGTTTCTGAATCTGTCAAATCTCTGATCATTTGTTTCGCGTCCGCATGGAGCTTGCAGCTCTGTCTATGACCCTCGGGGTACACTGAGAAAGAGTGGTTGTGCATCCCTCGTCTAGGATCCTTGCACGGCACTACATTCCAACCATCCCCCGTGATTCTCTGTTTCAAGACAATCGCGAATGGGCAGTCATAACTTCTGGTCGAGGTGCTACTCCGTCGGACTACATCAGATTCGCTCGTATCTACAACCTTATCCTTTCGGCCCCGATTGTAAATGCAATATAACCTCAGGGGACCATTCCTATTCTGTTTGTAGGACCCCGTGACAAGTTCAAATCCCACCTGCAGAGCAATCTGTTGCAGGTAGGAATAAGCCTCGGCAACACCTAGAAACACAGCTGAGGTGGCAAATGGAGAGTATCCATTCCGCCCTGCAGCAGCTTCACATGACTGATTGTCATCCTTAAACAGCAATAAACATCAAGTAATTAGTTACACTCAACTGCTATACCAACGACAATGATGTCGTCAATTAACGTTTACATATGAACGAATAAAGATAAAATTACAGTCAAAACGTTAAAACATATACTTAAAGAAGATAACATAAAGATAAAATTATAATACATGAAATGCCATTACAGTTATAAAATTCCCGTACACAAATTAACTCCCCAAACTAAAATTACATTCATCCATTTCAAACTGTCCTCCTAATGGACTTAAGGGTGCACTCCGCCATTTCTCATTAACAGCTAAAACATATATGTAATGGAAAAAAAATGAAATAACATTGTGGCTAGAATTAATATTACATTCTTACATTTCACATTAAGGTTTAAAATTAATTAACGTAACGAATTTAATGTTTACTAATGAACTTTTGGAATCCAAAATGCAACCGGGTCGTTTCAGATTAACTTTTAATACTTGCATTTGAATAATGTAAAATGAAACAAAGTAATTACATTTCAACAAATTAAAATAACAAAATAACGTAATAAACGTAAATTAACGTTACAATAATTAACAAAATAACAAAATTAACAAAACAACAAAATTAACGTTACAATAATTAACAAAATAACAAAATTAACAAAACAACAACATTAACGTTACAATAATTAACAAAATAACAAAATTAACAAAACAACAAAATTAACGTTACAATAATTAAAATTAACGTTACAATAATTTTTACGTTACAATTAATAAATTAAAATACTAAGATGAGCATAAATTAAAAAACTAAGATGAGCATAAATTTCTACTTCAAAAAATAATAGATAATAAATTTAACTATTACTTATGGACAGAAAACTGATTAGTAAAATTACCTCCGAAGACATGGAATTTCTAACACCCTTGCTTGGAGTACAAATTTGGAGAGTAAAAATTTGGAGAGTAAAAATTTGGAGTTCCACATATTTTTACAGCAGAAATGATCTTTTTATAGAAGAAAATTCAACTTTTTCGGGTGTGTGATAGAGTAAATGACATTAAATGTGGGTAGTTGGGGAGAGGAAGCCGTCCGGCTCGCGGCAAGCCCATGGCGAGCTGAGCCCGTCCGGCTCGCGCCCAGACCGTGGCGAGCGGAGGCCGCTCCGGCTCGCGCCCAGGTCGTGGCGAGCGGACCGGCGGTGGCTCGCGCCCAGGAGGTGGCGAGCGGACCGGCGGCGGCTCGCGGCCAGGCGGTGGCGAGCGGACCGGCGGCGGCTCGCGGCCAGGCGGTGGCGAGCGGACCGGCGGCGGCCCGCGGCCAGGCCGTGGCGAGCGGACCGGCGGCGGCTCGCCGCCAGGCCGTGGCGAGCGGACCGGCGGCGGCTCGCGGCCAGGCCGTGGCGAACCGGAGCAGGCGGCGGCGCACGGTGGTCCGGCGGTGGCGCACGGTGGTCCGGCGGTGGCGCACGGTGGTCCGGCGGCGGCGCACGGTGGTCCGGCGGCGGCGGAATTTCTTTTAAATTAATTTAGTTAATATTAACTAACTACAATTATCTAAATTAATTTTAATTCAGTTATTGAAATTAAATTAAAAAAATATACTGTATACGTATTAGGGCGAGGATAGTAAAATACAGGGCGTGGTATAGCAATCCACTTTTTATAAAGTAAAATGAGTAAAGGATATTGTATTAAAAAAATAAAAAAATAATTTAATTGATAAAAATAATTTATAACCTACCATAAAAGGAAAGTGTCAACATAAAAAAATTATTAAAAAAAGAATACCAATATCAATGCACGTGAATTTTTATTCCAACGGAACCTGGGTTCCATCATTTTCACGCCTTTTTAGATCATTTTAAAATTAAAGAACTTAAGTTTTGGGCAAATTCTTGGGAAAGATGGTCTTTCCATATGCTTATGGAAATGTGGGGTTTAATTCGAATAATAAAAGATAAAAGGTCTTAGTTGCAACATTAAAAATTTAGTATACAACATGTAGTAGTTATAAAATTTATAACCCGATTCATGCAACCCGAAAATTTTATCTTAATTTCTTCTAATTTACACTTTAAACCTTGATCTTTCCATGACTTATGAAAAGACCGTCTTTCAAGAGACGCACTCTAAGTTTTAATTGAATTTAATTAACGGAGGGATGACCCTTTTATTTATAAATTAGATTAACTTTGCATGATCTAGAAAGTCATGGATTCTTAGCAAGGATTTTGACTAAGAATATTTTTTTTGGAAAATAATAAAAAAGCACAAAATTTTATGGATCATTTAATTTTAAGACGATTCATTTTATAATTAATACAACTAATTAAATAATGTAATTTTTTTCTTAATTTTTTACAATGAGATTCACATAAATTTAAAAGAGATGGTTTATTGTGATGCAACCAAAACTTAGACATTGACCTTTATGAAATTCTAATCATATTCTAGTTCTAGGGACCTATGTCTAATAATTTTAGAGGGACATATCTCTAATTATTTTACAGGGACCTATTGCTAATATTTTCCATGGGCTTTTTGATCCAATTTTTTCATCATTTTCTCGCCATCTGCAATTTGCAAATATATATATATACACACATATATATATACACACACATATATATATACATATATATAAATATAAATACACACACATATATATATATATATATATATATTGAAAAAAAATTAAAAATGTAAAAAATCATATGATCAACGAACTGAAAATTATAAACATCGGCAAAAAAATAGCAGAACATCAATGAAAAATCATAAAACATCAAATAAAAATTTTTAGAAAAAAACATATTCAAAAATCAAATAAATGAGCAAAAATATATTTTAAAAATCAACAAAAAATTTAAAAAATGTCAACAACAACTAACAAAAAATCAACTGAAAATAATAAAAACATCAACAAAGCTAAATTATAAAAAAAATTAAAAACTACAAACATCAACTTATATCACCCAAAAGCTAAAAACATCAATTATTATCATCTAACTTCACCCGAAAAATGAAAACGTCAACATAAGGAAAAAACACTACAAAACATCAACCATATCACCAAAACAATCTAAAAAAATATCACCCATATCACCTAAAACTCACATAGAAAATAAAAAACATCAACATGAGAGGAAAAAGAACTAAAAACATCAACAAAAAAGCTACGGCACCTCGAGAGTATAAATGATTCACTTTGAAAATTATAAAACATCAACAATTGTTTTTTTTAAACTACAAATATCAACCTATATCACCCAAAAGCTACAAACATTAACTCATCCTAACACCTGAACCTCATTAGAAAAATGAAAAACATCAATATAAGGAAAAAAAATACAAACATCAACTCCTATTACCTAAACCTCAGCTGGAAAATGAAAAACATCAACATGAGAAAATAAATAAATAAAACAATAAATATCAATTCATATCACCCAAAAGATACAAAACATCAAATCCTAACACCTGAAGCTCATTTGGAAAATAAAAAACTACATAAAAAAATTATAAACATCAACTCCTATTACCAATTCCTCAGTCGAAAAATGAAAACATTAACATGAGAAAATAAAATAAAATAAAGACCTACAAATATCGATTCATATTACCCAAAAAAACTACAAAACATCAACTCATATCTATTAAAACTCACCCGAATAATGAAAAATATAAATATAAGAGGAAAAAAATACGAGCATTAACAAAAATCTACAGTGCCTCAAGAATAAAAATTCTTCAAAAAAAAAAGACTTGGTGGGATTTGAACCCGAGTCTCTAACCTCAAAGCATAGAGCAGTAACCACTTATTGAACATATGCTCGGCATGTACATCAAGAGACCACTAACCTCAATATCATAAGTAATAACCACTAAACCAAACTATCTTTATTGATATTAATATCAGTCAAATTAATATTAAACCTCATAAGTGTTTGAAAAAAGTAAAACACAATATTAATCATCACCTATCAAAAGCCGAAGCTCAGCTCCGACACCGCCGATACCGTCTGCTGCCATTGCAGTCTATCGTCATAGTCACCTTCGGTCGTGCGTGAGATGCACACGCGTCATCTTCTTCCTTCGGGCGCGTGTCTCACACGCCTCTCTCTGCATCGCGGAATAACGGGAGCTCATCGCAGCGCCAGAAATTGCGAGCAGCCACTTCCAAATCGTCAGATATTCGCTACTCTTTGTCGCTCGCCATTGCTCGTGTTGCTCGCAGTTGTCGTTCAAATTTTAAAACCCTAGCTTCATTGCCTCGTCACCGTTTGAATCAGCCTCGATCAAAATGCCCTTCGCCGCCAGAAATGTTGATCGATCGAGATTGACAGAGCTCAACTTTGGCAAAGCTTCGATCTCGCTCTCGGTGGAAGTGCGGTGGCGGAAGAAGAATCATGGCGGAAAAGTGGTGGCGGAAGAAGAAGAATCACGGAAAAGAGCAGGTGGCGTTAGGCGGCGATTACAATTTCTGATTGGGGGAGGAAATTTTTTATCAGAAAAAGGAAAATAAAAAATCTGAAATTTTTGTGATATTTATAGAATTTTGATAATTGCATAGTAGGTCCCTAAATCCATTAGCATATTTTAAAAAAAAACTCCATACTAAAATAAAACTTACAATAATTACACAATAAACCCTACCCTAAAGTTTAGATTGCCTAAAACAAGAGTTTGTGAATCTAAAATCTTTATAATATAATTTGAAATATAATGAATTATAACCTGAGATTAAAAACTGGAAAAGACGTTTGCTGCTCCGAAGTAAGGAAATACTCCCACTGTCTCATTTGAAACTGCAATTTAACTATTCATTTAGTCAAAACTTGTTTACTTTGACCACAAACTTGAATTCATGAATAACTACAAATATTATTGAATGGTACTTTGTTAGATTCCTTATAATATGTATTTTCAAAATATCAAATGTTCAAGTCTTCAGTATCTGTAATGAAAGATATCAATGATCAAACATTTTCGAGTCAACTGTTCAAAGTCAAAGTGTGCAATTTAAAATATGACAAGGGAAGTAATAAAAGTGTAATGATTTTTAAATATTTTTTTGGACGGTGGTTCAACCATTGCAGTTTATGTTATTGCACTTTAGATGAAAGTATGAACAGGGGAACTAACCTCCGTTTAAGATTGGAAATTGGTCAGAGCTGGTACGGATTATGGTACTTTTAAATCCATTCCCACCTAAAATTTTCATACCCATACCCGCCCCATTACCCATGGCATGTACAAATTTAAACTTCACCCCGTCTCATTGGGTATTATACAAAATACATACCCGCTCCATCGCCCACTTGGGTCTCCCTACCAATTTCATACCCATTGTACTCATCCCACTTATATCTCCAAAAATGTATAAAATCCACTTTTTATAGTAACTTTTATATTAATAATTAATATATGTATTTACATGAAAATATTATAAGTGAGATATGTGCAATATGGATAAATAATAATTTATGTTATATTAAATTCGCGGGTCTATGATGGGTTAGTGGGTTGGGGCTAGTGTGAACTAATATCCACGTCCGATCCACTACTCATGGCAGGTATAATTTTTCATACCCATACATGCCCCACCCTCACCAAAACCACCTCTATACCCGCCCCATTGGAGTGTGGAGCGGACCTCTACCAACCCGCCCCACTGCCATGCCTACCTCCATTGTGAACTTTAGACACTTGTTCCTTCATTGGAAGTGCTTTCAAAACTCCCATAGAACAATAGATTTCAGTGCATATTTTAGTGCGGTTTCTTTAGATGGCAGTTCAACTGATGTTGTTTACTTTAGTGCACTCCACACACATGTTCCATCATTGGAATTGTCCTTTGTTATGTGCTTTCAATACATATTTTTATAGGGTTTCTTTAGACGGCAGTTTAACAGTTGTTGTCTATTTTAGTGCACCCCACCACATGTTTCGACATCGGAACTATCCTCAAAAGAGCTACGTACATTAGGCGATGGTTGGTGAATATCCACTATCTAACGGATCTTTCGAGCCTTCTATCATCAATCTGACTACCGCGACACATGTTTTGAATTCAAAACTTAAGATAGACGATAATTCCAAAGAAAAATTCATAACCACCCTGCAACATAAACGTGAATGGCGATTCCTGCACTAATATGTAGGTAGGTTAAAAGGTGGATGCATTGGCGACAGGAATGGGTGGATTGAAATTTTAGGAGACGATGATAACTTGGTAATAGATTATTTGGCAAAGCAAAATGATGAAAAAGCCTCGAGAGAATTGGAAAATGTTGTCACGTGATGACCACGTTACATGTTAAATAAAAGTTAAAATTAAAAACACATCAAAGCTTAAAAGGAACAGTTAAAAAATGTTAGGATAAAAAATGTGTTACTCACTCTTGTTCCAACTAAAATTATACAATTGACTTTAAAAAATAATTAGATCTTTTTTACCATTAATATTCACTAGTGGAGAACATGTTTATTAAAGGCGATTGTATCGAACCAAAGAAGTAAATTTTTAAGTGACTTCCCTGGCTCTTTCTTTGATCGTTAACGATCAAAGGCGGTTAACAAAAAAATTTTAATTGGGATCCGAAAGCAGATCTGAATTCATAACCTTAATCATAGGCCAGAAGAAAAAGCAGGTTTCCGACAGTCTCGAACCAAAGAAATGCAGCAAACAAATCTCAAAAAATCTCAACCATCTTAAACAATACACACAGATAAACCAAATTATTGAAATAAAAAAACTTAATGAAAGTAAATGTTAACCGATCTCAAAGTTTACAGATCTAGGAGGAGGAGAAAGTCGCCGCTGTAGAAGGAAAGATCCGCTGCTGGTGGAGTGGGCGAGCGGTGATGCCGGTGGAAGTGAACGGTGGCGTAGAGCTTCACGACAACGGAGGGCGATGGAGGCAATGGCGGAAAGCTTCACGACAACGGAGGGCGATGGAGGCAATGGCGGAAAGCTTCACAGAGTCGATGACGGAGGAGAGGTTGATTGTAAGGTGGATGAGCGCGAGGGTGATTGAAGGAACCAGAGGTAGCGTTTTCAAATGTGGAAAATGGTTAAAGGTGAAAACCCTAAAAGTTTGTTATATAGTGGGCCAAAAAATCCAATAAAGTTACTCCATTAAATAGGGTCTACAATAGAACCACTTTTAATCAATTTCGAACCATCTTTAAAACAAAGGGGAGCCTTGGGAAACTAGTTCGAGTTTGAAACCTTATTCGGATCTCAATCAAAGGCAGTTCCCTAGAAACCGCCTTCGATGGTTGCCTTTAATTAAGGGTTTTCCACTAGTGCTTTTATTACATATAGTTAAAACGAAAAAATAATTTTCAGAAAATAAATGCTATAACAAATCTAACAAGATTTCACGTGATAATATTTAATAATATATATTATTTCAACTTATTTCCATAACTAATTAATTTAATTAAATAAATAGTGACTGACAAAGTTTTGGGAAAGACGGTATTTCCATAGGCATATGGAAAGATAAGGTTTATTTAGAATAATATTAAGTTAGGGATTTATACTATGCACTAACTGCAAGTGAAACATTTGAATTTTGATTAGAAACATTACATATTTTTATATGTTTTACTCTAAATATGTAATGTTTCTAATCACAACTCTAATAGTTAGGTGTGTGAGTTTACCCAAATAACTTATAACCCGAATTTAACCCAAATTTTAATTGCTTTAACCCGTAAAATTTTCATCATTTTATGGTAAAATTGCACCTGAGTCCATGGTCTTTCCATAGCTTATGGAAAGACCGTCTTTCAAGAGACGGACTCATAGTGATTTGTGCATTTTAAAGTGAGATAGAGAGCACTTTGTTATCTAAAAGTTTTTTCCAAACATTGTAAGGGTTTTCAAAAATAATTGAGAAAAACTTCTTGTTAGACCAATCATAAAAATGCTCGTTTCAATTTTAGTGTCAAATTATAATTATCTAACATCACAACATTTTAAAAGTTTTGTAAAGTCACAGAAACTTCGTTGCAATAAAGAAAAACAATTATCAAATTTAGGGATGACAATGAGACGGAGCAGATACGGATTATGGTACCCTCATACCCATGGCCACCTCAAATTTTTATACATATCCCCGCCTCATCACTCATGGCGGGTACAAAATTAAAATCCACCCCTCCCCATCGGATATTATCTAAAATTCATCACCTCCCCATCACCCACTTGGGTCTCAATACCCACTTCAAATCTATTTTACTCACCTCATTTATATCTCCGAAATACACCTTAATTTTACTTTAAAATTAATAATTTTAATATTAAAAGTTCAATAATATTTACATGAAAAATTATAAGTAAAACATGTGCATTATGTATAAATAATTGTTTATTATATAATAAATTAGTATGTACATAGCGAGTATAGTGGGGTGGGGTGGGGTGGGTATGAACTAATATCAATGTCTGGCCCACTACCCATGACTGGTATCAATTTTCACACTCATCCCCACCCCAGCCTCATGAAAACTACATCCATACCAACCCCATTGGGATGGATGCGGGACGGACCTCTACCAAAACCTACCCCACTGCCATCCCTAGATCAAATCATCTCATTAGTTATATCAATTATAAAATAATATCATTTAATAATTAATTAGTATAAAACAAAACTTTCTATAAATAATTTGTTCTTTTAATTAAACTGCAATTTTCGAAAGGATTTTCCTCCAGTTTCCTGAGTGCACAGCCCCTTATTGCTCCAGGTACAAGTGTTTTGATACTAATAGAGATGTAAATCAATTAAAATAAGATAATAAATAAATACTCTGTTTAATTAGTTTTGTGTATATTCTGTTCCATATTTATTTAAGTTTAGTATATCATTTGTACTCATTATATATACATATTAATACACACAACCACAATTATTTATAAATTTTACTATTTATCATGGTATCAGATAGATTTCTCTAAAATTCCTGATTTTTTCTCTCTTTTTTTCCAATTTTTTTTTCTAATTCTTCGTTGTTGTTTTCTTCCTCTCACTAACGCCGAAACTGACGTCAACTGCCAATTACAAATTTGATGTGTGATTCGTTAGTTTTGTCCCTCTATTAGTGTTGGGATTGTTAGTTGTTTTCATTCAAAAAAAAGAAAAAAATCAAATTAAAAAAAATCTCTCCCGTGATCATTGCCGGCCGCCACCTATCGCCGCCATCTGCCGTCGCAAATCACCACTGTTTGCCACCGAAGGTCTCCGTCCGATTCGCTTCCGGTCACATCCATTCCGCCGTTCTCCTGTTCCTCCAACAGTTTTCCAGTGACCTCAATTTTCCTTCGCCGATGCGGTCTCCTCTATACCAAGCGCGCCTGATTTTCTCCGTTTGCGGACGTCGAGATACATAGCTGATTCCACCGACGTTTTCCTCTTCTCCAATCCCTAGCTTGGCCATCGTTGACTGCCGATCGGTTTGATTGGTCTGACCAGTGGCGGAACCAGAAGGAAATATTAGGGGGGGAGGGGCTAAAAAGAGGCAACAAAAATTTCCAACGCTAAATACAACAATTTTTTAACAAACAACGCTTACATAATAATATGAATACATAATAATTAGAATTTTACAATAAAGAACTATCACTGGATAAAAAACTACGTTCCAATACTTGGGTTGCTAGAACTAGAATCATTAACCACATGAGACAACTGTATCCTACGATGTTGCATACGCTGATAACGTTGCAAAATTGGTTCATTATCGATCCCAACAAAAATTGCCTTCTTAATATGCACTGTCATAACACCATTCATCCATTCATCTCCCATTCTGTTGTGTAAATCAGTCTTGATTCTCTTCATAACTGAAAAAACTCGTTCAACATAAGCAGTTACAACTGGTAGAGCTAAGGTTAACTCAATAAGACGATATACCAGTGGAAACCATATATGCCTAGTTGTTTGAGCAATCTTTTGAACAAGACTTCCAAAGTCCTCAATAGCCAAAAACTCGTTATCAAATTGCACATTATGAATGAAAGTACTAAGTTGTTGATGAAGGCGGGAACGATCTTCTACAGAGAAGTCACTTGGATATAGTTCAGCAAGACGAACTAACTTACCAATATCAAACTTAGAAAATGAATCTCTTAGATCAAGGCAAGTCATACAAATGAGTAACTTCGTATTTGCTTTCGAAAACCGATTGTTCATTTCATGAATCATCTTATCAACAACCTAGTATTCAAAAAATAAAAGGTTAGCATGTAGCAGTGAAAAAAATTACAAATCAAATCAAATAAGGTATATAAATTATAAAAAGAATACCTGAAGAAAAGTATCAACACGAAAGAAACCACCATGGGTCTGCATTTGCGTAAGTCATTTCCTACGACCATGAATTGTTCGTTCATCTTCCATATTAACTACCGAGATGTCATGATTAACAAAAAAATGCGTTGACTTCATTTAACAACTCATCCCAACCATTCTCTCTGTATTGTTGAAACTCAAATTTCATTGTATTCATCAAACTCACAACCAACACAATATTTTGATTCTTTTGTTGCAAAGCATGGGACAAGGCATCTACAATTCCCAACAAACACTTCATCATAAGCATCACAAAAATAAATTCATAACTCTCCATTTGCTCAAGCAAACCGCTCGCTGAAGATTTACTCAGATTTGCATCACCATCATCGTGGACGTTTTCAATCAATTACAAAATAGATTCCCACATAGTAATGAAACGAATAATAGTAGTGTAATGTGACCCCCAACGAGTATCCCCCAGCCTTCTCAAACTAGTCTCTTGATTTTTTCCTCTTCCACTCACAATATCTCCATTCTCCAATCCCTCTACAATTCTAGCATGTTCTACATCAAGAAGCATGTCTTTTCTTCTACATGAAGCTCCAGCTAAATTCACAATCATACCAAGATAAATGAAAAACTGACACACAGTTCGATTATCATTATCAACAGCAAGAACAACCAATTGAAGCTGGTGAGAAAAACAATGGACATACCTTGCATATGAGTTTTCTTTCAATATCAAAGCTTTCAGTCCATTATACTCTCCTCGCATATTTGAGGCTCCATCATATCCCTGACCTCTCAACTTTGACATTGATAATTTATGCTTTGCAAACAATTCATCAATAGCACTCTTCAAACTAATAACATAAGTATTACGCACATGCACAACACTAAGAAAACGTTCAAGAATGCATCCTTGTTTGTTGACATATGTTAAAACAACCCCCATTTGCTCTTTTATTGATGCATCTCTAGCCTTATCAACCAATAGAGAAAAATAACTATCTCCAATTTCATTAACAATAACATTTGTTATCTCACTAGCACAAGCACTTGATAGTTCCTTTTGTACTTTGGAGATGTGAGCTTGCAATTTCCAGGGCCATTTCCATTCATGGTCTTAGCAACAACATCATTTCTCTTGCAATGCCAGTCAATCATTTTGAGATAATTGCCTTTATTCAGAGGATCCAACCCTTTATCATGGGCACGAAAAGCCATACCTTGATTTAGCAAGAACCGTGTCACATCCAAAGCAGCTGTCAAACACGCGCGATGTGCAATCTCCGATTCCCGCCCATGTGCCTGATAAGAATGAAGGATACTCTGTCTTTGACGCTTAAATGCATACAATTGTTCAGCTGCATCATTATGAGAACTACCAGCTACGCCAACATGTTTCTTATAGATATCAAGCGTTTTTTTCTAATTGTTAACCCCACTCACAGTAAATGCATCATCTCCATCTCGACATCCCTTATGTGAATTCCTACAGAGATAGCAACAAAAGCAAAATGTTGCATCCTTTGACGCTCTATACTCCAACCAATCAAAATTTTCATTCCAAGAAGGTTGAAAACATCTATAGTCATTTCCTTGCTTTGTCTTTGGAAAAGAATAACCCTTAAGTTGGCAAGGACCTCTTAACACATATTCTCTTCTCACTTGATCTCTAATAGAAACATCAAAATCCTTAATAGGTTTACGTTTCCCAGGATCATTTATAACATCATCTGAATTGAACTCAACACGAGAACGCTTTTGACTACTACCCTCTTCATTAATCCTTTCTTCATTTGGTTCACTCGGTCTCTTAAAAATAGATGATCCACTACTTCTAATTAAGAATTTATCCATATCATATTTGACATAAAATAAGAAAAATACGTCAAATTAAATATTTATATGCTATTCAGCATTCACAATTTCTCAAAAATATGTCTAATTAAATATGTCTAATTAAATATATCTGATTAAATATGTCAAATCAAATATGTCTAATTAAATATGTCTAATTAAATACGTCTAATTAAATATGTAAAATTAAATACGTCTAATTAAATATGTCAAATTAAATATGTCAAAAATATGTCAAATTATTCATATCTATATTTAGCACAATTTCACAATTTCAACATAACCACTAAATTATTCATATCTATATTCAGTATTCACAATTTCACACAAATAAGCAATTCAAGGACATAAATGGTACTGTGTGCGATTTTCACCCAGTAAACGTGCGAATCTTTTTCTTCTCTGCGCCTCCATCCTCTGCAAACTCCGGCACCGCCAAAATGGCGGAGCCACCGCCTACTATCAATAATCCCAACTTCTCATACGCCCAGGCCGTGCGGCAGGAACTTCGCGAAGCTCTCAATCTCTCCACCCGAACACCCACGATGCCTAGAACTCACCCTTCGTCCCCAAAGCAAGAATCGATCACCTGGAACCGGGACTCCACTTCACGGAGGAGGAATGTCTAAAATTGGAGGCCCCTCTCAGATGGACCCTAATCGGGAAGTTCTCGCATAGTCGGCCACAACTGGAGAAGCTCCGAAAAGACTTCCACACTGCCAGATTTAAGGGCCACACCAACATTACCTTGCTGGACAATAAACAGGTTCTGATATCCTTTTCTCTTCCTGACGATTACTACCGATGTTGGTTGCATAAAATCTAGAAATTTGGCTCCTATTCGATAAGAATCACAAAATGGGTTCCTAATTTCAACCCAAACACCGATTCCCCTATTGTCCCAATTTGGATTTCCCTCTATGGATTGCCTCAACAATTTTTTGATTACAATGTTCTTATGTCCATTGGTAGCATAATTGGTACCCCAATCAGGGTGGATAGAGCCTCTCTCAATAGGACCAGACCTCACGTGGCCAGATTTGTGTAGAACTGGATGTCACTAAACCAAAACTTGAAAGGCTTTGGCTTAGTTTTAGGGATATTGGGTTCTGGCAGTATATTGAGTATGAGGGTGTTCCTTTCTATTGTTCTAATTGCATGAAATTGGGACACTCAGATACAGTCTGCAGGTTCGATAAGAGCTCATCTAAATTCATCCCCTGGAAGCCTCAGGGTAACTCTCTCAAAGAAGGTAACAAAACCATTTCCATGGATGAACAGGGAAGGACCAAAGGTAAAGGAAATGGTCTTTCTGCTACTGCCTTTGATGTCCCTAAAAATCATGTTGTATATTAGATTAAACTTGGTAATCCTAATCCTATTCAGGACATATACGGAACCCATTTCTCGTTCACAAATGAGTTGATTAGCCTATCACGTGGCCTTCTATGATCAATTTCGTGGCTCGCTATCCTATAACAAGCAGTTTCTCCTGAACTTCCTCTATTCGTTACAGGATGGGTTTGATGGGGTTGAAGAGGGGCCCGGTGGGGCTACTTGGGACGTCCCAGCGTCAGAGAAGGCGACAGCATTGGTGGGCGGCACAGTCCCTGATTCGATGGGCAGCGGTGGAGCTTGAGGCCCAGGAGTCTGATTTACCTCTATATCAGATGAGAAATTTAGATACTGACGCCAACTAGAATGTCCCGCCCCAGGAGTCTCACAATCGCACAAAGATGCAAGTACTAAAGAATTGATCCTTGGACAAGGATCGCAGGTTCCATCTACTCCCCTTGAAACTGCTTATGTGAATTTAAATACTAAGAAACAGGTGATAGTTACTGAGATAGATTCAAAGCAGTCTGATACCAATGTAGCAAACTCCCTGAAAAAGCCTGAAAACAATGATCCCATTTTTCCTCCCAAACTGGGCTCTTTTATCACCACCCCTACCACCCCCAACTCTTCCTCTCTAAATCGCTCTCAGGAAACAAATAGAGACACTCTCCCAGAAAAGTCACCTGTTTTAAGACATATCAGTAACCCACAAACTCCTGAATCAGTAGCTAACTCTGTTCCCACTACACAGGTCGCAGATCTCCGCACTCTAAATTCCAATACTAATCTTCCTAGAGATATAGATACCCCAATTGTTAATACAACTAAGGATGCTCCTTACTGTATTGAAGCAAATTTTGACCCCTAACCCCTCTCCTCACAAACCAGGAAACCCCCATCCCCACTGGAATAGATTAATACAGAATCCTCCTTTAAGCAACAAGAACAACTGCTAGAACACCAGAAGCTTTGCTTCGAACAAATTAAGGCCAATCTTCTTAAGGACCACTTAAGGTTAACCAACATCCTCACACTTAACCGCTCTGAACCCAAGCATAAACAGAGGAAATATACTAAAAAAGATTATTCTTCTACACCTAAAACGGTCTTCACCCGTTCCTCATTGACCCTCTCCAAAGCATATCCATGAATAAACTCAACATCTGCGCATGGAACATTAGGGGAATAGGCAACAGACCTACTCAAACCCATTTTAAAAATATTAAAAGAAGAAACTCAATCAAACTTTGTGCCCTCATTGAATCCCTACTGGACCCTGGCCAAACACATAATATTTCCTGGAAGCTTGGTTTTAACCACTCATATGCCAATCCTATCAACAAAATCTGGCTATTGTGGGATGGCGACATTACAGTAGATATAGTTAAAGTGGAGGATCAGGTGGTTATTGTGAAAATCAAATCTGCCACTTTATCGCATGAATGTCAGATTGGATTTGTCTATGCTAAGCACACAATCCACGAACGGAATAAACTGTGGCAAGTCTTAGCAACTATGACCAAGGAACCCCTGTGCCTAATAGGCGACTTCAATGTCATTACAAAAAATGAGGAATACCTATGACAATCAATCCCCAATCAAAACAGCATACGGAACTTTAACACTTTCCTAAATGACCAACAATTCACTGAAATACCTACATCTGGTAGTTTATTTACCTGGACTGGTATGCGCCCTAAAGGGAGAGTATGGAAGTGCCTCGGCAGAGGTATATCAAACAACATTTGGTGGTCTACCTTCCATAGCTCTAACATCAAAACTTTAGCCAGAGAAGGCTCGGACCATACCTCTTTAATCCTTTCTGTGTCTAATTCACCACACAAAACCTCGTCAAAACCATTTAAATTCCAGGAATGCTGGACAACCCATCCATCCTTTATGAAACTGGTAAAAGAAGGTTGGAAAGTTTATACAAACCTCCAAGGTTTTTAAGCAAACTCAAACACTTAAAATGCTCACTTAAAATCTGGAACAAAGAGGTTTTTGGTAATGTATTCGATTTGGTTAAGATGAGTGAAGACTTGCTAATCAACGCTGAAAATGATTTACAGTAGAGCGAATCTAAGGAAAACATACAAGCCTTAAATCTTGCTAAAGCAAAGCTGAGAGTGGCTTTAAGCAATCAGGAAACATTCTTGAAACAGAAATCCAGGCTCAAATGGCTGAAGGAAGGGGATGCAAACTCGAAATTTTCCCATCAATCAATCCTAAACAAACATAAAAGACAAACCATCTCGCTTATCAAATCCACTAACGGCACTTGGCTTAATAACATAGACGAGATTGAGAAAGAAGCTGCCAGCTTCTTCTCTAATCTCTTGGTTGCAGAACAATCTGACCCATCAGGAGCTAATACATCCTGGACACTGGAGAATGTTCTAGCTGTCGTAACTAATGAAATGAACTCTACACTTCTCCAAGGAATTAGCATGGAAGAGTTAACTAACATAGTTTTATCCATGAATAGCCTCTCAGCCCCAGGCCCTGACAGCTTTTCTGGTTTCTTCTTCCATAAATGCTGGGACATCATTAAATATGATGTTATGATGGAAGTAGAAGATTTCCTTGCTGGAACAGAGATCCCTAAATCCATCTCCTCAACTCAAATAATTTTGATCCCCAAAAAAAATGTTTGCTCATCTTTCAAAGACTTCCGACCTATAAGCTTAAGTAATTTCACTAATAAGATTCTCCCAAAAATCATCTCCACGAGACTGAAGACCTTTTTAGATACCATAATCAGTCCGGAACAATTGGATTTCGTTTCCGGAAGAGAAATTGCAGACAATGTACTGCTCATGCAGGAATTTACTAATCAACTGCACACAAAAACAAAAGGACATAACATGATCATCAAATTGGATATGATGAAAGCTTTCGATAGAGTCTCATGGTCTTTCTTAACACATGTCCTACTCAAACAAGGCTTTTCCAAGGCCATTGTTGAGTTAATTATGAGGAACATCAAATCTGCTCATTTCTCATTACTAATCAATGGTAGAACTGTTGGTTTCTTCCCTGCTTCTACGGGTTTAAAACAAGGTGACCCTTTATCCCCTATGCTTTTCATTCTCATGGCTGAAGCCTTCTCCCAAAACCTAAACTTTCTATTTCAATTCGGGAATATTCAGCCCTACAAACTTCCACGAGGGATGATCTCTTTATCTCATCCTTCCTATGCTGACGACACAGCAATCTTCCTGAAATATTCAAAACAGGGTCTTCAAACCATAATGAACTTCCTTCAATCTTATGAGATGGCTTCCGGTCAGAAAGTCAATTTTGAGAAATCAACTTTCTACATATCCAAACACACTCCACACAGAATTACAACTCTTCTAAAAAGAGAGACATCCATGTTGGAAGGTACAACCCCTTTCAAATATCTAGGATGCCCTATTTTCACAGGAAGAGTTAAGAACTCACTATTCCAAGGCATGATTCTTTCAGTCCAAAACAAAATCAATCATTGGCACAATAAACTTATATCTCCAGCAGGTAGGGCAATGCTAATCAGACATGTTTTGTCCTCAATGCAAATACATTTAATCACAGTTTTAAAGCCAACTGCTCACATCATTAACCAAATTCATAAAACTCTTGCAAGGTTTTTCTGGTATAACAATTCTAACAATGCACAAAAACACAGAATTTGGAAATCATACCCCAGTTTATGCTTCCCCACAGCAGAAAATGGACTCAACTTTAAAAATCTGACCACTTTAACAAAATATTTCTCCCTAAAACTGTGGTGGAAACTCCAGACAGGAAACTCACTATGGGCTAGAGTCATGTGGTCGATGAGTGACACACACATAACCTCCAGATCTTGGAAACGAATCAAAGAGGCCAATGATATAGGTTTAAGTAACTCAAAATTCATCCTTGGCTCGGGTTCGGTCTCTTTTTGGAACTCCAACTGGACCTCTCTTGGACCACTGATTGATCATCTTCCTAACCCCTCAAATTGTCCATTTAATGACTTAACTGTGGCCGATTATATACAAAACAATACCTTTTTTTCTGAACAGATCAGGGCCTCCCTCTCTCATAACATTTTCCAAAGGATGGAACTGGAACACACCTTATTTCCTGGATACGACGACTCACTCATATGGAAACCTACCCCGACAGGTGTCTTCACTGTTCGTTCAGCATATGAACTGATCAGGGAAAAGAAACTGACGCTACCCTCTTATTCTCACCTTTGGTCTAAAATTTTACCAAGGAAAATGAGTATATTTAATTGGAAACTTTTAAACAGATTAATAGCTTTCCCTGATATGCTAGAAGATTTCCAATTCCATCTCCTATCTAGATGCTGCTTCTATTTTCATCAATCTGAAACAATACACCACTGGTTCAACTCATGTGCCAAGGTCAGCCATATCTGGAAATTGGTTAACCTGATTTTTGGTCTGCCAAATAACCATTTCGAACTAGTGTGGGATAGATTTTATTTTTACTGGAATTACAGCCCCACTGATGTTTCTGCTACAAGTTTAATCTGAATCATTCCGTGTGCAGTACACTGGTACCTGTGGCGTGCCAGGTGTGCCTACCTTTTTGAGGGCACAAAACTGGATTTAATGTCCATTTTAAGCAAATCCTATTCCACTTTAATGACACATTTCTTGCTTTCAAACTGGATTTCAACTGGACTTTATCTCCCATACCGAGGCTAGTGAGCCAAGAACCAATTAGACAGAGATCAATCAAAATACTAAAATGGATATTACCTGTAGAGTTCAAACTTAATACTGATGGAGCCTTTAACAACGGGGCTGCAGGCGTGGCTGTTTGATTAAGGATCATGTTGGCCACGTAATTGTTTCTATGTCAAAATCTATCTCGGCTGAATCTGCTTTGCAGGCTGAGACCACCGCACTTCTACATGGATTACATCTCGCGCGAGATAAATGCATCAACAGAATTGATATTGAAACTGATTCTAGAGTTCTGATTGGAATGGTTCAACATCAGCTTAAAATTCCATAGAGATTGCTGATCATGCTGAGGGAAATTTGGGACCTTCTACAGGGAATGAATTACTCACTGCATCACGTTTTTAGGGAAGCAAATGGTGCGGCTGATTCTCTCGCAAAGATGGCTAGCCAGAAAAGGTAAATATCATCTACGGCCCCACGGATATGCCCACAGGAGTTGCAGGACAGATAAAGTTGGATGCAGAGGGTTTTCCCTATTTTAGGAGAATGTAGCTCTTTTCATGTAATTTTCCTTTTGTTTTCATCTCTGCTGATCTTTAGGGTAGTTATAGGATTATGTTTAGCTTTCAAAGATCGACTGATAGACTTTCCAAGGTACGGTATTAAGCCCCCCTCTTCTATGTATCTTTTCTTTAAATTAATAAATGGGTAGGGGTCTGCCAAACCCCCCACCATCACAGGTGGATTTATTTAAAAATAAATAAATTACACAATAAAAATATATTGGCTCCTTGATACATTGCCCTTGATTTGGCTTGGACGCGGACCACGTGGTCGCTGATTGTGGTTGAGGAAGGGGACGGCGGCAGGCGGTGGTGCCGTGGTGGATCTGCTGCATTTTGGCTGGAGAGTATATTAGGTTTGGCCATTTGGGCTTGGATGGAGTATATTAGGTTCAATGAATATTTGGGCCAATTGGGTTTCAGCCCAATTGGCCTCATTTTTTTTTCCTCCAGCTTAACAAAAAATGACGTCATTTTGTTTAGTTAGAAAAGAAAAAAAAAAGAAAAACAAAATTGGTCATCTTCTTCGTTCAGCCTTTGCAACGACAAAGCTGAAGGCATACGGCCGCCGGTGGCTCAAGGGGGGGGGAGGAATCTGGTGACTTCCGGTGGCTTCCGGTGGCTCTAGGCCTAAATTTCGGGCCGCTGGATCCTAGGGGTGGCGCTAGCACCCCCTCGCCCCCCTAGTTCCACCGCTGGGTCCGACGACATCAGCTTTCCTACCGCCAATGCCGTCTTCTCTTTCTTTTCTGACACCAAGCTGTCCTGAGATTCACCGGTGTCATCCTTTTTTAGCAGATAATGTCGTTCTCAGATTCACGCGACATGACAAGGACGTCTGCTTTGCCTCTTCAGTGCGAGTGTGGTCACGCGCCAAACTTCGCTTTGTTGTTTCTGCTCGCGTGGCACGTTCCTCCTAGAGTTCATTATTATTATTATTTTTTTATTACTATTATGGCTCTTTTTTACCAGTCTTGCTGTCAATGGTTTGGGTCGTGTTGCCTCATCTTGTTTTAAACTGCACGGTAAATGGTATTAGTTGCAGTGTCAGTGTTGTAAGAAATTTGGACACTTTGTCTCGACTTGTCCTTACTTGGTCTCTTAGGTTTCTTATCCCGACTCTTTCCCGCATTCTCGCTGGATAGCTGATTTTGGCGCGACCAACCACAAGAACTGTTCTCAGTCCGCTCTTGATCGCACGACTTCTTTTTCTGGTAACAAGCTTGTTATTGTTGGTAATGGTTTTGCTGTTAACATTACCCATGCTGGTCATTCTCGAATGTATGATTTATTATCCTTTTTGACGTTTTATTGATTCCACAAATTACTCAAAATTTGTTGTCTATTAACAAGTTGACTTGGGATATAAATGCTGTTATTTGTTTTGATGATTCCTTTTTCACCATTTCGAACAATTTTATTAGAGATGTTATTAGCAAAGGTTATTGTGATGGAGGTTTATATGTTTTGAATTTTGATGTTGCTGCTTTATCTGCTTTTGTTGTCTCCAGTGCTTCTAAAACATCTTTTGAACTTTGGTATAGTAGATTGAGTCATGTTCCCCACACTATCATTTCTTATTTGAGTAAGTCTTGATGTTTGTCAGTTACTAGTTTGCTGTCTAAGCCTCATTTATGTCCCTCTTGTGAGATGACTAAAAGCAAGCGTTTCTCTTTTAGAGATAATTTCAATGCGCACCACGCAGACTTGATTTAGTACACTGTGATCTTTGGGGATCCTTTTTAGTCACTTCTCATGACGGGTATTCTTATTATGTCATTTTTGTTGATGATTTTTTCTCGGTTCACCTGGTTCTACTCTCTACGACGAAAGTCTGGTTTTGTAGAAGTTTATATGAACTTTGAGACACTTGTTGAGAACCAGTTTTCTACCACCATTAAAGTATTTCAGAGTGATGGTGGAACCGAGTTTTTGAATCATCGAATGCGATCTCATTTTGCGTCAAAGAGCATTCATCATCAGCTTTCTTGTCCTTACACTTCTGAGCAAAATGGTTGCGCAGAGAGGAAGCATCGTCATATTACTGAGACTGGTCTGTCAATGCTCTTTCATTCTGGCCTTTATCATTTATTTTGGTATGATGCATTTCGACAACAGTCTACATCATCAACAGACTGCCTGCTCCAGTTTTATCTGGTCAGTTTTCACTCTCTGTTATTTTTGGTACTACGCATGCTTACTCCAATTTTCATCCATTTAGTTGTCGAGTTTTTTAGTATTTGAAACCCTATGCTACGTATAAATTAGTGCCTCAGAGTATGTCTTGTATATTTTTGGATTATAGTTCACAGTACAAGGTTATCAATGTCTTGATCCTCTCACGAATAAGGAGTACATCACTCGCCATGCTCGGTTTGATGAGTTATTTTTTCTGGCTACCTGCACTGGCACTGTTACAGATTTATCATCACTAGATGTTTCTCCTTTTTTGGAACCTTCGTCAGTCCCATCAGAGGTGTTTGTGCTATCTTCTTCAGCGGAATCACCCATTATTATGGAAGATTTAAATTTTTAGACTATACCTGAAGCTCAGGGTTCTTAAAAAAATTATGTATTTCTGCCACAGGGTGACCAGCAGCATGATCGACAACATCCAATGCTGCCAACCTAGACGACAATGCAGCCACCGCCAACTCACGCGCATCCACCCGTACGTGTGCGTCACGCGCATCCCTACTAGCCGTCGGCGTCTTCCCCGACAACACCAGTCGTTCTTGCTTCCCCAATGCCACCATTGTGCCACCCGCTCGATCGTCGTTGTCTGCCTTGGGTTTTGTGCCTGATGTCTTAGCGTCAGTGCTGTCATCAAGATCAGCACCTTCGACAGTTATGGGTCCCTCTTTCCAGCATCCAATGAATACTCGCTTGCACACTAGTTCTCTACGGTACAACGATTTTTCTGATTATGAAATTTCTTGTTTATTGATTGCTTTGTTTTCTAAGACCGAGCCCCGGAGTCATCGCTCGGCTGTCAAGGATCATGAATGGGTTGTTGCTATGGACTCAGAGATAGATGCCTTATGCGCTCAATAGACGTGGGAGTTGGTTCCTCGCCCTTCCAATGCTAATGTTGTTGGTTCAAAATAGGTTTACCGGTTGAAGTATAAATCTGATGGCTCACTTGATCGGCACAAAGCAAGGTTAGTTGCTCAGGGTTTCTCGCAATTGCCTTGTTTTGATTATGATCATACTTTTAGTCCAGCGGTGAAGACATCTACTGTTCGTATTGTTTTATCTATTGTTGTTTATCACAATTGGCCATTGCGACAGCTTTATGTAAAGAATGCCTTTTCAAATGGCATTCTTGATTCTCCGGTTTACATGGAGCAGTCTGCTGGATACAAAGACCCTATGCATCCGGATTATTTTTGTCGTCTACGGAAGGCCATTTATGGTTTGAAGCAAGCTCCCCACGCTTGGTTTCAGCATTTCAATTCCTTTTTGATTGGCATGGGCTTTGTATGCAGTTCTTCTGATACTTCCTTATTTGTTTTCTCACAGGGGGCCTCTTTGCTCTATTTATTGGTTTATGTTGATGACATTATTCTTGCCGGGAATAATGGACATCTTATTCAGAAGTTTATTGATCAGCTTAATTAGGAATTTAAGATTACTGATCTTGGCACTCTACAGTATTTTTTGGGATTGGAGGTTATTCGTACTTCCGACGGCTCATTCCTTGGTCATGCCAGATATGCCAAGGGCATTTTACCGTGAGCTCGCATGCAAGACTCTGCACCAGTTGCCATCCCATCTGTGGCATTTTTGCAACTGTCAAGATCTTCCGATAAGCTGTTTGGAAACCCCACACTTTATCATTCTTTGGTTGATGCGCTACAGTATTTGTCGATCACATGTTCCGACTTGTCCTATGTTGTGAATACGGTCAGTCAGTATATGCAGGCTCCTACTGATGACCACTACCAAGCTGTCACTTGGATTTTGCGCTATGTGCGTGGTACTCTCCACTATGGTCTTCAATTTTGCGCAACCTTCTCCGCTTTACCAGTTCTGGGTTACTCTGATGTTGATTGAACTCGTTGTATAGAGACTCGTATGTCTACATATGGTTATGCCATTTTCCTTGGTGACAACCAGGTTTCATGGAGTGCTAAGAAGCAACTTTCAATTTCTTGTTCTAGCTCAGAATCAGAGTACCATGTTATGGAAAATAGTGCTGCAGAGCTAGGTTGGTTGATGAATGTTCTTCGGGACTTACGTGTGACGATGCGCACCTCGCTTGTTTTGCTGTGTGATAATAATAGTGCTCCCTTCCTGGCTCAAAATTCAGTTTCTCATAAAAGAGTCAAGTACATTGATATTGACTATTATTTTGTGCGTGAGATGGTGTTTTCTGGCAAGCTCAGGATTCCATATTTGTTTAGGTCTTGTATACCCTTTGTACTCATTATATATATACAAAATAATAATTATTTGTGGGTTTTACTTTATATTAGATACAACCTTAATCATGAAAGTGCTTTTATAGCTGTTATTTTATTATTCAATGGTGGTTCAATTTTGAATCAACGAATGGAATTTTCTTCCTCTAGAAAACCCAGGTGTTTGCCTCCAACTGTCCAACTTATGAAAAAGAGAAGCCACGGCCAACAGAGTACTTATAAAAAAGAGATTGCGGTCCAATAGAAAAGAGTCTGCATGCATGTGTTTGACTCTTGGTGTTTTTTTTTTAAAAAAAAATAAAAATTGGGTAATAACTCAAATGAGCCCCCAATAAAATCCCTCTCCTCCCCTCCCCTTGCCTTGGTGGGAATTGAACCCATGACCTCATGGTAGTAGCACTAGACTTCAACCGCTAGGCTAACATTCAATTCCCAATGTTTGACTCTTGGTGTAAAATCAAGTTTTTTTTTTTTTTTTGGTTTGGTGTAAAATCAAGCTTTTAAACAACATTTAAATTTTTTACTTACACTATCTTAATTTACTAAAGATTATCTCTTCAAAGACGATCTTTCCATAAATTATAAAAAAATTAAGGTTTAAAGTTTTATTATGAGAAATGAAAATAAAATTTTTAGATTGTATAAATCGAGTTATAAATTTGATAACTATTACATATTACATAATAAATTAGTAATATTACAACTAACATCTTTTATCTTTTATTATTTACGATTAAACCTCATCTTTCCATAAATCTATGAAAAGAAGATTTTTTTCCAACGCTTTGCCTTTACTTAAACATTGTGTTTAATTTACATATTATTCTGTCAGGTAGTATAAATTCAATATGTTTGCATTAGAAAAACAAAAATGATCTATAACTCAAAAATTATGAAAAATCGTTACTACTGTTGATTAGCCACAGGATTCCATTTTCTAATCACGTAATTCATTTTATTATTTGCACTGAGTACCATTCTTATATTACATGTAAAAAAATACTGTCTATTAAAAACAGATAAAAGTATATAATATTCCGTCCGTCCTACAAGACACTTACTCCCTCCCATACTCTAATAATATCTCACTTTCCTTTTTAAAATAAATTTTTTTATATTGGATAATTCTTTTTTTAGTAAATTTTAGATTATTTACATCCATGCAATTTACTTTTGAGACAGTCTCTGGAAAGACATGTCAATAACCTTTTGGACACGTCAGCGACTATTTTGAAAAATGAGGTTTAGTTTGTAATTAATAAAAAAATGGGTACTAATTACAGAAAGTCTCTCCTCAACCATTTATTTTTCCTCATATTTAGTCTGCACTTTCTCTCTCTTCATTCTTCTCCGCCTCTCTTGTTTTTCCTCTCTTTCTCCTCCTGTTCTCCACCTATTCTCCACCGTGTTTCGCCGCCTAAGCACCACTCCTTTGCCACCATGTTTTTCTGCTTCTATTTCGTCTCTTCTCCGCGCTCGTTTTCCGGTCATTTTCTAGCATCATGTTCCCATATTTTGTGATTCTGTGAACCTTTGTAGATATAGGTATTGTTGCTTAATTTTTCTGCAATTTTTTTTGTTTCCGATTGATTTTGTTTTATATTTGCGCTAGGTTATGGATCGGGCAAAAAGAATTGGTTGAGATGTTGATGCTACAACTGGTGATTATTACTCAATTGTTCTTAGATTAGTCATGTGTTCTTTTGTTAAGCGTTAGATAGTCATAGTTTTCTAGATTAGGTTGCTATGTACATTTTCTGAGATATGGTTTTGAACTGTCCCATTGTTATTATAACAAACTTGTTGATTGTTCATCTTGAGTTACGAGGTGCATTAGTTTACTTATATGTTGCATTTGTTATTATCCAGCATGTACCTGTTAGTTGTACCGTGAAGAACCTTTTTTTTTATTCGTTGTTGATTATTCGTTTTGAATTATGAGGTGCATTTGTTTACTTATATGTTGCATATGTTAGTATTCAGTGTGCACTTGTTAGTTGTACTGTGTATGTCTTTTCATTTTATTTTGTTGTTGCTTATTTGTTTTGAATTAGGATATGCACATGTTGTGCGGAATGGAGAAAGAACAGAAAATATGAACGAAAATAACAAGACACAAGATTTACGTGGTTCACCAATTTGGCTACATCCACGGGAGACGGATTCACTATAATAGGTAGCAGGTTACAGACGCCAAGAAATTGGCCAGATTTCTACCTATCTAAGTGCAGAACAGAATTAATGTTTACAGAGAGAAGAGAGACACTTTATATATTGTCTCCACTAAACCCTAACAAACTGGGCCAAAACACAATTCGGCCCAAATTCAAGGCATACCAACAAATCTCCACCTTGACTTGAATCCTCAAAGAAGAAACTACAGACGCACCATTACAGTGCCAGATGAGCAGACTTATCCCTCCACTCCCGGGACTGCCCATAGAGCACCTAATCAGCTCTGATGTTCAGCAAGTCCAAACAATGTTGAAACTTGCTATGTGGAACAGGTTTGGTGAACATATCAGCGGGGTTGTCAGCAGTTCCCACTTTCTTCACCCTGATTCTCCTCTCACTCCTCAGGAAATGATATCTGACATCAATATGCTTGGTCCTCTCATGATGGACCTGATCCTTGGCTAGGCAGATTGCACTCAAACTGTCACAATATACAGTAGCCTGATCATGATGTAGACCAAGATCACTAACCAGCCCTTTCAGCCATATTCCCTCCTTTGCAGCCTCTGTCAGAGCCATGTACTCTGCTTCTGTAGTAGACAACGTCACTGTAGGTTGCAAAGTCGCCTTCCATCTAACCACAGAACCTCCCAAAGTGAATATATAACCAGTCATCGATCTCCTCGTGTCAACATCACCAGTATAATCAGAATCAGAGTAGCCTGTAACTAAGCACTCGGTATCACCTCCATAAATGAGACCCACATCAGACGTACCTCTAAGATACCTGAAGATCCTCTTCACTGCTTGCCAATGTTCCTTTCCCGGTTGCCCCATGAACCTGCTCACAACACTGACTGCCTGTGCTAAATCTGGCCTCGTGCAAACCATAGCATACATCAAGCTCCCCACCGCGCTGGCATAAGGAACCCGAGACATATACTCCTTCTCCTCGTCTGACTTAGGAGCAAACATAGTGGTGAGATGAATATTTGCAGCACTAGGAGTGTCTATAGGCTTGGCTGTAGACATGCCAAACCTAGCCAACACTTTCTGAATGTAGCCTTTCTGTGACAAGAAAAGCTTCCGCTGACTTCGATCCCTAAGAATCTCCATTCCTAGTATCTTCCGAGCTGTACCCAGATCCTTCATCTCAAACTCAGCACTAAGAAGTCCTTTCAACTTCTGAACCTCGTGCTTACTCTTTGCGGCTACCAGCATGTCATCTACATAAAGCACCAGATAGATGAATGACCCATCTCTCAACCTGCTGTAGTAGACACAACAGTCATAAGCACACCTCGTATATCCCAGCTGAAGCATGTAACTGTCAAACTTCTTGTACCACTGCCTCGGAGACTGCTTAAGTCCATACAAAGACTTCTTCAACTTGCAAACATACTTTTCCTTGCCAGGAACCTGGAAACCATCTGGCTGAGTCATGTACAACTCTTCCTCCAACTCTCCATGTAGAAAAGTGGTCTTCACATCAAGTTGCTCGAGCTCCAAATCCTGATGTGTCACCAAGGCTAGCAACACTCTGATGGAAGTGTGTCTGACCACTGGTGAGAAAATCTCATTATAGTCTACCCCCCCCCCCTTTGACTGAAACCTCTTGCAACAACTCTTGCCTTGTACTTGACTCCCTCTGCAGGTGATATTCCTTCCTTCTTCTTGAAAACCCATTTGCAACTGATTACCTTTCTCCCTTGAGGTTGTTTGACCAATTCCCATGTCTGATTCTTCTGAAGAGACTCCATCTCATCTCCCATTGCAGCAAGCCATTTATCAGCATCAGTACATGAAGTAGCCTCTCTGAAGGTTGATGGCTCTTGAGTATCCACTTCCTCGGCAACTGACAGTGCATAACCCACCATATCCTCAAACCCATATCTCTTTGGCGCCCCAACTCCAACCCTCCTGGGTCGGTCCTGAGCTAAACTGCGGACTGTAGCTCCTGATGGTTGAGGATCTAGTTGTGGAGATTCCGGTATCTCAGATTCTGTCTGTGGCTCTTGATCCACCTCAAATTGTTCCAATCTATTTTCACCTTGAGTGACTTCAAGCTCCACCTGTTTATCAACTCCACTAGTTTCTGGCACAACTGTGGGCTTCACCATAGATCTAAGCAAATAATTTTCATCAAAGACAACGTCCCTGCTCAGAATAACCCTCTTCTCAGATGGAGACCATATCCTGGAGCCTTTAACTCCATCTCCATGACCCACAAAGACACCCTTCTTGGCTCGGGGCTCTAACTTACCATCACTAACATGATAATAAGATGTACAACCAAAAACTTTTAACTTGGAGTAATCAACAACTTTACCTGACCACAACTCCATAGGTATTTTGCACTCTATACCCGTGTGAGGCCCGCGGTTGATCAGGTAACAAGCTGTACTCACCGCCTCTGCCCAGAATCTCGTTTCCAAACCAGCATTAGAGAGCATGCACCTCGCTCTCGCCAGCAATGTCTGATTCATCCGCTCAGCTACGCCATTCTGCTGTGGCATATTCCTGACTGTATGATGACGGGCAATCCCTTCATCTCTACAAAACTGATCAAACTCAGACGAGCAGAATTCCAGTCCATTATCAGTTCGAAGCCTCTTGATCTTCTTCCCGGTCTGATTTTCCACCAAAGCTTTCCACTCCTTGAACTTCGAGAAAGCTTCACTCTTATGTTTCATCATGATAACCCATGTCATCCTTGAGTAATCATCAATCAGAGAAACAAAGTACCTGTGACCTCCCAGTGACTCAACTCGGGAAGGTCCCCAACAATCAGAATGGATGTAATCCAATGTGCCCTTTGTTCTATGAATCGCCTTAGGAAACTTGCTGCGGTGATGCTTCCCAAAAACGCAATGCTCACAGAAGTCCAAGCTCTTGACCTTGTGGCCACCAAGAAGATCATATTTCGACAGAATCTGCATCCCTCTTTCACCCATGTGACCAAGCCTCATATGCCATAACTTAGTCATATCATCCTGGTGAACCTCCGAAGATGCAAAATTAACAGAATCCATAACCGTGGAACCTTGTAGAAAATACAAGGTACCATGCATAACACCTTTCAGAACCAGCCTAGAACCTTTGCAGACACACAGAACTCCATCACTCCCTGAGTAGACGAAACCCTTTCTATCCAACGTAGGAAGAGAAATAAGATTCTTTGTCATCGATGGAACATGCCTGACATCGTTCAAAGTACAGAAACTACCATCATGCGTCCTGATCTTGATTGAACCAATCCCAACTACCTTGCACGCAACACCATTTGCCGTAGTAATGATGCCCTCAACTTGCTCATAAGTTGAGAAATAATCTCTCCTTGGGCATACATGGTAAGATGCCCCAGAATCAAGAAACCACGCATTAGAATGATTATTTTGCCTAGTAACAGCTAGAGCAAAATCATCTTCAGAACTGAAATCCCCTTCAGCCACAGCAGCAGTACCAGATGTACTCCCAGATTTACTAGCCTTCTTCGGACACTCCTTTTTCCAATGCCCCTTCTCCTTACAGTAGTTACAAACATCATTGGCCTTGGGACCCTTTGAAGATGACTTCTTGCCCTTCTTCTTATTGCCGGTTTCCTTGCCTTTTGTGTTTCCGTCACTAGCAAACAAGCCAGTGGCCTGACTTTCTGTACCTGTACTGTTTGCCTTATGTCGCAACTCTCTACTATGGAGAGAGGATCTTACTTCCTCCAGAGACACATAATCTTTACCAACAATAAATGACTGAACAAAATTCTCATACGAAAGTGGTAAAGAGACTAGCAAAATCAAAGCAGCATCTTCATCTTCAATTTTCACATCTATATTTCGCAATTCTAATAACAAAGTATTCAATTGCTCTAGATGGTCTCTGAGTTGCGTACCTTCCTGCATTCGGAGACCGAAGAGGCGTTGTTTCAGAAGCAACTTGTTGGTTAGAGATTTCGTCATATACAAACTCTCCAACTTCAGCCACAGTTGTACAGCAGTCTCCTGATCTGAGACCTCAGTGATGATTTTGTCCGCGAGACACAGCATAATCGTCGAGTGTGCCTTTTCTTCCAGACTCACAACACCGCCAGAACTGCTCGCGAAATCCTTCGTCAGCGGAGTCCACAAACCTTGCTATTTCAGCAAAGCTCGCATCTTGATCTGCCATAAACTGAAACTGTTTCTCCCAGTAAACTTGTCGATCTTCACGTTCAACCCAGACATCTTTCTCCCCGATCAGCCCCGATCTGATGAGCCCAGAATCCGATATACCCACTACGGATATCGCCGGAAAAAGAAACAGCTATGATACCAGTTTGTTGTGCGGAATGGAGAAAGAACAGAAAATATGAACGAAAATAACAAGACACAAGATTTACGTGGTTCACCAATTTGGCTACAACCACGGGAGACGGATTCACTATAATAGGTAGCAGGTTACAGACGCCAAGAAATTGGCCAGATTTCTACCTATCTAAGTGCAGAACAGAATTAATGTTTACAGAGAGAAGAGAGACACTTTATATATTGTCTCCACTAAACCCTAACAAACTGGGCCAAAACACAATTCGGCCCAAATTCAAGGCATACCAACAGCACATGTTTACTTATATGTTGCATATGTTAGTATTCAATATGTACTTGTTAGTTTTTATTGTGTTTGACTTTTTTTTAATATAAATTTTTTGGTTGTTCGTTTTGAATTATGAACTACATCTCTTTGCTTATATATTGAACTTGTTACAATCCACCATGTACTTATTAGTTTTATTGTGTTTGACTTTTATTTTCATTGTTGATTATTGTTCATTTTGAATTATAAATTGTATCTGTTTGCTTATATGACGTAATTGTTAATATCCAATGTGTACGACTTTTTACAGGAGTCAGATCTAAACTTGAAGTGGTTATAACTTTTAAGGAATCAGAAAATGTTGAACATTGGACTCCACGAGATATTTCGACACGAGGAGGATTCAGATGAAGATGACACTGAACTTGAAGATTCAAAGATGATCCCCTTTTGAAGATTAGTAGTTGATTCATCGTAGTAAAGACCGTTAGTTAATCTAGATAGGAATACTGTTATAATTGTAAGTTCCCTAATGAAAGAATTCTGTCTCGGACACTTTATCTTCCATTTTTTTTAGATGTTAAGATCATTTTATTTAAATTTTCCTGTTTTTATACAAAGTATGCAATGCTTTACATGTGTTGCTTTCACGCGGACAAGACTTTCGGTGACCTCTCTTTGATCTAATTCAGGGAAATATGCTCATGTTTAAAAAAAATAAATACATGTTTTAATGTAATCGGTAAATATTGTCAGGTATTAAATCCAGTTCATATGAAAATTGAAAAACTGCAAAATTATGTGACATCTGTTATGTATATTATGAGAAGTACTATTGTAGGCTAACATATGTATGTTTTAACAAAACAAAAATGATTCATAAGGTAACTTATTCACTACCTCATGACAAAGTTTTTCTATTCATAAAATGAACTAACATTTTAAAATGATGTGCGTATTTTTATTTAAACAACACATGTTGTAAAGTAATTAATACAGAGTTTATATGACAATTTTAAATTGTCAAATTTTAACCTAACTTATACATGATCTTCTAGAAAAGTTTTATAATTCATACACACAATTTTTTAAAACAAATGAATGTTTTAACACAAACGATATCTATTGTAACGTAACATGTTCATAGTATATATGAAAAATTTCAGCAGCATTTAGTTTTTCGAATGTCTGCCACATGTTTTTTACATGTTCATAGCAGAAGAAATCATAGCAACAGAAGTTTCAACAACAATTTCATTTACATCGAAGGCAATTAAACAACATAAACTCATTCGAATGTGAAAGTTCATTTATTGGACACTATTAGGCAAAATTTCATCCTCTTGAAACTAATTTCATTTGTGTAAAACTGAAATTCATTGACATGGATCTTGTTGCAGTGCGAAGAGCCAATCACAAAATTTTTTGGACAGTAACCGATCGTTTGAAGAGTTCATCGGGAAAAAAAAATAGAAATCAATCGGAGAAGGATTTGGCCGCTAGAAAGTTTGCAGATCGAAGAAGAAGGAATGTTTGAGGAATTTATTGATCGAAGAAGGATGAATGTTTGCAGATCGGTCGAAGAAGAAGAAGGAAGGAAGGATGAATTGTTGAAAGGTTCGCAAAAGGAAAAAGAAGGGTTTGAAGAAGGAGACGCAATATTTTGAGGAAGGTGAAAAGAAGGGTTGGGCTTATTTTCTATAACCCGACCCGTGATACAATGGCCCAACCTAGCCTGCAAATTTTTACATATTTTGCTATTTGCATATAGGTCTTTGGCCTGTCCACAATTTTATGGACATGCCGCCTGTCAGGAGACCCCCTCTTTACTTTTTTATACTTTCAACACAATCTCTACTATTCATTTTCCTTTTTGAAAAATATTGTTCACAAGAGTTGATGTCATTTTAAAGGGACCAGTGGGAGTACTACTTCTCGTTTATTACTTTCCACAAATAATTTTTTGTTTGTAAAATTTTCATATATATTCATTCAAACTAATAAGTTTATCCTCATCAAAACTCCAAATGCACAATTATTTGCTTTTTACAAAAAAACTATTAATGATATTCACTTATTCAAAAACCTAGAAGAACTAATTTTTGATATAACAACTTCTTCTTTTTTACTCCACAAAAGATTAATCCAAAAGTGAATAGAGAGTTTATTGTGAGACCAACAGTTAGTAGATTCGATTTCGATGCTGTCGCCAATATATATACACCCAGTAAGCAAGCAAAGCCTTCAACTTGCATCAACGACACTCAAAGTCTTCCCCATTCTTCCTTTTTGTCAAAAACTTCCAACGTAGAATCAACTAATGGAACTCTCATCCCGTATATCTCCTTCGCCACGGCTAACTCCCGCATATCAATCAATGGACCAGTTTACGCCTCCAACACAGAAAGCAGAGAAGCCACTAAAGGCACCAATCACCATCATCAGCAGGGCATGCTTTCGAGAAGAAGAAAGACCACGAAGAAAAGCGTTACGTAGGAGTAAGAAGGCGACCATGGGGAAAATTCGCGGCAGAGATCAGGGATTCAACGAGGCGGGGGATGAGGGTGTGGCTGGGAACATTCGACACCCCCGAGGAGGCCGCTTTGCCTTTTGATCAAGCCGCGTTTTCTGTTCGAGGTCCGATGACTTCCCTAAACTTTCCTGAAGAAATTGTGAGAGCTTCCCTCCAAGGGATTAAGCACACTTGGGAGAACAGTCATGGGGGCATATTCCCAGTTGATGTGCTTAAGGAAACGCACAAACTCAGAAGGACAAAAAGTATGAGAAAGCAAGTTGTTGAGGAAAATGTTGTTTTTGAGATTTAGGATATGGGAGCTGATCTGTTGGAGGAGCTCCTCGGTTCATCATGCGGCTGAGGCCACTACATAGATTTTATATGCTGTTTCTTATTTGATCTTCCTCTTCTTATGTTCAAATCGGCCCTGGAGCGTAGGATTCTTATCCCTATTATATTAAACTCAATTTTGCACAATGTACAATTACAGGGGACATGATCTGCAAACTACGATTTACTCATAAAGCACTATACAACGAAATTACAAATCAAAAGGCTTCTGTGGCAAGTCTATGACATGATATATACTCCCCCGTCCAACTATTAATTGTTTAATTGCTTTTTAAGGAGTCTAACTTTACCAACTTTGACCGTAAATATAATTTAATCTCTATATTTTTAGATTTATGTGATATATTGTTAGATTAATCTTACAATATATTTTTCAAATATTATTTTTTATGCGGCATTATTATAGGCAACTATAGATATTTACAGTCAAAGTTTAAAAAGTCGGACTCCTCAAAAAGTAATTAGGCAATTAATGGTGGGACGGAGGGAGTATAATGGTCTTTGAAATCAAGCTGCAAACTCGATATGAACTCACTAAGAAAAATCCAGCGGCTGAAAGTCAGTGCTTCAACCAAACCGGTCACATTATGAAGTAATAGTCTTGGCATTTCTGGTGACATATGCTAGCCATACAAATTTTGGTCTAGATATACTTTCTTTATTAACAAAAGACTCCCTAAACTACTAAAAATCTGGTCACTCTCCATTTAACTCGTAAACTTCCTTTATCTAAACTTGGAGAGCAAATCCAGTCGTTTTTGGTAGCCAAGCTGTTTTTTTTCGTAAGTGTATAGGATAAATAATTTGTATATCAACTTCCTATAATCCGAACTCGTAGGATACTCGAATAAACGGTCTAAAGACATGCTTAACCGAATAATCAATCTCACAAGCATGAAACATCCATACGGGCCGAGATCTACTAATCTAACTGAAACCACAGACCAGAAATGCCAAAGTTTATTTTTCAACTTGAATTTCTCTTAAACAGTCCTTGGACAGAAGATCATAAGCCAAACCAATTTTTAAGATATAGGTAAAAAACTAAAATCATTAAGAAACTAAATAAAAGAAACTAACAAAAATGCAGAATTAAAAGCCTCCCAGCCCAAAAAAAGCAAAAAATATATATATTAAAAAATAGTTCCCCTTCGTTTACCATGACCTTGCCGAAGAGTTTTGGAAACCAGATCTGAGAAGTTTTCTGCACCCTCTGTTTGCCGTTTCCGTCGAAGGTTTAAACGGTGGAATGCTGTTGTCGCATCATGAAAAAACTTAAAATATCCTCCATCGTGTCGCATTGATGTCAGACGCAAAAAGGAATCTATGAAAACCTGGCTTATAAACCGCCATTACCCGAAAATGCGAGACTCGCCACCCCTTGAACCCTCCTGAGTCGCTTCGACACCGTGAGACTTGCATGCCATAAGTCTCGATGTGACCTGCCCGTAGAATTTTTTGTCGTGACCCGCCTGAGTTACAAATTTAACTCAGTGAGTCACGACCTTGAAACTAACGCCACACAGCCGGTCACAACCGGGAATATCTTCGCAATCCCAGGTGCAAGAATACAGGAAGAGTCATGCAATAATCATAAATAATAAAGTCAAACAATAATGATAATAAGTCATTAAATAGGAAGAATATAGAAATCTCACAAATTACAAACCATACATGTTTAATAGCTAATCCCAAGTTCTAATCTAGCCCAATCCACTAAAATTCATAACAAAGCTTGCATAGATTAAACATGTTAAACAAAGAGAAATAAATGCACAATAAATGATGAGAATAGAGTTTTTGCCTAGAATTTTGTCTCATTATCCATTGAATAAAAGGCTGTTTTATAGGTAGGAAGAGAGAAAAAAATGTGAGCTCCAAAAACCCTAGGCAAAAGCGTCTGGCACGATTCATGGTGGCTTGCACAGACCGCGCCCAATGTGTCTGGTATGGACATTGCAGAATTGCACAGTCCATGCTCTAGGAGCATGTTTTTAGCTCCTTTGATTTTCAAAAAAATTCAAACCATGCAGTATTGCACAGTCCGTGCCCTTGGCCTTGGTTTAGGTCCTTCTGGAGTTTCTAGAAAATTCAGACCATGCAGATTTTCACGGTCCGTGCACGAGACATGATTTTAAGCTTTCTTGTCTTCTAAAAAATATATATGGACCGTGCAATCCCCGTGCAGAATTGTACGGTCCAAGCTCTGGGGCTTGATTTCACTCCTTGGCTACTTTTGAAATATACAGCCCATGCTGGCTTGCACGGACCGTGCCCTCGCCTTCAATTTGTCCATTTTCTTCTTTTCTCACTCTGTTTTTTATCTTCTTCCTTCCTACTTCAAGTAATCTTCTATCACTTGATTAGTTGCTTTCAATCTACTACCATTCTCATGAATGACCTTCAATCTACTACTTGCAAATGGCCTTTTCCAATGACTCGATCTCTGCTAAACACACAATCTTCTATATTCTATCTAATCATGGAGGAAAACAAAACTAGGGCTACTGGTTTGTAGGGACGCGTTGAGTGGCATGGAATCGTAACACGTTTGGAGCGTGTGTGCGGGCATGGGGTTGCGTTGAGGTTATGTGATGAGCCCAAGCCTGTAACACAGTAGCTGCTCTCTACCAAACTGTGGCTCCTGCTGCTTCTTCTCACATATTAATCTTCATTTGGGTTATTCTTTTGCACAAACATGGCTGGATGCTGCTCTTCTCCAATACTTTCTTCCATCTAGTTCAACAAATGGATGTTGTGATCTCTGGTTCTGCGGCCCTTCTTTGCGTTCTTACTGAAATTTAGTTTTACCTAATTAATTCAATTATCACTACTGGTGTGTTCCAACATGCCTAGTTTAACCAAGTGTGGAATATCGTAAAATGTAAAAGACACACGACTTGGTTACGCAGTTCGGTGTAAACCACCTACATCTGCGGGGCCTGGCCCAGTTCAGAATGAATCCACTAATCAGAAAGATACAGTACAAAGTACACCATACAATTATACTTATCTTATCTAACTATAACGTGAATCCTGCAAGCTCCCCTTGCTACCGATCCGCCTTGATCAGACTCCCTCTGACCTCGAAACTCGTCGACGCTGGATCTCCTCCTCCCGAGGAATTAAGGCATATGATTCTGAACTTTGTGCAGCAGGTGTGTTGGAACACAGTATACTGGCTCTATGCAATTCTTGAAAGATAAAAATCTGTGTGCAGATTTTTTCTATTAAGTCCGTAAGTATGCAGCCGTGTTTTGTCTCCAATTTATATCCACGAATCAGATCTGAATACTCCTTGATTATCTCCACAATATTCCTATTCCAAATCTGATTCTTGAAGCATATCCAAATCCCATAAATAAAGGGATTTACCTTATATCATTCTATCCCATATATTCGAATAAATCTTCTCCATATAAGTAGGGATTTTCCATAAACCAATTATGCTTCACACGCCTGATATATATAGTCATATATATGAATTCCATTTATTTCAAACTACTACAATATTCTGACTTTGATTTCCATAAAAGCTTTGGCGTAAATCTGCTGCAGCAGCATGTTGGAACATGGTAAGATTTTCTGTTAACATCTTTGGCTGAATATCCATATAAAGCTTTATACCAAAAGTACATCTTTTTCTGCTCCACTTCCGTAATATTCTTCACTTCCATAAACACCTTTTTTCCGTAAAACTTTATACTCATCCGTATAATACCCATAACTGAATATTCCCAATTCCATAACATTAATCCAATCCCACATATATAGGAACTGATATATTCTCCAACTCAAATACAACTTGGACTAGATGTATCTTTCTTGGATTAAGTCTTCAACCTTTCCTTATTTCACCAAAATTCCTTCTTTGATGTTACAACTCAATAATACCATATTTGCATAATTTCCACAAATTGCCAACTAGATAAATCTAGACTTTACAATCTCCCCCTTTGGCATTTTGTGGACCAATCACCTTTTGGCATTTCATCACAAGAGGTTATGCAAATAAAGATATCAACCTTGAAAACCACTCTGGATGTTGGAACATAGAAACATAGCGTCTCCCCCTGAATTCCGCATTCCTTCAACATCTAGGAATAATAAGCATGTTGGAACATCAACCCAACGGAGCCAATAAAGTCATCCAAGAAATCCAAAACATCTCCCCCTTGGGACCATAAACATGCCAAACGCAATAGACACAGAAAACCAGAATCTCCATTAAATGCAGCTCCCCCTGAAGCAAATATCTGGCCTTTGTTGGAACATAGCCATAGCAGAACCTTTAAACTTCTTCAAGAGCAACTATCTGTGCCTTGTCTAATCTGGCATCTTCTACCTCCAAGGTTAACATCTGAATGGACTGAGCTCTCTACTTCACACCATTGTACCACTCGTAGATTGAGGCGGCAGTCTTGAGACCCAAATAGTCCAGGTAAGCTGTAAATCCACACTCCTCATATACACCCAGATCAGTTGTCCTTTCGGCTCAAATTATATCTCTCATGGTAGTTTGATCAGAAGTGCCTTCAATAATCTGCTCACCTTGTGTTGGAACACAGTCACCGATGTTGGAACATGACAGCTCTCATTGCTTCAGAATCAACACATCTTCTACTCAGCTTCCTTCACTTCATCAGTACTTTCTCCCCCTATCTGGTGTTGGAACATAGACTTGTTCACCATCCAGATTATAATCTTCTCCAACCACAGTTACTGATGTTTGAACAGCTGAATCTCTAATCCATGTCCACGTCTTCTCAATCTGTCTCCAAACTCTGTGTTGGAACATGACCAGCATCACCGTCTTCCAACTCCTTATCATCATATAACCAGAATACCAGGAAGAACCACCTTTCTAATATATTCGACCATCATTTTTTTCACCTTTTTCTTCTTTCTAATTTTTTTTTGTGTTTTTCTAATTTTCTATACACAAAATAAATAAACAAAACTTCTACTGCTAAATAAAAGCTTTAAAGAAATACCTCAAATCTGACAAACACCTAAGTGTTGTCTTAGGAGCTCAACCGTAGCAGTGTCCAACGGCTTTGTGAAAATATCCGCAATTGGTCTCGATGTTGGAACATAGGCTACCACGACTTTTCTCTCAACCCAAATTCTCACAAATACTCCCACCATACTCATCTTTAATTCAGCTTGCATCAAAGTCACAAAATCTTGTTCTTGAAAAACAAGCTAGTTGTGATCTTCTCCCCCTCGACGAGAACCATTCTGAATAGGAAAGGTTGTGAGTCGCTTATTCCACGCCCGTGGTGCTTGTTTTGATCCATACGAAGCCTTCTTAAGTCGTCGATATACTTCCTCATTAACCACATCATGTAGGGGAGCACTCTTGACAGCTTTTTGGTACATTATAAAATTTATAATGTAAACCATAACAAGGAGAATGCGAATATATTCTAACCTGTCAACTGAGGAAACAGCAATGAGGGAGAGAAAATATTGTAGACCAGCAAGTTCCCTATAAATAACCCAAGGGATCGATCGAGTCATTCTTCCGCTTGATTCAGCCTTCACCGATGTTGGAACATGGGAGAGTTCTGGAGAGGACAGTGTTCCAACATTGCTGAAGTTATAAGAGTCATCACCTTCATCTTTAAGATCTGCCTCATCTGATGTTCCAACATCATTACGTCCCTGATCTGAGAAATCAACCGATGTTGGAACATGGTCAGCCGTACGATACACTTCATCACATTTGACAACTTCTTGTTCCAATAAGTAGCATTTGTTTGATGACCGAATACCAATAAGCACTTTGTTGTTGCCATGTTTCACTATGCACTTTTCCTTGTGAAATTCCACAGCCATATTATCATCACATAGTTGGCTGATACTGAGGAGATTAGCCTTTAGATCTTCCACCAACAAAATACCAGTGAATACGGGGAATCCTTCAATATGCAGTTCACCTTTTCCAACCACTCGACTCTTCTTTCCATCGCCAAACGTAACAAAAACACCATCATATGGCTGGATGTTTGTTAGTAATTCTCGAGTTCCAGTCATGTGGCCAGAGCAACCACTATCAAAGTACCACAAGTCTCTAGAATGTGCAATAGGAGACGTATGAGCAAAAAAGCAAGTACTTGTGCGTTTAACAACCCATACCTTTTTGACCATTTTTTATCGCTGGACATCGTCTATGTTGGAACACACTGAGAGTTGTCGCCCTGTCATGATATCTCTGAGCAGTTTTCGGCATTGTTCCTCTGTATGACCTTGATACATGCAGTAGCTACAGATGAGAGGTTTCCTTTTATGGGTCTTGATAAACTTTCTTTTTACCTCTTGAATCTTCGACTTGAGACCGACCTTGCTACCTGACGAATTTTCAAAACCGATTCCATGTCGATTTCCAAAGTTTTTCCCCATGGTCAGAATATCATCAAGTTTTGCCTTTCCAGTGTTTAACTTGGTAATAGCTGCTTCAGCCATCTCAGCTCTCTTAGTTGTTGAGCTTAGATTCAAATTTAACTCTTCAATCTCTCTTCTGAGTTCATCAACTAAAACTTGCAACTCCTTCTCCTTCTTGCCCAGATGATTTTTCTCTTCCTTCAACACTCTATTTGTATCAACAACTTGAAGCCACGTTGCATACATCTGCTCATATGTACTGTAGATATCTTCATCACTCACAACTAGTCCGTCATCATCACTGGACGTGCCATCAGAACCTGTGTTGGAACATACAGTCTCTGTGTTGGAACATACAGCTTCATCTTTCTCTGACATGTTGGAACATACCTCAACTGATCCATTACGAAATTTTGCTCCAAATGCCATATAATTTCTTGTAAGTTCATCTTCGTCTTCTTCATCATCTTCACTCCATGAGGTGACATGTGATTTTCCTTGCTTCTTCAGAGTATTAGCACATTCAGCCTGGATGTGGCCATATCCTCCACATTCTCGACATTGAATTCTTTCAGACTGCTTTCCTTCACCACTTTGGTTTCTAGAGAATTGCTGACTTCCTTGTTCCATCCGAGTTCCACTATTACCAAAATCTTGAGGACGATTTTTATTCCCTCTAGATTTTTCCTGTGAATTCTTGTTTACCACCTTCTTCAGCATTCTTGATAAACTCTTGGTGATAGGAGCAAGTTCTTCAATTCCATCATCACTATCATATTCATGGATGACCCTTGATGAAGAGGATTTGAAGGCCAACTCCTTCTGGACTTTCTTTTCAGGCTGTTGCATTGTCATCTCATAGGTCTGTAGTGATCCCATTAGTTCATCCAGGGTCATGGTGGCTACATCTCTTGCTTCTTCTATTGCCGCAACCTTCATAGCAAACCTTTTAGGGAGTGATCTCAAGGTCTTTTTCACCAGTTTCGTTTCCTTGTAAACTTTCCCAAGTTGATACGCCATATTGGAGATGTCTCTGAGTTTCCCATTGAATATAGAAATAGTATCATCCTCTTCCATCTTCAGTTCCTCAAACTTTGTAGCCAACATCTGCAGTTTGGATTCACGTACACGACTTGTCCCCTCATGTACAGTTTGTAGGATGTCCCATGCTTTCTTTGCTTGTTGGCACGTAGAGATGAGTTTGAACTGATCTTCATCTACTGCAGTAAATAAGGCATTTAATGCTCTAGAATTTGCCAAGCTTCCCATTCTTTCACCTGGTGTCCACGACTCTTTTGGCTTAGGTTCTCCTCCTTCAGAACTTCCAACAACAGGGGGTTTCCAATCTGTTTCAACATAGTACCAAGCCAATTCATCCAGTGAATTTATGAACACCCGCATGCGAGCCTTCCAGTAGTTGTAATTTGTTCCTTCCAGCAGTGGTGGCCGAGACACAGAAGCTCCTTCTCTGGTCGCCATTGGTAAAACCGATCTCACTTTCCTTGACACAACCAAGGGAATAATAAGTGACCAAGCTCTGATACCAATTGAAATTTGGTTTTACCTAATTAATTCAATTATCACTACTGGTGTGTTCCAACATGCCTAGTTTAACCAAGTGTGGAATATCGTAAAATGTAAAAGACACACGACTTGGTTACGCAGTTCGGTGTAAACCACCTACATCTGCGGGGCCTGGCCCAGTTCAGAATGAATCCACTAATCAGAAAGATACAGTACAAAGTACACCATACAATTATACTTATCTTATCTAACTATAACGTGAATCCTGCAAGCTCCCCTTGCTACCGATCCGCCTTGATCAGACTCCCTCTGACCTCGAAACTCGTCGACGCTGGATCTCCTCCTCCCGAGGAATTAAGGCATATGATTCTGAACTTTGTGCAGCAGGTGTGTTGGAACACAGTATACTGGCTCTATGCAATTCTCGAAAGATAAAAATCTGTGTGCAGATTTTTTCTATTAAGTCCGTAAGTATGCAGCCGTGTTTTGTCTCCAATTTATATCCACGAATCAGATCTGAATACTCCTTGATTATCTCCACAATATTCCTATTCCAAATCTGATTCTTGAAGCATATCCAAATCCCATAAATAAAGGGATTTACCTTATATCATTCTATCCCATATATTCGAATAAATCTTCTCCATATAAGTAGGGATTTTCCATAAACCAATTATGCTTCACACGCCTGATATATATAGTCATATATATGAATTCCATTTATTTCAAACTACTACAATATTCTGACTTTGATTTCCATAAAAGCTTTGGCGTAAATCTGCTGCAGCAGCATGTTGGAACATGGTAAGATTTTCTGTTAACATCTTTGGCTGAATATCCATATAAAGCTTTATACCAAAAGTACATCTTTTTCTGCTCCACTTCCGTAATATTCTTCATTTCCATAAACACCTTTTTTCCGTAAAACTTTATACTCATCCGTATAATACCCATAACTGAATATTCCCAATTCCATAACATTAATCCAATCCCACATATATAGGAACTGATATATTCTCCAACTCAAATACAACTTGGACTAGATGTATCCTTCTTGGATTAAGTCTTCAACCTTTCCTTATTTCACCAAAATTCCTTCTTTGATGTTACAACTCAATAATACCATATTTGCATAATTTCCACAAATTGCCAACTAGATAAATCTAGACTTTACACTTACTACCACAACTACCCCGCTGTTTTGGTGCAATTTCTCCTGCTATCTTTTGGTGCACACACAAAGGCTACTCAGTTGCCGCCGTTACTCTTGTTAATGTCGTTCTCATGCAACACCTGGAGACAATTTGGCTGCCCTATAAGCTGTTTAAGAGTTTTTAACGATCTATTCTACCCATGCACCATTCGCATTTGGAATCTCGTTCTTTAAATAGTTCATCACCAAATCTACATATTCTAATGGCACGGTTAACTCAGTAAATTATGAAGAAATCAAGATGAATATAGGATGTGAGTGTCCCGGATTACTACACTTTTAACTCTGCACACAGCTGCTCAGCTTAAGTCTTCCGAAACTACAGTTCATTATATACAGCACAAGAAGGCGAGGCCTGATTACAACATGTGGAAGGCAATGAATTCGAGATTGTTAACATGGGGAAAATAAATACTACACATTCCTAAAATACTAACAAAGAAGTACGAAAGATAGTATTAACAAAGCTCAGATGTTTCAACTGTAGAAGAATGTTTCAAGTCCTTAACAATCTTTACACATTCTGTCATGGGACAGTTTGTCTTGATGGCATTAGGGGCAATATGTGATCTACTGGCTGCATATCCCACCTGTCATCAAATACAAGATCAAGATTAATCCCGAGGGAGGGAAATGATGAACTCAGATGGTGATTAAGGACAAGAGAACGGTACCTTGTGCAACGTGTTCATGATGTCCTCAATGGTTGGAGAATTTACTTTAGCTCGACTAGATATCTAAAACACAAAATGAACAAATCAAGAAGAATAAGATGATGATGACTGCAACATACTCAGGGTGTAATAGAAGCGAAAAACATGAGAATCCACTAAAAACCTCAGCCATCTTGTGGTATCCAAATGGTAAATTCGGGTTGCTTTCATTGATCATCAACCCAAACAGCTTCTTGAGGTTTTTTCCACCTCCATCGTCACTAATCCATTCCCACTGCTCAGCCAAATTTAGCATTTTCTTGAGGTGAGTTGCTTCATGAAGAGGTCCTGTCCAAAGTGGCCCTGAGACAATTAGGGACTGTGGAACCTAAAATGAACAAATTCATATTCAGCATACATGATAGCTCAACAGAGACAAAAATTGATATCCGTCTTAACTGATCAAGAAAGCTTGAACAGCTCGATTCAAGATAAAATGGACAATTTGGTACCCATATAAGAGCACTGCGAACACATTAGGGAGCTCGAAAGTTGAAGCCTTGGAAGTTCTAAAGGATGGACGCGTTCAAATAGCATACTTTATGGTTCAAAGAATGTCGATACGACCTAAGACTATCAAGATCTGCCCTAATGAATAGACTTCTGAAAACATAAATATCGGTATGTACTGCCCAGAACTACTCATCCAACCAAATACGAAAAAGGGTTGATACCTACATTTGTATTACAGGGGCATTTAGCATCACCAAGTTGATCCCAACAGAGCTTTTGGGAATCTCCACACTCAATGCAGTAGCTGATGAATCCATAGGAGCTGCAATACAGAAAGCAATATAAACCAACAGAACTTAAAGAACACAGCAACAAAAACATAGACTCTACACTCACACTCAACCTAGAATCCAGAAGCTTTCCGCGCTTAACTTGAAGCATTACTCTGAACACAGGACCATGGTAGGAATAGTATGAGAAAAGCGGTGCAACATGGTAACCAAGCACAGAAGCCTCCCTTACCGCCCCGCCTATCAACATTCGCAATCCAATCTCATTCGAATACGGCATTGGCCTAATATAGGCTCCATATGCAGCCAGAGACCTATACAACAACAAGACCATCAATTTTCCTTAGATAAGGTACTCCATCAGTTTTATTCCAAGACTAAACATACTGCTGATGGCGATGGCCGCCGGAGGAGTATCCATCGGTGGAGGTGAGGTAGAGCAAGCCCTCCAATCTGACAGCAGCGATGGCGGACCTACAGAAGGTGGAATCGCTCCCAAACGAGTCAATGTCAATAAGATCAAAATAATCCCTCTGCAAATATCGCTCCGCCATTACTCTGTTTGCGTCATCATGCGTCACAACCCATCTTCTTGATTCTCCAGCAACCTGCGACAAGTTGCCCAGTATAATCCTCCTATAATCTTCGTTTGCGTCATTCGCCAGGACGAAATCTGCTCCGGCTTCCGCTAGGTACCTGAGAGAGCGAATTCCGCAGCCGCATAGGGCGTCGAGGACGCGGAGAGTGCCGGTTGAGTCCTTGTATAGGGATGCAGAAAGCACGCCCAGGTCGCGGCCGGTGGCGCTCTCGCGGCGGAAAAATGTGTCGCCGGCGTCGAACTGGAGGCCCCGCTCGGTGTAGAGCTGGGATTTGCAGATTGTCGGAGGAGGGTTGAATTTAGAGAGAGAGCTGATGAATGGGGACGAAAGGGGAACGGATAACATGGCGGGAAATGGCTGCCCGGTATGTTGTATCGTCGGTCTAGGGCTTAGGCTTAAGGTAAAGTGCTAAAAAATCTAATTATTTTAAAAGAAAAATCTTTTTTTTTCTTATATCCCCATTGTACAAAATAAGCTGCATTTACTCATAAACACAATTATTCCAAACACACACTTAGAGGTGATAGAAGATATTTTCCGTAATAATTCTGATTAATAACGAAGAGTATGAATAGAATACAAAGTAGACTAGTCTAAATGTAACTCTAGCCTACTCAACAAGAATAAAACCTTATATAATCTTCTACTTGATTTATTCTAACACCCCTCTCAAGCGAAGCGTCGGATGCTTGCCGACGCACAACTTGGACCTGAAGAACTCGAACAGTGGATGAGATAGCCCCTTGGTGAAGAGGTCTGCAATATGAAGAGAAGTCGGGACATGTGCAACACACAGCTTGCCAGATGTCACCAACTCACGAATAAAATGGTAGTCAATGTCGATATACTTTGCCCACTTGTGTGCCACTGGAATTTGAGCTAAGAAGATAGCACCGCTGTTATTGCATAACAACAATGGCAAACCAGAAAGCGGAACCCTAAGGTCACAAAGCAAATGAGTAAGCCAAACCACCTCCGAAGCAATGTTGGCAAGAGCACGGTACTCAGAATCGGTGCTGGAGCGAGAAACAGTGGGCTGTTTCTTGGCACTCCAAGAAACCAGATTCCCACCAAGATAAACTGTATAACCATAAGTGGACCGACGAGTCTCCAGACAATGGGCCCGGTTAGCATAAGAAAACCTTAACACCTCAGGAGTACTGGCAGAACGAAAGTTGAGACAAAAAATGAAGGGTGCCACAAACATAACTCAAAATTTGTGTCACTACAACGAAATGGTCATATGTGGCATCGTGAAGATACTGACTTACCGTGTTGATCAAGAAAGCCAAATCTGGACACTGAAGCGCCCCAACAAGAGAACGATATAGTGTAGGATTCCGGAATGGGAGGACTGGTCGAACTGTGCAGCTGAGAATCGATGACAAATGGCATAGAGACTGGTGCAGCATCGGACATACCGGCCCAAGTCAGAATATCCCAAGCATACTTTGCTTGACCAAGAAGTAACCCTTAGGAGGTAGGAAAAATTTCAAGACCAAGAAAGTAATGTAGAGCATCAAGATCCTTGATCGCAAACTCTCTGTGTGTTCGATCAATGAACTGACGAAGAAGAGTCGATTCATTTTCTGTAAGAATGATATCGTCCACATACACAATATGATACAATAATGACGACCCTCTCGAGAGAAAAAATAAAGAAGTATAGGCTGAGCTACACTTAAAATCAAGCTGTGTCAGATAACTGCTGAAGCACTAGAACCAAACCCGAGGAGCCCGCTTAAGACCATAGATGGCTTTCGGCAAGTGACAAACATAGTCTGGATGAACACAGTCCTGAAATCTAACGGGTTTCTTCATATAGACCAAAGCATTGAGAACACCATTAAGGAAAGTGTTCTTGACATCCAGCTGATGAAGCAGCCAGGAACACATGGTTGCAATGGCGAGAACTGTCCGAAAAGTGGAGGCTTTGACCACAGGACTGGAAGTGTGGTCAAAATCAAAACCCAGAATCTGTGAGAAACCCTGCGCTACAAGTTTGGCTTTGTGATGCTCAATAGTGACATCCAGCTGATACTTGAGCCTATAGACCCATTCGGAGCCAACAATGTTGGCATCTGAAGGCCGAGACACCAAGTCCCAAGTGTGCTGACCACGAAGAGCAGCCATCTTATCATCCATGGCGTTAACGCAGGCTGGATCCTAAAGGACAAAGTGATAATCAGCGGGCTCCGCCTGAGAAAAAAGTGCATCAGTAAAACCATGAGCAACAATATCCAAATAATCCCCATGCTGGATAGCACCAGTGGCTGACCGAGTCGCCATCTGATGCGTACAAGGCTGCGATGGAAAAGATGGAGGAGTGAAGCTAGCTGATAATTCTGGAGAAGACCGCGTAGGGCTGACCGGAGAGTGATCGGTGGAGGAGACCGTAGAGGTGATGACTGAGGCTGGCTAGGATGCCAGGACCGATGGTTAAGGAACCAGATCTGGTTCGGCCTTTTAGATGGAGCATGGCAGCGATGGAGGCATGGCTGGAATGGGCACAGGTGTAGCAGAGTCGCCATCAGGGTTAATGAATGCTGAGACATCAAGGGCAGGTGCTGGAGAGCCTGAAGTCAAAGCAGAGGCAAATGGAAAATGTGTCTCATCAAAATGAGCATGGAGATTGATGTAGACTCTACCTGTAGAATAGTCAAGGCACCAAAAACCTTTGTACAATGAGTTATATCCAATGAAGACACAAGGAATACTGCGGGGAGATACTTGTGATCAACATATGGTTGAACAAATGGAAAAACTCGGCACTCGAGTGGATGGAAATTCGAGTAAACATGGTCGCAACCGTAGAGAAGCCTATAAGGAGAAAAACCATGAAGTACATGAGTAGGTAATCAATTGATCGTGTAGGGAGCCATGTCAAAAGCATCAGCCTAGTAATAAATATACAAGTGCGAATGAAATAGCATCACAAGGCCCATCTCTGTAACATGTTTATGTTTTCGCTCAGTACTTCCATTCTTCATCGGAGTGTAAGGACACGATATCTGATGGTGAATGACCTTAGTGGCAAAATGAGTCCTCGGGCGAGTGTTCAGAAACTCCATACCACTATCACTCTGAAAACCCTTAATTTTGGATGAAACTGATTTTCTTCAAATGCCTAAAACTGTAAGTATGCATTAATAAATTCCGACTTGCGACGAAGTGGATAAAGCCAAGCGAAACGAGAATAATCATCCAAAAATAAGGCATAGTAAGAAAAACCATTCGGTGATAAAACAGGGAAAAAAGTCCCCACAAGTCACAATGAATCAAATCAAGCACTTGTGCAGCACGTTTATTGTTCCCAATAAAAGCCAACCGTTAACCTTTTGCTATAACACAACGGGCAAATGTCACTGATTTAGGCAACAAAGAAGATAATGAAACTAGATTAAACTTCTACAAACGGAAAATAACTGTTATCGGTGCATGACCCAAGCGAGCATGCCAAAGCTCGTAAGATGCCTATCCTTTATTCTGCTGTAAATGGGAAAAAATGCCACCTCGCCTCTATCCAAAACATAGAGACCACATTCACTGTGACCCCTGCCCAAAACTACCTTAGAAACTTTGTTCTGAATGACAAAGTTATGATCATTAAGAGTGACAAAAGCATTTAAATCTATGGTCTGTTTACTAATAGACACCAGGTTCTTAGTTATATCAGGAACAACCAGAACATCATACATGCATAAATCATCAGTAATCTTAGCTTGACCAACATGAGAAATCCGAATAGAAGCACCATTACCAACAGAGACATAAGAACTACCAGAATATGGAGCTATAGACTCCAAGCCGGAAGCTGAGGATGCCATATGACTGGTGGCACCAAAGTCGATGTACCAATCAGAAGATCATGCAGTAGGCTCTAACTGCAGGGAGGACTAAAATTTTTAGCCAGGTGAGTGGAATCTGTACGATGACCATGGCCCTGAGAACCCGTCTGAGCAAGCATCTTGTAACAAGTCGTAGCATAGTGACCTGGGCAATCACACCAAGTGCACTACGGCCGCCCACGACCAGCCCCTGCCAAGAATTGACCTCACGCCTCGCCGACCACCAAAATGGCCTCCCCGGAAGTGCATGAACCGTACATGCCACCGCCACTCGCTGGCGCAGGATCCACACGCGACCGGCCGATGGGTTCTTTGCCTGCTATGAACGCTGCAGGCCTATTGGGTGAATGATCCTGTAAATTCTTCAAAAATGCTTTGTAGTTTTTGGCATGAGATAAAACATCGGCATACAATGGAGTAGGCAAAGAATTAATTAATGGCATTGAAAAATCTTTAAAATCAGTTCCAAGAGCAGTTAAAAACCAAATAGTTTGATCACCATTCGACACTAGAGAACCCATCATAGAAAACTGCTAAAACATTTCCTTAAATTTAAGGTGAAATTCGTGAATTGTACTAGTCTTAAGCATACTGTGGGCATCAACACAAAGACAAATGATGGTTGATGAACTGCTGTCATGATAAATGGCCTGATGATTGTCCTATATCTCCTTTGAAGTTTCACTGTCAGGGATCACCGGCAAGGCTTCTAGTGTGAGAGAGGAAAAGAGAATACTGCACACAAGTTGATCTTAATCAACCCAGAGATCATGATCAGCTTTGGCATTCAAATAGACCTCCATGGGATCAACCTTGGTAGAGCCGCGACTAGGAGTGCTATTGGCTACCTGAGCATATGTGGATGAGGAGCCGCCAACCTGAGGAGAGGGAGGGAGAGCCTGGCAGGGCCTGGAACCATCAAGAAAACCATACAACCTCTGGGGCTTGAGAACATAGCCAATCTAACGCTTCCACAACAGATAATTTGATGATGACAGTTTGATGGTCATCATGTGGATCAAGGTATTGAAGGATAATTTTTCTTCATACATGGTGACAAAAGAAAAAATTTCAAGGAGAGAGGAAGGTGTGCGATTGGCGGCGGCAAAAGGAATGAAAGGAGCACCGATTGAGAAAAAAATAGGGTTTAGGACCAGGTTTGCTCTGATACCATGATAGAAGATATTTTTCGTAATAATTCTGATTAATGATGAAGAGTATAAATAGAGTACAAAGTAGACTAGTCTAAATATAAATCTAGCCTAGTCAACAAGAATAAAATCTTATCTAATCTTCTACTTGATTTATTCTAACAAAAGGGTTGTTCTAATTAGTTAAGGGTGTCAAAATAGATTCGTAATCTGCGGATCAAGTGGGTTGTCTATTTTTAAATTCGATTGAGTATAGGTAAAATGGATTATGGGTTCAGTGGATGATGCATTAAATGTGTATTTGAAAAATATAGGTGGGCGGGTTGATCGTAGGTTTATCCATTAAGATTGAAAAATGTATGTGGGTGGGTTGATCGCAGGTTTACCCATGTGGATTGGTATATAAATCCATATGGATTAATATATGGGTTGAAACCTGCGGATATACCCTTATAGGTTGGTATATAAAGCCATACAGGTCCATATATGAGTCGAAACCCTTGAGTTTACCTATATGAGTTGGTACATAAATACATATGGCTTACTATATAGGTTGAAACATACAGAATACCCATATGGGTTGGTATATGAGACCATATAGGTTCATATATGGGTCGAAACCCACATGTTTACTCATTTTCAACCCGTGAGTTGAATAATCTTTGAACCACGGATTGAGCTATTTCAACCAAACACGTTTTGACCTGACCCATTTCTTCCATACCCATATTTTTTAGCTACACATATTAACCAATCCGTATTCGACCTGTTCGCCCATTTGCCACCCCTATAATTTTAATTGTCCAAACTAAAGGATGATTTGATCCACAAAAAATGGCACATTCAAACCGCTATATTTTCACATTCAAACCATCTTATTACATGTTTTAAAATTTAAAGTGTAATATGTATAATTAAAAAATACAGTAATCCCTCCGTCCCATCTCAAATTATAGCCTAAATATTACACACCGTTCAAGAAACATGTTTGACCATTAATATGTTTAGCTACGTATAATAACGACAAACAAAAATTACTTTCTAGAAACTGTTTGTTATGACGAATTCAACAATATCACATACTCTCTCCATCCCAAAATAAATTGCAGGAAAGAGAAACTTGGCTGCAAAATTGTACAATAAAAAATGGCCAGCTTTTCAGTACGAAAGGCTAAAATTTTTCCTTTGGTATGACAGATTAATTACTATACACAATGGGTATAATTACTGATTATCCTTAACGGTAACTGTAAAAATTCCCTCCCTTTTTCTAACTTTTGCCTCAAAAATTTCACTTTGGAGCCAATTGAAGCTACTGTTCACGAAGTTAAAAATTCATCCGTACATCTATAAATTGGGGCATTTATTATATCTCCCAAACAAATCAAACAAAAACCAAAGAAAAGCTCTCAGAAATTTTTTGGCCAGTTCTTCAGATACAAAAACCATATTCCTTGCTTCAATTTCTTTTCATCATCGAGCAATGCTGTGATGGTTGGGGCAAACCTGACAGATGATCAGAGGCAGGACATAGCTCATTTTATTCTTCAACACGTCAAGAATGGGCAGATTGAGCGGAAGCAGAGAGTTGAGGCAGCTCAGAGATAGTCATTTTCAGTGCAGATCATCTCTACAATCTGGGCGCGGGTGAAGTAACAACTTCAAAATGGAGAAGCTGTAAATGCCCGTTAAAAAAACATGGGCGGTGTGGTAGAATTAAACAACCGATCGACCCGGAGGCCTTAATGGCAGTGCCACTAAGGTACCAACAAACTTGCCAAAGCACAACAACACAAATGCATGTTGGAAAAATCACCTTACAAAGGGCTAACGCAAGCAAGGAGATCAGAAGCCACACAAATGCAGTACATCCACAACTAACATTAGAATGCAAAGAATCAAGGCTAGAATGGTGCCTAAGTAAATTGGAGTGCAACATGCAGCTCAAGCACACGGAAAATGTCATACACATCGATGAAAAGTGGTACTACTTGACAGAGGCAACAACAAGGTATATTTTAGGTCCCAATGAACCTGAACCCTATAGAATCACTCAAAGCAAGCATTACATTCCAAAACTCATATTTTATGTGCTGTGTGTAGACCATTAATTGACTTAGAGGGTAATGTAATGTTTGATGGGAAAATAGGGGTGTTTCCGTATGTGGGTTATGTAGTAGCCAAGTACATGACTGTAAATAGACCTACGGGAACCATGATGCCCACACCCATATCATCCATAACTAGAGACATCATAAGACACAAGATGATTCATGAGCTAATAACAACAATTAAGGCAAAATGGCTAGTTAGGGAAAGCAAAAACATTTCCATACAACAAGATAATGCCCCTTGCCACATATTTGCAAATGACCCTAAATTTCTAGATGTAGCCACTTCAGACGGGTCTAATATATTGTTTAGTGTGCGAACCATCAAAATCAACCGATCTAAACATTCTGGATTTGGGGTTTTTTGCCCCAATTCAAAGTTTACAGATACAAAACCCTAGTCAAAACCTAGATGAGTTACTGGAGGTTGTGTATGATGCATTTCGAAGATATGATCCTAGACTTATTGACAAGATTTTCCTAAGTCTACAATGTGTCATGGTTGAAATCATGAAATGCAAAGATGGGAATGAGTTTAAACTTCCATATATGGGAAAAGACAGGCTAAGAAGGCTTGGTATGCTGCCCCACAATTTAATTGTTCACCCTAAGTTAGTAAGAGGTTGTTTGGAACACGTGGTGGCTGTTGGAAGAACAAGGCACATTCAAGACCCACTGATCAGTATGGAGCTGGTTTTGATGTGCAAGGGATATGTACTTTTGTAGGGTTGTGCTTCTAGATTCAGGTCTAGGGTAAACATACCAGTTAGTTTTGGTAAATGTATGTTTATAGGGCAACCTTGTAAAAGTTGGAAGGGCTAAAATCCCTTCTGTATGCATGAAATTTGAGAAGCTTTGTTTTTAAAATTTAGTTTTTAGAACTGAGGCAAAAAACATTAACCAGAATGTTATGGATGGCTTGACACATACAGTCATTTCGAGGCAACAAACACTACAAGGCTGCCATCCATGTGTTTTTAAAAGACACGGTTGCTGCCTAAGTGTGAAAAAAAATCATCATAGGTGATCCACAACTAATACATGGTCAAGTGGGTAAATAATTTATGAGCTGGATTTAATCACATTATGCCCCGCCAAGATCAAATCAGTTTCGAGGCTCATAGGCATGGCTGCATGTTTTAATCATTCATCACATCTACATCATTAATCATGGGTTCAACCAGCACATAAACATGCTATCACAAACAATTTCAGGAGCTATGATATCTCATATAAAATGCAGCTAATATATGCCCAGCCAAGGTCGGGCCGTTTGGGAAACAACACTACATGGATGCATATAAGAACCACAAACATATACACATGCATAACTTTTACTGCTCCATTATTGCCCTTGATATGAAACATGCCTTGTCTAAATTAGGTTCAACATCAGATTCAGATGAAAAATGGGGAACAACCACCCAAGTTTCAACTGAATCTAAGTTAAAATCTGAGTGGTTGCATATTTAATCATAAACAACACATTGACTTAACTACCCAACATAAAAAAGTAGCACACATGCTATCACAGACAAGTAGAACACAAGATATCACATGCAAACACATCACTAAGTAGTTGCTGTAAAAAGTAAGCATGCAGTAAGAGGTAATCTGTTAGTAATTACTCAATAATATTAAATTACAAAAATACAAAAAATTTGGAAGGGATAATTTATTACAAACCTGTGAGTATAAAACTATTTTCCAACATTCGAATACTATGACAAACATATCCAGTCCAGTTACTAGGATATAGACAAGCCCTAGTTTCCCAGAAACTGGGCTCACCATACTTAGGGAATTCATTACCCTTGAAGTGCACTGAAGAATGTGGATCACACCAGGATTTAAAATCAGATTCATCAGAATCAGGGGGTTGGGTTTCATAAGAATCAGGGGGCTGTGTTTCATCAGAATCAGGGGGATTTGATTCATATGGATCGGAGGGCTGTGTTTTATCTGAATCAGGATCTGAATCTGAGTGGTAGAGGACAACTTTAGGTACATGGCTAAAATGTGTGGCCACAGGGGTATCCCAAGATTCAAATGAATCAGTATTAAGGACAGGGTACTGGGGTGGGATAACTTTACTGCCCTTCGTTTGTGACTCAATATCATCAAGCCCAATAAATAATGTGGGATCAATACTCACCTCAAACTGAGAGTCATACTCGGATTCACTCAAGGATCGGCAAATGGGCAGACTTACCCTGCATATCCATGACCCTATCACCATGATCTATCAAGTAAGGATAGGCATAATGGGTGGGGATTGTGTTTTAAATGCAAATAATGACTAGGGGAAAAAATTAGTTCTCTATATCAAGGGGTGAGACTAGGGTTTCAGATGCAAACAGGCACAAGGGAGAAACAATACAATATTAGTAAAGGGAAAGTTAGACACAACTAAACTCTCAGAAAATTAAGAACAACATTATACAAGGGCTTAATACATCATAGATGAACATCAATGAGCATAGACACTTTAAAAAAACCCTAATCGAACACTACATCAGAATTAAAAAACTCAGAATAGGAAGAATAGGAAGAAGCATGCATTTCACAACTATATCATGATTTAGCATCTGAAAGAATCAAACAACCAAATATACATAACATGCAATCATATTTGATATCATATGTGTTTTAAAAAAGGTCCAAAATATCACTGGAAACCCTAATCGAGTCAAATGTAGGATTTCAAAAATTCAATACAGCAAGAACACCACGGACAGGGGTATTTCGATAATAGATTTAGCAATAAGGTTCAACAAATATGCCACTAGTCACAAAATAGACTTCATTTTCTTGTCAAAAAACATGAAAAAACAAGAAAGCACGGGCTCAAAAAAACTAGAACAACAAGAACATCATTGATAGGGGTATTTCAGTCATAGATCATCTCTAAAGCTTCATCAAATCAGGCAAAAATCACAAAATAAACAAGCACTTCATGTCAAAAAGGTCTAAAACTCTTGAAATCTACGCATGCAACCTGTTTTCTTCAACATACCTACAGACCATGTACATTTTATCATATGAAACATATGAAACACAACGAATCCAGAACCCAGAACTCAAAAACCAACATAATGGGTTCAAAACCAACAAATGAGCAAGCACAACACAGATTGGGACTCAAAATGCAGTGACAAACATTAATAGATCACAGACCATGTTAATTTTGAAAACCCTCAAACAACCGAAGAAAACCCTAGTTTGGAAACCCGTAAGGCTGTGATAACAACAACCTAAGATTCTAATCGCATGGAATCATTGAAAGCATAACAAAATCGAGAGAGATAGACCAAGGAACATACATAAATAAGAGGATGAGTGGATAGGGTTTTCTGTGTTGAGAGAGAGGAGCTTTGAGTTTGAAGAGGGAAAAAAGAGAAATGGGAGAGTAAAGGAGAGCATTCAGGAGTAAATGAGAGCGTTGAGAAACAATGATGGAGCTCGGGAAGATCAAAAGTTACACATGTGAAACAATCTGACCATTTTTCAAAACACAAAGCCATGCCTCGACACGTGTCCCAACAACTAATTAATCAGCCAATAATCCATGTAATTTTTCAACTTCTAGGGGCATTTTAGTCTTTTCACATTCAGTCAACTTGGCTGAAAATGGAATTTTCTGAGCCATTGCAATTTAATTGGGGACAGCCAAAAATGGAAAGGATGCAGTTTATTTTGGGATAGAGGGAGTACGATAGTATTACGTCTCACATATCTATTCAAATATGCGGTCAAACTTTGATACAAAATAACGGCATAAAGTAAGTGGGTAATTTAAACTGAGACGGAGGGAGTATTTAAATCAAAATATAATGAGGCCCAATTATACATTTGGAAAATTAAAAAACATTCCACTTTATGTATGTTATTGTATGCAACTAAAATTATATGTTTTTATTTTGATTTTTGAAATATGTGACATCTATTATATTATCTTGGTATTAAGAAAAAAAACCAAATCTTTATTGAAATCAAATTATTTCTATTAAATAATATTGTTAAAACCTTTTGCAAGTATAACTTGGAAAAATATTACTCCTTCCGTTTCACTATGTTTGACACCATATGTTTAGGTGGTATTTTTTTGTAAGTTGAAATGTGTGTAGGAAATTGAGTGAAGAGAGTAAAAAGTTTAATGAGTTGTTGAGAATAATGTACTTTTTCCATAAAAGAAAATGTGACAAACTTAGAAAAACATACAAATATAGCAAGTGTGCCAAATTTAAGAAAACAGAGGGAGTACATTGTTAAAACCATTTCCAAGTATAACTTGGATAAATATTAACACAAAGTCTTGTTTTAGGTAAACTAAACTTTAGACAGAGATCATTATGCAATTATTATATATTCTGATTGGGAGGAGTTTTTTTTTTAAAAAAAAATTGCTCACAAAGTGGAGGACTTTCTGTTTTAATAGAATAACTTTGGTTAATATTTGAAGCACCCTAGGACATATTTGAAGCACCATAGGACATATTTGAAGCACCTACAAGCATCACATGAAGCACCTAAGAGCTAAACTTGAAGCACTTGTAAGTTATAAATGAAGCACCTACGAGCGTAACTTTAAACACCTACAAGTAAGAACGTGTAACTCGTATTTGAATCATCTTCAAGACTTATATGAAGCACCTAAAAGAATAACACGAAGCACCTACAAATTTAACATGAAGCACCTGTAAGTCAGAAGTGAAGCACCTACAAGCATAACATTAAACACCTACAAGTCATGAAGCCCCTACAAGCATACCCTTAAGTATTTGATAATAATACTTTAAGCACTTATATGCTATAATTAAACCACCTTCAAGACATGTAGTTGGTATTGAAGAACCTACAATGAACATGTGAAGAAGTTATATGTTATAATAACCTACAATTTTAGTTTGAATTCAACTCTTGGTTAAGAGTTTGAAGTTTTGTTGAAGTAAAATACATTAACATATAACTAACAACAACGATTTATAGTACAACTTAAGGAGTTTGCTAAACTATGCTCGTTTTGCAATACACTTCTTGGAACTTTCAAAAACCAAATGCGCTGAAATTGTGATAATAACGATCTTATCTCCATTATGACGGACCATGCTTCAGCCAGTGCAGCTTGATCTACTTTGTGAAGCAGTGCGATGAGGGTCTTTGAGTCTAACCAAACTTGCAATTGACGATATCCTTGATGCAACGCCTGTTCCAACCTCCAAGCACGTCTGGGACTCCTCTACTAAGGTTGAGGAACAAGGGAAGTGATTTTGTTGTGATTGCCCCTGAACCTGCAAGCTGGGTAGCAAGGTCCAAGCTGTGCCATTGGTTTTTCCAAATAGCCCCATCCATCTTCAGCGTGGGTAAGATCTGAGAATCAAACCACATTGTGTCTTGTATTATTACATTAGCCTGCGATACATCAATATCTTCGATGTCCATTGCATCAGCTATGTTTTTGTCCACAGTATGACCGACATAAGCTAGGTTAACCCAGACATGTAGAGGTTGTTCTTGATTCTGAAATATTTTAGCATTTCTTTCCATCCATATTTGCCAAATTATATGGCAAGAAAGGCCGATGACCTCCATATCAGAAGCGGGGTTGAGCCAGTTCCAGAACCATCCATGGAAGTTTAGTGGCGTACCTTGACTGAAGTCGAATCCGAGTGTTGAACATTGCCAGATTCTCTGTGCCATTAAGCATTGTAGGAATAGATGTGGTATATCCTCACTGGCTTATTTTTTCAGAATTGACACGAAGGGCAGTTAACACACCCCTAATAAGCAGATTAGGTGCAGTGGGTATGACATTTAACAACACTCTTCACATAAAGAGAAGAATCTTCCTTGACACATGTATTTTCCAAAACTTTGTCCAGTTGGCATTGTGTGCTGAATGTATCAATTTTGTCTGAATCTTGTGCTTTGTAACCTACTTTAACAGTATAAACTGTAACACCCCAAACCCAAACGTACAGTTTCGGGTCGGGTTTGGTTGTCCTACCGAAAATGATAACAGTAACAAGCAAATAGATTATATGCGGAAGCGATTTAGATAAGTTCAAATCCTAACTACTATTACAATGAAAGTGTTAATGTTAAATGAAAGTTTCACGTAACTATTAGATTCAAAATTCATATTAAAGTTCATCCAGGATCTCTCTCAAAGTAAGTAAAGACATCAAAGGGCTTTTCTCTTACAGTTCCTCTTCACCTGAAAAAGTGTTGTTAACTAGGTAAGCTCCTTGCTTAGTGAGGTTTCATTGCTAGTATTTACCCAGTTGAGTTTTAGTGATCACAGAATAACAATTAAAAATTAACAATTAGCCATGTATGTCCTAGCACATAGTAAAATGGATACGGGTGGTTAATGTCGAGTTGCTGCCAAGTGCCTATATGGAAACTGTGACTAACATACACAACATAACCCAGTCAGTGATGCCCGTTGGCTATCGGTTCAGAATTCACTTTCCCATTGACGTCGGTGTTCAATTATGAGCTCGTATCAGTCAGGTGGTTATGCTAGCAAACCAAACTCCACGTGTAGCCGGTCTAATCAGACGGTCCGGTCAATACCGTTCCCCGCCGACTTCGACCAAACTACAATCGCGTCGGGGGCCCCAAAATTCGTAGACAGGTAATCAGGTAGCAGATAATTCATGTTTGACATGGCAAGATAAAGTACAAGCCGGTCATCCACATAACATATCAGAGCAGTATATAATTCAAGTTTGACACGGCAAAATAAAGTACAAGCCGGTGATTCACAGAAAAATATCAGAGTAGTTCATAATTCAGTTTCACGATAATTGAACATAGTAATATACACACTAAATTTAACAATCAGTATATATTATCAATTTAAGTCTAGCATGTATGTCCCTTTATAATGCAGTTTGAGTACAGGTTCGAGTGTGTATTTTGAGTACAGGGGTTCGAGTACTTGGGTTTGAGTACAGGGAGTTCGAGTAAAGAATTCGAGTGGGGAAGGTTCAAGTGGTACGGGTATTGGGTTGATGTGTCCATTTTAGATGGTTATTTTAGGCTTTTTAGGATTAGGTTTTGTGCAATTTTGTGCTCTACATGTGGCATTTTGCCTTGAAATCATCTAAGGAGGGATAAAGGCGGCTTTGACGTTTTTATCACTTTTTAGATGATTTTGTGTGACAAGGTGATTTGTTTGAAGACTTTGAAGATTTGAAGACTTTGAAGATTTATCTTTAAAGATTTGAAGATTTGAAGACCTTTACATTTGAGCGTTGTGAAGATTTGAAGAAGTGAAGAGATGAAGAAAGGAGAGCAAAGCAACGGATGAATGATGATCCAGGGTTCTCAGAATTTTCCGAGAAGAATCAGCCCTCAAGAGTGGCACCATTGGATTCCTCTTCTCGAGCACTATAAAATCGACTACAAGAACTCCCGAAACGGATCAACGGTTCACCCGGAGGAAGCAAAATAAAACAGGGCTGGATTTCACTGCTGGTCGCGACTCGCGATGGAACTGGTCGCGAGTCGCGACGACAGCGCGAATCCAGCTCTGCAGCAGCGTTTTTCTCCCCTTTTTTCTTCCACTATAAATATCTCTTCACCCCTTCTTCTCCACAGCTTTTGGCCCCTTTTTTGGGCCAAAACCCTAGCTTTTCTCTTCTTGTTTTCTTAGTTTCTATGTCTTTTGTTGTTCTAGAGTAGTTTTTGTACTTGGGAGCAAGGATTGAAGCTTCCATTTCTATGTAGTAAGGAGCATTTATATCTATCTATTTAGTGTTTTTGCTATTGTGCTTTTATTGTGCTTGAATGTTAATTGTTGATTTCATTGATGTTGTTGAAAGCTTGAATGAAATACTTGTATGAATTGCTAGCTAGGGTTTGGGGGATTTGGGTTAATTTCCCCCCTTTTCTTGTTAGGAATGTATGAGTATGATTTAGAGCTTTTGATTGTGTTAATGGATTGATAATGTGCTAGATGAATGTGATTGATGTTGAACTCTTCGTCATGTTCGTTTGTGTAGCAAACGAGAGAGTTATATGCTCTTGGATGAATGTACGTTGCACGTTCATCCAATCTCGTCTAATTGCATGAATTGGTTAAATGCTTAGTCACGGTGTAGTGGTCATAAGCATTGCCAAGCTTGTTGGTTCTTCGTGATTAAATGCCACCAATGATACCTTGAGTCGTGGTCGCGACAATGGGAGTCATTGGTGAGGTTTGACGAGAGATGTCGAACTCACTCTTGCAAACTACGAACTAAGAAGGATAGGAGTTTAGTCTCCACAACAAGTAGTTGAAGTATTGAATAGATGATTTTAACTCATCCTTGAAGCATTTGTTATTTAGCATTTGTGTATTCTTGATGGTGTGCTTCACTTCACTTGTGCCATGAGTCGTTTGAGCATAGGGAGTGCTTGTATGATTGAATTGGTTAGGTGTTAGGAACATGACGAATTCCGTAGCTCCTTTGCATGAAAATCTATGAGCATGAACTTAGAACTTCTTGTGATTTATGTGTTGTGATTCTTGCTAGATGGGTATGTTGATGTTGAGTCATGTAATGCTATATGATAGAATGAGTGAATGATTCAATGACCTACATTAGATTTGGAAGTGGATATCCATTGCCCCCAAGGCTTTATCTTTGTAGTTTAAAACCCCTTTTCTTTAGTTTTGTTTGATGATTAGCATAGTCACTTGACCTTGCTAGTTATCTTGTCTTTTTTACTTTCGTAACTTAGGAACAACCAACCAACCCCCCCCATTTACATGCTTTTATGTGTGTGTATATATATCTACTCCTAGCCTAATATCAACCATTGTGTGCTTAGATGCTTAGGAAGATCCCTCTTCTCCTTGGACGACCCCGATTTGCCGCTATCTACCTAGTTGTAGAAAGTAAGCAAAAAGGGCTTATAAATTATCTTTTGCATAGGGGGCGCGACGACCACCGCCTGTCAAAATGGCGCCGTTGCCGGGGAAGAGGCATTTATTTTTAAGTATTTAGGTGTATTTGGTTGTGTATTGGCTAGTTGTTTTTATTTTCCACTACTTGGTGGTTGTTTTTGTTCGGAGTAGGTATTGCTTGAGTTCTTGGTAATTTATTCTATCGAGAATCCTTGCACTATGATTCCAAACTTTTGAAAAAAAAAATTTTAATGGAGCGTCTCACCTTGAGGGAACTTATGATGAGAAGAGAGGCTCAACAAGCAAGGTTTTGTAGGATGTGTCGTTCCGACCATCCTACCGAATCTTGCCCTTTGTTGTGGGAAAAGCACGATGACCGAGAAAGAACCCTTGGTTTTCAAAACCATGGGTACTATGAAGAGTGCTATCAAGAGGTTGGAGATGTTGGTTTTCAAGGGCAAAATGTTCAAGAGTGTTTTCCATACCACAACTCTAACAATCCGGAATGGAGTGGTAGTCTGGATTGGTGGTATGAGAATGAGCCGGAAAACCAACATTACGAGCAACCTAGTTGGCCATCACCACCCTATACCATTTGCCAAAACCAAGCCCAACAAGGAAGTTCAAGTTTGACACGTGATGATGTCTTAAATACCATAGCAAACTTGAACTCCTTTACTAGTGAGGAGCCGGATACCCAGCTCTCCTCTAGTGTTGAGGCCATTGAGGGGCATGCGAGGAACATATTAGAGGTATTGGCCCGCATGGAAGCTCGTGATTCCGAAAATACACCATCCCAACTTGAACTCGATGACTCGGTGAGTGAGGTCACCAATAAAAATGATTTTGAGTTTGAAAGGGATGAGGAGTTGGTTGTAGATGATAGAAAAATTGAGGAAGAGGTGATAGTGCTACATCCATTAGCATCGTCACCCCTTCTCCCACCTAGTGAACCAACTCCACCATTTTTGGAAGTTTTGGGGGAAACGAGAGAGGAGCCGAAAGATTATCCCAAGCTCCCTAACCACTCAATTCCCTTTGAACCATCTCCACCTCCACAAAACTTTCCTCTTGAAAGTTTTGTACCCCCACCTCTCGACTTTTGGAAGCTCATGGTGAAGGGGTTCAAGCCTTCACCACACGGATAACATTAGGGTCGTGCCGACAACCTTAAAAATACGAAGCTTCATCGGGGCGACGACGTTAAATAAATTTGGCATTTCTTTTAGTTTTTGTTTCTTAGTTTGTTTTTGTTGTTGTTTTGTTTTGTTCTTTTTATGGCATGTTTTTCTATGATTTTGTAGCAACATGAAGTGCATTGCAATGAAGGAGATGAAGGAACGAGATCAATGAACGAGGGAAGAAAGCTTGGACAGTTGGTAAGAAAACGAAAAATTTTAAGCCTGGGATACCCTGCCGTCGCGAGTCGCGATGAGGTTCGTCGCGAGTCGTGACGAACAGGGGAGAAAAATCCACTCCCAGCACCAACTTTCCGCGAGTTGCGATGACCTCGCGATGCTCGTTGCGAGTCGCGATGAGCTTCATCGCGAGTCGCGACGAGCTCAGAACTTTTTAGCTCTCAGAACCAACTTTCCGCGAGTCGCGACAGACTCGCGATGGGCCATCGCGAGTCGCGACTAAGAGGTCGTGAGTCGCGATGTGATCAGAAAATTTTTCCAAAAATTATGCTCCCGGCCTCTACTTTTCGCGAGTCGCGACGAACCCATCGCGAGTCGCGATGAAGTCCGTCGCGAGTCGCGACCACTTCAGTCGCGAGTCGCGATGAAAATTCCAAGTTTTCATTTGATCTTAAACATTGCATGATTCTTCCTTCTTCTCCACCCAACACTCCCAAGAACCACCACATCTCCACTCATTCTCAACCATCCGACATATATCGGCATATGAACATTCTTGCATCTTTCTAGTACATTTGTTGATTGTAGTATGCCGACTACATCATTGTGATCGTAAGTGCATATCCTATAATGATGCTTGTATACATGTCAATATATGTTGGATATTTTTCATGATTATTCTTATAGTGTTGGTTGAGTGTGATTTGGTTGTTCTTTGAAAATACTATGCTTATTAACTCTTGATGCTAAACCTAGTATTACATATCCTTATGTACTTGTGAGTTTAATGTGTTCTTCGTGGTGTTAGTCTTGATCAAACGGCACCATGGAGACAATGCTTTTCTCGAGGGGTGAGTTCTTCTACGGCATCTTTGCTCACCCGTCCGGTTCCGACACCTATTTCGGGACCATACAAGTGCTTGGATTGCACCATATCACCGGCGAATTGCGGAGACACGGGTGTCATTCTACCCCCTTACCTTGATTTTTATTATTCTTGCCTTATATGTTTACATTGAGGGCAATGTAATGTTTTAAGTGTGGGGAGGGGTTAGAGGAATTATATGCATGCTAGCTTGTTTTGGAATGCTTTTTGCTAATTTTCATTGGAAAAACATGAGGAACAAAAAATAGAAAAACAAAAACAAAAAAAATATAGAAAAACAAAAAAAAATATAGAAAAATAAAAAAAAGAATAAGAAAACCCGCTAAGTTGAAAACCCGAGAGGGCAACTTAGGCAACATTGGGGGCCCGGATAGGTCGAAAACCCGAAAGGGCGGCCTAGGCAAAAATGAGAGGCTAAAATGTGCGGAAAAAGGTGAGATGTGAGCTAAAGAAACATGATGTGTGGCTAGGATGAAAACTCGAAAGAGCTCCTAGGCAAAATGAGAGAAAAAGAGAGAAAAAGAAAAATTCTAAGATTTCACTCATTTGCCGGCGTTGGAGTCATAAGGTTGCGGTTGTCACATGGATGGATCGGGTAGCTCAACATCTATAGACCTCTTGGGATTGGGTAGCTTAGTGGGTTAAGAAACGAAGTGTGGTTATGAAATTCCTTATCTCTTTCTACTTCGTTTTTGGTTGATATATTGGCATTAGGTGAAGCATGTGTTTGAACCTCTTATATGGCTTTAGCTTCATTTTATGTCATTGGATTTTGGTGGATATATTGGCATTAGGTGAAGTATGTGCTTAAACCTCTTAAATGGTTTTAACTTCATCTTGTGTCATTGGACTTTGGGAATATCAATTCTGGGCTTTGAAATATTTTTATGGGTAGTGAATTGATAAGTGGTAGGTTTGGTTAGATTTAGGATTGGGGATGTGTGTGTGAAAAATTCTCATGTGAGCTTTTATTTTGGGATTTATGATATTGAGAGTTTTTGTGAGGCTTTGTTTGGGGGATTAGTTTAGGATATGGCCATATGAATTCCTCCGTGTGCTTGGATCTTTTCTTACTCGAGGGCGAGTAAGGTTTAAGTGTGGGGAGGTTTGATGAGGCCATTTTATGCAGTTATTTTAGGGTTTTTAGGATGTGGATATGTCATTTCCTCCGTGTGCTTGACTCTTTTCTTACTCGAGGGCGAGTAAGGTTTAAGTGGGGGGAGGTTTGATGTGTCCATTTTAGATGGTTATTTTAGGCTTTTTAGGATTAGGTTTTGTGCAATTTTGTGCTCTACATGTGGCATTTTGCCTTGAAATCATCTAAGGAGGGATAAAGGCGGCTTTGACGTTTTTATCACTTTTTAGATGATTTTGTGTGACAAGGTGATTTTTTTGAAGACTTTGAAGATTTGAAGACTTTGAAGATTTATCTTTGAAGATTTGAAGATTTGAAGACCTTTACATTTGAGCGTTGTGAAGATTTGAAGAAGTGAAGAGATGAAGAAAGGGGAGCAAAGCAACGGATGAATGATGATCCAGGGTTCTCAGAATTTTCCGAGAAGAATCAGCCCTCAAGAGTGGCACCATTGGATTCCTCTTCTCGAGCACTATAAAATCGACTACAAGAACTCCCGAAACGGATCAACGGTTCACCCGGAGGAAGCAAAACAAAACAGGGCTGGATTTCACTGCTGGTCGCGACTCGCGATGGAACTGGTCGCGAGTCGCGACGACAGCGCGAATCCAGCTCTGCAGCAGCGTTTTTCTCCCCTTTTTTCTTCCACTATAAATATCTCTTCACCCCTTCTTCTCCACAGCTTTTGGCCCCTGTTTTGGGCCAAAACCCTAGCTTTTCTCTTCTTGTTTTCTTAGTTTCTATGTCTTTTGTTGTTCTAGAGTAGTTTTTGTACTTGGGAGCAAGGATTGAAGCTTCCATTTCTATGTAGTAAGGAGCATTTATATCTATCTATTTAGTGTTTTTGCTATTGTGCTTTTATTGTGCTTGAATGTTAATTGTTGATTTCATTGATGTTGTTGAAAGCTTGAATGAAATACTTGTATGAATTGCTAGCTAGGGTTTGGGGGATTTGGGTTAATTTCCCCCCTTTTCTTGTTAGGAATGTATGAGTATGATTTAGAGCTTTTGATTGTGTTAATGGATTGATAATGTGCTAGATGAATGTGATTGATGTTGAACTCTTCGTCATGTTCGTTTGTGTAGCAAACGAGAGAGTTATATGCTCTTGGATGAATGTACGTTGCACGTTCATCCAATCTCGTCTAATTGCATGAATTGGTTAAATGCTTAGTCACGGTGTAGTGGTCATAAGCATTGCCAAGCTTGTTGGTTCTTCGTGATTAAATGCCACCAATGATACCTTGAGTCGTGGTCGCGACAACGGGAGTCATTGGTGAGGTTTGACGAGAGATGTCGAACTCACTCTTGCAAACTACGAACTAAGAAGGATAGGAGTTTAGTCTCCACAACAAGTAGTTGAAGTATTGAATAGATGATTTTAACTCATCCTTGAAGCATTTGTTATTTAGCATTTGTGTATTCTTGATGGTGTGCTTCACTTCACTTGTGCCATGAGTCGTTTGAGCATAGGGAGTGCTTGTATGATTGAATTGGTTAGGTGTTAGGAACGTGACGAATTCCGTAGCTCCTTTGCATGAAAATCTATGAGCATGAACTTAGAACTTCTTGTGATTTATGTGTTGTGATTCTTGCTAGATGGGTATGTTGATGTTGAGTCATGTAATGCTATATGATAGAATGAGTGAATGATTCAATGACCTACATTAGATTTGGAAGTGGATATCCATTGCCCCCAAGGCTTTATCTTTGTAGTTTAAAACCCCTTTTCTTTAGTTTTGTTTGATGATTAGCATAGTCACTTGACCTTGCTAGTTATCTTGTCTTTTTACTTTCGTAACTTAGGAACAACCAACCAACCCCCCCCCATTTACATGCTTTTATGTGTGTGTATATATATCTACTCCTAGCCTAATATCAACCATTGTGTGCTTAGACGCTTAGGAAGATCCCTCTTCTCCTTGGACAACCCCGATTTGCCGCTATCTACCTAGTTGTAGAAAGTAAGCAAAAAGGGCTTATAAATTATCTTTTGCATAGTGGGCGCGACGACCGCCGCCTGTCATGGGTTGTACTGGTTCGAGGGGTAACGGTTCCAGTAGTACTAGTTCGAGGGGTAAGGTTCGAGAGCTGAGTTTAAGGGGGTAACGGCTTCAGTAGCACTAAACCGAGGGGTAAGGTTCGAGTGGTGAAGTCTTTCAGTAGTTCGAGGGGTGAAATTTTCAGTGGTTCGAGAGGTGAAGGTTTTCAGTGGGTTCGAGAGGCAAGGGTTCGAGAACAAGGGTTCGAGTGCAGAGCAGAGGTTCGAGGGTAGAGTAGGGGTTCGAGGGACAAGGCAGGGGTTCGAGGGCAAAGCAGGGGTTCGAGGGCAAAGCAGGGGTTCGAGGGCAAAGGTAGGGGTTCGAGGGAAAAACAGGGGTTCGAGGCAAAGGCAGGGGTTCGAGCGCAAAGCAAGAGTTCGAGGGCAAAGCAGGGGTTTGAGGGCAAGGCAGGGGTTCGAGGGCAATGGCAGGGGTTCGAGGAAAAAGGCAGGGGTTCGAGGACAGGGATTCGAGGACAGAGGTTTAATAGGGATTCGAGGACATCCTGTACCCATACAAGATAAATATATATATATTTTACTTCAATTCATGCTAAGGCAATGAAAACACTCACCTTAGTTAAACTTGGCTGGCAATCCTCCACCTCTACTTCACTGTATAACCACTATTCTCTTGGCAAGAAATTTTCTAAGCTATGGGACCCAATATTTATACTGGATAAAAACCTAAGTTCTGACACCTACCAACCTGAAATTTTAACATGTAACCTATGTCCACTTAACCAAAAAATTACTTTGGAAAATTTCCCCTCATGTCTGTCGTTCATTTCCTCTTCCCAGGAATTCCATTTGCCCAAAATTACTTTGGATAAAATCTTGCGTCCGCCGTCCACTTGCCAAAATTACTTTGGATTAAATTCTTACATCTGCCATTTATTTTCTCTTCCCAACGTCCGCCGTCAATTTATCCTTAATTTTTCCTTACTTGTCCATTCATTCACTTATTTATTACTTACTTATTTTTTTGTTATTATTATTATTATTGTATATATATATATATTTATACACAATATATATATATTTATATCTTCTTTGACAGCACTAACTCTTAGCATTTAATTATAATAAGTCAATATATGTATAGTGGTAATATACCGGCTATAAACGGCTATATTCCCAACGGTAATACAACAATTATAAATGACTATATCTTATAGTATATATTCACGAATTTATCCGATATTTCAAAACCATATTTCCTCTTCTATCTTATATCCTTCTCAAATTTTTTTGCTTGATAACATGTCGAGACTAATTTTAGTCTTTGTTGCGGTAATTATCGTGGTGCTTCACGTTAGTATTCTCACTGGGGATCTTACGCCGGAAGAATTTTGTTAGTTTTCAGTAATGATTGGATTCATTTATTACCTTTTATTTTTCACAATCATTATAGATTTTGTATTTCTAATTACATTTAATAAATTATTTTATTTCCCTATTATACAGAGACATAAATTGTTAGTTTTGTAGACAAGGTTCAACCATTACAGTTGGGGTTTTCACAATCTCCCCTCCTTAATGAATTTCGTCCCTGAAATTCCCATTTCCCGTGAACAACTCTGGGTAAGTACTCCTCATGTCTGCTTCCAACTCCCAAGTTGCTTCTTCGACCTTATGATTTCTTCACAATACCAAAACCATAGGGATCTCCCTGGTTCATAATGTCTTGATTTTTCGATCCAATATCTTTACGGGGTTTTCCTCATACATCAATTTTTCATTCACTTCTAAGTCTTCATGGTTTAGCACGTGTTCGGGATCAGGGTGGTATTTCTTCAGAAGTGATACATGGAAAATATCATGTAATTTCCCCAACTGGCTAGGTAGGTTAAGTTGATATGCAACTGGTCAACGACTTCAAAAGGACCAATGTACCTAGTGCTCGATTTTCTTTTCTTGTCATGCTGGACGAGACCTTTGTGAGGGGTTACCTTCAAGAACACCTGGTCACCTACTCCAAACGCCAAATCCCTCCTCCGATGATCCGTGTAACTCTTCTGTGGACTTTGAGCCGTCTGTAAGCGCTGCTTTATCTGTTTGACCTTATCTATGGATTCCTCAACCCAAGGTATACTGATCACTGGAAAAGTATTTTTCTCTCCCACTTCATCCCAAAAGATGGAGTGTTCGACACTTTCTACCATAGAGCACTTCATATGGAGCCATACCAATAGACGAATGGTAACTGTTGTTATAAGCGAATTCTACCAAAGGTAAATGAGTGTTCCAACTTCCCCCAAAATCTATAACATAGTTTCAGAGCATGTCCTCCAAAGTTTGAATCGTTCTCTCCAACTGCCCGTCTGTCTGTGGATGGGCACTTGTAGTAAAGTTTAATTTGGTTCCTAATGCAGCTTGCAGTTGCCTCCAGAAATGGGAAGTGAATCTTGGGCCCCTATCAGACACGATAGTTATCAGCACCCCATGCAATCTTACTATTTCCCGGATGTACATGACAGTCAGTCTTTCCAAGGAGTATTTAACGTTGATTGGTAGGAAATGAGCCGACTTGGTCAACCTATCAACCACCATCCATATTGCATCAAAATTATTTGATGTTTGAGGTGGTCTTCTCACAAAGTCCATCATGATGTGATCCCATTTCCACTCGGGAATTTCCAGTGGTCGTAACAACCCAGATGGTTTCTGATGTTTGGCCTTAACCTGTTGGCACACCAAACAACGTGCCACATATTCTGCTATGTCCTTTCTCATATTATCCCAACAGTATCGTTGTTTCAGGTCTCGATACATTTTGGTTCCTCCTGGGTGCACCGTATACTTGGATCGGTGAGCTTCTTCCAACACTCTTTGGGTGATTGCTGAATTCCGGGGTAGCCAAAACCTACCTTTACAGGTTAGCACTCCTTCACTGTCTACTTCAAAATCTGGCAATTTCCCTTCAGCAACAAGCTTTTTCTTCTTTACCAATGATTCATCTGACTCTTGAGCTTTCTTAATCTCTGTGGGTAACTCAGCTTGTACCTTTAGATTGAAGAATATAAGTCGGTCAGGTTTGGTGTCGCATTCCCAATTCTATGCTTGTGATAACATCTCCGTCTCCTTTATCTAGATATGCACCAAATTCACCTTTCGGCTTAGTGCGTCCGCCACCACATTTACCTTGTCAGGATGATAATTGATCACACGGTCATAATCCCCTAAAAACTCCATCCACCGACGCTGGCGCATATTTAGGTCTTTTTGGGAAAATAGGTACTTCAGGTTCTTATGATCTGACGATACTTCAAACGTGATGCCATATAAGTAATGTCTCCATTTCTTTAAGGCAAGTACCACTGCAGCTAGTTCTAGGTCATGGGTGGGGTAATTCTTTTCATAAGGTTTCAACTTTCTGGATGCATAAGAAATCACGCGGCCCCTTTGCATCAATACGCACCCTAGACCTTCTCCTAAAGCATCGGTATACAGTATGAATTCATCCCTTCTGTTAGGTAGGGAAAGAATTGGGGCAGAGGTCAGACGTTTCTTCAATTCCTGAAAATTGGATTCAGTCTTCTCATTCCATTCGTACTGAACTCCTTTTTGAGTTAAGCAGAATAAAGGGGAAGCAAGCTTAGAGAAGTCTTTAATAAAACGCCTATGGTACCCTGCTAGTCCAAGAACACTTCAAACTTAAGTACTATTGTTTGGCACTCTCTAGTTTAGAACTGTCTCAACTTTAGATGGATCCACGAATATTCCTTCCCTGCTAATCACGTGCCCCAAAAAGTTCACCTGGTTTAGCTAGAATTCACATTTTCTAAATTTGGCGTACAACTTGTGCTCCTCAAGCAGTTGTAATACTTTCCTTAGGTGCCCTCATGCTCCTGCTGAGATTTGGAATAGACCAGGATGTCATCGATGAAGATGACAACAAACTCGTCAAAGTATGGTCGAAATACTCGATGCACGAGGTCCATAAAAGTAGCTGGTGCATTGGTCACCCCAAATGGCATTACTAGGAATTCATAATGACCATATCAAGTATTGAAAGCAGTCTTGGGTATATCCTCCCCCTGCACTCGCAACTGGTAGTACCCTTGTCGTAAATCCAGTTTGGAAAATACAACTGCTCCTTGGAGTTGATCGAACAACTCTTCAATAATGGGAAGGGGGTATTTATTCTTAATCGACACATTGTTTAAGCCCCGATAATCGATACACATTCGAAGAGAGCCATCATTCTTTTTAACAAACAATACCGGGGCTCCCCAGGGAGAGGTACTTGGTTGAATGAATTCTCAAGTTAACAAGTCTTCAAGTTGTAGCTTCAACTCCTGTAGCTCTAACGGTGCCATACGATATGAGGTTCGAGAAATAGGTGTGGCCCCAGGTACCAGATCAATGGTAAACCCGGTCTCCCTTTTAGGATGTAAATTTACGAGTTTCTCTGGAAATACCTCAAGGAAGTCTTGGACCACGTTTATATTTCCTCCTTTTAACTGGTCCACTGGCTTATTTAAGATAAAAGCCAATATTCCAGTCGCCCATTTGCAAATCATTCGTCGAGCCTTGACTCCAGCAACTAATAATGAGAAGAATCCTTTCCTTTCTACATCTACTTCAATTGGAGGTTCCCCTGGTCGACACAGCTTAACTTCTTTCGTATGACAGTTTAACTGGGCATGATTTTTAGCAAGTCAATCCATTCAAAGATTACCTCATAACCTATTAAGTGTAGATCAATTAGATCTATGGGTAATTCCCTACACCCCACGTTTACCCTAGAGTTTCTACATACTCATCCAGTTAGGATTTTAGCATCGTTTGTGGAAGTGCTAACTTCCAACTTATAGGGTAAATTCTCTATCTTATCTTCCACATTTTCAAGAAAGGAATAACTAGCAAAAGAATTGGAAGCACCAGGATCTATCAAAACTTTAGCTAGTTTACCCAAAATAGAAAGGGTACTTTCAATGACTTCAGTCGAATCCGGGGCTTCATTATCTTCCATAGCGAAAACACAAGCCTGCACTTTTGGTTGACTGCCCCTGTTTGTTCCTCCCTTCTGAGCAGGTTTGGCAACTGATGCCTGGGATCCCATGGGTTGAGATAAGCGACTCAGCTGAGCTTGCAAGCATTCAGATATTTTATGTTTAGCACTTCCACACCGTAGACACTTGTTTGCCCTCTTCCAGCAATCCTTCTCATCATAGCCCCCCTTTCCACAGTACATGCAACGTACTTGAGTCGTTCCTCTTGAGACAAAGCTCGAGCTCCTTGACGTGGTCGAGGGTCGGGATGTGTCTCCCCTGGGGACTTTTTTTTGCTCAAAATTTACTCCATGTAGACCGGGAATGTATACTCATTGGGACCTCGCATTTGTCCTTCTCAATTGGTGCGTGGCTTGTAAAGCATTCTTAGTTTCCTCCACTCTGCAAGCAGATTCGATGGCTGCAGCATCACTGTGATGATAGGTCAGGGCTAGGGCATCCTTCAATTCCAGCCTTAACCCTTGGATAAATCTCCTCTTGCATTCCTCGTCCGTCGAGACCATCTTCTCTGCAAATTTAGTGAGGCAGGAAAACTTTGCCTCATACTCTGTCACGCTCATCAGTCCTTGTTTCAAGTTTATAAACTCCGCTTCTTTCCTTTCGATAACTATGGGTGGTATGAACTTCTTCTCAAACTCTCTTTCAAAATTTTCCCAGGTCCTGGGAGTCTCCTCCATGTCCCACTTCCTTTGGACTATGTTCCACAAATCTAGTGCGGCGCCTTTTAATTGGAATATAGTGAAATTCACCTTCCACCCATTCGTATATCCCAAGGCTTGGAAGGTTCGAGCCATTGTTTCAATCCAATTTTTGGCGACTTCATCATCTGGGCCGCTGCTGAACCTGGGTGGATGAAACTTCTGGAATCGTTCCAAGGCCGCATCCTCGATCTCTGGTCTATGACTTCAATCCTTGACTGGAGATCGAGCTTGATTGTCCCTCTTTATTATGCGGCTCAAAGTTTTAGTGACTTAACTTGCGAATAATTCCATCCCAGCGGTGAGGGGATTCCGTCCCGCGGGTGAGTTCGAACTATCTCCTTGATCCCTTTCCATTGTCCTACATTCAATAAGTTAGTTCCACGGATTGAACCAATCCTTATTGGATTTCCTAACTAAGAGAATATAATTCACAAAATATTTTTATATTATCACAAAATTTTTTACAGTAGTGGTTGTAAGATATTTTTAATAGTCCTCTAGCGTCGTCTCCCGGCGTAAAAAATTGGGACTCATTTCTTGTTCTAATGTTTATTTTATGAATAGTTAGTATCTTAGTTGTAAGGTTTTCCTCCAAAAGTTAGCTTCCAATTTTAATCGACTCTTGAATCCTTGGTGGAGTCACTTCCTTCTTCTTGCTCCGCTCTAGGGTATGCTTGGTCCATTAAATCATCCTGCAATGTAGTGAGAGATTGATCCACCTTGCCTCTAGTTTCTCTAATATGCCTCCAATGTGCTTCCGTTGGTAGTCAACGATAGGCAGTCAAACCACCATGTAGCTCCTGGGTATTTACAAGAACCGAGCCTACTTCTCGGATGGTTTCCTGTCGTTCGGCATGCCATTGCCCGAGCTCCCTACATCTTGGTTCTTCAGCCGATGGTTTTTGGCGACCGCTTTATTTGCCCTCGCTTCTTCTACGTTCACACGCAAGTGCTGTTCCCACATTGCATCATTCATCAACTGTCCATGGGTCTCGAGGCTAAAGACCATGTTCATTAATTCCGCTCGTTCCATAATCAAAGCGTGTACTACCCAATTTGAATAGGCGTGAGTTTCCACCCACTGAGAATCGTCAACAATTTCTGCCCAAGGAAAGAATGCCTCCGGGAAGGCTCCGACATATATTTTTACCTCAATGACTTCTTGAAAAGTATTACTTGCGATTCTACATTATGGTCCATTTATCGAAATAGCAAAGCTGTCAGTTTTATAATTTATACACAACTAACTCTCCTTACTTTTTCCATAATTCATTTAATTTCCTCTAGAATCTTTTCTTAAGGTAAGTATGAGTTTTCCTTTACTTAGTTTGAGAATGCTCTGATACCACATCTGTAAAACCCCAAACCCAAACGTACAGTGTCGGGTTGGGTTTGGTCGTGCTACCAAAAATGATAACAGTAACAAGCAGATAGATTATATGCAGAAGCGATTTAGATAAGTTCAAATCCTAACTTACTATTACAGTGAAAGTGTTAATGTTAAATGAAAGTTTCACCTAACTATTACAGATTCAAAATTCATATTAAAGTTCATCCAGGATCTCTCTCAAAGTAAGTAAAGACATCAAAGAGATTTTCTCTTACAGTTCCTCTTCACCTGAAAAAGGGTTGTTAACTAGGTAAGCTCCTTGCTTAGTGAGGTTTCATTGCTAGTATTTACCCAGTTGAGTTTTAGTGATCACAGAATAACAATTAACAACTAACAATTAGCCATGTATGTCCTAGCACATAGTAAAAAGGATACGGGTGGTTAATGTCGAGTTGCTGCCAAGTGCCTATATGGAAACTGTTACTAACATACACAACACAACCCAGTCAGTGATGCCCGTAGGCTATCAGTTCAGAATTTACTTTCCCATTCACGTCGGTGTTCAATTACGAGCTCGTATTAGTCAGGTGGTTATGCTTGCATACCAAACTCCACGTTTAACCGGTCTAACCAGACGGTTAGGTCAATACCATTCCCCATCGACTTCGACCAAACTACAATCTCGTCGGGGGCCCCAAAATTCACAGATAGGTAATCATGTAGCAGATAATTCACGTTTGACACGGCAATATAAAGTACAAGCTGGTCATCCAAATAACATATCAGAGCAGTAAATAATTCAAGTTTGACACGGCAAGATAAAGTACAAGCCGGTCATTCACAGAAATATATCGGAGCAGTTCATAATTCAGTTTCACGATAATTGAACACGGTAATATACACACTCAGTTTAACAATCAGTATATATTATCAATTGAAGTCTAACTTGTATGTCCCTTTATAATGCAGTTTGAGTACAGGTTCTAGTGTGTATTTTGAGTACAGGGGTTTGAGTACTTGGGTTGAGTACAAGGGGCTCGAGTAAAGAGTTCGAGTGGGGAAGGTTCGAGTGGTATGGGTATTGGGTTGTACTTGTTCAAGGGGTAACGGTTCCAGTAGTACTAGTTCGAGGGGTAAGGTTTAAGAGGTGAGTTTGGGGGGTAACAACTTCAGTAGCACTAATTCGAGGGGTAAGGTTCGAGTGGTGAAGTCTTTCAGTAGTTCAAGGGGTGAAATTTTCAGTGGTTCGAGAGGTGAAGGTTTTCAGTGGGTTTGAGAGGTACTATTTAATAGGGGTTCGAGGGCAATGGTTCAGTAGGGGTTCGAGGACAGGGGTTCGAGGACAAGGATTCGAGGACAGGGATTCGGGGACAAAGGTTTCATAGGGATTCAAGGACAGGGGTTCGAGGGCAGAGCAGGGGTTCGAGGGCAGAGTAGGGTTTCGAGGGAAAAAGCAGGGTTTCAAGGGCAAATCAGGGGTTCGAGGGCAAAGCAGGGGTTCGAGGGCAAAGGCAGGGGTTCGAGGGCAAAGCAGGGGTTCGAGGGCAAAGCAGGGGTTCGAGGGCAAAGGCAGGGGTTCGAGGACAGGGATTCGAGGATAGAGGTTTAATAGGGATTTGAGGATAGGGGTTCGAGAATAGAGGTTTAATAGGGATTCGAGGATAGCCTGTACCCACACAAGATAAATATATATATATATATATATATATATATATATATATATATATTACTTCAATTCATGCTAAGGTAATGAAAACATTCACCTTAGTTAAACTTGGTTGGCAATCCTCCGCCTCTACTTCACTTTTTAACCACTATTCTTTTGGCAAGAAATTTTCTTAAGGCTGTGTGAGAATGGTAAGAACTGGGGACCCAGTATTTATACTGGATAAAAACCTAAGTTCTGACACATACCAAACTGAAATTTTATCCTATAACCTATGTCCACTTGCCCAAAAAATTACTTTGGAAAATTCTCCATCACATCCGCCGTTCATTTCCTCTTCCCAGGAATTCCATTTGCCCAAAATTACTTTGGATAAAATCTTGCGTCCGCCGTCCACTTGTCAAAATTACTTTGGATTAAATTCTTACATCCACCGTTTATTTTCTCTTCCCAACATCCGCCTTCCATTTATCCTTAATTTTTCCTTACTTGTTCATTCATTCACTTATTTATTACTTACTTATTTATTTGTTATTGTTATTATTGTGTGTGTATATATATATGTATTTATACACACAATATATATATATATCTTCTTTGACAACACTAACTCTTAGCTAGTCAACATATGTATAGTGGTAATATACCGGCTATAAACGGCTATATTTCCAATGGTAATACAACTGTTATAAATGGCTATATCTTATAGTATATATACACGAATGTATCCGATATTTCAAAACCATATTTCCTCTTCTATCTTATATCCTTCTCAATATTTTTTGCTTGATAACATGTCGAGACAAATTTTAGCCTTTGTTGCGGTAATTATCATGGTATTGCACGTTAGTATTCTCATTGGGGATCTTATGCAGGAAAAATTTTGTTACTTTTTAGTAATGATTGGATTCATTTATTACCTTTTATTTTTCACAATCATCATAAATTTTTGTATTTCTATTTACATTTAATAAATTATTTTATTTCCCTATCATACAGTAAAATAAATTATTAATTTATAAACAATGTTCAACCATTATAGTTGGGGTTTTCACATTAACCCCATCGGTTGTAGGCTATAATATTAATCTATTGCGTGATTGATCATGTTGATCAATTGCTATTGCCTGAATTCTTCAGACTACGTGCTGCGAGTATAAGGCTCTTAAATAAAAAGGCTCATGCCATTCCTTCCTCTGATTAGTTAAATCAGCTACTATCAGACTTGTGTACTACTGTGCTATTGTTAGTGCATGTGTTTGTAGTGTGTTGTCATAACCCGATGTCCATCTGTCTGTGAGTCTTATTCACTGACCTGTTTTTACTCTCCCTCTCACATGTTAATGTAGTAGTTCTGTTCCCCACTATCTTTTGTCTTTGGTGTGTAGTCCATGAACTGTTGTCTTCTGCAGTATTTAGGGCATGGGCAGTGGTGGTCTCTTAAAATTAAAAGACCGCTTAAGAGACCGAAAACCACCACAGTGGTGGTCTTTTAAGCGGTCTCTTGTTAAGAGACCGCGGACCGAGCTCTTACTAAGAGCCCGGCCTCTTGCCAAAAGCCACTGACCAAGCACATGGGCTCGGCCGCAATTGTTGATTCTTCAATGGGTGGGACACGTGTCGCCACCTGAGTGGGCCACGTGTCCCACTCAGCCTCTGGCTTTTTTTAAAAAAATTTTCTGTTGCTGACACGTGGCACCCACGGGTTGGGCCACGTGTCCGCAACATTTTTTAATGGAAGACGGACGCTTCAAAAATTTTAATGGGACACGTGTCCCATTCTGGTGGCGACACGTGTCCCAAGCATATATTTTTAAAAAAAATCTAAATTTTTTTATTTTTTAAGTATTTCAATTTTAATATTATTTTTGATTTTTTAAGTATTCCACAATGATTTTTAAATTGTAATATTATTTAGTATTTAAAGTTATGTTCATAGTTGTTACAATTGGTTTCGCGCGCTTTTTATGTTTTCCATATTATTTTATAGAAAAGATGAATTCTCATAGTATTCATTTATTTAATTTCGTTTCGATAGCTTCTTCAAAAAAATTAAAATTCATTTTATTTTTTACACTGAAGCATCGTATTGACAAGAACGAGAAAATTATTTAAAATATTTTCAAAAAACGAATTTAAATTTAAATATTTAAACATTATATTAAAATAATATGGAAACGAATTTAAATTCAAAAACGTTACAAAATTTAAATTTTAAAACGAATTTAAATTTTAAAACGAATTTAAATTTTAAAACGAATTTAAATTTTGTAACGAATTTAAATTTTGTAACGAATTTAAATTTAAAAACGAATTTAAATTTAAATATTTAAACTTATTTTGGTGGACAAATTTATTTAAAATAATATGTAATGGTCAAATTAATGAGTAGGATAGAGAAAATCAAGTGGGTTCCATGAATAGTGTACAGTGGTCTCTTAACCATTGTGGAGAAAAAAAGGGGGTGTCTCTTAAGTGGTCTCTTAAGCTGAGGTGGAAGAGAGAGAGGGAGAAAAATAATATATTTAATTGGTAAGAGACCGGTAGCGGTCTCTACCACTGCCCATGGCCTTAGCTTTAGCTTTGAAGACTGCCACAAATAGTGACTGCTGTCCTGCAAGATAGACCAAGCATGTTTTGCCAGTAGGCCCTTGTTCATATTTTCTGTTGATCTGAGTCCTAAGGGGATGGGCAGTGGTGGTCTCTTAAAATTAAAAGACCGCTTAAGAGATCGAAAACCACCACAGTGGTGGTCTTTTAAGCGGTCTCTTGTTAAGAGACCGCCGACCGAGCTCTTACTAAGTGCCCGGCCTCTTGCCTCCAAATGGGCCATCACCTCTGACCAAGCACATGGGCTTAGCTGCGTTCCATTTTTTTTCAATGGGTGGGACACGTGTCGCCACCTGAGTGGGCCACGTGTCCCACTTAGCCACTTATTTTTTAAAAAAATTTTTGTTGCGGACACGTGTCACCCAGGGATTGGGCCACGTGTCCGCAACATTTTTTTAATGGAAGACGGGCGCTTCTAAAATTTTAATGGGACACGTGTCCCATTCTGGTGGCGACACGTGTCCCAAGCATATATTTTTTTAAAAAATATAATTTTTTTTTATTTTTTAAGTATTTCAATTTTAATATTATTTTGATTTTTAAATTGTAATATTGGGCTGGAGTAGATCATTATTTTATTTAGTATTTAAAGTTATGCTCATAGTTGTTACAATTGGTTTCGCGCACTTTTTATGTTTTCCATATTATTTTATAGAAAAGATGAATTCTCATAGTATTCATTTATTTAATTTCGTTTCGATAGCTTCTTCAAAAAAATTGAAATTCATTTTATTTTTTACACTGAAGCATCGTATTGACAAGAACGAGAAAAACAAATTATTTAAAATATTTTCAAAAAACGAATTTAAATTTAAATATTTAAACATTATATTAAAATAATATGGAAACGAATTTAAATTTAAATTTAAAAACAAATTTAAATTTAAAAACAAATTTAAATTTAAATTTAAAAACGAATTTAAATTTTAAAACGAATTTAAATTTAAAAACGAATTTAAATTTAAATATTTAAACTTATTTCTGGTGGACAAATTTATTTAAAATAATATGTAATTGTCAAATTAATGAGTAGGATAAAGAAAATCAAGTGGGTTCCATGAATAGTATATAGTGGTCTCTTAACCATTGTAGAGAAAAAAGGGGTGGTCTCTTAAGTGGTCTCTTAAGCTGAGGTGGAAGAGAGAGATGAAGAAAAATAATATATTTAATTGGTAAGAGACCGGTAGCGGTCTCTACCACTGCCCATGGCCTAAGCCTCATTGTTTTCTAGATCTACACATTACCGCTCTTGCCACCCAGTGTATGCCCTTGTTCTCTGGTTCACCTTTCCATATAAAAGCTGATATCATAGTATCTATTCTCTGAGCCACAGTCCTTGGTATTTTAAATATCCCTAGAGGGTATATGGGCACCGGTGATATAACATGCTTAGCCAATGTCATCCTTCCAGCAGGGGTTATAGATCTTGTTTTCCAATTATCAAATTTTGATCTAATCTTACGGATCGGATTGTTATATGTAACACATCGGGATTGCAATAACTGCAGATCCATTCCCAAATATCTTTCCCCTATGTTCGACTTATGTGTATATTCAGTGTGTATCTTAGGTAGTTCTCCATCCTTTGATTCGTGTTTGATATCTAGCAAAATCATCCAAGTTACAAGCTAGTTGTTTGATAACTTGATGAGTGCAATTTATAAATAGTGTACTATCGTCTGCATATATTAGATGCAAAATGATCGGTTCTCCACTCCCCGGACTAAAGTCTACCTGGGGTATCTGTGATATAGAGTTCTGTTGTAGGCTTTATAGATACCATTGGCATATAATAAACAGATACAGTGGGAGTGGGCATCCTTGCCTTAATCCTCTGATCTGTCTTACCCAGTTTGAATGCCACTGGTTTATTTTGATAGAATAGATTACCGTTGTCACACACATATCCGTATAAGGGTTATCCATTGTGAAGGCATTCCAATGTACTGTAATGCCATTGTCAGGAATGTCTAAGATACCCGATCATAAGCCTTGCTCATATCCAATTTTATTCCAGCTAATCCCACTGAAATTTGGTTTTACCTAATTAATTCAATTATCACTACTGTGTTCCAACATAATCTATCTAACCAAGTATGCAATAAAGTAAAGCATAAAAGACACAAGACTTGGTTACGTAGTTCGGTGAAATCCACCTACATCTGCGAGGCCTGGCCCAGTTCAGAATGAATCCACTAATCAGAAAGATACAGTACAAAGTACATCATACAATTATACTTATCTTATCTAACTATAACGTGAATTCTACAAGCTCCCCTTGTTACCGATCCGCCTTGATCAGACTCCCTCTGACCTCGAAACTCGTCGACGCTGGATCTCCTCCTCCCGAGGAATTAAGGCGTATGATTATGGACTTTGTGCAGCAGGTTCGTGTGTTGGAACATAGAATTCTGGCTCTTTACAATTCTCGAAAGATAAAAAATCTGGGTGCAGATTTTTTCTATTAAGTCCGTAAATAATGCAGCCGTGTTTGTTCTCTATATATAGTCCATGAGCAGATCTGAATTCTCCATGATTATCTCCATAATATTCCTATTCCAAATCTGCTTCTTGAAGCATATCCAAATCCCATAAATAAAGGGATTTTCTTTATCTCAAAATCTCCATATATTCGATAATAACAACTCCATATTTATAGAGATTTTCCATAAATCAACTATGCTTCCATACGTCTAATATATAGCAGAATATTCAGATTTCCATAAATCACAAATGCCATAATATTCTGTCTTCTTTTTCCGTAAATCATCCTTGGCGTAAATACACCCCATCCGTATTTTTCAATCACACATGAAGTTTATTCCATCTCCAATTCCATAACAGTAATCAAATCCCACATATATAGGAACTGATATATTCTCCAACTCAAATACAACTTGGACTAGATGTATCCTTCTCGGATTCAGTCTTCAACCTTTCCTTATTTCACCAAAATTCCTTCTTTGATGTTGCAACTCAATAATACCATATTTGCATAATTTCCATAAATTGCCAACTAGATAAATCTAGACTTTACAATCTCCCCCTTTGGCATTTTGTGGACCAATCACCTTTTGGCATTTCATCACAAGAGCTTATGCAAATAAAGACATCAACCTTGAAAACCACTCTGGATGTTGGAACATAGAAACATAACGTCTCCCCCTAAATTCCAGATTCCCTCAACATCCAGGAATAATGATCATGTTGGAACATCAACCCAACGGAGCCAATAAAGTCATCCAAGAAATCTAAAACATCCCCCCCTTGGGACCATAAACATGCCAAACACAATAGACACAGAAAACCAAAATCTCCATTAAATGCAGCTCCCCCTGAAGCAAATATCTGGCCTATGTTGGAACATAGCCATAGCAGAACCTTTAAACCTCTTCAGGAGCAGCTATCTGTGACTCATCTAATCTGACATTTTCTACCTCCAAATCTACCATCTAAATGGATTGAGCACTCAAATTCACACCATTGTACCACTCGAAATCTGGATCAATGTTGCCTCCCATAGAATTCTTCTACAATCTCTTGATTGTACTCCTTGTAGATTGAGGTAGCAGTCTTGAGACCCAAATAGTCCAGTTAAGTTGTAACTTCACACTCCTCATATACACCCAGATCAGTTGTCCTTTCGGCTAAAATTATATCTCTCATGGAAGTTTGATCACAAGTGCCATCAATAATCTAATCACCTTGTGTTGGAACATCAGTCACCGATGTTGGAACATAACAGCTCTCAGCTTCACCCGCTTTTTCTATATTGGAACATAAGATCCTTTCATGGCTTCCAAATCAACACATAAGATCCTTTATCAGTACTTTCTCCCCCTATCTGGTGTTGGAACATAGACTTGTTCACCATCCAGATCATAATCTTCTCCAGCCATAGTTACTGATGTTTGAACATCTGAATCTCTAATCCATTTCCACATCTTCTCAACCTGTCTCCATACTCTATGGTGGAACATGACCAGCATCACTGTCTTCCAACTCCTCATCATCATAAACCAGAATACGAGGAAGAACCACCTTTTTAATATATTCGACCATAATTTTTTTCACCTTTTTCTTCTTTCTATTTTTTTATGTTTTTCTAATTTTCTGTACACAAAATAAATAAACAAAACTTCTATAGCAAAATAAAAGCTTTAAAGAAATACCTCAAATCTGACAAACACCTAAGTGTTGTCGAGGAGCTCAACCGTAGCAGTGTCCAACGGCTTTGTGAAAATATTCGTAAATGTTGGAACATAGACTACCACAACTTTTCTCTCAACCCGAATTATCATTTTGCCTTCATTCAAGTGAGATTCCTTTAGATCATCCTGAAATCTTACAAATGCTACCACCATACTCATCTTCAATTCAGCTTGCATCAAAGTCACAAAATCTTGTACCAAGGATGGTGAAGTAGACCCAAAGACCATATCATCAATATAGATTTGAGCAATCAGTGTATTTGATGATTCTTGAAAAATAAGCAAGGTGTGATCTTCTCCCCCTCGACGAGAACCTTTCTGAATAGGAAAGGTCGTGAGTCGCTTATACCACGCCCGTGGTGCTTGTATTGATCCATACAAAGCCTTCTTGAGTCGATGATATACTTCCTCATTAATCACACCATGTAGGGGAGCACTCTTGACAGCTTTTTGGTACATCGTAAAATTCATAGTGTAAGCCATAACAAGGAGAATGCGAATAGATTCTAACCTGGCAACTGAGGAAACAAAAATGAGGGAGAGAAAACAATGCAGACCAACAAGTTCCCCATTAATTTGAGGGATCGATCGAGTCCTTCTTCTGCTTGATTCAGCCTGCACTGATGTTGGAACATGGGAGAGTTCTGGAGAGGACGATGTTCCAACATTGCTAAAGTTATAAGAGTCATCAGCTTCATCTTTAAGATCTGTCTCATCTGATGTTCCAACATCACTACGTCCCTGATCTGAGAAATCAACCGATGTTGAAACATAGTCAGCCGTACGATCTACTTGATCACATTTGACATTGTAGCAGTTCACTTCTTGTTCCAATAAGTAACATTTGTCTGATGATAGAATACCAGTGAGCACTTTGTTGTTGCCATGTTTCACTATGCACTTTTCCTTATGGAATTCCAAAGTCATATTATCATCACATAGCTGGCTGATATTTAGGAGATTAGCCTTTAGATCTTCCGCCAACAAAACACCAGTGAATACGGGAAATCCTTCAATATGCAGTTCACCTTTTCCAACCACTTGACTCTTCTTTCCATCGACAAACGTAACAAAACCACCATCATATGGTTGGATGTTTGTTAGTAATTTCTGAGTTCCAGTCATGTGGCAAGAGCAAGCACTATCAAAGTACCACGAGTCTCTAGAATGTGCAATAGGAGACATATGACCAAAAAGGCAAGTACTTGTGCGTTTAACAACCCATACCTTTTTGACCATTTTTTATCACTGGACATTGTCTATGTTGGAACATACTGAGAGTTGTCGCCCTGTCATGATATCTCTGAGCAGTTTTCGGCATTGTTCCTCTGTATGACCTTGATACATGCAGTAGCTACAGATGAGAGGTTTCCTTTGATGGGTCTTGATAAACTTTCTTTTTACATCTTGAATCTTCGACTTGAGACTGACCTTGCTATCTGATGAATTGTCAAATCCAATTCCATGTCGATCTCCAAAGTTTTTTCCCATGATCAGAATGTCATCAAGTTTTTCCTTTCTAGTGTTTAACTTGGTAATAGTTGCTTCGGCCATCTCAGCTCTCTTAGTTCTTGAGCTTAGATTCAAATTTAACTCTTCAATCTCTCTTCTGAGTTCACCAACTAAAACTCGCAACTCCTTCTCCTTCTTGCCCAGATGATTTTTCTCTTCCTTCAACACTCTATTTGTATCAACAACTTAAAGCCACATGGCATACATCTGCTCATATGTACTGTAGATATCTTCATCACTCACAACTAGTCCGCCATCATCACTAGACGTGTCATCAGAACCTATGTTGGAATATACAGCTTCGTCTTTCTTTGACATGGTGGAACATACCTCATCTGATCCACCGTGAAATTTTGCTCCAAATGCCATATAATTGCTTGTAAGTTCCCCTTGGTCTTCTTCATCATCTTCACTCTAAGAGGTGATGTATGATTTTCCCTGTTTCTTTAGGGTATTAGCACATTCAGCCTGGATGTGGCCATATCCTCCACATTCTCGACATTGAATTCTTTCAGACTGCTTTCCTTCACCAACTTGGTTTCTAGAGAATTGCTGACTTCCCTGTTCCATCCGAGTTCCACGATTACCAAAATCTTGAGGACGAGTTTTATTCCCTCCAGATCTTTCTTGTGAATTATTGTTTACCACCCTCTTCAGCATTCTTGATAAACTCTTGGTGATAGGATCGAGTTCTTCAATTCCATCATCACTATTAGATTCATTGATGACCCTTGATGAATAGGATTTGAAGGCCAACTCCTTCTGGACTTTCTTTGCAGGCTGTTGCATTGTCATCTCATACGTCTGTAGTGATCCCATTAGCTCATCTAAGGTCATGGTGGCCACATCTCTTGCTTCTTCTATTGCTGCTACTTTCATAGCAAATCTTTTAGGAAGAGATCTCAAGGCCTTTTTCACCAATTTTGCTTCCTTGTAAACTTTCCCAAGTTGATAAGCCATATTGGAGATGTCTCTCAGTTTCCCATTGAATATAGAAATGGTATCATTCTCCTCCATCTTCAGTTCCTCAAATTTTGTGGCCAACATTTGTAGCTTTGATTCACGTACACGACTTGTCCCCTCATGTACAGTTTGTAGGGTATCTCATGCTTTCTTTGCTTGTTGGCACGTAGAAATGAGTTTGAACTGATCTTCATCTACTACAGTAAATATGGCATTTAATGCTCTAGAGTTTGCCAAGCTTCCCATTCTTTCACCTGGTGTCCACGATTCTTTAGGCTTAGATTCTCCTCCTTCATAATTTCCAACAACAGGGGGTTTCCATTCTGTTTCAGCATAGTACCAAGCCAATTCATCCAGTGAATTTATGAACACCCGCATGCGAGCCTTCCAGTAGTTGTAATTTGTTCCTTCCAGCAGTGGTGGCCGAGACACAGAAGCTCCTTCTCTGGTCGCCATTGGTAAAACTGGATCACACTTTCCTTGTCAAAACCAAGGTAAAACAAGTGACTTAGCTCTGATACCAATTGAAATTTGGTTTTACCTAATTAATTCAATTATCACTACTGTGTTCCAACATAATCTATCTAACCAAGTATGCAATAAAGTAAAGCATAAAAGACACAAGACTTGGTTACGTAGTTCGGTGAAATCCACCTACATCTGCGAGGCTTGACCCAATTCAGAATGAATCCACTAATCAGAAAGATACAGTACAAAGTACACCATACAATTATACTTATCTTATCTAACTATAACGTGAATCCTGCAAGCTCCCCTTGCTACCGATCCGCCTTGATCAGACTCCCTCTGACCTCGAAACTCGTCGACGCTGGATCTCCTCCTCCCGACCCTCTGACCTCGAAACTCGTCGACGCTGGATCTCCTCCTCCCGAGGAATTAAGGCGTATGATTATGAACTTTGTGCAGCAGGTTCGTGTGTTGGAACATAGAATTCTGGCTCTTTGCAATTCTCGAAAGATAAAAAATCCGGGTGCAGAATTTTTCTATTAAGTCCGTAAATAATGCAGCCGTGTTTGTTCTCTATATATAGTCCATGAGCAGATCTGAATTCTCCATGATTATCTCCATAATATTCCTATTCCAAATCTGCTTCTTGAAGCATATCCAAATCCAATAAATAAAGGGATTTTCCTTATCTCAAAATCTCCATATATTCGATAATAACAACTCCATATTTATAGAGATTTTCCATAAATCAACTATGCTTCCATACGCCTAATATATAGCAGAATATTCAGATTTCCATAAATCACAAATGCCATAATATTATGTCTTCTTTTTCCGTAAATCATCCTTGGCGTAAATACACCCCATCCGCATTTTTCAATCACACATGAAGTTTATTCCATCTCCAATTCCATAACAGTAATCAAATCCCACATATATAGGAACTGATATATTCTCCAACTCAAATACAACTTGGACTAGATGTATCCTTCTCGGATTCAGTCTTCAACCTTTCCTTATTTCACAAAAATTCCTTCTTTGATGTTGCAACTCAAGAATACCATATTTGCATAATTTCCACAAATTATCAACTAGATAAATCTAGACTTTACGCCCACCTTCCCTCGTTTCCTCTTCATGGTTTCTAACATCACAGATACTATCAATACATTCTTAGCTATGTTACGATCTTTAATAAATCCAGACTGCTCTGTCCATGAGGTCTCCCATTATATTTCACATGCGCTCAGAGAAGACCTTTGCTATTATATTGTATTTAAAATTACACAGTGATATTGGCCTGAAATCCTCTACCCTTTCTGGATTCTGTTTCTTTGAAATAAGGGAAATCTGAGTTTGATTTCATCCACCTGGCATGTTGGCTGTTTGGAGCATCCCGAGGATTTCATCTGAAATGCGCTTCCCAACATACTTCCAATATCTTTTATAAAATCCTGCTCGAATTCCATCCAGCCCCGGCGCCTTCTTCATAGCTTTTAATGCCTCCTGAATTTCCTGCTGAGAAAATGGCCCAGGCAGATTCTGCACCTATACCTGACTCAGTCTGTTTGTGTTAGTCTCCAGTACTTGTTGAATGGTCTTTTCGTGGCATACTAACTGGGGGTTATCCTCTAGAGGCTTGTATACATCCTCTACGTATTCAGTTAGTAGGTTCTGAATTTGATGTTCATCTTGTATCCAACTGTCACCCCTTTGTCTTATCTGAGTTATCTGAGGATTGCCTGCCTCTTTGATGCCCATTGATGGAAAAAACAAGTATTTTGATCTTCAAATCTTCCCCATTAGAGCCTTGACCTCTGCTGCCAGTAGTTTGATTGACCCTGTACCAAGCCTTCAATTTCTTGCATGAGAACCTGCTCTTGAATCAGCTGTTGTACATTAAGCTCATTATGACCCTCTCCCAATGCCTACTGACCTTGTAATCTATTCTGTATCTATGTTAGATCCTTAGTATTCTATTCTATGGCTATGTCCAATTTCCCAAAAATCCTGATTACTCCAGTTCTTAAGATGTCTAAGTGTACATTATAGCTTCTGGGAAATCTGATCATGCTGTTGTGCTTGTCCCAATGATATATGATCCATCTATTCTCATACTCTTTCGATAATTTGATCTGTATCCATCTATGAGTCCAAAATGCCTCAAATTTAGGTTGTGGTTTAGAGCACATGCAATGGTAGAAACCGCTACCGGTTTCTTACCAATTAAATATATTATTTTTCTCATTCTCTCTCTTCCACCTCACTTTAAAAAACCACTTAAGAAACCACTCTTTTTTATCTCCACAATGGTAAGAAACCACTTTTAACTATTCATTGACCCCACTTGATTTTCTCTATCCTACTCATTTATTTTACCATTAACATTTAATTTAATTTAATTTGTTCACCCAAAATAAGATGAAAGTGAAATTTAATAATACATTATAATTTTTATTCATAAAATTTCGTTTTATTTAAAATTTATTAAATAATTCATTTTCTTTATTTTAAAATTTTCGTGTTTTATAATAATAATTTAAATATATTTGTTTTGTCGTGAAATTGTTTAATACTTTGTTATCTATAATTTTATAATAAAAATATATTGATTTTATAAAAAAAATTACAAACATGACATTAGAAAGACCAATTAAAACGAGAAGACATGTTACAATAAATGCTTAAATAATAAAATATTAGATCAACTCCGACCAATTGTTACGAATTAAAAATAGAAATCTAGTCTGACGAATTATTACAATTATGCATCCGAAATATTGATCTAGTCTGACCAATTATTACTAACACAAAACAAAAACATGGATGTCAGAACTATACCGATATGCTAATTTTGACCACCCAAATGTTGGTACAGATGTTCAGTTAGGTCGTTTTTCAATTGGTCATGTTTAGCTCTGTTGCGTACTTCCCTCCAATTTTGTCTAAAAGTCGGTAGATCAGCATGCCGCTCCGCGTTGTAATGCCATGGAGAGTCGTCGATTTGGTCGTAATCACCCGGTTGAACCCGCAACCCATAAGTATCTCTCTCGTCTTCGACTATCATGTTGTGAAGTATGATACAAGCTATCATAATTTCACCCAATGTTTCGATGTTCCAGTACTTTGCCGGGTTACGGATCACGGAGAACCGGCCCTGTAAAATACCAAAAGCACGTTCGACGTCTTTCCTGTAACTCTCTTGATGCTTTGTGAACAGTTGTTTCTTGGGGTCGTTTGGGGCCGTATACGCTGGCATGAAGGTCGCCCATTTAGGATATATTCCATCTGTAAGATAGTACCCTTGACCGTAGCTGCGACCGTTGACTTCATATAGAAAACGTGGAGCCCTTCCTTCACAGACGTCGTTAAACAAAGGTGACTTGTCTAGGACGTTGATGTCATTATTTGACCCTGCCATGCCGAAAAATGCATGCCAAATCCACGTATCATATGAGGCCACTGCTTCTAATATGATTGAGGCACGCCCATTTCTACCCTGAAACTGTCCTTTCCAACCTACAGGGCAGTTTTTCCATTCCCAATGCATACAATCAATACTTCCTAACATACCTGGAAATCCTCGTCCACGAGCTACATGCATAAGCCGTGCAATATCGTCTTGGTTCGCCGGTCGGAGGTATGTTGGACGATACACGGCAATAATTGCTTTGACAAAATGAGCCACCGTTTCTCTAACCGTTGTTTTTCCCATCTGTAAGCTTTCATCCAGTTGGTCGTACGCACAACCATATGCCAAATGGCGCATTGCCACCGTGCACTTGTGGAGTGGCGAAAATCCTTGATAACCGGTTGCGTCGGCCCTTTGTCTGAAATAGGGATCGTGGTTGGTGATATCGTCCACTATACGCTCGAATACATTTCGCCGCATCCGAAACCTAGTACGAAAATGTTGATCATCGTACATTCTTTCAGGGGGTGGACAAAAATATTGCCTCTGGAGGACGTCCTGTGCTCGGAGACGGTCTCTTCGTACATGATTTCTGGTTTTCTTTGGTATGGTAGAAGGAGTTTGAGCACTCTCATCCTCAAAGGTTGCGTACAATTGTCTAGCCATTTCTGGCAAATTCATGGCAAAGTTAAGTGTCTCCGGATCGGTATCGGGTAGAAAACTGGGAATATCATAAGTGTTTGTGTTTGATGATTCTCCAAAGTGAAGGTTATCATCGTTGTTGGGGGGGGGGGGGGGGGTAGAGGAAGACATAGTTGTGTAGAAGAAGGAAAATTGTGTTGATAGGAATTTGGGAATGAAATGAAACATGAACGAATGACCCCTTTATATAGAACCATCACATGTGAAAACCTCTTTGAAATTGATGAGTTCGGCCCATGTGACTCGATGGGACTTGTCAATGACAACCACATTTGATTTGTTTTGGGGAATCTTTGAAATTGATGAGTTCGGCCCATGTGACTCGATGGGACTTGTCAATGACAACCACATTTGATTTGTTTTGGGGAATCTTTGAAATTGATGAGTTCTACACATGTGACTCTTGCACATTGACATTGTATGATCTAGTCTGACCAATTATTACAAACGAACTATTACAATCAATTCCGACCATAGACTAGCCCAATTAATTTATCTCGCAGTGCTTCCTCCGCTGTGCTCAAATTTTCCCTTTGCATCAGAGCAGTAAGGAGTCTAGTGTTAGCTACATAAATTTCACGTTCTCCTTGCATTTCGACGAACTCCCGCTGCGATATGTTATACTCCATTTTAGCTTTTTCGCTATCTGCAACCCTTCCAGCATTCTGAGAAGCTTCTTTGATTGTGGCCAGACACTCCAGTCGTTTTGCTTCTTTGGATTGCTCAGCATCTGTTGTTCCTCGCGCTGCCTTTCCCTTCCCCCTCGCCTTGCATTTTGCGGCTTTCACACCAATAGGCCTGGATGGATATTGCGGTGTCTGAGCATCATCGCTACTACGGGGCGTTGATGGCACCCGTGGAGAATATTCCCCTCCAACTGTGTCCTTTGGGCCATATTGTGCCATAAATTTAGGGTTAGTCTTGCACAATTCATAGCAATGAAAGAATAGAAACTGTTGGCCACCATTTTCATCAGCATACAAATTCATGGCCCATGTCTTCATATCTCCTTGGCTGGAGCCACTCCCAATCCGACTATAGTGTCGTGCGGCTTTACTTTCACAGCCCACATATTTGGCGATGTCGTGAGAAAGTTTTTGCCACCTAGCCTTGCACGACTTCATTGTTCGGTTGCATTTCGCATACTTATTCAAATCGGCCGTAATTTTATGCCAAAACACACCAGCGTTCTGCCCCGTACCCATTATACAATCAGTGGAATTATCAAACCAAGCGCTGCATAAAACATTATCAGCTTCTACAGTCCACTTTTCCCGGTTACTTTTCTTCTTCGTGTCTGGACTCCCGCACACTAGTGCAAGGTCATCGCTTTCTTCACATTCTATTATCATATACAAACAAATTAAATGTTGTGAATTTGTAACAAAAGAGGTGCAATGTTGTTGAATTAAACATACTACATTGTTAAATAGAGCCAACAAAAATAAATCATGTACATTTCGTAATTTAAATAAAATAAAAATAATACTGTTTAATATATATTGTAATTTAAAAATTTTCAAATAAATACTACATGCAAGTTAGCGAAAATTGTCTACACATAAATGAATAATATATCGAATATACTAATTTAAATATATATCTTAAATGAATAAAGGGAAAAAATAGCGATGAACTAAATTCTTCATAATTAAAATATAACACATTGTGAGAGGGTTTACCATCCGGAACTCCGTGACTTCCAAATTGACGCCCATGGTCATTTGCAAAATTTTGACCTGGAGAACCCCGACCTCCTTGGTTGCAAAATGATCCCGATTCGTTAATTGCATCAAGGTGTGGAGAATGAAAGTTTGGACTATAATAGTTTGGGTAGGAATTTTGGGAGAAGTGGCTCGGGTAAGGAGAGTTCGTGTATGCATTTTGGAAAGAATTGTATTGATTTGGGAAATTCATGTACGAATGTTGGGAATTCATATAAAAATTGGGCGGTATGTTTGGCGAATTTTCATAAAATTCCGAATTTGAAATTGGACGAATATTCGGATTTTGGGATGAATTTTTGGAATTGGAAGAATTTGGAATTACCTTATCTTTTCCAATCGACGTTCTTCGCGAATCCATTTACAAAAATGGTAACGAAGTGAATATTGGAGATAAATTTTGGAGATGAAAGATTGATGTAGAAGTGTTGGAATTGGAAGTGTAGTGATTAAATTGAGTGGAATGCCTCTATTTATAGGTAGAAAATTTTATATCCGTTGGAAAAAATTTTATATCCGTTGAAAATTTTATATCCGTTCAAGGCTGCATTTTTTAATTTTTTCAAAAATTTTTTTTTTAAAATAGCCGTTGGGACACGTGTCCCAACCATATGGAGACACGTGTCCCATTTCAAAACTGATCATCAGAATTGTTACCGTTGTGAGGGACACGTGTCACCATATAAGTGGGACACGTGTCCCACTCATTTTTTCCAAAGCAGGAGGCTGAATTTTTTTTTCCGTCGGACACGTGGCCCAACCGGGAGGTGCCACGTGTCAACGGACTAAAAACAGAAAACAAAAGAAATTCTGAAGTGGGACACGTGGGCCTATCCAAGGCCGACACGTGTCCCGGTCTGGTCAAAAAAAATGGGCCGCACATGGCGGCCCCCACCTCTGCGCACAGCATGTGAATTTCTGACGGAACCGGTTTTTTAACCGGTTCCCTAGTTGAAAACTAGGGACCGGTTTTTTAACAAGAAACCGGCCTAAAAACTACTACTGTGGATGTTTTCGGTTTTTAAAGCGGTTTTTTAAAAATTTGGCAACCCACTGCACTTGCCCTTAGGCTTAACCCTCATCTGATGAATCTGAACTATACCTGGAGCATGGTCTGAGTGTACAATAGGCAAATTCCAAAGTAAATAAGGGAACAACCTCTGACAGGCCTCAGTAACAAATGACCTATCAAGTCTTTGGATAATTCTATGTTGCCTTCTTCTGTTATTTGTCCATGTAAACCAAATACCCTTGTTTCTAAGCTCCTACAATTTATGTTTATCTAAAACTTTCACTCAGGTATTAGAGCTTTGATTCCCTATAAACATTTGTCCACCCTTTTTGTCATTAGAGGAGAGTATTTGGTTGAAGTCACCTAGCAAAATTAAAGGATATTGTGAACCTGGGAGATTTCCATTCATATGATTCCAAATGTCTACCTTTGATCTAACTCTGGGTAACTATACACAAAACCTTGAAACAATTCTGAACCAGGTCCACTATTACATTTTTCCAAAATAAAGTTACTAGTACTAACCATTACTTGCACATTAATATTACTAGACAACAAAAGCAAAATCCTCCCTGCTGAACCTACTGTCGGGACATGCCAACCCTCCCTTAGTCTTGTAAATTCCTGTCAGCATAATAGTTTGTCCTGGTTCATCTTTGTTTCCATAAGAAAGACCAACTGTGGATTGTGAGTCTTCAGCAGCCGATTTAGCCATCTTCTAGTAGGGGCATTATTCATGCCCCAACAGTTCCTGAATAATATTGTCATAGCCTTTGGGCAGACTGTTTTGGGATAGCCGTGCCAGAACCCATGGTATAAGATTTTTGTACCACCATCTTCTTGTTCTCCACTAGTGTCTGACCCTCTGCCCCCTGGAACTCTTGTCCTGCCTGGTATGATTTTCTTTTTTTGAGTGGAACTTCTTGCTCTTTTCCTGCCACTTGACCATGATCACTGTGTTGATAGATGATATCATTTCATCTTCATTTTCTCTCCCACTTTCTGTTTGTGCTCATCTGGTTCCCCATAGTTCCTTGCTCTGCCAGGAAAGCTTGGTCCATCACCTTCTCCGCTTTGCTTTTCCCCTTCCGCTTCGTCTGCATCTCTGATTCTGTTTCAGACATGGTGTTCTCCAACAGACAGTTCTGATCATCCACCTCCTTTAGCCGTACTTCCATGTTCGATTGCTGTGGCATCGGCTCCTCTTTTGTCTGCTTGTACTTTACTGCCCCTTGCAGCAACCACTGAATGATCTCCTGTTCAGCCTGCGAAAACACTTTCTTCTTTCTCTGATCTCTGCTTCTTAGTTTATTCACTATTTTCTTCTTGGCTTTTAAGATGTGACCCTCGACTTTCTGTTCCTTGCATCACATTGGGCGCCACTGGTTGCATAGTCTCCCCCAACGAAGATGAGTCTGTGATCACTATCAACGAGAAATTGCTATAATTGTTGCTACAGTAGCCACAAATGGCTACCCAATATAGAGGACGCATTTCCGAAATGCGTCCTCTCATTTTTCCATTTTTTTTTTTCATTTTTTGGTCAAGATTTCAAGCTGCACAAGGTCAGGTGCCACGTGGCCGAATGGGAACGCGCCACGTGGCAGAGGACGCATTATGGTAATGCGTCCTCACTGCCAGCGTTTTTTTTTTTTGAAAATTTCGGTCCAAAATGTCAGGCGCCACGTGGCCGAATGGGAACGCGCCACGTGGCCCTGACCGAGTTTATTTTTTCTTCTTCTTGGTCCAAAATGTCAGGCGCCACGTGGCCGAATGGGGGCGCGCCACGTGGCAGAGGACGCATTATTGTAATGCGTCCTCCCTGGCAGAGCGGTTTTTTTTTTAAATTTCGGTCCAAAATATCCGGCGCCACGTGGCCGAATAGGGACGCGCCACGTGGCAGAGGACGCATTATGGTAATGCGTCCTCTAATCCGGAGATGCCACGTGTCGGTCAATTTTTTTTACCCAGATCCGGCCCTCTCCTTTAAATCCCCAGGCCACGTGTCGGCCAGGGGAGTTGCCACGTGTCGCGGCTGCATGTGAGCATTTTGGGTGGAATTTTCGGTCGAATGGCATGCTGCCACGTGGCGGAAGCGTCAGAATTTTTGAGTTTAAATCACCCGAATTGCTATTCTTCTTCTCCATCCTTCTCCATCTTCTTCAGCCTTCCTTCCTCTCATTTCTCCCACCGAATTGCTCTTCTTCTCCAGCCTTGACCATCTTCTTCAGCCTTCCTTCCTCTCATTTCCCCCACTGTAAGTCACATTTTCGCCAGTGTTCGGGTGCTTTCGCCTTTTTCAGGTGCACTCTTTCTCCGCTGCACTCGTTCTCCAGTATTGCTCTGCCGGTGTTCCTCCATTTTTATCTGCAGTTCGAGTTTTGTTCGGGATCCGGTATTTTCCTTTTTTCCGCTGAATATGTGTTTTTTTTTTGTTAATTGCTACTGATTTGTTAATTGGATTTCGGTTGCAGAGATCGTGTCGTTGACCCGTTTGTTGACCTGACGTTGACTGCGTTTCTTGACACCGTGGAACCGCCGTTGGCCCGTTGACCCGCCGGTGACCCGCGTTCAACGACGTTGACCCGCATTGACCGCGTTGACCGTGTTGACCCCGTCGAACCATTGACCCGCCGTTGACCCGCGTTGACCGCCGTTGACCCACGTTGACCGCGTTGACCGACGTTGACCGACGTTGACCCGTAAGTCTCAGAACCCCTCCCACTCTGTTATCCTTTATGTAGTAGGTATTTGCGGCCTATAGAATTATACGAACGTGTTTTCCTTTTATCTGCAGTTCGAGTTTTGTTCGGGATCCGGGATTTTCCTTTTTTCCGCTGAATATGTGTTTTTTTTTGTTAATTGCTACTGATTTGTTAATTGGATTTCGGTTGCAGAGATCGTGTCGTTGACCCGTTTGTTGACCTGACGTTGACTGCGTTTCTTGACACCGTGGAACCGCCGTTGGCCCGTTGACCCGCGTTCAACGACGTTGACCCGCATTGACCGCGTTGACCGTGTTGACCCCGTCGAACCGTTGACCCGCCGTTGACCCGCGTTGACCGTCGTTGACCCGCGTTGACCGCGTTGACCGACGTTGACCGACGTTGACCCGTAAGTCTCAGAACCCCTCCCACTCTGTTATCCTTTATGTAGTAGGTATTTGCGGCCTATAGAATTATACGAACGTGTTTTCCTTTTATCTGCAGTTCGAGTTTTGTTCGGGATCCGGGATTTTCCTTTTTTCCGCTGAATATGTGTTTTTTTTTGTTAATTGCTACTGATTTGTTAATTGGATTTCGGTTGCAGAGATCGTGTCGTTGACCCGTTTGTTGACCTGACGTTGACTGCGTTTCTTGACACCGTGGAACCGCCGTTGGCCCGTTGACCCGCCGGTGACCCGCGTTCAACGACGTTGACCCACATTGACCGCGTTGACCGTGTTGACCCCGTCGAACCGTTGACCCGCCGTTGACCCGCGTTGACCGCCGTTGACCCGCGTTGACCGCGTTGACCGACGTTGACCGACGTTGACCCGTATGTCCAACAATACAGTCAGGGGTTCATGCCCGTGCGAGATCCATCACTGTGGCAGTGTGCCAGTTGGAGGTTGATTCCGGATGTAGAAAAGTTTCGCAACAGGAGGCGTGGACAGTTTGCGGAGAGGCGGATAAGGAATCAGATGGATGACAGGGTGGCGGGTGAAACCAGGGGCAATCGTAGGCGTGGTCGTGCTTAGTATCGTGGTGTCATACGGTGTCTGTAATAGAACCTCCATCCTTCACTTGGTTTGCATTGTACATGCGTAGTCTGTCGTTCGTAGTCTGATGTAGTATTCCTTGTACTAAATGATATATGTGGCAGATTTTGTTGTATTACTTATGTTTGGCAAATATGTGTTACATTACGCAGTGTCACTTTTATCTGTGTTATTCTTCCAGAAAAAACATCTAACTTGGGTTGGTATTTGCGCACAGGTAACACCATGTACCATCCAGGACCGATTGAGGAGGACTTGTTGTACCTACACCAGGAGCACCGTGCTCGTGCCCTATACAACGGCACTCTAGATGACGAGGCACTGCAGGTGCGTCGGTGCGACGGGGCATGCTGGACTGACCAACCGCCAGAACAGGTTATGCGATATGTTCGTGACGCCGGATTTCAGGGACTCCTGGACTCTGCCGCAATACAGATCGACCACTCCCTCATCACCGCCCTAGTGGAGCGTTGGCGCCCAGAGACGCACACGTTTCACCTACCAATGGGGGAGGCCACAGTCACCTTGCAGGATATAGGGGTCCTGTGGGGTCTACCGATCGATGGCATCAGTAACAGGGGTTGACACCGTCAGGCGTCCGGAGGAGTGGCAGCTCATCTGCACAGACTACCTGGGAGCTACACCAGACCTCACTTGTATCAGGGGGGGCCGCATTAAGGCCAGGTGGTTGGGAACGCTACTACGCAGTCCGTTCCCCGATGATGCCACTGATGTACAATGCCAACAGCGGGCTAGGGTTTTCCTTCTGCTGCTTCTTGGGGGAATGCTGATGTCCGATACGTCCGGCCACCTCATCCCATTGCTCTACTTATCCGCACTTACGGATTTGGGTGCAGTCCATCGGTACAGTTGGGGGAGTTCGATTCTTGCATGCTTGTACAGGTCGTTGTGTGACGCGGCAATCCCACAATCTAAATCCATATCCGGGCCACTTGTCTTGTTACAGGTAAAATTGTTGGTCAACATAGCCGTTCGTACATACCGTGCTTAACATTAACGGGCATTTCTATTGCATTTACTGGCAGCTGTGGGCATGGGAACGCATACCATCCATCCGTCCGGCTGGGGCACTGCCGGTGACAGTGACGATAGTGCTCTTGGATCCCGGTACTTGTCTGATCCCTCAATATGCGGTATTCATAAGTCCACATGCAATTCCATAGTTCGGCTAATTTGTGTCACTCGGTTCCTCATAGGTGGAGGGCACGTTACGATTGTTCACAATCGCCAATGCACGTTCTCAAAGTATACCGAGATCAACTGACGTCTCTCACCCATAATCAGGTATAGGAATAATTGGATTTTGATTTCTAGACTTCGCACGGAAATTGGTTTCCCATACCTAACGGCAACACTTGCATCTTGTCTCAGTTCATCTGGCAGCCATATGCGGAGGACGTCCTGCAGCAACTCCCGCAGTATTGTACGGATGGTAGAAACAATTGGCTGCTTTGCGTCGACCTCATCTGCTGGCATGCCGTGGAGTTCCATCATGCGCATCGTGTTCTCAGGCAGTTCGGCCTGATTCAGCCAATACCCACCCAGTTGGTCAGTAGGGATGAGTACAACTTGGTCCACACTAGAGACCGGCGCGGAAGGTCGGGCATGGATTGGCGCGTCGAGCTCAGAAGATATCTCGACACTTGGGAACATCGGTCCAACCGACAATTACCCCCACTGGAGAGTGCGGATCCATACCTACCCACCCGTGATTACTTGGAGTGGTACTTCCGCAAGACGGTGTCCCTCATTGATCAACCAGGGCGGCCTGTAACAGCTGCTGAGGGTTTCCACGGGGACGGTGCAACCACCGAGTACTTGGTATGTCCTAAGTTTCAAATATTGTCAAGAAAGAATACAACAAAGCTCCTCAAAATTATATATCTGACCTATTCATCTCGATTCCGTAGTTGCAGGGAATGACACAGTTGCACGGCATGTCAGACATTAATCTGGATAGTTGGCCCCCACATTGTGCGGACGTCATAAGGGGGATGCATCATGTTATCACACGTAGTCTACAACAAGCGCATCAGCCCTCCAGGCCGCAGCATTATCAACCGTTCGTGCACTGTGAGGAACCGCTCCCTGGTGTCAGATATACTGACCTCAGAACCCACCGTCAGGCCCCACCTGGTCGGCAAGGAGGTCGGAGGCCTCGTGCTAGGGGGCATGCGGAACACATTGGTCCATCACAAGCGGGCCCCTCACATGCGAGTCCACCCATTTACGGACCATCAGCCGGGGAACCCTCACAGTACAACATGGATGCATCAGATTACAATACATATGTCACTCCGGCATCCAGTCATCAGTACATGTCCCATATCGATCCATCACATACAGGTACTATTCCATATGCCTACTATGATTCCAACGAGGAAGCGGGATACGAAATGGAGGAGGACATACCAGCGGGAGCTCCACGTGAGGAAGAACATGTACCCGCACAGACGGTTGTACCACGACGAACATCCAGGACCATACGTCCTCCCCCGTGTGGAACGGGCGGAAAGCTTTGCAGAGACCATCGATAGGACAGTACATGCTATTCACCACTAATTGGCATTACATTTCACTCGTACTGTTCTACACTGTACATTCATACTAACTAGTATCCATTCTAACTATGCAACACTCCGTTCCTGCACCGACATTCAAGACTACTCAAAAAGATTCGAACAACGAGACCCAAAATCATCTTTTGACTATTTTCCAAATTTTCATCGAACAAACAAAAGTCTGCTTATGCGCAATCTTCATTTATATTTATATATGTATATATTTATATTTATATTATCTTTATTTATATTTATATACATAAAGTTACATATATATATGTATGTACATCCGCACATTCACGTGTGTGCATATTTATATATTTACATATATATATATATTTATATATTTGTATATTTAAATATTTGTATACATATCTTTATTTACATTCATATTTATATTTATGTATATTTATATATATGTATATATTTATATATATATTCATATATATATATATATATCTTTATTTATATTCATATTTATATATAATTTTATTTTTATATATATGTATGTATTTATGTATATATATATTTATATATATATATACATATATATCTTTATTTATATTTATATTTATATTTGTATTTGTATTTATATATATGTACATATTTATATTTATTTTATATTTATAATTATATTCATAATTATATTTATATTTATATATGTGTGTACATCCACACATTTACGCGTGTGTACATCCACACATTTACGCGTGTGTACATCCACGCATTTACGCGTGTGTACATCCACGCATTTACGCGTGCGTACATCCACACATTTACGCGTGCGTACATCCACACATTTACGCGTGCGTACATCCACACATTTACGCGTGCGTACATCCACACATTTACGGGTGCATACATCCACACATTTACGCGTGTATACATATTTATATATATTTATATATTTGTAATATATATATATATATAATTATTTATATTTACGTATATATTTAAACATATATCCGTATATATATATATATTTTTTATATATTTATCCGTATATTTAAATTCTTCAGTAAAAAACGATTCCTCCAAATACTTTCAAAAAAACAATTCGCCGGATCTGAGGAGTCGCTCCCCAGAACGAGTGCTAAATTGCGTTAAAAAATTTTGGAAGAAAAAATTTCGGCAGAAGAAAAAATTCGGAAGAAGAAAAAAATTTCGGAAGAAGAAAAAATTTCGGAAGAAGAAAAAATTTCGGAAGAAGAAAACAATTCGGAAGAAGAAAACAATTCGGAAGAATAAAAAACAAATAGAAAGGGGCCAGCCCTTGAAAAAAAAAAAAGGAGAATGAGGTGGAAATTAAAAAAGGGGAGGACGCATTATGGAAATGCGTCCTCAACCCATTGCTTCCACATCCACCGTGTACCACAATTTGGACCAAAATTTTACTTTATGCTATATTAAAATCATGCACTCCACTATCAACTCCCTATCCAGAGTCCTGTTCTAGTGGTTTTTGTCCCAGAGTAACTGGGGGTTCAATACAGTTACACATGCCTGACTATGTTGTGGTTTAGCAATGGTAAACCCATCCCACTGTCCCCAACCTTGGGAATCCACATCTCTATCTATCCCCTTCCCCACTACTTCATTATTTTTTAACTTACTCTCCCATGCATAATTATCCATTATGTCTACAACATCAACTAACAATTCCATATTTCCCACAGAATCTTCAAAAATAGAAAGAGATGGATCACGTATTACCTTTGGGCCTTTCAAAACATCTGAAGTGTTATCTTGTGAGGTATCCCCATGATACTCTATCTGCTCCAAGTCTGCACTTGTATCCGTAACTGTTAGCTCCTGTGTTTCTTGATTCTCCATCTGGTGTGACCCCTCTCATTGCCATTGATTTTGCATCCAGGCCTCCCACCCCATGTTTGATGCGGATGATTGCTGTCGTGTGGGACTTGGTCTTGGTTGCACCTCTGTATGATTAAGGACGTAACCCATTTGGGAGTGTGCGGATTTTCCTGGATGTGCTGTTGGTTTTGGACATTACCATTGTCTTGCGGAACCTGCTCTGGTTTGTTGATATGATCCAGTGCCGGGCCCCCCGCATTGTGTTCTAACAATACATCATCATCCATAGTTTTCTGCTCCTGATGTTCAACACTAAGTCATCTTCATTTGCTACTATGTAGTCAAATCCATCATGGATTGCCTTTTCATGCACCGTCTTCAAGAACTAGGCCTGCCAGTCCATGGAGTCCGCTTGGAATGTTGTGTAACATCTGTATGGCTTGTGGCCTTGAGCTCTGATTGAGGCTGTATATAGTTCCTTCGTAAAATCTATGATAATGTTCATGCCTCGCTCCTCATTGTGCTGCTGTATCATAGATTCCAGGAATTGCATGAGCGTGACGTTATTCTAAATCGAGCATTGAGACATAGGGTGGCCAATCCGACCACATTGCCAGCAAAACTTGTGAACCCTTTCATACTTGCATTCCTCCCAATATATGTGCTCGTCCGGCACGTTAACAAAAAAAAACTAGGAATTAGTTCTTGATTCTTTGGGGCTGAACAGTAAATTTTTGAATGTAATATATGCATGTGCTGGGTGATGGACACAAATGTGGAGGACGCATTCACTGAATGCAAGTGAATGCGTCCTCACTGAAATTTTTTTTATTTTTTAAACTATTTTTAGAGGATGAATGCATCCTCATAATTTTTTATTTTTTTTAAGACCAGATCGTTTAGAGGATGCATTCATATAGATTTTTTATTATTTTTAATTTTTAATTTTTCTTAATTTATATTGATATATTTTTTAAATACTGTTTGAATTCTATAATTTCTTGAAAACGGGTATTGAATTTAACACACACACACACACACACACACACACACACACACACATATATATATATATATATATATATATAAATTTTTTGTAGTCCCACATTTTATTAATTAAGACCTCAATATAAAATAAGGAATTTTAATCAGTAAAATATATAATTTACTAATTATTCTTTAAATCAAAATAACTAAAATAGATGAAATTTAATTATCATGATTGAGAATATTGTTAGTAATATCATTTTAAATCAAAATACTTAACACAAAGTTTACTTTAGGTAGTCTAAGTTTTAGGCAAGAGTTTATTATGTTATTATTATAAATTCGAAATTGGGATGGAGTTTTTTAAAAAAATTTTGCTAATAAATACATGGCATACTGTACAATTATAAAAGTATTATGACGAGGCTGGGAGGAAAATTCTGATTTTTAATAGGGATTGGAGGACGCATTCACTGAATGCGTTCTCATCCACGTGTAAATACCTATAGGAAAATTCAAGAAATTAACGGAAAACAAAAAAAAAAGAAAAAAAAGTAGAGGATGCATTCACTGAATGCGTCCTCAAGTAATATTTGTTAAAAAAATCCATGAAAATAGAGAACGCATTCGTCGAATGCGTTCTCCACAAATGTTGCCATGCACAACTACTGTAGTCGTACTAATAGAAATTTCCCGGAATTAGCAGGGATTCAATATGTACTGCAATCCTCGCTCTTAGATATCTCAGATTCCTTGGCAGGAATTGATGAGCCTCAATCTCCACCACTTCACCTACATGATTGGCTAGTCTATTTTCTATCTCCAACGTAAAGCACACTGACGCAATCCCATGCAATTGTACATTCAAGTACTACCAGTTGCACAATTGCTCGACTCAGAGGATATGTAGGCTCGCAGTGCCGGACAGTGAAGAATCCCCCTGCTATTGCATATGGTGTGAAAGTGTAGCCCCGTCATTCTTGAAGCATTGTTCGGGAGCTTGATCACAAAAAAGTTATGTTGCCTATGATAAAGTGTGGCCTCAAAACCCTAGTGATTATATAGATACTGGTTGATCCGCCATTGGCTATAGTTTCTGTCATCCAACCAGTATCCCAGGACGCAGTTCTCCTTCAGCTGCAACGATCCTAAGACTCCCTCTTGAAAAATGAGGACTCCTCCTCCCATTCTATGATGTCTACAACTGTCCTTAAATAGTACTAACGGTGCCCCCGGTTCCCTAAACCCTAAAGAAACATAGAATTAAATTTAAAGATCCATTCAAAAAAAAATGTAGGATTGTAGAAGTTGCCATAAATCTGATTGTTGAAAAACTCCACACCAAGAGACACCATCATCAGCATACTAACAAAAAAAATGAGTCCAACCCTCACTGAAATTCCATGCTTATCCTGAACCGGGCCAACATAACTAGAAGTAAATGACAATGGTGTAGGAGTAGATGATGATGTATGGTATTCAAAAGAAAAGTAATCCCTGATAGCATTTATAGTGTGAGGAGGGATAGGTTGAACAGGTGGACTTGGTGCTCCATTAACATACGAGGGTGAAAAATTCTTAGACACTATTTGTACTTCTAAACAAAGTGTGTTTAAGGCTGACCTCAACATTTCAACTTGTTCAAGATGAAGCTCTTCCACATGAGCTTCCCACCAACTACGATTTGATTGTTGGACTTTGAACCTCTCATGCCTTTTATTCTCATCCTCAATTTTAGATTCTAGCACCTCATACTCTTCAATGAGTGTGTGGAAACTAGTATATTGGTGTGCATCCAAGGCAACTATGGGATGGACTTGACTCGGATTTTCAGCCTCATATATTTAGATGGTCTCGGAAATGCTAGGACTTCCAAAAGTGTAGGACTTTCCTATCACAGATTACACCAGCGGGGAAATTTTTGCTCCAGTGAGAATGGAGAGCTTATTAGCTTTTTTGAATAGATTACTGCATCGCTTGGAGAATGTGGCTTGAAGGTTTTCAGGTTCACCATTTTTGCCATCCCTATATTACATCGACTCCTCTTGAAAATCTCGGATGCCATAGGGTAAATATAATTTCCTTGCACGAGAATTTGAGAAGCTAAGAAGATGTGTTGTGTCTTTTAAAAAAAACTAATGAAACAGATAAATTCATAGATTCATTTCATACACTAGCTGGCGTTAGTTCGAAAAATTGTTTCATTTAGTTATTACAAGTATTGAATTTTATGAGTTGATACCAGTTACAAATCACGATAATCTTTTAACAAACAAGTCAACGTTGAACGAACAGGTGGACACTAGCTGGAGTCAGTTATAGTCCAACTTTAAATTGTTAGTTTCTTTTTTATATATCTTCATTTTAAGTCTCGCTAAAATATACCTCATCAACTAAAAGACCAAATCTAAGCCCAGCTACAAACTAACAAAGTAACAACCCATTTAGAACTCGTTACATATAGCATCTCCGCATATGTTCAAAAAAGTTGAATCACTAGTCTACACTATAGTGGATCATTCTAGCCATTACACACATAGTCCACAAAATCCAACCCAACAATCCATTCCAAAACTTACCCTAGAGATAAAAAGTAAACTTACACAACACTGTACTAGTTATCCCTATCCATTAATTTATTTTCATACTAGAAAACTAAGGAAACCACTGCACCACACTTTGAGCACAGTAACAAATAAAATCTACCCTAACCCGCACCAGAATCGACTAACCAATCCTTCATGCACTAGTAGATAGTTACTTTATGAAACTACTTACAAACGCTGGTCTACTGAGTGCGGATACTAACTGCATTTATGAATAAATTTTTACTACTGTTATCCAAAACTTTAGACAACGCTTACGATCACAGACATTATCTTGCAATGGAAGTATTACAAGAGTTGATCGTTATTCCAATTTCAGAACTCACAAAATTATTCCATTTCATTGAGAAACCAAGGCATTCAAAAAGACATGCACACAATTTATAGTGGCAGTAGTGGAACCGCCGTACAATGAAAGGGTCAAATCTGCGGTGGTTCCAGGGACGTCGGTTTGTAATTGACATCCTAATACTCCCTCTTTCCCAACTCAAATTACCCACTTACTTTATGACATTATTCTCTATCAAAGTTTGATAGCATATTTGAATAAATATATGAGACATAATATTATCATATGTGATATTGTTGAATTCGTCGTAACAAGTAGTTTCTAGAAAGTAAATTTTTGTTTGCCGTTATTATATGTAGCAAAACATATTAATGGTCAAATATGTTTCTCGAATGGTGTACAATGATTAGGCTGAAATTTAAGCTGAGACATTGGGAGTACGTCTTTCACCATCTGTAATAGCCCTATCATGCTCTAGTGGCTTGTTATGTATTTATCCTTCCTTTGGTCTACCTTCTTAAGCAAGATACTACTGTTTCTTTGGTTTTAATTTTGCAGATAATGATGAAAATCAGAAGCTGAACCAGAGCTAGGGATGACAACGGGGCATGTCGGATGCAGATTATGGTACCTCAATACCTATGACCACCTAACACTTTCATAACCATGCCTGCCACATCACCCATGTCAGGTACAATATTAAAATTCATCCCGCCCCATCACCAACTTGGGTCTCACCACCCACTTCAAACTCATTATATTCACCGCACTTATATCCTCCAGAAACACCTAAAATATGCTTTATTATAATAATTTTAATATCTAAAAATTGAAAAAGTATTTAAATGAAATATCATAAGTAAGATATATTCATTATATACAAACAATAATTTTTTATACATTACATTAGCGGGCATATAGTAGTTTTAGTGGGGCAGGGCGGGGATGAGGCAAATGTGAACTAATATCCATATCCATCCTACAACCCATGATAGGTATCATTTTCATATCCATACCCTCCCCATTGGGGCGGATGCGGGCTGACCTCCACCAAAATCTGCCTCACTGCCATCCCTAACCATAGCCGAATTACTTTTAATGAGAGCACAACCCTTTCTTTACGATACAAAAGCAAACAACACAAGAAAAAAAATGCAAAACACCAGTAGTAAAAATAAGTTGGCGAGGACCAAGCACCCCTTGGTCCCCCAATGTTCTGACATTGGTGATAGGATACAGCTGCCTCTAGCTCAATTGATGTCAGCGTTTGGTCTATCATTACCTTATTTCTTGCAAAAGATATTGTCCAGATAACTATGCATACAAGGTCTTTGTCTTCTTTCTCCATCGCTATCTTGAACCACTGTCATAAGCACTCTCTTAGTGGTATTAACTTTCCTTTGTTGAAATCGAGCCTTAGTTTGTTGCTCCTCCGCACTTATATTTTTGCAAAGTCGCACTCGAAAAGCATACGCTCCAGTGATTGCTCATGAGTTGAGCACATTTGGAATCTTGCTGAGATATTAGGGAGTTGCTTGCCTTGAGGTTCTGATCTCCTAATCCATAAGATAATCTTGATGTGGACAATATTGAGAATTCAACGTCCATAATCATGTTAATTAAGGATCAATTTTGGATTGTTCCTCTAAGATCCAAGAAATTATATACAATCTTACCAAGATTTGTAGCTTATTAACAAAAATTAATGTACCATGAGATTAGACGAAAGTGATACAATTTTAAATGATTCTACATATAGATCATTTTCATTTTTTTTTGTAAGATATGGTGTTAACCTTTTTATTAAACTTATTGGTTCTCCAACGTGCATTGGTTTTTGGGCTTGCTTTAAACATCTGCATAACATGGTACACATGTTGTTTGGGGATCCTAGTACCTTTCAAATAGTACTATGGTTATCTACAACCTTTTTTACACTGATTTGATCGTATACAAGAGAGAATAAAGTTGGTACAATATAAACATAAGATCTATTTCTAGGTTGACTTGTACTTCCAAATTAGATTTGGTAGTTAGTTTACGATTATAAGTTTAATAATAGAAATTTGAGACAGTTTTATAAGATGGATATATATATTTCTCAATATAGTGCCGAATATTAAATTCTGATTAATGTAAAAAACTAAATATATTTTGAAACTGGATTAAAAAAGTAAATATTTTATAAGATTATTTTAATTGAGCACAACATATTCTAAACAAAATAATTCAGTAACACAACAATATCCAAAGTTTAAAAATGAATCTAAACATTTATCACTACATAAGCAACATGGAATTGAATTTAAAGAACCATTCAAGAAAAATAATGTAGACTTGAAGAAGTTGCCATAACTCTGATTGCTAAAAAACCCCACACCAAGAGTCACCATCATCAACATACTAATCCAAAAATACGGGTCCATCCTTTACTAAAATTCCATGCTTATCGAGAACCGGGCTAACATAACGAGAAGTAAATGACAATGGTGTAGGAGCATATGATATGTCGGGTATTCAGAATAAAAGTAATCCCTAATAGCATTTATAGTGACAGGAGGGATAGGTCGAGCAGGTGGACTTGGTGCTCCATTAACATACGAGGGCGAAAACTTCTTAGACACAGTTTGAACTTCTAAACAGAGTGTGTTTAGGGGCTAACCTCATTATTTCAATTTGTTCAAGATGAAACTCTTTTACATGAGCTTCCCACAAACTACAATTTGATTGTTGGACTTTGAACCTCTCATGCCTTTTATTCTCATCCTCAATTTTGGATTTCAGCGCCTCATACTCTTCAATGATGGTGTGGATACTAGTATTTTGGTGTGACTCCAAGGCAACTCGTGGATGGACTTGACTAAGATTTTCAGTTTCATAGCTTTCAATGACCTCATAAGCGCTTGAACTCCCAAAAGTGTAGGCCTTTCTTCTCGGAGAAAACACCACCAGGGAAATTTAGGCTCCAGTGAAAATGGAGACTTTATTAGCATTTTTGAATAGATAGCCGCATCGCTCGGAGAAAGTGGCTTGAAGGTTTTTTTTGGTTCACCATTTTTGCCATCCTTTTATTACATTTGTCCCTCTTCAAGTTCTCGGAAGCCATAGGGTAAATCAAACTTCCTTGCATGGGAATTTAGAAAAGCAAAGAAGATGCGTTGTGTCTTTAAAAAAATTGATGGAATTGATTAATTTATAGATTCATTTCATACACTAGCTGGAAATAGTTAGAAAGTTTTTTTTCATGTACTTATTAAAATTATTGAATTTTATGAGTTGATACCAGTTACAGATCACGATAATGTTTTCAAAAAGAAGTCAAAGTTGAACGAACATGTGGACACTAGCCGGAGTCAAGTATATGCCAACTTAAACAATTTTTAAATTGTTTTTATATGTCTCTATTCTAAGTCTTGCTGAAATACACTTCATCAACTAAAAGCCCAAATCTATGTCCAGCTACAAACTAACCAAGTAACAACCCATTTAGAACTCGTTACATATAGCATCTCTGCATATGCTCAAACTAGTTGAATTACTAGCCCACACTATAGTGGATCATCCTAGCCATTACACATATAGTTCACAAAATCCAACCCAACGTTTCATTCCAAAACTTACCCGAGAGATAAAAGCAAACATACTCAACACTAAACTAGCTGTCCCCAGCCATTGATTTATTTTCATACAAAACAACTAAGGAAAAAACCGCACCACACTATGAGCACAGTAACCAAAGGGTGTTTCAATTTCAAAAATTTCCTTAAGTGATGCATTAGTAGAAGGTTAGAAGGCAGTTCACCTGCATTCTTTGATAAAGTGACTTCATCATAAAAATTGTCTTCCAACACCTGCTAAAAATTAAAATTTGCTCCATTCTCCAAACCCTTGTTTTCTTGCATGCTATTAATCTCCAAACAATCTTCATATTTCCTCATCCACCCTCACAAATTTGATATGATGATTCATCAACAACACAAGATGGTGACATTCATCACATACCCTCATTGTTTTTCTTCTGTAGGATTCCACGACCAAATTCTACAATTGGTTTGAAACCCTCAAACCACCACCTCCTTCTCATCTCCACTGCATATCTCAGTCTCATCTCTGCTGTGGCCATCGAATTTGCAGGTATCCCATTCAACAAAATATACCTTTTTTATGAACACATTGTCTGGAGCGGTAGGGGCTAGGTGTTTGAGTCTTGGAAATGGCGTTAGAAGGTGCTCGGAAGAGATAGAGTCATAACTGACCTTGTCGATTGAAGGATGCCATGGAAATGCTTGGACTTTATAAGACAAAGGTAGTTTCAGTTATTGTTTTTGTTCATGCATGTTTGTTTTGCCTTTTGTTATGCTTAGTTATGGATTACTGATTACTAATAACGTGTGTTAATTATTTCATTAATATGATGTACAATACAAAGATAAGTTATTTTTGTAGATGTCTATTAGTTTTAAAATAATGACATATTGGGTCGAAGGATTCAACTACAGACATTCGGTTGATAACACCCTTGACAATCGACAAGAAGTCATCCACACACTACTGGGAGCATCTCCAATGACACCGGTCGCTGGGAGCTATGGCACCGGTCGTTTGTGCTTCCTTCCAACCGGTGCCTAAGTAGGGTGGTGCTGAAACAGAGTTATTATGGCACTGATCATCAAAATTGGTGCCAGAAATTTGATATTATAGCACCGGTTTTGATATATCAGTGCTGAATACTAAGTCCTCATTAATGTTCAATGGTTATTTCACAGCACCAGTTACTAACATAAACCAGTGCTATTAATCTGGCAGATAAATATACATGTTGAAAATACACTAGATCCACTGAAGTCTTGGTTTTTTAGGAAGATAGAAGGTTAAGCTTCACACGCTCCTCTTTCCATGGGTAACATCTATCCTACACAAAATAATTAATTGTTATCGAAGAAAATAATTTTAAATGTCGAAATGATGCACCATTTAAGCACCAAGGAAAGATAGTGTGTATACATATGTTTTAAACTAATTCTTCCTCCGTTGACCTTGTTTACAATAACAATTAGCATAGAAAACCATTTAAAATGTCAAAATGAAGTATTTTTACAGCACCAACGAAACATGACATGTATAAACAAACGTTTTGAAAAACGTCATATTTATTTGGCGCTGATAGACTGCAACATCTCCACAATATGATTTGTCGAAGAAAACTATTTAAAATGTCAAAATTATGCAGCGTTTAAACACCGTGGAAATGTGGTGTGTATAACTATGTTTTAACTATGTAATTAACATTAACTATGTGTTAATGTTAAACACACTGCGTTAAACATTAACACACCATGTTTCAACGGTGCTTATAAACTGTAAAATCTCCACAGTTTAAATTTTAGATTTCTACAAATGTTACGGCACCTACCATTAACTTTGTGTGAATATGATTTGTCGAAGTAAACTATTTAAAATGTCAAAGTTATGCAGCGTTTAAGCATCGAGGAAACATGGTGTGTATAACTGTGTTTTAACTAAGTATTTGACACTAACTATGTGTTAATGTTAAACACACCATGTTTCCTCGATGCTCATATGCTACAAAATCTCCACAATTTAAATTTTAGAGTTAAGCAAATGTTACGACAATTTCCATTAAATTTTGATTAATTTTTCTTTTGTTAAGCTTGTTCACAAGAACAATTAACATAGAAAATCATTTAAAATGTCAAAATGGTGCAACATTTAAGTACCAAGGCTTTTGGTGTGTATAGCTATTGTGCAAACAGATAAACACACCAAAATCCTTGGTGCTCATACACTACAAATTCTCCACAATTGAAATTCAGAGTTGGAAAAATGTTACAACACTTTTCGTAATGGAAGAAGCATTTCATAGTTAGAGGGCAATACATAAATCGAAGGCAACCTATACAATGCCCTTTAACTAATGCTTATGAATTTAATATGTCGAAATGAGGAAGTTTCTCGGGGTCACTGAAGCAAGGAGTGTTTTAAAAAACCATGTCAAGCACTCCTAGTAGACTGCAATATCTCAACATTTTAAACATCAACTAGAAATCATTAAAACACCTACAAATTCTCCACAATTTAAATTACGGAGTTGTACAAACGTTACAACACTTTTCATAATGGAAGAAGCATTACACAGTTAGAGGGCAATATATGAATCGAAGGAAACCTATGTAGTGCCCTTTAACTGATGCATATTTTGACATTTAAATTGTCAAAAGGAAGTAGTTTTGCAGGGCCGCAGAAGCAAAGAGTGTATAAACAAACAATGTGAAACACTCTAAGTTTTCGTGGCCCTCGTAGACTGCAATATCTCAATAGTTTAAACATCAAGTAAAATTTATCAAAACATGGAAAAAGACCTTTAAACTTTAATCTAACTCGTCATTCATTCAAAAATTTGTAGTTGTTCAACATAATTTAAAATTGAAATATAAACACATCAACATCCCACAATAAAGTATATCACACTAGTTACAGAAAAAAACTACCATTTATATAACAGTTATACATAATGCAGAAAATGTCATGCATCAGACAAACACCATAAACATACACTCATGGGGTTACGAATTTCTAGTTACTTCAACATATTAGTGTGTAAAACACATAAACTATAGAAATATGAACAATATCAATTAACTCGGATTACTAGACTAGATAAATTAATACAGTCCAATAATCTTGGAATTTCGAACAAGAGTTTAAAATATTAGAATCAAGTAAACGATAACTTCGTTCATCATATGAAACTAAAAGTTCAGATCACAAAATGCAAAAAATTTGATGCCCTAAAATCAAAACTTAGAAAATAAAATATTGACCGATATATTAAAATGACCTAGAAAAAATAATGAAGACAACAGTTATGTAAGGAGGAGGGGCGAGTTGGCGGTGGTGATAGTTGGATGTTTAGGAGGTAGCGGCGGTATTGGGAGAGGAAGAAAGCGGATGTTGTTGGTAGTTTAGGGGGAGACGGTGGCAGAAATGGAGGATAAGAGGATAAGAGGATGAGAGGCAAATGAGGGAGTGAGTAGTTTTAGGGTTTCATATTTAGTTTATATAGACAAATTTTGAAGGGTTGAGAGTAAATCAACATAGGGGAAATCAAGGATTCAGATTTTATCTAGATGTGTGCAAACTAATTACGAGAACCGGTGCTAAAATTTGTTTAGAGCAGCTGCATAAGGCTGCTATGGTATTAATTTTTATTACTACCCAAGAGCAGACTTAGATTTTTTTTAAACTCAGGAGCACCAGTTGTTCTACCGGTGCTAGAACGGAAAGTCAGTGCTAACATTTGTTAAAAGCATCTGCTTGAGGCTGCTATGGTATTAATTTTGTTAAAACTTGAGAGCAGACTTAGAAATTCTTTTCTAACTCTGGAGTACCGGGTGTCTGACAGGTGCTATAATGGCATACCGATGCTAAAACATGCTTAAAGCAGCTGCTTATTCCCGACGGGCTGTAGATTCCAAGCAAGGTATTTTGTAACCGGTGCTATGTGAAGAGTCATAAAGGTCCTAAAATTAACTTCGTTAAAAATTAAATTTTCCTGTCCAAATACTGACCAATTTATTTGGTCTAGTTCATCCAACCTTTCTGAGCACCGGTAAATTAACAATCCCGACTGGTGCTACCAGTGCTAACATTTAAGACAACTATTTCTAAATATTCATTTAAAGATCCTACTTGGGGGAAAAGTTTTATCCATTTTTTATACCCAATTGGGCTAACAAATATTCAATTTAACACTCAATAGAGCTCATTTTTCAAAATTGTGTCCAATGGATACCCGCAAACCCTCCGACCATAACTTTGTGAAAATCACACTGTAGCCCAAAACTTAAATACAACTCCTTATTAGTGGCCAAATAACACCACATTGTGTATTCTTGGGTTAATATATGTTAGAAAAATATGTCATATTTTATTAGAATTTGGTAAAACGCTAGTACATGTGCTAGAGTATCTGACTATAGATGACTTAGAAGTTAGAAAGTTTGAACGTGATGTTTTCTTTGTTATTTATTTACACCAAAAATTGATTTTTTTATTCGTTCTATGAATTCACATATGGTTCCAAGAATGTCGGATTGCATCCAAGCAGAATCAAATTTCAATGTCCGAGTGAAGTTTTTGTATTTGCACTTAGGTCCCTCCAAGAATCATGGAATTGTCCAAACACGAAATTGGCGCTTTAATACGGCAATTGAGTATTGTAGGATCATAAATACATGAGTACAAGTTGATTGGATGAATGGAATATCCTCAAAACTGATCATATATAACAAGTGCTACATTTACATAAATTGCAGTGTTGCCCAAAACTAAGTTTCAACTTCAGCATTGATTCGAAGCACTTGATTCTTGTTTTTACTTCCTAAATATATGAATTCTAAATAATGGAATTTTTTAAATGTATAAATTTGAAAGTAGTAATACATGTCCTAGAATAAAATGTGCAAAAAAGTTTATAAATATAAACGGAAAATCATATTTCTTTAATACCATACGATAATGTAAAATCATAACAATCCTCGAAGTAGTTGAAAATAACGATATTTTGTCTGCAAAATAACATAGAATTTTTTTGGGCCATAATCCAAAATATAATCACTACAAAAAAGATTGTTCAATATAAGAACAATGAGGATCCAAATTCATGATTATTATCTTGCAAATGGTTTGTCATCCAACATTTGCACCTGTTCGGAGCTGGTCCCAATGTCGCTTTGTCCAACGTTTGGGCCTGGGTATGTAGGGAAAGGTCCAACTGCATTCATGGCATTTGGGAACTGGTGTTCAAAAACCTTTCCCATGTAATCACACCAAGACCTTTGATATTGTGATTCCGTCTGCAGACTTTGTACACCTACCTCCAACGCTGCGATTCTAGATTCCAAAGTAGGAACTACACTATCCTGAGGGAATTTCAAGAAAGCGTCTAGTGTAATATTACCCATTGGATGCCCGTATATGTCGTGCGAATAGTAGGGGACACTTGCTTTTGTGCACAGTTTAGGATTAGGCTGCAGAAATCGTAACAATCTATTCTCTCTGCACCATGTCTCAAATTGTTCACTATTTGCTTACCTAAATTCCATCAGAGGTTTTTTTAATGGTGTACAGATGTCTCAGCCTCATACCGTGAACCTCAGTGTTCACTGTGACTGGGTCCATTCTGGATGCTACAAAGTGGTACCATCCATTTATCTAGGGAGTCAGTAGCTTCTTTGGCATCTTTTTCCAACTTGGTTTAACAATAGACTCAGCATTGGTTCCCTCCCTTTACCGTCTTCATGATCTCCCTTCCTGTGGGATCATCAAAATCCCAACCCTCATTGGTATAGTAGTGGAATGCAAGAAATTCATTCTACTTGGGGGGAACATTTGGCAACCCGTACCACTCGTTTATGGATTCTGCAGTTAATTTCACCATTTTCCCATGACAGAACACCTCAGTCCACCTTCCAACACACCGCAAATTAGCATACACCTAACTCACCATGCTAAGGTTGAACATTGGAGGCGTGTCACACAATTTCTCCCACCCAAGTGCCTGGATGTTTTCTTCAAGGGGGGGGGGGGGGAGAGCATATTTGATTCCTCTCTCTAGAAAATGTTGCCTTTGTTTGTAGGTTTGTGCCATTAATTTTGCTGCCTCCAAAATGAACCTCTTCAACATTGGATTGCACCTCCGGAGAGGTAGGGGATGCATCGTGTGTCCTCTTGTGGGGGAGTTTTGGGTGCTATATCCTACAATGTCAAATGAGGCATTTCAACAAACACCTTCCATGCAACCAAAAAAACCTATACAATACTTTGCTCTAAAACATCAACAAACCCTCAATGCGACCCAATCAAATCCAATATATACAAAAATGTTGTTGTTACACATTATCTCTATGTACGTTATTGCAATATTGACAAAACTTGGGCAGCAAAGTGAACCAACATTTTAAAAAATTGTTATTTTTCCAAAAAACTATGAGTTCATGATCAATAATCTAGTACAATATAACAACAATGTTTGAAAGACAACCTACCTAAATCCTTCACAGAGTTTGGGAGTCTGAACCAATGGGGAAGATGGGTTAATTTTCCTCTACAAAGTTTAGAAAATGAATAGCAGTCGTGCGTGGAATTGCTAAAAATTTTGAACTTAAATTTACTAGCACTGGCACGAGGAATATAAATCGGTGCTAAAGCAAGAAAAATTAGCTGCTTCAGGCTGCTATGAATTATTTTCTCGGCATTTTATCCCATGTAGAGAACAAACTTGTCAAAAACAATCTAAGGGGGCAGCACCAGCAGAAACACCGGTTCTGATAATTCAAAAAATGGTGACAAAAATAAACAAAGCATCTGCGTAATGCGGCTTTCATTAATTTTAAAAAAATCTTCTTCTCTTTTTGAGTAGTAATCCCACATATTTATTCTAATTACATAGCACCGGTGTGAGGACCGATGCTACAGTTATTAAAATCAGTGCTAAAAGAGAACATAGCACATACTCTGTTTTCAACCTTCTACAATACCTCTAACGTTACTATTATCAACAACATTTTTTTTTGGTTCCGTTAGTTTCCCTCCATTTTTTGCGTGAAATTAATTATTTATTAGTTGATGTCTAGTTACAGCAGTGGTTGTGCTAAAACCAATTCAGATACCGGTGCTATCTATTATGTATGGCACCAGTTTCAGGCACTGGTTTCAATAAAGAGGTGCTGGTAATAGATGTCAGCACCAGTATTTTATAATTATGTCACAATATCGGTGCCATAAATGGGTTTTAGCACCGGTTCTTAATGCCTGCAGGTTTTCGACCGGTTCCATAATTCCCATTTTCTAGTAGTTACGTGATGTGGTGATTAGGGAGTTTGCCTAAAATATGTAATCTCTTCGTTTTGTTAATATATTTCTATCGTTCACCATGTTAGGTTTTTTCAGGAATGAAGTTGTTGGAGAAGTCTTTCTTCCATTCCATCTCCTTCAAGAAGAAAAGTTTCTCCGAGCAATGTATTGGAGGGGTTATTGGTTTTCGAAACAATAATAATTTATAACTTTAGGTAGACATACCTCTCACTCATCAATACATTCGACGAATAACTATCTACTAGTTTAGGTGGTGGTCATCGTTTAACTCGCCAAATAACCTGCAAATTCATATTAATACTGATTAGTACAATGATAAGCAGGGTCGATCCCACGAGGAGCAAAAGCAATAATCAATAATTATTATTTTTCCACTAATTTTGAAAACCTTTTCGATGATGCCACCACGCCTCAAATAGAATGATTTTACTAACTTCTAAAAATGCAAATGATGACTTTAAAAATATGAGAAATAAATATATAAATGAATGATATCGGCTAAGAATAACTCATGCTAGTTAATATCGATCATAGGCGCAATAATGAATCAATTCCTACACATCTACCGGTTATAGGGAAGTAGGTACGCTTAATCCCCAAATTCTTTCTTACTTTATCGACAGTAAACTAATTATGATTAATTAACTGTTTCCCTTACCAAAATGTTCCCAGAAAGTATTCGCTAAACCAGAACACATTTTGATAGCATTAAGTATTAAAAGAACCCGATATAGCAATTACCAAAGTAAAAGCAAATAGTAACGCAAGCTCAATTATTCTCTATCTTGCTATTACAGTCTTAGCTAGTTAGCTGTTTTTCACAAGACTGTGCTACTTACTAATCCCATCCAACAATTACGTATTGACGGAATTTAGATAGCAGTATTCTAAAAATATTTAAATTGATCAGGCTTAAACATATTAGAAATAAATTCAACCAAGAACAATCAACAACATGCAAGAATCAATTATAATGCAATTAGGACTCACGATTTATAAACTAACATTTGTTATTCTCTGCCGATATATGAATTAGGTATCCATAATAATTAAACTAAATAAACAACTAATATAAAAACAAAACATGCTTCACGAATCAAATAACAAGAAACAACAACTTCTTGTTGAATGCTGGCGCCGAAACAATTGAAACCAAATAATTGTTGGTATATTGCTTCTACGCAGGAACCAAAAAGAAACAATCTTAATCTCTGGTGTCTAATAAAACAAAAACTAACCAAGATAACAATTCTCCCCCTCTGCCTAACTCCTGTCCCGATTTTATATGTCCAGTACTTCCGAGAAAAAGAAACCAAGTCTAATTCAATCTTCCAAAAGCTTCCTTCTCCGAAAATTCCATTCCCCCATTACAATACAATTCTTTCCTAATTTAAATTCTGATTTGAAGAGATAAAAATCTAATTAAATATCCAAATTATCTCCAAATATCTTCAAGGATATCTCCACAAATCTCATCAAAATCAGCCCAAATCAGCTCCAAAATATCAGCTATGGTTTCTGCTCTCCATTTCACTGCTTCATTTGCAATAATTGCCCAATACTCCTTACTCTCCTCCAAATTCCCTTGAACCCGAAAACTGTGATCTGTTACAAATAAAACAATTAAAGTGCACATTAATCTCGTAAAATCACAGTTAATCCCAATAAAATAAACAACAAAATTAACACACATCATTAGGCTCATGAAATTCAACTAGAGTATCCAAATCCCCAAAGTCCTTTCACATTTACTTACATTTGCTTTGTTTACTTTCATACATTAAGCCTTAATATGTATTCATGTTTAGTTGTATTTTCTTTGTTTAATTTTATACGTTAAAACCTTACTATGTATTTCTCATTTTGTCTTACAATTTGTATTTTACTTTGTGAAACTACTTACAAATGTTGGTCTACTGAATGCGGATATGAGCTGCATTTATGAATAAAGTTTTGTTACTGTTATCCACAACTTTCGACAATGCTTTCAGCCACAGATGTTACCTTGCAATGGAAGTATTATTAGAGTCGATCGTTGTTCTAATTTTAGAACTCACAAAATTATTCCATTTCATAGACAACAATAGTTATTCCAAAACGTTAACTGCTAAAAGAACTCAGCAAACACACATCCAATCTATTTGATATCGCAAACTTTCCTATTTCTGACATAAGTTCATAAACTTCAACATCTCTCGACGCAATATGGATACTAGAACTGACATTGTATTCCGAAATAAAAACTCAAACCGACCGATCTCTTTTGGCTAAAAGAGATTGCCTACACTTTTCTAGGATAAATTTTCGATTCAGAAGTATGTTTTCGATTTCTATTGTTTTCAATATCAGAGAAACTACAAGGCGGTTTAATTGAAAGAAACCACGAAATTAAAAAAGACGTGCACATAATTTATAGTGGCAGTAGTGGAACCTTCGTACAATGAAGGGTTAGATACGCAGCAGTTCCAGGGACGGTGATTTGTAATTGCCAATACTCCTTTCACCATCTCTAATAGCCCTATCATGTACTAGTGGCTTGTTATGAATTTATCCTGCACTTTCTCTACCTTCTTGAACAAGACATTGTTGGTCCTTTTGTTTTAATTTTGCAGATCAAGATGAAAATCTTAAGCTGAACTAGAGCTAGGGATAACAATGAGGCGGGATGTATGTAGATTATGGCGCCTCTATACCCATGGCTACCTAAACGGTTTATACCTATACCCGCCACATCACCTATGGCAGGTACAATATTAAAATTCATCCTACCCCATCACCTAATTGAGTCTCACTACCCACTTCAAACTCATTATACTCACCCACTTATATCTCCAAAAATACCTAAAACACGCTTTCTTATAATAATTTTAATATTTAAAAATTTAAAAGTATTTACATGAAAATATCGTAAGTAAGATATGTTCATTATGGATAAATAATAATTTATTATACATTAAATTAGCGAGTATATAGCAGTTTAGTGGGGCAAGGCGAGGATGAGACATATGTGAACTAATATCCATGTCCATCCTACAACTCATAACAAGTATCATTTTTATATCCATACCCGCCCCATTGGGGCTGATGCAGAGCAGACCTCCCTAGCCACAACCTTTTCTTTACCATACAAAAGCAAACAAGATAAAATAAAAAAAATTCAAAACACCAATAGTAAAATAAAAGTTGTTGGGGACCACGCACCCCCTGGTCCCCCAATATTCCGACACTGGCGATAGGACATAGCTACTCCTTTGCTCACTTGATGTCAGTGTTTAGTCTATCATTGCCTCATTACTTGCACAAAATTTCCCATATAAGTATGCATTCAAGGTCTTTGTCTTCTTAATTTCTCCATCGCTATCTTCAACAACTGTCATAGGCACTCTCTTAGTGGTATCACCTTTCCTTTGTTGAAATTGAGCCCTAGTTTTTTATACATCCATACTTTTATTTTTACAAAGTTGCATTCGAAAAGCATATGATCCAGTGATTGCTCCCGAGTGAGCACATTTGGTATCTTGGTGAGATATTAGGGGGTCGCTTCCCCTATGGTTGTCCTCTCAAAATCCATAAGATAATTTTAATGTGGACACTTATGAGAATTCAACATCCATATTCATGTTAATTAAGGATCAATTCATATTTCATGGATAGTTCCTCTTATGGATCCAAGAAAGTATATACAACCTTACCATGATTCGTAGCTTATTAAGAAAATTTGATGTACCATAATACTAGTCAAAAGTGATACAATTTTAAATGATTCTACATGTAGATCATTTTCATTTTTGGTAAGATATGGTGTTAATATATATATGTATATATACACTTTCTATTAGTAAAGCGCACTCACTCTAACGATGTACCGGTTGCATGATGGGTTAGCGAGGAAATGGGAAAAGTGGCTTAAACCATTAGGTGTAGGCGCTTTCCAGAGGTAAAATCTTCTAGTTCTTCCTATTTGACCCGAAACTGATCGATCTAGCCATGAGCAGGTTGAAGAGAGCTCTAACAGGCCTTTCACCCCCTAGCCACAAGTCATCCCCGTATTTTGCCTCATACGTGGGTTCGGTCCTCCAAGGCCTGTTAGAGCTCTCTTCAACCTGCTCATGGCTAGATCAGTCGGTTTTGGGTCAAATAGGAAAGAACTAGAAGATTTTACCTCTGGAAAGTGCCTACACCTAATGGCTTAAGCCGCTCTTCCCATTTTCTCGCTGACCCATCATGCAAAAGGTACGCCGTTAGAGTGAGTGCGCTTTACTAATAGAAAATGTATATATATTATTGGTTCTCCAATGTTCGTTAGTTTTTGGGCCTACTTTAAACATCAGCATAACATGGTACAAATGTTGTTTAGGGATCCTGGTATCTTTCAAATAGTACTACTATTATCTACAACCTTTTTTACTCTTTCTTGATCCTATATCAGAGATAATAAAGTTGGTACAATATAAATTTGATATCTACTCCTAGGTTGATTTGTACTTCCAAATTGGATTTGGTTGTTAGTTTAAGGTTATAAGTTTAATAATATCAATATTGAGATAATTTTATAAGATGGATATATATATTTCTCAATATAGTGCCGAATACAAAATTATAATTAAAGTAAACAACTAAATAAATTCTAAAACCAGATAAATAAGTAAATATTTTATCAGATTATTTCAAAGGAGCTAAAAATATTCTAAATTAAATAGTTTAATAATACGATAATATCCAATCTTTAAAAAGGAATGCAAACATTTAGCACTACTGAAGCAACATAGAATTAAATCCAAAGAACCATTGAAGAAAGGTAATTAGGATTGAAGAAGTTTCCATAAATCTGATTGTTGAACTACTCCACACCAAGAGTAACCATCATCAACATACAAACCCAAAAATATGGGTCCATCCTTCACTGAAATTCCATGTTTATCCAGAACCAGGCCAACATAATGAGAAGTAAATGGCAATGGCGTAGGAGCAGATGATGATGCCTGGTATTCAAAAGAAAAGTAATCCTTGATAGCATTTATAGTGAGAGGGGGGGAGGGATAGGTTGAGCAAGTGGACTTGGTGCTCCATTAGCATACGTGGGAGAAAATTTCTTAGACACAGTTTGAACTTCTAAACGGAGTGTGGTTAAGGCCAACCTCAACATTTCAAGTTGTTCAAGTTGAAGCTCTTCTACAAGAGCTTCCCTCTAAATACTAATTGATTGTTGGACTTTGAACATCTCATGCTTTTTCTTCGCATCCTTAATTTTGGATTTCAGCGCCCCCTCTCTTCAAGAGGATGTGGATACTAGTAGTTTGGTGTGCCTCTAAGGAAACTCTGGGATAGACTTGACTCGGATTTTTAGCCTTACGGCTTCTGATGACCTCAGAGATGCTAGGACTCCTAAAAGTGTAGTCGTTTCCTCTTGGAGAAAAAACCACTAGGGAAATTTTCGCTCGAGTGAGAATGGAGAGCTTATTAGCCTTTTTGAATACATCTCCGCAACCTTTGGAGAAAGTGACTTGAAGGTTTTTTTGGTTCACTATTTTTTCTATCCCTGTATCACACCGCCCTCTCTTCAAGTTCTCAGAAGGCGTAGGGTAAATCTAACTTCCTTGCACGGGAATTTAGAGAAGCTAAGAAGATGTGCTGTGTCTTTAAAAACTGATGAATTGATAAATTAATAGATTAATTTCATACGCCAGCTGGCGCTAGTTAGAAAATTTGTTTCGTGTATTTATTATGATTATTGAATTTTATGAGTTGATACCAGTTACAGGTCACGATAATCTTTCAACAAACAAGTCAAAGTTGAACGAACAGGTGGACACTAGCAAGAGTCAAATATAGTCCAACTTAAATAATTTTTAGTTTCTTTTTATATGTCTTCATTCTAAGTCTTGCTGAAATACACTTCACTAACTAAAAGCCCAAACCTAAGCCCAACTACAATCTAACCAAGTAATAACCCATTTATAACTCGTTACATATAGCATCTCCGTATAAGTTCAAACTAGTTGAACACACTATAGTGGTTCATCCTTGCCATTACACACATTGTCCACAAAATCCTATCTAACAATCCAATCCAAAACTTACCTTAGCGATACAAAAGCAAACTTACACAACACTAAACCAGCTATCCCCAGCCATTAATTTATTTTCATACTAGACAACTAAGGAAAACATTGCACCACACTTCGAGCACAGTAGCAAAAGAAAAAAAATCAACCCTATCCCCCACCAGAATCGACTAACCAATCCTTCATGCACTCTTATGTTACACAACCATTAATCATTAACTGAGAATGATAGTCAATCAATAGCTGCAACTCAACTAAATACTTGAATTGGTTTGCTTTTTCCTCTTGTATTTCCCTTCCTCAATCAATATGAACTCGTACAAAGATGTAATTTGATGGAATAAAAGTATTATTAGAGCGATGGTATGTTAGAGTTTGGTTATGAGACTTGGGAGGAACAAAAAATTTATACGGCACAATTCATAAATTGAGGGTGTTGCCAGGAGACGGTGTGGAATCCACCGCGACATATACCAACTTCAAAATCATGGTCAAAAGTAAAATGAGGTTATTTTCCCTTACTATTTTCTCTTCCCACTCTCTAATCGGTATTGTAACCATGTCTAACAGAGTTTAAAGTATAATCAAAGGGTGTTTTGATTTCAGAACATTAATTAAGTGATGCATTAGTAGTAGGTTAGAAGGCGGTTCACCCACCTTATTTGATAAAGTTACTTCATCATAACAACTGCATCCCTACTCCCGCAAAAGATTAAAATCCGCTCCCTTCTACAAACCCTTGCTTTCTAGCATGCTATCAATCTCCAAACAATATTCATATTTCCTCATCCACCCTCACAAATTTGATATGAGAATTCATCAGTAACACAAGATGGTGAAAATTATCACATGCCCCTTCTGCACTACTTCAAAAAAAGAAAATTCCACAACCGGTTTGAAATCCTCACACCACCACCTCTGCCTCATCTCCACCACACGTCTAAGTCCCATCACTGCTATAGCCATCCAATTTACCGGTATCTAATTCAAAAACATATACCTTTGTGATGGACTCATTGTCCGGAGCAGAAGGGGCCAAGTGTTCAAGCCTTAGAAAGTGCTCGGAAGAGCTGGAGTCAAAATTGACTTTCTCGATCGTAGGCTGCCATGGAAACACTTGGACTTGATAAGACAAAGGTATTGTCAGTTATTGTTTTTGTTCATTCATGCTTGTTTTGGCTTTTTTATGTGTGGTTATGAATTTTTTATTACTAATAATGTGTGTTAATTATTTCATTCATATGATATACAACACAAAGATAAGTTTTTTTCGTCGATGTCTTTTAGTTTATACTAATGACATATTGGTTTGTAGGATTTAGCTGCTGAAATTCGGTTGAATTTGAATCACTGTTGTCTGAAAAATAAAGTCAAGGTAGAAAATAAAACACTTGAAAATCCACAAGAAGTCATCCACATGATGTGGAGTCTGCCTACAATAGGTCATCTCTTCACTTTCTTAATAATTTCTATTGTTCACCATATTGTGAGTTAATAAAGCATTGTGTATAACTTTGGATTTTCTTTGTAGGAATGAAGTTGTTGGAGAAATATTTCTTCCTTAACATCTCTTTTAGGACGAAGAGATTCTCCAATCAATGTATAGGAGGGGTTATTGGTTTCCAAAACAATAACCATTTATAGCTTTAGTTAGACATACCTCTCAGTCATCAATACATTCGACAAGTAACTATCTACTACTTTAGGTTCATGAAATTCAACTAAATCAAACATTTCAAACTATTTGAAGTTAAACTACATCATAACAACCTTTAGTAACATTATTTTATCCAAATCCCCAAATTCCTTTCACATTTTCTTACATTTTCTTTGTCTACTTTAATACAATAGGAAAAAAATTCTATCCTAGCTCCCACCAAAATCGACTAACCAATCCTTAATGCACTTTTACGTCATACAACCATTAATCATTAATTGGAAATGATAGTAAATAAATAGCAACAACTCAATTAAATGTTTGAATTGGCTTGCATTTTACTCTGGTTTAACCCATCCTCAATCAATATGAACTCAAACACGGAAGTAATTTGATTGAATAAAAGGATTATTAGAGCGATGGTATGTCAGAGTTTGGTTTGAGACTTGGGAGGAACAAAAAATTTATACGGCATGGTTAATAAATAGAAGGTGTTGCCAGAAAATGGTGTGGAATCCACCACGACATATTACAATTTTGGAATCATGGTCGAAATTAAAATGAGGTTATTTTCCCTCACTAATTTTGATTCTAACTCTCCAATCAGTATTGTAACTGTCTAACGAAGTTTAAAATATAATCAAAGGGGGTTTCAACAACGGAACATTCATTAAGTGACACATTAATAGAATGTTAAAAGGCGGTTCACCCATCTTCTTTGATAAAGTGACTTCATTCATAACAACTGCCTCCATACTCCCGTAAAATATTAAAACCCGCACCCTTATATAAACCCTTGTTTTCTTGCATTCTATGAATCTCGAAACAATTTTCATATTTCCTCATCCACCCTCACAAATTTGATATGAGGATTCATCAGGAACACAAGATGGTGAAGTTCATCACATTCCCCATCATTTTTCTTCTGCACGACTCCACGACCAAATTTCACAACTGGTTTGAAACCCTCGCACCACCACCCCCGCCTCATCTCATCCACACTTCTCAGTCTCATATCTGCTGTGGCCGTTGAATTTGCCAATATCCAATGAAGTTATTGGAGAAGTCTTTCTTCCATGCCATCTCTTTTAGGATGAACAATGTTCTCTGAGCAATGTATTGGAGTGGTTATTGGTTTTCGAAGCAATAACCATTTATAGTTTTAGGTAGACATACCACTCACTCATTAATACATTCGCTGATAACTATGTACTAGTTTAGGTTCATGAAATTCAACTATATAAAACCTTTCAATCTAGTTGAAGTTAAACTACATCATAAAAACCTTTAGTAACATTAGTGTATCCAAATACTCAAAGTCCTTTCACATTTACTTACATTTGCTTTGTCTACTTTAATACATTAAACCTTGCTATGTATTCATGTTTAGTTACACTTGCTTTGTCTACTTCATACATTAAAACCTTACTATGTATTTCTCATTTTTCCTGACAGCTAACTTTGTCTAACAATTTGTATGTTACTTTCCGAAACTACTTACAAACATTGGTCTGCTGAGTGCATCTATGAACTGCATTTATGAACAATATTTTTATTGTTATTCACAACTTTCGATAATGTTTACAATTACAGACGTTATCTTGCAATTCAAATATTACTAAAGTCGATCGTTATTTCGATTTCAGAACTCACAAAATTATTCCATTCCATAGAGAACAACTTTTCTAAAACATCATCTGTTGAAAGAACTCAGCAAACACACATCAAATCTATCTGATATAGCTAGGACGGAGGGAGTAAGTTCCAAAATTTCAACATCTCCCAACGCAATACAGATACCAAAACTGAAATTCTATTCCAAAATTGAAACTCAAACTGACAAATCTCTTCTGGCTAAAAGAGATTTCCTAAAGTTCCAGGGAACACATTTCTTACTCTGGAAGTATGTTTCAAGCTTGAAAATTTCCATTGTTTTTTATGTCAGAAACACTATCAGGTTGTTTAATTAATAAAAACAATGACATTCAAATACACATGCACATAATTTACAGTGGCAATAGTGGAACCGTCGTACTGTGAAAGGGTTAGATCCATGGCAGTACCAGGGACAGTGGTTTGTAATCACCGTCCTAATCTTCCTTTCACTATCTTTAATATCCCTATCATGCACAAGCGGCTTTTTCTGAGTTTATCCTGCACTTGCTCTACCATCTTGAAAAAGACACTATTGGTCCTTTGGTTTTAATTTTGCAGACCATAATGAAAATCTGAAGCTGAACCAGAGCTAAGGATGACAATGGGGCAGGACGGATGTAGATTATGGTACCTCCATACCCATGGCCACCTAAAATTTTCATACCCATACCCGCCACATCACCCATGACAGGTACAATATTAAAATTCACCTCTCCCAATCACCAACTTGGGTCTCAGTACCCACTTCAAACTCATTATACTCACCCCACTTATATCTCCAAAAACAACTGAAATACGCTTTCTAATGATAATTTTAATATTTAAAAATATTTACATGAAAATATCATAAGTAACATATGTTCATTATGGATAATTATTAATTTATTATACATTAAATTAGTGGGTATTTAGTAGTTTTAGTGGGGCGGGGCGGGGCAAGGATGAAGTGGATGTGTACTAATATCCATGTTTGACCCACAACCTATGACGAGCATTTTTTTTTTCATTAGGACGGATGCGAGGCGAATCTCTACCAAAATATGCCTCATTGCCATCCCTAACCAGAGCCAAACTACTTTAAATGAAACCCAACCTTTTCTTTACCATACAAAAAACAAACACCACAAAATAAAATAAAATATAAAACACCAATAGTAAAAAAAAAAGTTGGCGGGGACCAGGCACCCCCTGGTCCCCCAATGTTCCGACTTTGGCAATAGGATATAGCTACCCCTAGCTCAATTAATGTCAATGTTTGGTCTACTATCACATTATTACTTGCAAAAAATTTCCCATATAACCATGCACGTAAGGTTTTTGTCTTCTTTTTCCATCGCTATCTTGAACCACTGTCATAGGCGCTCTCTTAGTGATATCAACTTTCCTTTGTTGAAATAAGACCCTAGTTTTTTGTACCATCGTACTTTTATTTTTTCAATGTAGCACTCGAAAAGCATACGCTTTAGTGATTGCTCATGAGTTGAGCTCATTTGGCATCTTGTTGAGATATTATGGAGTCGCTTGCGCTAAGGTTCTCATCTCCAAATCCATAAGATAATCCTGATGTAGACAATTATGAGAATTCAACATCCATAGTCATGTTAATTAAGAATCAATTCATATATCATGGATAGTTACATGAAAATCCAAGAAATTGTATACAACCTTACCAAGATTTGTAGCTTATTATAAAAAAAATGATGTACCTTGAGACTGGACGGAAGTAATGCAATTTTAAATGATTCTACGTTTAGATCATTTTCATTTTTGGTAAGATATGGTGTTATTCGTTTTTTTTACTTATTTGTTTTGTAATGTACATTAGTTTTTGGGTCTGCTTTAACATCTGCATAACATGGTACAGGTGTTGTATGGGGTGGTATCTTTCAAATAGTACTACTATCATCTAAAACTTTTTTGATACTTTCTTGATCGTATATAAGAGAGAATAAAAATGGTACAATATAAACATGAGATCTATTCCTATGTTTATTTGTAATTCCAAATTAGATTTGATTGTTAGTTTAAGATTATGAGTTTAATAATAGAAACTCATTATCAATTTTGAGACAATTTTAATAGATAGATATATATTTCTCAATATAGTGCCGAATATAATGTTATAATTAATGTAAAAACTAAATATATTCTAAAACTAGATGAATAAGTAAATATTTTATCATATTATTGCAATGGAGCACAACATATTATAAATAAAATTATTCAATAACATGATAATATTCAATGTTTAAAATGGAATGCAAACATTTAGCATTGCAGAAGCAACATAGAATTAAATTTAAAGAACTATTCAAGAAAAATAATTAGGATTAAAGAAGTTGCCTTAACTCTGATTGCTGAAAAACTCCACACCAAGAGCCACCGTCATCAACATACTAACCCAAAAATATGGGTTCATCCTTCACTAAAATTCCATGCTTATTAAGAACCGGGCCAACATAGCGAGAAGTAAATGTCAATGGTGTAGGAGCAGAAGATGATGCCTTGTATTAAGAAGAAAAGTAATCCCTGGTAGCATTTATAGTGAGAGGAGGGATAGGTTGAGCAGGTGGACTTGGTGCTTCATTAACATACGAGGGCAAAAACTTCTTAGACACATTTTGAACTTCTAAATAGAGTGTGTTTAAGGCTATAACATTTCAAGTAGTTCAAGACGAAGCTCTTCTACAAGAGCTTCCCACCAACTACGGTTTGATTGTTAGACTTTGAACCTCCCATGCCTTTCTCATCCTCAATTTTGGATTTAAGCTCCTTATACTCTTCAACAAGGGTGTGGATACTAGTATTTTGGTGTGCCTCCAAGGAAACTCTGTGATGGACTTGACTCAGATTTTTAGCCTCATAGCTTTTGATGACCTCAGAAATGTTTGGACTCCCAAAAGTGTAGGCATTTGCTCTCGGAGAAAACACCATCAGGGAATATTTTTGCTCCAGTGAGAATGGAGAGCTTATTAGCCTTTTTGAATAGATTGCCGCAACGCTTGGAGAAAGTGGCTTGAAAGTTTTTTTAGTTCACCTTTTTTGCCATCCCTGTATTACATTAGCCCCTCTTCAAACTCTCGAAAGCCATAGGGTAAATCTAATTTCCTTGCACAGGAATTTAGAGAAGTTAAAAAAAAGTACCGTGTCTTAAAAAACTGATGGAATTGATAAATTTATAGGTTCATTTCATATGCTAGCTGGGGTTGGTTAGAAAATTTGTTTCATGGACTTATTAAAATTATTGACTTTTATGAGTTAATACTAGTTACAGATCATGATAATCTTTCAACAAACAAGTCAAATTTGAACGAACATGTGAACACATCCGGAGTCAGATATCGTCCAACTTAAACAATTGTTGGTTTCTTTTTATATGTATTCATTCTAAGTCTTGCTGAAATACTACTCTTCATCAACTAAAAGCCCAAATCTAAGCCCAAATACAAACTAACCAAGTAACAACCCATTTAGAACTCGTTACATATAACATCTCCGCATATGTTCAAACTAGTTGAATTACTATCCCACACTATAGTGGATCATCCTAGCTACTACTCATATACTCCACAAAACACAACCCAACAATCCATTCCAAAACCTACCCTAGAGATAAAAAGTAAACTTACACAACACTAAACTAGCTATCTAGGCTGCTTTACGGCATAATCTAGAGTGTTTAGTGATCTACACAGATTTTGCTATAGTAGCATCGGCATTGGAGGAACTAAAGAAAGCACCATGTGGGAAATCAAAGGAACAATCAATAAGATTATAATTAGTACTCCGCATCTAGTTAATTTCAAATGTTTTAAAGTTAGCCGTACTTTAATTACGTGTGAACATCAAGTAGCGATTAGCTTAAGAAGATCTATTTGTAATTCAATATCTTATTAATAATAGTATGGTTCTAAAAAAAACTAGCTACCCCAAGCCATTAATTTATTTTCATACTAGACAACTAAGGAAAACACTACACCACACTTCGAGCACAGTAACAAAAGAAAAAAAATCAACCATATCCCCCACCAGAATTGACTGACCAATCCTTCATACACTCTTACGTCACACAACCATTAATCATTAACTGACAATGATAGTCAATCAATAGAAACAACTCAATTAAATGTCGGAGTTTGAAATTTGATTGAATAAAAAGATTAAATGTCAGTTAAATGTTTTACCCACCTCAATCAATATGAACTAGTAAAAATATGTAATTTGATTGAATAAAAAGATTATTAGAGCGATGGAATGTCAGAGTTTTCTTATGAGGCTTGGGAGGAACAAAAATATATACGACATGGTTCAGAAATCGAGGGTTTTCCCATGAGATGGTGTGGAATCCACCACGACATATTCCAATTTTGGAATCATGGTCGAAATTAAAATAAGGTTATTTTCCCTAACTATTTTCTATTCTGACTCTCTAATCAGTATTGTAACTGTGTCTAATGGAATTTAAAATATGATCAAATGGAGTTTTGATTTCTATTCATTAATTAAGTGACACATTAATAGAAGGTCAGAAGGCGGTTCACCCACCTTCACATATTAATAGAAGGTTCGAAGGCAAATCAGCCAGTTCGCCACTTCACCGGCAAAAGGTGCTCAAAAGAGCTGGAGTCAGAATTGACTTTGTCGCAGGCTGCCATGGAAATGTTTGGACTTGATAAGACAAAGGTAGTTTTTGTTATGACTAAATTATTTTTTGGTCCCTAACATATGACATAATACCATCTTTTGGTTTTCGTTTCCAAAACCACCTCCTTTCAGTACCCTACAAATTCAAAACAATTTGTTTGGTCCCCAAAAAAGATTCCAGGTGGTTTTCAAGTAGACTAAAATATTTTTTTGGTCCCTAACATATGATCTTATACAATCTTTTGGTCCCCAAACTCACCTGAACACCACTTTGAAAATCGCCTCGGGGGACCAAATAAATCGTTTTGAATTTGTAGGGTACTGAAAGGAGGTGGTTTTGAAAACAGGGACCAAAAGATGGTATTAGGTCATATGTTAGGGACCAAAAAATTAATTTAGTCTTCAGTTATTGTTTTTGTTCATGCTTGTTTGTTTTGATTTTTTTATGTGTAATTATGGATGGTTGATTGCTAATAATGTGTGTTAATTATTTAGTTGATATGATAAACAACACAAAGATAAGTTTTTTATGTCGATGTTTTTAGTTTATAGTAACGACATGTTGGTTTGAAGGATTCAGCTGCGAACATTCGATTGATTTTGAATCACCGCTGTCTTAAAAATGCAGTCAAGGTAGAAAAGACAACCTTTGACAATCCACAAGAAGTCATCCACGTGATGCAGTGATTAGGGAGTCTTCCTACAATAGGTAATCTCTTCATTTTGTTAATATATTTCTACCGTTCCCTATATTGTGAGTTAATAAAGCATTGTGTATAACTTTGGGGTTTTCTTTGCAGGAACGAAGTTGTTAGAGAAGTCTTTATTCTATGACATCTATTTTAGAACGAACAAGATTCTCTAAGCAATGTATTGGAGGGGTTATTGATTTCCAAAACAATAACCATTTTTAGCTTTAGGTAGACATACCTCTCACTCATCAATACATTTGACGAGTAACTATCTACTAGTTTAGGTTCGTTAAATTAAACTAAATTAAACCTTTAAAACTAATTGAAGTTAAACTACATCATAACAACCTTTTGATATGAATCCCCTTGCGAAGAAGCTAGTATGCGGAATTAAGATCTTTGACAAACAAGGGAACTTGCAAAACCCTTCTAGTACCACACGAAGTTCAAGGTCTAGCCCTCGGGGTACACTTAATTTTGGCTTGCTCTCTAACTAACCCTTAGGATAAGATCATAAAGTTATTGATACTCAACTAGCCCTCAGGGTTAAGCAATAATGGAAGAAGATCGCAAGCAACAAGAGTATGAACTCAAAGGTTTGTATATTTGATTGATGAAAGATTGGTTGGTAAAAATAATGTTGAAAACCACCCCTATTTATAGTACATAGGTCTGGTCTTCAAGAATACAAACAAGAAATTGAAAAGGATTATGGCAAGTTTAAGAAGCTAAAATCATATTTAACTAGACTACATAAAATAAATGACTATATTCTTCAAGATAGATCTTGAATGAATATTTCCTTATCTAATCTTACCAAATCTAATTCTAATCAAATCAAAACTAAATATTCTAAACACTAAAAGAAATTCATGACCGAAACATTAGTTCTTCCAAGACCAACATGGCTGAATTAATGAGCCTTTATTCTAAAATAAAATAAATGATCCCACTACCTCATTAAAAAATCCAGTGGAAAAAATAGTATAGTGTTATCCTCCTAAAACCCTAATTTAATAAATGAATTTAGAAACCCTGATTCGTATCATTCCCTCCGAGGTTGAAAAGTTTCATCCTTGAAACGTGAACGATCTTCAAAAATAAATGTAGATAAACATCTCATGCCATCCCTCTAAAATCTTGCTAATAAACGGTGACTAGACGCTGACTAGGCAGTGACTGGAATGTTGAAGTGGCTTGACTCATGAGATAAGGAGAACTAACGAGAACTCGCAATAAATTCAATATATCACGATAACTTTATCAACTCACGGGATGAGGGTATGACCACGAGATGGACCTTGAAGCTGCGTGGGTGTTACACAAGCGCCTTCAAGCGGCTTGCGCATGGGCTTCACTCGTTGATGTGGGTGTTCGTGCGTGCTAGACACGCATCGTCTTCTTCTTCGGTTTGCCTGTCTTCTATGCTGAACCTACAATGTCAGTGTTTGAGGAGCACTGAAAAGATGAGAAGTCTCGGCTTTGGAGAACCAGGCGTGGAGAAACGAGCTCGTCGAAAAAAGAAATATGGAGGATTCAATGGGATTTATCGGAGGTGTGTATCGATGCAATCGGCGATGATCAAGTTCGGTGGAAATTGGAGTTGATGTAGACGGAGATCAGAATAGAGGTCGTTCGGAGGGGCTGATCGGCCGGAGTTGGAGAAGAACAAATTGGATTCGAAGAAAATGACCCAGGTCTGGAAGTTCGATGGGAACGATCAGAGTCGCTGACACCGAAGAGACCGACTACAATCGGTGGTGGAAGCTGAATGCTGGCATGCGGTGGTTGTGGATAAAGCTGAGTGGTGGCAGCAGTAAGATGAACGGAGTCGCCGGAGATCAGATTTACCAGTGGTGGTGAAGATGACTGGCGGCGGAAGCTGTCTGATGATTTTTTTGTTGAAAATAAATTTTAAAAAAACTTGAAACTCCTATTAAATTTTCATCCACCAGGAACTCTTTCGCTTTGCTCTGATACCAACTGATATGAATCTCCTTTCAAAGAAGCTGGTTTGCAGAATTAAGATCTTTGATAAAATAAGGGAACTCGCAAAACCCTTCTAGTGCCGCACGGAATTCAAGTTCTAGCCCTCGGGGTACACTTAACTTTGAGTTGCTCTCTAACTAGCCCTCATGATCAGATCACAAGGTTATTGGTACTCAACTAGCCCTTGAGGTTAAACAACAATGGAAGAAGCTCGCAAGCAACAAGAGTATGAACTCAAAGGTTTGTATTTTTTATTGATAAAAGATTGGTTGGTCAAAATAATGTTGAAAACCACCCATATTTATAGTACATATGTATGGTATTCAAGAATACAAACAAGAAACTGAAAATGATTATGACAACTTTAAGAAAATAAAACCATATTGAACTAGACTACCTAAAATAAATGACTATATTTTTCAAGAAAAATCTTGAATGAATATTGCATTATCTAATCTTACCAAATCTAATTCTAATCAAATCAAAACTAAATATTCTGAACAATAAAATAAATTCATGACCAAAATATTAATATTTCCAATGCCAACATGGCTGAATTAATGTGTTTTATTCTAAAATAAAATAAATGATCACACTACCTCATTAAAAAATTCAGTGGAAAAAAATAGTGTTATCCTCCTAAAACCCTAATTTAATAAATGAATTTTGAAATCCTAATATGTATCACCTTCAGTAACATTAATGTATCAAAATCCCAACTTCCTTTCACATTTACATACATTTGCGTTTTCTACTTTAATACATAAAATCTTGCTATGTATTCGTGTTTAGTTACATTTGCTTTGTCCACTTTCATGCATTAAAACCTTACTGTGTATTTCTCATTTTGTCTTACAATTAACTTTGTCTTACAATTTGTATGTTACTTTATGGAAATACTTACAAACACTGGTCTACTAAATGCGGATATTAACTGCATTTATGAATAAATTTTTGTTATTGTTATCCACAACTTTCGACAATGCTTACAATTGCAGACACTATCTTGTAATGGAAGTATTACTAGAGTTGATTGTTATTCCGATTTCAGAACTCAGAAAATTATTCCATTTTATAGGGAACAACTATTCCGAAACGTCATCTGTTGAAAGAACTTAGGAAACACACATCCGATCTATCCGATATTGCAAACTTTCCTATTTCTGACATAAGCTCCAAAATTTCAACTTCTCCCAATGCAATAGGGATACTAGAACTGTGAAATTGAAACTCGAACCGACTGATCTCCTCTGGCTAAAAGAGATTGCCTACACTCTTCGGTTACAAATTTTCGGCTCTGAATTTATGTTCCACGCATGACAATTTTCATTGTTTTTTATATAAAAAATACTACAAAGTAGTTTAATTAATAGAAACTACGCCATTCAGAAACTACATTCACATAATTTACAGCGCAGTAGTGAAACCGCCGTACAGTGAAAGAGTTAAATCCGCGGCTGTTCCAGAGACAGCGGTTTATAATCATCCCCCACGAGGGACGAATGGAGTAGGCTTGTTTTCAATAACGGAAAAACACACCCGTACGTATATAGGCAATCTAGATATGACGAAAAACTAAAAGGAAGCAAGTTGCAATGCGATGTCCGACAATCAAATCAATGTTGTCCTCATGATCGTCATCAAAATCATATCTGTTTTGATCCTTCTCTAATCATCCTCCATGAGTATGAAAACTTCTAGAAGAGTACTACTTAACTAGTTTACACGAATTGATTTTTTACTCTAGAATAAATCTCGTATAATTACATGAATTGATTTTGGCACAAACTTTAATACAAGTGTATGCGACATCTTTTTAATTAGTGATGAAAGTGGGCCTATATGAATCAAATAAAAGGAAGAGTTATAATCATATATTTATGGCTAAATGTATAAGGTTTAGAATTAGAAAGTTTATAGATGGACGTCCCAAAAAGAAAAGTAGAAAGTTTATTGTGGGATAGAGTAAGTATATGAGTTGGGTTATTTTTTTAAAAAAAACAAAAGAGTAATTAGGCACCTGTAATGAGTAATTTAGATTCGCAAGAATCAGAATAATCGTACAACCTTTATGGTTGAGAATGAGCTCAATAATTCATATACACCTCTGCTCCACTTATATTGGCCCCCTTTTTTCTTACATTTTTTTAAAGCATGTTTGACCATCGATAACTTTTGTTACGTACGATAATAGTTTATAAAATTTTACTTTTTAAAAATTATACGTTACGAAGAATCCAAAGGCATCTCACATAAGGTACATTACTATATACAACAAAAGTTATCGGTGGTCAAACATGCCATAAAATATTGGCTGGACCAGACCAAGTATAAGTTTTTGCTAATTAACAAGGGATAATGTTCCATATTTTCTCATTGACTATACTCATTCAAGTCTCGATCTCTTGAGTTTTTGTTGACCTTGAAAGTCAAAACAATTAAAGCAGCAGAAGTCCAAGGCCCATATTTTTCCAGAACACAGCAATAATTGACGTTAACTTGCATGCTCTAGCCTTTTCTTCGTCAAAATTTCCCTGTGCACTGACCTTTGACCTAATCCACCCCAAGCTTAGTTCCTCAACCCCAGCACGCATAAATACCGACACACATAAACTCAACTTTTCTAACTTAAACTTTCCATTCATAACCAAAACAAGACAGAAAAAATAAAAAAATCTTCATTACCCTAAAAATGCTAGACATGGAATTCTCCATGTTTCTCTCATCAAATTCTCCATTAGCTTCATGGGATGACGTTAACGTTCTTCTCAACGAGAACAACGTTAAAGAATCATCCACCACAACCACACTCTCTAGCAAAAGTACTAACGATCACGAAGAAGAGGCGGTTTCATCGGATCAAACATCGAGCTTGAAGAAAGAGGAGAAGAAGAGGAAGAGCTACATCGGAGTAAGGAAGCGGCCGTGGGGGAAATACGCGGCGGAGATCAGGGATTCGACGAGGCAGGGAATGAGGGTTTGGCTCGGAACATTCGACACTCCCGAGGAGGCCGCTTTCGCTTATGATCAAGCTGCATTTTCCATGAGAGGCGCCATGGCGTTCCTCAACTTTCCGACGGAGCGGGTCCGGCAGTCCCTCGAGGGCATCAAGCATAACTGGGAGAACGGCCGGTCGCCGGCGGCGGTTCTCAAGGCCACCCACAAGATTAGGAGCAGTATCTCCAAACGTAGGAAACAAGCTGTGAATAAGAAGGTTGTTTTGGAGTTTGAGGATTTAGGGACGGACCTTTTGGATGAACTACTTCTAACATCTTCATCACAAAGTTGACTTCATGTTCATCCACTATTTTCAACTTGTTTTTTTTCCCCTCTGGTTTGTGTACAAATTATTGGAGATGTTGATCATGAGTTGTACTTTTAGCTGTAAATTGAGGACAAGTAATTCTATCATACATACAGTTAAGAGTGTCGGTCCCGCTGTTCGGGTTGAATTATTGTTGAATCGGCTTAAAATAAGACATTTATTGTTTGTCAGTTCGGGTCTAATTACTGTTCGATCGGGTTGAAATAGGTAATTTTCTGTTTGTTAATTATTGATTACTTTTCGATCAAATCATGTTATTGTTTTCATTTAAATTAAATTCAGCCTGGATAAGGTTGAATGAAATCGAGTTCAGGTTGAGCAGCACAACATAATAAGGGTAGAAGTGTAAACTGAGGACGCTAACTACCGGAGGTTATAACTAACTAAAGTTAGATCGTTTTAACTACTCTGCAAAGATCAGCTCAAGAACTGTTATTCGTCAGTTCAGTATTTGGAAGCAACATATAAGATGAAGAACAATGAGAATAAAAATCATATGGAAAATCACGGTGTTGCTAGACTCAGCTTGATTAGCTCCCAAATCTCCCTCTCTCTGCTCTTGCTGATTTCCCCCAATTCTTTCATTCTTCTATTTTTTCCCATCCGTTTATGTTTTTTCTTCTTAATTCTATATTGTATTGAACCCTTGATTCAATAGAATTTTTCTTACAACCCTTTTGATAATTGAATGTTGTGACACAACTCAGGTCAAGTGGTATGAATCAGGTTAAGTTTTAAGTTTCGATTAGATGTTGGGTCAATTTTTCTTTGTTCGGATTATATCTGAATGTTATTATTCTAAAAAATTTGGATATATCATCATTGAGTTTTATTTCGTTTGAACTCTTATAAATAATATTTTTTATTACAATATTTCGTAAGTTGATTTTTCAATATATTTGGATCAATTTCCTAATTATTAATTTACCTTACACTTAAATCTCTCTCTTAACTTGACGATCATTAATTAGATCTATACATGTACATATCTATATCTATAATTATTCTTATGTAATTTTAATTATTAGCCATTTTTACACTAGTAGAAATGCAGCATTCAAATGCGGTTCCAATATTAAAATTTGCAGGAACCGCCTTCCTGGGGGACTCCCGACGTCAGAAATATTGAATTTCGGCTCCTCCAACAAATTAAAGGCGGTTAAATTGTTTTCAAATGAGGTTTTTATAAAACCGTCTTTGATTGAACTCAAACAAAGACGGTTTATGTTATAATAGCCTTTGAATGGTTAAATTCAAAGGCGGTTCTGCCAAACCGCCTTTAATTTGTGTTATTTCTAAAACTGGAACATGTACCCGTATCATTTCCGATTGAGGAACATAGTGACTATCACATGGATGAAGAGCAAAAAAAATTTACGAAGTCGGAAATAAAATCGTGTCCAGGTTCCAAGTCTTAAACATAGTCTGGCGGTTATGTAGGGTTTTGGTAAACAACTTCTGGACTTGGAAGTCGAGGGGGTAGTTTAAAAAATTACATTTTTCTGCAATGATGATAGAAAACCTTATTTGAGTGATAACAAATGAGGTTTGGACATGATGAAGAAGTAATATAGCTGCGCATAAGCATTGGATAAGGTATGGAAATGTTTACAATTGAATCACAAGCTATTGGGTTAAATTAAAGTGTTTTATGTGTTGAGTGGATGTTAATTGCATCATTTTAGGTGATTGACTATGGATAGAATTGAATTAATTGGTAGAGATATGAGAAAATCTCCCGAGTACATCCTTTTGGTGGAATCTTTTATTGTGGTTGCCTTTGAACATGCTTCGAGGAATGGTCTTGTGAGGGAACATTGTCCATGTAAGGATTGTAAGAATGATGTATATTTGGGAGGGAAGAAGATATGTGAACATCTCATCATCTGAGGGTAAAAACTAGTTATACCTCTTGGGTGTGGCACAGAGAGGTTGTTACGCCTAGTGTTGAAGATGTTAGCCGTAAAGAGGTTGAGAATTTAGATGTGAATGATGGATTCAACAAAATGGTGGAGGATATTGCTAGAGAATTCCACGGTAAACTCGAAGTTCTTGAAACTTTGAAAAATGACAAGAAGACGCCATTGTACACTGGTTCTAAGCATTCAGTGTTAGTGCCACTTTTCCAATGATGAATTTGAAATTAAAATTTGGATGGGCTGATAAAGTCATGACAGAGATGCTTGAACTAGTTAGGGAATTGCTTCCTGAAGGTAATCTTCTGCCTGACAGAGCGTACGCGTCAAAAAGAGTTCTTTGTCCTCTGGGAATGGAACTGGGAAAAAAAATTCCATGCTTTCCCAAATGATTGTATATTGTATTATGGACCAGACGATATGGACTGAGACAGATGTCGGGTATGTGGTGAGTCTCATTACAAGTTAAAGCGAGGAGCCATTGTAGTTGGGAATGATGCTGCTTTGATTTCGAAGAAAAAAACACTGGCTAAAGCTTTATGGTATTTACCTATCATTCCTCGGCTGAAGAAGTTTTTTGCTTGCAAAGAATATGTGAAGTTGTTGCATTGAAATTCTGAGAGAGACCGACCTGCGGATGACGTGATTAGACATACGTTCGGTGGTGAGCAGGGGAATATGATTGATGTGTTGTACCTTAATTTTGGTTCGGAGCCCTGGAAAATAAAACTTGGCTTTTCCACATATGGTATGAATTCATTCGGAAATATGAGTAGCACACACACCTCGTGGTCCTTTATGTTAGTCATATACAATCTCCTGTCATGGTAGACAATGAAATGGAAGCATGTTCTGTTATTGATGATGATATCGGGCCTTAGGAAACCTGGTAATGATATAGATGTGTACCTGGCTCCTTTGGTGGATGATTTGCTGACATTGTTCAAGGATGGGGTCCGCACTTACAATGGTTTTGAAGGAGAAGATTTCACATTAAAGGCGTTGTTGTTCTGTAACACCAGGCCACTCCTGTTAATGGTAGATTTCAAAGGGACCTTTGGGATTGTCGGGCCTAAGGTTGGAGGGGTTGGTATATTCATTACCTAAGTCAACATTGATGGTGTACTTAGTGACAATAAAATTAATCTTATTTACCATGGTCAAGTCATTATTCCCAAGTTTTTGTCCTAAACTAGCGTAAAATTGGACAACCTCGTCCGTATGCGCACTCTTTGCTAACGTCATCAATTTGTCCATCCCTTTATTTTAAAAATACCACATGATATAGCCTACTGACAAATCCACCATTTTCCCACAATTGTATAACCATGCCATTCAAGCTACCCTTTCAACTTTTTTCAATTTACATGTTTTTGTTCATAGAGGCATTCAGTCGAACATGTGTTATGCGTCAGGGTTGGAATGGTTTTTTGAAGAGAAATAAATATGATAACCCATGCTTACATAAACACAAACACTTACCTTCACCAATGGAACGTTTGTGTTGCTTCTCCCTTTGCTTGAACTTGATAAGAACAGAATGGGATGAACCTATGCAAGTACTTTCTTCTCTTGTGTTGTTCAAGGGTTGATGAAAGGTTGCTTCTCTTGTGTTGCTCAAGTGCTCAACCCTTTATAGCAAAGATGATGGAAGTGACAATGATTGATGAGGAGTCATCAATTTAGTGGGAATTGAGTGGTTGAGGGCAGTTTTAAAAGAGAATTTGAAGGTGTTTGATGAGGAGAGGAGGAGTTATGGGAGTTATGGGAGTTATGTCAGTTGGAAACGGTTGACAAACATATGAAGCCATTTTTTTGCACTGATAATATGTAGAGTGCCAGTGTAATATTTGTAAATACTGGTTTGGAAAATGGCTAATTGTTCAGCACCGGTAGGGTTACTGGTGTAGAAACAAACACTTGTTTTAAATGATATTTTCACTAACCCGAGAGAAACAATTGAAAATTTGGCTAATTGTTGTACACCGGTATTATTACCGGTGTATTAAATGTTGATACCGATGTAAAATCACACAAAAAGCAGCTGCGTGCGGCTGCTTTAAATATTTTATGGTAAAAATAGGATGAACTTGAGAGAAACTTTAGAAATTTTAGACTAAGTATTTAGCACAAATACATGTACCGGTGTTAAACTTTTTGCGCCTTCGAAAAAAATGAAGAAAATGAAAAAATTTCAATGCACACCAAACAAATTGAACACATACACCGGTAGTTGCTTAATATTACCGATGTAAAAATTAATTTTGTGAATAGTACAAAATTACCATGCATTTTTGCAACAACTCCAATTATTCAAATTGACGCTTAATTATTGTAAATAGTCATTGTACTAGTTGTTTCATGCAAATTTTGACCACGCATGATCCCCGTACGTTGACGTTACTAAGCCTTGTTTGATTATATGAAATTTGCATGTTAACCCCAAATATTTCATTTCACCCCTTCAAGCACTTTTCCATAAGCCCAAATATGATTTTACGAGGCTCCATATTGAATAAGTAATACCTCAATTGTATGGAGGAACCCGCCAAATTGATCATATGCGTTTATTGTAATTAGGTTCCCCAAATTTTGACATGAGATTACGACATGTTAGGACACTATGTAAATTATCAAATTTAATATTCTGGGCTTAAATCATAATTGCAACATATTTGTGTCCGGGTGGTGATTTGTCCTAAAGCGCTAGTAGGTGTTATGGAGTAAACGACAAGGGTTTACTTCATAGTTTCTATGTGTAATCTGAACATCTTCCAAACTAAGTACAGAGTCCGGACCCACTCATTTCCTCACATGTGTGTTTTGTGGACCATCCGGTTTGATCAGGTTTCAATTTCAATTTATGAGTAAACTTTTTAATTTTTGCAATTTAGTCCCTCCAAGAATCTTGGAAGGGTCAAAATAAATATTGGCTCCACATATAAGTAATTTAATACATTATGATCGTGTTCATGAATTTGTAGACCCTACGGGTGGAAGGAAGGCCCTGTAAAACCAACAGTGAATGTTTGCACTATATCTCCCAATATTATACTATTGCCCACAAATTTACTTGGGGAATCTCCATAGTTCCTAATGCTACAAATTTTTTTAATTATAACCATTCTTGGAATATAATGCACCAAATTTGGCGGTCCTGGTGTTACCACTTAGGCCAACTATGTTCTGCTTATCTTTTTTGTCTTCAAGAGTGTATTTGTCCAAAAATTTTCAAATCACGTAGTGAAGTTTTTTTTATTCGACCCATCATCATGCATGTTTATCAAAAGTACAAATGTCAAACGGTCTAAGTACAACACTGTCAATGTTTAGTATAGAATATACTCGTTCAAACTGCTACCACAAATTTTCTACGAATAATAACGAGAAAATGGTTCAACCCCGTCAGCAGGTCCTGTTGCATCACCATCACGGGTACTTGTGCCAACATCGATGTCCTTGACATCACCTTCGCGGAAGGTAGAGAAATTTCTGACTGCTTCCACAGCGTTAGGAAATTGATACATCATAACCCTGGTCATATGTTCGTACCATAATCTTTTTTATTTTGATTCTTCAAGCAAGTTTGCTACACCGACCTCCAAGGTAGCAACTCGGGATTCTATAGTAGAAACATGCGTGTTAGATGTCTGTCTGTAGAAAGAGTCCACAAACATCTTACCCAATGGTTGGCCATAAACGTCATATGCAAGGGCACTAACTCTGGCTCTTGAGCAAAGCGTAGAGATGATACTGCAATAGGCATAAGATCCCATCTGATCCCATTCCCTCTGCAACATAGGACAAACTCGATAACCAACATTCCATCAAAGCTCATTCTTTATTGCATATAAGAAGGTGAGGCAAAGTTTGTGGACTTCTATGTTCACAGTTACTGGATGGATTCTAGACGCCAGGAAGTGGTACCACCATTCATTTCTGGAGTTAGAGTTTTCTTAGGTATTTTGCTCCAACCTAGTTTGACCAACTCATCTATGTTTGTATCTAGCCTAGTTACTTTTTCGATGATCTCCTTCTCAGTTGGTTATTGAAGAATATAGCCATCATCACCTAGAAAATAGAGTACGAGAAACTCGTCCCCATCGTTTGGAACATTGATCAACCCAAACAAGCCATTAATAGATTCTGGTGTGATAGGGACAGTTTTACCTCTACAATACACATGATCATAGCTCAGCCCGCACTTCAAGTTTGCATAAAACTCACTTACAATGGTCAGGTTGAATGGCAGCAAAGTCTCGTAGAAACTTTCCCACCCAAGCTTCTAGATAGTTTGTTCGAATGGGGGAGATGCTTCAATTCCTCTCTCTATGTGATGTGGTGTCCTTTGTATGATTCATGGACCAACCTAGCCTCCTCGGACATAAAGGTACCATCCGGATAAGTGTGCGGTGATACTTTCGACAATGATAGAGACGGTGAATGGTGTATCTTTTTCAATTTGGATGTGGGAGACATTTCCTAAGAAACACATTGAAGCATTTCATCAAAAACCTTATATGCAAGTCAAGCTATTCATGATATCACATTCTCAATGATTCTATTTCATATGCAAATGTTAATTAATCACACTGATAAGGTATTCAAGTGGTTTACATGATTAAATGGCCACCTACGTAGAATTTCAACAAAGAAGGGTAGTGATGGAGATAGTATTGAGTGAGAGATATAAATTTCCTACTGTGAAAATGGGGATCTGAGAGGGTTTTAAATAATTTATCATTTTTTATACACCGGTATTCTATATATAAAAAAATTCCTTATTCTACCCAAGAGTAAAGATCAATTTTTTAACATTTACCAGTGCAAATTCTACAAAAGCAGTTGCTTTAGGCTGCTTTAAAAAGAAAAAAAATTCCATATTCAAACCAGATACGAAAGATCAAAAAAAATTTCTAAGTATCCAACACCGGTACTTCTACCGGTTCAAATTCTACAAAAAAAAAATAGCTGCTTAAAGTGTAAAATAAATTAACATTGTCAGACCCGAGAGCAAAAAAAAAATTTCTAAGTAGTCTGCACCGGTAAGAGTACCAGTGCGTAAGTACAAAACAGAGTACCTCCCCTATTTTTCTACACCGGTACATTATACTTTACCAGTGTAAATAAACTGCATCTAATAAAATTTTTAATTAAAATTATAACACATTTTCACCGATTAAATTCATTAACACTCTATTGAAATCACAGATCATACCAACCAATTCATAAAAGAGAGTCAATTACACGCTAATTCGCTTAATTATCAGATACGTTTTCACAAAACATGGTTTGCAAAAACAACGGCCAGGAACGACCTATCTATCGCTTCCGCTTCAAGACATTGTCACCACCTACTATTTCACCTCTCTCATTAACCCACAACCCATCACCAAGAGAACACCTTCCAACAACGGGTCCCCCAACATCTTCCAAACCAGGAAATACTGATGAAAACTCAGGACTATCAGTTATGGCAGGCAGATCAATCTCCTCATCAAAGTAAAACTTCTTCCCATGCAACACCACATGATATTTCTCATTCGAAGGATGCTTGATGTAAAAAACATGTCGTGCCTGGGCATCTAAGATGAACTTGTCATCTTCATATCTTATACGATTCAAGTCAACCAACGTGAACCCTATAGGCTTCTCAACTACAACATCAGAACCGTGTTCCACCCAATGACACTTGAAGGCAACAACCTTGAACTCTACATAATCCAGCTCCCAATTTTCCTCAATCGCCCCATAGAAAGGCATCACGACAACAACCATATGTTTATCTCTCTTCCTTGCCTGCCACATGGATTCAGATTCAATATAAACACCACTGTTTTGAGTGGTGCTCTTCTCATCCTTTGCCAATGTTGAGAAACTAAAGCCATTAATGTCATAACCAAGGTACCGTCTAACGGTGCAGTTCGGCTTCCTTGCATTGCCCATTGCTTACTGGGTATCCCTTCGACATTACAACGATTGTAAAACCAGTTAACAAACCTTGAAAAATGCTCGACCTGAATTTTATTTGAGGGCCAGTCTAGATGAATCTCTTCCAACAGAGAAACATGCTCTTCAACATATCTTACGGTTTCGCTACTATTACGTAATACATACATGTGAACCGTCATCAACTCAGTGTGATAGGGTGTATGAAGCATACCCTTAGAACGTGGATTCATATTCCTCCTTCTACAGTGGGGTCAACTTAGAACACCAACCACTCTTCTTCCAACCATGTTAGTTGTACAATACTCTATGATCTCCTCAGGGGCATACCTCTGAACAATGGAGGCATCATGCCGACAATGATTATGAACAAAACCCTTGAATACAGCCATGTGATGCTCAAAGGGGTACATACAATGTATTCCAATAGGTCCGCACATACGTATCCCCTAACCAAGTGTACCACTAGGTGCACCATGATGTCAAAGAATGACAGGGGAAAATACGTCTCCAAATGGCATAGAAAAACAACCTCTTGATCCAGTTCATCTAGATGTTGCATGCTAATATTTTTCCTACATATTGAGTTGAAGAAGAAACACAAACGTAAAATTGAAAATATAACTTCCTCTTCCAAACACCCATGAATTGCAATGGGAAAAAGTTATTGCATAAGGACATGATAATCTTGTGATTTCAAAGCATTAAGACGCAACTCATCATTCACAACCCGACTAACATTAGAGGAGTAACCAGACGGTACCTTCATTCCTTGGATGCTCTCACACACCAATCTCCTCTCAGCAACTGACAAATTGTAAGGAGCCGGGGACAGGTACGTTCGTTTCCCTCTTACCTCTGGTGCCAGATCCTACCGTATACCAAGGTCCACTAAATCTTTCCTCGCATTCAAGCTATCCTTAGTCTTCCCGCGAATGTTCAAAATCGAACCAATTAGACTCTCACAAATGTTCTTTTCGATATGCATGACATCTAAACAATGGAAAACCTCAAAATTTTCCCACTACGGTAAATCAAAGAAAATGGACCATTTCTTCCACGGTCCGTCTACAGCCCAACACCCTTTGATAACTTCTTACCAAGAACCACATTCAATTTATTCACCTTGTTGTGAATAGCTACACCGGTCAAAAGTTTGAGTACCTTTCTTCTCTCCTTCCCGCCAACGAATGCAACTGCGTTGCCCCGCAACTTGTGTTTCACCGGCAGGTATTTACGGTGACCCAAATAAACAGTCTTGTGCCCATTTCTCAATTGATGGTAATCTGTCTCATTCTCAAAATTGGGAAAGCCTTGTGATCCTAGACCACATACCCAGAATGGCTACCATATGCCGGGAAATCATTTATGGTACAAAAAACATCACCTTCAATGTAAACTCTTCACCACTAAAACTATGAAACATTAAGGCGCCAACTGACCAAAGCACCTTCAAATCTTCTATCAAAATGGTAAGATAATTGTCTATGTAATTTCCAGGTTGTTTCGGGCATGAAATCATGATGGGCATCAACACATATTTTCTCTTCATGCACAAGTACGGGGAAAGTTTTAAAATTGCAAGCATAATCGGCCACGAATTGTGTTTTGAGGACATATTCCCAAATGGGTTCATATCATCAGTACAAAAAGAAAATCTCAAATTCCTAGGTTTGGATGCAAACTGTGGATACATCTTATCAAATTTCTTCCAATGGTCTAGGTCAGCCGGGTGTCAAATCATATCATCATTCTTACAACCCCCCCATCAACACACCATGTCAAGTTCTTTGCATACTTTCATTCTTAAACAACCGTTTCAGCCTCGGAATAATCAGAAGATACTACATACATTTGGCGTTCACCCACCTTCTCACCGGAACACCATGCTCTCCACCGACAGCCACATTTCTCTTCTTCTTATAACGCAACACATTACATACTGGACAAACAGTCTTATCCTTAAGGTCAACCATATATAGGACACAATCGTTCGGACAAGCATGCATATTTTCATACTCCAATCCCATCGGACACAAAATTCTCTTAGCTTCATAAAGGTTATCAGGAACCCTGTTACCGGGTGGAAACGTTTCATTCAAAAACTTAAGAAATTTATTCATGCTAGTATCACTCCATGACCTTACACCTTTCAAATTAAACAACTTCATCAAACATGACATGGCCGTATCTTTCTTCTTGCAACCCAAATACAATGGTGTATCCTTCTCACCAAGGAAGTTAGCCAAAACCTTGGGCCTCCCTCTAAATTCATTAACAACCTCCTCACACATGTCATCTAACTTAGCATCCCCAAAACACTCTCTCTCACTACTAGCTCTCACTTTCGGTGGTGATTTTCACCATGAAAGGTCCACACAATATAATCTTTTGCAAACCCCTAGCTATATAGTGGAGTTTCAGCTAGGAGTGTTCATCGGTCCAAGACCGAACCGGAACCAGTTAGGACCGGAACCGGAATCACCAAAAACCTTGGACCAAAGACCGGACCAGTTAGTGGGTATTTTGGACCGCGACCGGACCAGAATAATTTCGGTCTTAGACCGGTCCAGACCGGTTGGACCGGATTCTAGTATGCATTATTTGTTTTACTTTACATTTTGCTATAAAAAATGTCAAATCAATATTTTTCCCTTTAAAACATAGTAAAATAGAAGTTGTTAGAATAATTCACATAAAAAATAATAAAAGAATACTAGTTGTCACGAATAAATCTAAACTAGTATGTTAAACCAATTCATTATCATTTTAAAAATATATATAGAAGTAAAATACCGGTCCATCCAGTCCGGACTGGAAAAAATCCAATTTTGGAACGGACTAGAAAAAAAAATCCAATTTTGGGCCGGCCGGACCGGAACCTGGAATCTAAAAAAAACATGGACCGAGGACCGGATCGAAATTTCATTTGTACAATTCCGGTCCTTACATTTTTGGTCCGGTCCGGTCCATTTTACCGGTCCGGACAGGATCATGAACACCCCTAGTTTCAGCATGTCCTTCTTATTAGTACGAATTTGGTTTCCACAATCATGACAGGGACATAATATTCGCTTCTCTCGACTAAAAGCATGTTCCAAGAACTCATCCAAATCAAAATATATTCATCTCTCACCCTACTAACGTTGGTATACACATGCTTACGCTTCATGATGGCATGATAAAACTCTACATATCAATAAATATCCAACAATCAAACTTCAACACATTTAATGCAATAGAATTTCATAACGACTTCCTAATCATGCAATATCATAAATACACAATATACACCAATATTCCACATTACAATTACAACATTCTTACCATGTTCAACACTATAAGAATCAAAAGCCATAGCATTATAACTTCAACAACCTTGAGAACAAATCACAAATTAGTATCAACAATTCTACCCCAATCACCATCAAATGATCAAACACAAATTATAAATATCTCTACCAATTTAAAACCATACATGAAATCATTAATATTCATGAATGTAATTTAAAAAAATGGTACCTTCAAGGGTCTTCATTGTGGAGAATTCAATGCCTTCATCAACTAAAAAACACCATTAATGAAGCTTTTCTTCCAAAATTCTCATTTTTTTAAACCGCTTAAAAAAGGAGGTAGGTGAGCATTTAATACAATTTTCTACACCGGTATTAAGACTTTACCAGTGCGTATGTAACTCTTACACCTGTAAAAACAGTCAACAGTGTAGATATTTATCCTATTCTCGCATATTTTGTGCTTTTGCATCGGTAAGTTCACAGTACCGGTGCAAAAATGAATAATTTTTGCACCAAAATACAAAAAAAGAAAATTTTAGTGCACCGGTATTAAGAACATACTGGTGCATATGTAATTTCTACACCGGTTCTAGTAGTAACCGGTGTACAGATGCAGCCTGTTCCCGCATCTTTTTTATTTTAGCACCGGTAAGCTCTGGTTACCAGGACAAAAATTTATCCTCTTGGCGCCAAATTACTAAAAAAAGGAAATATGTACACACCGGTAATCGTTTACCTGTGCACATGTAAGCAAATGCACCGGTCATAACCACCTACACAGATAATACCGGTGCAAAATATTTGAAAATGTACACCGGTAGAACCAACACCGGTGCGGAATTAGGTGAATTCTACACCGGTTGTCAGGATACTGATGCGTATGTAATTATTTGCATCGGTACTTATGTTAACATGATAAATACCGGTGCAATTGGTTACATACACACCGATATACCTGTACTCATGAAATTATACTAGTGCGTATGTACCTGTTTTCCAGTAGTGGATTATAACGAGTCTTGGGCGTAACTAGTTTAGGTTTCTATTTATCCTTTGATCATAGATTAATTATCCTATTTTTATGCATTAATCACATATTGTGGAGAACTTATCAACACCTTTCAAGTGTTGATATTTCTCACCTCTCCTCGGTTATAGTTAGAGTGGGTGATTGGTGCCACACAATAACCCTTATCCCCGGATCACTCTAGACGATCGGCGTCATAGATTTCCCCGAGGATAGCACTAAAATGGAGATACAAAAAAACTACCAAAAATATCCTACAAGCGAGAAACACATAGATATCACAAGTATATTTACTAATGACGACTACAATAATTGGCCTTCATGCTAATCGTTATTAGTGGATCATGTTCATAATTAGTCAAACCCATCCAAATTCATCCTAAGTCTAAGAAATTTCATCAATGAACAATCATAATTAGTTGTCACACCTAATTATAACCTAGCATTGGCAAAGAACGTCACATTGACAAAAAGTCAAAGTCTTCCGGGTTTGACCAAAAATCTATCAAAGAATCAACCCATAATCATCAACTAGTTCATCATGCATTAATCACACAATAAAGCACCAAACATACTTGATAATTAAAGCACAAAATAGGAATCACCAAATCTTACAAATTCATACTAGAAATGCTTACCAATTGCTCCCAAGAGTATATTTAGCCTAGATTATTAAAAATCATAACAAATCTACAAGAATTCATTCAAGAATTGCAAATAATATGAAAATGTTAAGAAAACTAGGGTTTGGAGGCCCCTTAGTTGGGATCAAGAAAATGGGGAAGAAAATGGGCTATTTATAGCCTAAGTGGGTCAAGAAAAGTTGAAAGGATGTAGCAGGCGCGCGACCGGGCATCAGGTACGCTGGGTACATGGACACTGATCGAGGGTGTAAGGTTGCTAGTGCACTATGATGTGGGAGCGAGGCTGTGATGTAAGGCATGGGCACGTTGGAGTGCGTTGGCCGCGTGATGGAGTCTTAGGCGATGCACTCTACTTATCATTGTCGCGTGTGGGTTCACCATGGGATGCGCAGGGTGCGCGACTGCTCAGGCGTGGCTGATGCCCAGCATGTGGGCACGCACAAGGCCGGGTAGGACATATATTGCTAGGATGAGGCCGTGCACCACGGCTATTGTTCAGCGCATAGGCGCGGGTGTAGCTCTCTGGCTCTACATCTGGTCTTCTTCACCGGGCGGCCGGTCTTTGCATCGCTACGGCTAAACCATTGCTCTGATTTTGGAGTTCTTGTAGTCGAGTTTATAGTGCTCGAGTAGATGAATCCAATGATTCCACCCTTGTAGTCTGATTCTTCTCGGATCATTTTAAGAACTTGGTCCAAAGTTCTGGGTCACAATTCACCCGCTTCTTTATCTTCCTTCTTTGACCCTTCTATCTTCTACCACGTTTTAGCTTGTAGCCTTCACTAAACCACTCTAAGCTGCTCACGAGCAATCTACAAATCAAGATCACAAAAATGAATCTAGATGCTCATAAGGACCAAAAATCCATTAGACTAGAATATGTTACAAAATGGAGGATTTGGATATGAAAACTGAAAATGGTCATCTAAACCCCTTATGATGTAAACCTAACTAAATCTATCAATCTTCTAAAAACATATAACAAAAGGTATGTTAAATTCTTTGGAAAATACATGCATTTGACGTTCTATCAAACGCTTGAGCGGAGGGTTGCAAGAAAGGATTTGACCCCCTTGGTTTTCAATGCAAATGGTGTTTGCATGTAAGATGAACGTGCAAAGTGGTCTAGTTGGGTTGGGAAGGTGGGTTGAAATGGGGTTGACATACGTTATGATAGTTGGCATGATGTGCCAAAGGATTACAAAGCCACTCCATGAATTGAATGCAAGGTACCTCCATATACATGATTGCATTTCCTTTCTAATCCCTTGTTTTTCACATAAAATTTTGAAAATACTTAGTCACTTAGAAATTTTATTACACCATAGAGACCACATGAAATTAAAGCGCCAAACATGGATGACTTAAGAAAGAAGACGATGACCATGCTATTAAAAACCTAGCGAGAACACAAGTGCACATTGTCAAGAGATTATGTCTTCTCAACAGAAAAAGGCGATCGTCCATGGCTTACTTACACAAATATTCAACCTGGATTAGGAAATCCATAAGAGAATAGCATTAAAAAAAATGTCAGTAGACTCAATATCAATAAATTATAGTAAGATTTGTAGTGTACATGTCACATGGCTTCCCACATTTCTCGTAGGGTACAAGAGATGAAAAAAATGATTCTCCAAGATGAACATAACTCCGCATCAGAAGAGCCGCGGAGGTTATGGCTTGGTGGCACTAGAGATGATTAAGGAAAATTTTGAACAAGATGGACGAGGAGGATGGATGAGGAGAAGGCTCAAAAATCGGTTGTACCATTAGAAGTCGGACAAATTAACCGGTGTGATCCATTTCCAAGAGCTTAGCAAAACAGCAAGGGTGAATATGTGAAAAAAGAGGCAATTCAAATCGCGGATCAAGTGGTAAGACTACTATTAACTTGTTCTATATTAAGCTCGCTAATTTTTATGTGTTGATGCCAATGTCGGATTATTTACTCTAGCATATTTTATATGGATTACACTAGGATAAATTGAAACAAGATGAAATTGATGGTATATTCATTCACAATCGGTAAGCACGATATTTTGTGCGAGGCCACCGGAAAATCCGACCACCCAGGCTGCACTCGAGGGGTTGGAGCTTTCATGACTCAAAGAGAGACTTTTGTCATTGTACGTATATATCATAAGGCTAAGCAATCGAGACTCTACACTTTGAAGAAAGAAGAAATTCTGAGGGATAAGAAGTTTAAACAACAAGAAATCTTAATTCGCAAGTTAGTGAAGCACACAATATCGACTTTAATTGCTCGACAACCCGAATGATCTAAATAGCGGTTGGAAGCCACCGTCAAGAGGATCTCACCACTCTCTGGGCGAGATAGAAGTGAACCACAACGCAGTGCAACCTATTTCAAGGATGGAAGATTCTCCGAATCAAAACATCCTTTCTCCCCAAAAAAGGTAAAATTGATTAATTTAGTTTATTACTACTTTTTGTGACGCTGTTAATGTTTTCATTAACTAAGTGATGTGGGGTTCCCAATTATGTGAGCTTTTCATAGAGGTGGGTGAGAGTGCAAACTCTCTCCATGTTGCGGATGGTATTTTCTACGAGTCGATGCGACATCATCATTCAATTCCAATCCCAGATGGAATCGAAAGGATAACAGTGGAGAAAGCCTTGGTGTGAAATAAAACTTACCAATGCTGGGAGGAGGTTATAGGAATGTAGGAACCGCTCAAGGAATTTTCCTTCTTTGGCCTTAACATCTAGTATATATTGGTCCTAGAAAAAATGGTCATTTAAAGGCTAGCCGGCCACAGACAAAGAAAACAATTGCAAGGACCACTAACATCAAAAAGCCCACTATAACAAAGCCACAAGTTCAGAAGGGTTCCTCGTCGTTCATCCATGTTTTGTTCAATTGGCTCAATGCACACCATGATAACTCCACTTACACATTTTCGGGGATTGAATGTGTTTTTGGAAGAAATCAAGACATAATTGCGTTGAGGAATGATCTCGAGGAATTATGCAAGTGTGACCAAGTAAACTAAACAATCATGTCCCTATTTCTATTGTAAGTGCATTTTTTATTTTCAAACTTTTTCCTATTGTGTTCTATTTGTGTTTCATATTTATTCTTGTCTAATCTTTAAAATGCTATGGCTAAGGTACATGTATTACTTTGCTAATCAAATGCAAAAGGGCTGGGTAGGGTACTTGTGTCCATTGATGACCCAAGGAATTGGGTGTTCGAGGCAAAACCGGATTGATTACATTCAAAATGCATAGGCCGAAAGGATAAGAAATTATTCATTGATGTGCTCAATTTATATCCCATTTTTAGCACATTCAAAATCTAAGTTTGTAATAGATTAGGGACTTAATTGAAAAGAAATTAACATTTTATCAATTAAGTGGATAGGATGAATTCATATATTTTATATCCTAATTCTTTCATTTATAAAGTGTTCGGGTTTGGAAGAGTTCAAGTATTGAAAAAAAATTGAAGTAAATAGAAGATTGGAAGAAGAAGACCAATTGTTTTGGTAGAAGATTGGAAGAAGAAGGCCAAAGTGTCTTTGGTAGAAGCAGTCATCCCAGCATCTCTATTGCGGGCCACAGCCCCAATTGTGACCCGCAGCCTAGTCAACGGGGCCAGAGGAGCAGGTCAACGACGATCTTCTGGCTGAAGCCTACATTGCAGCACGCTACGGCGAGTTGTGGCCTGCTTTAAAAGCTGATTTTTCAGCCCGAAAATTCTTACTATTCATTCATTTTTTAGATCTGATCCAAAAATACTCTCCAAAACCCTAGTTTGTATTTATTTTTCATCTTTAACTCTATGTTTACCATGGATTCTTGTTCTTTTGTTATGGGTTTAGCTAATCTAGGCTAAATACATTCTTGAGATCAATTGGTAAGCATTTCTAGTATGAATTTGTGAGATTCAATTTATCCTATATTGTGCTTTGATTATCAAGTATATTTTGTGCTTTCTTGTGTGATTAATGCATGATTTAGACTAGGGTGATCAACTAGTTGAAGATTGTGGGTTAGTTATTTGCTAGATTTGGTAAAATTCGGAAGACTTTGGCTTTTAGTCAATGTGATTATTATTGGTTAATGCTAGGTTATAATTAGGAGTGACAACTAGTTATGATTGTTGATTGATGAAATTTCTTAGACTTAGGATTAATTCAAATGGGTTTAACTAATTATCAATATGGCTCACTAATAACGATTAGCATGAAGGCCGATCCTCGTAGTCATTATTAGTAAATATATTTGTGCTATCCCAATATTTCTTGCTTGTAGCGGGGAAGTCTATGACGCCGATTGTCCAGAGTGACTCAAGGGTAAGGGTTATTGTGTGGTGTTAATCGCCCACTCTAAACTATAACCGAGGAGAGGCGAGAAATATCTTCACTCGAAAGGTGTTGATAAGTTCTCCACAATATGTGATTAATGCATAAAAATAGGACTATTAATCGATGGTCAAAGGATGACTAGAAATGTAAACCAATTGTGCCCAAGACTCACTATAATCTTAGTTACATCATTTGTGCTATTGGTTATTGTATTTGCATCGTTCTTTTTAATTCTTTGTTAATTTAGTTGCTTAAAGTAGTCGTAGTTTTTTCCAAAATCAACCCCCCCCCCCAACTTTGTTACCACACACTTAGAGTGACTTCTTTCTGTGCTTTTTAACTACACTTTAACACTTGATAAAACCCACTTTTCCTCGTGGACAACCCCGTCTTACCACTAGCTACTATTTAGTAGTTAGCCATAATTTGGGTATATCAATTTTGTCTTTGAAGGCACGACGATGGCCTCCCAGTCACTGCACCTTACATTGAGAGGTGATGTTAGGGTTTGAGTAAATATTTTATTAAAGTACATGTTTGATTAATTGTAATGGTCATTGGGGATTAATTTTTATTGTTCCAGAGAAGAAGCTTGTGTACTGGATGGATCCGTTGCACTTTAAACCTTTAAAAATATTTTGTGGTAATCTTGGAGGGTGCACGATGGGTTGAATGTGACAACGGCCTTACGTGTAGTCCACATCAAGGTATGAAATTCACTAAACATTTAAAATTAATTTAAAGTTGTTAGTTATTATTTAGTAATAATATTCTCTGAATTATATCAGTAAAACAAACAAGCATAGGCCTGGGAGTGTGGGTACTACTTAATGTTATATGCAACTGAGTGTTTTCAAGATATACAATTGGATTTCCATGAAATTGATAAAGTGAGTATTTTTTTCAATAGTTATTCCTACTTTTCTTCATCTACAAAGTACCACATAACAACTAATACTATTTACCATTTGCACAGAGGTTCCCAAAGGATTCTAAGCTGTATTCTCAAGATGGCATCAATAATGCAAGAAATTTTTCGGCAAGACATCTAGTTCATGTACGATCTGTGACTCTTGGAACTTCAAATGTGGTACCTTAGAAAATTCGCCAACGCTCGTGACATGTATTGTGAGGAATATAATTTGTATGTTTTCTATTCCTATCTATAGATAGTTGTTTGATTAGCCTTATCTATGAATTTTTGTTGAAACTACGATCGTGTTGTTGAGTGTTGAGTAGACTTAGGCATTGACATGTCATTTGTGGAATATATTGAAATCTATTCCTACGCATAGATACTTGCTTGTTTTGTGTTATATATACATTTTTGTAAGCTCACACAATGTGTACGATGATAAATCGAAATTGTATTGTGCTTGAATATAATTTATGGGGTTATAGCAATGAATGAAATCTTGTACCATTGTAGCTGACTGTACTTTTGGATTCGGAAGTTATCTGTGTGTTTCCATCTCAAAATGTACAAAGCCACAATTCTGGGGTTCGGTCTCGGAACCATTACCACTCATGCAGTTTACGAACTCGGAAGCTATTTATTAGTAAGACATTAAATTTGTCAATATTCCAGGACTGGATCGAAAATGACAACTGACGTAGGAACTAAATATGTTTTCAAGTACCGAAAGCTTCTAACCATCCGACAGTATTGCGAACGTTCCAAGTTTGAAAATCAATATCGGATTGGACACCCAAATTAGGAACCATATCTACGTTCTCGATCCTTCTTCTGGTACTGGAAGCAATATACAGTTTCGGTACCGGAACTGTATGTATAACCCAAGGAACTCACACTTCTTTCGAGTTTGAAAACTGTTCCAAGGCGGTTGCGTCAGTTGGTTAAAGGTGGAAAATAACCGCCTTCTATCATTACCAACAAAGGCGGTTCTTGAAAATGCCTTTGATTAAAGAGGGTCAAAGGCAGGACTAGAGAAGGCACCATAAAAGTGTCTTCTCTGGTCCAAAAAAATCGCCTTTAATCCACCCTTCCTACACTAGTGTCATAATAAGATCCTAAAAAGAACGAGTCGACTTTGCCTTTATCAGGTTAAATGAAAATAGCATGTCTACAGTGTGCTTCTCTTTTTATAATAAATGGTAATGATTTAGTAGAATAATCCCCACTCACAGACTCTTACAAAGAGATATTATTCATACATATATATATATATATGTATTCATTATTTATGAAGAAGTATTTTTTCAAATTTTATATAGGAAGGAATATGCTGTATATATATATATATCCAACAATCTGTCAGTTGTTGAGAGAAGATCAGTGTGTGAGATCATCCAAGGAATTAAGGTACCTTCTGGTTACTCCTCTAATGTTATTCGGTTTTTGAATGATGAGTTGCATCTTAATGCTTTGAAATCACACGATTGTCATGTCCTTATGCAACAACTTTTGCTTGTAGCAATACATGGGTGTTTGGAAGAGCAAGTTAGATTTCTTGTTATGTGCTTGTGTTTCTTCTTCAACTCTATATGTAGGAAAAATATTAGCAGGCGACAACTTGATGAACTGGATCGAGAGGCTGTTGTTGTTTGATGCCATTTGGAGAAGTATTTTCCCCCATTATTCTTTGACATCATGGTGCACCTAGTGGTACACTTGGTTGGGGAGGTAGGTATGTGCGGGCCTATTGGAATGCATTTGATGTACCCATTTGAGCATCACATGGCTATTTTTAAGGATTGTGTTCATAATCGTAGTCGGCCCGATACCTCCATTGTTTATAGGTACGCCACTGAGGAAATCATAGATTATTGTACAATAAACTTGGTTGGAAGAAGAGCAGTTGGTGTTCATGGAGAACCCCATTGTGGAAGGCGTAATGGGATTCCACGTTCCAAGGGTACGCTTCATACACCCTATCACGCTGAGTTAATGACTGTTCACCTGTATTCATTGCGCAATAGTAGCGAGACTGTAACATATGTTGGAGAGCGAGTTTCCTTGTTGCAAGAGATTCATTCAGATTGGCCCCCAATTAAAATTCTGGTTGAGCATTCTTCAAGGTTTGTTAACTGGTTTTACAATCGTTGTAATGTCGATGGGATGCCTAGTAACCTACGGGAGTTTGCAAGGAAGCCGAACTGCACCGTTAGACGATACCTTGGTTATGACATTAATGGCTTCAGTTTCTCAACATTGGCAAAGGACGAGAAGAGCACCACTCAAAATAGTGGTATATATATTGAATTTGAATCCATGTGGCAGGAAAGCAAGAGAGATAAACATTCGGTTGTTGCTGTGATGCCTTTCTATGGGGCGATTGAGGAAATTTAGGAGTTGGATTATGTAGATTTCAAGGTTGTTGTCTTCAAGTGTCGTTGGGTAGAACACGGTTCCAGTGTTGTTTAGAGCCCATGGGGTTCACGTTGGTTGACTTGAACATGTAGGATATGAAGATGACAAGTTCATCTTAGCTACCCAGGCACATCATGTTTTTTACATCAAGGACCCTTCAAATGAGAAGTATCATGTGGTGTTGCATGGGAAGAAGTTCTACTTTGATGAGGAGATTAATCAGCCCGCCATAACTGATAAAACTGAGTTTCCATTGATATTTCTAAGTTTGGAAGATGTTGGGGGACCCATTGTTGGAAGCTGTTCTCACGGTGATGAGCTGTGGGTTGATGAGAGAAGCGAAATAGTAGGTGCTGACAATGTCTTGAAGCAAAAGCGATAGATCGGTCGTTCTTGGCTGTTGTTTTTATGACCTTGTTTTGTGAAAAATCGTATGATCATTCAACGATTTAGCGTGTAATGTATTTAATTGGAACTCTTTTATGAATTTGTTTGTATGATCAATGATTTCAATGGAGTGTTTATGAATTGAACCGGTGAAAATGTGTTTAAATTGAGATTAAATTTTCTAGTAGGTGTTGCTTTTTTACACCGGTAAAGATGAAATTACCGATGTAGAAAAATAGGGGAGGGAATATGTTTTGTACTTAAGCACCGGTACTCCTACCAATACATGTTTTGGTCTTTTTTCTCTTGGATCCAACACTATAAATTTTTTTGGGCATTTAAAGCAGCGTAAAGCAGCTGCTTTTTGTAACAATTGCACCGGTAATTGTACCAGTGCTGGGTACTTAGAAAAAAATTGTAAAATTTACTCTCGGGTCAGATTAGAATTTTTTTATATTTAAAGCAACCTAAAGCAGCTGCTCTAGGCCTTGTTTTACATCGGTATATGTATAATACCGGTGTATAAAAAATGTTCCCTTTAAAAAAAACCCAATCAACACCCTATTTTCACAGTACTTAGAATTTATATCTCTCACACCATATCATCTCCATCACTACTAATATTTGGTGAAATCCTATGTAGGTTGGCATATAATCAGGTAAACCACTGCAACGCCTCTATTGTATGATTAATTAGCAATTGCATATGAAATAGAATCATTGAGAATGTGACATCTTGAATAGCTTGACTTGCATGTAAGGTGTTTGATGAAATGCCTCGATGTGTTTCTAAGGAAATGCCTCCAAAATCCAATTCGAAAAGGATACGCTATTCAACATTCCCATTATTGCCGAACGTATCACCACACACATACCCGGATGGTACCTTTGTGTCCGAGGAGGCTAGGTTGGTCCATGAATCTTACAAAGGATGGAATTATCACATGGGTAGAGGAATTGAAACATCTCCCCCATTTGAACAAACTATCCGAAAACTTGGGTGGGAAAAATTTTGCGAGACTCTGCAACCATTCAACCTAACCATTATAAGTGAGTTCTATCTAAACTTGACTGCGGGCCGAGCTACGATCATGTATACTGTAGAGGTAAAAATTTCCCCGTGACACCAGAATCTATCAATGGCTTGTTTGGGTTGCCCAATGTTCCAAACGATAAAGATAAGTTTCTCGCACTACATTTTCTAGGTGATGACGACTATACTATATTCTCTAACAACCAATTGAGAAGGAGATCGTTGGGACTGTAACTAGGGCATGTACAGACATGGACAAGTTGGTGAAACCAGGTTGGAGCAAAATACCTAAGAAAACTCTAACTCCGAAAATGAATGGGTGGTACCACTTTGTGGCGTCTAGAATCCATCCAGTAACTATTAACACAAAAGTTCACAAACTTCGCCTCACCTCCTTGTATGCAATAAAGAGGGAGCTTCGATGGCACGTTGGTCATCAAATTTGTCTTATGTTGCAGAGGGAACGGGATCAGATGGGATCTTATGCCTATTGCAGTATCATCTCTGCGCTTTATTCAAGAGTGGGAGTTAGTACCCATGCACATGACGTTTATGGCCCACCAATTAGTAAGATTTGCGTGGACTCTTTCTAGAGATAGAAAACTGACATGTCTGTCGCTATTATTGAATCAAGAGTTGCTACATTGGAGGTTGGTGTAGCAAACTTACTTGAAGAATCCAAATACCAAAAAATCCTGGCAGGAACATATGGCCAAGGTTATGACGTATCGATTTCCTAAGGCCGTGGCAACAGTCAGAAATTTTCCAACCTTCCGCATAGGCACTGCCAATGACATGGACATTGGCACAAGTACTCGTGATGGTGATGCAATAGGGCCAGCTGACAGGGTAGAACCATTTTCTCAATATTATTCGTAGAAAACTTGTATTAGCGGTTAGGAAGAGTGGATTCCGTACTCAACTTTGACTGTGTTGCACTTAGACAGTTTTCCATTCTTACAGTTGACAAACAAGCACGATGATGAATCAAATAAAAAATTTGTGCACCGCATTTATTGAAATTCAATCCATCAAATACACTCATGAAGACCAAAAAAATAGGCCAAACTTAGTTTGCCAATTTTTTTACTTCAGGACCGCCGAATATATGGCATTATATTCCTAGAATGGTTAGAATTGCAAAACATTGTAGCATTGGGAGCTATGGTGGTTCCCCAAGTAAATTTGTGGGTAATAGTGTAATTAAGGAAAATATAGTGCAAGCATTCATTGTTGGTTTTACAGGGCCTTCCGTCCACCAGTAGGGTCTACAAATGCATTAACACGATAGTTGTGTATTGAATTGCATATCTGTGGAGCTAGTTTTATATTCCGGCCCTTCCAAGATTCTTGGAGGGACTAAATATCAAAAGGTAAATAGTTTACTCATAAATCAAAATTGCAATCCGATCAAACCAGATGGTCCACAAAACAACCCTTTTGTATTTCCAAGTAAAATATGCGGGGAAACGAATGGGTCCGGGCTCCGTATTTAGTTTCGAAAATGTTCAGATTACATATAGAAACATTGGAGTAAAGCCTTACTGTTTACTCTATAACACCTACTAGCGCTTTAGAACGAACCAGTACCCTGGCACAAATATGTTTCAATTATGATTTAATCCTGGAATATTCAATTTGATAATTTGATAATATGTTTCAATCGCATGTCACAATTAGGGCGGCCGAATTGCAATAAGCACATACAATCAACTTTGCTGGTTCCTTGGTACAGTTGAGCTATGAAAATGTTACTTATTCAATCTTGAGCATTGGAAAATTCCAGTTGGGCCGGTGGAAAAGTGCTTGAAGGGGTCGAACGAAATGTTTGGGGTCAATCTGCAAATTTTTTGAAATTAAACAATGCTTAGAAATGTCATCGTATGGAGCCTATGTGTGGTTGATATTTTCATGAAACAACTAGTACAATGTCTAATAACAAAAGTTGAACGTCAATTTGATTAATTGGGGTCGTTTGAAAAATGCACGAGAGGCAAATGCAATAAGTGATAATTTAAACAACTAGTAAACTTTTTTTTATATTGATAATAATGAAGAAGTACTGGTATATTTTTACAACTTTTTGGAGTGCATTTCAAAATTTTCCTTTTTTGGATTTTTAATAAGGCGCGAAACATTTAACACCGGTAATTTAAAATTTTGCACCGGTAGATATACCGGTGGTGGACAGTTAGAAAACATTACAGAAATTACTCTTGTGTTGAACGTTTTTTTCCAAAAATATATCTAAAGCAGCCGTGGGCAACTGCTTTTTGCACATTTTTACACCGGTATTTTCCTTTTATACACTGCTACTATATACCGGTGTACAACACTTAACCAAAATTTTCGTGCGTTCCTCTATGGTCAAGCAAAAATTCATTTAAAGGAGCTGCACACAGCTTCTTTTCTTCATTTTTACACCGGTATTGTTACCGGTGCTAAATAGTTAGCAAAAATCCGTGCCCATTTTCACTCTTCTTACACCGGTACTGTATATATTACCAGTGTAAAAAATGTATCTTCTGAAATCAAACCATTTGAAATGACCATAACTCTCGCAATTCATCATATTCTCATTTTCAAATTCTTCAACTTCTCTTTCAAAACCACCATCAACCACTCCAACCATTCAATTCACAACTCTTCATCAACCATTGTAACTTCTCATCTCCCGTTCCATCCCTATAAAGTGTGGAGCAAAACAAGAGAACCAACAAAAATGAGAGAGGAAGTTGGGGAGAGAAGAAAGTACTTGGCAATCTGTTCTTTGCGAGTTCGGCAAAAGGGAGTAGCAACTAAAATGCTCCATTGGTGAAGGGAAGTTTTGGGGTTTATGTTACCATGAGTTAACAAGTCAAATTCTCTTAAAAAACCATTCCATCCCTCACGCATAATACATGTTCGATCAATTGCCTCTATGACCAAAAATATGTAAATCGCGAAAAAGTTGAATGACACTCTTGAATGGTATGTTTATACAATTGTGGGGAGTAAATATTTTTCATTTTTTGTGGATTGGTGATGTAGTTCTATAGTATTTTTGTTGGTGATAATGTTGATAGTCATGTTAGGGGGAGTGAGAGTTGCTCGGTTGTGTGCCTAATTTTGAATGCAAAGACATTGGTATGGTATTCGATCAACTTCTATAAGGTTCCATTTCATTCTATATCAAGTTTCATGCCTTGATTGTTCAAGTTATATGCCACGTTATATAAATTTTTATGCCTCACATGCTGTAGTTTTATCTATGAATTGTTCAATTTCTAAGCCATCTTTTTCTTAAAAGTGTTACGAACTAGTTGATCAAGTTCTACGCCACGTTCTATCAATGTTGATCTTTAAGTACCGTTATTGTGTGAACCGTTATGGATTGAGAATTTCCAATTCTACTGTTATAGATGCTTCCGAAGAAGGGGAAATTCAACAAGAAAAGAAAGCGGCTGGTTACAAAGAAGGAGGAGGAGGTGAAAGATGTGGTCGATGAGGAGGTGGATGTGGCAGACCAAGAACCACCGCCAAAAAGGATCCCGTTGAAGATAAAATTTGAGGAAGAAGCAACTCAAACGAATGACCTGTGTAGTGAAGAGAAGAAAGAAACCGTGGAACCGGGTGATGCTATTGTAGGGGATGTTGAAGGAGTGGACGCCGGTAAACAGTTGGTCAAAACACCAATTCACAAGGGAAAGGGAAAGAGCACCATCAAAGGAAGGCTGACTATTAATGAAGCGGACAATGACTTGACAATGGCTGGAGGGAAAATGGAGAAGGATGGGACAAGTTTGAGGTAAAAAGTTATTTGAGGAGGCGGGGAACTAGTACCTGCCAATCTGTGATGTTGGCAAAGCATAACACTCAAACTCCTGTTTGGTTTGAGTTCCGTGGGAATCAAGCGGTATGCATTAAGAATTGGTCAGTGTGGCACGCTTATGGAAATTACACTTTCCGATGCCGCATCAGATTTGGTGCATGCGAACACTGGAGTGATGTTCCTGAGGATGTTAAGGAAGAGGAATGGATAGATGTTCTGGTAAGACTCTCAACAATTGTAATTTAAAATTTTAATGAAAGGTAAAGTCTAAGTGAAGACGTGATTAATGACATGTTTTTTCATATGATTCATTCTAGGAGAGCATCACAATTGAAACACTTTGTGACAGATGAGCAACTAGAAATACTGAAGAAGGAGGTTATAGAGAGGGCAAAAAATCAACATAGGAATTGGAAGACAAAGGTGTCAAATAGGTTCATTCACTACGTGGAAAAGTGGATGGATAAAGACGAATGGCACTTGTTTGAAAAGAGGCGCTAGCATCCGAATTTTCAGGTATGATGAAAAAATAAATACCTGTTAAGAGACATGTTTCCCACATATTCTATTCAACTAAATTTTCATTAATAACAACAATAGAGGCCCGGGGTGACAAATATTGAACGCAACAAGGGAAGGGATTACACGCACCAAACGGGCAGAAAGGGTAATCGATACATCCGTGAAAATTTGAGTAAGGATCTGAAGGAGAAGGAGTGAATGAGGTTGACTGTCGAGGGTTTCACTAGCGAGGAGATTGAGAAACAACTCAGCTAAAGGGAATTCACACCTGACAAATCTCTTGTCTACCTTGAGGCAAACAAAGAAAAGAATGGGATATACACATCCAAGAAGGTTGAGAAGATCGCACCGAACGTTGTAAGTTACGCCAAAATTGACCATTTAAATTAATATTTTTGTGTACTTCACATTATTCATATACACAATTGCGTTCCTATGTGATTCTAAGTTGAAATATAACGAGCTTAAGGGAAAAGGAGCATTAGAACTGCAGTCGGGTAAGGACATCATCATAAAAGTCACAAAGAAGAAGGATCACCTGGGTAGGTACAGAGGACCTCATATGGGTCTACTCACAGTGGTGGCTGCTCCTCATTTCTCCCGCAGCAAGTTCGGTAGCAGTTCCTCGGCCAAGGAGACAGCCCGGAGACGACCATCGAACGATCAACTGGTCGTGAAAGTCATGGTATTGTACCAGGAGCAATTGGTGAAGGGCTTAGCATATCTAAGAGGTGTTCAGATTCCACCAAGCCTTGAAAATTCCAAGAACTTTATAGAGAAGGCGATGGATGACATTCTTGCAGCTCCTACAAAGTCCACTGAAGAGCCCAGCAACGGAGAAAGCGATGAAGAGGTACACTGTCAATAATCGATGCATGTATTATACATTGATTTACACATTTGAAATATCTCCATAACCATTTTATCGATTCACTTAAATATTATACGAATAGGATGGAGAACGCCTGACTCTTTTCATCAAAGACATAGTCGGGAAGAAGAAAATAGTTGCCCATGGCCTGCGACAGGTATCTCGTCGTCAGGATGTCTAACAAGGAAGTGTTGTTTGTGTTAGAGTATGCATGCCAGTCCTCTGTCCTAGGGCGGGATTGCCCTCGATGGACCACCACTTTGTTAATGTTGGAGAAGCACTCAATAGCGTCGTGGATTGGTTGGTGTCCTTAATAGGCAAGGCAAGTGAGCAAATGAGTGACCTCGATGAAATCAATCCCGGAGGTGATACAGACAACGATGACAAAGAGGTTATGATTCTCACCAGCAATAATGATGTACATTCTTGTAACACATTATTTTTCAATTCCGCAAAGTACTTTTGCGTATCCCTATTCATTAATCCTTGTAACGGGATACTGGCGAGCAAAAATCTCAGTCAATGGCTAATTTCTAGCCATCTGCAAGACCAAGATTAAATAGGCTGCCAAAACATATAATGCACTAAAACAAAGTCCCATTATTATTAATTAACAACGAAATTTCTATACTACATACTCAAGTGATCATTTCGTATCATTTCACGTTCACAGATTGTCAACAAATGAGACCTAACAGATTGGCCGATCATGAGGTAATTCATAAAGGAAGCAAATGCCGCTATCCTAGAAATGATAAAGAATAAGGACTGCATGTTCTTCCCAGTGTTCCGACCATCAACATTCTCATGTCATTGCACCGGCGGTGTTGGAATAGAAGTTCTGGTCGAGTTCGGGAAGAAACTAGGAGACATGTGTTCAATGACCTGGATCGATAATGCGTAGGCCGATGTGTTGATGGGGTGAGTTTCAAAACTTATAGCCTTTATGTTTTTAAATTTATTAAAAATTCATTTATATGTACAATTAACGTTACAGGCACCTGTGTGAGAAAATATATGAAACTAATTCAGGTCATGCCCAATTCTGCCAATCCAGCTGTGGCAACCTAACCAACTTTGAGCAGGAGGTCGAACTCCATTTCAAAAAAATTTGGAATCAATGAAGGCAACGGATGTTGAGTTCTACATCGTATCCTACATAAAAATGTAAGTATTTCTTCCTGATAATTACATTCACATTTCAAAGCACTTCAGTTTCATTAAGTTGTTAACATAATTTTACGACAGCGATCATTGGTACCTCATCATTATTCCTCCCCGAACGGAGGAGGTTTTCACTTTGGACACATTGTCAGGGGGTATCAAACCAACAAAATTGGTCAAACTCGGGGTCATTTCAAGGTATTTCATTCAATCAAATCAAAAATCCTAGTTTCATAATAAATAGGAAGAAGTAACCATTTAAATTTACTTTCTTCATAGGCTTGCTTGCGCATACCAAAGGGAGAAGAGAAAGACGGAGCAAGAACCCAACTACACTTGGAAAATCAACAACATTATGGTAAGTCATTATGTCATTTCATCCATCAAATTTTATGTTTAGGGTTAGTAATTATATTTACCTTTCCCATCAGTACCGAACCCGGAATGGTTCGTGGCAATGCGGGTACTCCATCATACTCTTCATGGAAGAATTTGTTAATCACCCAGAGACAAACAATATCTTGGAGGTAAACCTTGCATCTCAAAATTTGATATTGTTAATCTCTAGTAAATGCAACATTATTTACTAACAGCGTAAGTTTGAAATTAACAGATATTCCCAGAGGGCAAAGGGTTGTACCATGTGTACAAAATTCAAGGTGTAGTAGAGAGATGGTGTGGGGCTTGGCTCGGAGACTACCAGCAGCAGGCGAACACTACGCTGCAACTTCTGGATGATAAGAATGACATAATAGGTTGATGGTTAATATTGAATGGCTGATGATATTTGAATTCTATGGATGACATTTTAAACTTGTGTTTTACTTCGTTTGATTTCATATTTAAGATACTTATTCTATTTCATATGTTGGAATAATGTTCGTGTGTTTTGCAGGCATATTTTCGTAATCGAATGTTTCAAATTTCTTACCTGTTTAAAAGTTTCCAATTTATAATAGTTCACAAGTATCGCTGGCTGTCGTTGCCCCGAAAATTATCCGGGATGGACCATTGGAAAACAAATTAGGCATTGCAAATTGTAGCCACATAATACACCGGCATAAGGCACGTACCGGTGTAAATAAATTTCACATTTTAAATAATTGTTTTCAATTATTTCAATAATACCGGTGCATAAAGTACAGTAATACCGGTGCAATCTATTCCGATGAAAAAAAACTATATTTTGATTACAAAACAAAGACCAGTGTCGGATTACCGAAGTACAAATCACTATTTTACACTGGTTCATGGGTTAAATACCGGTGCAACATACCGATGCAAACTATATTCTGGTATTACACCGGTTTTCCAAATAATACCGGTGCACACATTTTGTGATCCCGCTATTTTGCACCAGCATAAGATACTGGTGCAAATACTGCTCTACACTGGTCCATTTTACCGGTGAAAATTTGTTGCGTTTCTACACCCCTATACATACGCACCGGTATTTTTAGGGGCCAAAATACGGGTGCTATTGCCCTAAATTACCAGTGCAAATACCCCTCTCTTGTAGTAGTATTTGTTGCAAGGCAAGGGACAATTGACTTGTATCTCCCAACAAATGCTTCATCAAAAACATACAAAATAAAAATTCATAGCTCTCCATTCTATCAATCAAACTCTTTTCTGTAGAGGCATTTTCATCTAAATTGCTATGCTCGCTGATATTAAGATGCACTTGAATAATAGAAGACCACATACCCTCAAAGCGAAGCATAGCAGTATAATGTGATCCCCAACGGATATCATCAAGCCGTCTCAAACTCATTTCCTGATTTTTACCTCTTCCACTAACATTCTCTCCACTCTCCAATGCCTCTACAAGTCTAGCATGTTCTAATTGCACAAGCATCTCTTTTCTAACACATGAACCTCCAACTAGATTCACAATTTTAACAAGATACCCAAAAAATTCACCCACATATAGAGTATTATATGCAACAGAAACAACAACCAAGTGAATTTGGTGAGAAAAGCAATGAATATACCTTGTAGAAGAGTTTTCTTTTAATATCAAAGCTTGCAATCCATTAAACTCACCTTGCGTATTTGAAGCCCCATTATATCCTTGACCTCTCAACTTTGACAAGGACAATTTCTTATCAACAAACAGTTGCTTAAGAGCCTCCATCACAATAATAGCTTTAGTATTGGAAACATGCACAAGAGCAAGAAATATCTCAACAATGCATCATTGCTTGTGGACATATCTCAAAACATCCCCCATTTGCTCTTTTATTTATGCATCTCTAGCCTCAACAACAAGAAGAGAAGATACACTATCTCCAATGTCATTAACAATAGCATCAGTTACCTCACCAGCACAAGCACTTGAGTTGTTTCTGAACTTTGGGGAATGTCAACTTGCAATTTTCGGGAGCATTTTCATTCATTACCTTAGCAACATCTTCACTTCACTTGCAATACCAGTTAACCGATTCAAGATAATTACCCTTGTTGATGGAATCCCAAACCCCCATCATGACCACAAAAAGTCAAACCTTGTTTTAACAAGTATCTTGTCACATCTAAAATCGCAGCCAAACGTGTGAGATATGCCTTCTCTGCTTCAGTAACATGAGCTTCAAAATAATGTAAGATGCTTTGCTTTTGAAAGCTAAAATTTCTCAATTTGATTGCTGCACTCCATCCACATTTATAGCATGTTTCCTAAATAACTTAAGGGCATTCTTCAAATTTAATTATCATCCCATGCACAGTATATGCCGTCTCCTTTGCTGAATTCTTAAAAAGATAGCAAGGAAAACAAAAGGCAGCATCCTTTGAAACACTCTACTCCAAATAATCAAATTCATCAAGCCAACCATTTTGAAAACTTCTAAATTCAACATTGAACAATGTCTAGGGAAAAGTATGACTCTTAGATTGGCAAGGACCTCTTAATATATATTCTCATAGCACTTCATCTCTAATAGAAACATCAATATCTTCAATAGGTTTATGTAGCCCGGGATCACTTACAACATCATTCCGATTGAATTCTACACGAGATTCTTTCTACTTCTACCCTCTTCATTGTACCTTTATTCATTAGGTTCATTCGATCTCTTAGAAGATGGAAATTCTCTACTTCGAATTAAAAATTTGTCCATGACGTATTAAATATCAAATAGGGAAGATATGTAAATTAAATTCATTCTTATAAAATCTAAAAGCATTGTGAAACAATAACAAATTATAATAAAAAATAATTTATAAAATCGTATTCATCAAAATTCAATATAACAAATATCCCTAATTCCATAACTTGTCAATTTCACATAAATAATAAATCAAACAATTATAATTTATACATGTGCAATTCAATTGATACAATCATATAACTTCAATTCGACATCCAATCTAAAAATAATATTCATATAAATTAAACGGTCTTCCAATATCAATAGGGTGATTGTTTCGCACCTCGACTTCTAATACCCACGGATTCGCCGTTTGCTTACTTTTGAAGGAAAAAATATTATAAACAAGAAACCATAAAATTAAATTACCTCTTTCATGTCATAAACACAAAGAGGTGATTAGATGAAGAGGAAAATGGAGAGCTGGAGGAGGGACAGTGGTGGGGCAGCGTCCGGAGTCTCCAGCCCAGTGGTGGGACGGTGGCGCCCGGAGCTGGAGGCTGGAGCAGAGCTAGAGGCGGCACCCGCTGCTTCTGCGTTTTTAGCTGAGTAAAATGCTTGTTTTTTCACTTTGTTTTTTGCTCCTGCATTTTTGCCCCAATCCAAAACTTAAATTTTAAATTTCATTTATTTTCTTCAGTACTAATCAAAACGATGTCGTTTGACTTGAACCAAAACGACGTTGTTTTGATAAAATATGGGCAAAAAAGGTCTTTAGTGACCTTCTTCTCCGACTCCCAGTGGCCGGAAAATAGAAACTAATCTGAAAAAGCGCAGCTCCCAAACTTTGAACGCCGGGAAGTACAGCTGACCACTATTACCATGGTGCCGAAATCTCAGGTAGAGCTGGAGCCCTACCACGTGCCATGGTAGTTCCGCCCTTGGGTTCACTGGTGATAATGATTTCTGCAAGGTGTTTAAGGAAGGTATAAAATAATCATCAAAGGAGTGAGAAGTAATCATAACCTTTTTTTATGTTGGAGGTTTGAGCAATGGGTCTTGCAATAAAATTGGCATTCATAAGGATGAGTTGAACCCAAAGAAATTTTCATATGCCGTGCAATGGAACCGTTAATGGCTAATCATGCACTAGTGTATGTTAAACCCTACATTTCCCCCTTTCCTTTTCTCGTCCGCAACCTTGAACTTTCTTCTTCTCCTCCTCCTATTCTCCTTATTTTCTTTTTCTTCTTTTCTTCTTCCAAGAGTGGTCTTCACACATCTCAGGGATCTACTTGCATAGGTTAGTGTTCGTAGCAAACAACGAATCTTCTTGCTCCGACCTTAGCTTTTCTAGTGTTCTTTTTTTATATCTCCGTCTTATTGTATAAATCATCGTTATAGTCTTATCGGGTGTAGGGCACCATTGGTGAGATGTTGGGCGATTGACCATAGTTAGAATTGTTTATTTAGGTGGATTGTTTCAAAGAACGGCTTGTTTATTGCGTTGTTGGTGTTCTTTGTTGCAATGTTTGTGGTCTGGTTAGCATTGTTGGTGAACACAAAGATAGGGTTGAATGTAAAGTTCTTTTGTTCCCGACGGGAATCAAATCACGCCCCTTTTTCCTGACACCTAAGGAAACTTTTCACGACAGTTTTCAAAACTGACGTCCATCAATAGATGATGGACGTCACCACCGGAGGTGGCATTTCAAAACTGCCATAGTGGAGTTGGAAACACCGCCATAATTTTGTTGATATGCACTAGTGTTACATGTTTGATCAGATATTTTACCACTCTTGGCTTCATATTCATATCTGGGAGGTCGTCGATGTGCCTCTCAAAGTTAATATTTATATGCCCAAATTACGGCTAACTACTAAATAGTAGCTAGTGGTAAGACGAGGTCATCCATGAGGAAAATGAGGTTTTATTGAGTGTTAAAGTATAGTTAAAAGGCACATGAAGAAGTCACTTTACGTGTCTGGTAACCAAGTTGGGAGGGGGGGTTATTTTAGCAAACACTACGACTACTTTAAACAACTAAAATATCCCATAAATAGAAGAAAAAAATATATAATCACGATTACACTAGCACGGAAGATGAAATTAATATGATATCAAATCTTGGGCTCAATTGGTTTATATTTCTAGTCATCCTTTGATCATTGATTAACTATCCTATATTTATGCATTAACCACATATTGTGGAGAACTTATCAACACCTTTCGAGTGAAGATATTTCTAGCCTCTCCTCAATTATAATTAGAGTGAGCAATCGGCACCACACAATAACCCTTGCCCTTATGTCACTCTAGACGATCGGCATCATAGACTTCCCCGAGGATAGTTTCACACACATGGAGACCCAACACAAGTACCAAATTACCCTACAAGCGAGAAACACATAGATATCACAAGTATATCTACTAATAACGACTACGAGAATTGGCCTTCATGCTAATGATTATTAGTGAGCAACATTGATAATTAGTCAAACTCATTCATATTCATCCTAAGTCTAAGCAATTTCATCCATCAACAATCATAATTAGTTGTCACTCCTAATTATAACCTATTGACCAACAATAATCACATTGACAAAAAGTCAAAGTCTTTCGGGTTTGACAAAAAACCTAGCAAATAACTAACCCATAATCTTCAACTAGTTGATCACCCTAGTGTAAATCATACATTAATCACACAAGAAAGCACAAATATACTTGATAATCAAAACACAAAATAGGATAAATTGATTCTCACAAATTCATACTAGAAATGCTTACCAATTGCTCCCAAGAGTATATTTAACTGGATTAACTAAACACATAACAAAATAACAAGAATCAATGGTAAACATAGAAGAAAATATGAAGAAATAAATGCTTGCTAGGGTTTTTTGGAGAGAAATTCAAGTGTAATAAATGAAAGGATACAATTTTTTGGCTGAAAAGCGACATTTATATTAGCCCGAGTCCGCCGTTACGGGCCAGAGTATATGCTACAGCCCGCAATATACCCTCGCTGACCTGCTCATTGATTTGTTGACTCAGCTGCTTCTACTGAAATAGTTGGCCTTCTTCTTCCACATCTTCTAATCATTTCAATCTTTCTTCAACACTTGAATTCTTCCAAACCCTGTCACTTCAACAAGATCAAAACACATCATAAATTAAAGGATTAGGATATGAAACTTATGAATTCATCCAAACCCCTTAATTGATAAAATGTTAATTTCTTTTCAATTAAGTGTTAATCTATTACAAGATTAAATTTTGAATGTGCTAAAAATGGGTTATAAATTGAGCACATCAATATCCTTGGCAAATTGATTCTTCACTAGTTCAGAAATCTCCATTAGTAGCTCTGTTACACGGTGTTTGTTTGTTTTTCACTTGTAACTGCCGTCTATTGAGGTTCCAAGGTAGGAACCCCTCATTTCATAACATAATAAGCATTGTAGGCAGTTAAACCATGTAATGAACGACGATCCAACATAAACGGCAATTCAACATAAACGGCGATGGAACCGCCGTCCTTCCTACCCATTAAACTTATGACCCTTTTTTGGGAAGACCAATATAGATCTCTTCTTATCTTCTCCCCATTAGTGGCTCTCCTCCTCTCAATACTCTCCAAAATCTCCTCTAAGAACATCCAATCGCTTCTCAATCTTCTCCCAAACCTCCTTCCAATATTCTTCCGATCTCATCCTGGCCAATTCCTAACTTTTCCAACCAATTCAGTTTGCTAAAATTCCATATCTATTTTCTCTTGATAGCCTTCTCTCCCCACTCAAATTTAACTTTCTTGATTTTCGTCCCTCCCAATGAAGTCACCGTAATTTTCTTGGCGCCAAGAAGACGAAGGAAAGTGTAGAAAATTATGGATTGGTTAGTTTTTAAAATTCTGTTTCACCTAAAGTCTATACTTTTATGCCAAATTGTTTAATGTTTGGTGTTAAAACACGAAATAAAATAAGCAGTGCACACACAACTTGGTTACGCAGTTCGGTGCAATTACACCTACGTCTGCGGGGCCTTGCCCAGATCAGAAACCATCCACTAGAAAGCAGTCTTTAGTACAAGAAGCTTAACTTGAATACTAATCCATTGCTAACCTATGAGTGAATGCCGTGAGATCCCCTCACTGCCGATCCTACGTCATTGAACCCCCACGAACAACACGTCTCCCTGGATCTCCTCCTTCCGAGGAATTAAGGCTTCCTTGTTTCTGATCTTTACGAACTTGGTCGGATGAATCAACACTTCTCCAAACACCACAGGCAGATCGCTCCAACACTTCTCACGTAGAGATGAATTCTTGGTCACTTACTGATTGCGTTGTATCTTCTTCCTTTTATCATCTTCGCAATCCTGCCTTGTACACAACTCTTTCCTTGTCGAACTCTACCAAGATTAGACTTCTAGACTAAGGAAAGATCTAATTCTAATCTGGTATTTAAATGGACAATCCTTTATCAGTAGGAGTTGTACCATAAATAAACTACTTAATTAATTCCTAACTATTACATGAATATTCGGTTACCAGAAATAGATTGCCACAGAATCACCTATTAATCTTCACAATATTCTGTTCTGATCGCATGATTATCTTCCATAATTTTCTCCATAAATCGTGGCTAGAAAGCTGCTGTCGGGAAAAACTAGATAGCAGTGGTGTTAAAACACCACAACATAAATTCGCACAATATGCCAAAACTAAGTCCAACTCCAGAGGGCTTTACAATCTCCCCCTTGGCATATTTGTGAATTCAACAGCACACACGGACAGCATAAACAACAACGAATATTCAAAACATCCAAATCGAATACAAAATCAATCATCAAAATCCGTCCAAGTTAAAGCATACAACATCTACTCAAAATCTCCAAATTTCTCCCCCTGAATTCATGAATATGTCAAGACATGATTTAGACATCAGACTCATCCGAACCATCCTCTGAACCAACAGCATCCTGAGTCGCTGCCGCCAACAAACCTTCTCTTTCAGCCTCCAATGCAGCCAACTCCCCCTGAATCTTTACTACAGCAGCCTGATGGCATTCAAGCAATTCCTGACACACTGCTGCTCTTGCCTCAATAGCTCTCAACCGAGCCGCACCAGCATCCGAGCACGCTGTTTCCGGAGGTGTCCAGGGTAAATCCTTTACAATTCTACCACTTAATGTTCTGAGGGTCGGCTTTAAGGTTTGAGTAGAAATCAATTCATCAGACTCCCTTGTGGCTGCACCCCCTTTTTGCAGCACCATTGTGATGACACATGGATGTACCAATGCTTCCTTCCTAGTCTTTCGAGCACAATCCATGATATCGTTAAACACCAGTCTTCCCATATTGACCTTGTGCCTTGCTCCCAGGCTATATAGGAGTGTAGCCATTTCTTTGGTGACACTGGTATTATTGACTGAAGGAATCCAATTGTGTACTACCACCATATACAGGCAGTAATACCTGGAGGTAAGGTTGGATGCAGGTATCTGCTATCTACCAGTCACTGGCCATGTACTCTCCACGCCACCGGTAAGCTCCACTGCCACTTCATCAAAATTTTTTGGCAACTGGTGTTTGAACACCGATTTGTCATTCCTGGAAGTGCCACGCTGCAGACATTGATTCACTGCCTCTGGGGAGAACTCAAAAACTTCCCCTCGCACATACACCCTATGGAACCAAGGAGATTCCTCATCTTCACATTCCTCCTTCAGGTTGGAATAAAATTCCAACACTATCTGCTTGTTATAATCACCAAAGCATGTAGAAGCCCTAAACACCTTTAGATAGTGTAAATAATCTGTGAACCCACAGTCTCGGTATTTCTCGGAATCAGCTGGCCTTTCCACCAGTATCTTCCTTCCACAGATAAATTTCCATTTTTCTTGGCTTGCTTCATCATAAAATTCAGTGCTAATAGCATCACTAACCTCAGGTGCAGGTAGTGCCTGAGGCTCAACTGGTCTCTGCTGCCGGTCTGCACGTAACTTCTTCAGTTTCAGCCCAATTGGCTCATCACTGTCCTCGCTAGTGGCCATACTCTTATCTCTGCACCTCTTCGACCTTCAAGCACCCTTGGAAGCAGAGGCCACACTATCCCTGGCCTTCTTTGACATCTGAGTGGCATGCATTTCCCCAGACTCTGTTGGTGTTTCAACACCCACCTCCTTACTCTTCCTCTTGAGTCCACGTGTCTGTCTTGTCTCTGATCGTGTTTCAACACCAACATCAGGACCATCAGGAGTTTGCTCCCTCTCGGCCAGGTTCACAACTGGTGTTTGAGTACCAGTACCAGGCATATCAGCACCATCGACACTCTCCACAGCAATACTTTCATCATCTTCCTTCTCAGAATCGGACTTCAAAAACTCTGAAAGAGCTTCACTCAGCACAGAGGCATTCTCTGGTTCATTCATCATTGAAATGTCCCAGCTTCATCAGCTCCCCCTGCACACCCTGCCTCCTCTTCACTATCACTGATCTCCACCACTGGGATGGGCAATCGTCTCAACGATTCTTGAAGCAGGAACATAGACCCATTAAAGCACTCTATTTCTTTGCCACTTGCTCTAGCAAAATCAGTGGATTTAACCACTTTAACCCAGGGTTGCACAACCACATCATCCCCTAGGCTTCTAATAACAGGCCTGTGCAGCGAACCTATTCTCGTATAGATGGTAAAAAACTGATCTATTTCCTCCCCTACTTTGTACTGTTCACCAAAATCTACTCCAACTAATGTGGCATAAAATTCACTAATTTCACAGATTTCTCCAATGCCACCAGTTTACAGTTCTTTCAAATCAAATCCATTTATCTTTGCAAGCAAATTCTTGAATTTCCAAAGACCAACATAATCTCTATTCTGAACCATCCACGCAATAAATTCCAGAACAGAGTAAAAGTAAATCCCATCATGGACAAAAGAATGGTCAAACCTGGCCTTAGGGCGTCGGCGATTTACTCCATCTCACTTATTTACCCTCTGTTCTCGACCTCTAGGGCATTCTCCCACGTCTACATCGGGGTCAAGCTCTTCAAAACGCGGATTCTCCGGAACTTGCACACTCGAGAAACCCCCAAACCATTTCTTGAAGGTAAAGTTCACCATTTTCGACGAGGTTTTGTGTGGGATATGCGGGTTTTTGAAAATTTCAGGTTTGCTAGGAAGACAAGTGCGGGAGCTCTGTTTAGGAAGATGAACAGTTGAAGAACTTGAATTTGTGTGGGAATCAACCACTTGTCACTTTCACTTTCCTTTTTCGAAAACCAAAAAGCCACTCTACTTTCTCATCTTTCAGAATACCATCATGCGAACATTTAAGCCCATCATCATAACTTTCTGGCCCAAGGTTAGCCCGTCTGATCTACTTCCCAATCAAGCAATTTTTTCAGTACCACCAGCCCTCGGTGTTTAAACACGGCTTCTCATATTTTTGAGATTTTTGATTTTTCTAAATTTTTTTCTTTTTCAACTATATTTAAAAGAAAAAAAATGGAACAGTAAATAATACAACATAATGGACAGATCTGGGTACCTTACATTCGACACACACCCAAGTGCTGTCTGAGGCCTTCAAACGTCTCGCCATCCAGAGGCTTCGTAAAGATATCAGCCAGTTGTTCTGATGTCGGTACATACTGGACTGTGACTTCTCCTTTTTCAACCAAGTCCCTAATAAAATGGTGTCGGATATCGATGTGCTTTGTCCTAGAGTGTTGCACAGGATTCCTGGAAATATCAATGGCGCTTTTATTATCACATAGGACTGTCAAACTCACATCATTGAACCCATAGTCTCTCATCATCTGCTTCATCCATAATAGCTGCACACAACAACTCCCAGCAGCTAAGTATTCTACTTCAGCCGTAGACAATGATATAGAATTCTGCTTTTTACTGTACCAGCTGACCAGATTTGATCCAGCAAAGAAGCACCCACCAATGGTACTCTTACGATCATCAGCATTCCCAGCCCAGTCAGAGTCACTGAACCCTACCAACTGCGAATCCTTGTTCCGAGAAAACCATACTCCATACTCCACCGTTCCACTTATATACCGAATAATCCTTTTCACAGCTGACATATGTGATTCCTTTGGATTAGCTTGGTAGCGGGCACAGATACCAACACTCGAACAGATGTCTGGTCTACTTGCAGTTAAATACAACAGGCTACCAATCATACTCCTGTACAATTTTTGGTCAACACTTTGACCCAATTCATCTTTTGTAAGCTTGTCGGTGGTAGCCATTGGAGTGCGTACTGTCTTTGCACTTGTAAGTCCGAATCTTTTGATCAAGTTTTCAGCATATTTCTGTTGGTTGATGAAAAGACCACTCTTCTCCTGAGTAACCTGTAATCCTAGAAAATATGACAATTTGCCTACCATACTCATTTCGAACTCCTTAGTCATTAAGTCAACAAACTCCTTTACCAATACGGAAGAGGTAGATCCAAAAACAATATCATCCACATAAATCTGTGCGATCAGAATGTTTGTCCCCTTATGCAGCACGAACAGTGTACGGTCCACTCCCCCTCGACGATATCCCTTCTGAATCAGAAAGGTTGTCAGTCGCTCATACCATGCACGAGGTGCCTGCTTGAGTCCATACAATGCTTTATTCAACCGATGGACATGATTAGGAAAATGTGGGTCTTCAAACCCCTTAGGTTGCTCCACGTAAACTTCCTCCTTTACTAGGCCATTCAGGAATGTACTCTTGACATCCATCTAATAAAGAGTAAAGTCCAGAATGCAGGACACTGCCAACATCAGTCTGATCGACTCCAATCTGGCTACAGGTGCAAAAGTTTCATCAAAATCAACCCCTTCTACTTGAGTGTACCCTTGAGCAACTAGTCGCGCTTTATTTCTTGTGATGTTACCATCCGCATCAGATTTTTTATTAAACATCCACTTGGTTCCAATCACATTCACATTAGCAGGTCGTGGGGTAAGATACCAAACATTGTTTCTCTCGAATTGCTGCAATTCTTCTTGCATTTCTGAAATCCAATACTCATCGAGCAGAGCTTCTTTGTAATTTTTTGGCTCAGTAAGAGAGATGAAACATGATAGTCCTGCCAATTCTCTGTAATTCACCCGTGGTTGATCCCTTAAGTGCATATGTCTAGCTGGATTTTGTTCAGATTCTCCTGTTCCAGTTTCCGGAGTTTCAACACCAGTTGACGATGCTGGTGTTTCAACACCAGTAGGGTTCACTGGTTCGAGGATATCACTTTCACCAACAGTGTCTTCTTCTGAATCATCAACAACCACATTAATAGACTCCATGACTGTTCCAGAGCATTGATTAAGCACTCGGTAAGCTCAACTGGTCGGAGAATAACCCAAGAATACACCGATATCACTTCTAGATTCGAATTTAGCTAAAGGCTCTCGGTCCTTCAGAATATAGCACTTACTCCCAAAGACATGAAAATACGACACATCTGGTTTCTTCCCTTTCCAGATCTCATATGGTGTCTTCTCAGTAAACGGACGCAGATATACTCTGTTGATGGTGTAGCATGCAGTGTGTACAGCCTCAGCCCAGTATCTAGCATTAATTTTCTTCTCGGCTAACATTGCTCGTGCCATTTCCTGCAGTGTTCGATTCTTTCTTTCTACTATACCATTTTGTTGAGGAGTTATGGGGGCAGAGAACTCGTGGTGTATACCAAGTGTCTCGCAGATGTCATGAAACTTAGAATTTCCAAATTCTTTTCCATGGTCACTCCTGATACGTGCAATTCTTACTTGAGTGGTTCCTTTTTCTACATGTAGCTTGTGCGCCAAGTTCTTGAAAATATCAGCAGCCTCTGACTTCTCTTTGAGAAATGATACCCACGTATACCTCAAGAAGTCATCTACACAGACGAAAATATACTTCTTTCCTGCCACACTTGAGGTATTGACTGGCCCCAACAAGTCCATATGTAGTAGCTCTAAAAGTCTTGACGTTGAAACATCATTTACAGCATGGTGTGGTATCCGAGTTTGCTTTTCCTTCTTTACACGATCCGCAAACTACCTCCTTGTTGTCACTGATTTTGGGAATACCTCTGACTGCATTCAGTCTGGAAATACGAGCTAAGGATTTATAATTTATGTGTCCCAATTTTCTGTGCCACAGAGTACTGATTTCCTTTTTCGAGTTGAAGCATGTGACGTCTTGGTCGAGCAAATAACAGTTATCCATTGATCTAGATCAAGTGAATACTTCAGTTCCATGGTTGACTACACATTTCTCCTTGTCGAAAAACACCGTCATTTCATTGTCACATATATGGCTAATGCTCAATAGGTTAGCTTTCAGACCTTCCACCAGTAATACATCTTGGAACACAGGAAGCCCTTTGATGGCTAACTCACCTTTGCCGATTATTCTACTGCGCTTCCCATCACCAAATCTAACATGGCCACCAAATCCAGGTTTGAATTTTTGAAGAAATCCAGGTACTCCAGTCATATGCCTTGAGCACGCACTATCGAAATACCAGGATTTTCCTGTATGTGCCCCAAAATAGACGAAACTTGAAAGACAAACATCTTGAGATTTTCGAACCCATACCTGGCTTACTGGTCGAGTGATGTGATGCGGACTTTGATTGACACGTGTGTTCAGAAATCCGGTTCTGTATCCTCCAGTGTTAAGTCGATGCCTCGTATCATATCCTGGCATAGTGTTGAAACTCCGATCTGCTGTGTTAACAGACAGTGTCCTAAGAAGCTTAAAACACCTATTCCTGACATGCCCTAGAGCTCCACAGTATCCGCATCGTCTGATCCTCTTGGTGGAAAAATTCCTCTCGATTATTCTTGGGGCTGGTGCGCCTTGATCTGCCTTGTTTCTCCACAAATTTACTGATCCTTTATAACCAATTCCGTATTTGGTCATCTGTCCCATTCTTAGACAGTCTTCGAGCTTAGCTTTCCCTGTATTGAGAAGTCTGATAGCTTGTTCTGCTACCTCTGCTCGTTGCGCCACTTCAGCAAATTCCTTCTTGATTTTTTCCAGTTTGCCAATTGCCTTTTCTTTTTCAAGTTCGTTCACTTTAGCTTTTTCACTTAAACTCTTGTTCTCAAACTTGAGCTCTTTGTTATCATCCACCACTTTTAACCACATCTTGTACATCTCCATACTTTCCTTGCGAATGTCATCATCACTAATGCTCCTAGCCTCTTCATCTAAGCTACCACTCTCATCTTCATTCAGCACACCGAGACCTTCCTCAAAAGTGTCTTCTAACTCCACCATTGACACACCGAAAGCAACATGATTTGTATACTCCTCTCCATCCTTAACATCATCTCCTACGTCATCATCACTCCAGGTTGTGGTATACGATTTTCCTTGTCTTTTAAGCGTATTGGCAAACTCAGCTTGTATGTGTCCAAAACCTTCACATTCTCTGCACTGGATTTTCCTGTTCAGGTTGGGATTTGTCGATTTAAACTTTGGTGTTTCAACACCAGTTGCTTGACCAAATCTTGGAGTGGAGTTTGCGTTAAGATTTTTGCTCCCACTTGACTTATCTTGTGGTTTCCTGCCCATCTTCTTCATAAATCTGGAGAAGTTCCTGGTTATGTTTGCAATTTCATCAGAATCTTCATTATCTGTATGATCTTCTGACTTTCCAGAATTTATGCTTGAAAAAGCCATCTCTTTCTTTCCTGTTTTGGTTTGCAGCATTTCCATCTCATAAGATTCCAGAGATCCCATAAGCTCATCAAGAGTCATTGTCCCTATTCTTCCATTTTCATTAATCGCTGTGACCTTCATATTGAAACGTGGAGGTAACGCCCTCAGCACCTTCCTGACAAGCTTTTGATCTTTGTACTTTTTGCCAAACTGAAATGCTTTGTTTGCAATATCTCGGACTCGTCCATTGAACTCGGAAATAGTCTCATCTTTGCGCATCTTTAGTTCTTCGAATTTTGACGTGTAGTACTGCAACTTAGATTCTCTGACAGAACTTGTCCCCTCATGATACGTTTGCAACACATCCCACGCTTCCTTCGCAGTCTCGCAATTTGAAATCATCTTAAATTGATCTTCATCTACTGCCGTGAAGATGGCATTTAATGCCTTTGAGTTGGACACGTGTGCTTTGTGCTCCTCGGTAGAATATTTAGAAAATGGTTTAGCCGTCGATGAGCTTAATCCCTCAGTTTCGTCACTTGAAGGTGGAGTGTACTGATTTATGACATAGTTCCAGGCTTGATCATCTAGTGCTCCAATGAACACTTTCATACGTGCCTTCCAATAGGCATAGTTTCCTTGTTCCAGCAACGGTGGTCGCGTGACCGAAGCCCCCTCCTTTGGTGACATGGTGAAACCTGATCTCACTCTCCCTGTATAGGGGTCAGCAAGTGCCGTGCTCTGATACCAATTGAAATTCTAGTTCACCTAAAGTCTATACTTTTATGCCAAGTTGTTTAATGTTTGGTGTTAAAACACGAAATAAAATAAGCAGTGCACACACAACTTGGTTACGCAGTTCAGTGCAATTACACCTACGTCTGCGGGGCCTTGCCCAGATCAGAAACCATCCACTAGAAAGCAGTCTTTAGTACAAGAAGCTTAACTTGAATACTAATCCATTGCTAACCTATGAGTGAATGTCGTGAGATCCCCTCACTGCCGATCCTACGTCGTTGAACCCCCACGAACAACACGTCTCCCTGGATCTCCTCCTCCCGAGGAATTAAGGCTTCCTTGTTTCTGATCTTTACGAACTTGGTCGGATGAATCAACACTCCTCCAAACACCACAGGCAGATCGCTCCAACACTTCTCACGTAGAGATGAATTCTTGGTCACTTACTTATTGCGTTGTATCTTCTTCCTTTTATCATCTTCGCAATCCTGCCTTGTACACAACTCTTTCCTTGTCGAACTCGACCAAGAATAGACTTCTAGACTAATGAAAGATCTAATTCTAATCTGGTATTTAAATGGACAATCCTTTATCAGTAGGAGTTGTACCATAAATAAACTACTTAATTAATTCCTAACTATTACATGAATATTCGATTACCAGAAATAGATAGCCACGAAATCACCTATTAATCTTCACAATATTATGTTCTGATCGCATGATTATCTTCCATAATTTGCTCCATAAATCGTGGCTAGAAAACTGCTGTCGGGAAAAACTAGATAGCAGTGGTGTTAAAACACCACAACATAAATTCGCACAATATGCCACAACTAAGTCCAACTCCAGAGGGCTTTACAGTTTTTGTTGGGTTTGTTGAGTCATGTAGGTGGTGCTCTTTGATAGGTATGTATGGTGATGGCGATGTTGAGTTTCTTTTGTTTTGTTCTTTATGAGTTGGATGTTTTGGGTGTTCATCGATCAATATGAGTGGTGGTGGTGGTTTTGAAGGTTTGAAGATTGACGAAGATGGTTAATTAATCTATATTGTTGAGTTATGTTGGTTAATTTAGTCGTGTATTTGAATTGGTGTACATGATAGTTTGTTTGTTATAACTTAAGAGTTTGAAGATCAGTGGATCTTTGGAGACCGAATTGGATTTGAAGATTGGTTATGTTTCTTTGTTTATTTTGAAAGAGGTTTCGAAGTCGAATCTGCTTCAAAACCTCTGTCTATTGGAGGTTTGCGATAGATGACTCGGTTAGGGACGGTGGGTTAAACTGCCGGACCAACGGCCTGTTTATCTATCGCCACTGGTGCTTTTAGGGCATGGGCAGTGAGTGGTCTCTTAAAATTAAAATATCGCTCTAGAGATCGAAAACTTGATCTCTAGAGTGATCTCTTATCAAGAGACCACTTAAGAGTCTTTTGCTAAGAGACCATTTAAGAGACCGAATGTGGCCCCTTATTCTAACCGAAGCACACAGTGCTTTCAACGGCCCATTTTTTTGTTACTTAAGGGACACGTGTTGCCCACTGAGTGGGCCACGTGTCCCACAAATTTGCTGATTTTTTTAATGGGACACGTGTCCCATTATCGTGGTGACACGTGTCCCACTAAGTTGCTGTTTCTTTTTTTTATTTTTAATGGGACACGTGTCCCCTTCTGGTGGCGACACGTGTCCCTGCCGTATTTTTTTAATTTTTTAAAAAAAAATTAGAATTTTAAATTTAATTTTTTATTCCATGATCCTCCAATTTTTACCTATAAATATAGATGATTTTAACTCATTTCATCACACTACTTCTAATTTCAATACTTCCACCTCACTAATTTTTTACACTGAAGCATGATATTGACAAGAGCGAGAAAAATAAATTATTTAACATATTTTGAAAAAAATAAAATTATATTTTAAATATTAAAATATATTATTAAATTTCACATTCAACTTATTTTGGATGGATAAATTTATTTTAAATAAAATTTAATGGTTAAATTAATGAGTAGGATAGAGAAAATTAAGTGGGGTTCATGAATAGTAAAGAGTGGTCTCTTACCATTGTGAAGAAAAAAAATAGTTGTCTCTTAATTGGTCTCTTAAAGTGAGGTGAAAGAAATAGAGGGATAAAAAAAATATATTTAATTGGTAAGAGACCGCTAGCAATCTTTACCAAAATGTTACTTGACGTTTTTCATTACAATAAAATGAAATACCACGTGGTCTTAAAAAGATTGGCTATTCATTATTTTTTCACGAACTTTTGGATATTTATTAAAGAGGGCGTCTTCTGATACGCTGTCTGTCCATAACTTTATTGACAGACCACTTATTTTTACCTTATACAATGCATTTGTTAAATTACATATAAAATTTAAAATTTTTAAAAATATTTTTTAATATCATATATTTTTACCTTCAAATACATATTAATACTTGTTGGGAAAGTCTCAGGAAAGAAGATCTGTCCATAAGCTTACAGACATGTCAGAGACTCATATGCAAAATGGGGTTCAGATTGTAATTAATTAGAAAATGGGGTAGTTAGTATAAATCATAATTTATTTCCTTTTTTATTTTTCTTTTCTCTACGGATTTTGACAATTTTTCTTGGGAAACTATTCCCAATTACTCTATCTTCACATGTGATTTTACTATGTTCCCAATTACTCGCCACTGTAAATCTTCAACTGCTTTTACGTCATTATTTTCCTGTTCAATTTCGTTAGTTTCATCTCCGTTCTTCACCAAATCTCGCCGCAATCTCGCTGTTCAATTTCGCCGCAATCTTGTCGCTCAACTTCGCAGATCATTTTCTTCGTCAAGGATAACATTCTGTAAGTCTAACATTCTAAGTTTTCAAATTCCATTGTCGTTCTTTTGCATTTTTGCTTGACAGTTGTTCGCCATTTTGATGTAAGCTTTTTTTTTGTGTATTTGACCTAGTCTATGGGTAGGGCAAAAGGGAAAGGTCTTCCTCCTAAAGCTGAGAAGTTAACTCGGTCTTCCTCCTAAAGCTGAGAAGTTAACTCAGCCTTCTCCTTCTCCTGGTTCATTTTTTTATTTTCCATTTTGAATTTTTGGAGTTTTGCGCTTTTTTGTTCTTGTTGTGTGTTTATGTGTGTTTTTCCGTCTTGTTGTTGTTGACCTTTTTTAGAATATTTATTTGTAAGTCAGATCTTAATACAATTTGTTGTTGTTGACTTTTTTGTAAGTCAGATGTTCATGGTTTAAGTGTTTTTTATAACATGCATTTGATAGTTTAGACATTGCATATGTTATCATAAGATATGTATTTGTTAGTTGCTCTTTTTTTTGTTGTATGTTAGCAGTCCAATTATTGTTTTAATGTGCATTTGTTGTAGGAATTGCATATGTTAGGCTAACAGATGTATTAGTTAGTTATTCTATTTTTCTTAATTGTATGTCAGATCTGCATGTTTTGATTCTATTTTATAATGTGCATTTATTTTCTTAGAGGTTGCATATGTTAAGCTAAAAGATCTATTAGTTAGTCATCTTGTTTTTCTGATTTGTATATCAGATCCGCATGTTTTGACTCTGTTTTATAATGTGCATTTTGTGTTCTTAGAAGTTGCATATGTTAAGCTAACAGATGTTTTAGTTAGTTAGCTTGTCTTTTTAATTTGTATGTTAGATCCACTCTGTTTTATAATGTGCATTTGTTTTCTTAGAAGTTGCATATGTTAGGCTAGCCGATGTATTAGTTAGTTATCTTGTCTTTTTTATTTGTATGTCAGATCCACTCTATTTTATAATGTGCATTTGTTTTCTTAGAAGTTGCATATGTCAGGCTAATAGATGTATTACTTAGTTATCTTGTCTTTCTTATTTGTGTCAGATCCACCCAGTTTTATAATGTGCATTTGTTTTCTTAGAAGTTGCATATGTTTGTGTAATATAGGTATTAGTTATTTACTATTTTTTTCAATTTTTATTGGATGATAGTCAATCCACTTATTGTTATATTGTGCACTTGTTGCCTTAAAAGTTGTATATGTTAGTATTACATATGTATTAGTTACTTGGTTTGTATTTTTATTTTCACTGATTGTTAGCCCTTCTGATTTGATAGGATGTATTTGTTTCATTACAAGTTGCTTATGTTAGTTTACTATATGAATATTTTTTGAAAAATTATGAAACTGTTATATGTACTTTTATTCTTATGATTTCATAGCATGTATTTATTTCATCAGAAGTTGCATATGTTAGTATACTTTATGCCTTAGTTAGTTATACTGTCTGATTTTATAGCATGTATTTATTTCATTAGCAGTTGCATATGTTAGTATACTTTATGCATCAGTTTATTATACTGTGTGTGTATATTTTTAATTTGTTAGCATGTGTTTATTTCATTAGAAGTTACATATGTTAGTATGTTTTATGTATTAGTTAGTTATACTTTGTGTGTGTCTTAGATTATGTTGCTTATTGACTGTGATTTTATAGTTTATGCATGTATTGTTTCTGATTGTGTATATGATTTTTTTAGCTTTTTCTGAAGGAGTTGAAGGCATATTTGAAAATGCTGAACCTAAAAGTATTGAAGGTGGTTGTAATTTTTTTATTACATTTATTTTTTTATTTATTTTGAGTTCTTATAGATCTTAAATGTTTATGGTGTTTAGATGTTTTTCCACGTGTGAACAAATCAAAAAAGAATGATGGATCTTCTCGTGAAACTGAGCGGAAGAAGATTCAGCAGTGCTACACTTCTGGAGGTTGTTTATTTTCTTTACATATTATATTTTATTTATGTGATTATGTCTTCTTTTTTTCTTGTGCTTATATAGTTTGTGTTTCTGTTTTGTTGTGTAGTTGCATCACTGGCGCATAGGTTTACGAGGATTGGTGGTGTTTCTATTCTAGTTGTGATCGTTGTTGTTACTCCTAAGGGGCCGAAGAAGAGAAGAATGAATGTTACTATGAAGAAATTGAAATCTGATGAAGGTGGATCAACCAAAGACTTCGACTATGACACATTTCTAAGTGATGTAGTTCAAATGAATAGAGAAGTAGCTGGGGGTTCAATTGTTGGTGAGGTATGGAGTTCTAAGGTTGGTGAGGCTGGGGATTCTAAGTTTGGTGAGGTGGCTGTTGAGGCTAGGGGAGTGCGGGAAGATATTACTAATGTTTTGGATTCGATGAATAAAAATGTTAGTGCTGGTGGTGAAGGGGTTGGAGTTGATGGTGAAGTTGTTAGGGCCATTGAAGGGAATGCTGAAGGGTTTGGTGGTGCTTTAGAAGGTGCTAAGGTTGTTGATGGGGATTCTGTGATTGATAATGCTACTATTGGTTCTAAGGCTGTTGATGGTGAAGTTGTTAGGGTTGCTGAAAGAAATGCTGCAGGGGTTGGTGTTGAAGGTGGTGTTGAAGGTGCTGAGGGGAGGGATTTTTCAGAAGAAATTGATGCTGAAGTTGATGCATATTTTGAGGATGATGGTGAAGGTGGGTCCAAGGATGATGGTGAAGGCAGGTCCAGGGATGATGGTGAGGGCCATTCAATGGATAATTCAATTACTGAAAATATGGTTAGAGCTTTTATAAATGAACATCTTTTTAATTTGGATGCAGTTTACAGGGAGGAGGCTAGAGCTGTTGCGGCTCCGCGTAAGAGTGAGGTTGATCAATCTGATGTGGCTGTAGGTGAGAGTGAGGATTATAGAATTGAGAGTGGGGATGCTCAACCTACCTCAGATGTACATGAGAGTAACGATGCTCGACCTACCGTGGTTGTCTCTCTTGAAGGACAGAAGGAGAAGTCACCGGTGGGTTTGAAGAAGAAGTCCCCAGTTGGTTTGAATGAGAGGTCCTCACCTCATATGTTGAGAAAGTAGAATGGTAAACAAATTCTTAGTGATTCCCCTACTGGGCATTTGAAAAGGAAGGCGAAAGAAGTAGCTGTAAAGTAGCCTGTTGTGGATGTGAAGAAGACAAAGACAAAGAAAGTTATTGTGAAGAAATCTACTGGAGTTGTGAAGGTGTCCTCTTAGAAGGAAAAAAAAGGTGTGGTAGTTGTGAAAAACCCTAGTTCGAAGAAGAAAGCGAACAGTATTGTTGGTGACAGTTCGGGGTCGGGAAAAATGGTTGCTGGTGAGGAAAGAGGTGCTAAACAACAAGCAACCGTCTGAAGAAGCAGGTGGTTGAACGTACTGATGAGGAGGGTAACAAATAAGTGTTTTTCCCCTGTTTACAATGTTATTTTAATATGTTATAACATGTATTTGTTTCGTAAGATGTTGCATTTGATAATATTTAGTGTTTACTTGTTATTCACATTTTGTGTGTCTTCGGATTTTGTTTTCCTATATGTTGATAAGAAACTATTTTTGTTTTTTTTAAATGCTACACATGTTAACATTCATAGTGCGTTTGTTATTTTATTTCCATGTAAATGTTCTTTATCAAAATTTGTTTGTTTTGATTGTCATTTTAGAAACTATTGTTGTTTTGTTATTGCATATGTTAGTCTTTGTGTTGTGTTAGTTAAGTATATCATGCGTGACTTATCTTTGTGTATTAGATTTAAACTCACACTTTTCAAGACATGTATGCTTAAATTTTTTCATATTTAAATTTTTTTTAGGTTTGCTAAGAAATTCTGAACTAGTTGTTGTCCTTCAAAGCTGAAATCTTTAATTTCCAAGCTCACTCCCACGCAAAAGATAGATGTTGAAGAGATAGGTTTTGTTAGACTTCTTGCTTTTGACATCTCATCCCTCCCTTTTGGAATCATTCCTTAGCTGGTTGACAGGTTTGATTTTGTGGGCTGATTTCAAATTGTTTTATGCTGAATTCTTATTTTTTTTGTTTTAGGTTTGATTATGTTGGGTGTATCCAAGCAATAGCCAGGTCAAGGTACATCATTACCCCTGATGACGTGTTTGACATATTTTGTATTCCTAGGATTCCATGCTTTCATGTTGGTTTTGTTAGGAACAATGGGAGGGGTTTGTCAAGGGATGTGGATATTAGAAATAGATGGAGAGATGAGTTAGGTGCTGATAATTATGGTCGTATCTCACATGCTAGTTTGTTTGAAGAGTTGGTTAAACTAGGTGATGGTGGTGATCAATTTAAGAGATTCTTTGCTATGTATGCATGTGTACTTTCTTGGTGCCAACTACAAGAAATTTGGTTGATTTTAAGTTGGTTGGTGCTTTAGAGAATGTTGGGCTTATTAAGAGTCTTGATTGGTGTGGATTAGTGATTGATCGTCTATGTGAGGGTGTTAGTAACTTCAGCCTGACCCTACTATACTGCCCTTGTGCATGGTCGAACAAATATTTGTTCGACATGGCTCGTTATCTTGAGAAAATGGGTTATGATAAGGGGGTTATGGTAGAGGTTAGGTATCCTCTGACCAAGGATAGGAGGGTGCAATATAAAAGAAGTAGCCAGCAGCAGTCTGAGGGACTCGCAACGAGAATATTGGTTGTGAGGGGTCGCATACTCAGACTGTTGCGTTTAATGGCATTGCTCAGGAGCCTGGAATCATTTCGTATCACATTCCAAATGGTGTGATGAGCAATGGGGATATTGAGAAAACTACCAGTAATGTAAGTTTTTTTGTCTTTTTTAATACTTATTAAAATTTAGTGCATGTTGTTTTAAAACTAATGTAGATATTAGTTAACCTAATGCAGTTTATAGTTCATATTATTTTTCTTACAGTTTCAGATTTTTTGTTTATTTGACTTTTGTTCTTTTCTGCCAGCCTTTGAATAGGGCATGTCTTGTTTTCAAACTAGACATAGAGATCGTTACATTCATTTTGTGCAAAACCTTGAGAGGGAAAATGACAGTCCAATTGTGCGACCACAACCGCATCCACAACCCCAATCTTAACCTCGGCAAGAAGGCACAACCACATCAAATCAGGATACTGAGCATGTCAAGACCACACAGGAAATTATGGAAGACCCAAGCATACATGAGTGGGTTGATAAGATAGTTGAAGAATACATGAAGAAAACTTGTTCTACGATTCCTTCATTCTCCCTTGGAATTGAAGGACTTTAAGATCTGTAGCTTTAGCGTGTTTGAATTGTTTTGACTTGATGATTTATAATCAGCTTATTTTGTGACTGATTGGTTTCTTGGTGATATGTTAAGTGAATTTGAGACGCTGTTTTAGCATTTGTTTTTAAGGTTGAAGGTTGTATGAAACAGATGCATGTTGAATGTTAAGAAGTACTCTTTGTATGCTTATTAATACCAAGTTGAAATTTCAATTATTTTATGTGTTTCATTGTGTTGATTTTCAAAGCTTGTAGGAAAATAAATGCAATTGATAGGTTAACAAATTACAGGTGTAAGCTAAGTACTTCTATATGTATTCAAAGTTTTCATATCACTAATATTATGTGAAATATAATGCAAGTCGCTTTTAGGAAACAAGTGCATATTGAATGTTAAGAAGTAATATTTGTATGCATATTAATACCAAGTTACATTTTAGGTATGTTACGTGATTTATTGTGTTGATTTTTGAGCTTATAGGAAAATAAATGCAATTCATAGGTTAACAAATTACAGTTGTAAGTTAAGTAATTATACATTAGTTAATTGGTGTTCAGTGATTGCATATCAATAAAGTTTTGTGAAACAAAGGTTGGTATTTGGGCAAGCAAAACAAATGCAAGTTATAATTTGATAATTTATAGTTGTAAGCTAAAAAATACAGAATGTTATTCAATGTATACAAATCTTTTAAGTTGATGAAAAATAAATATAATTTATAGGTAAATAAATGAAACACGTATCTTAACTAATGCTACTTTTTACAGTGTTTTCACATATGGTGTTTTTGTGCCAAATTCAACAGTTTTCTTCCTTGGTTTATTCCTTTCAATGCTTGACTTCAGCTTTTTTCCTCTTCCTTTTGTCTTCACTTGGGCTGGATCCACTACCTTAGGTGCACTTGTTATGGTTGAGTTGCATTGGCTACTTGTGGCTGATTGTTCAATGGCATTGGTCTTTGATGCCAAAAAGTCTTCTATTCTTGCTGAGCACGTGTCAAACATCTCTTGAAGAGTGCTTCTAGCTTCTGAGTTTCCTTCGATCTTTAGAACTAAATTGTAGAATTTGCTAGACATTTGATTCCTCCATGAAACAGCACCGTTAATGTTTTATGATAATTGTTTTCCTTGGCCAAGAACCTTGTCCCATACTTCTATTTTGGCCTTTTTTGTCCACCTTTTGAGGATGTACTTCTCAGGCATATCTATGATGGCGTGGAGGTACAATACTCTAAGAATGTAAAAGCACAGCATACCTGACACCTCAAAGCATTTGCATTGTACTTTAACAAGCCCATCTTCATTTTTGTACTTAACTGTCTCGTATTTAGATTCATCATGTTCTAGGCTGACTACATATCATCTTGACGGTGGTTCTGAGAACACTTCCTTGACCTTAGTTTCCATTGCTAGAGAAAATTCCTTTTTGAATCCTTGTACAATAAAAGTGTGTAAACCTGAGCAACATCTTTTACCAAACCTGTACAGGCCAAGTAGTTGGGAAAAGAATGCACACTATAAGTTAACAAGTTCAGTTTCTAGGCTAATTGATACATATTCTTAATGTGAACATACCTGCTTTGTTTTCAAATTTTGCCTTTGCTTTTGCACATGTATTTTCCTTTTCTGCTTGATCTCTCCTCCACTTCTGATTGTTTGGTTGAAGAGCTCATAGAAGTGTGTCGGCGTTGTTATTTTCTTGCACTGAAGCATAATGTGTGGTTGGTGTTTTTGCTTTGTTGTGATGATAAAATGCCTGCTGAGAAAAGATCCTTGTTGAATGGCGTGCTCCATTTTTCATGGATACTGTATAGGCATTGAAACCAGGTGCTACTTTCCAGCTTGTAAGTGGTGATCATCGAGGTCCATTTTTCTTCAAATTCTATTGGATCACGACACCTTTTCATACAGTTGTCTAAATCTCTTTTAAACGATTCATCTTTCTTTAATCTCCCATAAAGTTGTATTTCATTCTATTTTATGTGCCATAAGCACAACCTGATTTTTATGTTTTGGAAGACCTGAAAGTTGTACCAAGAAATGGAAGTTGCTGGTTAGTTTCAGGTCTGTAAGCAATAAAATTTTTGAAGTTGCATCATTTTCAAGAAACCTGTTTTCTAAACTAACAAGTGCAGCTTATAAGCTATTTAATACATACTTTAAGGTAACATATGCAGTTTCTAATAGATCATATTCAGTGCTCGGAACTGTAAGCAACAATTTTTCAGAACATACCTCATATATTGCTTTACCCATTGCACGATCTTAATCTTTGAATATTGTGACAGGTTCCCTCCCTTCCATTGATTTCTTAAAAGTGTTAACGAGCCACACAAAACTATTAGCCAGCTCATTTGCAATAAAAGCACAAGCAAACATTTTTATGTTCCAGTGATTGTTGATTCCAACTATCGGCGCACAAATCAAGTTATACTTATTGGTTTTTTATATAGTGTCAAATATGGTGACATCTCCGTAGAGTTTGTAGTCCTCCAGCATCATTGAATCTCTCTAAAACACTGCTGATAGTTTTGTTTCCTCGTCGAACTTGACTTTGATGAAGAAATCTTTGTCCTTGTCATTAATTTCCATGACTGTATCAATAAGTTTCTGAGCATCTCCACTTTATTTTTCTTTCATTTGAAGTTGACTCACAAAGTTGAGGTGTTATTTCATCGTATGCCTTAGATTTTCTCTTCCACCAGCTTCAAAAGACATGTATTTGTAGCCTATAATAGGTTTGAAACCTGCTTGTACCATTGTTGTGATGCTTTTTCCTTTGTCTTCTGTAATCCTCCGTTCACTCCTACTGAAATACTACCAGACTGGTCTCGTTAACTCATGATTGTGTATGGTGATGTGGTGAGCCACGATGTAGTAATCTTGCTCAAGCTTCACTCTAATTTCAGCTAGGCATCATATTTTTGTAATCAGGTCATTTCTTTTCCTCTTCTTCTTCTTCTTCTTTTCAGAATGATTTTCTTTATCCAGACAAGGAACATGGCTGATAATGTTGGTTTTCAATCTTTTCGGTTGGCCTATAGAAGAGCACTTGTAGTAATTTTTGTGAATCTGCCTTTTGTTGTTTAGACGTTGATCCCGTAGATGAATCCAATATCATTTGCATGCTTCTTATACAGAGCATGTAGTGCTTCCAAATTCTTTGCTTTTATGCCGGTAAGATTTTCAGTGGCATCAATTTCATTTAAATTTGGAAAATATGTATCTGTAACAATAAAGAATACAATTTCTAATGTAAGATGTGCATGTTGTAATGTAAGTTGTGCAAAGTCTTCAGGAAGTTACTTAAAATTAGAAAATTATAGAAGATTTGTTCTGGTAAGCATAACAAATACTACTTTTAGTGTAACATATGCAAAGTGTAGTGTATTTTGTACATATTATAATCTGAACAATGCACTAGTTTGTCAGAAGTTGAAATTGATAAATACATTCTCTAAGTTTTGTTCATTTTAATCTAATGCATGTTTTAAGTTAATAAATGCATAAAGTATATGAAAATTATGGGCAACATGTAGTTTATATTGCTAATTTTTCCACATGTTCATAGCAGTCGAGTTTAAGTGTGCATAAGTTTCAAAAACAACTATATTCATATCGATTCCAATTCTTCACTATATTTTTAGTCGGATGAGAGAAAACCATACCCTGATTTGAATTCAGTAGTATTTCATCTTCTTGCAACAGAATTTCAGTTGTTTGAAGTTGAATCTCGCCGGTTACGATTGCGTTTTCTCCAGCAAATTCCGATTCAACTGCAGTAGTCTTTACGATCAAAGCTGTTGAAATTTCATCTGCTTCAATATCATATAGCGACATATCTGCTTCTATTTCATGATTTTGATGCTCAATTCCTTCGGAATTGAGCCGGTTGTTGTCGTTGGAGGACATTGGAAAGGTGTCGTGGATGGACTGGATGAGAGGAATTGAAAACACGTCGGCGGACTGGTGAGGAAGAATTGATCTCCGTTTAGAGGTTTTCGGAGAACAGAAAACAGTCAAAATCGCGCCGATTGTTGTTGTCGGGGGACATCGGAAAGGCGCCGTGGATTAGAAGAATCAGAAATGCGTCGTCGGACTGGTGAAGAAGATTTGATCGGTGTTGAGAACTTTTCGGAGAAACAGGATTAGTGTAGTGTGTTTGTGTGTGAAATTCTGTTTTGTGCATGAAATTATGTGCATGGGAATTTTGTTTTCTTCACGTGTTTTTTTTTTTGTTTAAGTTTTTGTTATTTGCTAACCGACCCCTCAATATTCATAAGCTTATGGACAGACCAACTGTCAGGAGACATACTCTTACTTGTTTTAACTTATATAAAATACAATATTTAAATTTTATAAAAAATTATGACATTTAAGGTAAAAGCCCCTCTGGACTGTCCATAAGATTATGAAAAGACATCTTTTCCTAAGACTTTCTCTTCTCCTTAAATTTCTTTTTTCCTTTTCAATATTATTATTCAGTTAGGAAATAAATGGCATCATGATAAACTTTTGTGAAATAGGAATATAAATTTAGAATCTCTCATGGGATCGTTAATTATAAGTTGTGTTTATTAATTATATAAACTCATATTGTTTTCGTCTACAACCCTTCAGTTGAGCCCGAGTTGAACTGGAAATTCAGACTTTTCAACAGAAGAAATTCAAATCCTATCACCAAGCATTTGTGCCAGTTTTGTCGACTAAACTACTATTATATTAATAACAATAATTGAGGGCAGCAGTTACTGTATGTGTCCCAGCTCAATTTTTTTAAAAAGATTTTTTTACTGTTATTAAAGATATGTTTAATTGTTAATATGTTCAGATATATTTAATAATAAAATTAAAAATTATCTTTTAAAAATTATTTGTTAAGATAAATTCAATTATATTATATATATATAATAATATTACTTTTCTATATTTTTTTGAATATATTATTAAAATTAAATATTAAATAATTACATAAAGTAAATAGTGAAATTTGAACCGGAACATAGGGGTGTTTTTTGGCTTTCAGGGCACAAATAATAATGTGTGCAAGTTGAAGTACTTGGATAATGAGTGGTCGAGATTAAACTATTTGTGCAGATCCTTCTTCGTGAAAACTTCCCAGCACATTGACTTTTGACCTAATCCCTGAGATTTATTCCGCACGAATAAATACCCCCACATAACTCAGCTTTCTGATTCAAACATTCCAACCACAACCAAAACAAGAAATTTTTTTTTTCCGTTTCTCCAAAATGCTAGAAATGGAATTCTCCATGTTTTTCTCACCAGATCCTTCATTAGCTTTGTGGGATAGCTTTCTTTTAGACCACAACAACAGTACTAATATTACTGATCATGAAGAAGAGGTGATTTCATTATCTGACCATTCATCAAATATGAAGAAAGATGGCAATGTTCAGATGGAAAAGAAAAGCTACATTGGAGTAAGGAAGCGGCCTTGGGGAAATACGCCTCGGAAATCAGGGATTCGACGAGGCAAGGAATGAGGGTTTGGCTGGGATTTGACAGCCCCAAAGAAGCTGCTTTTGCTTATGATCAAGCTGCATTTTCCATGAGAGGCGCCACGGCTTACCTAAACTTTCCGGCCGATCGGGTGAAGCAGTCGCTCGAGGGCATTAAGCATAACTGGGAAAAAGGGAGGTCTACGGCGGCAGTTCTTAAAGCAACGCACAAAATCAGGAGCAGTATCTCCAAGCGGAAGAAACAAGTGAAGAAGAAAGTTGTTTTGGAGTTTGAAGATTTAGGGGCTGACCTTTTGGATGAACTGCTGCTAACTTCTTCAACCATGGGCAGAACTACCATGGCATATGGTAGGGCTCCAGTCCTACCTGAGATTTCGATGCTATAGTAGTAGTGGTTAAAAGCGCTTTCCAACAGCGGAGCAGAGCTTTTTGGTATTTTTTTATTTTTTCGGCATAAGCAATTGGGTAAGAAGACCGTTGAAGGCCTTCTTTTTTTTTGGCCGTTGCTATATCCCGCCCTGTATTTTACTATGCTCGCCCTAATACGCATACAGTAATTTTTTTTTCCATTTTAAATAACTGAATTTAAAATTAATTTAGATAATTGTAGTTAGTTAATATTAATGGAGATGAAATTGATTTAAATTGGACCGCCGCCGGACCGCCTCCCGCCGCCGCCGGACCGCCGCCCGCCGCCGCCGCCCGCCGCCGGACCGCCGCCGGAGGACCGCCGCCGGACCGCCGCCCGCCGCCGCCGGACCGCCGCCCGCCGCCGCCGGACCGCCGCCCGCCGCCGCCAGACCCGGCTCGCCACGGCCTGGGCGCGAGGCGCCGCCGGTCGGCTCACCATGGCCTGGCCGCGAGCCGCTGCCGGTTCCGTCGCCACCGACGGACCGCGAGCCGCCGCCGGGCCGGTCGCCACCGACTGGCCGCGCGCCGCCGCCGGTCCGCTCGCCACCGGTGGACCGCGAGCCGCCGGCGGGCCGGTCGTCGTGGTGTGGGCGCGAGCCATCGCCGGGCCGCTCGCCGTCGTGTGGGCGCGAGCCGTGGCTCGCCGTGCGGTGGGCGCGAGCCGCGCGCGGTCCGTTCACCAGGCCTGGGGCGCGAGCCGTGCCAGCCTGCTTCCAAAAATTGAACTGCTATAAATGAGCTCGAATTCTTACTCATTCAAAGGGCACTCGAATTCTTATTCATTCAAAGGGCACTCAAAAAATATTGCTATCCAAGACGAGCAAAAATTACTCCGAAAAGGGTGTTAGAAATTCCATGTCTTCGGAGGTAATTTTACTAATTAGCTTTCTGTCCGTAAGTAGTTGTTAAATTTAATAATTTTTGTCGTACAAATTTATGCTCGTCTTTGTGTTTTAATTTATTAACTGTTACGATGAAATTATTGCACATTTATCTCCTATGAATTTATCTCCTGTTAATAGCAGTAACGTTAATGTATGTCCTATTAATTATTGAAGCAGTTATTTTTGTTGTTTTGTTAATTTTGTGATTTTGTTAATTATTGTACCGTTAAGTTACGTATTTTTACGTTATTTTGATATTTTAATTTGTTGAACTGTAAGAATGTTATATTAATTCTAGGCACGATGTTATTGCATTTTTTTCCCACTACATGTATGTTTTAGCTGTTAATGAGAAAGAAATTTATGCTCATCTTAGTTTTTTAATTTATGCTCATCTTAGTATTTTAATTTATTAATCGTAACGTAAAAATTATTGTAACGTTAATTTTATTTATTGTAACGTTAATTGTAATTATTGTAACGTTAATGTTGTTGTTTTGTTAATTTTGTTATTTTGTTAATTATTGTGACGTTAATGTTGTTGTTTTGTTAATTTTGTTATTTTGTTAATTATTGTAACGTTAATTTACATTTTTTTACGTTAATTTTGATATTGTAATTGGTATAGCAGTTGAGTGTAACTAATTACTTGATGTTTATTGCTGTTTAAGGATGACAACCATTGCTGTACAGTCCTTCCACTGAGGGCAGGCGGGGGCGAGGATGGAACAAGTAGGGAGCTACACATTGTATACGTTCGCAGTGCAAGCCATTTCGTCCGGGTACACGTGAAGGAAAACTGTCCCATGCCAGCCGTGGTTAATATGTGGACCACGTTGAGAAAGGCTGATGTCGTAGGTTGGGAGTTACCCTTTCGTAGGAGGATAAGGGCTTGGAGAAGAGCATACTCTGAGAGTAATTAACTGTTGTAAATCGCCAGAAACATTTTGGCATGTACGCAACCGTTACAGTTACTATCGAAGCATGGAGTAATTATTTTGAAAGCGTTACTGTTGCAAAAATCGATGACTTATGTATTTGATATGCACAAACAGTTACCGATTACATAAATGAGCAAACTATGGCAAAACTGTGGGTTCATACATAAGCAAACGTCCGACTAAGGAATGGGTCCATAACCGAGCCTGCGGTACTCATCGCGACAACTGACAAAAGTCGTCATCAACTCCCTCATGTAGGGGTCGGCGAGTCCATCAACGGTCGCCGAGTCAAACGGATCCAGGTCGCCCATCATGTCACTCAGCATCTGTTGCACAGGAAACAGAGTTTACAATAACGAAACAGTAAAATGTAATATAATTACTCGAAGCAAACAGTACGGGAAAACTTACCGATAACTGATGATGTATCCTGTCCGGTCCACTCGCGGCAGCATGTTCAGGATTTGCGATCAATGGGTGCGAATGGGTCGCGTACCAGCCCTCGTAATCCATGGTACACTCTGATTGGCTCGTGGCTATCGGGAACGCCGCAAGCTGACCGTCGTGCCAAGTGTGTGCCATCTCCCACAGGGTCAACTGCAGCCTCCCTGGGTAGGTCACTGAATAGCCGGCTGGATCAGCCGGGCGGGAACAAGGCTCGGGCGCAATTGCAAGACCCCGCGGTATACCCTGTACGAGACCGAACTGGCGCACAACGCGATCTGGCATGTACGCCTCCATTGCGTCGAGGTATCGAATCACGCCGCGGTAGTGAGTCCTCCCCCTCGCAGCCCTAACCACGTCCACTCCATACGGCAACCAATCCACCTGCAAAAAAGTTCCACAGACATGTTACGTTTCTACGGAATCCGATCTATCTACTACTGTCAGAATAAGAGTAAAAGCATGGAATTCATACCTGGTCGGCCTGTAAGGCATCCAACTGTCGCCTGATGGCACCGAGCCTCCCCGTACCCCTCCCCGATCTATCCCCTGTGTGCCACCGACTGGCGCGACCCGGAAGAGCTGGCAACGTACTCGGTCCCGGCCGAAACATCGGAAAGTACTCGTATATCCATGCTTGAAGCAGCGTGCAACATCCGCATAGGCCGCGCGCCTTGGACCGGGACGCAATTCCCAACTGCAGATACAAACTGGCCAACGTCGCCGAGCCCCACGACAACTGCGAATCAAGCAGGGGTAGAAGGTTGGCTCTAACCTTATTCCCAGTTTTATCCACAAAAAGCGTGGATGAAAACAGGGTCAGCATGTAGCACATAAATTGGAAGTTCTGGCTCTGCCCCGCCGCTACACACCTCGCCATCAACGATTGGGCATCTATGTTACCCCCGTTCCAGTCTTCCGCGACAAAGGACTCCACGTCTTTCCCAAACAGTTCAGCGCACGCTTCCTCAATAGTCTCCGCCGAAATGGTACTCGCAACAGCGCCACCATCGATGGGAATGCCAAGAATCATCTCAACGTCATGCATCAAGATGGTCATCTCCCCAAAAGGCATGTGAAACGTGTTCGTGTCCGGCTGCCACCTCTCGACAAAAGCGGATATCAGTGTCATGTCAAGGAACTGGAACATAATCGCAGGCAGGTGGCCCAACCCGGTCGCATGTATCCGGGCCTGTGCAACATCGCTCAGTTCGGGGAGCGTGGCGACTAGCTGCTTGCATAGCGGCGACCGAGCATGGCATCTCAACACACCTCGCTCTATACCATTCCAAACGTCAAGCGCGACGTGTCCTCCGAAGCTTGGTATGACGAGGTCATCCTGCGGGCCACCAGCCATCGGTCCCCGCACTAGCCACGTCTCATCGGCGGGTCGCTTCCTCCTATTCCTCGGTGCCATTCCGGTGCTAGGCTCACCGGCATTGCACGATCCACCAGAAGACTGTGCGAATTGACCAGCTCTATTCCTCACGGTGTGCCTGGCTCCAGCTGCAGCATAACGTTCGATCCCGGCATCCAATGGAACACTCGAACCAGGTTGGCCCACCGGGGGGACATCTGCCGGCAGGTCATAATTCATCTGCCAATCACTATCATGACGGATACCACCAGACGCGAGGATGTTAATCTCCGGACCGTCCCATGTCGGCATGGGATTTAATGCACGAACGCTCGGTGGAGAAGGCTGCTCCGGTCCTACATCACACTCCCGCGGGCGAGGCGACGATTCATCCTCGACCACGCGGCCTCTAGCCTGTCTCGCCGAGGCACTAACACCTCTTCGTCGTATGGAACGACCATGACCGTCAGATTGACCAGCAGTGCTCATCTACGACACAAGATATGTAATTAGTATAACAACAAGTGAATCAAACTGATATGATAAGATAAATTAACATACATTTCAACAACGTGTGAACTAATATTTTCGAACGGTGCATCATTTCAGTTTCCTTATGGAGACTACATATTATATAATGCATAGGAAAAAGTGGATGTAACATAAAAAAACCCCTCCACAAACAGCAAATTTATAATCGTACAATCATACAACGAACTGGAACATTTTTTTTTGTTACAAATTGGCGATTACATTACTAAATAATCTTATTTTTTAGCCACATCACACTATTATTAACATTCAAGGAAACAATAGTTAAAACATATCGTAACAGTTTACCACACAAGTGTTTACATCGGATTACTAAAGTTTGTTTAAATAGAACTATATTCTATTATGTCACATAACTAAATAATTTCCAAAAAACACAATTCCTAAAGAATAACTTCTGAGAAATTTCTATTACGTCACATAACTAAATAATTTCTAAATAGACCAATTTCTATAAAATACAATTTCTAAAACATTATGTCCAAATTTAAACTAAGTAATTTCTACAAAACACAATTTCTTCGTTTTAATTTCAATTATGTCACATAACTAAATAATTTCTACATAACCCAATATCTAAAAAATACAATTTCTAAAATATTATGTCCAAATTTAAACTAAGTAATTTCTACAAAACACAATTTCTTCGTTTTAATTCCCATTATGTCACATAACTGAATAATTTCCAAAACAACACAAATTCTAAAAAATAATTTCTAAATAATTTCTATTATGTCACATAACTAAATAATTTCTAAATAACCCAATTTCTAAAAAAAAAAATTTCTAAAATATTATGTCCAAATTTAAACTAAGTAATTTACACAGAACACAATTTCTTCGTCTTAATTCCAACTATGTCACATACCTAAATAATTTCCAGAACAACACAAATTCTAAACAAATAATTCCTAAGTAATTTCTATTATGTCACATAACTAAATAATTTCTAAAAAACCCAACTTCTAAAAAATACAATTTCTAAAATATTATGGCCAAATTTAAACTAAATAATTACTAAAAAACACAATAAGCTTCCAATTATGTCATCACGTCCAATTATGTCATTATGTCATTAATTCCACATATGTCACATAGCTAAACAATTTCCAAAGAAGCACAATTTCTAAAAAATCGTTTCTCAATAACTTCTATTATGTCACATAACTAAAATCCTAACAATTCCGACAAGCTCAACAAAATTCTAACAATTCCGACAAGTTCAACAAAATTCGAATAGATCGGGCAACGATTCCTACGAAAAGAAAAAAAAATTTCTCAAAAACTTACATTTTCCGGCGGGATTCCGGCGGCGGGCGGCGGGCGGCGGCGGGCGGCGGGCGGCGGCGGGCGGCGGCGGGCGGCGGGCGGCGGCGGGCGGCGGGCGGCGGCGGGCGGCGGGCGGCGGCGGGCGGCGGGCGGCGGCGGGCGGCGGCGGGCGGCGGGCGGCGGGCGGCGGTCGGAAATGGAGAGAGGGGAGGGAGAGGTAAGTGGAGAGAGGGAAGGAGGAGAGAAAATGGAGAGGAGGAGAAAAAAGGGAGAGGGGGAGTGGGTATTTATAGGGGTTTTGGGTTTTGTAAATTTTTTTTTTTAAATTCTAAATACGTGTATTTATACGTATTATGGCGAGGATAGTAAAATACAGGGCGGGATATAGCGATCCACTTTTTTTTGGCCCATAATACATCAATACGACGTTATTTTGGCTCAAGTCAAATGATATCGTTTTGATTAGTGCAGAAAATTGAAATTTGGGTATTTGTATTGGGTCAAAATTCAAAAATGGATTACCCAAAGTTTGCCACAAAATACTCTCAGCTGCCACAAACCCAAATTTTTGCTTGTGCCCAATGTTCTAACCCCCCGCTCCAGCCGCCGCCGTCCCACCACCGGCCGAGACTCCAAACGCCGTCCCACCACCGTCCGTCCGTCCAGCCCCACCTAAAAAAAATTCTAGTTCCACCCTACCTTCAACACATAGTGAGGGGTACCAATTAGTTGGCTCCTGCGATTCCTGCCAATGTATGTAACGATTGACACTTAATCACTCTTGATTTAAGGGTATGTTACATTGCTTAATGTCAAGTATATGTTCATAATACTGTCACAGTTTGTCCTCTACATCACAAAGTGAGTATTTGGGTAAAAGACTCGATCAGAGTGAATATTTTCCTTTTATGATAACTTTCACGAACCAACTTTTTTTTCCGCTTTCATACTCTCTCCCCACATCTGAATAAGTGTGTCCCATAATCAAAATTCACATAGTATTGAAAAAGTGCACAATTTTATTGATTAACCTTTTTGAAAAGAAGGTAGAAAGGCACGTTATTATCCCACACATATAATCCTTCTTACTCCTCGGTCCCAGTTCACCTTTTCATTTGTTGTTATCACAACTGGAAAACCTCCCCTTTAGCAGGGTTTGTGACAGCTATTTTTAAGTAACAGCTATTATTTTTTAGCAACTATCGATTACAAATTGTTAATCATCTAGTTATTGAAAAACCGCTTCTAGAGTGAGGTATTTTAGTGTTGGCAGAAAATCATAGCAGTTATTTCCTAAAAAATGCTACTACATGGGAAATCATAACAGCTATTTTTGCAAAATAGATGTTGCGTATAATGTTAAAGCAGCTAATTATTTAAGAACTGCTTCTAGAGTGAGGTATTTTTAAATTGGCGGGAAATCGTAGTAGTTATTTCCTAAAAATAGCAGCTATTAATGCAAAATAGCTGCTGCGTATAATGTTAAAGCATCTATTTATTTAAGAGCCGTTTCTAGAGTGAGGTACTTTTGAATTAGCGAAAAATTGCTATACCTTAAAAAGTGCAGCTACATAAATTTAGGCGGGAAAATATAGCACCTATATTTATAAAATAGCTGCTTTGTGCACTAGCATTAAATGTGTGATGTAATACATAACTACATTTAGTAGCAGTTTTTGAAATAATAGCTGCTACGAACGCATATAAAAATCTTCAATATGGGCGAAAATTGAAGAAGATTTTGCATTTATGCAACTTTCCTACCTTTCTTCACTATTAGAGAGATGTTGAATCCAACATTTAATCTTCATATGCTAAGAGTATTAAGAGGTAAATTACATTGATTTGATCATGAAGTTAATCGTTAAGAAAAGAGTTGGATAGGTTGATCGGTCCCTTAGGACAGGCTGTGGGGTCTCCTTTCATCTAAGTAATCACTGGGGTTCGATAGCCAATAGAACTGAAGCCCCCAGAAGGATTTCCCACGTATAGTGGTGAAACTGACCCTTAAGAATTCATATAGACGTTCCTGGGCTTGATGAGTTCGAGGGACTTTGATTAGAAGTTAACATGCAAGCTGGTAGGTAGCTACTTGCGGGGAAAGGCACAGGAGTGGTTTAATAAGTTGCCAAGGGGCTCATATCGATCGTATCAGGACTTCAGCGGAGCATTGTTGAGCTAGTACGCACAGAAGAAGAAGTTTACCAAAACCTTGTTAGAACTCTTCCAGACGAAGCAAAAGGCAAGGGAAAGCATGGAAACCTTCTATCACCGGTATGTAGATGAGAGTTTAGGGGTGATAGAAATGATGGAGAATGAGGTAATCCAGGGATACCTGGTGTGGATGCAGGACCTTGAATTATACAAGAAGCCGAGAACCAATACCCCTAAGACTTTGCAAAAACTTCAGGAGGTTGTAGAACAGTATTCGAGGGTAGATGAGGCAACTAGAAAGAAAAGAGATAGCCTTGCAGAGAAAGCAAGAAGAAATGTAGAGCACGAAGGGAAAAGGCCGACCGAACCCGTAAGAACACCATTCGAGAGGTATAATCCATTGCCTCCAACGCTTGGAGGAAGAACCCCTGCACAGATTTTAAGCATACATAGAGGAAGCTTCAAAGTCCTTGAACTGTCCCATGCATTCGAGACCTTCATGGCGCTCCAGCTTTCTAAGGTCGAGAACCTAGTTTTCTAATCAACTCTGTCGTTTAGGATTCCAAAAGGGCGCGCGCCTGCTGTACAATTGTGCATGTCACTGCTCCCCAAACAGCACGTTCTCAGAAAACAAAGAAGCGATTGCATCTTTCCATAAGTTTATATTTCCAAGGTAGTAATAATAACCCGTCACTTTAGCCCCCATAATTACCTTTCATTCGCTCTTCCTTATTCACTTTTCTCATTTGCAGGCTTCTTCTTACAAGCATTCTTTCTGTATTTTTCTCTCGAGCGATCCAATTTCTATCACCTTTCCCAGAAAATTGGTAAGTTCTTTTATCCCTACTTTTATTCTAATCTTTTCTGTTCCTGCCCTTTCAATCATGGCCCACTCCGATGAGGGTTCTGCTTCTAAGAAACTTTTTGGTGAAATTATGGTAGGCGAGACAGGAGTAAGTACACCGGAGAGAACCCTTAATGACCCGGGATGTACTGGCGGTGTCTATGGGGAAATCAAAATGAAGAAAACCCACCTATACGAAGGGTAATTAACTTCATCAATGGCATGGTGGGAGAGAGATCTTCGAATGCTTTTACAAGGGCTAGGGCTTAGAGGGTTCCCACGGAAGAGCCCAGTCATAAGAGGTTTTGACAAGATGAAACGTCAATTTCTCAGAAGAGGATGTTGTGCAGTGCCAAATGCCCCATGAGGATCATATGGTTATTTCAGCCATTATTGGAACGTCCTTAATCAGAAGGGTGTTCATTGATGATGGAACTGGGGTAGAAGTGATGTTTGCTGAGTGTTTTGACCAGTTAGATATAGGGCGTGAAAACTTAAAATCCCTTTTATCAGGATTGATGGGAACCCGGTGTTCCCCATAGGAGAGATAACATTGCCTATTCGAGTAGCAGATGGCGACAGGGGAGTGACCATCAGGTGTAATTTTGCTGTCGTGGATGCACCTTCCTTTTATAATGTGATTCTAGGAAAGCCATGGATGTGCCAGGCTCAGGCGGTCTGGTCACTCTATCACCTGATAATGAAGCTCCCAGCTGAAAAGGGGGTGGCATCCATTCGAGGGGATCAGACGGTGGCCTAAAAATGTAACCTCATGGTAGTACGGGAAGCAAGGAAATGAAGGGATGCAGTGGCTGTACACGCAGAGGTAGGATTAGCTGATACAATACACATGCCTATTTGGAATAAAGGGTTAGTAGCTATTGGGAAACTAATCCCTAACGATGTGAAAGAAGGACTGAAAGACTCGTTAGGAAAGTACGGAGACGTGTTCTCATGGGATATATCTGACCTAACACGGGTTCCTTCGAATCTTGCGCTACTTAGAATGAACATTAACCCCTCAATTAAGCCAATGAAGCAGAAGAGAAGGGTGTTCGCTCCTAAAAGAGCTGAGGCAATTAAAGAAGAGGCTGAGAAGTTATTGATGGCAGACGTAATCAAGGAGGTATTCTATCCTGATTGAATTGCTAACCCATTCATGGTTCCAAAGCATGATGAAGCATGGAGGATGTGTATAATATTTACTGATTTAAATAAGTGCTGCCCCAAAGATAGTTATCCATTGCCACCAATCGACAAGCTTGTGGAATCTATCACTGGATATCAAATTTTGGTATTCTTTGACACGCATAAGGGGAATCATCAAATCCTCATGGCGGAGGAAGACAAGGAAAAGACCTTGTTTATTACAGATGTGGGCATGTATGGCTATAAGAAGATGCCCTTTGGATTGAAAAATGCTGGAGCTACTTTCTAGAGGCTAGTGGATAGACTGTTTAGGAGACAGATAGGGAAGAATATGGAAATATATGTGGATGGCATGGTGATCAAAAGAAAATTTTAGGAAGAATTTTTAAAAGATCTGGAAGAAACATTTGGTAGACTTTGAGAAGCTAATTCGAAGTTCAACTCATCTAAGTGTGTTATTGATGTAGGGGCAGGGAAGTTTCTTGGATTTATGGTCTCAGAGAGGGGGATCAATGTAAACCTGGAAAAGGTCAAAGCTCTGAGGATAACGAAAACCCCACAATCGATAAAGGATGTGCAGAAGCTTACAGGGTCTCTAGCAGCATTAAGCAGGTTCTTATCGAAGGGGGCAGAGAAGCACTTACCCTTCTTTGATGTGCTTCAAAGGGAAAAAAATGTTTGCGTGGAATGGAAAGTGCGACGAGGCATTCGAGTAGTTGAAAGAACATATGGAGACATTGCTTACCTTGATGAAACCATACAAGGATGAGACGATGTACTTGTATGTTTCCACATCGCCGCTAGCAATTAGCGCGGCTCTGGTAAAAGAAAAAGAAAAGGTTCAACATCTAATTTACTTTTTCAGGCATACCTTGCAAGGGCCGGAGACAAGGTATACGGTTCTCGAAAAGCTAATTCTATCCCTCGTACATGCAACCCAAATGTTGAGACCCTACTTACAGTGACATAAGGCAGTGATGCTCTCGAACCACCCCATTCGATAGATCTTGCTAATGCCATAGATTTCAGGAAGAATGATAAAGTGGGCAGTAGAATTGAGAGAGCATGATATCCAGTATCAACCTCAAGTTTCGATTAAGAGGCAGGCGTTGGAAGACTTTATAGGGGAAACTACAGAGCCCCTCAAGGTGTTTTTGGATCCCATTCCGGATGAGGACATAAGGCAAAGAAAGATATGAAAGTTATATGTGGATTGTTTGTCACATTCAGGAGGAAGTGGAGCCGGGGTCCTATTATCCGTATGTTTTGGAATCCCGAGAAAGATCATTATGGACAATGGAACACAATTTGCTTAAGATACCTTCAAGAAGTGGTGCAAGGAATATCAGATTAAGCAAAAGATGACATCTGTTTACCACCCCCAAGCTAACGGGAAAATGGAAGTGACCAACAGGACAATAGTAAATAGAATACGAGCACGGACGAGGGGGAAATTGGATATGGGAATTACCCAATGTATTATGGGCATATCTGACTGCTAAGTCTTCCACTACTGGTGAAATGCCTTATAGTCTCGTATATGGCTGAGAAGCAATAATTCCTGTGGAAATTGGAGTTCCTAGCCCAAGAATGATGGCTGCTGCAGATGAGACAATCAATCAACAAAATTGATGTCTGGATTTGTATATGGTAGAGGAAAATAGAGAGTTGGCTTCTCAACATGAGGCTAAAGTCAAGGAACGGGTCAAAAGATACCATGACAGAAGGGTAAAGAAGGTGTTGTTTAGTCTGAGAGACTTGGTAATGAGAAAAGTAGAAAGGAACCCGAGGGGAAGTTAGCTGCAAATTGGGAAGGACCTTATAAAGTGATTGAATCACACTCGGGAGGAAGTTATGTACTCGAGAAGATGAATGGGGTTTGACTGTCAAGAAGGTGGAACATTACCAACTTCATAAAATGCTACCAGCTGTGATGTTCGAGTGGTTTGCTCTAAAATGGCACTCTGGTTAATATTTGAGTGGGTTACTTTAAAGCAGTGCTCTAGATGATATTTCCAGCTACGACTGATGTTTGAGTGGTTTTCTCTAAAGCGGTACTTTGGTTATTGTTGGAGCCGGGTTGCTTTAAAGTGGCGCTCTAGATGATATTTCCAGCTACAGCTGATGTTCGAATGGTTTGCTCTAAAGCGGCACTCTGGTTGATGTTCGAGTGGGTTGGTTTAAAGCGGTGCTCTAGATGATATTTCCAGCTACGACTGATGTTCAAGTGGTTTGCTCTAAAGTGGCACTCTAGTTGATGTTCGAGTGGTTTGCTCTAAAGCGGAATTCTAGTGATTTTCGAGCGGGTTGCTTTAAAGCAGCGCTCTAGATGATATTCCAGCTATGGATGATATTCGAAGTGGTTTGCTCTAAAGCGGCACTCGAAGGCTATCTTGTAAGCTTTACATGATAAACTAGTAGGTGAGATTAGCAGGATGTAGGTGGAAACACCGAACCTGAGTAAAATTCTTGTGTCTCTAAATTACTTAATTCCTACTTACTGAATATATTTGTATTTTTCTCCGCCTAAGAAAATTGCACAGGGCACTCATATTCGAGGGGGTAAACTATAAAAGATATTGGTTATTTATTCAAACCTCAGCAAACATATTAGGAATACATTATTGATACAAGCAACTATCTAAGTTTATTCATTTAAACATATTTACTTAGCGGGAGGAAATCCCACTTAAAACAATTCTTCATTGGAGATAGGTTCTCCTAGCTCCTTCACATTTGCCTCTATTTCTTTGAATTCTTCAAGTTTTATACTGGCTCCCCTTCGGATATCCTTCATTTGTTCCTCTACAGGATATTCTCAGGGATCAAGAACGATAATGGCCTTATATCTCTTCTTCTTGGAAGATTCAAATGGGTCCTTCGAGGATGACCCAGCGCTTTTGCAACATTTTGAGGAAGAACCTTGGGTAACTTTGCTCGAAGGGACAAGATGTTGTTCAACCTCTTTAGTAGAAGACTTCTGTAACGGAGGGGAAAAGCATAACCTCTTTTATCCAAGAATGCAAAACTTGCTGGGGAGATTGAGGCCTTGAAGATACACGTCATAGAAGTGGAGCAGCGTATTGCTGATTTCAAAGAAAAATTCACCGCACACGAAGTGAGCCTTCGTGCCCACATGCTTTCCCATGGAATTACCTCATCCTACTTAATCAGAAATGATCATCTTCCCAATTTTCTACTTAATGCTTCTCAGTACTAGATGGAAGAAGTTAACGTTCATGAGAATGGGACTCCTTGGCAGAAAAAAACTTTTGACCTCATTCTCGATTGGCTGTCAGAGCTAAAGGTAAAGGGATTCACCTCCTCGAGCTTATGCTCTGCCTCTCTGTCATAGAAGTTTTCCACTAAGGAAGCTAAACTGCATCTTGTCCCTTCGAGAAAAGTTACCCAAGGATCTTCCTCAAAACGTCACAAAAGTATTGGGTCATCCTCGAAGGTCTCATTCAAACCTTCAACAAAAAAGCGGTGTAAGACCATCGTCATCACTCCCCTTGATCCCTTAGAGTATCCTGCAGAGGAACAAATGAAGGATATCCGAAGGGTAGCTGGTATAAAACTTGAAGAACTCGAGGAAATAGAGGCTAATGTGAAGGACCTAGGAAAACCTATCTCCACTGAAGAATTGTTTTAGGCGGGATTTCCTCCCACTAGGTAACACGTTTAGATGAATAAATTTAATTAGTTATTAGTATCAATATTGTATTCCTAATATATTTGTTAAAATTTGAATAAAAAAACAATATTCTTTCCATCTCGTATACTTTACCCCTCGAATATGAGCACCCTATGTAATTTCCTTAGGCAGAGCAAAGTACGGATGTGTTTGGTAAGTAGAAATTAAGTAATTTAGAGACACAAGAATTTTACCCAGGTTCGGTGTTTCCACCTACATCCTGCTAATCTCACCTACTAATTTATCATTTCAAGATTACAATATAGCCTTCAAGTGCCGCTTTAGAGCAAACCACTTGAACATCAACTAGAATGCCACTTTAGAGCAAACCACTCCAACGTCAGTCGTGGCTGGAAATATCATCTAGAGCGCCGCTTTAAAGTAACCCGCTCAAACACCAACCAGAGTTTTGGTTTAGAGCAAACCACTCGAACATCAGCTGTAGCTGGAAATATTATCTAGAGTACTTCTTTAAAGAAACCCGCTCAAACACCAACCAGAGTTTTACTTTAAAGCAAACCACTCGAACATCAGCCGTAGCTGGAAATATCATGTAGAGCGCCGCTTTAAAGCAACCCGCCCAAACATCAACCAGAGTGTAGCTTTAGAGCAAACCACTCGAACATCATAGATGGTAGTATTTTCTCAAGTTGGTAATGTTCCACCTTCTTGGCACTTAGACCATGTTCATCTATTCGAGAACATAGCTTCCTCCCATGTGCGATTTGATCACTTTATAATACTTCCTAATTTGCAACTAACTTCCCCTCGAGTTCCTTTCTGCTTTTCTCATTTTTCCTCATTACTAAGTCTTCCGAGTTAAACAACACATTCTTAACCCTTTTGTCATGGTATCTTCTGACCTGTTCCTTGACTTTAACCTTGTGTAGAGAATCTAACTCTCTCTTTTCCTCCACGATATCAAAATCTAAACATTGGCTTTGTTGATTGATCGTCTCATCTGTAGCAGCCATCATCCTTGGGCTAGGAACTCCTATTTCCATAGGAATTACTGATTTTGAGCCATATACGAGACTATAAGGCATTTCCCCAGTAGTGGAAGACTCGGTTATCCGATATGCCCACAACACATTGGGTAATTCCCATATCCAGTTACCTTCCGCCCCCTCGAGACATGCTCATATTCCATTTACTGTTGTTCTGTTGGTCGCCTCCATTTGCACGTTGGCTTGGGGGTGGTAAACAGATGTCATATTTTGCTTAATCTGATATTCCTTGCACCGCTTCTTGAAGGGATCCTGAGCAAACTGTGTTCCGTTGTTCATAATGATCGTTCTTGGGATTCCAAAATGGCATACAATATTCTTCCAGCAAAATGAGATAACTATTTTTTCTCTTATGTTTGTCAAGGGCTTAGCCTCTACCCACTTTGTGAAATAATCAACAGCTACTATTAGGTATCTGAATATTCCTGGCACTTCTAAAATAGGGCCCACCAAATTGATCCCATATTTGTCAAATAGCCACGAACTATAGATGCTTCTCATTTCTTCCTGTGGAACATGTGTTATAGGTGCATGTGTCTGACATTGATGGCAAGCCTGAATATACCGGTTCGCGTCCTCAAACATGGTCGGCCAGTAAAACCCCGCTCGAATGAGCCTCCTCACCACGGACATGGTTCCCTGGTGGCTGCCACATACCCCTTCGTGAACCTCTCTTATGAGATAATTAGCTTCATGAGGTTTAACACATCAAAGTAATGGTTGCAAATGACCCCTTCTATACAACCCTTATTCCTATAAAACATACATTGGAGCCTTCAACCTTATCTTTCTACCATCCACTTCATTTTTTGGTAGGACTCCCTCTCGAAGATACGCCACGAACAGTGTCATCCAGGAGTATTCCGCTTCAATTTCCATCACCACGGGTTCTTCTTGTCTGCTTAAAGTTTCCATCAGGAGTTTCTACTGGGATTGGGTTCCAAAATCCAAAGAAGCGAGCTTACTTAGAGTGTCTTCTTTATGATTTCTTTCCCTTGAAACCTGCGTCAACTTATAAGATATGAAAATTTTTAACATGTTCTTCACTACTTCAAGGTATCTCTACAGGTTACGCTCTTTGGCCTCGTACTCTTCATTCACCTGCTGAACCACAATTTGAGAGTCACTAAAAACCTCCAGTTCCTCCACCTGTAGCTCCTTTGCGAGGCGTAATCTAGTGATCAGTGCATCATACTCAGCTTCATTATTAGTTTCTTTAAATGAAAAGTTCAATGCATAAGGATAATCTCTGCCATTAGGACTAGTTAGTAGAACCCCGCCTCCACTTCCTCCTGAATGTGACGAACCATCCACATATAACTTTCATATATTTCTTTTCCTTGTTTCCTCATCCGAAATGGGATCCAAACATACCTCGAGGGGCCTTGTAGTTTCCACTATAAATTCTGTCAGTGCATGCCCCTTAATTGCAACTCAAGGTTGATACTGGATATCATGCTCTCCCAATTCTACTGCCCACTTCATCATTCTTCCTGAAATCTTTGACCTTAGCAGGATCTGTCAAATGGGGTGGTTCATGAGCACCACTATCTTATGTCCCTGGAAGTAGGGTCTCAACCTTCAGGCTGCATGCACGAGGGCTAGAATCAACCTTTTGAAAACCGTATACTTTGTCTCCAGCGCCTACAAGGCACGACTACAAAATTAAATTAGATGTTGAACCTTTTATTTTTCTTTTACTAGAGCCTCACTAATTGCTAGCGGTGACGTAAAAATATACAAGAATCGTGTCTCATCCTTGTCTGGTTTCATCAAGCTAGGCAACGTCCCCAAATGTTCTTTCAAATGCTCGAATGCCTCGTCGCACTTTCCATTCCACTCAAACTTCTTTGCCCTTGGAAGCACATCAAAGAAGGGTAAGTTCTTCTCTTCCCCCTTCGATAAGAACCTGCTTAATGCTGCTAGAGACCATGTAAGTTTCTGCACATCCTTTATCGATTGTGGGGTTTTCATTGTACTCAAGGCATCGGCTTTTTCCGAGTTTACATTGATCCCCCTCTCTGAGGCCATAAATTTGAGAAACTTCCTTGCCCCCACACCAATAACACACTTAGACAGGTTCAACTTCAAATTAGCTTCTCGAAGCCTACCAAATGTTTCCTCTAGATCTTTTAAGAATTCTTCATAACTTTTTCTTTTCAACCATGTTATCCACATATATTTCCATATTCTTCCCTATGTTTCCCCTGAACAGTCTATCCCCCAGCCTCTAATAAGTAGCTCCAACATTTTTCAACCCAAAGGGCATCTTTTTATAGCAATACATACCCACATCTATAATAAACGATGTCTTTTCCTTGTCTTCCTCCGCCATAGAGTTTGGTGATACCCCTTATGCGCATCAAAGAATGCCAAAATTTGATATCCAGTGATGGCTTCCACCAGCTTGTTGGGGCAGGACTTATTTAAGTCAGTAGTCTATACACATCATCCATGCTCCATCATGCATTGGAACCATGGCTGGGTTAGCAATCCAATCAGGATAGAATACCTCCTTGATTATGTCCACCCTCAATAACTTCTTCACCTCTTCTTTAATTGCCTCAGCTCTTTCAGGAGTGAACACCCTTCTCTTCTACTTCACTGGCTTAATCGAGGGGTAATGTTCAGTTTATGTGTTGCGAGACTCGAAGGGAACCCCGTAAGGTCAGAGGTATCCCACAAGAACATGTCTCCGTACTCTCCCAACAAGTATTTTAGTCTTCCTTTCACATCCTCAGGAATTAGTTTCCCAACAACTACTGACCCTTTATCCTGAATAGGCATCTGTATTGAATCAGCTAATCCTACCTCTGCGTGTACTGCCGCTACATCCCTTCATTTCCTCGCTTCCCGTACCGCTGCGAGGTTACATTTTTGGGCCACAGTCTGATCTCCTCGAATGGATGCCACCCATTTTTTAGTTGGGAAATTCATCATCAGGTGATAGGGTGACCAGATCGCCCGAGCCTAGCACATCCACGGCCTTCCTGAAATCACATTATAAGGGGAAGGTGCATCTACAACAGCAAAACTACACCTGACAGTCACTCTCTTATCGCCATCTGCTACTCAAACGGGTAATGTTATCTCTCCTATAGGGAATATCGGGTTTCCCGTAAATCCTGATAAAGGGAAAGCGGATTTTTTTAAAGTTTTCACGCCCTATGTCTAACTGGTCAAAACACTCAGCAAACATCACTTCTATCCCACTTCCATAATCAACGAATACCATTCTAATCAAGGACTTTCCAATAATGGATAAAATTACCATAGGATTCGCATGAGCCATTTGATCCGGTATGGCATTTGCTTCCGAGAAAGTGACCGTCTTATCCGGTTGAAACCTCTTCTGACTGGGCTCTTCTGCGGGAACCCTTCGGGCTTTAGCTCTTATAATATCGTTTGAAGATCTCTTTCCCACCATGCCATTGATGACGTTAATTACCCTTTGGATGGGTGGATTTTCTACATTTTGATTTCCCCCTGTTGCTCTTGGGATCTATCCTGCATTCCTTCCGGCCCATAGTCTCGAACCACCTATTCTCGAGGCCTTCAATCTCCTCTACCCCCATTGTTTTGATTGTTCCTTTTATAAGGCTGCCACTGGTTCATCTGGGGCCTCGAGGGGGCAGCCTGGTTCCTATGTCCCTATCCTCGAAATCGCTCTTCCAGTTCACACCTCTCAATCTCCATCCTTAACTGCATGCAATCGTTTGTGTCATGGACACATCCCTGTGATGATCATAGTGCCGATTTGTTGCTCTCTGGGCTGTAACTATGTTTTATGAACTCTACAAGGGTGGGGGTGTCTGGAACAACCCTCTATGTATGCTTAAAATCTATGCAAGGGTTCTTTCTTCCAGCGTTGAAGGCGATGGATTGTACCTCTTGAATGGTGTTCTTATGGGTTTGACCGGCCTTTTTCCTCTATGCTCTACATTTCTTCCCGCTTTCTTTGCAAGGCTATCTCTTTTCCTTCTGGTTGCCTCCGCTACCCTTGAATATTGTTCTAAGACCTCCTGAAGTTTTTTGCAAAGTCTTAGAGGTATTGGTACTCAGCTTCTTGTATAATTCCATGTCCTTCATCACCAGTAGGCACCCCTGGATTACCTCATTCTCCATCGTTTCTATCACCCCCAAACTCTTTTCTATATACCGGTGATAGAAGGTTTTCGTGCTTTCCCTTGCCTTTTGCTTCGTCTAGTAAAGTTCTAACAAAGTTTTGGAATTTGTGCGTACTGGCTCAACAATGCTCCGCTGAAGTCCTGATACGATCGAAGTGAGCCCCTTGGCAACTTATTAAACAACTCATGTATCTTTCCCCACAAGTAGCTACCTACCAACTTGCATGTCAAATTCTCATCAAAGTCTCTCGAACTCATCAAGCCCAGGAATGTTTGTATGAACTCTCGAGGGTTAGTTTCACCAATGTATGTGGAAAGTCCTTCTGGGGGCTTCACTTCTATTGGCCATTGAACCCCGGTGATCACCGTGCTGAAAGGAGACCCTGCAGCTTGGCCCAAGGGGCCGATTAACCTATCAAATTCCTTTCTTAACGATTCACTTGCATCCGAGGGGGGTTCGTACTGCCCCTCAGGAAGGTTCAGCCCCCTATCGTGACAACCCAATTATAGCATATAGAGAGGCTGGATCCCTCGGTATCCCAGGTTCATCCAATGTTGTCTGAGATTCGGGTATGCTGGCAGTGGGGGTGGTTGGACATAAAGATTGTACTACCCCTGACTGATTCCAATTCTCCCGTATCCTTATGTGCCAGAAGAGGTCATTATTCCATATGTTGTTCCTAGACCGGCCAGGTCGAGGGTAGGAGCAAATGGGGCTAACGAAGGTAGCGCATATATGAGACCTTGGGAATAACCAAGAATAGAAGGATGGGGCCTAGCCACTAGCGGTTCTCCAGTATATCCCTGATAAGGGTAGGCTGTCGGGGGTTGAGAAGCCCACCCTGTAGTTATGCCCAAAGGTGAGGGCAGTAATACCCCCATCGTGACCCTATCATCCCTCAAAGGAGGAAAGATTCAGTAACCAGCCGCAGCCAAGACCGGAGCTGCTTGTTCCACATCTTGATTCGGGGTCTCCCTCCCCACATTTTGATTTCCTTGCCCATGTTAACCATAGGCTTCCATATACAAATCTCCCAAAACCTCTGTAAACCTTCCATCCTTCGAATCAGCCACCCTTTCGAACAAGGACTCAGTGTTTCCTTGTCTTTGCTCTCCCATCACTTTCAATACCCTCAAGGGCTCTAGCACATTGTTCTGGACTGGCGCCAGGGGATTTGCGCCAACCGCCACTGAGGTTTGCCCCCCTTGTGGCCTACGCCTGTATTAGGCTCCGCTCGCAACTCTGTTCCCATCGTTTAAATGTTAGCCATTTGTTGTCCTCGATGTGGGCATCGTTTTCTCCTCCTGGATTCTCCAATGTTAACCTTGGTGGAGATCCAGCCCCTGTACTTATTGACCTCAACCTTTCACTCCTTCAAAATACCGTGGACATAAATCCAGCTTAGTCCTCCCCACAGACGACACCACTTGATGCGTGTTCGACCACTGATCGATTCGTGGGCTTGAGTTCTTCTAAAACTAACCTGCAATTAAACCGTCCCTGGGGTTCCAAGGGTCAGCACTCCAATGCTTAAGTTAGTCCAATCGTCCAAATATGATTAAGACAGAATGAATCATAAGTAAATGTGTACCTTGTATTTATACTCCATGTCCTAAATAATGTTCCTTAATTATCTCCCTTAATTACCCATGAATGCAGCAATTAAGTTAGAGTATTAAATATTCCCCTAACTGGGCTGTCATACCTTCTGCCCAATGGCCTTCATGGGCTTAGCCTCTATCAAATTGATGGATTAACTTAGACTCATATTTTTTTTAACTGGTATAAGGAGTTGCTTGCTACAAGCAGAGCTCCAGATGCACATGGGGAAATAATAAGGTTCTTGAAAAAGACTTAGGTCTAGAGTACATTGGCTTGTACTTCAAGTGCACCTTCCAGAATTCTCGATAAAATTGATAGCACAAGTGTGAATGAGGATGACATGCACTTGTGGCTTCAGAATAGCACCAGCTCTACATTAAAGGAATGGGTTGTTGGTTCCTACCTGGATATTTGGTAAAAGTAAGTGCGACGTTCTATCTATTTTTACTAGAGTATCTAGATAATAAACCTACCCTTTAACAACATTATATTGCTGAAACATCTACTCACAATTGTATTTTGATTTATTACATCTACTTGTATGGTACTATAACCGACACAAATCGAAAACTAGTCAAATTCATTCACACTGAACAAACGGCCGACAAATCTGAAAAAATTTGTCCTCTCTAGTCGGTTGTCCGTTGTAGGTTTCATGCGCCATAATCCAGCCAGGATTTATTTGGCCCTGTTTAATTGTCGGAGGTCCACCCCCCTTCATAGACTTAGTGAATTATATTGTTTTGAAACACCTGACCCCATGCACTAACAACATATTTAGAAATCTTCTTTCATAGCCATTGGATGTTGCTAGTATTTGTCCATGAGGACCTTATTCTTTACTGCCTGAACTCAGTTGGTGTGGGTATTAGTTCAGCAAAGACCAGACACTGCCATAACTATGTTACTAAGTAAGAAACTTTTTTATTTTACTCGTTTGTTCAATGCCTCCCAACTTGGTTTGCGTTAATATTTGTTTTAAAATCTTTAAATTTCATAACCTACAATATGTACCGCCTCATTCTGTCTTAAGTTGGCCGACGAGAACTATTCATTGTGTGGGGATGACCCAGAAGCTGAAATTAACAAAGAGTTGAACATTGTCAACATCACGGTGAATGTATAATAACAATACATGTATCATAGTTAGAGATGACAATTTTCAACATTAAAAGACATCATTGTTTCATCCGTTCAACACAAGAGACAACGTGGAGGATGGGAGTGCGGGTACTACGTCATGTGGTACATGGAGAAAATTGCACTTGGGATGGACGGGATCAACATACCCAATGTAAGTATGGTTCAATTGTCGTAGCTTGCTGAGTTCTATTTCACAGGTTTCAGTTTTACTAACAATAAAACTGTGTCACATCAGCAATTTCCCAAGGACATGGATACACTCTCGGACCAACAATTAGATGATTTAGCTCTTCGATAATGTAACAATTTCACTCTTTGATCGGCACATGCCCAATTTATAGCCAGAAAAAGATGAAGTTATTTCGTTCTATGGCTATTTATCTATGTATGTAGGTAAACAACATCTTGCCACTTTTGTGATATAATTTTGATGATTGTGAACTACCGAATTTGGCTCAATTATTGATCTTGTTCAATTATGGTTTCTGCCAAGTTTGTTGAATCGTTCAAGCAATGCTTCTCATTTGAAATGGAATTCTAAATCTGTGGCTACCAGCAAATAAAATGTGCATTGCATTCCAACAACAATCATAGCAGCTATTTTCTCATTTATTCAAAATAGGCGCAATGAAACAAACTATCAAAATAGTTGTTACATAAAGAACCTATTTTCTTAGTACGTGAAGCAACTTTTTTTCAATGGAACATAAATAGCTACTTCTTAAGGCATCTTTAGGTTGAAACAACTATTTTTCTTAGTGCATGAAGCAACTATTTTTCAATGGTATAAAAATAGCTACTTCTTGAGGCATCAGTTTATATTAAGAGCTACTACACCAAGTAGCTATTAAATGCAGGTGTTACGCTACCTTTGCTCTATGTTGTAGCGGATATAAAAAATAGATGATTCATATAGCAGGGCATATATAAAATAGCTTCTACGTTAAATTAACGTAGGAGCGACCACTTAGGCATCTAAATGGGAAAATCGAAAAATAGTTGCTACGGGGCCAAAAATAATAGCTGTTAAAGGGGGCGTTTTCCAGTAGTGTTATACCTAGGTAATTAAATATATTAATGGTCAAACATACATTTTTAACAACGTGATGATGATTGTGGTGTAATTTGAACCGGACGGAAGGAGCAGTCATTCAAATTTTAACATTTGATGTGTGGAAATTACAATTAACAATAATAGAATGATGGTAAGAATATGACAATTAGATGATTAGATTAGATTAGATTTATATTTATCTTGTTGGCTAGGATAGAGTTATTTTAGTCATAATCCATCTCTTTGTACTCTGTATATTTCATTCAATAATATTATAATCATCGAAAATTATTCTTTCGTGGTATCAGTTCTTATCCTAGCCTAAACCCTAATTTATTTTTTCCGGAAACCACACTCTCCCCCTTCCTTACCTTTTCCGATAAATTTCATCACTCTTTTCTCCGGCCAACTTCCAACATCATTCTGGCAAGTTTTTGGTGTTTTCTTCTTAAATTTCCGGTAGCTCTCAAACCATTAATTGGTCTGCTCTCAAGTCTCCGGCCTCTTTTCATTGTCGGCCCTCTTTTCCTGGCAGCAACATTCTCCTCTCGTCGCTCATTTCCCGGCCCAGCAGTGGTCAAGGTCAGCTCCTTGGCATCTTCTTAAGGTCTACAACGGCGGCCGATTTTAGTTCGGCGAATTCTCTGGCGAAGATCCACAGCGGCATTCAGAGTTCGCCGGTCTCCATCTCCGACTTCTCAGATTCAGTTCAGAAGCTTGCGGCATCCATTGTTCTCGATCTACAAAAATTCAGTTGCAGAGCACGTGAATCCATGCGCCAAAGTCCAGTGCGTCTCCTTCACGTGCAAGTGGCCCACAAGCGCCCACAATGATCAGCCGCATTTGTCTTCAACTAGATCGTTGTGTGCTTAGTTTTTGGCCCACAAGCGCATCTCCTTCACGTGCAAGAGGCCCACAAGCACCCACACCGTTCCAGCGCCATTTTAATTCGCTTAGCACGCTTCAAAAGAATTTTTTTACTTTTCCATTTGCAGTATGGCTTATTTTGGTGGCATCTCAAAATTTAAACATTGTGGCTCGAAATAGAGTGTAGATTCTTGCGCCACAAAATACATGGCATCGTCATCTGCTACGGTTGATCATGTTATACCTTATCTTAGTTCTTCCGGTGTATATGTTTTTATAATGATTCTCAACTCTCTATTACTCATGTTGATGATTCTCGAATTTCTAAATCCTTGTCTCTTTATGATATCTTTATTGTGCCTGATATAACTAAAAATTGCTTTCGATTAGCAAATTAACTAGGGATTTGAATGTTGTTGTGTTCTTTGATGGTCGCTCTTTTATTATTCCGCATAAAATCCCTAATGAAACTTTGGGTCACGGTCATAGTGAAAATAGACTTTATGTTTTAGACTATGGTGCATCTGCTTTGTTGTCTACTGTAAAATCAAATAATTCGCTTGTGCCTTTTGAAATCTGGCATGCTAGACTTTATCATGTTCCGCAATCTGTTATTTCTAGTTTACATGCTTCTAGATCTCTATCCATCACATCAGTTTTACCGAAACCTTCCCTTTGCCATGCGTGTGAAAAAGATAAAGGGAAGCATTTATCTTTTTATGCAAATGATAAAGTGCTGCTAGGGTACTTGATCTAGTTCATTGTGACTTATGAGGGCCCTCTTCTATTTTATCTGCTAATGGTTTCTCCTACTATGCTATTTTCCACGATTATCATTCCCGACTCTCGTGGTTTTATCCACTACACCGCAAATATGATTTTTGGGATGTATATTGATAGTTTGAGGCCTTTTTGGAGAACCAGTTCTCTTCCACCGTTAAGGTGTTTCAGACTGATGGGGGACTGAGTTCATAAATGGTCCCTTACGCTATCACTTTCAGACAAATGGCATTCACCATAAGATTTCTTGCCCATATACTCCTGAGCAGAACGGTCGGGCTGAGCTTAAGCATTGCCACATTGCTGAGATGGGTTTGTCTATGTTGTATCACTCTCATGTTTCTCTCTCCCACTGGCCTAACGCCTTTGTTGCAGCCACTCGTACTATAAATCGGTTACCCACTCCTTTTCTTGGCGGACGATCACCATATGAAGTTATTAATGGCCGGGTTCTTATATACACCAATTTTCATGCTTTTGGTTAGGTCTTTCCATTTGTTCCCCCTTTTCTGACCACAAGCTGTCATCTCGCAGTTTTTCATGTGTATTTATTGGCTACAGTTCGCAATATAAAGGTTTTCGGTGTCTCAATAGCACTACTAGCATAATCTATGTCACTCGACATGCTCATTTTGACGATACATGCTTTCCATTTACCCCATCCATTCCTTCAACGACTTGTTCTCCACCTTCAGTGTTAGATGTTTATGCATTTCTTGATCATGATTCTGACTCGGTACCTCCTTTGCCTACAATTTCTCATGTGCCAACTACATATGCTTCGGCCCCTTGCTCTATTTGTCCTACATATCTAGCTCCAATTCATTAGCCAGCGCCACCTGCATCTCCGACGGCCAGTCCGGCCACCCAATCTCCGCCTAGTTCGGCCGCCCTATCATCACGTTCCTCAGCTGACTCCACTCTTCCAGCTTCTCCTCCTCGGCCTCGTACCCATCGGATGGCTACTAGGTCAGCTGGGGCTATACAGCACAGGGATTATTCATATATTGTTGCCCATTGTCTTACTGCTGCCTTACTTGCTCAGTTTGAGTGCACGGATTATCGCAATGCCCTTAAGGATCCAGCATGTGTTTCTGCTATGGATGACGAGATTGCAGCTCTTCGTGGTCAGCGCACCTGGGATTTGGTGCCTTGCCCTTCGGAAGCTAACATTGTTGGCTTCAAATGGGTTTACAGACTGGAGTATCATCCAGATGACATTATTGATTATCACAAAGGTAGACTTGTGGCGCAAGGTTTCTTGCAGATTCTGGGTTTTAACTTTGACCATATTTTCAGTCCGGTGGTCAAAGCTGCCATTGTTCAGACGGTTCTCGCCACTGCTGCCATGTGCTCCTGGAAACCTCATCAGCTAGACGTCAAGAACACTTTTCTTATTGGTGTTCTCGATGCTCCAGTCTATATCAAAGAAACCCATTGGATATCAGGACCCTGTTCATCCAAACTATGTTTGTCGCTTGCGAAAGGCCATTTATGGTCTTAAGCAGGCTCCTCGGACATGGTTCCAGTGCTTCAGCAGTTATTTGACTCTTCTTGGGTTTCAGTGCAGCTCAGCCAATACTTCTTTATTTTTCCTCGTAAGAGGGTCATCGATACTGTATCTCCTTGTGTATGTGGACGACATCATCCTTACAGGAAAACGACTCGACTCTTCTTCGACAGTTCATTAATCGGGCACATAGAGAGTTTTTTATCAGGGATCTTAAGGTTTTTCATTACTTTCTCGGCCTTGAAGTTTTTCCTACCTCTTCAGGGATACTTCTTAGTCAAGCGAAGTATGATCGGGATATTCTAACTCGGGCAAGTATGTCTGATGTTGCACCAGTCTCTGTGCCATTTGTGCTTGGTTCTCAGCTGCATAATTCGACTAATCCTCCGTTCAGGAATCTGACTCTGTATCGTTCGCTTGTTGGGGCACTTTAGTATCTCACCATCACTCATCCGGATTTGGCTTTTTTGATCAACACTATCAGTCAGTATCTTCAGAATCCCAAAGATGACCATTTTGCTACAGTCACACAGATTCTGTGTTATGTCTATGGTACCTTTCATTTGGAACTTCGCTACCGTTCTGCTAGTTCTCCTGAGGTGTTGGGGTATTCTAATGCTGACTGGGCTTGCTGTTTGGAGACTCGTTGGTCCACTTATGGTTATGTTATTTTTCTTGGTGGGAATCTGGTCTCCTGGAGTGCCAAGAAATAGCCCACCGTTTCTCGCTCCAGCACTGAGTTTGAGTACCATGCTCTTGCCAACACCGCTTCAGAGGTTGTTTGGCTCACTCATTTGCTCTGTGATCTTTGGGTTCCGCTCTCTAGTCAACCATTATTGTTATGTGACAACATCAGTGCTATCTTTTTGGCACAGAATCTGGTGGTGCACAAGAGGGCGAAGCATATTGATATCAACTACCATTTTATTCGTGAGTTGGTGACCTCTGGAAAGCTGCACGTTGCTCATGTTTCAACCTATCTTCAAATTGCAGATATATTCACCAAGGGGCTCTCTCATCCGCTGTTCGAGTTCTTCAGATTCAAATTGTGTGTTAGTGAGCATCCGATGCTTCGCTTGAGGGGGGGTGTTAGAATAAGTCAATTAGATGATTAGATTAGATTAGATTAGATTTGTGTTTATCTTGTTGACTAGGTTAAAGTTATTTTAGTTATAGTGCATCTCTTTGTACTCTATATATTTCATTAATAATATTCAAATCATTAGGGGAAATCATTCTTTCAATGACATAACTGAGAGTTTGAAGGCCCTTGGAAAACAATTTCACTCCTTTCCCTTTCCTTGGAGATGATGAGTTGAGATGATTATCCAAGGACAAAAACTCTCTTTATGCTAGGTTGAATCACAAAAGTAGTATATATACTCTCAATGGATAAAACTTGGACAAGTTTTTTTCCTTCGAAAAAGAAAATTGCATTACATTGCGTGTAAATAACATACTCCTTCTGTCCCAAATTAAATTTGTAAAATTATTTTTACAATTATCAAGGAAAATATTTGTCCATTAATATGTTTAACTACGTATAATAACAGTAAATAAAAGTTGATATTTAAAAACTAACGAATCCAAAAATATCACATATTGATAATATATACTACACTACTACAAACTAAGATTAATGTAACACTTTGAAAGTGTTGATTTATGTAGAAAATAAGGGTAATGATCTGTGTTTATTCATATACTCAGGATACATTCTATAGTGGTACAGGATACCTATGCAAGCTAGGAAAGGGTAATAAAATATAATTACAATTACAATATTCTAATTCCTTAATACTTCTCCTCAAGTTGGAGCATGGGGATCAGAAATGCCCAACTTGCCAAGCAGGGAATGTAACTAGTTACGTCTGAGAGCCTTAGTGAACAAGTCTTTGGGTTGGTCTGACGTGCGGATATACTGAGTAAAAATAGTGCCAGATTGAACGAGATCCCGGACAAAATGACAATTAACTTCAATGTGCTTTTTGAGTCCATGAAAAACTAGATTTGCCGCAATATGAAGAGCATGTTGACTGTCACAAAACAGTCGCATAGGAGAAGAGTGCATAACCCCTAAGTTTCTCAATAAAGACTTAAGCCATAACAACTCACAACAGGTAAAAGCCATTGCACGATACTCTGCTTCAGCAGAAGATCGAGAAACAGTAGGTTACTTCTTAGTCTTCCCAGAAACGGGAGAATCACCAATCATCACAAAATATTTGGAAAAAGAACGCCGAGTAATTGGGTATGCAGCCCAATCTGAATCACGGTAAGCAGTAACCTATAACGTACTACTAGAAGAGAGAAATAAACCTTGACCAGGATGGCTCTTCAGGTAGTGCAACACAAACAACAGCTTGCTAGTGAGGAACACAATGAGACTTCATGAATTGCGCAAGGGTATGAACCGAATAACTAAGTTCAGGATGAGTAATAGTCAGATATATCAAGCGCCCAACCAGACGTCTATACTGCTCTGGGTTATTGTAGGTTGGACCTTCAACATGTGCCAAATCATGTTTCTCCATCAGAAAGTCAGTCGGTTTAGAGCCAGATAAACATGTATATGATAAAATGTCCAAAGCATATTTCCTTTGCGACAGAAACATCTCCTCCGATCTTCTAGCAATCTCTATGCCCAAAAAAAACTTGATCAGACCAAGGTCTTTCATATGGAAACAAGAAGTATTTCTTGAACTCAGAGATGAGCGCAAAAGAACATCTAACAATGACCAAATCATCCCCGTAAACCTATTCATGCAAAGAAAGTGATCCACGGGAAAAGATAAACAAAGAGTAATCTGCCTTACTCTAAACAAAACCAAATGCTCGTAAAGCCAGAGCCAATTTGGCAGAGACCAATTTCTAGGAGCTTGACAAAGACCGTAAAGAGATTTCTGAAGGCAACATACCTGACTAGGAGGCACGACATAGCCTGGTGGGGGTCAAATAAAAACCTCTTCATGCAAATCACCATGCAGGAAGGCATTATGGACATCCATCTGATGCAGTTCCCAACCACAAATGACTGCAACAGATAAGAATAGGTGAACAAAACTCATCTTTGCAACCGGAGAAAATGTCTTAGTATAATTAACTCCTTCAACCTGGAAATTCCCAAGAGCCACTAGGCGCACCTTATGACATTCAATAGTACCATCTGACTTAAAATTCATCTCGTAGACCCATTTGCAACCAATTACCTTCTTATTCAGAGGCGGGGGAGTCAAAGTCCAAGTCTGATCGTGCTCAAGAGCAATAAGCTCTTCAGTCATAACGTCTCACCAATGTGCATGATGTGAAGCCTCGGAATAAGTGGCGGGGTCTGCACTAGATGTTACTGCACCTAAAATATAGAATGCATACTAGAAAAATTATCACAATTTACATAACCAATAATAGAATAGAGAACACCTGAGGATAGTGACGACGCATGAGTGAACGTAGACGTAAGAGGGGGGTCTTCAGTAGTAAGAGCACAGGCATAATCATCACAATCATAATCTTCCAAGTAAGGAAACGGTTGGTGAGGTGGTAACTCGGCAGCGGAACCATCCAAAGCCAGAGATACTGCAAAAGGAGACTGTGCCGGGTGGTTAGAGCTAACGGCATTTGGGATCACAGAACGGGCAGAAGCCGAGAATGATTTTTCGACAGTGACACGCGGTGGAATTCCGATGGCGGCTGACGGTGAAGGACTGTAGACGGCCCTGCAGTGGTAGACTGATGGTGGTCGGTGGTGGCGGTTGTCGGTGGTGGGCTGACTACAATGGATCGGTGGCAACTAGCGATAATGTATCGGCAGCAATAGACCGGTGGTGGCCAGTGATGATGGGTCGGCAACGGACGGTGGCATGAGGACGGTGGCATGAGGAGACCGGCGGTAAAGGACTGGCAACGACCAGTGGTAGTAAGCCGTGTGTATCCGGCGATGAGGAGGAGACCGGTGGTGGGGTGGTGGCACCGTCGGGTTCTTCTAAAAAGGCCGATGTCGGAGTTGTAGAATACGGGAACTGATTTTCCAAAAAATTGGAAGTGCCTGCAACTTGCATTTGCACAACTTACATACCATCTCTAAGAATAAATCGTGCCTTCAGGTCATCCCACAGTTCCTTACTGTGGCAAACAAGCTTATAGAAGTTCTCAACACCGGATCAAGGGTTTGCAAGATATAGCAGACAAGAGTAGCATTAACCCCAGGCCATTCAGCAGCATTAGGATGACCATCCTGGGGTTCGGTAATGGATCCATCAATGAACCCAATCTTGTTCTTGGCAAGGAATGTGCGGCACATCGTGTCAGACCATTCAATGTAATTTTCTTGACCTTTCAGCATGTTCGATATAAGTTGAAAACCTGCACCAACTCTAGAGCCAATAAAGTAAGGATCAGTCAACATACGACCAATAGGTACAATAGTACGAGGACCAGATTGCAATTGTAACTCCTTCAGTAAAGTCGCAATTACATCATAACCACTAATATGTAGAAGCTTCGGAACCTCGGGAGTAGCATCAGGACGGGCCTGTTCTTCGGGCAATAGTCCGGAGTCAAACATAGTGTAAAATCAGGTATAGATCAGTAGCAGGTACAATAACCAACGACGGATCGGATGAGCAAGATGTGGCGGCACATGGAGACGACGACGACGATGCGTGAGGCAGACGCGCGGCTGAGGTGGCGGTGCGTGAAGAAGGCGTGCGGCTGAGGCGGCGGCGCTGGAGCTCTGTAATGGGAGGAAATTTTTTTTTAAGGTTTCAGGATTTTAGGCTCTAATACCATGTAGAAAATAAGAGTAATGATCTGTGTTTATTCATGAACTCAGGATACATTATATAGTGGTACATGATACATATACAAGCTAAGAAAATGTAATAGAATATAATTACAATAACCAGTAATATTCTAATTCCTTAATAATTTAGTTGCTAATAATACTAAGTTGAACTTATTGCAACATTTTTGCAAGTATTACCTTAGGTGATGTTGCATTATATCTAACGCAACACTTTTCAAAATTTAGGTACTCCCTCTGTCCCATTTGAAGCTGCAATTTAACTATTTATTTAGTCAAGAGTTCTAACTTTGACCCAAAAATTGAATTGATATATAAGTATAAATATTATTGTGTGATACATTGTTAGATTTGTTATAATATATATTTTTAAAATATTAAATTTTCACAAGTTTAAATTATCCTTAATGAAAAATATTAAGAATCAAATATTTTTCAAGTCAATTGTTAAAAGTCAAAAGGTGAAGCTAGAAATGGGACGGAGGGAGTAACACTTTTCAAAGGTTTAAGTAACAATTTTTAATCTATTGTAACATTTTACTAAGTGTTGCAAGAAAAGTGTTACAACTTATTTGTACTAGTGTTATTACATAAAAGTAAAATTTGTAGTTGAGATTATCTTAAATCATTCCATAAATGGAAAGTACCAAAATAAAATATACACTCAAAAAAGAAAAGTGAGCCACAATAGTATTAAGCATTTGATTTGTCAAGCACCAATGTGGGATTCTCAACACAAAGACAATTGAAACTTAAGGTTTTGAGGGGCTGCAGAAGATAGAGGGGGAGGTTTTGGCTTCTCGATGTATTATGGGTGTATTTGGTAGAATTGTGTTTTATAAAAAAAAATGCCTTATTTAAAAAGATGATGGAGACCAATTTCTACTTTTGCTCCAAAATTATCTTCTGCTTCTAAAATGAGTATTTTTTAAATTTACCAAACACAAAAACTTGCGTAACTTATAAGTAAAAGGGTGGGTTTCCTAATAAGCAGTCAGTCTATAAGCTTATAAGCAGTCCACGTATTTTTTACGTTATACACTGGATATGTCAAATTACATACTGAATTTAAAATTTTAAAAATAGTATTTTTATATTATATATTTTCACATTATTACCTATTTTAACTTTTAAAATACAATATTTAAATTTTATAAATATTATAACATTTAATGTAAATAGTATAGTGAATTGTTCATAAACTTATGTACATACCGCATTTCCTAGGAATTTCTGTGAGTAAAATACTCATAAGTTTGTCAAACACACTTATAATTGTAGTTATAAATAAAATTTATTTTTAGAGAGGGAAGACCAACTTCAATCACTTTTGAATTCATTTGATTAATTTCGATCGATTCATTAACTTTGACTACTATTATCACTCTTGTCTTTCACCTTTTTTAGTCCGTGTATTATTTGACGTTGTAATTTCAGTTTGGGTCTGGCACTGTGTTGTTCTTGTTGTTTCAAGAACTGATCACGCAAAATTTAGTATGCCGGGAGATCCTTTGCGTGATGTATCAGTCAAATCTATTACTTCCTCTTTCTCATGTTAAACTTCACACTTTACTTTATATAACTATTTAATACATAATTTTAATCATATATTTAAATTGACATATAAATAATAATATTATCATATATTATGTGGTTGGATTCGTCGTAACAAGTAGTTACTGAAAAGTAACTTTTTATTTACTGTTATTGTACGTAATTAAACATATCAACGATTAAATAAATTTCTTGATGAGCACAAAAATAATTCTGTACAATTAAGCCTGAGATGGAATGAGTAGCTTTAATTGAGTTTGGTATGTGTTCTCTTATGTCAACCTATCTATTACTCTACATCAGAAAGATTTTGAAAGTCAGCAATATTTCCACTCTTCTAAATGAATTTGCATTCTTATTTTTTAAAATATTTTTATCCATCAAAATTTAACTACATATTTGAATATGTATATGAACAACAATATTATCTTATGATATTATTGAATTCATCATAAAAAATAATTTTTAAATATTAACTTTTATTTACCGTATTATTATATGTATACAAACATATTAATGGTCAAATATATTTGTTAAACAACGTGATAATCATGAGGATGTAAATTCATATGGGATAAATGGAGTAATATTTTTATACAATTAATATCTCTTTTGAAGATTTGGAAAGTCAACATTGTTATTCACAATTTGATGTAATATTATGACTCAAAATAACAAAAAAAAAGATATCTTACATAGCAATATGACATAATATTTTTTTCTTTGGATAATAAGTTTTTTTCTTTCAATCAACCGTTCCTAATACGTAGGTTCATAGAGTTTCGATCTCTTTTCTATTAATCTCAATTTTACACAATACGCTAACACAACAAATGAAGTGAGGTAATGGGATAAAATTTACCAACCTTAGGCATCGGTGAATAATACTTCCTCTGTTTTTCTAATAGTGGCACATTATTTTTTGTGTTAGAATTTAGGAGATGCTAAATGAGTGGATGAAATTGAATTGAAAGAAGAAAAAGTAAAATGAGTGAATGTAATAACCTTAAACTTGCCATAAATAGAAAGTGTCAATATAAAATAAATACTTCAAATTAGAAAGTGTGTCATTGTTAAAGAAACGGAGGGAGTAACTTGGATGGACCTCCATTAATGAAATTCTTCTTTTATTTTAAATGAGATTTGAACTCGTACTACTGTAATAAAGTTATTAGAATTTCATGAAGCGTAAGCGGTAATTTTGTTTCGTTGTTAATGTCATCATTCACTGTGATTTTTTTTGGACAAACTTTTTTTTTTGGTGGTTAAAACTTAAAACAGTTACATATTTAAACGCTTGGGTTACCCTCTTCTGCTGGACTGGACATCAGTTAGTTTAATATTCTTCTTTCATTTTTTTTAAAGAATTGGTATATTTAATTGTTATGGTACCTGCCACACTGTAGGGCATGTGGGGATCCCGCCGACGGAAAACGACAAAACTTGCCCGTCCAGGATGATCGAGGGACGGTGTATAATTGTTTTGTTATTAACCATATAATCTGGAATGCGACTTGGTAAAATACGATATCTCAGCGGTCCATATCAGTTCACAAAAAGGTTATTATATGAGAGGTAAATTATGGTAGTTCAGTACCAGGACCAATGAGCTTGACATTGCCTCGGTGCGCACAAGGGAGCCTTGCAAAGCAAGAACTCTCAACATTGCCGCTGTCGAGGATCGAACCTGAGTTTATTGATTTTTTTCACCCATATTCCAACCACTGAAGTACACCCACGAGTGTTCTGGAATGTGACTTGGAGCTAGCGAGAGGCCCAACTCGTTAAGATGACCATAACTTGCTTTATTTTCTAATGCGACCACAATCTCATGTATTTACCATAAACAAATTGTCGATCGTTATCATTTGATATGGAATTATACACTCTCCCTCCGTGCCACTTCAAATTACACAGAATTTTTTTATGATCTCCAATAAATATATATGACTGTATGTAATTACGTATAATAACAGCACACAAAAAATTGATATTTTAAAACTTAATATTACGGTGAATCTAACGCTATTTCATACGATAATATTATTGGTCATTTACTTATTCAAATGTATGCTTCGACAAGTTTTACTGAGAAAAAAATTCTTTACGATTTAAGTTGGGATAAAGGGAGTAATTATAATATTAAATATAAAGTAGATTGCACATATGCCTTTATTTTTATTTATTTAGCATCATAACTTTAGATATTTGGAATTATGGTGGATGAAATTGATCATAGAAAGAAAAAAAATAGAACACTACACACTAGTGAAAACTTAAGACAATAACGACGGGTTTCATGGCCACTAGATGGTGGTTCCGACCCTCAGTCTCTAGCTAAGCCGACTATCAGATGGTCGATTGGGAACGTTTTTGGAATGCCGATTGGGAACAGTCAACACCGCCGTAAAATCTTCACCGCCACCATGAATCATCCTTCATTCACCACCACTAACACCCATCATTCATTACAATCACACCCATTAATCAGCATCAATAACCGGTGAAACCTTAAATCCCTAAAAGATTTCCAGATTTTCCGTAAATGAAACCACTATGTATCGGACTCTGTCTGTTAAGGAAATAGAAATCCTTTCCTTGTAGGAAAGGTTATAGATGGTAGTTACCTTATAGAATTAGTTATAGATGGTAGTTACCTTATAGAATTAGTTATAGATGATAGTTTCCTTATAGACTTAGAATTATATTCCTGTTAGACTTTGGTTTGTTGTAAGCCTATATATTGTAATCCTCATCATTGATGAGATGTGTCATTGATTAATATCAGTACACCATAATAAAGTCCTTTATATTTTCATCATGGTATCAGAGCCTAAAATTCTGAAACCTGAATAGAAAATTTTCCGCTGCATTAAAACCTGCCGTTCGACGTCCATGTGCCGCCGATCTTGACGCCACGCGCCAACAACTGCCACGCACCGATCGCCGTTCGCCGCCGTCCAACGTCCGACGACCGCTGCTCGCCCTCACGCGCCACCGCGCCGCCGCTTACTCTCCGTCGGTGTGTCCTGTGCTCCTGATGTGTACCTGATTTTTACAATATGTCTGGCTCTGAAGATCAGCCTCGTTCTGCTGCTCCGAGCTAATGTTTGTTGAACACCCTAAACGTATTTGAAATTAACATTTCCTTACCATTTCTCGTTCATGGCCTGATTCCCCATGCGTGCCGATGTTTTTGGAGAGAGGTTTACATCGGTCGAGGGATAAGAAGAAATCTAGAAATTTGGAGATAAGAAGAAATGTGGAAATATAGAGATAAGAAGAAAAAGAAATATGAAAATTAAATATATAGAGAGATGAGAAGGAATTTGGAAATTTGGTCTTCAATCGACAGAGGTCCAATCGATTAGTAGAACTTAAGTCGGAAGAAGTTGTGGTTTGGGAGAGGAAATCGAGTGAGGAGAGGTGATAGGGATAAAAATGATAACTATCGAAGAAATTGGGATAAGAATGGAAACTAAAATGCTAACTCCAGAAAAAAATTTATGTTAGTGATTTTAGTATGTTAAGGTGATGTCTCAGTAGAAAATTGATAAGTGTACATAACTACCATAAACCACCTCCTTAAAATTAGATGTTGAGTGAAAACCTAAAAGTTATGTACACTTGTCAATTTTCTACTGGATCATCACCTCAATATACTAAAATCGCTAACATAAGTTTTTTTTTCTTCCGATGTTAGTTCTATTCTAACTTCAAAGATCTATCTTTCCAATATTTTTTCAGGGACCTATCTCTAATATATTTCCAGGACTTATCTCCAATTTTTTCCATCATTTTCCCTCCAACTGCAATCTGCAAAAAAATTAATTTTTTTTTGCAAAAACTCAATATGATCATCGAATTGAAAATCATAAACATCAGCTATAACTAGCAAAACATCAACTGAAATTCATAAAATATCGACAAAAAATATATTAATAAAATAAAAAACTCAATAAAAAATTGAAAAAAAAACATCGACTGCAACTAACAAAACATCAAATGAAAATAATAAACATCATAAACTGAAAATCATAAAAAAACCAAATACAAATCTTAAATTATCATTTTAAAAAAAAAACTAAAAACACCAACAAATATCACCCAAAAGCTACAAACATTAGCTCCTATCACCTAAAACTCACCCAAAAAGATGAAAAAACATAAACATGAGAAAATTAAAAAGACGAAATTATTTTTTTGGTCCCCCAAATAGCATATTATACCATATTTTGGTCCCCGTTTGCAAATCAACCTCCGTTCAGCGACCCACAAATTCAGAACGATATATTTTGGTCCCCAAAGATGGTGTTCAGGTAAAGTCAACGATATAATTGGTCAAAATTTGTAAAATAACCATTATACCCCTGAGTTTATATTAATAAAAAAAGAAAAGGCCTTTCTTCTTCGCTGAACCTCTTCCTCACTGAATCCTAAATGCCGATCAAGAGCGCCGCTGCCGACAAGAATCCTCTTTAAGTAGTAGGATAGAGGGAAATTACCATACCTCCACCGCCACTGATGGATGTTAAGGAGCCACTCCATGTCGGCGATGGAATTCTTGAGGAGCACCTGCAACTTCTTGAAGTCAGCGGCAGAGACGACGGTGATGAGGCAGTAGATGAGGCTACCGCGACGCCACTAGCGGACGAGATTCAGCATCTTCTCCAGAAGCTTCGTGACCTCCACCGCAATCTGGTGGATGTGCAACTCCTTGAGAGCGTCGAGCAAAGGTTTAGGCTAATTTTCTCGGTGAGGATCTTCACGGAGGTGCACTCGGATTTGAAGGAATTGGCCTCTATTTCCGCTTCGCGTATGCGTCTCGAGAGGATCACCGAATACGAGAGGATCACCGAATACGAGAGGAGGTCCTCCATCACCTCCTCGCACTCCTCCTCATCGGCGGCGAACGACAGCAGTGAGGAGACCGACGGTTACCAGTTGCAACCTTGCCAGCTTTGCCATTTCGTGTTTTTTTAGTTTATTTGCAATTAAGCCCCTCACTAAATATAGAATACTTGTGTATTGACCCTATAAGTTAATTGAAAACATTTTATAATAAGTAAAATTATGAAAATACCCCTGATTATGTCGGAAAACAGTTCTAGTCTACCTGAAAATCACCTCTGGGGACCAAAATATATCGTTATGAATTTATAGGGTACTAAACGAGGGTTGATTTGCAAATGGGGATCAAAATATGGTATAAAATGCTATGTGGCGGACCAAAAAATAATGTAGTCAATAAAAAAAATACTACAAACATCAACCTGTCACCAAAAAAGCTACAAACATTAACTCTTATTATCTAAACCTCACCTAAAAAATGAAAAACATCAGCATGAGAGAAAAGAAAAGAAGCTAAATATCAACCCATATCACCAAAAAAAACTACAAAACATCAACTCATATCAATTAAAACTCACCCAAAAAATGAAAAACATCAACATGAGAGAAAAAAACTAAAAACATCAACAAAAAACTAAAATACCTCAAGAGTATAAATTATTCACTCTGAAAAATATAAAATATCACCAAAACTTAAGTTATCATTTTTTTTAAAAAAACTACAAACATCAACCTATGTCACCCAAAAACTACGAACATCAACTCTTATTGCCTAAACCTCATCCGCAAAATGAAAAACTTAAACATGAGAAAAGAGACACTACAAACATCTACCTATATCACCAAAAAAATTACAAACATCAACTCCTATAACCTAAACCTCAGCTGGAAATTGAAAAACATCAACATGAGAAAATAAAAAAATACTACAAATATCAATCCATATCACCTAATTTTTTTTTACAAAACATCAACTCATATAAGCTAAACCTCACCCAAAAAATGAAAAACATCAGCATGAAAGAAAACAAAAACTACAAACATTAACAAAAAATCTACAATGCCTCAAGAGTATAAAATTTTCAATAAAGGTTCTTGGTGAAAATCGAACCCGGGTTTCTCATTTCAAAGCATAGAGTACTAACCACTGCACTAGAGAACCATTATTGAACATTCCCACACTGAAATAAAATTAAACTTCATCATATCTTTGGGAAAACTTAACATCATCACATAACAACATCATATCATCATAGCATCATGATCAAAAAATAAATAAAACATAATCATAGATTCAGAAACTCAGAGGCGCAGAGGTTTTCAGGTGGAGTAGAGTTTTTTCAGTGGTATAGAGCTCATACACTGACAGGAGTTGGAAGAGACACGCATAGTAGTCACGCGCTCGAACCTTATTCTACGATATAGCGCGTGAATATCACGCACGGCGGAAAAACCATTAAAGAAGACTCAAGTGACAACGGAGACATGGATTGTGTCGAAGAGGACTCAAATCGAAAACAACATGCAATTTCGTCTCTATCTCACACATCGAAGATGGACTCAAAACGGCAAAACCGGTTGGTCAATTCGTTCAGTGGCGGTAGAATTTGGTTGAAGAAGAAGAATGAAGAGTCCGATCAGGAAGTGATCGACGGAGATAATCAGGGGAGATGATCGGCGGAGAGGAATGGTGGCGATCAGATTTGCAGTGGTCGCGCGAGCAGACTCCACGGGCTTAAGAGAGTTGGTCGAAGACGCTAATCGGCCAGCGACAAAAATCCGATGGAGGCTGATGGAAAACAGAAAAGACCGACAGAAATCCAATGGAAAATTGGCAGCTGATGGCGGTTACCATTGATGGATTTCGGCATAAATAAAAATGAAAAAAAACTAAAATCGTGATATATGTATATGGACCAAAATTTTTATATTTACAATAAATGTCTAATTTTTCAGCATATTTTAAGAAAAAATCCCACCCCAATTAAAATTTACAGCAGTTACATCCTTCATCTGTCCCATCTTAAATTACAACTCAATCACTGCACACCGTTTGAGATGCATATGTGACCGTTAATATGTTTAGCTACACGTTTAAATACGGCAAACAAAAAAGTTACTTTCTAGAACTACTTGTTACGTCGAATTCAACAATATCACATACGATAATATTATATCTCATATATCTATTTAAATATGTGGTCAAACTTTAATAGAAAATAATGTTATAAAGTATATAGATAATTTGGGTCAGAATAGAGGAAGTAATAAACTCTGAATTTAAGTTTAAACTGACAAAATTCCGTTTATCAATTTAGTAGACTGAGTTGAATCTACTTTCTTTAGTCGATGGAATCCGCCGACGGAAAAAGACAAACCCTAGGGTCAGGTAATACATAGTATTTAATTTCTTGGATTACTTTAATAATCAATGAACTAGTATTTGCAACTTGCAAACCCTAGTTAATGTTATTTTCATTCACACAAGAGAAGAACAATTTCATGGCCAATATTGATATCGTTAATTTTTCTATTATATTTATATGGAACGAAATGATCGAATGAAATTGAGTTCAATAATTTTTGATGAATGAAATTAATATTTCTTATAAAAAGATATAAAAAATAGAGTTTGTCTCTTGAAAGACGGTCTTTCCATAAGTTATGGAAAGACCAAGGTTTAAAGTGTAAATTACAAGAAATGAAGATAAAATTTTTGGGTTCCATGAACCGAGTTATAAATTTTATAACTATTACGCGTTGCATACTAAAATTTTAATATTGCAACTAAAACCTTCTACCTTTTATTATTATAATTAAACCTCATATTTCCATAAGTTTATGGAAAGACCGTCTTTGCCAAAAGTTTGCCTTAAAAATTAATCAAGAAAACATAGCGTGTCGATATTACTATGTCAGTTCTGTACTGCATGTATGTTACACACTAGTCATTATTGTAACCTAGTTAGCACAGCTTGAAGTTACACTCTTGTCCATTTTAACTTAATATATTCTCCATTAAACGTTTTGTTTCAATTTTACTGTATTATAAATCTTTAATAATAAAAGATATGATTATTACAAAATTTAGTTATAACGACTAGCCGGTAAGCGGTTCATTTTATAATGAGCAAAATGCATATATAATCCTATATAATTGATGAAAGTGCAGATATAACCTGCAATAATTGAAAGTGCAAATAATTCTAGATAGTTAGGTTATGTGCAAATATAACATTTTTCGGCAGTTTAGGGCCGGAATTAAGTGAAAAGACTATTTTACCCCCTCGTAAAAAAAACATTATAATTATTTTGCCCCTGCCTTTTTTCTTCTTCTTTTCTCTTCTTCCTTTTCTCTGTAACCTCAATCGCCAAATGCTTTGCAACCCTAAATTGCCAAACGTTTTCCTATCGTAGTTCTCTTTCCTCTCTAGCCATCTTTCCAAATCACCAAGTGAACTCTCCGACACAGCTACCTCTCCGGCTTGACCAATCTTCCTATCTAGCGGCACAAGTACCCAAATTGCAGCTTTCTCCTTGAGGACGGAAGTGGCACTACGAACTCGCTGGTGAGGATCCCAATGGAAGGTGATTTGGTGAAGAGAGCAGTTAATGGGCAAATGGGCGACGCTCAGCAAAGTAGATTCTCAATCTCAATCGGAGACGAAACCTTGTTCTAAGTGGCAACTTTCATTCCCTGTTCTAAGCTCAATTGCTACTAGAGAAGAGGGAAATATAATGGAACATGAGCAGAATATAAATCCTACTCATAGTAACAGTACCCGTTGCCATGAAAGAGATTTTATCGTGCGCGGGCGCACAGTAATCCACTGAGTGATTCCAATTTTCCTGTTCCTACAGCCCCTTCTGAGTTTGACTATGGTACTCATTATCCTCATATTTTCCCCAGTTAAGAAAATGATCAAATTTGCCTGTATTGACTGGACCCATTAAATCCGTATGTAGTAGTTCAAGATTTCTTGAGGTAGTTATATACTGAACTGAAGAGTGGGGAGATCGAATTTGTTTACCTTGTTGACATGGTCCACAAATAAATCCATTTTTGCTTGTACGTGTAGGTATACCTCGCACAACCTTCACATTTGCAATTTTCACCAAGGTTTTGTAGTTGATGTGCCTGAGCTTTCTGTGCCAAAAGATTCCTTCATCCAGTTTAGAGCTCAAACACTTCACTTCCCGTTCTAGCAAATAACAGTTGTCTGATGATCGAATATCTGAAAGGACTTTATCTTCACCATGTTTCACAATGCACTTGTCTTTCTGAAACTCTACTATCATATTGTCATCACACAATTTACTAACGCTCAATAGATTTGATTTTAGGTCTTCAACAAACAAAACACTTGTGAATACTGAGAATCCTTCAATATGCAGATCACCCTTTCCAACAACCTAACTCTTCTTTCCATCGCCAAAAGTCACAAAACCACCATCATATGGTTTGATGTTTGTCTGAAATTCTGGATTTCCAGTCATGTGTCAAGAACATTCACTATCAAAGTACCACGAGTCTCTAGAATGTGCTATGAGAGACGTATGAGCAACAAGGCAAGTACTAGTGTGTTTAATAACCCATACCTTTCTGACCATCCTTGCTCGCTGAACATCGTCTATGCTGGAACATACTGAGAATTGTCGTCCTTTCATGATATCCTTAAGCAGTTTCTAGAATTGTTCCTCTGTATGACCTTGATACATGCAGTAGCTACAGATGAGAGGTTTCCTATGGTGAGTCTGAAACTTTCTTTTTATCTCTCGTATCTTTGTTTTGAGGGTGATGGTGTTTCATGTCGGTTTGTCATACCTGATTCCTTGTTTATCACCAAAGTCTTTTCCCATGGTCAAAATGTCATCAAGCTTTGCCGGTGTTTAACTTGTTAATGACTTTTTCAGCCATCTCAGCTCTCTTAGTTATTGAGACTAGACTTGACTCTAGTTCTTTAATCTCTCCTCTGAGTTCAACTATTAAATCCACCAAGACATTTTCCTATGCGGCAAGTTGAATTTTCTCTTCCTTCGACACTGTGTTTGTATCACCAACTTTTAGCCACATGCCACACATTTTTTTGTATGACGTGTATATCTTCTCATCATTCACGACTTGTCCTTCATCATCAATGGAAGAGTCATCAGAACCTGTGTTGAAATATACAACATCATTCTTCTCTGACATGTTAGAACATGCATCACCATCTGATCTATTGAGGACTTTTTCTCCAAATGCCACATAATTGCTTGTGCGTTCATCTTCATCTTTCACATCTTCTTCGTCTTCACTCCATGAGGTAACATATGATTTTCCCTGCTTCTTCCAAGTATTTGCACATTTAGCCTGGATGTGACCATATCCTTTACATTCTCGACATTGAATTCTTTCAGGCTGCTTTCCTTCACCACTTTGGTTTCTAGAGAATTGCTGACTTCCTTGTTCCATCCAAGTTCCACGATTACCAAAATCTTGAGGACGAGGTTTATTTCCACTAGATCTTTCCTGTGATTTCTTGTTTACCACCTTCTTCAGCATTCTTGAGAAATTCTTGGTGATAAAAGCAAGTTCATCAATACCATCATCACTGTCAGACTCATGGTTGATATTTGATGAAGATGATTTGAGTGCCAACTCCTTCTGGAATTTCCTCACAGGCTACTGTATGCTCATCCCATAGGTCTACAAGGATCCCGTTAGTTCATCTAGGGTCATTGTGGCTACGTTTCTTACTTCTTGAATTGCTGTGACTTTCATAGAAAATCTTTTGGGAAGTGATCTCAGGGTATTTTTCACTAATTTTGCTTTCTTGTAGACATTCCAAAGTTGATATGCCATGTAAGAGATGTCTCTAAGTTTCCCATTAAATATTGCAATAGTATCATCCTCCTCCATCTTTAGTTCCTCAAACTTTGTAGCCAACATCTGTAGTTTGGATTCACGTACATGATTTGTTCCTTTATGAACAGTTTGCAGGATATCCCAAGCTTTCTTTGCTAGATGACAAGTTAAGGTGAGTTTGAAATGTTCTTCATCCACCGTCGTGAAAATAGCATTTAATGCCTTTGAATTTGCCAATGATACCTTCAGTTCATCTGGAGACCAAGTAGACTTGTCTTTGAGTTTCTGCTGCTTTGAACTCGATTCTCCTTCTTTCTCCTTTAAGCTAGTTTCAGCATCTTCAGTTGGAAGATTCCATTCAGTTCAACAAATTGCCAAGCCAGTTCATCCAGTGAATTTATGAACACTCGCATGCGAGCCTTCCAGTAGTTGTAATTCATTCCTTCCAGCTGCGGTGGCCGAGACACAGAAGCTCCTTCTCTGGTCACCATTGGTAAAACCAGATCACACTTTCCTTGACACAACCAAGGCATAAATAAGTGACCTCGCTCTGATACCAATTTAAATTTGGGTTTACCTAATTAATTCAATTATCACTACTGTGTTCCAACATAACCTATCTAACCAAGTATGCAATAAAGTAAAGCATAATGACACAAGACTTGGCTACGCAGTTGGGTGAAATTCACCTACATTTGCGGGGCATGGCCCAATTCAGAATGAATCTACTAATTAGAAAGATACAGTACAAAGTACACCATACAATTATACTTATCTTATCTAACTATAACGTGAATCCTGCAAGCTCCCCTTGCTACCGATCTGCCTTGATCAGACTCCCCCTGACCTCGAAACTCATCGACACTGAATCTCCTCCTCCCGAGGAATTAAGGTATACGATTCTAAACTTTGAACAACAGGTTACATATGTTGGAACATAGAATTCTGGCTCATAATATACTCTCGAAAGATATCAAATCTGTATGCAAAATTTTCTATTAAATCCGTGAGATTAATGCAGCCGTGATGTCCTCTATATATAGTCCATAAGCAGATATGAACTCTCCATCTCCATAATATTCATATTCCTTATCTACTTTTGAAGCATTTCCAAATCCCAAAAATAAAAGAATTTTCCTTATCTCAAATATCCCATAAATACTTTTCCATAATTATAGGGATTTTCCATAAATCCAGCATGCTTCTAGCACACGCCTAAAATACCATATTGAAAAATCTCCTTTCTTCCATAAATAAATATCCACACAATATTCAGCCGATGGTAAAAACCTTTTAGGCTTAAGCTTTCCATATGTTCCAACATGGAAAATCATTGCACACATGATATTTATTCCATCTCCAATTCTGATATGCATGAAGTCATGCGCACATATAATTTCTTCTCCACATGAATATTCGGATTACAATCAAATCCCTTGGATATAGAGATTACCAAATCTAATCCCTTAAAGAAAGAAATTAATATATTCCGTCCAAATCCTTCCACAAAGGATATTTAACAAATCAATTCCAATTTTCATAAATCAAATCTAATCCCATAGGAATTGATATATTCTGAATTTAAACTCCATGGACGAAATATTTCCTTCTCAGATTTCTTCGCAGACTTCCATAAATCTCAATCATTCCTTCTTTGATGTTTCAACACCAATTCCATATTTTCATAATTTCCACAAATTGCCAACTAGGTACATATAGACTTTACAAATGAAAAAGACAAGACCAAAGTGTTTGTATAACCCCCAATTCTTTGATAAGTGCAAATATAACCTCCAGTTTTCTAAAAGTGCAAATATAACCCTTAACCGACACTGACTCAAAAACTCATTACCCTGATGCTAGAAACTGGTGTTGACCTATATATTCCGGCATTGACTTGATATAAAATGACCAAATTACCCTTATTTAATTTCAACTTTTACCAAATTGCCCATATTTACCAAATTACCCTAAGTTCTTTGTTTTCACCTTCTTCTCAATCTCCCTCCTCCCTCATGCTTTCGCCCTACCACCACGCAAAATCCAGCCCAAACCTTAATCCGTCGCCCCTCCACCATCCTAAACACCTAACCCACCGCCCACTAAACCTGCCGCCATCAATGTGGTTTAGAAACTCCAGGTCCCATTTCTGGGCAGCCTTCGGTAGGCCCTCTAGAGCTCCAAGTTCTCCTCACCAAAGAGGGACTTCAAGAGATGACAAAGGTAGTGGGCAGGTTTTTTTGAGCTGATTGAAAGGAGGCGGTGATTTTTGGAAATGATTGAACGAAGGCGACTATTTTTTGAGCTGATTGAACAGAGAAAGAGGTGAGAAGGGTCGTGGGTTAGGGATTTTTGGAGTCGTTACTAGGAGTTGTGGTGTTGTCTTCATTAGATGTGGTTTTTGGGCGGTGGGCTAGTTTTTGGGTGGTGGTAGGGCGACGATGCAAGGGGGGATAAGTAGAGGATGAAGGTGGGATTGAATTTGGGTGGTGGTAGGGCGGTGGCGTGAGGGGGAGGGCGAGCGGGGGACGAATGTGGGCTAAGTTTTGGGTGGTGGTTGGGCGGTACAGGGAGGGGGGGCAATGGAAGGGCGAATGTGGGCTTTGTTTTGGATAGTGGTAGGGCGGCGGGATGAGGAAAAAATGAAGGTGGATTGGAGAAGAAGATGAAAACAAAGGTGGGGACAAGCGGATTTTTCTTTTTAAAGATTTATAATAAGGGGTAGTTTAGTATTTACAATTTTAGGCACTGTTAACCGATGTTGACTCAAAATTCAGACCAAGTGAGGGTTATATTTTCAATTTTGTAAAACCGAGGGCTATATTTGCACTTATCAAAGAAATGAGATTACATAAGAACTTTGTGCAAAAGATAATATAGTGGTATATTTCTCCTAAAATTCTATAGGCTTTGTTTTAGAAGGATGCATTTTCATAAGTTTGAAAACACTCATGTAATATTTTTATTTAGATATTATAAATTTTAACTAAAACACATGATAAATTATATTTGAGTATTCACTGCTGGAAATTGGGGCCATAGGCACCGGTACACATGTAACAGTGCTGATATACCGGTGTTATTAAACACATATTGCACCGGTATAAATGTCCGTGTATTAAGAAAAGGTTCCCAAGAGATAATTGAACCAGTAAACAACATACTGGTGCTCAGGTCCGACGTTTATAAGAAGAATTTTGATGAATTTGGCTAATTTTGAGCACCGGTATGTTCGATACCGGTGTTAAGAAGCGGTGCTAGTTAAAATTTACGCAGGAATCGTATCAATCGAACTGGTAACTATTTTGGTATCGATGCGTTTGGTTAACAAATGGCTGGAAATATTCGAGCACCGGTATAATGATCAGCACCGATTTGCTTGTCCCGTTGCTGAAATTTGTAAAATGCAGGAACTATTAGAGCACCGATATTATGTACTGGTGCGTTTGAGTGAAGATTAGAAAAATGCGAGAGATGGGAAAATTTTAAGCACACGTACTTTCATTTATTTTGAGCACCGGTATAAATACTGGTGCTATTGCTTCAGCTGCACCAATAGCACTGTATTATATTCTTCGACCGGTGCTATCGATGCATTAAATGCTCACCTACCACCATTTCCATCGGGTAAAAAAAACAAAGGAAGAGAGTTTTGGATGTCAATAATGAAAATTTGGGGTTGGAGAAGACATTGAATACTCATTAATGATTTCCCTTGAAGGTACTTCATTTTTATAAATAAAAAAATCATCATTTAAGGTGGAATATTTGTGGAATGATATGTTTCTATAAATATCTTGTGAGTTTGAACATTGTAATGTTTCTCTACTCTCTTGATGAATAGGTTTGTAAATGTTGTTGATGTAATGGATGGCTTTGATTGCATGTGATTTGAATTATATGGTGTGGTAGGATTGTTGTACTGTGTGATCATGCATGAAGCATCGGTTTGAAGCACCGGTTTGAAGCACCGGTGTTTTTGTTAGCACCGGGATTTTAACCGGTGCTAATTTCAGAACCAATTTTTTTCCGTTAGCACTGGTTCAACCAGTGCTAATTTTAGCACTGGTTTTTTCATGCTAAAATATTTACAACGACTAAAAAAACCCCTTCCTCTAAAAGCGGCAACGCAGGAAAAACCCTAAAATCAACAATTTAGTAGGACATTAATTTAATAATAAAATTAATTTCACAAAATTGATAATATAGAAATAAAACCAAAAAAAGTTATGATACAAAATTAATAATCTATGGGACTAAACATTGAGGCGGAGACCTTGGAGAGGAATCAATCTCACCACCACCAACACGGCACCCTCACCCTAGCACAACAGCAAACCAACAGTCAACGATTAAGGCTCTATAAAAATGAGAAAATCACAAAAAGACTCTACATACAAAATGACTAAAAGCATTCAGAATATTAACCTTCTATCTTTAGTTTAACCAGTATCATTAGAACCACATTTGACTTCACCATTTTAGGCTTCGCAAGCTCGATCAAGTACTCACATTCTTCATCAGACTACACGCGCAAACAACAGAGAAGAAGCTCCAATTAGATGCAATTCACAAGTAATGAAACTAAAAAATAGACACAAGTAAAATCCCAACTCTCCATTTTCCCTCTTATTCCAGATAACAAAGACATAATCACATAAGAGCACCACCAAAAGATAGCACACCTGAGAAAGAGTTCACCACAACCGAAACTCTTGGCAGCAACCATAATACTAAGCCCACAATGTAAAAAATGCAACACTTACATTCATTCTGCATTTGGACCACACTTGGAAAACTGAACCATTATTTCCCTTCCATCAACAGCTCTTCCTACAATGTCAAAATAATCAAAACAATCTAAGATGGATTTCTAGGGGGGTAAGTAAAGTGCCACTATTGCTCATGCATCAAATTGTCAGAAAATTAAAGGTTTGCCAGGAAGATAAAGTATATCACCATTACATCTCATGGTTTTAACATTTGCCTCTACAACATACTATCCACTAAAGAAAGTACCTCAAGTAAACCTGGGAATGAACATAAAAGTACCAGAACCATACAGTTGTGATTCTACCATCATCTAGAATGACGATATACCTATTCTTTTCTTAAATGTAAAACAAAATAGAAGCCAATTTGCAGTAACAATTTGAAACTAACAGCAGTAAAAATCAGAAGAGAACATATGTTAGGGGACCAAAAGATGTAAAAATGAGTTAGATTATTTTTACTACTACACTACTACAGAAAAAATGGTATAAGTCTATCACTACTACAGGAAAAAGTATAGTAGTAAAAATTAGTTAGCTTATAAAGTTCAAAGAGGTGAGAAGTAAACTCTCTCAAAATTCATGGGAAAAACAAAGAAACTCAAAACGGTTTCCAGCAAACATCATTTCGACATAGTGATACATCATCTTATAGAATTATGATTAAGGGGAAAATTTGGAGCATCATTTCGCACATCAGTTATATCCAAGACCAGAACCATATACGTTATACAGTATAATAAAACTACAAATGAAGGGTAAAAATGCTAAACTTTGGTATTGACTCTGTAATCAAGCTGGTTTCCAGTCCCCCGCTGCAATGTTTCTGGTTCAACGTCCCCACATTCATCTTCTTCTTCCCCTGCAATTCAAGCATATTTTCTCTATTAGACAAAACATTAAACACTTGGAGAGCAAGCATAAGAAAACCCTAGCACTCCCATTTTAGGATTTTACACTTGACAACTATTAATTTGTTAAAGTCAACTTAGTTATTAGTGTATATATAATGAAAGTCATATAAGGGTTGACCGTTGATAAGACAAAGTCTAACATTTTCATTAGTATTTATTATATACTAATTCAAATTAAGTTTGACCATTAATTAGTTAAAGTTAACTTTGTTATTAGTGTTTATATATTGAAAGTCAAGTAAGAGTTGACCATCGCTTAGTTAAAGTCAACCTTGTTATTTGTATTTGTATGTAGAAAGCCAAGTAAGGGTTGACCATGGATTAGTTAAAGCCAACTTTGTTATTATTATTTTTATGTAGAAAGCCAAGTTAGGGTTGTCTGTGGATTAGTTAAAGTCAACTTAGTTATTAGTGTTTATATATTGAAAGTCAAGTAAAGTTTTACCATTGATTAGAGAAAGTCAACCTAGTTATTAGTGTTTATATATTCAAAGTCAAGTAAAGTTTGACCGTTGATTAGACAAAGTCAACCTAGTTATTAGTGTTTATATATTGAAAGTCGAGTAAAGTTTGATCGTTGATTAGTTCAAGTCAGCTTAGTCACTAGTCGAAGGTAATGGTAAATAAAAGAAATAGCGGGAGTCTACGAGAGTGGGAACATTGTCCCACTCCTGTGATACAATGAAACCTACTAAACTACCCCTGATCTAGATGATACAATCAGGTGGCCCAGAAGTGACCGGAAAAGTCTATGGGAATGGGAGCCTTTCGTGAATACATGATACCTACTAAGATACCCCTGGACTAGATGATATAGCTAGATGGCCCAAAAAAAATATGCTAACCCCTTCGTGGTGACAGGGTAGAAACCCTTCATGAGAAAATGATGCTAACCCCTTCGTGATGACAGGGGACTGTAGAAAACCGTGTGTGAAAATACCGAGAGACATGAGAACAAACTCAGTAGCCCCTCACTCCATGCAACTTCCATACAACCGGTTGTGTGAACTGGCTCTTCAGCCGTGGTTTGTTCCCCACGGGTGTCTTCCGAACCAAGAATGTGCTCAGCCTTCAAATGAAGTAGTATGACATCTTCTCCGGGGAGAGGTGGCACACCGCTTCTACCATGTACACCTCTAAGTTGAAGATAAAGAGGTGTTATTAGCCTTCGATAACGACCTCTGCATGACTGCCGAAGTTTTCTCGTTGGAGTTAGGAGCAGATTGACCATAGTCTGTGTTGCTCCCAAGCGTTCCCCGCAGATAGACCTCCTAATGATGAAGAGACCGGGCATGACTTCTACCGTGCATGCCCCACGTAATGGTTTTGTAACCGTTCTTTCCATTTTAGGCAAATGGACAGCCTGATGCCATTTTACACTTTTCAGTGCAGCGCAGGCAAATAGCGCAACCATCAATTCCAAGTAATACCTAGCAAGGGTTAATTAATTAGCGTACGCAAAATTATTAGACCCCTTACCCGACCTGAGCGGCCGTGCAGCCAACTGAAGAAAGGCTGGTGATCCTTGATTGTGCATCCAAGAGGACAATTGTTTTCCTTGCGGACCCCTTCGAGGACTCGAATGCCCCGAGGGAGCAAACACCATTATCACCTAAATGCCCCTTGGAGCACTCGAACGCCTCCAGGACTCGGAGGCCTCCTTGAAGAGTCGAATCCCTCCTCGAGTACTTGAACGCCCACATGACTCAAATGCCTCCAGGACTCGAATACCTCCAGGACTCGAATGCCTCAAGGAATCGAATGCCTCAAGGACTCGAAAGCGTCGAGGACTCGAATGCCTCCTCGAGCACTCGAAGACCTCTAGCACTCGGAATCTCCCCTCAAACCACCATACCCGTCGAAATGCCATGGCCTTCGAGTCTTTTTGCCCCTCTAACCATCACCCTAACCCCTCGAACACTTTAACCACCATACCCCATCGAGCACTCGAATGGTTCCGGGAGTGGAATGCCTCCTTGAACCACCCAACCCCTCGATGCCTCCAGGAGTCAAATACCTTGAGGACTCGAATGCCCCAAGGACTCGAACACCTCAAGTACTCAAACGTCTCCTTGAGTAGTCGAAGACATTCAGTACTCGAAAGCTCCCCTCGAACCCCCTCGAACCATACCCCTCGAACCACCGAACCTCTACTATGCCCCTCGAGGACTCGAATGCCTCCAGGACTCGAATGCCAGCTCGAACCACCCTACCTCTCGATGCCTCTAGGATGCCTCGAGGAGGAAATTGCCTCGAGTACTTGAATGTTTCCTCGAGCACTCAAAGGCCTCTAGCACTCGAAAGCTCCCCTCGAATCACCATAACACCTGACCCCTTGAACCTCTACCATACCCCTTGAGGAGTCGAATGCCTCCAGGACTCGAATGCCTGCTCGAGCACTTGGAAGCCTCCAGCACTGCTCCCCTCGAACCACTATTTCCCTCAAACCATCCTGCCTCTCGAACCACCACCCGAGTCCTTCAAGCAACCTTGTCCGTCGAACAACTACCAACCCCGTCGAACCACCATACCCTATAGCCCTTGAACCACCAGTCCCCTTGAACCCCTATCATGACCCACGAAGTTTTTTCCCCAGTCCTGCAAAAAGTTTGGATGGGATGACGCTTCCATGCCACTTTTGCAAAAAGATGAAGTGGTGTGGACTGGTTCTACCATATACACCTAAATTGGTTGTGGTGTTGTTGGCCTTCCAAAAATGATCTCCGGGTAATTAGGAGGTCCAAACCGTAAGAAATATTTACTGCCATTTTAATTACCTGCACAAAATATTTACCGCCCGGATGGGCTTCTGAAGTCCGCCAAAGAGTGTACCTGCAAGAAAACTTTTGTGAAATTCTTCGACCAAGGTTGGCCGTATTTGTGACGTTTGTTAGAACAGCAACTTATGAGGAAATAATCTGTTGAGGATGAGGTAGCAGTCTTTTGAATAAGCTTGAATGCCCTTGCTAAATCCGGTCAAAGACCCTTTTTGAAAACCTTATTCCTTTACTCCATATGTAGTATACAATAGTTGCTAATGCCAATGGTCCCATTTTCCCTTTCACCTTCGATCCTCGAACCTGTCTTTTGATCCATTTTTCAGAGGCTACAATGGAATCTGTGGCTCTTCTCAAACCCATCCAGATTCGCACCCTATCCCATACAGTTTGGGCGAAGTCACACTGGAAGAACAAGTGTTCGTGCGTCTCAACCTCAGAACGACATAGGGAGCAGATATGGTCTGTGTGTGCTTCTTCACTTCCGTGGAACCTGTCTTTGGTTTGAAGTCGACCAAGAAAAGTAAGCCAGGTAATGAACGAGAACAGGGGGGAATGGATCCGTGCCAGAGGGAATTGTAGAATCTGGCCATTGGGAGGGTGGGTATATCATATAAGTGAGGGTAGGTAGACCCGTGTATGTGATCATGGGCTGTCGCCGTGAATTTGCCAGATCCTGCCCAAATCACCAGCATGTCCTTGAGCAAGTCGAGGGAGCCACCAGATATGATGATCAGTTTGTCCCAGAGTTCACACAGATTCGTGAAGAAGAGTGGAAATTTTTCCGAGATTCTGCCACATGGAGCCCTTGGATATGTAAGCCAAATACTGCTGGTGGCTAGGAATTGTGAATGAACCAATTGGATCCAGAGCGAATCCTTCTTCGAGTGTATATCCCATAACTGCTGTGCAATGATGACCATATTCCATATCTCAAAGTCCCAAATTCCCAGACCCCCATTGCTTTTCGGAGTACATAGCCTCTTCCAGAATACCTTATTCTGTTTCTTTTCTCCCCACAGGAAGTGTTTACATTTTTTTTCAAGTGATTCCATGACATTACCCTGTATGATGAAGTGCTGTATCCAGAAACCAATGATGCCCTGGACCACGGATTTGATGAGTTCCAGTTTTCTAGCATGTGATAACGTGTGCCCTTTGAATTTTGCAATTTTGTTGTCGACGTTGTCAAGGAGCTTATGAAACTGAGAGACCTTCAATTTACTGGAGTCCAGTGGGATGCCCAAGTATCTGACCGGGAAGGTAGCCCAAGGTATACCCGTGAAACGTAAGTCATCTTTAATACTGACCCCGAAGAATTGCAACTTTGCGGCGTTGATGGCCAAGCAAGAGGTCTGTTGAAAATCATTGAGGACAGACACGAGGATATGAACCAAGTCTCGATCCGCCTTCGAGAAGAGCATCAAATCATCCACAAAAGCTAGATGAGTGATTTTCAATTTTTTGCATCTAGGGTGAAACGAGAACCGATTGGGTTCTATCTTCCTTTTCAACAGCCTGGAGAGGTATTCTATGCAAATGAAAAAAAGTAGGGGGCAGAGAGGGTTGCCCTGACGAACACCCCATTTGCCTTTGAAAAAGTCACATAATTTTCCGTTGATCGCAATGGAGAAAGTCGCAGTTGTTACGCATTCCATGATTCTGTCGACCAACAAGTGGGAAAGCCCAGGCCAGTTAGTACCTCTTGTAGGAAGTCCCAAGAAACCGTGTCGAATTCCTTTGCGAGGTCTACCATAATCATATAGCGGGGGGATGCTCTTGACTTGCCATATCCATTTACCATCTCTTGGGCCAACATTACATTATTTGATAGCTTTCGACCTTTCACAAACGCGGCTTGGCAGGGGTCAATAAGACTGGGGAGGAAAGGTTCGATTCTGTTGGCAATGATTTTGGAGATGACTTTATATATGATGTTGCAGTAGGAGATGGGTTTGAAGTCGCCCACCCTTAGATTATCTTCCTTCTTGGGTATGAGTGCAGTGGCTGTATGGTTGAGTCTTTTCAGTAAGTCTCCCTTTTGGAAGAATTCCCAGATTGATTCCGTGACATCTTGACCCACGGTTTCCCAATGACTCTTGAAGAAGGCCACTGTGAAACCATCGGGGCCTAGTGCTTTGTCATCAGACATGGAGAAGAGGGCGGACTTTATTTCATGTCTTTCTATATCTCGGCTCAATATTGCTCTCTCCATATCATTGAGTAAGGGACCTGAGCGGAGTGTATCTACCTCTATCGAAGTTCGTGGAATTTCTGTACCAAACAATCCCCTGTAAAATTCAGCAAATAGGGTCCCTTTTCTTTCACTGGATGTGACTATCCTATTTTCATCGTCCAGGATTTTTGGAATCCTGCCGCCTTTCCTGTTGGCCACCAAACCATGAAAAAATATTGTTCCCTTATCCGCCATAGTGACAAAGTTAATTCTTCCCTTTTGGGAAAGGAACTTCGACTTCACAGTGTAGAGGAGCAGTGCGTTTTGCTTTAGGACAGTCAGCTGATGTACCAGCTCGGGTGGTGCATTCACCGATGTAAGATTCTTCAATGCTGCCGCATACTCCTCGTCTGCTCTTTTTTCCTTTTCTGAAATGTGATTGAAATCTTTTTTCCCCAGTTCCTTTCGGGGTTTCTTTAACCTTTGTAGCTTACGACATAAAGAATATTGTTTGAATCCTTGTACCTCTGGTAATCAGTGATCATGTACCACCTGTTTGGACTTTGGATGTGTGTTCCACATGTTTTGGAACCTAAAGGGCATGTTTAGCTTGTCTATATCTTGCACCAGAGATATTACAAATGGTAGGTGATCAGAGAGTGCCGACCCAGGAAGGAAAGTGGTGCGGCACGAGTCACCGTCCTATTTGTGGTTGAGCAGGACATGGTCCAGTTTGCGCCTAATTGTGTAATCCACATTATGCCATGTGAAGTGATCGCCAAGTGCTGGAGCGTCTCTGAGACCACATGCAATGCAAGCTTCTTGAAATTCCCTCATTTGGTAGATCCGGGAGGGGGGGGTTGTTTCCCATGTGATCATTGACGTTGAGGATGGCATTAAAGTCGCCAAGTACCATCCATGGTGAGTCTAGGTTTGCACCATACCTCTTTAATTCTTCCCAAAGGGGCAATCTGTGTACTCTTCCTACACTATTTCCATAGGTGTAAGTGCATAGAAATTGCACATTCAACGTCAGGCTGCGCATTTTTAGGTGAATCAGCTGCGCCATTCTACCTGTTATCTCAACAAAAAACTTTTTGGGATCCTAAACTATGAGAATCCTAGAGTTGGGTGCCTTGTCAAAATTGTGGGTGTATCTCCGTCCTTTGAGACTTTTCATGAAGATGTTCAACGTTCTTTCACTTGCCTTTGTTTCCAGAATACCTAGTAGACCAATATTGTTTTCAGAGATGATGTTTTTCACCCATCTCCTTTTTTCCGGGGCACCAAGGCCCCTGATGTTTAGGCAGGCCGCATTCATTGGGAACCTAAGGACCATTTAGGCCTCAGACCGCCGCCTTTGCTACTGTCAGTTGACGATGAGCTTTTCGCTACTTTGGCCACTTTTTTATAAGTCTTCTTCAATGGGTTGAGCAAGATGGAAGATGATCTGGTTCAGGAATTTCCTTTGGTCAGCTTTCTCCCACCCGTGATTTTTGATTTTGGCGTTAGAGGTCGCCCTGCTCTTGGGGGGTTGATCCGTCTTGCCTCTGGATGCAGCATGCTCTCCGGTATATTTCATGCACCTTGCATTGGTCTTATTGCATCATGATAAGCGGGGTGTCTATCCGGGCTAGTTTCTCCACTGAACTCCTTCTTGTTATGAGGTTGAGAATTTGGCTGTATAATAGCATCTCCCTCGTTGCTCTGATTCATCTCTCTTTCTTTCCCCGTCTCATCATCTTTCTTCTTTTCTGAGTTGAGGTCTTATCTTGTGCTACTTGTCTGTATTGATACCCGGAAATTTGTCTCCATGGGTATGTGAAGGCACCTCATTAGGAATGTTGCATTCTTCTTCCTCCGCATATGCTGAAAGAGCGCAATTGTTCAGCCGGTAATTATTTTCCTCTTTGCCCTGCACTCCTGAATGGCCCTATCCCTGGCCTGGAAGAATTCATCACAAACCTAAAAAATATGGGTATTTTCTCTGCAGTTAGGGCACCACGATTTGCAGTAGTCGTAAAGGATCTGTTGCAAATGGGTGGCTCCATCAGGCATGCGGAATGTGACTGTTTCCTTGAACTTTTTTGAGGTGTCAACGAGGACAAGAATCCTGGCGTAGTATCCAATGAGGTCTCGTGTTGCGTTGTCCATGAAAATGGGATCTCCTAATGTTGATGCTATATTCTCCAGGGCATTTTTATGCCATCAAGACTTGGGCAAGTGATTCATACGTATCAAATAGATTTTTACCATTGAGGTGCAGCACTTTGTCCCTATCCTCTGCTGTCTTGAAACTGAATTTGAGGTAGCCATTAGTCACTATTTTCACCCAGCACTGGACACTCCATTTTGCCATGAGAAAGTTCTTACCGCATGAGTACCGGGGAAGACCCTGGGAATACGCCAAGAAAGCCATAAAATAGCGTAATTTTTTCCTTGATAATTTCATCCTCGGAGAGAACGAAATCCACATCCCGTGCTGCAGAAATATCGACTTTGTCAATGATGATTTCGGCATCGTTCCATAGCCTTTTCCTCTCTAGTAGCGGGCTATACCATTCCCTCTGCTTGAAAGTCGTGGTTGATTTTGTGACCTGGCCCTGTGGAACAGTGGTTTTGGTGGAGGAGGCAGCATTTGGATCCATATTTAACCGTCAAGTTAATAAGATACGACAAGAGAGGGTTAGGCAAGCAATCCGACTAACTTATCAGATGCACAGGAGAAGACTAACGTATCTTCTCGCACAAAACTCCACACATAATAGATAATACACATAATTCTACACCTTTCCCAGCAACAGGGGATAAGTATTAGAGCAGCAGAATATTGGACACAATCCACACAATCTACACACGAGGATAGAACAAGTCCTCACATAGGAAGTATGAATCCACACTTAGAAAATAAATCCGCATAGAGAATAGAAGTATGCACAGAGTTAGTACAGAAATCGACAGAATACATGCAGAATACAGATCCTCCCAGGGAATACAAGTACGCACAGAGTTTGAGCTTCACATAATATGATCAGGGAACAAAATTCAAGAACAAAAAGTTTCAGAAGAACCTGTTTGTGGTTGAATTAAATTCCCGCCGTGAGTCTAAATCCATTACTACCAGATCGTTGTAGGTGTTTAGAAGAACTGAATCGCCGACTAGCAACTGGAATTGTCAAGACTTTCAAAAACCACCGCTTCGCGGGTGGAAGCCATCAGAAATTCGCAACCCGTAGATGATTATGGTCGGAATCCCATGGGGATTCTGAATAATCAGGTAGAGATCAAAGATTAGCTGAGTAATCAGACAAAAATGCTCCCGTTGTTCTTGGGAGAAGGTTGCGCCTTTTTTTGCCCAGAATCGCCTCTTCCACCCTTCTCAGCTTTCCTGCTTCAACTTTCAGCTTAGTCACTAGTGTTTCTATATAGAGAGAGTTAAGTAAAGTTTGACCGTTGATTAGTTAAAGTAAACTTAGTCACTAGTATTTATATATAGAAAATCAAGTAAGGTTTGAACGTTGATTAGTTAAAGTCAAACATTTTTATTAGTATTTATTATATACTAATTCAAATAAAGTTTGACCTTTTATTAATTAAAGTCAACTTTGTTATTTGTTTTTATATATTGAAAGTCAAGTAAGGGTTCATCGTTGATTAGTTAAAGTAAACTTAGTCACTTGTGTTTACAGATAGAAATTCAAGTAAAGTTTGACCGTTGATTAGTTAAAGTCAACATAGTCACTAGTATTTATATATAGAAAGTCAAGTAAGGTTTGGCCGTTGATTAGACAAAGTCAAAAATTTTTTTAGTATTTATTTCATACTAATTCAAAAAATGTTTTAGTTAAAGTCAACTTTGTTATTAGTGTTTATATATTGAAACTCAAGTAAAGTTTGATCGTTGATTAGACAAAGTCAACCTAGTTATTAGTGTTTATATATTGAAAGTTGAGTAAAGTTTGTCCGTTGATTAGTCAAAGTCAACTTAGTCACTAGTGTTTCTATATAGAGAGAGTCAAGTAAGTTTGACCGTTGATTAGTTAAAGTCAACTTAGTCACTGGTATTTATATATAGAAAGTCAAGTAAGGTTTGACCGTTGATAAGTCCAAGTTAAACATTTTTATTAGTATTAATTATATACTAATTCAAATAAAGTTTGACCGTTAATTAGTTAAAGTCAACTTTGTTATTAGTGTTTATATATTGAAAGTCCAAGTAAGGGTTCATCGTTGATTAGTTAAAGTCAACTTAGTCACTAGTGTTTACATATAGAAATTCAAGTAAAGTTTGACCGTTGATTAGTTAAAGTCAACTTAGTTACGAGTGTTTACATATAGAAATTCAAGTAAAGTTTGATAGTTGATTAGTTAAAATCAACTTAGTTATTAGTGTTTATATATTGAAAGTTAAGTAAAGTTTGACCATTGATTAGACAAATTCAACCTAATTATTAGTGTTTATATATTGAAAGTCGAGTAAAGTTTGACCGTTGATTAGTTAAAGTCAGCTTAGCCACTAGTGTTTTTATATAGAGAGAGTCAAGTAAAGTTTGACCGTTGATTAGTTAAAGTCAACTTAGTCACTAGTATTTATATATAGAAAGTCAAGTAAGGTTAGACCATTGATTAGTCAAAGTCAATCTAGTTATTAGTGTTTATATATTGAAAGTCGAGTAAAGTTTGACCGTTGATTAGTTAAAGTCAGCTTAGTCACTAGTGGTTACATATAGAAAGTTAAGTACAATTTGGCTGTTAATTAGCTAATGTCTTCTTAGTTATTTGTGTTTAATTGAAAGTGAAGTAAAGTTTGACCGTTGATTAGTCAAAGTCACCTAGTTATTAGTGTTCAAATATAGAAAGTAAAGTAAGGGTTGAACGTTTATTAGTTAAAGCCAACTTAGTTATTAGTGTGTATATATTGAAAGTCAAGTACAGTTTGACCGTTGATTGGTCAAAGTCAGCCTAGTTATTAGTATATATTGAAAGTCAAATAAGGATTAACCGTTGACTAGTTAAAGTTGTATTTATGTATACTAAATCAATTAAGGGTTGAACATTAGTTAGTTAATGCGAACAAATTTTATTCTTATTTATATATATTTGGTCAGTAAAGGTTGATCATTGATTAGTTTAACTTAACTTAGTTATTAGTTAAAGTCAACAAAAGAAGTGAACGATTTTGAAAGTTATAAAAAATTTTGCTTAGAACGGCTGCGCGCAGCTGCTTTCAACCCATAAAATTTTTGGCAAGATTATTTAAAATTGTTGGCAATTTTTTTAATTCTTTGGCGGAAAGATTGAATTTTAAAAAATATTTGACGAATATTTTGATTTTTTTGGCGGGAAGATTGATTTTAATTTTTTTGGGCAATTTCTTTTGCAGGAAAAATGAATTTTAAATTTTTTTAATACGGGTTTTTAAAAACCGGTGTTTTTTTAAATTTTTAGTGCCAGTTTTAAAATCGGTGCTATTTTTTTCCAAAACCGGTGATATTTTGAATTTTTTGCAATTTTTTGGCTGGAAAATAGAAATTTTAAAATATATAGCACCTGTTTTTAAAAACCGGTGCTAATTTTTCAAAAATTGGTGCTATTTAAGAAATTTTGGCGATTTCTTTGGTGGGAAAAATGAATTTGGAAAATGTTTAGAACCCGTTTTTAAAAATCGGTGCTATGTTTTCCAAAATCGGTGCTATTTTTAAATTTTTAGCTCCGATTTTTAAAACCGGTGCTATTTTTTCCAAAATCGGTGCTATTTTGAATTTTTTGATTGGTAGAATTTTAAAAATATTTAGCACCAGATTTTAAAAACTGGTGCTATATTTTCCAAAGTTGTTGCTATCTTAAAAATTTTAGCACCATTTTTTAAAAACCAGTGCTATTTTAGAATTTAGCACCAATTTTTTAAAATTAACACCGATTTTAAAAACCGGTGTTAAAATTTTAAAAAATTGGTGCTATTACATTTTTGGCAAAAATCGGTGCTAGAAGGGGGTCTCTGTGGTAGTTCATGTGTGAGGAGGTGGTGGATGAATTTAGGAGGAGGTCTGAGGTTTTGTCAAAATTTCTTGATGAGAAGGAAAAACCGTTTTATCCTGGTTGAATGGACAAAGACACTGTAATGTCAAGTTTGATGGAGTTGTTCAACTTGAAATGCATTCGTTTGTGAAACGATACTAGCATGGACAAGTTATTGAAGTTTTTGAGTGAGAAGCTCCCCCCGGAAATGGTTTACCGGACAACCTGTACTGCAAAAAGAATTTTGTTCCCAATGGGAATGGAGTATAAAAAGATACATGCATGCCCAAATGATTGTGTTTTGAATAAGGATGAGTTGGAAAAAGCGGTGGCTTGCCCTGTATGCTAGGTATCTCGTTATAAGCAAAGAAGAAATGATGTTGTTGATGAAGAGGTCATTATGAAAGTAAGAAAATGGGTCCATGTGAAATGCATGTGGTACCTTTCTATTGTCCCCAGGCTGAAGAGATTGTTCAAGAACGTTGTGGATGCAGAAAACATGACATGGTAGAAGGATAGGGGTTGTGTTGATGATAATATCATTAGTCACCTAGTGGATGGGGATCAGTGGAAGAATTTTGACAAGTATCCTAAGTTTGCTGATGAACCCTAGAATTTGAGAATGGTACTGTGTATTGATGGTATGAATCCCTTTGGTAATATGTCCTCGAAACATAGATCATGGCCTATTATGCTTTGTATTTACAAAATGCCTCTTTATCTATGCACGGATAGGAGATATGTTTTGATACCATTAATGATTTCCAGTCCGAGGCAGCTTGGAAATGACATCGATACTATCTAGCCCCACTCATTGAAGATTTGAAGCTGTTGTGGTTGGATGGTGTCAAGGTGTTCGATGGTCATCGTGGGACAAAGTTCACTCTGAAGGTGATGCTGTTCTACACTATTAATGATTTTTTGGCATATGGTAATCTTTTGGGTTACATTGCTAAGGGCTACAATGTTTTGTGTGTGAGGAAGCAAGTGATTTTATGCAGCTAAAAAGTGGTAAGAAGACTTTCTATCTTGGTCATAGGAAATTCCTCCTAGCAAAGCACAAGTTACGAGATGACGAGATTAATTATATTGGGGGGAGGGGGAGGAGAAAGGCGCCAAGAATATTGAGTGGGTTCCATAGCAAGGTGAAAAACTCAATGTTGTTCTTGGAAAGAAGATATCAAAAGTGGTTGCCTTAAATGACAGACCTTGGAAGAAAAGATCGATGTTCTTCAAATTTTCATATTTGGAGACTCTGGAGGTTTTCCATTGTTTGGATGTGATGCATATGGAAGAAGAATGTGTGTGAGATTTTAGTTGGTACTCTACTTAATATTCCAGGTACGACGAAGTGCATCTTGAATGCACGAAATGACCTAGTTGAGCTTGGTATCAGAGTTGATTTAGCTCCTGAGGTTAAAGGTAAACCGACGTACCTACCATCAGCGAGAGGAGGTCGGTCAGTGAGTGCATTGGGGGAGTCAAGGTACCATCTGGGGATTTTTCCAATGTAAGTCGGTTTGTGAATGACGAATTGCGTTTTAATGTGCTGAAATCCAATGATTGTCACGTGTTGATGTAACAAAACTTGCCCGGGGCTATCCGTGGGGTCTTGGAGGAAGAGATGAGATTCTGCATCATGCGCATGTGTTTCTTTTTTCAACTCCATTTTCCATAAGAATGTTAGCAGAAAACAGCTAGATGAGTTGGAGAGCGGGGGGATACCTTCGAATGGTACGTTATACACACCATTTAATGATGAGTTGATGAAATTCCATCTTTATGTTTTGCGTAATAGTAGTGAGACATCTATTTATGTTGATAAGCACATGTCAATGTTGGAAGAACTCTACCCCAAATGGCCCTCGAACCAGTTGCAACTTGAGCATTCTAAAACATTTATTAATTGGTTTTACAATCATTTTAATGTGGATGGGATGCCGTCTAAAATTAGTGTGCTTGCAAGGACATCGGGTTGCATAGTTAAGAGATACCAAGGCTATGATATCAAGGGATATAGTTTTTCAACTATTTCTACGGATAGCAAAAGCACAACTCAAAAATATCTTAGTTGCTGAATTCATGGGGCAGTCGAGCAAGAGAGACAAAAAACCAATTGTTTCCGTGAGGGCATTTCATGGGGTTATCGAGGAGATTTGGGAGTTGGATTATGTGGAGTTTAAAGTGGTAGATTTCAAGTTTCGTTGGGTTGAAAATGGTGTCGGGGTACGTACTGAGATACTCATGGTTTTTAAGCTAGTTGACTTGAAGCGTGTGGGATATGAGAATAAAAAGTTCATCTAAGCGGCTCAAGCTCGTGAGGTGTTCTACATCAGAGACCAAGCAATGAGAAGTGGCATGTTGCACTCTACGGTAAGAAGTACTTTTTTGATGATGAAATTGGAATTAATGTCAAATCCCTAGTTTGGAGGACATCAATGGACCATTTGTAATTAGGCAATCACATAGGGATGGACTATGGGTAGATGAGAATGGAAATATCGTGGGTGTTGATGTTGCCTTGAAGAGGAAGAGATAGGGTGTTCCATTTGTATTTTGATCACTTTCGTACCTTTCAGGACTGTTTTGTTTAGCATTTCCTCAATGATTCTTTTTTCTAAAAAAGAAAAATTTATGGATATTAATAGCACCGGAAAAATGTTTAATGTGCTATTGAATTAGAAACATGCTCTGTTTAAGGCAGAGTACTTGAAAATAGAGTTCGAGCACCGGTATGTAAGCACCAGTAATGTACCGGTGCTCTACAATTAGTCAGAAATATCCTTGGTTTCTCTCTGATCTCATTCTGAACAAGAAAAATAAATGCCTAGGCAACTGCGTGGGGCTGCGTTTATATTATAGTTCCGGTAGATATAGGTTCCGGTGCTCAATATGTAGTTAGAAATATCTTAGTTGCTCTCTAGTCCAGTTCGGAATAATAAAAATACATGCCCAGGCAGCTGCGTGGAGCTGTGTTTATATTATATCACCGGTTGCTAGAAGTACCGGTGCTCAACACTTAGTCAGAAATGTCTTTAGTTGCTCAATGGTTTCATTCTAAATAAGAAAAATACATGCCCAGGCAGCTGCGTGCTGCTGTGTTTATGTTATAGCACTGGCAGTTTAAGGTACCGGTGCTATCAAAAGCTGCTATAATCAAGATACCCGGTCGTTATTTTACAAACCATTCATAACCACCTCTTCACATCATCTTAGAGCAAACCATATATCTTTCCTTAAAGGTGATAGAGCTTCAAAAAGGTATTTTTCTCTCATTTAAAACACTGCAGTGAAGTGGAAATCTATTACTTCTGCGAAAGAATTCGTATTTTATCAATGTTTCATATAAAGATTGTGGAAATTCCGAAAACATTATCATTTTGGATTGTTATGTGTGCATTTTTTTTTGCAATTACTAGTGTTTTATAATGAATGTGATGCTATCCTTGTTGTTGTTATTAAATTGCAAACAAAGTGTTAATGCAAACAAAGTGTTTGATAAAATGCCTCTATGACCATGTACAGGATGGCCCCCAAATCCAAAACAAAGAGGCCTAGGAAAGAAGGTTGTTCTTCACCCACAGAAGACTCGTACTTGATGGTGGCAGTGGAGAGATTTGTGTTTGATGAGGGAAGAATGTTGGCCCAGAGTTACAGAACAAGGAATCATTATCCAAAACATGGAATTGAAACAAATTCACCCTTTCAAGACACTGTTCGAAAATTGGGTTGGGAAAAGCTTTGCGCTACACCTCCTGCGTTCAACTTGACCATAGTTGCCGAGTTCTACAAAAATTTGAGGTGTGGATTTAGCACGGAAATTTTTTTATGCCATGGAACTATGTCCCCCTCACCCCCAAGCCATCAATGAGGATAATGATATGAATGACGAAGTATGGAAGACATTGGTTCAGTGCATCACAACTAATGGTACCAATATGGATGCTCTCGTGTTTCCAGGGTGGACAAAAGTTCCGAAGAAAACACTAACTCTGAAAATGACTCAGGGTATCACTTTGTGGCCTCCCGTGTCGACCCAGTCATGGTTAACACTGAAGTTCACAAGATGAGGGTAATTAAGTTGTATTCCATTAAAAATAAACTTTGTTGGAATGTAGGAGAGGAAATTCATCATGCCCTTACCAATGACAAGGATAAGTCTAGCTCGTATGGTTTTTACAGTTTGATTTCTTCACTTTGTGGATTTAAAGGTGTGCCTAACTATGATAACTACGCATGGGGTCATCCCATGACACAAATTTCTGTAGAATCATTCTGCAAGAATGTTGCTCCTACCTTATCACTGTTGATTGAATCTCGTGTCACCGCACTCGAGAGTGCGATTGAAACTTTGCGGGTGGATTGCCAATACTATAGTGGATGGTGTGGCCACATGAGGAAGGTGATGAGCTACCAGTTTCCAGAAGCTGCGAAGGCAATCAGTCCTTTCCCATCTCGTGATGGGGATAATGCAGCTGGCAGTGAGGAAGTGGAACCACTCTCTCATTATTATTCGTGAAATGTCCTAATTAGAAAAGTTGTAACTAGACAATTACATTTGGTGTTATACCGAGACTGTGATTGATAGATACATGGATAATGATGTTTTATATATTGATTTCAGTTAGTTGTGCTATAGTTGTTGTAAAAAATATGGTGGTGCAACGCAGCCGTATGCAGCTGCCTTATTAGTCTTTAGCACCAGTACATTACCTTATAGGCACTGGTATGGACGATTTGAGCACCATCTTATTACAAAATGTAATACAACGTCATCTCTATTAACATAAAAAAATTATCTAAAATTTTTCAGATAAATAAAAACTATATATAATTATGAATACTAAGATTTACATGTTTTTGAGTTGTGGGAACACTTCAAACAACATTTGGGGTCATTTCATAATTTTACAAGACTATTCCCACCTCACAAAAGACGTCCTTCCATTACTCAGATAGGTCCAATTTGCAAAAGTACATTTTCCAAACATTGAGTTCCGTTTCTTCATCACCAATTTTTATTCCCACAATTCCAACTTTCTTGGAGGGACTAAAATGCAAAAAACAAACATTTTACTCGTAACTCCAAATTGAAATCCGTTTGAACAATATTATACATTTACACTCCCTGATGTGTTTTTAAATCACAAATGTAATTCAATGTCACTTAGAGAATCGTAACAAGTCTCCATAAAAGTTCCCGAATTCTGAAAGTAAACACTAGCTAAGCACATCTTGCTAGATTTACAACATACACTAGCGCTTTGTGTCATGTGCCATTAGTGTAACAAGTAATTTAATCATTTTTTTCACTCCAATGAAATGAAATATCATGAGTGTACTGCGTAGGCAAGTTAGCGTAATTGGGACATTTAGTTGGGGAGCTTTTTTGCAAACAAATTAAAATTCACCCTCGGGACTACAATTGGTTAAAATTAATCTACTGTACCTATTCCTAGGCATGTCATAAACCTAATTGATACTCATCAACGAGAACTACATGGTCATAAACGTTTCAAAAATGTTTGGGCGATATTGTAATTTTACTATAGTATATAGTCTGCTATCGCTGGAATGACAAATTTAGATGTACACCATCATAATCATGGTTGTGAAATTTTAATTAAACATATATTCGGTCAATTTAAAAAAATAAATTATTTTAAAAAGGTTGGGGGTAGAATAGGTATTTTTGGAACCGGTACGTTAAGTTTTTACTAGTGCTCAAGTTTTTGCGGGAAATGAAAATAATTTGAAAATTTCAAATTGGCTAGGTGGAAAAAATGAATTTTTTGAGCACCGGTACAATGATGTTTAGGCACCGGTTTTATATAACGATGCTCAACACTTAGAAAAATTACAGGTCATTTCCCCTCTGTCCAACTGCAAGAATTAAAATAAATGAAAAGCAGCTACGTGGGGGTGCATTACGTGGATATGAACACTGGTATTTCGTTACCGGTGCTCAACACTTAGAAAAATTACAGGTCATTTCCCCACTGTCCAATTGTAAGAATTAAAATAATTGACAAGCAACTGCCCGTAGCTGCGTTGCGTGGATTTAAGTATCGGTATATCATTACCGGTGCTCAACACTTAGAAAAATTTTCAGGTCATTTCCCCACTGTCCAACTGTAACAATTAAAATAATTGACAAGCAGCTGTGCGTAGCTGCGTTAGTTTGATATGTGCACCAGTATTGATTTGCAACAAGTGCTATCAGATAGCATATAAAAGGCGGACGCTTCCACTCCCACTCTTCCACCATCTCCAAACTTAGCTCAACTCCTCCACCACCATCTCCCTCGTCGCTCCATTTTTAAGCCCCGCCACCATTGCTCATAAATCCCAGCAAAAACCCCCACCACCACCGCCTATAAATCCCCACCACCGCCTATAAATACCCAACCATAAAACCCCACCGCCACCGCCCATAAAGCCCCACCACCACCCATAAACCCCCACCACCGGTTGACCACGCCGGCCATCACTCCCCACCACCACTGCTCTGTCGCCTCCTATTCCTTCTCCATTGCCCCCTATTCCTCTGCTGGCTGTTCCTCCGCACCCCCGCTGCCTTTCCGGTCCGCCACCTTCAGCGATAAATCAAGGTTAATTACCTTTTGTATGAATTGTTAAGGCCTTTTGTCATGAATTTAAGACCTTTTCTATGGATTTTTTTGTTAAATGTAACATAGATGTGTATTCTAGACTGTTAAGAATGTCGTTGAGAATGTTGTTGTGCACACAAATAATCTAATGCTATTGATATATTTCAACAAATTAGTTATGGTTGTTTAGTTGTGATTGTACTTTGGAATTCCCAGTTTGACAGTTATATTTTTATTTTCTATATTTGATTACTTCAGTTGTGATTGATGAGTTGTGGAACTTGAGTTGTGACTTAAATTTGTGATTCCCCTTTCGACACTTACAAATGAAATGTCTGAAATGGTGGAGTTCTGGTTGGTGAAATGTGACTGAGATATGTGATTACTGGTTCGACAGTTACATTGTGAATATGCAAAGTGATTGCAAGGTTTGAATGGTAGAGTAGTGGTTGCTGAGTTGTGATTGTGCTTTGTGATTCCACATTTGACACTTATAATCTGATTGTCAGTTGTGATTGGGATGTTTGACTCGTTCTGTTGAGTTGTTATTGAGAATTGTATATCGCCAACTATGGTTACTCTTTTTTGAATATTGGTTTATGGTTCTTGCTTCATAACATTGAATCTCTAAAATTCAATATCAGTGGCCTGCATTAGATGCATCCTCCCAAGGGTAAGAAAATGGCTACATGAGGGAGCAAGAGAAAGAGGGGACAATCAATAGTGGGAAATGTTGTGGACGAGAAAGACACAACCAAGCCCCCCTTGGACGGCACTAAGACCACCGTTCCACCACTATTACAGATCGAGAAACCCGGAGCCACAGTTTAAGAGCATCCCTACAATGAATAGCCCCCAACATCCACTATTGATAAAGAAGAGTCTCCATCCGTTGAACTGGGAACCTCCAATGAGCGGGGGACATATGATATTTCCAAGTTGGGGGGTGGGGGAAGCATGGAAAAACCTTTGATAGGTTGAAAATAAAAGAGTGGTGCAAGACACGTGGTACAACCATGTGCTAGTTGGTAATGCTGGCCAAGGAGAATAATGTCCCGGTCCCAGTCAGGTTCAAACTTTTTGACATGTCCTGCACAAAAAACAAGACGGTGTGGACAACGTACATACACAATGCACTCAACGGTGAATAAAGTTTGGGACACACGGGCATTGGGAAAACATCCCCGATTAAACCAATGAGGAGGCTTGGAAAGACATTTTGGTAAGAATTTCACAACTCATATATGATGACGCTATTAAATCTAATTTAGTAGCTAGGATAAATTCACATTTTTCTTAAATAAACTAACATCAGTTTCTATGCTAAATTTCCGAAATGCAGATGAGCTTCAGGTTCGAGCAAAAGTTGACCGCACCACAACTTGAAAAGTTGACCGCATCACAACTTGAAAAGTTGAAAGAGTTTGTGTACGTTGCAGCTGCAATCACTATCACAGGAACCCCCCTTCAGCACTAGTTTTTTTTGTTCTAGCACCGGTTTTTTCGTAAAAAGAATGGTGCCTAAGTAGCCGATGAAACAGTTTTAGCAGTTGGAAGAAAACCCGTACTAAATCCCTACTTTTAGCACCAGTTTTTTTGTAAGCACCGGTAGTACCAGTTTTTCAACCGGTGCTAGTTTAGCACCGGTTTTTTTGTTAGCACTAGTTTTTTAACCGGTGCTAAAATATTTATGACGACTAAAAAAATCCCTTGATAATATTAATTTAATAATAAAATTAACTTCACAAAATTGATATTATAGAAATGAAACCAGAAAAAGTTGTGATACAAAATTAATAATTAATGGGACTAAACATTGCGGCAGAGACCTTAGAGAGGAATCAATCTCACCACCACCGACACAAAACCCTCACCCCGGTACAACAACAAACCAACAGTCAGTGATTAAGACTCTACATACACGAGAAAATCACAAAAAGACTCTACATACAAAATGACTTAAAGAATTCAGAATATTCAAATATTACCAAACCGTGGGTTCTGTGCATCGAAGGAAAAGGGACAAGGCTTTATGTGGGAAGACGAGATGCCGCGAGATTTCCTCCCTCACCGGCACCGAGGGTGACTAGCACTAACTGTAAAAATGATCATCATTGGGATTGAACGAAAAGTTTAAAGCCTAATACAGAACCACCAATATTACCAGGAGTCCATATTTGATAATGTCCAAGACTTTCATGTTAAGTCAAATATTTTTATTAGTATTTATTATATACTAATTCAAATAAAGTTCGACCGTTAATTATTAAAGTCAACTTTTTTATTAGCATTTATATATTGAAAGTCAAGTAATGTTTGACTGTTGATTAGACAAAGTCAACCTAGTTATTAGTGTTTATATATTGAAAGTCGAGTGAAGTTTGACCGTTGATTAGTTAAAGTAAGCTTAGTCACTAGTGTGTCTATATAGAGAGAGTCAAGTAAAGCTTGCGTGTTGATTAGTTAAAGTCAACTTAGTCACCAGTATTTATATATAGAAAGTCAAGTAAGGTTAGACCGTTAATTAGTCAAAATCAAACATTTTTATTAGTATTTATAATATAGTAATTCAAATAAAGTTTGACTGTTAATTAGTTAAGGCCAACTTTGTAGTGTTTATATATTGAAAGTCAAGTAAGGGTTCATCGTTGATTAGTTAAAGTCAACTTAGTTACTAGTGTTTACATATAGAAATTCAAGTAAAGTTTGACCGTTGATTAGTTAAAGTCAACTTAGTCACTAGTATTTGTATATACAAAGTCAAGTAAGGTTTTGACCGTTGATTAGTCAAAGTTAAACATTTTTATTAGTATTTATTATATACTAATTAGAATAAAGTTTGATCGTTAATTAGTTAAAGTCAACTTTGTTATTAGTGTTTGTATATAGAAATTCAAGTACAGTTTAACCGTTGATCAGTCAAACTCAGTCTAGTTATTAGTGTTTATATATTGAAAGTCAAATAAGGATTAACCGTTGACTAGTTAAAGTTGTATTTATGTATACAAAATCAATTAGGGTTGAGCATTAATTATTTAATGTAAACAAATTTTATTCTTATTTATATATATTAGGTCAGTAAAGGTTTATCGTTGATTAATTTAACTTAACTTAGTTATTAATTAAAGTCAACAAAAGAAGTAAACGATTTTGAAAGTTTTAAAAAATAGTTTAGAGTGGCTATGCGCAACTGTTCCCAGCCCATGAAATTTCTGGAAAAATTATTAAGAATTTTTAGTAAGTTTTTTCAAAAACTTTTTTTTGCCAAAATATTTTGAATTCTTTGGTGGAAAATTGAACTTTAAAAAATTTCGACGAATATTTTGAAATTTTTGGCGGAAGATAGAATTTTTAAAATATTTGACAATTTCTTTGCAGGAAAAACAAAATTTTAAAATTTTTAGCACCATTTTATAAAACAGGTGCTATTTAAAAAATAAATTTAGCACCGATTTTTAAAACTGGTGCTATTTAAAAAAAATCAGTGCTATTTTGAATTTTTTGTCTAGCACCGGTTTTTAAAAACCGGTGCTAATTTTTCAAAAACCAGTGCTAATTTTAATATATTTTGGCAATTTCTTTGGCTGGAAGAATAAATTTTTAAATTTTCCTCACCGTTTTTTAAAAATTGGTGCTATTTTCTTCCAAAAATGGTGCTATTTTTTAATTTTTAGCACCGGTTTTTGAAACTGGTGCTAATTTTTCCAAAACCGGTGCTATTTTGAATTTTTTGGTGGAAAGATAGAATTTTTAAATTATATCACCGTTTTTATAAACCAGTGCTAATTTTTCAAAAATTGCTGCAATTTAAAAAAATTTGGCTATTTGTTTGGCAGGAAAATGAATTTTGAAAAATTTACCAGTGCTATTTTTACAAAAATAGGTGCTATTTTGATTTTTTTGGCAATTTTTTGGAGAGAAGATAGAATTTTAAAAATAGCACACATTTTTAAAAATCGGTGCTATTGTTTTCCAAAACCGGTGTAATTGTAATATTTAGCACCGGTTTTAAAAAAAATGGTATTAAAATTAAAAAACCAGTGTTAAATTAACAACCTGTGTTAAAATTTTAAAAAACCGGTGCCAGAGAGGGGTCTCTGTGGTAGTGAATGCCCACCGTAACTGGAAATCAAAAGTGGCGAAGAAATTCATTCATCAACTGGAAAAAACCAAGCAAAAGTTGCCATACAAACCTTGGGACAGGTAAAAATGGGTGGAAGAAGAGGAGTTATACAAGTTTGTGAAGATGAGAACGACACATGAGTTTAAGATAAACTTTATATCAATATTGAGCCAAAATCAACATGTGTGCCATTCGGTTTACTTCTAAATTTCATTATTTTCAATTTTATTTGTTTCCTATGAATAGAAAATAAGTCAGATTAACAACGATCACTCAAAGGAAAAGGTTTACACACATCGGACTAGAAGGAGCGGACACCGAGTCACGCGGTGAAAAATAATCGAGAAAAACAAGGAAGAGGAGTGAGTGAAACTGGCTGCTCAGGGCTTGACGGAGGAGGAGATCGAGACTGAGCTCGAGACCAAAGAGTTCAGTGTGGACAGGTCCATAGTTTACCTCAAATCCATTAAGGTGGTATACAAAGACAAATACACTGATCCAGCCGACATAGCCATTGCAGAGAACATTGTAAGTTTTTCCACATTAATTGATCATTATAATGTTTAGTAATTCCACTTTGAATGATCTTGACATTTTTATGAATTCCATTCATTGTTTATACTTTCCGCTTACCCAAAGATCAAAATGAACAAGGAGGCCGCTAAGGGCACATTGGTTCTCAAATCGGGGCATGACATACTGATACCGGCGATCGGCAAGTCGATCACCCGGGGAGGCATAAGGGTACTCCATAAAGCCTTCGTAAAGATGTTGTCGTACCCCATCTATCAAGCAAATGTAGAAGCAAATGTGGTAACAACTCGTCCCCCGCTCCAACACTCCAACAGAAGGAAGCAAAGCACCAACCGATGGTGAAGGCAATGGTTTCATACCTCTCCAAGCTTGCTTCAACGGGATGAGTCCAAATACTAGCCTGGATGATCCCAAGTCTTTCATAGAAAAGGCATTGGTTGAAGTGATGACGACCAGACAAAATCAGATGAGGAGGTAAAAAATGGGATACCATTTGTCGTTCTGTCTTTCATCACTTGGTCTATTACAAAACATATATTCCATTATTAACAAAGTTCAACAATTAATGATAGGATGGGAAGAGGTTCAATTTGTTCATGATGCAATTGGACGGGTCAAGGACCCTAGTGGCAAAGGAATTGCTCCAAAGAAACTACCACAGTCATACGTCACCAAGTGCAATCGCTTGTGTCCAGGTGATTGATCCAGTGGTCCATACGAAAGCAGGATTTCCCTCTGCTAGCCACACATTTTTCGATGTGGGAGAGGATCTCGTACATGTCGTTGACTGGCCGAAGTCTTTGATCGACCATGATTTAGACACCAATACTAAAAAATAGGAGGATGAGCCTGTTAAAGGATCTGCAGGAAAAAAATTGTGACTTCCTTGACGTCACCGATAATGAGGTATATTAGATTAAATATTAATAATATATTTTTAATTAATAACATATTCTAAGTGTTTAAATGTATTTTTTTCAAATTAAAATCTGACTACTTTGTTAACACAGTTTGAGGATTCGATCACCAGTTGCAAGCCGGGGAAAAAATGGCCAAGACCGAGATCTCGCCCCTGAGATTGGTAATGATATCATAGATCCTGACTAAATCATCCACACATATTTAGAAATTTCACTTATCACTTAGCACATGTTTTTTTTAACAACTACATGCAGATTGAAAACAGACGAACCTTAAAGTAGCATCCAAATATGAGGGAGTTCATTAACCATTGCAACGAGAAGGAAACAGAAATTAATGGTAATGGAAAGGAAATATTTTACAACCAGTTTCCTGTATTGACATTTTCCAAACCGTGCAAATCTGGCCTTTGCATCTAGCAACTATTTGATTTTGGAGACAAGCTTGGGAATTGTCATGGGATGACATGGATCTCAAATACACAAATTGATTTGTGGATAGGGTAAGTTCCAAACAATTCAATTCATGTATCTTTTTCTCTAACATATTCGTGATAGATAATAACTTCTACTGTGACAGGCACATGTGGAGTACAATGGAGGCCACGAACAATGGAAGAATCCAGCCCCGTGTTTCCAACACTGGAAGAAACGACTACTTGCTTCCGAAGGAAGACATAAATTCCCAGGTTCACCACTCGATAATTAACTTAGATGCCGCCATGTATTTGGTACCATACTTCAGGGGGTCGAAAATTTTACATTTAAATTAGATTGATATTTGTTTTGTAAAATTCAATAGATACATTAACTTTCAAATTATTAACCCAGTTCACATTGGTTCCTCATCCTCATTTTTCCAAGAATAAACCATGTCTACACATTGGACACACTCACCAATGGTATTCAATCTAAGGATTATTACATAGAGACACAAGTTATTTCCAGGTTATAATTTTAGCACAATTAACCCTACTTCTTCCAATAATAGTATTTTTAAAGGTAGTAACTCAAACATGTCACAGGGTTGCTTGTCAATATGAGAGGTTGAAGAAGAAGAAGGAACCCTCACCGGATTTCGGCTGGAAGCTAACAAACATCAACGTAAGTAGTAAGCATAAATAGTTAAACATACTATGTACGTTTTCTTATTTACATACACTAATTTCATTATTGATTATTTCATTCTATCTTAGCATCGACAACAAGGAAGTTGTTGGGAATACGACTCCTTGGGGAGCTCGCATTCGAGACAACTTCCACCAATCCTATCAATGTAAGTATCGAAGCTCCAACTCAAATGACATAATATGTGTATGGCTTATATTGCAGTAACCTCGTCATAAAAAATAACTTTAAATATAATCAAAATGTTGATTTTTCCAGACGAGCAAGGCCCGTACAAAGCCAAGTGGGTTTATATTTATGCAAAGGTGGCCCAGGAATGATCCTGACCAATTTGTTGAGTGATGTTTGTGGCAGGGTGATGGGAATTTGTTGTTTATGGATTGATATGGCATGATGTCATATTCACATTGATTTCATTAATTCATTTGTTGTACAGTTTGTTCATTGCTTTTTACATCTTTAGTTTCCTAGTAAAATTTTCAACTAAGGGATTATTTATAACCCTTTTTCCCCATGGTTGATCTGGGAAAGCCCAACAATTTTAAAAATTACCCATGAAAATTTTTCCTACAGTTAGCACCGGTTGCCAATTCATAACCAGTGCTAAATCAGAATCGGTGCTATCAATTCGGAACTGGTTATGCCGGTGCCTAAATTTTCACTGCTACCAGTGCTATTTTTAAAAGTACCGGTTCTATAAATCATACTTACAAGCACCAAAAATATTTCTTTACCGGTGCTATAATATCATCACCGGTACATATACTTACTACTTGGTGCTCCAAAACTGTACCTAGCATGTTGATTTTTGCACCGGTAATTAAGTTTTGAGCACCGGCCCATAAAATACTGGTTCTCAACTTTAGCACCGGTATTTATTCTTACTATCAATTCTCAAAAACAAGATATGGCTGACAGATTTATGCACCGGTATCTGAATTTTTCATCATTGGTTAGTAACTTACCGATTCTAATGTTTAGCACCGGTATGGCTTACCGGTGCTATTACTTCAACCTTTTGCACCAGTCACATACGCACTGGTATCCCACCGAGCAAAAAATTGGTGCCTATGTTGGGTTTCTACCGGTGCCTATGGGGGGCCCTCCCAGTAGTGATTGAAATATAAGAAATATTTTATGTAAGGTATGATACTTGAACTAAATAAAAATATAAGACAATGTCTTGGGAAAGACCGTCTTTTGAAACGCATATAGAAAGACGAAGTTTAATTAGAATAATACGAAGATAAAGCTTTATACTCTGCAGTAACTACAAGTGAAACACTTAAGTTTTGATTAGAAACATTACATATTTAGAGTAAAACATATTAATTATATATTTTCTCTAAATATGTAATGCTTCTAACCAAAACGTAACTCAAATAGGCATGTAATTTTACCCAAATAGCTTACATACTACAGGGAAAACCCCCCATAGGCATCGGTGTTTTCACCCCATAAGCACCGGTATTTTGAGAATATTCTCCTACGTGACTCGGTGCAAAAGGTGTAATGTCATAGGCACCGGCAAGTCGTACCAGTGCTAGAATCCATTCCATCACTAGTACCATTATCGGTGCCTATGCATGAAATACCGGTGCTAGTCAATATGCGATCAATTAAAAAAATCTAGCCAGTGAGAATAAACTCACTGGCCAAAATATGAAACCCAGAACAAACAAAACACAAAAAAATAGAAGTTCATGTAAAAAACTTGAAAATTCATACCACAACCTAGAACTTCATTACATATAATTGAAAATACATAACACCTCTCAATTTATGAAACAAGTTATACATAAACATAGATTAACAACACCAATCATCATAAAAACTAGAATCTAATTTCAAGAAACCCTAGATAACATCAACGAATCAAAACAGTGAAGGTGAGGTCGGATCTGAGCAGAACCGGCAATTTTGATGGAGCTCGCAACTTCGACCAGCAACTAGAGCGTAGGGATATGCCGTCGAGAATGGTGCACTGTGGGGAAATGGAGTGGGAGTTGGTTTGGGAGATGGAGTCGGGGCTGGTTGTCGGTGGAGGAGTCGGAGCGGCATTGTCGGTGGCGTCGAAGCAGAGAGCAGGTACACCATCATCGGCGGCAGCGGCGGAGAGGGAGAGGCGGTGAAGGAGGACGGAGAAGATGGAGAGGCAAAATAATGGGGGAGGTGGGTAGGTTTAGGGTTTGAGGTTTGTTTATATATACAAACTTTTAACGGTTGAGATTCAATCAACAAAAAGAAATCAATGGTTTAGATGAAATTGAATTGGGCTCTTTTTTTTTTAAAGTGTCGAGCACCGGTACCATGCCCAAAATGCTCATACCGATGCCTAAGAAATTGAAACGCAGTTGCTTAAGGCTGCTTTGAATGTTTTTTTTTTAAAAAATGAAATCGAGAGCAGACCCAAGAAATATTTTCTAAGTGTTGAGCACTGGTACAAATACCGGTGCCCTATATGCTCATACCAGTGCCTAAATATACGAAATGCAGCTGCTTAGGGTTGCTTTGAATGTTTTTTTCCCAAAAAATAGTGATCCTGAGAGTGAATCCAAGAAATTTTTTTGAAGTATGGAGCACTGGTACACATACCGGTGCCTAAGTAAATAATACCTTTGCTAATCCCGAATTTCCAAAATTTTAAACAATCCCTACAAAATTTGGAATGAAAATTTGAAAATTTCACTATCCCGCCTTAACATAGTACCGGTATGAATGAAAAACAATGTCGGTGCTAGTATTATTTGATCTCTAACTTAACTTTTAAATTTTCACTATTAGGTCCATATAAGAAATTTGGAGGCGGAGAATCATAAAATTGAAGACACCAAAATGCAATTCAACAAGAGATGATTGCATCTTTAAAATTCGAGGTACAATGGGTGTACAAAAGCACCTCTAACATATTTTTGGAAAATTATGCTATGGTCCAAAAATTTGTTACGACATTATCCTTCTGTCCAAAAGATACAAATTTTATTATTCTTGCATAAATATTGAAATAGAAAATGATTTTTTTTTATGAAATTTGGAAAAGCTTTACTGCATGTTCTATAGTAACCTAGAGTTAATTACTTAGAGGAAAGAAAGGAAAATAGAAAAGAATTATGGATATGTTCTTGTGCCCGATTGTTGATAAATATTTCATTATGGACTTGGAAAATACAATGAGGGTGTATAGGGAAGCATCACGTTCGAGCGGATTTCAATTTGGAGTTACGAGTAAAGTTTTTACTTTTAGCACTAAGGTCCCTCCAGGAAAGTTGGAGTCGTCGAATCACGAAATTGGCGGAACCAAAATGCAATTCAATAATATATGAAAGCAACTCTTCAATTTGGGTATGTATGGGTGAATAGAAGTGTCTCGAAAGTCAACGTTGATTACTTCTATAAATTCTTGGAAAATTACACTATGGCCCAAAATTGTGTTACCCCATTACCCTTTGCTCCAAAATACATGATTTTTGTTATTCATGCCTAAATATAGAAATATAAAATAAATGATTTTTTTGGTGAATTATTGAAAAGTGCTAATACATATTTTAGAGTAACTTATGGTTGATTACTTGGAAGTAGGGATGATCATGGGTCCAGGATCTGGCCCAGACCTATAGGGTCTAGACCTGTTAGGTAGGGTATGGGTCCAAAATATTTAGACCCATCGGGTTCAGATCCCAATCTAGGTCTAGATTTTAAAATACGTGTCCGGGTCTAAATATTAAGACCCAGACCCGACCCGTGGACCCATATAACCCTAACTATATACATTATTTTACTCTAATTTCTAAGTTACTTTTATATTCTCTTTGTTTTTTTATTTTTCAATCCAACAAATAATTTGTATTGTATTTTTTAAAATAATTCAAATGCATATTGAACTAGAATTATTTGTATTTAAGATAATATAATTTTATTTTGAAAAGAAAAAATTAGAATACTAGACCCATTTAGGATCCATTTTGGACCATCGGGTTTGGGTATGGGTCTAAGATTTTCAGACCCTACGGGTCCGGGGCGGGTCTGGGTCTTATTAGATCCAATCCATGATCATCCATATTTGGAAGTTACGAAGTGAAATCGGAAAGGATTATAAATATGTTCTTGTGCTCAATTTTTGATGAATATTCCCTTACAGAAATGGAACCAAAGTTGGAGTCGTCGAATCACAAAATTGGCGGAACCAAAATGCAATTCAATAATATACGATCGTAACTATGCAATTTGGGAATGTATGGGTGAACGGAAGGGTCTCGTAAGTCAAGATTGATTACGTATATAAATTCTTGGAAAATTACACTGTGACCCAAATTTGTGTTACCGGTGCTGAATTTATTTATAGGCACCGGTTTTTGTGTACCACTGCTGAATTTTAGTTTTGTAGCACCAGTATAGAGTGTTACCAGTGCTAAATTTATTCATAAGCACATGTTTTTTGTTTACTGGTGCTGAATTTTGGTTTTTTAGCATTGGTATTCAGTGCATAGACACCGATTTTTTGTGTATTGGTGCTGTAATTATTCATAGGCATGGGTTTTTTTTGTATCTGTGCTGAATGTTGTTTTTATAGCACTGATATTCAGTGCATAGGCACCGGTTTTATGTGTACTGGTGCTGAATTTTGGTTTTTTAGCACCTGTATCATTATCATACCGGTGCCCACGTACCTTTTTTCTAGTAGTGATAACCCGAATTCTACCCAAATTTTAATTGCTTTAAGCCGTACATTTTTCATATTTTTGTGTGTTAAAATTGTACTTGAGTCCCTCGTCTTTCTATATATAGCTTACGGAAGATTATCTTACAAGAAATTGATTCAAAATATAATATTCAAATTAAAAGGAACAATCTTTAAAGAGTCAAGTGCTAAAATGACCCTAACTTTAGGTTGAAAGTGCCAATATAACCCTGCAAAATGAGAAAGAGCCAAAATAACCCTGACTTTATGATGTATGTGCCAATCTAAACATGGGTGCCATTTACTTCAATTGTCAACGGGAAATTTGATTGAAATTTAATAAAATGACCATTTTACCCATGGATTTGAAAATGAAAAATAAAGAAGTGCTTCTTCAACCCCTTCTACCTATCTTTTTTCTTCAATCCTTCCATCCGCTCCTACTCGCCACTTCTATCATTGTGCATCACCTTCGGCGAACCAACTCAAACCTTTTCGGATGCCTCCTCGTCGGACTTCTCTGTCGTGATCCAAAACCTTGCCCTTAAGGAAGCCATCCTCAACTGGTGCCACACCACCCTCTTCAGCCTCCTGGAGCCCCTCGACTTTTGCATCATCAAAAATCTCATACGCGCGCTTATGGTATCTTCTAAAGCCTTGCTTGTAAGCTTTAATAATCTCGACTATCGCCCTGCCACTCTGCTGCCGCTAATGACCAAACCCTCGTGCTATTCCATCATTTCATGTCACCTCCGTAACCTCCATTGCAAGCTTAGGATCTTGAATCTGTGTTGGCCGAGGAAAGTCCAGTAGTCTAAAAAGAGCTTCAATTCACCGAGAGAGCTGCTGGTAGTAGGCAAGAGGAAGAGAGGGGGTGGTGGGCGGGAACAGGTGGCTGGTGGTGGGCTAAGGTGGGGTGGTGGTGGGCCGGAGGAAGAAGGAGACCAGTGGGGGTTAGGCGGGAGGAGGAAGAAGACCCAGGTATTTGTTTTTGTTTTTAAGGAGGGGTAATTTATAGGGTAAGGGTAGTTTTGTCATTTCATCGAGTCAACACCTTAATTGATGGGTCAATGCCGGAATAACGCCAAGTGGTTATAACTACACAATTTAGCTTGAACTTAGGGTTATTTTGACACTTTTTTCATTTCCCCTAGTTATATTGACACTTTCAACCTAAAGTTAGGAACTAGTGGAGAATGATTGATTAAAGACACTCAATCAAAGGCGGTTCTTGAGAATCTGCCCTTAATGAGAACCCGATGTAGGTTCCAAGTTCGGAACTCCCTCCCAAGTCACCCCAAAAATTTTAAAGACACTTTTTAATTGATTAAAGGCGGTTCTTCAATCAATGGGCTGCCTTTAATGGCCCAATATATAAGAACCCATTTATGATTTCTTCCTTAGTAAATTTCAGATCTCAAACTCTCCTCTGTCCCTTAGTCATTGTTCCCAAAACTTGTTACTTCTCCCGACACCTCCAACACGCTGCCGATGTACCCCCACCTCCACCACCCTACACCACTCTCTGCCACTGAGCCCGCCTCCACCACTCTTTGCCATTAGGCCCACCTCCACTCGGTGAGCGCCGCCAGTGAGCATTCCTTCACCGCGAATTTCTCCCCCACCGCGTGCGCCACTCCTCTGCCATATGCTCGCTGAGCATGCTCCTCTACCCGCTGAGCGCTGCTCTTCAGCCATCTGCTTCTCCGCCCAGTTGAGACGCTGCCATCTGCTTCTTCGCCCGGTTGAGACACCGACAATTGCTTCTCCACTCTGTTGAGATGCTAACATCCGCTCCTGCACCCGGTTGAAATGACTCCCTTTACTCCTCCACTCGGTTGAGACGGCGCCATCCACTTCTCCTTATGGTTGAGACGCCGCCATCCACTTCTCCTTCTGGTTGAGACACCGCCATCCGCTAGGGATTTGTAATTTTTGTTTCTTTTTTTCATTTTTTCTTACAGTTATTGATTTCTTGTTTTTTAGTTGTTGTTGTAAAGTTTTATGTTCATTTATTTGTTTTGGGTCACAGGGTTACATATCCTTGACTTTGCTTTGCTGCTAGAAACCGTTTTTGGTAATCATTTTTTGGGACATCAGAAATAGGTTCCAAATCTAGAACCTATTTTGGACCCCGATAGAAGGTGGTTTTTGAACCATCCTTGATTGATTCGGTCAAAGGCAAGACCAGAGAAGGCACTTGATCCGATAAACTTGCCTTTAAATAAGCCTTACTCCACTAGTGACGGTTACAAGTGTAAAAATCCATCTTTAAATTAAAATACAATAAATATTTCAGAATTACGAAAGGGCAGGAAGACTAAACTATGGATACATATTACCGTACAATGGAAAAGTTGTGAGAAAAACGGCCTTTCAATAACCTTATGAAAATACGTGGTTTAATTAGAATTAAAGAAAAGTAAAAGATTTTAGTTGGAATATTAATAATTTATCCCGCAGCGTGCAGTAGTTATAAATTTATGACCTGACTAATGCAACCCAAAAATTTTATCTTAATTTCTAGTTTGAACATTGATCTTTCCATAATTTATGGAAAACCGTCTTTAAACACACTTTACTGATAGCCTCAATAAAATTTTAAAATAAATGATTGCTATACTCACAAGTTATAGAGAAACGACACGGAAGCTGATGTTACATTTAAAAATTTCTTCTCATACTGCATCTGTCCCATGAGAATTGACACACTTTCCTCTTTTGGCTGTTCCAGGTAAATCTGCACACTTTCCATTTTTAGTAAAAGTTTACATGTCATAAGACACAATTGCCCTTACAAAATTAAAATTTTACACACAATACCAACACCCTCCGCACCAAACCTAATTCCCTCAAAACACTTTTTTATCATACTCCTCCGCCTCCCAAATTCACCACTCCATCCGTTTTTACTTTTCCCAAATCACACATCCATCTGCAAACTGCACCAATTTAGTGCCCAAATTCTTCAATAAAAATACCATCGTTTTCACTTCTCCCATCTTACACATCCATCTGCAAAATGCACCAATTTGAAGTGCCCAGATTCTTCAATAAAAACCACCTTGATTAATTCCTGATTGTTCCTTTTGGAAGGTCATTTGCAATAGCTTAGGGAAGATCCCTTCTTTTAATGCAACTCAATTCATCAAGCGTGAAGAATTGCCACTCTCCATGGTTCTCCTCCGCCTCCCGATGCCGACCCCCAGTTGCGATGGAACCCTAGTTCCTCACATCTGCGTGGAGGTGAGGTGGAACCCTACCATTCCCCCGACTCCGACTGCCACCGCATGTGCGACTGGAGAGGAAACCTATCTGCGACGCAGAGGTGAGGCAGAGGAGTAGAGGTGGGGTGAAGGAGGCGATGAGGTGGTGAGAGGACGTGGAGGCAGATCTGGAAAGAGTTGAACGCAGGGAGAAAGCATTGGGAAGGAATTATGTGAAGATGGCAAGGGCATAATGGTCTTTTCACTAGGAAAAATTTTGCAAATTTTTTTTCTCTCTCTGTAGATTCCCCTGGGACGGAAGTAATAATCTTCTTTTATTTTTGTAAAATCCGCATGGCAATCAATCCTAAGTGACCAACACATCTCCTGATTTGACATTTACCATTATTTGGCAAACAGTGTTGTTAAATAAGATTAAGTGAATCGCTATATCACGCCCTGTATTTCACTTGATTACGTTATGCATTTATACAATTTAGTATATAATATGTATTTTTAATTTCATTTCATTAATTAAAATATGTTTACTTTAATATTAAATTATATTTATTATTTACCACAACCTCCACTGCCGTCCGCCACCTCCGCCGCCGTCGTCCGCCTCGCCGTCGGGCGCCACCTCCGCCGCCGGAGTCCTCTGCACCTGCTGCCGCCGTCGTCCGCTGCCACTGCCGCCACCACCGTCGTCCACCGCAAGTCTTCTTCTCCTCTTCTTCTCCGGCCAGTTCTTCTTCCCTGGCCTTCTTCTCCGGTCTTCTTCTCCGGCCTTCTTCTCCTCTACTTCTCCTCTTATTGTCCTCCTCTTCTCCTCTTCTTCTTCTCTTCTTCTCCAGCCTTCTTCTCCTCTTCTTCTTATCTGGCCTTCTTCTCCTCTTCTTCTCCGGCCCATTTTTCTTCTTCTCCGGCTCCGGCTCTCCTCTTCTTCTCTTGGCCACGTTCTGTTCTCCCCATTCTCCTCTTCTTCTCCCGGCTCTCTTCTTCTTTACCCATTCTCTTCTCCCTCACCTGCTCTCTTCTTCTTTTTTCGTTCTCTTCTCCCCCTTTCGTTCTCTTCTCCCCCTCCGGCTCTCCTCTTCTTCTCCCGATTCTCCAGCTTCGGCTCTAGCGGTGGTGTCAATGGTGGCGGTGGTCCGGTGAAAGTGGTGCGATAGAGGTGGATGTGGTCTAGCGGTGGAGGTGGTCCGGCGGTGGCGGTGGCGGTGGTACGGCGGTGGCGGTGGCGGTGATCCAGCGCCGGCGGTGGCGGTGGTCTGGAGGGAATATCAATTTTTTTTGTTTTGTTTTGAAAAATTAAATTTAGTATTATACATATATGTACGTATTAGGGCGTAAACTAGTAAAATACACGGCGTGATATACACCCAAGATTAATGCTGCTAGACAGTGATTCAATTATTATGATTTGTTAAAAAACCAAACAACAACCCAAAAACCTTACCTTCGCTCTTTGTCGCCTCTCCCTCGAGAAAAAAACAATCAAGCTTGTGAAAGGCGGTTCCTTCACCCCAGTGACTTTTCTTACTGTGCCTTTGATCCTTTGCACTCAAAGACGGTTCTAAGAACTGCCTTTAAATGGCCACAATTATCAAAGGCAGTTATCAGCCTTTGATGATTGTTGCCACTAGTGGAAATCAAGCTTGTTAAAGGCGGTCCCTTCATACCAATGACTTCTCTTACTGTGCCTTTGATCCTTTGCGTTCAAAGACAATTCCAAGAACTGCCTTTAAATGGCCAAAATCATCAAAGGCGGTTATCAGCCACGGTTGATCGCATCCTGGATCCGTCTTTGATCAGGTCCAATCTCGGAATAAGTGATCTGATGGTCGAACTTCATGAGCAGTCTCGAGTGCGGAACTGGTAATTCTTTGTCTCGAACTATTTATACACTACTAGACTACCCCCCCTAGCAGCTATTTTTTTGGCCCCGTAGCAACTATTTTTTGATTTTCCAAGAAAGATACCTAAGTGGCCAGTGAAAAAATATTTTAACGTAGCATCTATTAAGTAAAAATTTCTACATGTTGCAGCTATTTTTATTTGTAACGGCATATTTAACCGCTGCTTTGCGTAGCATCTATTTTTTCCCATGTAGCAGCTGTTTTCTAATTTACCAAAAGAGATTCCTAAGTAGGTGGTGCAATGTAAATATAACCTAGCAGCTGTTGTATTGACCGTTTCTACATATAACGTGGAAGCTATTTTTTAAAAATAGCTGCTAAATATTGCAATTGTTAAAAAAAGGTAGCTTCTTCATATTGCAGCTGTTAAAAAATGGTCATATTGCTGTTGTTAAAAAATACTGCTACATATTGCAACTATTTTAAAAAAAATAGTTGCTACATATTGCAGTTATTTTCTAAAATGTGCTATACAATATTTGTAATTCAAAATAATTGTTAAAAAAAATCAGTGCTCCACTTTTTGTTCCTCTATAAAAATGACTAAAATAAATAAAATTACTTCATTGATAGAAAACTTAACATAAACAATTATAACATAATCAATTGTAGTTACACGAGCAAATTACAACTCACAAAATCCCAATAAACCCTACATATGCTACAAGAACATGACTTAAGACCTAACGCTGGCACCTAAAATAACTTAACAACATGTTGCAAAAACCTTTTTTCAGTAAGAAGTTTTCCTTTACTCCTTTCAGCAAAATACAACTCTACGCTTCATGCTCTTAGTTCATCTCCGGTCTTCTTCAATATCTATACATAAATAGATTATCATACAAGACTAATTCATTTCCTCATAGATAATTGAAACAATCAAAAGCCTAATGTGTAATGGGAAAAATTGAGTAGAGAACACCTTCTTTACCACATTACGTAGTTAGGAAAACATGCATGTTGCCTGAATATTTTATCAAAACAGAAAATAAATTCATTGAATGATCAATCAAGCTACTGTCTTTAGTATAGACTCCAAGTGATACTGATGATAAGGGACTACTGATTTAAGACTTTTACCAAAACACATGGATTTAGAATTATGCACATTTATATACACTCACACAGAAGGAAGCTCTGCTTGCTAATCTTTGCTAGATTGACCTTTAACAAACTTGTGATTTGTTTCAAGGTAAGATAAAAAGATTAAACTCTCCTTTTCCGTAAGGTAATTTCACTTTGAACAAACTTGTGACTTATATTAAGGTAAACTAAAAAGATTAAACTTGTGACTTATTTCAAGGCAAGGTAAAAAGACATCCCAGCTGAGTTCCAAGTTATACACCTTGACAAGAAGTGATAAACAGAGAACCATCTCACACTTTAACGAAAAAAAGACATTGACCTTTGTTGTTTTTTCCTTTTGGAAAATTCCAATTTCAACCTTCAACCTGGATCGGAATTTTAAAATTAAAGCTCTGAAATATGGAACAGAGGAGTGGAATATAGTCCTAATTGAGAGAGCGCTGTTCTTAAAGAGGGACAGACACACGTATTGCTTAATGGCGTTTAGAAATATGCACACACAAAAAAAATGATATGGATGTGGTTTGGAAATATAGAAGATGAGAGTAAAACATAGTTGTCTAGTTTCCTGTCGTTGGTGCGCCAAACAGGACCAGCATTGTCCATGATGACCTTGTGAAGTTCCAGAGACAGTATCTTCCCCCTCAACAGTATCTGGTCGTCTTGATGCTCCTGGGAAGAGAACTTCATGGAGAGCTTGTAGAGGTTCTTGTAGAGCAGGAAACCGTCCTTGATGAGTTTGGAGTAGGAGGTGGAGTCGGGATTGGAATCAGCTTCCTCTGTACTATCAACATCAGTATTAGCACTGCCTAGGATGTCGGTGATGAAGTTGTGGACAAAATGGATAGAGCTGCCTTCATTCAAGTGTCAGTTAGTGAAGTCGAGGAGGGTGGCCACGAATACGGTGTTGAAGGGGGCGGCAATGGAATTGTGATCCACCCTAGAGAAGACGATGAGCATCATCTGAGCGAGCACGGACTCGGCTTAGATATGGTTGGTTCCGTTGAAATCCCCGAGGTAGACGTTGTAGCAGGACCTGACGATGTGGACGAGGGTATCAACCCTAATGAGAATGCAGGGAGATCGAACGGCGGCCAGGATAAGGCGGAGGACGACAAGTTTGATGACCTCATCTCTGATGGAAGCGCAGTTGCAGGCAGAATCGATGAGGTGGAAGAGGGCGGAGGGAGGATCAAAGCACTGGATTTCAGTGCGGGTAATGTAGAGGGAGAAGAGCCTGAAAGAGCAGTCGAGGGCAGGCTCGACCACCTTGGAGGCCCCAGAATCAAGAGTAGAGATGAGGGATGGCGACAAGTGGCGGTGAGGGATGGCGATAAGCGGCGGTGAGGGATGGGTAGAAAATGACAAGTGAGGTTGAATCTATTGTAAAATGGATTAGGGTTTTAGCTATATATAGGAGAAGATTTCAAGGGTTAAGATTCAATCTATCAAAAGCAATCAACAGTTCAGATTTATTTAAATTAACTAATTAAATTAAACTATTTTCTTTCAAACTTATGAGTCCATCTCTTGAAAGACGGTCTTTCCATAAATCATCGAAAGACCAAGGTTTAAAGTGTAAATTAAAAGAAATGAAGATAAAATTTCCGGGTTGCATGAATCGAATTATAAACTTTATTACTACTACAAGTTGCATAATAAAGTTTTAATATTGCAAGTTAGACCTTTTACCTTTTATTATTCTAATTAAAACCCCATATTTCCATAAGTCTATGGAAAGACCGTCTTTCCCAAGACTATGCCCAAACTTATATAATTTTTGAAATATTATAATTATATTTTATCTTTTATTATTGTTGGCAAAGTATTGGGAAATACCGTCTTTCTGTAAGCTTATGGAAAGACAAATTTAATTATAATAATAAAAAGATAAAATATTTTAATTGCGATATTACAAATTTGTGGAAAGACCATCTTTTAAGAGACAAACTCTTATTTTAATGTTAATTCCTTTTTATAATATGATGAATAAATATTTTAAAAGTCATATATTTTTATTCATATTTATTTATATATATGAACTCAAAGTAAGGATTGACCATTGGTTAATTAGTTTAATAGTTAATTAGTGTTTACATTAAGAAAGTCAAGTAATGATTAAATGTTGATTAGTTAAATTTGACTTAGTTATTAACGTTTATATATAAAAGGTCAAGTATAAGTTGATCGTTGATTTGTTAAAAATATCGAGTATGTGAAAATATCTCCAAACAAATTTACACTAAGTTAATTAAAAATTAATTAGGTAGAGATAACTTAAATATGTATAGGTATACATTTTAATAATATAATGTAAAATATCATCGACTTAATGGATATTAATATAAGATTTTAATGGTGGATATTCAACACTGTAGCAGCTATTATTTGTTTCACAAAAGAGCTTCTACAATGTTCATAAGGCTATGACCTATTACTACCAAAATTTTTTTTCCTATTTGAATACATGTCCGAGAGTAAATCAGATTTGAGATTTTCTAACACTGTAGCAACTATTTATTTTTTTAAAAAAACAATTGCTACAATTTCCCAAAGGTTGCGACATGTTAGTACCTAAATTCAATTTTTTTTATTAACAAAATCATCTAACATATAAACATGGTTAAATATATGTATAAATATATAACAAAATCATGAAACATATAAACATTACACAACAATCACCGATACATTTATTATAGTTTAGCAGCTGCTTAAGAGTGCTTTAAATGGGGTAGATTTAATTTTTTTGGACCCGAGAGCAAGCCGAAAAAAAAATTCTGACGGGAATCACAAAATAAAAGACACCAATATGCAATTAATTAAGAGATGATTACGTGTTCAAAATATGGGTTACAATGGGTGAACGGAAGCTCATCCAGCATATTTATGGAAAACTACGCTATGACATAAAATTTGTTACGACATTATCATTCTCTCCAAATAAATAAATTTTGTTATTCTTGCATAATTATAGAAATAGAATATAAAAACAATTGGGTGAAAATGTTGGAAAGCACTAGTACATATTCTAGAGTAACTTAGAGTTGGTTACTTGGAAGTAAGAGAGGGAAATCGAAAAATATTACAAATATGTTCTTGTGCAAGATTTTTGACATCTATGTTACATACTTGGAAAATATAATGAAGGTGTATAGGGTAGCATCACGTTCAAGCAGATTTCAATTTGGAGTTATGAGTATAGTTTTTTACTTTTTGCACTTAGGTCCCTCCCTCTAAGAAAGTTGGAGTTGTCGAATCACAAAATTGGCGACACAAAAATGAAATTCATTAATATACAATTGGGACTTTGCGACTGGGCATGTATGGGTTAACGAAAGGGTCTCAAAAGTCAATATCGATTACTTCTACCCAGTTTTAGAAAATTACAAAATGGCCCAAAATTGTGTTATCCTATAATCCATTGCTCCAAAATACACGATATTATATTCATGCCTAAATACAGAAATATTAAATAGATGAACTTTTTTGGTGAAATGTTGGAAATTGCTAGTACATAATCTAGAGTAACTTAGAGTTGGTTAATTAGAAGTAAGAATGTGAAATCAGAAATTATTACATATATGTTCTTGTGCATGATTTTTGATAAAAACTATGTTACAGAATTGAAAAATACAATGAAGGTGTATTGGGTAGCATCACGTTCGAGCGTATTTCAATTTTGAGTAAAGTTTTTAGTTTTTGCACTTAGGTCCCCCCAAGAAAGTTGGAGTTGTCGAATCACGAAGTTGGCAACACCAAAATGAAATTCAATAATATATGTTTGTGACTTTGAAATATGGGCATGTATGGGTGGACGAAAGGGTTTCGAAAGTTAAGATTGATTACTTCTACACAATTTTGAAAAATTACACGGTGGCCCAAATGGTTTTACCTTATTATCCATTGCTCCAAAATACATGATTTTTGTTATTCTTGCCTAAATTTAGAAACATTAAATAAATGAAGTTTTTGGTATAATGTTATAAAGCGCTAGTATGTGTTCTAGAATAACTCATATCTTAAACCCATTTTTTAAAACTTTTTTTCCCTATTCTAGCTTATAAATGTTGGCAAAATTTCTATGTATCGAGTACCAGCACAATTAACGGTGCCATTTTCATAATAAAAAAAAGTATTTTACCTCCAATAATCCTTATAAATGGCAGTGAATGTTGTATTCTACAAGGTCTCATGAGTGCAAACCCTCTTTAATTTTTTTCCAATATCAAAGGTTTTTATATGAATTACGTAGCAGCTATTATTGTAAAACCTGCTGCAAAATGTAGTTATTTATTACATCAGCATTTAATGCTAAAGAACGAAGCGTCTATTTTCTAATAACAAGTGCTTATACTAAAGAACGAAGCATTTATTTTCCAATAACTGGTGCTTATGCTAGAGAACAAAGCATCTATTTTTAAATAATAGATGCTTTTCTTTCTCACCAAAAATAGTATGGTAGCGGTTATATAGAAAATAGCTGTTATGATATTCCGTCAATGTTAAAAAACTTACTCTAGAATGAATCTGACGGTTGGTGGTGCAGAAGATCCATCCAGTAAACGCGCTTCTTGTTAGGGACGATAAATATTAATCTCCAATGGTCTCTACAACATTGCAGAAAAATATTTAAAAATATTGTGACAAGAGTGTGTATCAACCACCTTTCAATATACAGTGAAAGAAATAATTTTTTATCCTTCTGTCCCATATTTTTGCGAATGTAGTTAACCTTCTCCTGAACAGTACATCCGATTTCTTAAGTAAACACTGGGCATAAGTACCATATCTAACGCTTGTCCTTTTGGTTAGCAAAATAATACATGTACCTTCGAAACAAAATTGAATGTCACTAATGATGAAATTTGCACCAAATATTAAAAATTTGCATGTATGGAGATCTCTTCAATTTTCTTTTCCCCATCTTCTCATCATGGGGAGATGGAGAAACATTAATAATTGATATTTTTTTGATTATTTTTGTCACAAAATAAGTATGGATTTTTCTCCGTACATTAGAATTGTTCTTCGACCTGATAGATAGATTGATGTGTTCATGTCGGTTGATAATGAGTAAATTCGTATGGGGCCTACGGCCGACCAACCGGTCCATGACTTTGCCCTTTGGGTAGAGTCTTTTAGGCTGACCCAATGTGAGACTACTTTCTCCACAAGCAAATAAAATAGTTGCCCTACTTGCCTACCTATATAATGGCTAAAGGTAATCATACACACTTAACTATTAATTCCTAATTACACTCTTGTAATCGGTTTGCTTACTTGGAAATCGGAGCCTCTTCCCTCAAAAATTGGGACGCATTAAGTTGGCACGTCCGGTGGGACCATCAGTCAGATCCGCGATTAAGTATTGCTATTTATGTCCACATCCACGACAAACGCCTTCCGTAGGAGTGAACAGCTAAACGGTAAAGCTTTAGGCGCCGGTGAAGAAGTGCAATCCCCTTACCAGAAAAGAATAGGGCATAGGTCTAATATGAAATCGGATCCCATTTCCTCTAGCACCGGTAACAAGCCTCCAGAAAGCAACCAGGACTAGATCCCGGAAGAAAAGGGCCCAGAAGTATCTCGTGTAGAAGTCAACGTACCCTTAGGAACCATGGAGGTCAGCGTCGAGCCTTGGGTAGGGGATACTGAAGCCCCTACTACACCAAGCCAGGCACATCGACTGAGGGAGAATGAGCCGCAGTTGTAAACAGAAGTTACAAGAGGGGCTGCTCGAGCAGCAAGGGGTATGAACAAAGTGGGACCCCCATCGCAGCAAGATCTAGCGTCATGGGCTCCAGCCCTTAGACCTACTGGCTATCAGGTGGAGTCCCTAATAATAGCATATGGGGCCCCCACCTTCGATTCTTCTGGTGGTGCAGCCTAAACTCCAGTTTCACACCCATCCAGGAGTGTCTTATCAAGCGGATGTAGGAGCCCTCACACGGCCCCAACCAACGTTCCCAAGCATGGCTCAAACGATGGTATACTCCGTGCCCATCTTGATGCCTCATGTTTTGACCCAAAGCATTCTTTATTCAATGGTTGGGATGATGGGATTCTTCCTAGGCTTCGAAAGAAAGATGTACCTAGGATCCCGACCGAAGGTTCCCCTCTACGATCCTTACCGACTAGAGTTGTACTACAACTTGGCAGTAGGGGAACCACCCTCAGGATACATGGCTTCAAACCTAATCCTCAGCTTTGACACTTCATTCTGGCTGAGTCTGTATGGAGATATGCGGATGGGAGGGGAATCGAGCGATACCTTGACAAGAGAACTCGATAGGTTGATTAGGCCTTAGGGACAAGTTACGACCTCCCCCTTTATCCATGTGATAGTGGACACCCAATGGCCCAGTGATGTAAAACTACCCAAAGGGTTTCCTATGTACAGTGGAGATTCAGACCTCGAGAGTTTATACAGACGTTCCTCAGTTTGATGAATTCGAGGGATTTCAATGAACTGCTAACATGCAAACTGTTTAGAAGCTACCTTCAAGGAAACACGCAAGAATGGTTCAACAAGCTGGGCAGGGGGTCACTATATTCATATAGAGACTTTGGAAGGGCCCTTTTGGGACAGTTCTTCCAAAAGAAAAGGTTTACGAAAACCTTGATCGAGCTCTACCAGAGTAAGCAGAGGCCAGGAAAGTCGATGAAGGTGTTTTACCATCAATATGTAGATGATATCCTTAGCATGATTAACCAAACTAAGGATGGGGTGATCCTCGGGTATATGAATAGGATGTCCAACCTTGACATGTACAAAAAGCTGTTATCAAAAAAACTGGAGACCCTGCAGCAGTTACAAGAAATTGTGGAATAGTATTCGAAGATTGAAGAAACCACAGCGAGGAAATGGGAGAGGGATAGATGGGCCAAAAAAGGGGCCTAAAAAATCCGAGTCACTGTAAAAAAGGCCTGACCCCCCTCGAAGAAAGGATTCGAAGGCTACATTCCTTTGACCAAATCTCTTATAGAGATACATTCTATACATTAAGGGATGTTTGAAGGGACTACCATGGGAAAAGAGATTTGCCCAAGTTCTGTGAGCATCACAAAGAATTGGGCCAGGACAAGAATGAATTCACTCATCTAAGATAGGAAGTTGAAAAGTGTGCAAGAAAGGGTTCGAGAGGAGAATCCTCCTCGAGAGGACGATAAAAAAATCATTGGAAAGGTAAGAAAAGAGAAAATCAAAGTGGTAGAGAACAATAGGCAAGCAAAGGAGACCAAGTCGAAAACCGAGCGGGAGTTCGATAATGCTGAGCCTCGGTTGCACAGAAACCGGAAGGACTGGGCGAACCAGGTGATCAACTTCATTAATGGAGTTGTGGGTGACCAAGCCTTGAATACAATCATCAAAGCCTAGAGCCGGTACGTGCCCCCCAAAGAACTCTGTCAAAAGCATTTTTAACCAAAAGAAGCAATTACCTTCTCAGAGGCTTACTTGATGCCAAGTCGAACCCCTCATACAGACCCAATGGTGATCCATGCAACCATTGGAGATTGTTACGTCAAAAGGGTGTTTGTAGACGATGGAAATCGGATTGGGGGGAATTTTTTGTTCAAATTTTCATTTCCCGCTGAAATTTTTGGCACAACATACGTCGACTCATTTTCTATAATTAAGTCATTGTATGTAGCACACATGCAACGTCGCACGCTGCGTTCATAGTTAATTTCAAAATTTTGTCGTATAATTGTAAAATCCTCAGTGTTAACCTAGCGGCCCCTAAGTCGAACAATTTTTGGGAATAGCCAAATAGAATTATTTTCAATATTAAAATAAAGGGTGAACGACTTCAGGAGCCCTCCAACTCTTGTCATTTGACCCTTTTGGCCCCCCATTTGTTTTCAATCACTTTCATCACTGAACTAACAAAAATGTTGAATTGTAATCCTTCCGTCCGGTCAAAGTGTTAACTTCGGTTTAAAACGTTAATTTTAAGGGTAAATTAGTAATTTCTCAATTTTCTTTTCCTTTCTTTCATTTTTCATTTTCTTTAATCATTTCTCATTTTTTCCTTTTTTTTCATTTTCTTTAATTCTTTTCATCCTTTTCTTTGTTCATTTCTTTAAATGGCACCACCACCACCATCGATTCTTCAACCACCACCACCATTCTCCTCGTAACCATCACCACTGATTCTCTTCATTTCCTTGGCACCACCACCATCTCCTCGTAACCACCAAACTTTCAGCATCCATCTCCTCATCTCCTTCTTCTCCAAACTTTCCAAAAGTTCCCATCATTTCTTCACTTTCTCTCTGTTTCACACACACTACACAAGCACCAAACCCCACAACAAAAATAACAACAAAAAGATCATAGTTCATCATCTCCGGGATGAAGATCAAGTGTGATGTCTGCGAGAAAGGCAAAGCATCCGTCTATTGCACCTCCGACGAGATGGCGCTTTGCACCACCTGCAACCACCGCGTTCGCTACACCAACAAGCTGGCTAGCAAGCACCACCAATTCTCCTTGGAACCATCACCATCGATTCTCCCAACAATCACCATCGATTCCCCCCACCACCAATTCTCCTTGGAACCATCACCATCGATTCTCCCAAAAATCACCATCGATTCCCCCACCACCATCGATTCCCCCTCACTGCCACCATCAGTTTTTTGCCACCACCACCATTAATTCTCCCCTACCATGAAGACTGGGTTTCAAATTATGACACTGATGGTGCACTAAGGGTTTTAGATTTTGAACGATTGCTTAAGATTGATAAGGGTTTCATAAATGGAGGCTTCAGATTGATGAGGGTTTTAAATTTGCGAGGGTTTTAGAAATGGCGAGGTTTTTTAGATTGTGAGAGATTAGCGCCGGAGAAAAGAGGCGGGAGAGCAGGCGGCTAAGAATATTGGAGCAGGCACTGTCAAGCAGGAAAGAAGGGAGAAAAGGAGAAAAGAATAAAAGAAAATGAGAAAAGGAGAAAGAAAAAAAAGGAAAGAAAAGTGAAAATAAAAAGGGAAATGAGAATTTACTCTTTTACCCTTAAAATTTTTGTTTGACTATTACTTGATGGTTTGACCGGATGGAAGGGTTATGATTCAATACTTTTGTTAGTCTAGGGATGAAAGTGATCAGAAAAAAAGTGGAGGGGGGGGGGGTAAAAGGGTCAAATGGCAAGAGTTGGAAGGCCCCCGAAGTCTTTTGCCATAAAATAAACAACCGTCAATCATCGATTTCTCCCAATTAGGTGAAGGGACCTATGTGAAAAATTATTTTTAAAAAATACACTGTCAGTCCAAAACTATGATAATGTTCAATCCGAAAAGAAAGTTTCAGATCCGTAGCTAAAATTCCTATATATGAATATGATAAAGAAACTGAGCCTAATCTACGTATACTTCAACAACTTATTATGAATGACACCTTGTGTACTTGTAACTAGTGTGCTACAGTTTACTCTAGGTCATGTGCTACTACTTTAAAATTCTTTATGGACAGAACCCCTAGAAGCATCATTTTCAGTGTTGCCCACCTTCGGGGGATTCGACTCTATTTTGGTAACCCTCGGAATTGGCTCAATAGGCTTTTGGCTATCATCCTTGGTTTTCTTCCTCTTTGATTTCTTCGAAGCCCCTTCATCACCGGTCAAAAGGGATTTCCTCTTAATCTTCTTGGGCTGGTCGCCCTCAACCACTTTCCTCTTTCTTTTTACTTCGCCCAAAGGGGCATTTGCAGATTCCGTCAGAAGGGGGAAGGGTCTAATCAGATCTGAATTTTTGCTGTAGATCCAATTATATACCTCTTCCAAACACACAAAATAAAAATTCCTCAAAATATCAAGGGAATCACTTAGTAACATATCCCTATTGGCTATCACACTCTTCGAAGCAACATAGGTGGTAGGGGCTTTTAAAGTTGTGCTTTGGATTCCAGTCGGGTACATAGCATTCCTCCGCCTCTTTCTCGAAGGTGTAAATGGGGGCTTGGTGCCACCCTTTGAAATTTGACAAGATCTTTACAAGGTGGTCCGAGAACCTGTTACTGAGGGTCACGATTCTCCTGAGCTTTGTCTTCTGACCACCAGCTGTATGCACCACAGGTCTGCTACTGGAGAGGTAGTATAGAGACCTAAATAACTTGTATCAAGGGGTGATGCCCAAGTTATTACATCGAGTCATAAATGCCATAACAAGGGGAATGACGTTTGAATACAGCTGAGCCAAATTTACCTGGTGCTCCTCGAAAAGATGAAAAGGAATGGGGGGGGGGGAGGAAAGGGAAAGCATAGCCCAAACTAGATATGGCACTCATAAATGGCACACCAATAGGGCCTCGTATCCCTTATATTTTCATCCTCTCGAAGGACCTCCAGTCGTAAATCCTCCGGAACCTTGACCTACAGAGGTAGTATAGTTAGCAGTTTGGTGGTTTCCAAAGCCATTGGTTAGGGGCTCTCGAGGACCGGGGTAAGGATTTTCTCGAAGAAGAAGGTGCGGTCTTCCTTATCTTCTTGAACCTTTTCCCAACTCGGAACCCTGGACCTTGGAGAAACCCATTTGTGGCGGAAGCCCTTAGGTGGCACCGAGCAAATGTTGAAGCTTCCCCCTGCCTTGAAACCTGTTGAAAAAAAGTTGGCCGCTATGGAAGGAATGGCTTCGAAATCTTGGATGCAAGATTCTTCTACGCCAGTGGCAATATTCATAGCTGGAAAGTAGGCCGGAATGGATTTTTTACACTTTTGCGGTGTTTGCAACATCTTAAAGCAAAGATGAAAGGTTAAGATATAGGGGACTTACTGGTTGATTGGCCAAAAATGGACCTAAGCTCTCGGAAAATGTAGACGGAGAAGAATCGTCGATAAACTGCTCTAAGAGATAGGGGGTTTTGTGAAATCTGAAAATGGTTTGGGGGTAAAGTGAAGAAAACATGGTGAAAAGCTAATATATATATATATGGTGAGCAAAAGGTAATAACTACCTTGGGCTTCCACACAAGAAAGTAGGTACATGGATAAATGACCCACGTGGGTGAGAGATTCAAGGAATTTATGGGGAAAGTGGCGCACGTAGAATCCAACAGGGGCATCACACGCCCAGAAAAAGAAAGTGGTGCGCATAGAATCCAACATGGGATTCCAACATGGGATTCACGCGCCCAGAAAAAGGAAGTTAATGTCACGCCATCGTGACTTATCCACTTCCCGCCTTAGATTTGAATCTTTGCCTTAGCGACTTTTCCACTCCACTTTGGATTCCAACCTTTTGGATTCCAACGCATATTAGAAAGCCAAATATTGAGTCCCCCATTTCTTTGTGTATGAATTCAAACTCCTTAGATTCTAGCACAGATTAGAACCCGAGGAGTCCAGATCTTTTATACTTAAAACGCATGAATTCAAACTCTTTGCACTCTAGCACAGATCATATGCCATAAGGACAAATGCACCATTTGTAGGGTTTGAACTCCATAGATTCTTGCATCGTTTAGAAAACTGGAGTTCAAATCCCCTACGATTAAAAATCTGGATTTGGACGCACTCGGATTCCAGCACAGATTGGAAGGCCAGAGTTCGAATCCCTCATCCTGATTTGCTAGGATTCGAACGACCGAGGACTCTAGCACAAATTATAACCTGAAGGTCGTACCCTCTATGGGTAGAATACTGTGATTTGCACAGCCTCAGGCTCTAACACAGATCAAAAGCCTAAAATTTGAATATCTCTTTTTCTTCTTATATACAAGAATTTGAACACCCTCATTTTCTAACACAAATTAGAAGACAAAAAGTCAAATTCCCTACTTCTATTCGTGGGGGCTTGAAGGATTTTGGTCTCTAACACATGTGTTAGAAGGCCGAGGATCAGACTCTTTACTCAGAACTACCGGGGCCCAAATTCCCCCAGAAGAAATAAAGGAGGCATGATTGAGGCCCTTGGGCTCTAATACAGACTGGAAAGCTAAGGGTTGGACCCCCAACACATTGATTGGCTTGAACGACATGTTCGAAGCCTCAACCTGGAATGAACCTTTAATGCGTCACGGGGGCACCCAGATCGTACCCCTGGAGTGTTAAAGGATTTCAGAAGACGAACCTTTGCTCAACCATCAATTTGAGGCATCTCCGTTAGAAGGGTGTAGCAACAAACCAATGGACGTGAGCACAGATTCGAACCCACGACCTCGGGACAAATTCAAAGGTCGAACCCTCAACTTTCTAGAGGCTTATTGATAATGTGTAAATCCGTATGGGCCCAAGTGCCTATATGGCAGACCAATCGGTCCATGACTTTGCCCTTTGGGTAGAGTTTTTTGGGTTGGCCCAAGGTGGGAGTACTTGCTCCGCAAGCAAAAAAAACAGTTGCCCTACTTGCCTACCTATATAAAGGCTAAAGGTAACCCTACACACTCAACTATCCATTCCTAATTACACTCTTGTAATCGGTTTGCTTACTTTACCGTTGGAGTATCTTACCCCAGGAAACCTCTGGTTGCTCTACCTTGTAGATTCCAATCATCTAAGGCGGTGCAGCGGTGGCGGCAAATAGAGGGGCATCAATGGTCACTCAATTTAGTTCTTCACGTTGATGTTTTGTTTTCCATCTAGTTGTACAGATTGTGTTTTTGTTATTTTGTTTATGGCTTTGTATTATGGTTTCCATTAATTTGGATGCACCAGATCTATGTTTTTCAAGATGTTTACAACTTGGACAACATAGATTGACTTGGACATCATAGATCTTGTTTTGGATCAAGTTGTATTGATGCTCTTGAAGATCTCTGATTGGCAAAGTGATTGATGCTAATACGTCTCTCTCTACAAAGTGGTCATGATTTTCATGTGAAGCGAGTTGATATCACGATGGTGATATTACAAGTTTATTTGATCCAATTTGTGATAGTATAGACGATCAGTATAATTAACATGTAATTTAGACATCCTTGCAATATATTAGTTATTGCTTGATGTTAGTTGAGTTGGATGTCAATTTCGCTTATTTCGATCGATGTTTGTCGATTTTCCTAGCATGCACCTATGAATAATTATTTTTAAAAAATTAATATGATTTTTTTCGAATCACATAAGGTTTGTACGTACGTTTAAAAAGATAAAAAGCTTACAAATGGGTCATGAGATTGAAGTCAATATGCGTTTCAAAAAAGTATTTCCCCCAACTTTTAGAGTCTGTTTTTGGTGATATCTTTTAACTAAATTATTTTTTTGGTCTCAAAAAAAGTATTTCATACCATGTTTTGGTCTTTATTTGCAAATCAACCCTCAAATGGTACTCAACAAATTCAAAACAATTTGTTTGGTCCCCAAACCGAGTTTCCATCCCATTTTCTGGTTTTTCGACGCACGTACCGGGCACATGACTTTTTTTCCGATAAGGCCAGGGGTAATTTAGTAACTATTATTCACCAGCCATTATACTCTAAAGCTTCCTCCTAGCCGCCATCTCCACCGTCACCGGTCGTCACCATTGACAAAACCATCGCCAGTCATTTTGTCACCGTCGCCGGCTAGAGGTCTCTTTCTTCCCCAGTTTATTGCTCCCCAATTTTCTCTCCTCGAATTACCCCAATCTGACCCATCATCCTCCAATTCGCGACCAATTTGCTCTCCTATAATAACCCCCAAGAGCTAAGCTGAAGGCTTTGCCGACTGAAGCTACGCTGCTGAGATGGTTGTTGTGTCCTCATCGGAGTGTTGCACAGTCTTTCGGGCGTTGAGTTGAATGTCGCCGGTGACTGGCTTGGATTAGAAGATGACGGTGGTGTGTGTTTGCTGGTGACTTGATGGTTGTGCCTCTTCCCATCGATGTGGACTCGCCGGGATGATGGGGGAAGAGTTGAACTCATTTCGCTGGCACTTTGGTGAGGGGTGATTCCATTGGGGGACCTCCAGCCGATCATCACCATTGGGGACCTCCAGCCACTGCCGCCATTTAAAATACCCCCTGCCGCCTCCGGCAATCAATTCGCTGCTGCCAATTTCATCATCCAATGATAAAAGCCATGGCACCGCATTCTACACTCCTCGGGGCTTCTCCATGTCCAATTCCCGGAGCCTGGTATCACAGTCCCATCCTCATTATAAGGGAACCTCACCAAAATTGTGCCTCTGCGCTTCGTCTTCACCGGATGTAAAGTCAGCGATAGTACCATCCATTAAACAGCCGCCTGTTCTTCCTCCGCCTCCGCCGCAACAACTAGCTAGTCCAAGTAAACCAGCAATTCCATATGCTCTGAAACGACCAAAATTTTAAGCGTCGCCACCTCCTGATGAATTGGGTTAAGGTAAAGTAAAAAAGAGTAAATTTATTTAATTTGTAAAATTACTAAATTATTCCTGGCCTTACCAAAATAAAAGTCATGTGCCTGGCATGTGCGTCGGAAAACCAGAAAACATGCCGAAAACTAGGTTTAGGGACCAAACAAATTATTTTAAACTTGTTGGGTACCGTATGAGGGTTGATTTGCAAATGGGGACCAAAACATGGTATAAGATACTTTGTAGGGGACCGAAAAAATAACTTAGTCATATCTTTTTACGGTAAGACTAAGGCAAAATTATAAAATAGTAAAACTACAAAATTGGAGCCTTTTTAATTCGGGGTCAAAATGCTAATATTATGAATTCGAGATCAAAACAAAAGTTCAAGAAAGTTTAGGGATTAAACTAAAATATTTCAAAAAAGGAAGAAAATCCAAAACGTATTGACAATTTGTCGACGACATCTAGTTCAGTCAGATTTCTTTATTGCTTAATTCCGTTTCGATTTGAATTTCGTTGTGTTTCAATTTTTGGTTGGTTTTGCGACTTAGGATTCCATAGTAGAAATCACGGTCGTCGACAGCGATGGATGGGGGTTTATAACTATGTAGGCTCTGGATAATCGACGACGGAGGCTATGGGAACGCTAGTTTTGTTAAGCGGGTTTGCTGCATCGAAAATCACAGTTACAAAAGACATTTTTGCTGTCAAAGAGGATAGATGCAACGTAAGAAAATGGTTGCACAGTTCATCGGGTAAAATTCCAGACTGGTCCGATCATTCATGTTGAATTCGGGTTTCTACAGTATTGGGCCACATTGTTTTGGGCCAATTTAATGTGTTGTTCTTTTTGGAAATAAAGAAGACTTCTCATTATCAAAACCGTTTAAATACGAAGAAATTAAAATCAATCTTCTTAACACCTGTTTCTCCCTCTTCGGTTCCTATCATCCAATTAACAACCTTAGCCCTCAATTTTGTTTCATCCATAATCTATACATAATATTTTCTACGATATTTCCTACAATAATTTTTTTTCTCCCTACCAAAACTGTTTTCATTTCTCCTTGTCCACACTTCATACAAAACTTCAGCAATGGTGGTCTTTAGTACCTCTGACATCCATCATTTCCCTCTATCATGCTCCAGGATCCACGCTTTTTCTGCATCCCATCCCCCCGGGCTCCTATGTATTCCCATCCATTCTAGCACTGATCTCCAAACCATTTTTAACTCTTTACATTCAAAGAACAGGTGTTGTGCACTCTCATCTGCATCACAGTATACACATTTCCCTTCTTGAATCAAGCCAAACTTCAGTAATCTATCTTTTGTTGAAAATTTTTGCTGCCACCCCATCGATAGAGTAAACTGAGCTCTAGGTTTAGCTAAGTTTCCATAAAACAATCTGCTTCATTCCCTTTCCATGTTCCCCAACGATTCCTTATAGATATCCTTGGTCTTATACCTTTCTTTCCTTTCCATCTCCTTCCAAGCCTTCAAATTCTACATTCTGTCTCTGCATTTAAACAACTTTTTCATCATCAACGATCCATTTCTAGGCATTCTCATTATTTTCAAACTCTTATCTTTTATGTAGTAAGAGTGCACCCATCTCACCCATAGTCTGTCATCTTTATTTCTCGAATTTCGTAGCAATTTTACCAGATTTGCCTCATTCCACTCTGACAATGCAATCAGGTTCAGACCTCTTGCCTTTTTCCCTTTGCATATCTTTTCCCAAGTAACATGACTCTTCCTAGTTAGATTCTCAGATCCACTCCAACGGAAAGATCTACAGAGAGCTTCAAAATGTTTCATAACCTTCTTTGGAAAATGCACAAATTGCATCTAGTGGTTGGTTATAGAAACCAACACACTCTTAATGAACCAAACTCTGCCTCCATAGCTCAAGAGTCTTGAACTCCAGTGTTTTTCCTTCTTACCATCTTCTCTATCAAAGGTTGATACATGTGAACTGATAGCCTCTTGCTTGTCATAAGCATTCCAAGATATCTAAATGGTAACTGGCCTTCGTCAAATCCTGTACAATTATGAATTTCAACTTTAATACAGTTCTCTACACCTCCAAAAAAATACTCTGCATTTTTCCAGGTTAACATCCAAACTTGTAGACAGTTTGAATTTCTGAAAAGCAGTCATCGAAGCTATTCTTGATTTCTTATCAGTTTTTGAGAAAAGAAGTAAGTCATCAACAAAGCTCATGTTGATGATGCTAAGTTTTTCACACATGTCATGGAATTTGAACTGCTTTTCCTCCTTTAATTCCTGTAGACATCTGAAAAGATATTCCATAACTAGGACAAATAAAAGTGATGAGATGGGATCACCTTGCTTCAGCCCCCTTTTGCTACTAGGATTCTTTATGCCTTTCCATTCACCATATACATGTAGAACAATGTATTTACACATTTCATTTTCCAGCTCATAAACTTTTCAGGCAGACCTATTTCTTTCAGAATATTCTCTAAAGTCTACCAGTCAACTATGTCTTATGTTTTTTGCTAATCCAACTGCAACATGCATTTAAGGGATCCTCTTTTCCTTGTATATCCCCTAATCAGTTCATATGCAAGCATAATATGTTCATGGATCCCTCTACTAGGCACAAAAGGAGCCTGTGTTTCATCCACTTATGCCTTCATTACAATATTTAGCCTAGAAGTTAAAATCTTAGAGATTACCTTATAAAAGGTAGTGCAACATGATATAGGCCTGAATTGTGCACCTTTTTTGCATCCACTTTGTTTGGGATTAATGTTACAATAGTGCAATTGACTGCCTTGTACATATTCCCATCTTCAAAAAAGCTTTTAACTGCCTTTAATGTATCCTTCTTCACAGCTTCCCAATTTGACTTGAAAATTTTTGGAATTGAATCTATCCAGCCCTGGCGTTTTAAGCTCCCCTATGCTTTTTACTGCCTTCCAAATTCCCTCTTCAGTCACATATTTCACCAATGTTCTTATGTCTTCTGGTTGCAATGTTTTACCCTTCGTCATCACCCTGATATCCACACCATTCAACTTTCAGCTGCAGTTCCCACTAACTTCTTCATAAAACAGTACAATTTCTCAGAAATTTCCTCCTGATCAGTACTGATAGAGTTATCATCATTTTCCAATTTACGAATCCCTGATTGTCTGTTCTTCTCCTTTTCTAATGCATGAAAAAACTGTTGTTTCCATCTTTAATATCAACCAGTCAACTTTTTCTTTTTTCATAGCAATTTGCTCATCTACGTCATTCCACTTCAGAACCTCATGTGTGCATTCATTTTTTTGAGTTCAAATTATTTTGTTCATCTAGCAGTTCAGTTTTGGCTTCCTGCAATTTCCTTTTACTCTAGTTACATACCCCATATGCTCCTCAGCTCCCTTTGTAATCTCATCAATTTCCTCCACATAACATACATTGAAGTCCAGTTCTCACTGATTATCTCCTTAATTCTATTCATCTCCATCACACCATTCAGAAATTTGAACATTATGTTCGTTTTTCTCCTTTCTTCTTCTATATTAATGCTAAGCAAAGCATGATCTGAAACTCCAGGCTTCTCAACTTTGATCACAATATTGGAAAAATTCTGGAACCATTCCAGGTTACCTATCACTCTATCAATTCTAGAGTAGATAGTACTATGTTTGTGTCTATTACACCATGTATAATATTCTTCCATCATATTACACTCCAACAGTTCAGTTTTGTTTATCGTCTCCTCCATATCTACATATTCAGTTCTTAACACATCATTTCCTCCAATTCTATCTGTTGTTTTCAGTACATTATTAAAATCCCCCAGTGCTATACATGCTCCATCCACCTGATTCTTCAAGTTTTCCATATCTCTCTACAACTTCTTCCTTTGTGGCAGTAAGTTGGCTGCATATACTGCTGTCATCTCTAAACTTTTTCTTTCTTCAGATTCAAAACCTCACAGTGTATGTACTGTTATGAGAATTTACCCGTTTTAATTTCCATAATGTTTCTGTCCCACATGATCCAAATCCTACCATTATGATGCTCACTATAGTTGTCTTCAAACCTCCATTTCACCCCAAAATTTCTCCTAATTTTTTCAGCCTTTTCTGGGTTAACCCTTGTTTCTATGATCACGACAACTCCAACTTTCATTCCAATGAGACGGGAGCTAATCTCACTATTTTTTGTTGGTTTATTGAGCCCCCTTAGATTCCAAGAAACTATCATGAGACATGTCCATAATCTTTTTTTTTAAATCAAAACACTCATCCCTGATGAGTGGGGTTTGTTTATTAAGGGATCCCACTCCCTTTGTTACTGCCCAAAATAAAAGCTTACAAGAGGAGTAGACGTTTTACATAGAGTTCTGGTCTCGGATGATTTTTGTTGGTTGTGATTCCTTCGATAAGCTCTCCACCCCCTGTGTGAAGCTTACGAAGGCCAGACAATCAACAAGAATCAGTCCAAGAATCAGTTCAAGAATCAACTAGAATCGACTAAAACTCATCTAACTGATTAAGTAATTCTTCCATCTAAATTGCGGAAACAAAGTTTCCCTACGATCAAGAAAGTTGAACCTGATCGACTCTTGAATTTCCATAAATGGAGAGGAGAGCCTTCTTCTGACTGCTAGTTTAGCTAGGAAGTCCGGAGTTTGGTTGCCATCTCTATGGATGTGAGTATATGTAACAGATTGGAACCTTGAAGCAGCCATTGTAATCTTCTCTCGGATCTTCATGAGCGGCCACGGGCAGATATTTCCACCAAGAATTTGTATCACAATTGAGCAGTCTGATTGAATGTGTACCTGTTGAGTCCTGCCCATTGCTGCTTCAAGACCTGCAAGAATGGCAACCAATTCTGCATTAAGGACTGACAAATGAGGGTGGGGCAGGATATCAGTGTAATCTATGTAACATGATACTGCATATTTCACTCTCTTAAGGTGGTCTCTCACTACACACCCAATTCCCATTGAATTTCCTTGTAGTGCAGCATCACAGTTAACTTTCAGTCCATAATCAGGAGGCTCCCATTTAATTATGTTCAATTTTTTCCTGTTTTTCCGTTTATACGGAGGTACTAAGTTCCTGATTACCAAACTACACTGTGAATGACAGCAGAATTTGTAATTAACTGAATAGATCATATGGCACAAATCAGATACATTTTCCACTGATTATTAGCACTGCATCTTATGTTTTCATGTATCATTTTATTTCTACTCTTCCATAATTGCCAACATATCAAACCTGAGAGAGTGAGCATGATGGAATGACGAGGTGATGCCCATAATCATCTGCAAGATCACTCCAAACCTTCAGATGTAACGGCTTATCTCAGTGATTTATAGTCCTTTTTCCCATGTATTTCCTCCTCTCTTATCACTGCTTTTCCCTTCTCACCATTTTCTTTTTTTCTCCTGAACTACACCCTTCTTCTACCCTCACCAATCTGCTCTTGTTCTTTGTTATCTGCTAATTTTTCAGTATCCTTGTCCTCTTTCTTCACTATCTTTTTTGCAACCACTTTTTCTCTACATATGTGACCTTTCAACAAGCATTTTTCACAGTTTGGTGGGCCCCATTCATATTCAATCTCCTGCTTCAGTCTTTCTCCATTCAAATCTTTAATCTTGATACTCTCCTTCAACTTCTGAGTCATGTCAACATCAACCATAATTCTAGCCTAAGGCACCCTTAATTTGCTTGTTGTACATTCATCAATGACCAAGGGATTTCCTAGTACACTACCTATTTTACCCAAACTATTTTCTCCCCACGGATGAAGAGGAAGTCCAGGCAATTTCACCTAAATAGGCAGTGTTCTAATCATGTCCTTCATAAGTTCAAAATTTGGTTTCATATTATAGATCATATATTGACCATTACCAATTACAGAATCTCTATCTTCCTTAGTCTTAAACTTCCCCAAAAAATATCCTTCTTCATTATAATACAAACCCAGTAGGGCAACAAAGGACCGAAATCTCATCATAAAATTCTTCATAGCTGACATAGTAAGATCAACTCCCAACACATACATAATCCGAGAGTTTTCCTAGAATTTAATTTCAGATCTAACATCATCTTCTTCTATCTCCACTTCAATTTCACCATTCACAATTATAGGAGCTTTAAAATCAATTTTCATCCCATTTGCCTGCACCTTGTTACCCTTAATCGCATCTACCCATACTTGATTTTCAATGCATACATCAGTTTTAGCATCAGTTTTTGGAGTTGCATCAGAATGATCTTGTTTTTCACCGGCAATCTCCAACATTTGTTATCCAAAATTTTGCTCTTGATTTTCCACTTCACTTCCACTACTGCAATCCATACTAGCTTACAATTCATGCATCTCCTTGTTCCTACTAGTACCCAACACATGTACAATACTCTCCCTCCTTCTCTCCGGTGTGGCCACCTTCGTCCTTGGTTGGACGCGGCCTTTCTTCATGTTTGCGGCAATTCAAGTTTTAATGCTTGTGAATCGCCCACAGGCAGATGCAAAAACCGTTATTTATTATATTTTTTTATTTAATGTGTTCTTAATTGTACTCATAAAAAATTATTTTGTTTAAAATGTAAATAATGACACATCAAATTTGAACCATAAAACATCAAGTAACAAACTAAGGATGAAAAAAAAACAATGGAGAATCCCTGTACTTAGGGTAATATACCCTGAACAAGTTGTTAGACAAATCCAGAAAATACACACCCCTACACAAGGTAATGCCAAGAATGCCATGCCTACGGCTAGCAATTTGAAGTCTAGAAATATTGCGGCTGATAATACTTGTAAGCCGCGCCACACAGGGAAAGTGGAAGACATACAACACTTGATACTATAATGTCCCACTGCAGAGAATTTGGCGGGTTCAACACTGGGTAATTATTTTTCAATTGGACCTCCCACGATGTTCACACCATGATTTTGGAGATGGTTTGTAGAAGCACATTATGAAGAGGCAAATAGGTATCTAATGCACATTATGAAGAGGCAAATAGGTATCTAATGCACATTATGAAGAGGCAAATAGGTATCTAATGCACATAACTTGGAAAATCTGGATGCAAAGAAAGAAAAAGGTTTTTGATGATAATCTAACACTCCACTCCACATATTGGTGGGCATATCCTAAGCAAATTATCAAGCAGAGACAACTAGGGGCTTCAACACAAACATAGAAGATGTGGAGATACAGTTGGTCCAATCCGGTGCTTAGGATTTTTGATTTGGTGAGTACGATCATAATGAATTTCATAATTCAGAAGGATTGAAATTCCTTTATTTTGAGAATTTTCATTCCAAAAAAGTGGCCGTTACTGATTTGGTTATTTGACCTATTTTCAAGTTATGACCCGGTTTGCAGGACAATGTTTTAGTCCCATTTTCTAAAAATTACATTTTGGTCCCATTTTTTTAGCCCCATTTCTAATAATTAAAGTTTGGTCCCTCATATCACTATTTTCTATGGTGAGACAGTCTCATAGGAGAATTTTTTTCCTTTTTATAATGCCTATTTTAAATCCCTGTTACTTGCGGTGGCAATTTTTTTTAATAAAATAGCTGATATGTTTGTTCGGGGTTTATTTTAGAGAAAAGTTCTAAAATGACACTAACTTTTGGCTGAAATTGTCAATATTACCCTGCAAAATGAGAAAGCGCCAATCTAACCAAGGACTTAGCTAACCTATTAGTCAATGGTAGGTCGGTCGGAATATGGTGAAATGATGAATTTGCCCCTAAATTAAAAAAAAAAGAAGAAAAAAGCCAAACATATGAAAAGACTGAACTTCCCTTATTTTTTCCTTATTTCCCCTTTCTTCCTCCGCTCTTTCCATTTGCCTTCTTCTTCCGTAGGAACCACAATATTCCTTCGCTCTTAAGTTATAGGGTTGGAATCTATTTCTCGGATTCAATTTCTCGGGGAGTGGGCTGTGAAATAGAGCAGCGGGGGATGAAATCCCACTCGGGGCTGGAATTGATTTCTCGGATGGTCTTTCTCCTCAATTTCTCGGATGGTTCAGAGGCAAGGGTCTTTCTCATCGACTGGTCTTCCTTCTCTGCAGTGGTGGTCTGGTTCCTCCTCGACCGATTTTAAGTTTAGGAGTTTCTGGCGGCGGTGGTTTTTCGAGTTGAACGAGCTCCACGTTTGGTTCCATTGGTAAGGCTTTGGCGCCAGAAACTCTTAATCTCAGTGGCGGGGAGGGGTGGTCTTTGTCAAGTAGGCGGTGGTCATCCTTAGCGGCGGTAGGGGCAGAGCAGTGAGGTTAGGGTTTCGCAGCAATGGCGGCAAAGTGGTGGGGCTAGGGTTTCCGGCGATGGAGGTAGTGCAATGAAGCTTGGGTTCAGCGGCGGTAGAGGTATTTAGGGTGGAAAAGTTTTTTGCGCTGGGGGAAAGGGTTTATGGTGGACGAGGATTTCAATGTGGAACTAGAGTTCTCCGACGGTGGGGCTAGGGTTTCCGTTTGTGGTGGTGGTGTGTCTAATCGTCGGTGGTGGTGATGTTTTTAACCAGTGGGGCTAGTTCTTTGTTGGTTTTGTTTTAGAGCTTGTATTTTTTGGTTTGAATGGTTGAATGAATGGTTAATATTGTTTTTTTTCTGGGTTTGATGATCTCTAAGAGATCAAGGTTAGATGGAGCTGTCAGAGCAGCAACGGCGGGCGGTGGATAGTAGATTGTGAAAAAGAAAGAAAACCAATATGCAAAGTCTTGTGCGAGACACAGCAAGCCCGGGGATTAAATTGTAAATAGTTCAGCATGGTCAAATTGAATTTTTAAAAGTTCAAGGGCTGAGTGTGTAATTTTGTTGATTTACATTCAAGTCCAGGTATAAATAATAAAGTTTTCACCTTCCTCTCTCACTTTCCTCTCACAAAATTACATCGCCTTCTACAACTTCTCTTGACATTTTCTTTGAGCTCCAAATCTCAACCGCACACATGCTCCTTTCCTTCCAATTAACCGCACATCCTCTCCAATTTTCTTCCTCTTTCTTGCGCATAGTGGTTCGTAGAGATCTTTGCAATTTTCTATTTTAGCTTCTGTTTCCGGCTATCTAACACATTACAACCTTCGTTTTGTGTTTATCTCCGAAGGTAATGTATTCGCTCTATTTTTTATGCATATTTTGTTGTTTTTTAATTTTTTAAAAAAATTGGTTCATGTGATTTTATAGGGTTTGTATAGGTTATGCTGAGTATTGTTATGCTTATTTTGTGGTATTTGTTCATTATGTAGTTGAATCATGATTTATTGTGTGTTTTAGAGTTTATATTGTTCACTATGTTAATATTTGTGAATTTCTCTTTTTTTTTTGTTTGGTGAATTGTTCTTACGAATTTGTGCTAATTTTTGTGTTGTTATTACTGTTTCTTAGATGTGTAAGAATACTTGCCCACCGCTGCTCCAATCAAGAAGGAAGGAGGATCTGTAAGTTTTGTTATTTTTCAAATGTGATGTTTTAGATACTGTTGTTGATATTTTTGATTTTTTGTTTTCTGTTTGATGTTTAGGTTTTAAGTATTGTCATCTGTGTTGGTGTGGTGTTTTCATACTTAAGTGTGCAATTAATGTTCAGTTTTGATTGTGTGTGATATCTTAGGGTTTTGTTATGATTTGTGCTAATTTTTGTGTTGTTGTTGTTGTTGTTGTTTCTTAGATGTCTAAGAAGACTTTCCTACTGTTGCTGCAATCAAGGAAAGAGGATTTGTAAGTTTTATTATTTTTCAGTTGTAATGTTTAAGGTACTATTGTTGATGCATTTGGTTTTCTGTTTAATGTTTCATGTTTAGGTATTAAGTTTTGCTATCTGTGTTGGAGTGGTTTTTAATTTTAGTGTTTCATACATGCGTTGTTTTCATGCTTAAGTGTGTAATTGATGTACGGTTTTGATTGTGTGTGATGTCTTAGGGTTTTGTTACAATTTTTGCTAATTTTTGTGTCATTGATGGTGTTTCTTAGATGTCAATGAATACTAGCCAAGTTATGCTGCAATCAAGAAAGAAGCAGGATACGTAAGTTTTTTTTCCCGCTGTAAAGTTTTAGATACTATTGTTGATGTTTCTGGTTCTATCTTTGATCTTTCATGTTTAAGCTTTTATTATTATTATCTGTGTTGTTTTGATGTTTTAATTTTAGTGGTTGATGCTTGTGGTATTTTCATGTTCAAGTATGCAACTGATGTTCAATTTTGTTGTTTCGATTTTTTTTGTGTGCTGTTGACGTTTTTAAATTTTGAGGCTGATGTTTTATGTACTATCTGCGATATTTCTCAATGTAGTTATCAGTGATGTTATGTGTGGTATTGTGATATTTTAATTTAAGATGTTGGTTTATTGTTGTCTGTGATGTTTTATGTTTATTTCACACGGATACTTTCCAAGTCAGAGCTCTACGATGCCATTGAGGAGATAATAAAAAATGCTATGAGGAATCATGATTCCAAAGCTGTTCCCTTGAACAGAGGACCAAAGTCGACCTTTGATCTTTGCGTTTATGGAGTAGAAGAGTCATCCTCTTCAAAACTAGCAAGAGAGAATGAAAGTCTGTGAATAAGCAAGCAATGAAGGAAAATAAGTCAGGCAAAAATAGAATTTGATTGTTTGGGATGTATTATTTGAGAATGATGTTTTATAAATATTGATTTATTTGTTAGAGTTAAGGCACTAGATTGTTATTGATGTTTTAGGTTGATTTGGATTTGTTTAGTTCTTATGCTAGCAATTTATAGGACATTTAAATTCTTTTGTAATGAATGATGTTTAATGGTTCGATGTTTATGCTGATTGATATTTTCACAGGCTGACTAAACCTTATATGTTAATTTTATAGCTTTTTGTAGTGCCACTGATGATTCATTTAGTTAATTCAATTTTGAGTTATCAATGTTTGATGTTTTATGTCTTGCATAAAAAATATTATAAAAATTCTTCTTCATTTGTAATATACATAAAGTGATAGGAATCACCTTAAATCTGTAAATTAGAATTTATTTTGATCTTTAACTATACTTTCATGTATTTTTAGTGTTTTTATTTCATATTTAACTATTTTAGTTTGATTTCTATTTTAGTATAATTATTTAATTTGATTGTTCAAAGTTTTTATTTTAGGTTATTTATTTTAAATTTGATGTGTTATTAGTTAATTGTGAATTATAGTCTTAAGGCCCAAAATTTGGACCTAACTTTATCCCAAACTTTTGGCCTGAACCCTGGCTCAAATTTCTAGTAACAGTCACAGTCGTCAGAAACTTTTGACTTAAGCATTCGTCGGAACGGTGCAGAAACCGCCACAAATTTCCAACCTTCATATCACCTGTGCAAAACCCTCTCGAATCTGACCTTGACTACACCGAAGAAAAACCTCTTGAATCTGACCTTGACGATGCCGGTGCAAAACCCTAGCGAAAGTGATGAATCCCTGGCCTCCGACCCCTTCCGGAATTGCCTCAACGACAATGACACTTCCTTCGAGGAGACGATGTTGTAGCTGCGACGATGACTTTGACGACAAGATGTGTAACTATCGAATCTGGTTTTCAACGACAACTCCGAGTTTTCAACAAAGATTTTCAATGACGAAACAATGAAGACATCGCCGAAGGATGAAGACTGGATTTCCGGCAACGAAAGAATGAAGAAGGCATCCAAGATGCGAAGGAGAAGCAGCGGACGAGGGAAGAAGAAGCGTAATTTGTGTTCAATTGCAAATTGGTCCCTGTATTTCAGCCTTGTGTTTAAATTATACCCTGAGACCTAAATAATTAGAGTTCAATCCCCAGATTATTAAAAACTCCTATTCATTACTTATAATCAGTACTTGGTTTCAATATGAGACAGACTCAAACCAATAAGCTTCCATGTCACAAGGTGGGTATAATGGGCACCAATTTTTCAGCTTTGGCCCAAGGGGTATTTTTGTCATTTCAATTTTGGTCAATGAACGAATTCCTTGGGTAAATGCCAAAATTGGGAAGGGTATATTGGCAGAAATTGACGAGCATGCAACACTTAGGGTTGGCATATTTAGTAATGAATTAGATTTAGATTGATACTTTCTCTCTTTGTAAGATTATATTGACACTTTCAATTAATAGTTAGAATTAGAACTGTATTTTGCCTTTATTTTACATAGCTGCTATATTTGGTAGGGGTTTTTTTGCCATCCAAAACAATGACAAATATTTAGGAAAAGATTACTATGTTTAGAATGAGTTGACATCCTTTAGTAGTTAGTGGCAAATAAAGAAAAAAAGGTTCGTGATCGTACACTTCAACTATTAATTTAACCAACCATTGCAATAAATAATCTATGCAGAAACTTAATCATCAGAAGTCTATGATTAAGTTCGTGAACAGTAGAAAATTGAATTATGGACCTGGGATTTCCCGATCTAAACGAAAAAACATGCCAGGTAGTGCTCGAAAATTAGCACTCTTCAATTATGTCACATCAATCCAAAATAAGAACTCGTTTTTAATATTTTAAAAAAAGTTTGTCTCTTTAAACACGATCTTTTATAAGTCATGGAAAAACTAAAATTTAAAATGTAAATTAGAAGAAATGATAATAAAATTTTCAAGTTGTATGAATTGAATTATAAACTTTATAACTACTACGCGTTGCATAATAATTTTTAATATTGTAATTAAAATATTTTACCTGTTATTATTCTAATTAAACTCTATTTTTTATAAACTTATGGAAAGACGATTTTTTTCAAGAATTTACCTTAAAAAAGTATGCTTGTCTGTTTAATTTTATAAACCACATAAATGTTGCCTTTGTTGCCCTATATATGCAAAAAAAAGAAAACTTTGCAAGTTAATCATATGTATACTACTGTTTTAATCACGCTGTGTCGATGTGTCATTACCTTGATTGTCTCGTATGCAACAGTACTACTATTTTAATGTTAGACTTTAGTTTATTTAGTGCCAAGTATATCTGGAAAAGTATTCTCAATTGTTTCTTGACTTTGTTTATATCATATATATTTGGTCGTCGCAAAAACAAAGGGGTCACAAACAGCCAGCTGGATTTACCGCTTCTTTGAAAAATATATTTTTTTGTCTAAGTCACTTGTTAAGTACACAAACGAAAAACATATTTTACTTCCCCAGTCTCAAAAGAGTTGCACTCTTGTTTTTTTACCCCATTTAAGAGACATGTTTAATTGTTAATATGTACATTTACGTTTAATAATGATTAATAAAAAGTTGATATTTAAAAACTACTTATTACGATAAATTGAACAATATCATATACGATAATATTATTGTTCATATATCTATTAAATATATGATTAAATTTTAATAGAGAATAATGTTAAAAAAGCAAGAGTGCAACTCAATTCAAATTTTAGCACAAAGGGTATTTTGGTCAATTTACACATGGTTAACGCCGGAATGTGCACACTTTTTGGTCAAGTTTGTCAGGTCGTGTTTGACCAACGATAACTTTAGTTAAGTATATTAACGGTATGTTAAAATTTGATATTTAGAAAATACATCATGCAGGGAATCCAATAATATCTCACATGATGATATTGGTGTCTATATACTAGTTGAAAATTATGGTCAAATATGTCTTGCAAAAGTTGACCAAAAAGTGTGCAGATTCGGATGGGACGGAGGTAGTATTTTATTAAAAAGAAAGCAAGATTTATAGTGATGGTTTAACCGTCATATATTATTGATACAATATGTTTTGAATGAAAAATAAAAAGAAAATGTCAAGCTTTCCGGGGGAGTGGCGAGCATAATTTTTTTTGTTCAATAAATTTAAAATAGATCGTTTGACTTGTAAAGGGAATGCGACAACTACTATCTATGCCTGAAAAATATTTTAAAATGGAAGTCCGGGAATAGAAGAAAAACAAGGTCCTATAAATTTTCTGGTTTTGTGCAGTTTTCCTCTAGCTGGAGAGCAGGGTAAATCATTTTCTATTAAACAAATTCAAGCTGCGTAGAAAAATCCGAATCTATCTTAACCTTAATCACCGAAAAAACAACTCTGCAACCCAATACCACTCTTACTAAAACCCTCCATGGTTTAGGTAGCAATTCAAGTGGCGGCCACAAAACATACGAAGAAGAACAGAAAGAAAATGAGTACGGAATCCTCCTCATCTTCATCGTCTTCGGAGACATTAATGAACCAGAAGGAGAAGCATTACATAGGTGTACGGAAGCGGCCGTGGGGGAAGTTCGCAGCAGAAATAAGGGATTCCACAAGAAACGGAATCAGGGTTTGGCTCGGAACATTCGACACCGAAGAGGATGCTGCCATGGCTTATGACCAAGCTGCTTATTCGATGCGAGGTTCCGCAGCTGCCCTAAACTTTCCTGCTGAAACGGTCCGAAAATCGCTTCAGGCCATGATGGTTAGTACGAAACCTGAGGATGGATCTTCGCCGGCGGCTGCCCTAAAACAAGCTCACAAGATGAGAAGTAAGTCCAAAGGGAAAGCACAGAAGGTTAAGGGATATGGTGATGATTATAAATCTGATGATGTTTTGGTGTTTCAAGATTTGGGACCTGATCTTCTGGATAAACTCCTGTCTGATTCCATGAGTTCTTGATGTAAGTACATAGAATATGCAGAAACTGTTTTTGATTTTATTAATGTTTCTTCTGAATCATGAGTGAAAATACAAGTTCATGTCCGATTATGATTTGTATCTTGCAATAGCTTATTTGATTTTGTTGCATCTTTTTGAGCATGAATTATTGGTTCCATTTCTTTGAAACGTTCTCTGGGTAGTGAAACGAGAAGATTAAAGTCAAGTGGTCCTGTTTTTGTCAAATGGCTACTGATTTCTACTTTTTGGACAATGCTATATGCTTTAAAATGTTTACACGACATTTGTATTAAAGTACAGCCCTTGATTGATGATTGTCGATGAATGATGATGGATTATCATGCTAATGCTTGATATTTCTAGTTTTGGGCATTTTCAAGATGCTGTTTGATGACAGTCATGTTAAAAGTACACCCCTTGATTATTGACGATGATGGTAATGGATGCTGAATGTGTTTGGTTTTTGGCACTTTTTCTGTTACTGTTTAATTTGATGATTACATTCACTGTCCAGATTGTTCTAGTTTTTGAGCTAAACCACTCCCATTTGTTCTTCTAGTCGTCTATATCTGAATACTGTTTATGCTTCCCATATCCTGGTCACAAATTGGCACTTCAACTAGAACTATACTCCCTTCGACAGAATGTTTGTTCCATTTTTTGTCCTAGTTTTGAAGATAAACGACATGACCCTTTTGAAAATTTCTATTGTTAATAAAATTTGATTTTATCTAATTAATTATGTTTAAACATAGCCTAACTAACCAAGGAATAAAGCAAAACATAAAAACACACAACTTGATTATGCAGTTCGATGAAATCCACCTACAACGAGGGGCTTAACCCAGTTCAGAATGAATCCACTAATCAGAAAGATACAGTACATCATACAATTATACTTATCTTATCTAACTATAACACGTGAATTCTGCAAGCTCCCCTTGCTACCGATCCGCCTTGATCAGACTCCATCTGACCTTGAAACTCGTCAACGTGGATCTCCTCCTTCCGAGGAATTAATGTATACGATTCTGAACTTGATCCAACGGTTATGATCATCTAGGAACACGAACACAAAGCTCTTAGCTACTTCTCTGAAATTTCGAAAACCTGGATGAAGATTTTCTTCAATTAAAAATGTGAGTAGCACAACTAGAATGTCTTCTATTTATACCATCGCACACATCAATTCCTGTGCGAATATAGTTCATTCTCCACATAATATTCTGATAACGATCAAATACATTCGAGATAGGAATTATCAAATCTAATCCCTTAAAGAAAGTAATTAGAATATATTCCATCCAAATCCTTTTTTGAGAAAGACAATATCACTTCAATTCCAATTTTCATAAATTCAAACCAATCCCATAAATATAAGAATTGAAATATTTCTCAACCAAAAACTCTTGGACGAAATATTCTTCTTCTCGGATTACAACTTCATTTTCCTTATTTCGCCAGATATACCTTCTTTGATGTTTCAACATAACAATACTAAATTTGCATAATTTTCACAAATTGTCAATTAATTAAATATGGACTTACAATCTCCCCCCTCCCTGGCATTTTGTGGACCCATCTACCTTTATCGACTTTCAATGCAAAACTCAACATAACAATACCATATTAGCATAATTTTTACAAATTACCAATTAACTAAATATGGACTTTACAATCCACCCCCTGACATTTTGTGGACCCATATACCTTTATGGACTTTCAATGCAAAACTATGCAAATAAATCAATTAGCCGAAATCCTCTCTGGATGTTGGAACATGAGTTCAAAATTTTAATTCTCCCTAAATTTCACAGCTCAAATAGAAGTCATCAACATCCATGTTGGAACATTAAACATAACAATCAACACTAATATCACTAGAATACCTTGTTGGAACACCGATCCAATAGAACCAATTAGTACCAGAAATTCGAGAAATCAATATAACCAACAAGAAATCTACTCTGCCAGAACATAAAAAATAACATCCAAAAATCCAAAATATTCAAAAAATACCTCCCCTTGGGGCCATAAAACATGCCAAAGAAAAAAATCATTTAAAAATAAGCAGTTCATAGTAGTCATTCAAGCTTCATACCCAGCATCCATCTAGGCAAACTCAGCCTCCAAAGCAGCAATATAGACTTGAAGTGCAGCAATCTTGGCTTTCACAGCCACATTCTTTGCCTTCTTAGCTTTTTTTCTACTGTTGTAGATGAAGTACCAGTCTCTGAAGAAGTCCAAGGGAGATCATTAATTTTCCCGGCAGAGAAAGTTCTGGAGTTGGCCTTCACTAGATTGGGAACCACAACCACATCATCAACGTTAACAACTACTTTCCTTGCTTTAGCTAGGGATGTGATAATGCATGGGTGTAGCTGAGAGTTCTTCCTTGAAAACACAGCTTGAAAGACAATGTTTTCTTGAATAATTCGGCCCAGATTCACAGGAATCTTCTTTCCAGCACAATGTAGCAGCTTGGCCATCTCTCTGATTAATGCCGAAGTGTTTGTGGATGGAATCCAGCGGTTTGTAGCTATCTAAGACAAGAAAAAAAAAACTATTTATCAGGTTGGACATTGCAAGCATTCCCATGTGTTGGCCATTGAGAAACTAACCCTCCAGAAATCTCATGCACAATTTGATCATTAGTCAGCTGTATATCTTCAGCATATGGACCCACAAAGTCAGGTGTGGTCAACCCAAGAATTTTGTTAATTTTCTCAGCAAAGAAATCGATCACCTTGCCACGCACATAGGTCCAACCATACCATTCTAAACCAGCATCCAAGTTTTCTACCATGACATTAGCATAAAACCATGTACTAACTCCTTGCTATATTCCTTGTAGATAGTAACAATAGTGGTATAGCCCAAGTGCTCCAGAAAGGCTATAAAGCCAATTCCCTTGTAAGATTCCAAATCCAATTATCTCTCTGCTATGATGTTCCTCTCACATATTATATCCCATCTATCCTGACAAAATTCATTAAAGAAGTCTGCATTCAGTGCATCCTTAGCCGAGGATTCTGACTTCGAACTCTGCCCTGCCTTCTTCTTTAATTTCTTCTTCTTCTTCTTCTCTGGCTGAACTGACTCTACAGCTGACTCCTCAACCTTCCTCTTAGATCTCCTTGACCTTGTTATAATAAAATCATCTAGAACCTTATCATTGGTGTAGGCCATGTTCTACAAATTTTCTTCATCCTGATCTTCCCGTGTTGGAACATCACTATCATCACCAACATCTTCATCCTGTCCCTGTGTTGGAGCATCCTCAACAGTTTCAGCTTCTTCAATATCCCGCTGACATGATGTTGGAACATCATCAAGGCCAGGTTTCATTACTTCAACTTCATTTCCCCATATCTCCATCTCAGGGGTCAAAATTTGTACATTCTCAGGCTGCTCAATCTCTTCATTCTCCTGATTCTCTTATCATGTTTGAACATGGGCCGATTCACCTCCTAGGTCATAATCTTCATCAATATCCATATCAACAACATCTCCCTATATATCCCCAGTCTGTGATGGAACATCACCAACATTTGTGGCTTCCAACTCTTCATCAAACTCAATCTCAATAATAGCAGGAGTTAGATTCCTAAGCCTCTCAATGTTCTTGGGCACGTATGGATCAAATGCTTGAATAACTTTGAAAGCAGAGGAGCTCAGAACCCCAAATCTCTCTGGCCACTCCTCCATTCTCCTCAACTAAGTTTCCTTCTCCCAGAAGCTCTACTATATACACACATGACCTTTCTACCTTCATGATTTATACAGGCTAATTCTGTAAGTCAGGGGTTTAAATCCTCCATGTGCCTGATTTCTCCAATAATCCCCTAAAACAAATGACTAAGATCATACCCATCAATCTTCCCGGACAGAGCCTTATAACCCCTTAAATCTACCTTCTTATCATCCTTCAAATAATACTCAATGCAGTCATCAAAAGACTTAAGATTTTGGCCATTGAAGGTAAAAGATTTATCTTGGAATAACTTAACTGAGGATATTAAGAAAGGAGCTAGACCTATCTCAACTGAGGAAACTACTTTAACTCTTGGTTCTGGAATACCTTCAAAGAGCTCTAGCATTGAGCTTTCTATAAGGTTTATCATCTTCTTAGCCTCTCCGAACAAATTCTTTAAGTTCTTGCTTTTCTCCATGTTGGCAGCTGATGACAGAGTTTGGTTGAATAGAAATTTCTTGAAGTTTAAGAGACCTAACTCGTTACAGCTTCTTCTAGGTAAGGTTTAGTCCCGAGAAATCCAGGCACAATCTCCACAAAATCAAGAAAACGGTAAGAATATTGGAAGACAGGTTGCGGGAAAGAGGAATAGTGAGAGAAAGATGGAAAGTTAAAATTTGAAGAAAAAAATTATTTTCCTTTTCTCAATAACCGCACAACTTTTTCTCTTTCCATGGTAATAATTACCCCTCTTCAACTACCAGCCGTCAAATCTTCAATATTTTTTGTTCAATTTTCTGCTTTCTAATTTTTTTGTGTTTTTTAAATTTTTTGCACACAAAATAAAAAATATTATAGCTAAATAAAACGCTTAAAGAAATACCTCAGATATTACATACATCTAAGTGTTGTCTGAAGAGCTCAAATGTAGCAATGTCCAACGGCTTAGTGAAAATATCAGCAAATTGCTCAGATATTGGAACATAGGCAACAACCACTTCCTTTCTTTCAACAAGATCTCAAATAAAATTGTGCCTTATATCAATGTGTTTTGTTCGAGAGTTCTAAACAAGAGTTTTTTATATTTCAATCGCACTTTTGTTGTCACATAGCACCTTAAGAGGTCCTCCTTGAATTCCATAGTCATTCAACATTTTTTCATCCAAAATAATTGTGCACAACAACTTCCAGCAGCAAGATACTCAACTTTAGCAGTTGAAAATGAGATTAAATTTTGTTTCTTATTATACCAAGATACCAAATTCGTATCAGTAAAGAAACATACACCTGGGGTGCTTTTACGATCGTCTGCATTACCAGCCCAATCAGAATCACTGTACCTAACCAGATTAGAGTCTTGATTTTTAGAATACCAGATACCATACTCAAAAGTCCCACTAACATATCAGGTTTTTCTTTTAGCTGCCGTCATGTGAGATTTCTTAGGATCAGCCTGAAATCTTGCACATACTTCTACGGTGAAACATATATCTGGTCGGCTTGTTGTCAGATACAATAGACTTCCAATCATACTCTTGTAAAATTTCTGATCAACTCCGATGCTTTTCTTATCTTTCACCAATTTGTCAAAATCTCTCATAGGTGTTCGAACAGCTCTAGAATGGCTTAATCCAAATCTCTTCACCAATTTCAAAGCATACTTACTCTGATTTATAAACTTGTCATTCTTTTCTTGCTTTACTTAAAACCCTAGAAAATATGTGAGTTATTCAACCATACACATCTCAAACTCGGCATGGGATACAAAATTATGTACCATAGATGGTGAAGTAAAGATAAATACAGTATCATCAACATAAATTTGAGCAATCAGAATTTTTGATGATTTATCAAGCACAAATAAAGTGCGACCTACTCCCCTCAATGATAAGTTTTCTTAATAAGAAAGTTAGTAAGTCGCTCATACCATGCCCTTGATGCTTGCTTAAGACCATATAAGGCCTTCTTAAGGCGATACACATAATGAGGGTAATGAGAATCCTCAAATCCTTTAGGTTGTTCAACATATACTGTTTCATTAACCACACCATTCAGAAACATACCTTTGGCATCCATCTAATATAGAGTAAAATTCATTGTGCAAGCAATAACAGGTAAAATACGAATATATTCTAACCTGGCAATTGGTGCAAATTTCTCATCAAAGTCAACTCCTTCAACCTGAGTATATCCTTGAGCAACCAACCTTGCTATATTCCGAGTAATTTGTCCATTAGCTTTTGATTTGTTCTTGGAAATCCACTTAGTACCAATAACATTTACCCCTTTTGGACAAGTGAGATACCATACATCGTTGCGTTCAAATTTCACAAGTTCTTGTTGCATTACCGCAATCCAATACTCATCAAGTAGAGCTTCTTTATAATTTTTTGGTTCAATCAGTGAGATGAAGAACTATAATCCTCTCTGTAATTTACTCGTGGCAGTGTAAAAGTTCTTTTGATGCTCGGGTCAGGTTGAACCTGTGTTGGAACATGAGGTGGTGAAGCTGGAGTTAATGTTCCAACATGATCAATTTCTTCAAGTTAAGCAGGATTATCCGAATACTTTGATGTTCCAACATAGACTGGCTTGTCAGGAGACCTGCTCTGTGTTGGAACATGGTCTAAGTATGGTTAATCATCACCTTCATTAGATGCCTGCTTGTCATCAGAATAATCTACAATGACATTTATAGATTTACTAAGAGTATTGGTACAAAGATTAAACACTCTATAAGCACGACTGTTCACAAAATATCCAAGAAAAATTCCAGTATCATTGCAGCTATCAAACTTTTCTAGTTTCTCTCTATCTCTAAAGATGTAGCATTTGCTACCAAACACATAAAAATATGAGACAGTTGGCTTCCTGACCTTCCAGATTTCATATGACATTTTGCTTGTGAATGGACGCAAATAAACTCCGTTGATAGTATAGCACGATGTATTGATTGCCTCTACCCACCATTTCTTATGAATTCTTTTCTCAGCTAGAATAACTCGAGTCATCTGCTGTACAGTTCTATTCTTCCTTTCAACAATTCCATTATGTTGAGGGGTTATAGGTGCAAAAAATTTGTACTGAATGACAAGTTCATCATAGAAGTCAGTGAACTGTGAGTTTTCAAATTCTCTGCCATGATCACAATGAATTCTTAAAATATTTCCAACTAGACTTTTTTTATCTGTCCGTAACTTGATCACCAAACTTCTTGTTGACATGGTCCACAAAACCTCCCTTTTTTGTTAGTAAGAGTGGGCATACTTCGTACTGCTTTTGAGTTTTCAAACTTAACCATGGTTTTGTAGTTGATATGTCCAAGCTTCTTATCCCACATAGTTCCTTCATCTTCCTTAGAGCTTAGACACGTTTCTTCTTTCTTCAATAGGGAACAATTATCTGAACATCGAATTCCATAAAGTACTTTATCTTCCCCATGTTTCACAATGCTTTTATCTTTATGAACTCCACTACCATGTTGTCATCACACAACTGACTGATACTCAATAAATTTGTCTTCAAGTTTTCTACAAATAGAATAATAGTGAAAATTAGAAATCCTTTGATTTGTAGTTCAACTTTCCTAACTACTCGACTCTTCTTTCCATCACCGAAAGTAACAAAACCACCATCATAAGGTTTAATATTTGTCGAATAATTCTAAGTTCCATTCATATGTCGACAACATCCACTATCAAAGTACAACGAGTTTCTAGAGTGTTCAATAAGTGAAGTATGAACAACCAAACAAGTAGTAGTGTATTTAGGAACCCATACCTTTCTGACCTCGTTGAGCTTCATCCATGTTGGAACATGTTGATAGTTGTCGTCCATTCATAATGTCTCTAAGTAACTTGAGGCATTGCTCATGTATATACCTTTGATAGGAGCAATAGTGGCACACTATAGGTTTTCGCTGCAGAGTTTTCATCACTTTCCTCTTCATGTCTTGTATTTCTGCTTTGAAATATGCAGTTCTGCTAGATGGTTCATCGTAGCCTACACCCTATCTGTTTTTGAAAAATTTTCCCATAGTCAATATATCATCTAGTTTTTCCTTTCCAGTATTCAACTTGATGATTGCAGCTTCATCCATCTTAGCTCTCTTAGTTGTTAAACTCATATTAAGTTTCAACTGATCAATCTCATCGTTGAGTTATTCAATCAGATCCAACAACTCCTTCTTCTTCTCAGCAAGTTGGTTTTCTCCGTTTTCAATACTGTGTTAGCGTCAACAACTTTCAGCCACATATTATACATATTCTCATATGAATCTTAAATGTCTTCATCATTCACCTTCTGACTGTCATTATCGCTTGAGGAATCATAAACACTGCATTTCTCTATGTTGGAACACACATGTTTTTCATATTTGCGGTGTTGGAACATGCACCATAAATGTTGGCTAGATCAGTAACTTTTGCTCCCAAAGCAACATAATTGCTGGTAAGTTCCTCTTCTTCATCTTCACTCGAGGAGGTTACATATGATTTTCCTTACTTCTTTCGAGCGTTAGCATGTTCAGCCAGGATGTGTCCATAACCTTCACATTATCTACACTGAATTCTTCTTGGCTGCTTTATCTCACGACTCTGATTTCTTCAGAACTGCTGGTTGGTTCATTTCATTCTTGCTCCATGATTATTTCCAAACTTTTGTGCTCGAGGTCCATTTCTACCAGTTCTCTCTTTTGATTTTTTTATTCACCGCCTTTTTTAGCATTCTTGAGAAATTCTTAGTGATATAAGAAAGTTCTCAATACCATTATCACTAGCATCCTCATGATCGTTCTTTGATGACGAAGCTTTGAAAGTCATCTCTTTTTGCATTTTCTTTGCTGGTTGTTCCATTGCCATCTCATATGTTTGCAGTGATCCCATTAATTTATCTAATTTCATAGTGGACACATCTCTTGCTTCTTCGATAGCTGCAACTTTCATAGAGAATATTTGAGGAAGAGGTCTCAAGGGTTTCTTTACTAATTTGGCCTCCTTTTTGGTTTTGTCAAGTTGATAAGCCATGTTAGAGATATCTCTTAGCTTTCCATTGAACACCGGAATAGTCTCATCTTCCGCCATCTTCAGTTCTTCGAATTTTGTGGCCAAAATCTGTAGTTTGGATTCATGTACCCGACTTGTTATTTCATGCACTATTTGTAGAATATCCCATGCTCTCTTCACTTGATAACAAGTTGAGATGGGTTTGAATTGACTTTCATCCACTGTTGTGAAAATAGCATTTAATGCTTTTGAGTATTCCATTGAGGCATTTAGCTCATTCTGAGTCCAAGTTGACTTATCTTTGAGTTTCTATTTCTTCGAACTTGATTATCTCTCTTTCTCTTTTGAACTAGATTCAGCATCATCTGTTGGGTGACTCCATTCAGTTTCAACAAAATGCCATGCTAGTTCATCGAGTGAGTTAATAAAAACTCTCATGCGTGCCTTCCGATAGTTGTAGTTCGTTCCTTCTAGAAGTGGAGGTCAAGACACCAAAGCTCCATCTTTGGTCACCATGGTAAAACTGGACCTCACTTTTCTTGACATAACCAATGCAAGAGTAGGTGACTCAACTCTGATACCAACTAAATTTTGGTTTTATCTAATTAATTCAATTATTACTACAGTGTTCCATCATATCCTAACTAACCAAGTAAGAAATAAAGCAAAACATAGAAACCACAAGACTTGGTTATGTAGTTCAGTAAAATCCACCTACATTTGCGGGGTCTGGTCCAGTTCAGAATGAATCCACTAATCAGAATGATATAGTACAAATTACTCCATACAATTTTACAAATCTTATCTAATTGTAACACGTGAATTTTGCAAACTTCCCTTGTTACCGATCTGCCTTAATCAGACTCCCCCTGACCTCGAAACTCGTCGACGCTGGATCTCCTCCTCCCGAGGAATTAAGGTATATGATTATGAACTTGATCAAACATTTATGATCATGTTGGAAAACAGACACAAAGCCCTCAACTACTTCTCTGAATCTCAAAAACCTGGATGCAGATTTTCTTCAATGAAAAGCGTGAGTAGCTCAACCAGAATGTCTTCTATTTATACCATCGCACACATCAATCCTTGTGCAGATACAATTCATTCTCCACATAATATTCTGATTACAATCAAATCCCTTGTAGATAGGAATTATCAAATCTACTTCCTTAAAGAAAGTAATTAGAATATTTCCCATCCAAATCCTTTTTCGATAAACACAATTTCACTTCAATTCCAATTTCCATAAATTCAAACCAATCCCATAAATATAGGAATTGAAATATTCCTCAACCAAAAACTCTTGGACGAAATATTCTTCTTCTCGGATTACAACTCTAATTTCCTTTTTTTAGTTTCGATCCAAAAAAAACGGTGGAAAATTCATTATACGCCCCAAATCTCCTAACTTGAAGTCGAGTGTTATAGATGAACTTCACGGATATAATACTGGGAGGTTGTTTACAGTACGTCCTGAAACAAGTACAAGCTAAACCATGCTCATGCATAACATACTTATTAAACGAGACTCCAAGCAACTGTGTCAATTTACCCCTTTTCCTCAAAGGAAGGGTGCCTAATCACCAGACCAGTAATCGGGAGGGCAGGTTTGAAACTGAAGCACCAAGGATGCAAAATGGATACTCGCAGCTCAGCGTACGGCTTCTTAGGAATGCCAACTATTTTGCAGCAGCAACTAGTGCAGACCGTGCTTGAGTAAAGGCAGATATCAATGATCCGAGCTGCAGTTTATCATTAGAGCCAAAACTCAACCTGTACTCAATGTCTGAGAGTTGATTTATTAGCTGCACTCGAACATCTGAAGGCATTTTGATCATAAAAACAAACATGGTGACTTCTCTTACAATATCCACAAGGGCCAGACCCTTCCTTGTCTTGATCTCAGAAATTCGACGATAGCTGACAGAAAACAGCTCATTCAACAGCCAGTGGCATATCTGCTCAATATCTTTTGGCAACGGGTTCCCAGTGCACAAGTATACAGCTTCTTCTGATATTTGCTGGGAAGCCATATGTGTAGATTGCAAAATATTCAGAGCCCTTCTCATGTCACCATGGCAAAGCCGGACAAGAGCCTTGAGGCCACTTTCAGTCACATCAAGCCCTTCTGACTTAATAACAAAGTTAAGCCGCTCGGTGACATGAACAGCATCGAGAGGAGCAAAGCGGAAGCGTGTACATCTTGATTGTAATGCTGGGATGATCTTATTAACATGATTGCAGATGAGGGCAAATCTGGTGCTTTTAGTGTACTTTTCAATCACTCGACGTAGAGCAAATTGAGCATCCTTTGTCATGGCATCAGCCTCGTCCAACAAAACCAACTTCACAGGTAACTTTGCACCAAAAGAGATGCTCTGAGTGCTAGCGAAGTCCTGTGTTTGTTGCCTAACCACGTCGATACCTCGATCATCTGATGCGTTCAGATCCAAGACCATATTATTCATCTGTGAACCATAGGAGCTTCCGAGCCAGGGCCAAAACTGTCGATGTCTTCCCTGTTCCAGGTGGCCCATACAGAAGCAAATGGGGCAACCTATTACCACTAGCCAGCCTATCAATGGTGTCAACTATATCCCGATGAGCGGCGACGTCCGAGAGGGATTGTGGCCGGTACTTCTCCACCCACGGGGTGGATTTCGTGCCGGCGGTGCTCAAGACTTCAACGCCTTTGCCCTTGTTGGTGGTGACCATTCTAATGTTTTCGTCGTCGTCAATATCCATAGCGGATATCTCTTCCGCCATTTTTGGGTGCTCTGGAAAAAAGCTTGCTGTAAAAAGTAACCCTTGTTTTCCAGGGTAGTTTAGAGTGTGTTTTTTGCTTTTGACAACTCTAATTTCCTTATATTGCGGGACATACCTTCTTTCATGTTTCAACATGACAATATCATATTTGTATAATTTTCACAAATTTTCAATTACCTAAATATGGACTTTACCGTTAAAGTTGTTGAATGGGTAAGTATGGACCTTACCTTGGCTCCTACATAGCTTGTTGTATTTATAGGCTCATTCTTTTTGCAGTTCCCTGTTCTTAGGAATTTGAGATCGTGGAAACGCTACTCCTAGCACGTTCCTCGGTCCTGACCTTTGTGTTTGCTGTGTGTCTCGCCTTTGATGGTCCACGTTCTCTGCCACAATTCATGATTCTTGTGTTCATTGCGTCTACTCGTTCTCTGTTTTAGACCAAAGCTTGGCAGGATAATGTTGGGCCGGACCCAGCAACTCTTAGCCCTTTAATTGCTGGGCCACACATACGCCATAAGCCCCCCCTAGCCATGAAGATTACAAGAAACAAAGCAATGGTGCTGTTTGTAGCTTGAGTGCGAACTGATGTTACTCTTGTACAGAATGTTTGTAATGAAGATGCTACGTTCAGCTTTGCAAACTGATGTAGTCTTGTTGGCTGTATTTTTATCTTCGACTGCTCTTCAAATTTTAAGTTTTTAAATCTTGAGCTCCTAATGACAAGACAACATTTGCGGTGATTTTATATTTGAAATCTGCAATTCGTTCCCCGTTATTCGATATTCCATCCCAAATTCTCTGAAGTTTGTTATTGCTATATCTCTTAAATAGGGAATTTGAAACAAAGAATTTAATGTAGCCCTTAAGCAGTGTGCTGTCTTTTCATATACCACTGCAGTCTCGATATAAGCAAAAAGGTAATTTGCATTTTGTCAGATACTCCTCATTATGCTTTCCTCCTTAACTGTTCCTTTTATTGTTTATATTTAAGTTTCTTTTTTCACTCTCATTTAAGCTTCTCCTCTTCATTATCCAATGTTTCTATTCATGTACTAATTTCTAAATTTTTTGCACGTAATCCACCTTCAGCTCCTCCAAGAGTAGGTTCCCTAGTTTAAATTATTTCTCATATCCCTGCTGTGTTCTTTGGGGCTGGAGTACTTTCTCTGGTTCTGGTTGTCTGTGTAACTTGTTTCAGATCATCTTATCCTGCTTGTTTTCTGTAAATACTTTTTCTACTAGATATGTCTCCATTGAATTTTAACTGAAATTATTACCTCCCCATTTTAGGACCTCCATGTCTTTTCTTAATCATGGTAAGTTCCCCGTAGAGGATGCTGCTTCGGATGGGGATTCTGTCCATGTTTTTGGATCCTCCACTATTCCCAGTATTTTAACCATGTCTTATGTAAATGACTTAAGGAATTTATTTCCTTTTCTGTCTGCTTATAAGCTTCGCTCGTCTTCCAAATCTGAGTGCGTTCGTAACCCTCCTCCTGGCCATATTTCTTGTTATCTAGATTCCACTTTTCAAACATGTGATTGCACTGCTTCGTTCATTGTAAGATTGCGTTGGCCTAATTTTATCCTAAGGGCATCGCTATTATGATGGGTTTCCTTCGTGTGTGTGAAAATGCAAACATACCTTTCACAATTGACTTATTCCGCAATTCTACCACCTTCAAAAAGTGAAGAATAATATGGACGAATTTACCCTATATCCTGTGATTTATGGGGTTGAGCTTGTGAGTGGCTTTCCCAGTAACGTTGGCGATTGCCGTAGGAGATATTTTTTTTATCAAAGGCAAACAAATTCCTGAGTCTGATGTACCTTCATGGAACTACAAAGTTCCTAAGTCTAAGCTTCCTAACTTGAGTGTTCGTTATTCTAAGGAGACGTCGATCGTAGCTACCCTTCGCGTACATACCTAACATCTTCGCCATGTTGACTGTGATGCTAAAGGTGCCTTGTTCGCCTATATTATACTGTATTTTACTGTGTACATTATAGTTTGGTGTATCGTTATTTTCTTTCTTGCGTGAGTTTATTTTGACCTGTGTTATTTATTATTGTCGCAGATATAGATCTCATGAAAGGTGACATTGATTCATTAATCTTCATTGATGAAGAAGTAAATATGGCTATTGTTCAGACTTACCATGCCGGTGATGATAACACCATGCCTCCGTTACTAATCGTTACAACCTCTAAGGATAAACACACTGAGGGTTGGAAAACTAGCCATCGTCGAACCCTGAACCCGCAGAGGGAGAAAAAGAAGAAGAAGAGGGATTGGAGCATCGATCATTCAAAATTTTATGTTCCTCTTGTTTACAAGTAGGGCATGGTAACCAAATTGGTCTGCCAATTACAGAGCAAACTGAGGACTCTCTGGCTGGGGGATGATTTTTGATATTTTTTTCGGCCTTTCACTACCCAACAAATTGGCTGCGGTAAAGCTGAAAATTTCCTTAAGTAACTTTTCTTATGTATTAATCTGTCGTTTATAATGTAGTTAGTAAGTTCGTTCACTATGTTGCACACTTGTAAGGTTTGTGAGGGCTTGAAGATTACGAGCAAGTGATTGTCCAAGCATTCTCCTGCTGATGATTCAATGTTGGAGAAATACAAATCTCTGGAGACTAAGTGTTTGTTATTGGAGAGTTTATTGAAAGCTGCTGAGGCGAGCGTTGCTAAGAAGAGTGTGAGGCTCGTAGGGGTGGAATCCTCTTAGCTTTGTTTTCAGTTGAATGAGATGCGAGCCAATGGACCTGCTTCCCCTCAATACCCCCAAGTGCTAGTGGATCAGCTATGCAAGACAAAGTCCTTTTATAAGTTTTTTGAAGATATCTCCAAGGCTGCTCAAATTGTCGAGTATTACGAGGCCGGGAGGAATGTACGGCAGTGAAACCCCATATGTAATTGCAAAAGTGTGCCCACTATGCTGAGGTGGATCTAAACCCTAAAATGCAAGAGAGCTGCGTTGAATCAAGCCTTTATTGATAAGATCACTGACTAGGGGCATCCTTACTCCTTGCTTTCACATCTCGCTAGTCTCGCTAGTCTCCCTTTATTGGCTGAGCTGAAAGAGTGTGAGGTTAATTATTATGAAGAACGTCCATATAAGCCCAGCGATGATGTTTCGACTCTTAATCCAGATGCTAATGTGGGTGATTCAAGTACTGAAACTCCTCTCCTTCAAGCTAGCGATGGTGATTCCACTCAGCGGCCTAACCAATATGTCTCTGCAATTACTGCTCCAATTCCACCTAACTCTAACTCCAAAGTTTGTTAATTTTTAGTATTTCTTCATATACATTGGGTTGCTGGGTTATACTTTTTCAAACAATATTTTAGTGTTTCTATGTGCTATTTGCACAGCTTTATTTATAATAGTTGATATGCTTGTTGTCCCGCATATTTTTATCTGTCTTACTCGTGTGCAGGGTTTCAACATTTTGATTGATAGTAAATTTCTAAAATTCTTTGATTTTATGGGACGTAATGATCCTCTCTCTGAACCCCGTCAGTTTGCTCAGTGCTACTCGATTGTTTACGGAAGAATGTGCAGCGGTCGTTTCCTTTGAACTTTTTACACGAGTGGAATCACTTCCCCTATGTATTGGGTGGCAACTTCCTTTTCCTTCTGTGCTTCAATATTCGTCTATGAGTTTCCCCTGTAGTAAGCCTATTCCTAAAGGATACAATGTTGAATCGCTTAGGAAGGATATTGTTCGTGGCTTAGTTGACTTGAGTCTGCTAGCACATATATCTGATTGCTTAAACTTCCAGTTCCTTTTCTAGAGTGGGCTCTCTGTTCGGGCATCTGTTTGAATTATATGATCTTGGGTATTGATGATCTTGAGAAGAAATGGGGTACGGTGGTGTAGGAAACTCAGGATGCTTTACGAGTTCTACGCAGAATCTTGAGCGAACAAAATGATCTTATTTACCGTCAGCAATTGAACCGTACGAGGATGATCCAGAAAAAAATGCAGGCTAGGGAGTGTGTTGCGAGCAAGACTAGTGAAGCCCATCAGAAGATTTTGATTATTGATAAGCAATGTGCCTGTTTTGATGCCTGCTGGAAAAGCTTAAGAAGAAACGGGCTGAAATTGACCACTTCTCGATCTCTGTTGTTGGATGGAAAAATATGTTTGACGAACAAGTTGCCATATACATGCAGCTTCGAGGAGAAAACAAAGATCTTTGTGTTGAACGTAATCCTCTTGATTAATCTGTTCATCAATTGGAGCAAGCTTGCGCTGATTACAAGAATCAACTTCAAGTTCCCCCCTTCATCATCACGCCGTACCTCAAGCTGTGGTTATTTAACTGTTGGTAGTTGTGATCAAAGAATTAGATTGTTAGACGTTGTCTGATCTCATATTCGTTGTCCTGAAGAGGAAGTTTGAAATTTAAGAAAGAGAATAGAATAGTACGAGGTACAATTAACATTGTGAGTATACAGTTAGATCGCGAAGATTTTGGTCATATAACTCACTTCCAGGCTTATTATTCCAAGCATCTTGATCATATGGGACGAAGAGGTATGACCTATCATCCTGCATACTTACATATGCAAATGAAATATGATCACTTAGTTAGCAAGGAGCGTGAGGCAGAGGAAAGTTATCACCGAGCTGAGCAACATCCGTATGTTGGTGAACGATCTTCTTGTGAGACTGAGCACCCTCCTTACGAGGTTGAAATTAATCATCGTTGCGATGGTTCCTATACTTCTGGACCATCATGCTCTTCAGGCGTAGATAGTGTGTCTTCTTTGTTGCTATAGATGATATGATCGTCTATATGTCTTGTTGTTGTTGGGGTCGATAACTCATCTTGTACTGATAACGATTGTTTCCTATCTTTTTTGCTTCCATTTTTTCTATTATTATCAATCTCTAGCAATTCTGTGCTTTGTGGGCATATCTTCCCTGTGGCTAAATATATCTTTTTGCTTTATCGATGTTGCAAAGTTGCAAGATCTATAGGTTGCAATTTGTTTAATTCATGAAGGTGCGGAATCCAAAGCTTGCCAGCATTGGTAATTGAGCAAGATCTATAGCTTGCGTTTATTTGATTTGCGAAGTTACAAAATCTAGAGTTTTCAAGCATCGCCATTTGTGCAAGATCTATAGCTTGGAATATGTTTGATTCATGAAGCTGCAAGATCCAAAGCTTGCCAGCATCAATGTTTGAGCAAGATCTATAGCTTGCATTTGTTTGAGTTGCGAATTTTCAAGATCTAAAGTTTGCAAGCATCGCCAATTTTGCAAGATCTATAGCTTGCGGTTGTTTGACTTGCAAGATCTAAAGCATGCAAGTGTTGACGAGAATATGAGATCTATAGCCCGTTGTTAAATTTCTTATGTCAAGTCTTAGTGAAAAATAGGAAGAACAGGAAGCGTAATCATGGTCCATCAAAGTGGGTTTTTATCTTAAATATGTACGGTGGAGATCATATCGCAGCGGAATAATGATACTAAAGGAAAACAAGGATAATGTCCTTGTGGCTATACAGGTAGTTGCTCACTATTTTTATTTTAAACATAAAACCTCCTTAAGTTAGGCACATGCCATGTGTTCCGGACTACGGTGCCATTCATTATTTCTAACTCAAAGCTGTTGGACTTATGAGCCTTCGTGACTTTATATGGTCCTTCGCACTTTGGGCATAGTTTTCCTCGCTCTTCAGCTAGGCTAGCATCATTTTTTCTCAGCACCAGATCACCAATATGAAATCTCCTTTCCTTCACTTTTTGATTGTACACTCTTGCCACTCTTTCCTTGTGTTTAGCATCTGTGATACTTGCCAAGTTTCTTTGCTCCACCAGTTCATCTAGTTCCAGTTTCAACACATCTGGATTATCCATCTCCTTATAATTACTTATCCTGGGACTTGAATTTCCAATCTCTACGGGTATGACTAGTTTGGGACCGTACAACAAAGCATATGGCATCTTCCTCGTTGGCTGTTGGATGGTTGTTCTCTACAACCATGTCACTTCCACTTGGACATTAGCTTGAGGATGCGCCACATAGGTAAACTTCTTAGTAATCCCGATCTTCGAACACCAGCCAGTGAACACTACATTTGTTAATTGTGTGTCGTTATCCATGACAATGGTCTGCGGCACCCGTCTGTGAAACATCTGTGACTAGTGGCTTCATCTGCGACACGTCCTAATGGCTTAGCTTCGACCCACTTTGTGAAGTAATCGACCGCTACAATGAGGAACTTAGCATTTCTCTCTCCTCTTGGGAATGGTCCCACTAAGTGTATACCCTACATGTCAAATGGCCAGGCTCCATAGATTCCTATCAAAGTTGATTACGGCTTATGCAATAGCGAAACGTTAATTTGGAAATTCCTACACTTGGGGACGAAGTTGTGTGCATCATTGAACATTGTTGGCCCGTAGTACCCTACTCTGATTATTATTCTAGCTATCATTCTGGCTCCCTAGTGTGTTCCACGTAAGCCTTCATGAACCTCTTTTAAGATCTCAGTTGCTTTGTTAGGCCTACACATTTTATCCATGGGGACAAGAATGTTTTTTTGTACAATTTCCCATATTCTTACGCATAATTAGAGGAACACAATTCCAACTTTCTAGCCTCCACCTTATCTTCTGGAAATGTCTCTTTTTTGAAGAAATCTATTAGTGGAGTCATCCAGATTGCTTCCTTTTCTTGGATTGTTAGCACCATTTTTGATATGGTGCTTCTAACTAGGAAAACCTCCATGATGACATCCCTATGTTGAGTAAGGGAATCAAACCATGCAGTCGCTAGCTTGCTTAATGTGTCCGCCTGTGTGTTTTCATATCGCAGGACGTGTTTTATGTCAAAATATTCAAGCTGAGCTATGAGTTGTCACACCTTCAGCAAATGTTTCATCAACTGGTCTTCTCGCACCTCATAGTCACCTCGGACTTGTTAGACTACAATTAGTGAATCACTGGATACCCAGACACTTCTTACTTTCATTCAGATCATGAGATCTAATCCATAAATTAGAGCTTCGTATTTTGCTTCATTGTTGATAAGAAATTATAATCGCAATAAGTGTCTGGGTTTGCCCCCATTCGGGGCCACTAAAAGTAGTCATGCTTCGTATCTTTCCTTGATTGATGCGCCATCAAAGAACAACGTCCAAGCCACCTGTTCACATTTTGTCTTACCTTTGTCAACTGTGAAGCTCTGATGGATGCTCATTCTCTGTGTTTCTTCACTTGACATCTCCGCAATAATGTTTACCAACGCTTGAGCTTTGATTGTTGTTCCAGGTTGAAATTGTATTTCAAAGTGACCTAGTTCCAGAGCCCATTTTTCCAGTGTGCCTGAAGCCTGTGGTTTAGAGAGGATGTACTTTATTGGGAACCCTGTGTTAACTACTATGATGTGGCTATGAAAGTATGTTCTTAATCTTCACGCCGAATAGACCAAAGGCAAGGTTAGATTTTCTACAGGCATGTAAGTTGTCTCCTTCTTTTGTAGGATTTTGCTGATGTAATAAACCAGAACATGTCTATGTCAAAGAGAACTAACACGGAGCTGACAATGTTTTGTGAGATTTCTAAGTACAAGTACAATGTTTCTCTAGATATGGGTGATTTTAGCATTGGCAACGTTTAAAGCTGGTTTTTTAACCCCTCATATACTTTCTGACAGTCTTTGCTCCAGCTAAATTTTCTTTCCTTTCTTAGATCTTCAAAGAGTGAAAAGTGGTTTTCTTCAGCCTTTGATACAAAACGACTGAGCACTACCAATGATCCCATTAAGATTTTCACTTCTTTAGCTGTTTGTGGTTGGGGAATATCTACTTTGGCTTGTATCTTGTCTGGGTTAGCCTCTATACCCTTTGAGGAAACCTTGTACCCCAAGAACTTTCCAACCCCCACTCCAATTACACACTTTGTAGGGTTGAGTTTCATCCATATGTCATTTAAAGTGTCCAAAGTTTCTTTCAAGTCTTCAGCAAAGTTTCCTACCTTCTTACTCTTGATCACCATGTCGTCAATGTACCCTTCAATGTTTCTCCCTATTTGGTTTTTGAATGTCTTGTTAATCACCCTCTGGTATGTCGCTCCTGCATTTTTTAACCCAAAAGGCATCTTCATATAACAAAACATTCTGAAGCTTGTTATCAAGGATGTTTTCTCTTCATCATCCAGGTCCATTAGTATTTGGTGATATCCTTTGTATGCATCCAAGAAAGCTAAGACTTCGTGTCCCGAGATCACTTCCACTAGTTAATCAATGTTTGGAAAAGGATAGGAATCCTTTGGACATGCTTGGTTCAAATTTGTGAAATCAATGCACATCCTCCAAGCACCGTCTGACTTCTTCACCATGACTGGGTTTGCTACCCACTTTGGGTGTATTACTTCCCTTATTATGCCAGCTTGCAACAACGATGTCAGTTATTCTTTGATCCCTTTTAGTCTATTACAAGCAAAGAACCGTTGTTTCTGCTTAACCAGTTTACTGAGCTACTGACATTAAAGGAATTGATGGCGATGTCTGGGCATACTCCTCCCATGTTTTGTACGTTCCATTCAAATGCATCCCTGTGGCTTTGCAAGATTTGAATTACCGTCACATTTTCTTCAACTGGAAGATGTTTTCCAACCTTTACGCATTTGGAGTCATTTTTTGCTAGGTTTAATAACTCTGTTTTTTCACCTAGGTCAACTAATTCATCTGAATGTTTTAGTAAGCCTTCTCCTGAAATAGTGATAATCAATTTTGCCTTTTTTCCTATCTTTCCTACCTTCATTGCTATAACCATGCATTGCCTGGCTGCTTGCTGATTTCCCCTAATTGTTGCTACTCTAGCTGGGGTTGGGAAGTTCATTACCAGGTGATAAGAGAACAAGATTGCCTTAGCTCTGTTCATTCATGATCTTCCAATTATGGCATTAAATGTACTTGGGGCATCCAAAACTATGAAGTCGCACTTGATTATACAATTTTCCCTCTTTCCCCGATCGTAACAGGAAACTATATATTTCCTAGAGGCATTTTTGCTTGCCCTGTGAATCCAACCAATGTAGATGTGGATTTTTTAAATCTGTTCTCTTGAGGCCCAAACTGTCAAAGAAATCGAAAAATACTATCTCGACTGCACTACCGTTATCTACGAAAACTCTGTGGTCAGTTGCATTTCCAATTTCTCTATGATGAGCATTGGATTGTTTTGCAGTGAGGCATTGGGTATTGAATCCTCTTCGCTGAAGGTAATTGCTTCGTTTAGGCGAAACCTTTTATCAACTGGCTTGTGGAGGGGAGTACCCTGCCTTGGCCTTCCACACATTGTTGGACAGTGACTTTGTGGAACCGTGTATAGAGAAGATAATTGTCTCTGGCACTTCGGTATCCACGATGTCGTCGTACTCTACAACCGCCATCATTTTGTTTAATTTTTAGCCATTGTCATCACAGTCGGTGTCTTGCTTGCATCCTTATTTTGACTTGTTGCTCCTTTTTTATATTGGCCAAAGTTTCCATTCCTCATATTTTCTTCGATCTGTCTTCTTAGGTTCCTGCAATACTCTATGTCATGGCCATGATCTTTGTGAAAGGCACAATAAAACTCTCGTGACCTTTTTTTTGGCGGTGTGATGATTGGCGCTAGTTCTCGGAATAGATCCTTATTTTCTAGTCGTATTTCTTTCCTTGTCTTCGTTAGAGGCGTATCTTCAAATAGCAAATCATGTAAGTCTGGCTCTCCTCTTCTGAAAGTGGTGTTTAATTTTCCTATTTTTAGGCCTATTTTTTTGTGAATCATCCATTGTTCGCTTTTCACCCTGTTCCTTCTCTATCTTTCGATTGTTCGCCTCTGTTCGCACATGCCGTTCAATAATTTTCTGTAATTCCCTTGTGTTTTCTGGCATATTCTTTGTCAATTCCTTGTGAAATTCTCTGGATCTCATACCCCATGTAAAAGCACCCAATAACGATTGAAATGATAAATTTTGAACTATTAGGCTCTGTGTGACGAATCGGCTATGATAGTCTGTGAGGCTTTCATCGATTTGCTATGCTATATTGTTGAGATCCACAATTGTTCTAGTGAACTTATGTTTCTGGTAGAAACGCTCCTAAAATAAATCTGACAGTTGTGCCCAAGACTTGATACTTTTGTGTTGATCGTCTTCGTACTACGTAATTGCAGTGCCTGATAGAAAGATGGGAAATGCTTTGCAAACTAGTTCTATGTCTGCGTCCTAGAATCTCATGATGTTTCTATATGAATGTAAGAACTCTTTTGGATCCCTAGTGCCCTCATAGACTTTAACGTGTAGAGGAAGCTTGAAATCTTTAGGCATCTTGAAGTCTCGTAAATGTGGTGCGAGAGGCAACTTTTTCGTATCATCTTCTGCGATAATGCCATGCAGCTCTTCTTCATTGTAGGGACGTTCGCATTATGGATTTGCCATTTTCTCTAGCCTTGGGGGTTTTTGCCTCAGAGTCTTTAAGAAGTGATCGTACATATCCTCCCTATTCACTTTTAAGAATGCTGCGAATTCCCATTTTTCCTTATCACAGTTAGAGATTATGCATTCTCTTCTTCCTATTCTATTTCTTCTTTACTAAACCCTTTCTCTTTACTAGGTGTATGATGCTGCTGGTGATGTGTTCGTTCATTTTTTCCCAGCATTTGCTCTTGTGACTGATGGTTATGGTTTTTGCACTCCTAGTGAACGTCATTGCTTACCTGAGTAGCTTGAGAATGAAATGGAAAAAATACTATTCCCCACAGATGGCACCGAATGATCTGGTAGCCTATCCCAGGTAGCCTCTTCATGGTTCACTTGCTTTGATTCCTTTACCTGCAAATGCAGCCCCAGAAGTGATTTCAAAAGAGCACCTCCGACGATCAAGTCAGACCTCTCTTCAAGAAATAGAATTTATCTATATCGTAGCGCTTACCTTAGCTCCTACAGAGCTTGTTGGAATTTACACGTGGCTTTCGAGCTTCAATAGTAAGAAATAGGGAAGCGCAATCTCTATATTTCTCGAGAGGACTCCAGCGTGAGAAGTGGAAAGGTCATGAGGGCGTGATGCTCACTCATACCTTTGGGTGCATGAGGTCCAAGTTGGACTTTATGTGCGCCACTTCTTCCATTAATGCTTGGGGTTTCTCACCTACGCGACCCATTTACCCATATATTCACCTACTATTTGGCGGTCCGAGGTAATCATTACCTTTTCTTCCCTCTATATAAGACATCTTTCTATGCTTTAGATTACTTTTCACCCAAATTAGTTTTCAAATTTCAAAATCTCTCTCTCTCTCTCTCTCTCTCTCTTTAAGATCAAATCAGAGCACATCTCCTTCCCCGCTAACATTTTCAGAGAACTCTAGCCAAACACTCTGGCTAAGAATCAGTAAGTATGCCCTTATTTTATCATTTCTTTCTCTTTGTAAAATAACGCAAGGTGGAAAGAACGCGATCTTGGCCTATTTTCCGGTCATTTCCTCTACCGACAGAGTTGAAAACTCCCACCTTCAAGATGTTGGCGTTGTTCCATCGTTGGCCACGAGCCCAAGTTTGTTCAGAATGGGAGACAAAAAACCTGGCAAGCTGTCTAGCGCTGCCTCCAAGCTATCGTAGGAAATGGGTGGTATCAAAAGAGAGGGTTCCGAGGGAAACCACCATCCATAAGGATGAGAAGGGTTGCCAACAAAATTTCTCCTAAATTTGGGCATTTTTCCCTTGTACATTTTCGACCGGATTTAGCACCTAAAATGAGGAATTTCATTCCTCCAAATCTGAGCATGTGTACTCCGGCCAAAAAATGCCATTCTCCTTGCCGGATTCATGTTTTTTCTGACCAGCAAAACCCACCATATCAACATTCCTTTATTTCCTTTTCCAGTCATGAGATGCACCTCAAGCATGACGAATTATGAATCCGAGTCTAGGGACAGAGAATCGAGGCTAATACATGCATTACCCGAGCCGGAATAGCGATTTTACAAGCGAACCTATAATCAGAAAATTCAAAACTCCAACACCCAAATTAAACGTAAATCCAAAATTTCCCAAATACTTTTATGATCGGATAATGCATAACAAATGAAATCCAAATCCTTCGAGGCATAATAAGCATTATAACTCGCCGGAAAAACATTTTTCCGGCAAACCCAATCGGAAAATTCAAACCGGGATCTAAATAAATTTGAATTATTGGCATAAAACATAGCAATCTGGTAAAAAATTCCAATTAAAATAAAAAACCATAGCCGGGTGGATATCGGCATCTGATTACATGATTGCCCTCTCATTGAATCCATCATGAAATCTTCCGAATACTAAATTTCTTTTATGCCTCAAATTCATCTCTACTCCCAATCCAACAAAAACATCACATAAACTATCCACCATAAACAAATAATCTTCCATAAAAATCCACACAGATTCATCATAAATAAACCCCTCATCCATCATCCAGATTAAATCTATCAACGAAAGATTAAAACTTAATTGGAACAATGATAGGTCTTCATTTAATCCACTCCATCAACAAACAAGATTGAAGATCAAAATCTTCAACCATACTTCGAGTCCGAACATGAATCCGTCCTCCTTCATGGTGCGCTCAAATCAACGGCGATGTCTGACAATATCGAAAAGGTAAATCTTCATCCAAAAATCCAAGATCCAAAAATCAAATATTTAAGTTCAAGAACAATCATACATCAAATGATGTCCGGCTACTCGCCGGAAACTCATAATCGTAGAAGAGAAACTTGAAGAAAAGGGACTACGATGAACAGTAGAAGGGCAGCGCCCTTTGTTTTCTCCAGAGATCGTTTCTCTTCTACTCACTGCAATCGAGATTTGATTAATCGGAGAGTGCTTTCGTGAAGGGTAGGAACTTATCGGAAAATTCCATGCTTGCGCAAGAATTTATCCGTGGTTATGGAAGAGCAAGGAACTCACCAAGGTGCATGATTATGGTGGATTTACAGAAAGCATTTGATACAGGTTTTTGGGATTTTTTGGAAAGACTGAAGGCCTGGAGACTTGTGTAAGAACTTCCTCGTTCTTGATTGCAGTAAATGGAAAGCTATGCAACCACTTTATGGGGCCCTACCGTGCCCTTTCTTTTCTCCAACACCCTTTATGGGGCCCTACTGCCGATGTTTCACCGCATTTTCTATTTACCATATTTATAGAGGAGGGTTGCCCCTTTATTTTTGAGAAAATCTTAACCCCCGAGCTCGAAAGCCCCCAACCAACCCTAAATGAGATATCCCATCTGTTGCCAACCCTTCCATCTGTAATTAGGGTTCCAGAGGACCTGAGATTGGAGGTCCTTTGAGAAGACGAAAACCCTAGGGATACGAGGCCTGGTAGGTGGGTTGTTTACGAGCGCCACTTCAAATTTGTGCTTTTCTTTCCCCTTCCCTACATCCTCTGTCGTCTTCTTAAGGAGCACCAAGTAAGTTTTACCCAACTCCATTCAAATGTCACACTTTATGTTGTGGCATTCATGACCCATTGACATAGCCTAGGAATCACCCTGGGCTACGACTTTTTAGGTCCCTATACTATCTTTCCCACGGCAAGACAAAAATTGAGCGTATCTTGACCCTTAGCAATAGGTTCTTGAATCACCCCCATCAAAATTCAATCAAACTGCCAAGATTGGCATAAACATCCTATTTATATGTTCGATAGTGAGGCCGAGAGCTACTACATCCCGGGGTGGAATTTGAAACCCACATTCGAGAATACAACCAATTGTTCTGCTGTTCGAGAATACAACCACGTTCGAGAATGTGGTAGAGGATAGGGATAGGCTATTGAGCGAGCCCCTAGATATTTATAGGGATATGACATTGAGCGAGCCCCTAGACAACAACCACGTTCCAGAATACAACCACGTTCCAGAATACAACCAATTATTCTGCTCCAGACAACATGGTAGAGGATATTTTTATTGAGCGAGCCCCTAGATATTTTTAAGAATTTAAACTATACTTGGCTGGAAGAGGTTATAGGCAATGGGTTTACAACCAAGAGCCGGTTCTGATTAAGCCCTCTCCTCCGATAAAGCCTTCGAAGGTTCCTTATGCTAATCAAAAGAAGGGGAAAAATAAGATATTTGAGGGTGATAAGCCCAATAAGGTTAAGAGATAAATCCCTTCGGTTATCGATGATGGGGCCGCAAAAAACTAAAGAAGAAAAATGCCGGTTCTTTGAAGCCCTTCGAGCCTATTTAGAGGCCTCTCAAAACTTTTTCGGAGCACCTAGAGCCTAATAAAATAGCGGAGGCCCCATCTAGGAGTTCATCCCCACCACATGAATATTTTTGCGGCACCTTAGCTTTGCCTCAATTTTTTTTCTTCTTTTTATTTTCTCACCTGACTTTTCTTTCTTTTGTGTGATTTAGTGGGCTTCACTAGCTTCTTTGAATTTGGAAATGAGGATAAAGTGGTGATGATCTATGAGAAGCCCCACCCGGATGGCCACTCCCAGCCCCAAGCTCAGGGGCAGGTCCAGTCGGAGCCCCATCAGAGGTTCAGCTATCTGGCGCCTTAGTGAAGAAAAATAGGCCCTGTGAGGGAACCTCTTCTCACATCCCTTCACTCGTAAGGAAAAAGACCAAAGAGGTTGTTGTCGTTGGGTTCCCAGCTAGCACCAAGGCCAGACTCACTTTGGGGAAGGGTAACATCATCCCCCCGGGTATGGTTGATCTTACCCTTACCTCTCTTCTGGAGGTGGCCTCCACTGTGAACTCTCTGGGTTCTATCTTCTGGACCCTCTTGGCAAAGGCTAGGGAGGCTCAAGAGGCTACGACCAAAGTGGGATACTTGGAGAAGGCCTACAAGGCCAAAGTTAACGAGCTCGAAGGAGATCTTAAAAGGTTTTCCTCTGATCATAAGGAGGAGTTGGAGAAAGTGGCCTCCCAACATAAGGAGGAACTGAAGAGGGTTGCTTCCTAGCATGAGAAGGAATTGAAGAAAGTTGCTTCCCAGCTTGAGAGGAATTGAAGGTGGGCTCTGAGAATGAAGAGCATTTGAAGGAGCTAGAGGAGAAGTTATTGGAGGCCCAGATATCCATACAGGCCCTGACCAGCAAAAATGCTAAGCTAGCCAAACTTCACTCTGCCGAGGGGCAGGACTCTATTCTTGAGGCCTACACCAACGAACTTGTGAAGACCAAGAGGTTCTGGGGATTCTTCTCGTCCCTCTCTAGAGTCTTGGTGGGGCTCACTCAGAATACTCTAGCTCATTCCATCGGCATGGACCTACCCGCCGAGTATGCTACAGTGGTGGATGTCTACAAAAACAATCTCGAGCCTGTTCAGCTGGACCATCTTTGGTGGAAATCCATCCAGGATGGGGGTGCCAAACTTCCATTTTTTGAGCACCTAAAGATCTCCGAAAAACTCTTCTCTCCAGAGTATATCTGTGATCTATGAGTGGTCGAGAACGACGAGTGGAGCAAACTGGACCCTTTGATTTGGCCAAGGCCCGGCCCCGATAAAGGGCATCCTCTTCAAATTCTACCTATGTGGGGCCTAGCATAGTGGAAAGGGAAAATGTATGAATTATTTTCATTAGGGCTTTGATATACTCCTTTTTCAACTACTAATGAAAGTTTTCTTCTTTACTTCTGCATTTTTGCTTTTTGTCATTTGTAGATTCTAGACTTGGTTCCTTACCTCCCCCCCCACCTATAGCTACAAAGGAGTACCATTTTTTACTTCTTTTTCCAAGTCATGAAAGGATAGTATCACCAAAATGAAGAGTGGGTGTGGGAGCACTGAATCAAAGCCTCTTGATTCTTGTGTAAATTTTTCCGGCTCAAAGAAGACCTTAGAGCTGCCTATGAGGAGCTTAGCCTTTGGTGTAATGGTATTTATGAGACACAAAAATAAATTCTCGATGCTCTTAGCAGTTTAAGGGAAGAAAGGGACCTCCTCAGCGTGGCAAAGAATGGGCTCTTGAAGGAATATTGCCTCCTCTAATATTCGCACAATGAGGTCTATGAAGAGGTCACCACCAAAGCTAGGATTAGCTTGATGCATGAGTGCATCACCACTGCTAAAGATTTTAAGACCTCTAGGGGGTGTCATCTTCTCAGCCCAACGAGATCATTGAGCATTACCGTCGTGAGGCCCAGGTGCGTAGGGAAAATGTGGAAACCATTTATGCGTCCCTTCGTACGACCACTGCCAAACTAGAGGAGTGGGAAAAATGAAATTAGGATTACCAACGTTTAGTACCCTCCCTCAAGCGGGCGGTTAAGGAAAATGAAGCATTTTGCATGGCTACCTATAGGGACAAGGAAAAGATCAAGAGGGACTATGTCGAGTTACACCAGGCTTATACAATGACTGCTAATAGTCTTCGAGCATAGGGGCTCTAACTTGTAACTGTTGAGGAAAACTTAATCAAATATTTTGAAGTATTTCTTCAAGAGACCATCAACATCAAGAAGAGGAAACACATTATGAAGGATCCCAAGTACAGCAAGGCTTTCAAGGATGCTAAGAGATGGCTCAGCGAGTTACAAAAGGAAAAGAAGAATAGGAGCGGGGTTTCGAATTCCCAATCTACTCCAAGAAGGAGTGGGGTTACAAGCCCTGTGGAGAGTAACCCCTCCAGGACTTCCCGCGCAAGGGGAGGCTCGTCCTTACTCGCTTAAGTCACTTTTCTAGGATCCCTTCCCAGTAGATGGAACCTAACCTAGTAGCGGTATATAATTCTCAATCCATACCTCTCGGGACCCTCATTCCGAGGGTTAATTAAGAAGGAAATAATGTCAGCGTCTCCGGTTGAGAGAGGGGTGGCATTGCTTCTGCGGGAAGGGCTTCGTCCAGCAGAGGGGGTGGTGTTACTGGTAGTAGAAGCCGAGTGTCCCCCACCAACACTGGGGGTGAAGATGCTGATTATGTACCCCTAATGAGAAGATCTCTAGTTTTAGTCCACGGGCCTTCGAGATCTGCCCGAATACCAGAGGCTAATCTCCCATTTCTTAAGATAGGTTTTCCTTAGTTGTATATATATAGTTTTTATATGTTGTAACTCTATCGTTTTACTTGTAAGCTACTATGGCATTTTGTATAAATAAAATTTCTGTCCCTTATTCTCTTTGGAACAATTGAACTTTTCACAACAGGATAAACCCTTGTAATTTAGTTGAGTATTTCAACTTTTCCTTTTCTTTTCATTCGAAGGTGTTTTTATACATGTAAAAGTGGAAATTTTAAACCTATTCGTTCAATGGGCCATGGGGGTCTTTCGTTTGCAAGATTATTATCCTTGATCCTTACATGTGTTAAGGGGATTTTCCCCCTAAACTGCTCGATGGGTTGTGGTGGCCCTTCGAATGTTTGCAAGGTTTTTACCTTGGGCGCTTGATACACGTCAAGGAGATTTCGACCCCAAAGCGCTCGATGTGCTATGGTGGTCCTTTTAATGTTTGCAAGGTTTTACCTTGGGCACTTTATACGTGTTATGAGGATTTTTGCCCCAAAGCGTTCAATGGGCTCTAGTGGCCCTTCGAATGTTTGCAAGGTTTTTACCTTGGGCGCTTTATACGTATTAAGGGGATTTCATCCCCAAAGAACTCAATGGGTTGTGGTTTCCCTTCGAGGTTTTTTCCTTGGGCACTTTGTACGTATTAAGGTGATTTCGGCCCTAAAGCGCTCGATGGGCTATAGTGACCCTTCGAATGTTTTATGCTCCAATTTGAGGAGAGTGAGGAATTTTAGTTCCTTCGTGATAGGGTGTGATTTAGTTCTTAACGAGAACAAGAAGTAATTATAAGAAACACACTTCAATAGATAGTCAATAAAAATAAACAAACCTTATCTATTTACAGTACTATTTCATCGATGGTGTCCTCCGACCCATAGCTACTTTGGGGCGGGCTATTTTCTGGCCTCACCAAGCCTGTTGGGATTTAGGGGAAACATACCTTCTAAGGTTGGAAACTTTCCATCTGCGTGGAATCGACTCACCTTGGGGGGATTCTAGCACGTAACTGCCTTTGAGGCTGGCTTCAACAACTCAGTAGGGTCCTTCCTAGTTTCCTGACCGTTTTCCCTCTAGCTCCCTTCAACGTTTCTCATTTCTCCTTATTATGAGGTCTCTCAAGGAAAACTAGATTTTTCAGACCCTTTGGTCACTATACCGCTTGATCCTTTCTTTGACCATATCTTTGTGGAGGGATGCCTTCTCTCCTTTTTCTTCGAGAAGGTCCAAATCAAAACGGTGTTGCTCATCATTGACCTGCTAGTTTTCATTGCTTATTGAAAACCTTTGGAAGGTGGGCAGCCTTATCTCCGTAGGAATAATCATTTTCAAACCATAGACCAGACCGTACAGGGTTTTTCCCGTGGTAGATGATTCCGTCATTCGAGATGACCAAAGCACGCTGGGTAATTCATTGATCCAATTCCTGCCTTCCTCTTCGAGCCTCGACCTAATGCCATTGACGATGGTTCAATTTGTAACCTCCACCTGCCCATTTGCTTGGGGTTAGTAAACACTGGTGACTCTCTGATAGATCTTATATTCCTTACACCAACTTTTAAATAGGTCATTGACGAACTAAACAACTGGTGTCAGTTATGATAGTTCGAGGGATCCCAAAATGACAGATGATATTCTTCCAGCAAAAACCAATCATCGCTTTCCCTTTTATGCTGGTTAGGGCTTCAGCCTCAATCCACTTGGTAAAGTAGTCCATAGCCATAATCAAGTATCGAAAGTAGCTTAGGGCCTCCGAGATAGGACCCACCAGATCGATAACCCATTTGTAAAATGGCCAAGAGCTATTTATATTCATCATTTCCTCTTGGGAGACATGGGTGATTGGCACATGTCTTTGGCATTGATGGAAGGCTTGGATATGCTTGTTATAAATAGCCAGAAGGAGCCTCTTAGCTATTGATCATGCCCTTTGGTGACTTCCAGAGGCTCCTTCATGGGTCTCGCAGATCAGATAGTCATCTTCATGGGGGGCTACGCATAGAAGAAGTGGCTGCAGATGACCTCGTCAATAGAGCACATCCTTTTGGATCACATATTTTGGTGTTTCAGCCTAACTTTCCTTGATTCGATGGCTTTTTTCGGAAGAGTATCATCTCGAAGGTAGCTCATAATATGTGTTATCCACGAATGTTATTCTTCCACCATCATCACCATTGTTTCTTCCTTGAAGCTATGTTTACTCAGCATTTCCACCATTAAGTACCCTCAGGATTGTAAATCCAAGTCCGATAAAGCCAACTTTCTTAGGGAGTCGGACTTGTGGTTTTTCTCTCAAGGGACTTGAGGGTTTAAAAGTGGAATTGTTCAAGGAGGGGTTTCACCACTTCCAGATAACGCTGCAAACTTCATTCCCAAGCCTAATATTTCCCCTTGACTTGGAGGACCATGATTTGGGAATTGCTTAATATTTCCACCCTTCGAATTCCCAAGTATTTGGCTATTCGAATGCCTATGATCAATGCTAAATATTAAGCTTGGTTGTTCGTAGCCTTGAGTCAAAATGTAGGGCATAGGGATAATCCTTCTTTTCAGGGCTTGTGAGAAGGACACCATCCCCACTACCTCCCGAGTGTGATGACCCATCAACGTATAGCTGCCATGTTTCCTTAGATTCTTGTACATCGTCGACTACAATTAGTTCTGTAGTTTCCACAGTGAAATACACTAAGGCTTAGCCTTTGATGGTTGTTCTTGGGTGGAACAAAATGTCATGCTCCCCCGGTTTGATCGTCCACTTCATCATTTTCCCTGAGGCCTCCGGCTTGAGCATCACCTGCCTAATTGGATGGCTGGTGAACAAGATAATCTTGTGGCTTTGGAAATACGGTCGGAGGCACCTTGTCGCATGGTCTAGGGCCAATATTAACTTTTCTAGAGAAGTATATCAAGTCTTTGGACCATGCAATACCCTGCTTACGAAGTAGATTGGGTTTTGGGCTTTGTCATTTTCCTTTTCCAGAACCGCACATATTGCTAAGGGGCATTGCTGAGATGTATAGGTACAAATCTTCCCCTTCTCTAGTTTCATTAGGGTGGGAAAATATCGTAAGTGTTCCTTTAAGTCTTGGAAGGATTTATCACACTCTTCTGTCCATTCAATTGTTTTGGCTTTTCGAAGCACGTCGAAGAATGGAAAATGTTTACCATCCCCTTTGGAGAGGAATCGAGTGAGCGCAGCAAGCGATATTGTTAGCCTTTGGACGTCCTTGACCATTCAAGGGGGCTTTATGTTTATCAAAACTTCAACTTTCTCGTAGTTCACATCGATCTCCCTCTCCGAAACCATGACTTCCAAGAACTTTCCAGCTCCGACTCTGATCACTCACTTAACTTGGTTTAGCTTTAGATTGGCTTCTTGGAGCCTCTAGAATGTTTTTTCGAGTTCCAGCAGGAATTGGTCGTAGCCCTTACTTTTGACCACCATATTTTCTACATATATTTCCACATTTCTACCGATCTATTTTTCAAAGATCTTATTCTACCAGACTTTGGTAAGTGGCTCCTGCATTTTTTAGACCGATCGACATTTTCTTGTAGCGAAACCTCCCCACGTCTGTTTTGAATGATGTCTTCTGCTTATCCTCCTCCGCCATGAGTATCTGGTGGTAACACTTATGGGCATCGAAGAAAGCTAGCACCTCATATCCTGCTACTACTTTGACGAGCACGCAAGGAAAGGTAAGGGATAGCTATCTTTGGGGCAACATTTGTTGAGATCTGTGAAGTCTATGCACATTCACCAACCCTCATCGTGTTTGGGAACCATTACTAGATTCGCTATCAATTCGGGGTAAAATACTTCTTCAATGACCTCCGCTCGAAGAAGTTTCCGAACTTCCTCCTTTATGGCCTCCACCCTTTTGGAGGAAAATGACCTTCTTTTCTATTTAATTAGCTTTTGAGAGGGGCTCACATTTAACCTGTGGACCAACAGTTGTTTAGGTACCCATGTGAGGTCGAAGGTATTCGATGAAAACACGACGACATAGTTATCCAAGAGGTTCTTCAGCTTTTCTTTCATTGCGAGTGGTATCATTTTTCCCACGGGCACTGTTCCTTGCGTTGAAACGGCCATTGGCTCTGTGTCCATGGGTTTAATTTCTCCATTGGCCAAAGTCACCCTATCCTCCTTTTTAGCTTCTTTCATTGCTATCGTGAAACAACTCCTGGCCGCGGTTTGGTCCCCTCTTATGATTGTTATTCCCATACTAGTTGGGAACTTTATCATCAAGTGACAGGGGGACCATACGGCCCATGCCCGATAGGGTCTTACCAGTATCATATTATTGGGGGATACTGCATTAATCACTGTGATGCTGCAATAATCGTGACTTCTTTATCTCCATCAGCAACTTTAACTAGGAGGGCTACAACCCCCAAGGGAAGCAGCATTTTCCTAGTGAAACCAGATAGGGGAGAGGTTGTTCTCCTCAAACTTTTATACCCAAGCCCTAGTTGATCTAATCAATTGGCAAACACCACTTTCACTCCACTACCATCATTCACGAACACCCTTTTGACATATAAGTCTCTGATAGTTGCATGGATTAACATCCGGTCAATATAAGAGGTTCAGCTAAGCACCGGGTCTGGTTCCGAGAAAGTAATTGCTTCTTCAGCTTGAAATTACTTTTGGTAAGGTTCTCCGAGGTGCTACATACCGGGATTGTGCTTTGATGATAGTGTTTAAAGACTAGTCACCCACCATGCCATTGATGAAGTTGATCACCCAGTTAGCCCCGTTTCTCCGGTTCATACTCGGTCTAGCTTCGGTGTCAGGTCTGCCATTTTCTCTTGCCTAATGTCTAGCTTGTTCCCCATCTTTCCCTTGATACTCTTTGCCACCTTGATTGGCCCCTTTCTTGGAGTCCTTCTAGCGGCACTTTCCTTTTCCCTTCGAGGATACCTCTCCTCTTGGTTTTTTGACGCAGTCTAGGAGCAAGCCCTCTCTTGTACATCTTTCAATTTCCTTCTTTAGGTGGGTGCATTTTTTTGTATCATGACCACACTCTTTATAATGGTCACAGAATTTGGGCAAATCTCTTTTTCCGGGGTAATCTCTGCCATGAGGGAGAGTTCGAAGCTGCCCCTTGTGGATGGAGTGTATTTCCACCTGGGATTTGGTTAGGGGAACATAGCCTTCGAAGCCTTTTTTTCAAAGCTTCCAACCTCCTTGGTCTTGATTTTGTGGCCTTTGAGTAATTTTCATCCCACCTGTCCTCCTCTTGTGTTCTCTTCGTTGCTTCCTCAATCTTTGAATATTGTTCCACAATCTCTTGTAGTTGTTGTAGGGTTTCTAGTTTCTTCGAGACCACAAGTAAAGTTTGTACATTCTATTCATGTAGACAAGGATCACTCTATCCTAAGTGCGATTGATTACACCGAGGCTGTCATCCACATATCGATGATAGAATGCCTCTGTCGATTTTTGGGCCTCTGCTTGCTCTGATAGAGCTTGATCAGGGTTTTTGTAAATCGTTTCTTTTGAAAAAGCTTGCCCAACAGGGCCCCTTCCAAAATCTATGTATGAGTGCAACGATCCCTTGAACATCTTGTTAAACCACTCTTGAGCTTTTCCTCGGAGTTAAATCCCTACCAGCTTACATGTTAGTTATTCATTGAAGTCTCTTAAATTCATCAGACTGAGAAAAGTATGTATGAACTCCTAGGGGTTTGAATCTTCACTGTACGTAGGGAGTCTCTCGGGTGGTTTCACTTCGATGGGCCAAGATTACAGGGCTGGAGGGGGAGGCTGTAACTTAGCCCGAATACCTGATCAACCTGTCAAGCTCCCTTGTGAGGGCATCGCTCGACTCACCCCCTATCCACAAATCTCCATATTGATCTGGCCAGAATGAAACATTGATACTGGGTATCTGGTTCGAAGCCATGTATCCAGGATATGGTACTCCCACATCAAAGTTGTGATACAGTTGTTGTTGCCATCGAGGATATGGGTCATATGAAGGGATATCTGGTCTAGACCATGAATTCATTTGGCTCTCGAAACCTGGGTAACGCCCCATTGGCACGGCCATCGAGTAAGGGATTGCTTGGTTTGAAACATGAGGTACCAAAATAGGCATCGAATATACTAACATTTGGCCCATGCTAGGGAACGTAGGTTGGGGCCAATCTTGGGGCCATATCCCCATATTCGCTTAGTAGGATGTTCTTGGCGTGGCAAAAAATTGGAATCTTAGCTCCAATGCCAAGGGCATCGAAGGTGGGGACACCACATACTGGTGGACCATCCTCTGATAGAGCATTAGAGGTTTCACTTGATAGATGGCCGATATGAGGGTTTGAGCTAGTTGCGCTACGCTCTACTGTGACTGGGGAAACGTGCTATTTGTACCTCTTGTCATCGAGTATCTCCCATCTTAGCTTCTATTTACGAATCATCTATAGCTTCTGTGAACTGTGGCTCATCCTTCCTTGGTCGGTGCACCTGTCTTTGTGACGTAGGGGATCCAACACCTCCTACCAAGGGATCAACGCTGACCTCCATCCATCTCAGAGGTACAGCAGCTTCCATCTGAGACCCCTCTGGTATCCCTATTGTCGAGATCTAGTCTCGACCTACGTCTGGTAGTTTGTTCCCGGTGTGTGGGGGGTAGGATCCGATTGCATCTTGCTCCTACATCCCCTTCTTCTCTTGTAGTGGGATTGTACTTCCTCACCGACGCCTAAGGTCTTGCCTTTTAACCGTTCACTTCTACGCAATATGCTTGCTTTAGAGGTGGACATAAACAACAAAAATACGCAGATCTGACTAACAATCCCACCGGGCGTTCCTACTTGATGCACCCCAATTTACCACCATCGTGTGCATAGCCGTTGTGGTGGGGATCTGCAAGACAAAACCCTTAGAGGTTTCACAGGGGAAGGGGCTCTGACGATCAAGTCAGCCAACAATAGTGCAATTGTGTAATTAGGAATGAATAGTTGAGTTTGTAGGGTTACCTTTATCCTTTATATAGGATGGAATGTAGGGAAACTATTTTGTTTGCCTGTGGAGAAAGTACTTCTCCCTTGGGCCGGCCCAAAGGATATTAGCCAAGGGGTAAAAGAAGAGACCTGCGCCGGCTAAACTAGGCACTTGGGCCCAATACGAATTTACACATTATCAAGAGCAGCTATTATTTTTTCTTTGAAGTTGTTAATTTAAAAAATGCTCCAAATATAATTATCATAGCAGCTATTAATTGAATAACCACTTCTAGAGTTAGATTTTTAGTATAGGCGAGAAATCATGGCAGTTCTTAGTATCTTCCTATTGACATATTTTTCCAAATATATTATTTTATCCCTATTCAAAATATGATATCAATACTGCAAGGAATTTCTTGGCTAGACATCTAACTCATGCCCGCTTAACGACTCTAGGGAATCCTAATGTTGCAGAGTAACACAGATGTTCTAAAAAAAATTCAAAAACCCATGGTTTCCAGTAGCCTTGAAGCAAAGCTCACATTAAAATAATCAAAAGAAACAATTATTTACAAAGAAACCAAATTCGAATCAGCCATAATTTAAAGAGAAAAAGAAAACATCAAACACTAGTCTCGATTACAGATGGTGGAGGTGTACAGCAGAGGAGCTTTGTAGTGGTGGGCTCAACGATGGAGGACTTAGTGGCAGCAGAAACAAAGAAGGGAGGAGGGTGGAGGCCACAGTCAGAAATGAAGAAGGGGTGAGAGTGGAGTTGCCAATCGAGGGCATGAAATGAAAATGGAGAAAGGGGGCACTGAGAGAGTAAAATGAAAAAGGAAGGAGGGTTTTGAAAATACACTAAGGGAGAAAACCATAAGAGAGTTGTTTATACATTCGGCCAACAAAGGCAACCCTTTAAAGGTGGTTCTACAATAGAATGACCTTTAATTGATTTACATTAAAGGCGGAACCGCCTTTCATAGATTTACATAAAAGGAAAAACCACATTTAATCGATTTAGAACCACCTTTATAATGAAAGGGTGACTTGTAGAACCGTTGTTAATCGATTTACATTTGAGGTGGAACCACCTTTAATCGATTTAGAACCGCCTTTAAAATGAAAGGGATACTTGGGAGAGTAGTTCCTTAATTTAGGTCCTAATAAAAGGTGGTTTCTCAAAAAATCAAAGGAACTACCTTTGATTGCTGCCTTTAATAAAGGGTTTTCCACTACTGATTAAACCATTCAACTGAATTACAGCTTCGAGTTTGGAATCGTGAGGGCCAAATTAACTACCAAGTTTGGAAGTTAATATGATTTTAATGATTTTTGAGTGGCTTTAACTCAAGATGGGTCAGAATAATTACCCGAGGTAGGAACCAACTAAAGTCGGTTCCATGCTTGGGACACTTCTTCCGAATTCAAAAACTGTATAAGTTGTTCTGAACTCAGAATGCCTTTTCAAGGCCCGACCAAGCTCCCCAATTTCCAAGTTTGAAACGATGTTTTGAGTTCGAATATAGACGAAGGGCTTTCGAATCTGGAACCTCATGAAGGCCTGAGCCAACTTACATAGGTTCGAAACTCGGAACCAATTAAAGGTGGTTTTGGCAGATAATTAAAGTCATCTTAGAACCACCTTTAATCGTAGCCGATCAAAGGTGGGACAATGTGTCTTTTCTCGTCCGATAGTACCGCCTTCAATAACATATATAAAATTTTTGGACTTTATGTAAGGTCACGTCATAATGAAATTATAAATGCGACAATATTATTGAAAATGAAAATCTTAAATTTATTGTAAGTTCATTTTAATTGCTTATAGCAGTTCAAAATTAACCATAGGAGGTGCTCTAAAAATATATATTTTTTAATCAGTCAAGTGATGAGAGGCCAAGCCAATGAGGGGGAAAAGTCACACTGAGAATGAAATTCATAGATGGAAATGTAGGGAACTGTTGATTTTCTTCTTCTAAGATCCAACAGTTTCAGTCATTTCCTTGAGCAAGAACTTCTTTATTTTCCCACTTGCAGTCTTGGGAAGTTCTTCCTTCAAAACCACGGTTTTAGGCACCGTGTATTTAGGCAATTTACCTTTGCAAAACTCAATCAGACCCTTCTCAGCATGCTCCTTCTGTTTCATATCTTCCTTCAAACTCAAGAAAGCACTCGGCGGTTCTCCCCAGAACCCATCCATCTGCGCTACCACCGCCGCCTCGTTAACCGCCGGGTTTATGTGGAGCACCCATTCTACCTCCACACTGCTTAGTGTTGGAAAATTATTGTAAAGCAAGTTGAATTTCTTCAAATTTTTTGCATCATTTTGAGTTGGGCTCTAGCTGAATTAGGGTTTGTGGGCATCATTTTTGGATTCTCCTTTGCGAGTACTATAAAATCTACTATTTAAACTATCAAAATGGATAAAGGGTGAATGAGATATGGATGCTTAAAGAGTCACTCTTGGAATGAAAATTTAGGCAAAAAATCATTCGGACATAATAAGTTTCTCTAATTTTTTACGGTCGGAAACACATTTGGATCGTATGGAAGTCTCTAGAAAACCCAAACAGCGTAACAAAGATTCTTGGAATCACGTGTGCAATATATGAGATTTGATACGCAATTACTCATGATAAGGAATATGGATATTCTTATATTTTCATAAATAATTCAAATATTTGTAAAAACTTTGGTGGTTGGATAATATTTTCTCTGATCACGAGAATCAGATCTTTTAATTATCTTTCAATAAGGTTTCTTAGACAACTATAAATAGGGTCTCTTAGACAAATATAAATAGACTCTCCATGTCGAATAGAAACCCCGCATCATGCTCAAGTTACTCATTACTTCTAAACTTAGCTGTTATCTTCTTTCTTTCTCTGCCAGTGATTGTCCTTCGGGCTTTGTGTGACTCTGGGGTAATTTTACTAGTTAAAATCACCTTTGATGGTTTTATCCTAGGGAATGATGTCCACAACGGGAATCATTAGTTTCAAGAGCAACGATTGTACTCGTGACTCCATCAATATGTGATATATGTGATTGCTTGAAACTTGCTTAATAAATTTATTTTAAGATTTCCAATTGTACGCATGAATAATTAATAAAGTTTATTATTTTTGCTTACATTAAATTTCTCGTGTAATTTTGTTCTTTAATTTCCACGTGTTTTTATCAATATAAATTCAATAGTTTTGAAACGAATGAAATTTGTTGAGTTATTTTGATAAGCTGGATGGTATGTTCAAGTTGAACACCATGGTTGTACCTCCTAAGAAAGATGAAATGAATGCTTCTTCTTCTGCTTACATGATTGAGTCTTCCAATTTGTGGCATGGTAGGCTAGGAAACGTTAATTTGATTTGATAAGAAGATTAATTAACTTGGAGAAGATATCTAACATGAAAATTGATGCAAATCATGAATGTGAACCTTGTGTTGAAACTAAGATGACTCAAACATCTTTCAAACAAGTTAAAGAAAACATGAAACCTCTTGAGTTGATACATAGCGGTATCTGTGATCTCAAGTTCGTTCAAACAAGAGGAGGTAACAAGTATTTCATCACCTTCGTGGATGATTGCACGAAATACTGTTACGTGTACTGGCTGAAAAGCAAGGATGAGGCAATTGAGAAATTCATTCTCTACAAAATGGAAATTGAAAATCAACTTGTAAGAAGATCAAGGTAATTAGGATTGACCGTGGATGTAAATATGTAGAGCCATTTAAGGACTATTGTTCTGAACATAGCATCATTCACGAGGTCATTATCCCTTACTCGCCACAATCGAATGGTGTGGTGGAATGTAAAAATTGCACTCTTAAGAAGATGATAAATGCGATTCTGATAATTTCTGGGTTGCCACAGAGCATGTGGGGGAGGCCATTTTGACGGCCAACTATCTTTCAAATAAGATACCACGTAAGAATGAGAAGGCAGCTCCTCATGAGTTGTGGAAAGGTACGAAGCTGTCATTTACATACTTGCGAATGTGAGGGTGCCTTGTAAAGGTGTTGATACCACCCCTTAAGAAGATAAATATAGGACCTAAAATGGTTAATTGTATCTTTATAGGATATGCACATGAAATTAGTGCTTATCGTTTCCTTGTACACGAATCTCATCATCCCGAGATTCACAAGGACACAATCATGGAATCAAAAAATGCGAATTTCTTTGAGGATGTGTTTCATGCCAGAGACAATGTTGGATCGTCAAAAAGGATCATTGAGTCAATTAACGAAGATGTAGGAATTTCTGACGATCTTGAGGATCAAGAGGAGGAAGGGAATGAACCTAGTCAAAGAAAATGGATTAGGACTCAGAAGTTATTTGGTCCTGATTATCTAATGTTTATACTTGAATGTGAGACAAAAATCTATTAAGAAGTTGTGAATTCTTCTAAGGGTCCTATGTGGAAAGAAGCGATTAAGGGTGAAATCGACTCAATTCTACAAAATCATACTTGGGAGCTATTGGACTTACCACCTAGGTGTAAACCACTAGGCTACAAATGGATCTTGAAAAGGGAGATGAGAGCTGATGGTTCGATTGACAAGTATAAAAGCAAGACTTGTAATCAAAGGCTATAGACAATAGGAAGGTCTTAACTACTTTGATAGTTATTCTCCTGTCATAAGAATAAGCTCCATTGGAATGATACTTGCTATCGCCGCGTTGCGTAAGCTTGAGGTTCATCAAATGAATGTGAAGACTACCTTCTTGAATGGAGATTTAGAGGAAGAAATCTACATGGAGCAACCTGAGGGTTTTAGCGCACCAGGTCAAGGAGAAAAAATCTTTAAGTTGGTGAAATCATTGTATAGTCCCAAACAAGCTCTGAAGCAATGGCATGAGAAGTTTGACCATGCCATCCTGACCAATGGTTTCAAAATCAACGAGTGTGATAAGTGCATCTACGTGAAAGACACATAAAATGGATATTTAATTCTATGTTTATATGTATATGAATTGCTCATTGTGGGTAGTAATGAAAAGATGATCAAATCTACCAAGGACATGCTGAATTCTCATTTTGACATGAAGGATATGGGACTGGACGATGTGATCTTAGGGATAAAGATCATCCAAAGCTCTGATGGTATCACCTTAACCCAGCCTCATTAAGTAGACAAAATCCTTTAGAAATTCAACAATAATGACTCAGAGGTGGCAATAACTCCAATAGATCCCAATTTACATCAACGAAAGAAGCTATTAATCAGGTGGAGTACTCGAGAGTCATTGGAAATATGATGTACTAAATGAGTTGAACTAGACCAGACATTGCTTACACAGTAAGTAGGTAGAGTAGATACACGAGTCACCCACGTATGACTCAATGGAAGGTGATAACTAGAGTATTGATATATCTACATTTTACTCATAATTATGGTCTACATTATGTGAGCTATTCAGTTGTAGTTGAAGGATACAGTGATGCAAACTGGATAGGCGATATAAAGTTTCTGAAATCCACTAGTGGGTATGTATTTACACTAGGTGGAGGAGCGGTCTCGTGGAAATCATCTAAACAAACTATTATTACTCGGTCAATGATGGAATTCGAGTTTGTTTCCTTAGACTAAACAGGTGAGGAGACAGAATAGCTTCTCCAATTTGTAGAGGACATTCCTAGATGGCCAAAGCCTCTGCCAGCCATATGTATAAATTGCCGATGTGGTGGACCACTCCAGCAAGTTGGTTGCTCTCCCAAGAATCTCCTTACCTGTAAAACTTATCCCGGAAATGACTCTGGGAGAATAGCTCCGACGATCAAGTCAGTTCTTATTATTCCATCCATGATTGCATATTATTCCATCAATTTGTCTCTTAGCTCTTCTCTTTCTTAATAAAACCTTCCGTAGACACAGACCCATTCATCTTCTTCCATCCTCTATATTGCTCCCAATGTTTCATCGTATTTCGTGCTTAAAATAGTAAGTTCTCCTAAGTCTTTCATTCTTTAGCAATTTTTACAGGTTTCAATCTGTGGTTCTGATCTCTTGTAGTGTGACTTGTTTCTATTTTAACTGGGTAGAACTTTTATATTGTTTTCTTCGTCGTTCTGCCCTTGATCTAGAATTTGGCCGGAATTGTGTTTTCTAGTTTTTGTCATTTAATTGACGCTACCATTCATTGTTATTCTAGGGATCTTGAATTCATTGATGTCTGTTTATAACACTCTCTGAGTCACTGCTCCAAAAGCCCGTGAAATCGATGTTGATTGTGGGGAGGATTCTGACCACCATGCCGGCTCTTCAATTATAAGTAGTCTCCTCACAGATTCCTATGTTGAAGGCTTGAAAAATACTTTCCCTTTTTTTGCGTTCGTACGAGCTTAAGGCACATGGGGCCACTGAGAGTTTTCGAACTTCTCTGTTTGGATACTTTTCATGTTATTTGGATTATCTTAAGTTCGGACTTTTGTTTCCTTTGCCCCAACATGTGTTGAATCATCTTTGTCACTGTAAAGAGGGGTTATGTCAGCTACACCCCAAAGCAATCTCAATTTTTCATTTCTTTTATCACGTATGTGAAGTGGCCAAAGTTACTTTTTTGATTGATTTGTTCTACAACCTATACCATCTTCGCAAAGTAAAAATTCCCATAATGAGTTCACACTTTACCCTGTGATCCCCACTATTGAGTTCGTTAGCGGGTTCCCAAAAAACTGTGGGGTCTGGTGTGAAAAGTTTTTTTTATATAAAACTCAACAGTAATAATAGCTCAGCTTTTTCAGTTTGGAACTACGGCGTTCTTAAAAAAAATTCCTAAGGATGGGTCTCGCTTGAATGTCGAGTCAGAATTTGTAGCATCGCTTAGCATGCATTCCATCTCACTTTGCCTTGCTATTTCTTTAAGCAATGGTGTTTAACTCGCTGATTATTTGGTTGTTTCTGCCTTGCTCCACTTGATTTTTCTTATCTTTGTTCCTATGTTGTTCCTATGCTCATACATTCACCTAATTGATTTTATCTATTGAATTACAGATATGGATCTGACTCGATGCTCTGCTGCGAGAAATTTTCTTTCCCAAGATGAGGGGAAAGAGATGGAGACTTTGGTTAACGAGGTCAATAAGAATACTGAGGTTGTCATTTCTGAAGTGGTGGCTACTGAAGCTACTACTCAGCAACTTCTGCCTAGCTCGCCTATTGAAGAAACTAAGGTGGGTGGTAATTAAATGCCTAAAGACATAACTCACCAATGGAGGACCAAAGAGCGAACTGAGAATACTCGTACCATTTTGGAGCCCACAAAGAAGAAAGGGCATGCAAGCAAACTTCCTCCACACTCTCTCATGTTAAGCCGCATCTTGTTTGTGGAAGGTACTGTTCCTGCCAGGCTTTCCAAGCTATCTCTTTTTGAAATGATAGTTGTGGTACGTTAACTTGATGATGAAGTATTATTATAAATTTAATGTTGTTCTTTATTGTATGCTCACTCTTTGTTTCGGTATGCTTTGTCACTAAGGTTGATGAAAGTCTGCAGCTCATCAGCGAATGTGTTGCAAGCTTCGCTGAAGGAGATAGTGCAATATTGGAGGAGCTACAGGAGAGCAAGGTGGAGTGCAGTGTTCTGAAGACTAGTGTTAAACATTTGGAGAGGCAAGTGCGCATTGCTGCAGAGAGCACTAAAACTGCTGAAAAGGAGATGGAGAAGATGAATTTTCACCTAGAGAAGATACAGAGAAATGGCCTTGCTTTGCCTGGATACCCTCAGCTTCTGATTGACCGAGTCGTGAAAACTCAATCCTTTCATGTTTTATTTGAGGAGGTCTCAACTAATGCTCGCAACATTGGTTTTTGTGAGGCCTTGTTTGAGTTGCGGAAATTGAATCCAACCACGAAACTTGATAAATTGCCCAAGTTGGCCATAACTGAGAAGATTCAGGACGAGCGAATAGAGATTCTTAATGAGGGTTTTGTGAAGAGCGTTTCTGAAAGTGGTCATCCCTTCGCATTGCTACCATATCTCGGCGGTCTCCCAGCTCTTCCTTCTGCAGCCGAGCTGAAGAAGTGTATGATCGATTACTGTGAGGAACTTCATTTAAGTTCCTCTCCTCCTAATGATCGTCATTCTGAGCTGAATTCTTATGTCAATAATGTTGTGAACCCTAGGGGGAAGTTGAATGATGTGTCCATTTTAGATGGTTATTTTAGGCTTTTTAGGATTAGGTTTTGTGCAATTTTGTGCTCTACATGTGGCATTTTGCCTTGAAATCATCTAAGGAGGGATAAAGGCGGCTTTGACGTTTTTATCACTTTTTAGATGATTTTGTGTGACAAGGTGATTTGTTTGAAGACTTTGAAGATTTGAAGACTTTGAAGATTTATCTTTGAAGATTTGAAGATTTGAAGACCTTTACATTTGAGCTTTTTGAAGACATGAAGAAGTGAAGAGATGAAGAAAGGAGAGCAAAGCAACGGGTGAAGGATGGTCCAGGGTTCTCAGAATTTTCCGAGAAGAATCAGCCTTCAAGAGTGGCACCATTGGATTCCTCTTCTCGAGCACTATAAAATCGACTACAAGAACTCCCGAAACGGATCAACGGTTCACCCGGAGGAAGCAAAACAAAACAGCAGGGCTGAGTTACTGATTTGGTCGCGACTCGCGATGAACTTGGTCGCGAGTCGCGACGACGGCTTAAAATCAGCCCTGCAGCAGCTCTGTTTCTCCTCTTTTTCTTCCACTATAAATACCTCTTCACCCTTCTTCTCCAAAGCCTTAAGCCCGATTTTTGGCTCCAAAACCCTAGATTTTCTTCCATTTCTTCTTCTTTCTTTGTAGCTTTTAGTTCTTTGTTATGGGTTTTGTTTATCTAGGTTAGTTTTGTTCTTGGGAGCAAAGGATTAAAGCTTCCACTATCTATGTAGCAAGAATTCATTTATATCTATCTATTTGGTGTTTTTGCTATTGTGCATTTATTGTGCTTTGAATGTTAATTGTTGATTGCATTGATGTTATTGAGAGCTTGATGATATGAAATGCTTGGATTAATTGTTAGCTAGGGTTTGGGGGATTTGGGTTAATTTCCCCCCTGTTCTTGTTAGCAATGTGAGAGTATGAATTAGAGCTTTCGATTGTGTTAGTGTGTTGACAATGTGCTAGGCGAATGTGATTGATGTCGAACTCTTCGTCACGTTCGTTTGTGTAGCAAACGAGAGAGTCATATGCTCGCGGATGAATGTGCGTTGCACGTTCATCCAATCTCGTGTAATTGCATGAATTGGTTCAATGCCTAGTCACGGTGTAGTGGTCATAGGCATTGCCAAGCTTGTTGGTCCTTCGTGCTAAATGCCACCAATGACGCCTTGAGTCGTGGTCGCGACTCGGGAGCCATTGGTGAGGTTTGACGAGAGATGTCGAATTCACTCTCGCAAACTACGAACTAAGAAGGATAGGAGTTCAGTCTCCACGACAAGTAGTTGAAGTATTGAATAGGTGATTTAAACTCATTCCTGAAGCATTTGTTGTTTGGCGTTTATGTACTCTTGACGGTGTGTTTCGCTGCATGTGTGCCATGAGTGGTTTGAGCATAGGGAGTGCTTGTGTGGTTGAATTGCTTAGGTGTAGGAACGTGACGACTTCCGTAGCACCTTTGCATGAAGATCTACGAGCATGAACTTAGAACTCCTTGTGGTGTGTGTGTTGTGGTACTTGCTAGATGGGGTGTGTGAGCGTTGGGTCATGAATGCTATATGATGGAATGTGTGGATGATTCGATGAACTACATTAGATGTGGAAGTGGATATCCGTTGCCCCCAAGGCATTTTATCTTTGTAGTTTAAAACCTTTCTTTTTCTTAGTTTCGTTTGATGATTAGCATAGTCACTGGACGTTGCTAGTTATCTCGTATTTTTATCTTTGTTAACTTAGGAACCAACCAACCAACCAACCCCCCCCTTTTACTCGCTTTTAAGTGTGTGTATATATATTTATTTACTCCTAGCCTAGTATATCAACCATTTGTGTGCTTAGACGCTTAGGAAGATCCCTCTTCTCATTGGACGACCCCGATTTGCCACTATCTACCTAGTTGTAGAAAGTAAGCACTGAGGGCTTATAAATTATCTTTTGGCGCGCGGGCGCGACGACCGCCCGCGCCTGTCAAAATGGCGCCGTTGCCGGGGAAGAGGCGTTTATTCTTAAGTATTTAGGTGTATTTGGTTGTGTATTAGCTAGTTGTTTTTATTTTCCACTTCTTGGTGGTTGTTTTTGTTCGGAGTAGGTATTGCTCGAGTTCTTGGTAATTTATTTTATCGAGAATCCTTGCACTATGATTCCGAACTTTTGAAAAATAAAAAAATTAAAAATTTTTTTTTTTCTTAATGGAGCGTCTCACCTTGAGGGAACTCATGATGAGAAGAGAGGCTCAACAAGCAAGGTTTTGTAGGATGTGTCATTCCGATCATCCTACCGAATCTTGCCCTTTGTTGAGGGAAGAGCACTATGACCGAGACAGAACCCTTGGTTTCCAAAACCTTGGGTACTATGAAGAGTGCTATCAAGAGGTAGGAGATATTGGTTTTCAGGGGCAAGATGCTCATGAATGCTATCCATACCACAACTCTTACAATCCGGAATGGAGTGGTAGTCCGGATTTGTGGTATGAGAATGAGCCAGAAAACCAATATTACGAGCAACCTAGTTGGCCATCACCACCCTATACCATACCCCAAAACCAAGCCCAACAAGGAAGTTCAAGTTTGACACGTGAGGATGTCTTAAATACCATAGCAAACTTGAACTCCTTCACTAGTGAGGAGCCGGATACCCAGCTTTCCTCTAGTGTTGAGGCCATTGAGGGGCATGTGAAGAACATATTAGAGGTATTGGCTCGAATGGAAGCTCGTGATTCCGAAAATACATCATCCCAACTTGAACTCGATGACTCGGTGAGTGAGGTCACCAATAGACATGATTTTGAGTTTGAAAGGGATGAGGAGTTGGTTGTAGAGGATAGAAAAATGGAGGAAGAGGTGATAGTGCTACATTACCCATTAGCATTGTCACCCCTTCTCCCACCTAGTGAACCAACTCTCATATTTTCGGAAGTTTTGAGGGAAACAAGAGAGGAGCCAAAAGACTATCCTAAGCTCCCTAACCACTTAATTCCCTTTGAACCATCTCCACCTCCACAAGACTTTCCTCTTGGAAGTTTTGTGCCCCCACCTCTCTTGTTTTGGATGCTCATGGTGAAGAGCTTCAAGCCTTCACCATACGGATAACATTAGGGTCGTGCCGACGACCTTAAAAATACGGAGCTTCGTCGTGCCGACGACGTTAAATAAATTCGGCATTTCTTTTAGTTTTTATTTCTTAGTTTGTGTTTCTTAGTTTGTTTTTGTTGTTGTTTTGTTTTGTTCTTTTTAAGGCTTGTTTTTCTATGATGTTGTAGCAACATGAAGTGCATTGCAATGAAGGAGATGAAGGAACGAGATCAATGAACGAGGGAAGCAAGCTTGGACAGTTGGTAAGAAAACGAAAAAATTTTAAGCCTGGGATACCCTGCCGTCGCGAGTCGCGATGGGCTTCGTCGCGAGTCGCGACGAACAGGGGAGCAAAATCCACTCCCAGCGCCAACTTTCCGCGAGTCGCCCTGACGTCGCGAGGCTCGTCGCGAGTCGCGACACCCTTCGTCGCGAGTCGCGACGAGCTCAGAAAATTTGGAGCTCTCGGACTCACCTTTCCGCGAGTCGCGATGACTTCGCGAGGCTCGTCGCGAGTCGCGACACCCTCCGTCGCGAGTCGCGACGAGCTCAGACAATTTTAAGCTTCCGGACTCCACTTTCCGCGAGTCGCGATGACTTCGCGAGGCTCGTCGCGAGTCGCGACACCCTCCGTCGCGAGTCGCGACGAGCTCAGAACATTTTGAGCTCCCGGGCTGTACTTTCCGCGCGTCGCGATGACGTCGCGAGGCTCGTCGCGAGTCGCGACGAACCTCGTCGCGAGTCGCGACGTGCTCAGTAACTTTCGCAAAAAAAAAAAAATTTTTTTTTTTTAGCCCGGATTTCAAGTTTCCAAGCTTTCAAGTTTCCAAATGATTTTAAACATTGCATGATCTTTCCTTCTTTTCCACCCAACACTCCCAAGAACATCACATACCTCTCATTTCTTCCACCATCCTACATATATTGACATATGAACATTCTTGCATCTTTATAGTACATTTGTTGATTGTAGTATGCCGACTACATCATTGTGACCGTAAGTTCTTATCCTATAATGATGCTTGTATACATGTTAATATATGTTGGATATTTTTCATGCATAATCTTATAGTGGTGATTGAGGGTTGATTGGTTGTTCTTTGACAATACTATGGTTATTAACTCTTGATGCTAAACCTAGTATTACATATCCTTATGTACTTGTGAGTTTAATATGTTCTTCGTGGTGTAGTCTTGATCAAACGGCGCCATGGAGAAAATGTTTTTCTCGAGGGGTGAGTTCTTCTACGGCATTTTTGCTCACCCTTCCGGTTCCGAAACCCATCTCGGGACCATCCAAGTACTTGGATATCGCCATATCACCGGCGAATTGCGGAGACACGGGTGTCACTCTAACTCCCTTACCTTGATTTTTATTCTTCTTGCCTTACATGTTTACATTGAGGGCAATGTAATGTTTTAAGTGTGGGGAGGGGTTAGAGGATTCAATGCATGCTAGATTGTTTTGGAATGCTTTTTGCTACTTTTCATTGGAAAAACATGAGAAAAAGAAAAAAATATATATATATAAAAAAAAAAAAAAAGAAGAAAACCCGCTAAGTTGAAAACCCGAGAGGGCAACTTAGGCAACATTGGGGGCCCGGATAGGTCGAAAACCCTTAAAGGGCGGCCTAGGCAAAAATGAGAGGCTAAAATGTGCGGAAAAAGGTGAGATGTGAGCTAAAGAAACATGATGTGTGGCTAGGATGAAAACTCGAAAGAGCTCCTAGGCAAAATGAGAGAAAGTGAGAGAAATTGAAAAATGCTATGATTTCACTCATTTGCCGGCGTTGGAGTCATAAGGTTGCGGTTGTCACACGGATGGATCGGGTAGCTCAACATCTATAGACCTCTTGGGATTGGGTAGCTTAGTGGGTTAGGAAACGAAGTGTGGTTATGAAATTCTTGATCTCTTTATACTTCGTTTTTGGTTGATATATTGGCATTAGGTGAAGCATGTGTTTAAAACTTCCTCTCTGGTTTTAGCTTCATTTTGTGTCATTGGATTATGGGAATATCAATTCTGGGCTTTGAAATATTTTATGGGTAGTGAATTGATAAGTGGTAGGTTTGGTTAGATTTAGGATTGGGGATGTGTGTGTGAAAAAAAAAAAAAATTCTCATGTGAGCTTTTATTTTGGGATTTTTGATATTGAGAGTTTTTGTGAGGCTTTGATTGGGGGATTAGTTTAGGTTTTGGATATATCATTTACTCCGTGTGCTTGGTTCTTTTCTTACTCGAGGACGAGTAAGGGCTAAGTGTGGGGATATTTGATGTGTCCATTTTGTGTGGTTATTTTAGGGGTTTTAGGATGAGGATATGCCATTTCCTCCGTACGCTTGAATCTTTTCTTACTCGAGGACGAGTAAGGTTTAAGTGTGGGGAGGTTTGATGTGTCCATTTTAGATGGTTATTTTAGGCTTTTTAGGATTAGGTTTTGTGCAATTTTGTGCTCTACATGTGGCATTTTGCCTTGAAATCATCTAAGGAGGGATAAAGGCGGCTTTGACGTTTTTATCACTTTTTAGATGATTTTGTGTGACAAGGTGATTTGTTTGAAGACTTTGAAGATTTGAAGACTTTGAAGATTTATCTTTGAAGATTTGAAGATTTGAAGACCTTTACATTTGAGCTTTTTGAAGACATGAAGAAGTGAAGAGATGAAGAAAGGAGAGCAAAGCAACGGGTGAAGGATGGTCCAGGGTTCTCAGAATTTTCCGAGAAGAATCAGCCTTCAAGAGTGGCACCATTGGATTCCTCTTCTCGAGCACTATAAAATCGACTACAAGAACTCCCGAAACGGATCAACGGTTCACCCGGAGGAAGCAAAACAAAACAGCAGGGCTGAGTTACTGATTTGGTCGCGACTCGCGATGAACTTGGTCGCGAGTCGCGACGACGGCTTAAAATCAGCCCTGCAGCAGCTCTGTTTCTCCTCTTTTTCTTCCACTATAAATACCTCTTCACCCTTCTTCTCCAAAGCCTTAAGCCCGATTTTTGGCTCCAAAACCCTAGATTTTCTTCCATTTCTTCTTCTTTCTTTGTAGCTTTTAGTTCTTTGTTATGGGTTTTGTTTATCTAGGTTAGTTTTGTTCTTGGGAGCAAAGGATTAAAGCTTCCACTATCTATGTAGCAAGAATTCATTTATATCTATCTATTTGGTGTTTTTGCTATTGTGCATTTATTGTGCTTTGAATGTTAATTGTTGATTGCATTGATGTTATTGAGAGCTTGATGATATGAAATGCTTGGATTAATTGTTAGCTAGGGTTTGGGGGATTTGGGTTAATTTCCCCCCTGTTCTTGTTAGCAATGTGAGAGTATGAATTAGAGCTTTCGATTGTGTTAGTGTGTTGACAATGTGCTAGGCGAATGTGATTGATGTCGAACTCTTCGTCACGTTCGTTTGTGTAGCAAACGAGAGAGTCATATGCTCGCGGATGAATGTGCGTTGCACGTTCATCCAATCTCGTGTAATTGCATGAATTGGTTCAATGCCTAGTCACGGTGTAGTGGTCATAGGCATTGCCAAGCTTGTTGGTCCTTCGTGCTAAATGCCACCAATGACGCCTTGAGTCGTGGTCGCGACTCGGGAGCCATTGGTGAGGTTTGACGAGAGATGTCGAATTCACTCTCGCAAACTACGAACTAAGAAGGATAGGAGTTCAGTCTCCACGACAAGTAGTTGAAGTATTGAATAGGTGATTTAAACTCATTCCTGAAGCATTTGTTGTTTGGCGTTTATGTACTCTTGACGGTGTGTTTCGCTGCATGTGTGCCATGAGTGGTTTGAGCATAGGGAGTGCTTGTGTGGTTGAATTGCTTAGGTGTAGGAACGTGACGACTTCCGTAGCACCTTTGCATGAAGATCTACGAGCATGAACTTAGAACTCCTTGTGGTGTGTGTGTTGTGGTACTTGCTAGATGGGGTGTGTGAGCGTTGGGTCATGAATGCTATATGATGGAATGTGTGGATGATTCGATGAACTACATTAGATGTGGAAGTGGATATCCGTTGCCCCCAAGGCATTTTATCTTTGTAGTTTAAAACCTTTCTTTTTCTTAGTTTCGTTTGATGATTAGCATAGTCACTGGACGTTGCTAGTTATCTCGTATTTTTATCTTTGTTAACTTAGGAACCAACCAACCAACCAACCCCCCCCTTTTACTCGCTTTTAAGTGTGTGTATATATATTTATTTACTCCTAGCCTAGTATATCAACCATTTGTGTGCTTAGACGCTTAGGAAGATCCCTCTTCTCATTGGACGACCCCGATTTGCCACTATCTACCTAGTTGTAGAAAGTAAGCACTGAGGGCTTATAAATTATCTTTTGGCGCGCGGGCGCGACGACCGCCCGCGCCTGTCATTGAACAACGAAGTTCCCATTCCTTCTGAAAGCAAGAAGGATGCCGCTCTCGTTGTCCATATTTCACCCTTCTCTCCAGGCAAAGTTAGTAAAGTGACATAGACCTAAGATAGTTCCTATTTATTTTATGTAATTTATGACAATTTTCCTAAGTGTGATTGTATAATTTTGTATTATTAGCAACTAATGCGATTATTATGCTTGCCTTTTCTATTTTGACCTATATTTTTATATTTATCTAATTGCAGGGCTTTAATATCGTGGTTGACCAAAAATATTTTGAATAATGTTGAATATCTGGGGTGTTATATTCATTTTCCTTGTCACAGTGGGTTTTCTTTGCTCTCTAAATGGTGTCCTATTAATCTGATTGAAGGTGTTGAGCGTGTAATGAAAGAGTATTCTCAACTTATTTCTTCTGATCCTTTATCATGTGTGGAGTCTGCTCCATTGTATATTGGGTGGAAAGTCCCAACATCCTCTTCGACTTCAACTTCTTCTCCTACTTGTCCGTGTAGTAAGCTTATACATGATGGCTATAACGCTTATTCGCTTGGGAAATACATCATCCGTGGTTTGGTTGATCTTGAATCTGCAGCTGTGTATTTGTGTTTGCTAAATCTCCCTCTTCGTGTTCAAGAATGGGTGTTGCCATTGGGCACTCATCTAACATATATACTGCTAGGTATCAATGCCCTTGAGGTGAAATAGGACAAGACTGCAAAGGAAACACGGGATGTAGTTTGTGATCTGCAACAAATATGCAATGAGCAGCATGAACTTATTTATCGGTAACACCTGAATATAGTGAAAATGCTTCGCCAAAAGAGACTAGGAAATATGCCGTGGATATAACATGAGAAGTCCACCCAGAAACTGCGATCATTGACAAGCAGTGTACTCGTATAGACGATTTGTATGAATGATTGAAGAAAAATCAGGAAGAGTGTGATCATCTTTCCACCTCTGCTATTGGTTGGCAAACAAAGTTCGATGAGCAGTTCGCTATCAACACACAACTGTGAAGTGCTAATGAAGAGCTTCACACTGAGTGTGAGCTCCTTGACGTATTTGTACATCAACTTGAATAGGATTGCATTGAATATAAGGACGAACTCTAGTCTTTACCCTCTTCATATCAAAGGGCTACTGGTCGCGGAGATCTTACAATAGGGATTGAAGGGCAAAGGATTAATCTATCTGAGGCTATTAGATCACATATTCGAAGCTTGGAGAAGAGAGCACATTTTTTGTCGAATGAGATGAAAAAGTATGAAGAAACCATGAATGTTATGAGTATGCAGTAGGATCGCTAAGAGTTTGGTCCCATCACTGACTTTCAGGCATATTACGATAAGTATCTTGGGCACGTGGAGCAAAGAGATCTTATATGCCATCCATCCTATTTACATATGAAGTGGTGATACGAGCATTTGGTTAGTGAAGAACACGCTGCTGAACAGAATAGTCGTAGAGCTTCACGTTCTCATCACGAGGCTGAGCGTAGGAGCTGGTGTGGTGGTTCATCTGTTTTAGGATCCTCACGAGCCTCGAAGAGTAGATAGATCTATTATTTTGGACTGCTCATCCTTTCTTGTAATGTCTTAATAATTTCCCATGTTTTTGTGAACTGGCTCTTTGTCGCTGCTGAATGAACTACATTTCCCGTTTTTTATATAGGTCAGATAACTTTGTGTTGAGTAAGTAAATGTTGTGAGGTATGAATTGCGAAGTTGCAAAATCTATAGCTTGCATATATCGCATTCGTTTGGTTAAATAAGCTTTGTAGTAGTCTGCATAATTTATAGTTTGCATCGCTATTATAGCGAAGCTTGATTGTTAGTGTCTCACAATATTTATTGCTCGTATTACCTTTTTGAGAAAATATTCTCTTTGCGTTCGTGTGTACGTTCGAGTCATGAGATCCAAAGCTCGTAATTATCAACAGTTTTGTAAGATCTATAGCTCGCGGTTGTTTGATTTGCAAAGTTGCAAGATCCAAAGCTTGTAAGCATCGATAAATGTGCAGGATCTATAGCCTGTTGTTCGCTAGGTTATGTGCGACTTGTAAAGTCTGAGTGTCTTAAACTTATCTTCTACCATACACACATAAATAATATGAAAAGTTTATGGATTTGGAAAGAGGTTTTCGACATTAAATATATAGACCCGCAATAATGTCGCATTGTGAACAATGAAATAAAAAAGCTCCAATGATGATCTCATGGATTCTGTACAAATAGCCAATACCTATCCTTCATCTGAACTCTAGACATAAAATTTTCTCAGGTTAACCACATGCTAAGTGTTCGGAATACTGGTGCCATCCAACCTTTCAAGTTCATAACTATTGGATCTATATGCCTTTGTCACCCTGTAAGGTCTTTCCCACTTTGGGCATAACTTCCCACATTTTTCTGCCAGGCTAGCCTTGTTCTTTCTCATCACTAGATCACCAATGTGGAACTGTTTTTCTTTCACCTTCTGATTGTGAACTCTAGCCATTCATTCCTTATACTTAGCTTATGTGATTGTTTCCAAATCTCTGTTTTCCTCTAGTTCATCCAGCTCGAGCCTCATTGCATCTGGGTTTTCAGTTTCCTGGTAATCACTTACTCGATGACTGGGATTACCAATTTCTACTGGTATAACAGCTTCCTGACCATAAACCAAACAGTATGGTGTCTTCCCTGTTGGTTCCAGAATGGTCGTTCTATATGCCCATAACGTGTTTGGTAACTCGTCTAACCATCCAGTTTGCCTTCCTTCCAGTCGCTTTTGTATTCCTTGAATGATAGTCATGTTCATCACCTCTACTTGGGTGCTTAGCCATTGGCTTGAAGGTGTCCTGCATAGGTAAACTTCAGGAGAATCCCGAGCTTCGAACACCAAACGGTGAATACACCATTTGTGAACTCCGTACCATTGTCTGTGAGTATGGTATGTGGCACACTGAAGCGACATACTATGTTTTTCCATATAAATCTCTTAGTGGCTTCAGTTGTAACTCTTCCTAACGGCTTCTCTTCCACCCACTTTGTGAAATAGTCAATTGCTACAACCAGAAAGTTAGCGTTGCTTTCACCCCTGGGGAATGGTCTGACTAAGTCAATTCCCCATTTTTCAGATGGCCAGGCTCCATAGACTCCTCTCAAAGATGATTGTGGCTTATGCATTAACGAAGCATTGATTGGGAAACTTCCACATTTAAGCACAAAGTTTTGTGCATCGTTGAACATAATTGGTCTGTAGTTTCCAGCTCGGATGATCATCTTTGCTATCATTATAGCTCCTTGATGCATTCCACATAGACCATCATGAACTTCTTTTAAAATCTCGGATGCTTGCATTGATCCTCCGCATTTTATCCATGGGGATAGGAAACCCTTTTTGTATAAGGTCACATCCCTGTAGGCGTAATTAGTATAACGTAATTCCAACTTCCTAGCCTGCATTTTATCTTTTGGCAGTGTCCCCTTCATAAAGAAATAGAGACATCCATTTTACTTCATCTGCTAGGATCGCTCACATAGTAGTTGACAGCATGCTTCTGACTGGAATGACTTCAATAATGATGTCTCCATGCTCACTAAAAGAATCAAATCCTTCTGTTGCTAGCTTGCTTAGTGCGTCCACCTTGGTGTTTTCACTTTGCGGCACGTGTTGTATGTTGAAATATTCGATTTGGGCTATGAGTTGTTGTACTTTTTGTAGATACTTCACCAACTGCTCTTCCGTACTTCATAATCCCCTCGCACTTGTTGGACAACAATTAGCGAATCGCTAGATACTCAAACACTTCTGACCTTCATCCTTACGGTAAGATCCAAACCATAAATCAACTCCTCATATTCTTCTTCGTTATTGGTGAGTAGAAAGTCGAACCTTAATGAGTAATCATGTTCACCTCCATCAGGGTCTACAAACAGCAACCCTGTGCCGCATCCTTCTTTGGTGGATGCACCATCAACGAACAATGTCACGGAAACTTCTTCCCATTTTTACTTACCTTTATCGAATCTCAAACTCTGACACATGCTCACTCTATGTGCTTCTTTTGTTGTCATCTCTGCAATGAAGTCTGCTAACGCCTAAGCTTTGATCGTTGTTCTAGGTTCGAATTGTATTTTGAATTGACCTAGTTCCAGGGCTAACTTCGTTAGTCTTCCTGATGAATCAAGCTTGTTGAGGATGTTCTTGATTGGAAAATAGGTGTAAACCACGATGTGATAAGTATGGAAATACGTTCGCAGTCTTCGTACTGAGTATATCAAGGCCAGGGTTAGCTTCTCCACTGGCATATACAGTTTCTCTGCACTCTGTAATATTCGGCTAATATAATAGACTATTACTTATTTCTAGTTTTCAATACAAACCTAAATAGAGCTAGCCACATTCTGTGAGATCTCTAAATATAAGTATAGTGTTTCTCCAAGGATGGGTGATTTCAGTGTTGTTAGTGTCAGAAGCTGTTCTTCCAAACCATCATACGCTATCTGGCATTTTTGGCTCCAGCTAAACTTCTTGGCTTTTCTTAGAATTTTGAATAGTGGAAAAAACTTTTCCACTGCCTTTGAGATGAATCTGCTGAGCGCTGCTAGCAACCCCATCAGAACTTTTACTTGTTTAACAGTTCGGGACTGAGGAAGATTGACTATGGATTGAATCTTCTCGGGGTTGGCTTCGATTCCTTTTGAGAACACCTTGTATCCCAAGAATTTTCCTGTGCCTGCCCCGAACACACATTTCTTGGGGTTGAGTCTCATTCCTATGGCACTTAGTGTGTCCAACATCTCTTGCAAGTCCGTAGTGAAGCTATCCACCTTCCGTGTTTTTGATAACCATATCATAAAAAAAACTTCAAAGTTATGCCATATTTGATTACGAGATGTGTTATCCACTAATTCTTGGTATGTTGCTCCTGCATTTTTTAGTTCGAACGGAATCTTTACATAACAAAACGTCCTGAAGCTTGTTATAAAAGTTGTTTTCTCTGATTCTTCCGGATTCATTAATATTTGATGATATCCCTTGTAAGCATCTAAAAATGCGAGCATATGATACCTTGAAACTGCCTCAACCAGCTCATCAATTTTTGGTAGAGGATAACAATCCTTTGGAATATGACCTCTTTTCAGCAACCACTTTGGGTATATGACCTTTTTTATTATGCTAGTTCAAAGCAGTGTTGTAACCTCTTCTTTTATTGTTGTCTACCTATCATTGGCGAAGCTGCACTGCTTTTCTTTGACTTACTTGACCACATCACTAATATTTAAAGAGTGTGTAGCGATATGCGGGTCTACTCCTCCCATGTTATGAACACTCCATGCGAAAGATTCTTTGTGAACTCACAGGATTTCTATGATTCTCTTCCTCTCTTCATTGGGAAAGTATTTCCCAATCCTTACACACTTTGAGTTATATTAGTCATTTAGGCTAATCACTTTGTTTCTTCCCCTAGGTCCACTGTTGATTTTGGATGATTTATCGATCTTCCATTCGAGATCATGTTAACCATCTTCGTTTTATTTCCCAACCTTCCTGCCTTCATTGCAATGACCATGCATTGCCTCGCAGTTTGCAGGTTTCTTCTTATAGTTACAATCCCGGCCGGAGTTTGGAATTTCATAACCTGGTGGTAAGGGAACCATATGGCCTTTGCTCTGTCCCTATGATAGCATCAAACATGCTTGAAGTGTTCATGGCTACTAAGTCACACATCATGGTACAAGTTCTACCATTCTCTCCAATAGTGACTGGCAGTTGTAAATTGCCCAAAGGAGTTTCTGATCGCCCTGTGAACCCAACTAGCAAGGACGTGGATTTTTTTAGGTCCGTTTGTTTGAAACCCAGCCTATTGAAGTAGTCGAAAAATAGTATTTCGATCGCACTTCAATCATCTACGAACACTCTGCATGCAATAGCATTTTTTATTTTTGCTATAATTACCATAGGGGTCATTGTGAGGCGAAGTGTTCGGCACTACATCCTCTTCGCTGAAGGTGATTGTCTCAACCGATCAGAATCTTTTGTCAACGGGTTCTTGTGGGGGAGAGTACCGTGCTCTAGCCTTTTAAGCATTAATGGACAATGACTCTGTAGATCCATGTATAGATAGGATAATCGTCTCTAGTATTTCATTACCCTCGTCCTCCTTACAGTCAATCACTGTGGTCATCTTTTGATTCTTTGGTAATGTGTTCGTTGGCCTTTGATTCCTCACTAAGGTGTTGATTGTATTATTCTTGCCATACTAGCTTCCCCCTTCTTTTCTATATTGAGCTAAGAAGGCATTCCTCAAATTTTCTTCAATTTATCTTCTTAGATCTCTGTAATACTCGATGCCATGGCCATGATTTTTGTGAAAAGCACAATAGTACTCCCTGGATCTTTTTTCTCGTAGTGCTAGCATGGGTGCCAATTCTCGGAATAAATCCCTATGTGCTTGCCAAATTTCCTTCCTTGGCCTTGTTAAGGGTGTATCCTGAAATGTTGTCGTCAACAAACCTGGCCCCCTTTCTTTGAAAGGGGTGTTTCTCTTTCCCTTTTTCATGAATCCCTTCAATGAAGACTCTGCTTCCATTGTTCTCTTTTCTCCTCTTTCCAGCTCTATCTTACGATTGTTTGCATCTTCCATTTGCCCATACTGCTCAATTATCTTTTGTAGCTCCCTTGGGTATTCAGGCATGTTCTTCGTTAGCTCTTTATAGAACTCTCCTAACGCATGCCTCATGTGAATGATCCTAATAACGATTGGAGGGACAAGTCACAAACTTGTAAGTTTTCAATACCAAATCGATTCTGATATTCTGCTAGGCTTTTGTCACTTCGCTGGGATATGTTATTGAGATCTGCGATCGTCTTAGTGAATTTTTATTTCTGGTAGAAGCGACCCAAAAATAGGTCAGACAACTATGCCCATGATTTAATTCTCCCACTTGGTAGGTCTTCAAGTGATCGTTGTTCATGTCAAAAAGATAGGAAATGCCTTGTAGACTAAATCGATGTTTGAGTCGCAAAATCTCATGTTGTTTCTGTATAAGTGCAGAAAAATTATTTTCGGTCCATGGTCCCATCGTAGATTTTAACATGCAAAGGAAGTTTGAAGTCCTTTGGAATTTTAAAATCACGCAAATGCGAAGCTAGAGGTGATTTATCTGTGTCATCTTCTGCAACGATGTCACGTAACTTTTCTTTGTAGTTAAGGATTCCACGCTCTTGACTTACCCTCTTTTCTGGTCGTGGGGGTTTTCCCTGAGCATTTTCAAAAAAAATTGTAAAGACTCTCTCTATTCGCCACTAAGAATGCCGCAAACGCTCACGTTTCCTTGTCATAGTTATTGTTTGGAGACTGCTTCTTCCTCTGTTTCCTCCTTGCTTTGCTCATTTTCCCTATTTGGGGTTTGTTCCTGATGATGATGTATTTCTCTATCACGTCCCAGTGTTTGTTCGTTTGACAGATGGTTATGGCTCCTCTCACTCCTGGTGAACACCATTGTTTGCCTGAGCGGTCTTGAAATGAAAAAAAAATCTCGATTCCCCACAGACGGTGCCAAATGATATAGTGGACCGCTCCGGAAAGGTTGTTGCTCTCTTAAGAATCTCCTTACCTGTAAAACTTATCCCAAAAATGACTCTGGGAAAAAGGCTCCAATGATCAAGTCAGTTCTTTCTTCCTAGAATTGGAATTTCTAGAGATAGTTGCGCTTACCTCTGCTCCTTTAGAGCTTGTTGTATTTATAAACTGATGTGGTTGTGGTTCCCTATTTTTAGGGGCAAAGATCATGGGATGTTTCCCAATCATTACCTGCTTAGTTCTTTGCATTTGTGGCTGATGTTCGTTCCGTATTTGTTGGCTCACGTTCTTTGTGGCATCTTCATGGCTTTAATTAACGCTTTTGGCTAAAAAGGTTTAACTTCGTCATTCGGTGCTATTTGGTTGGGCATAGTGGCCCTCGGTCTTTTGCTTGTTGGACTATATATACACCAAGTGCGATAGTGTGTTGGCTATTGGAAAGGCTAAGAATATGATGTACAATAAGGAAGTCTCATCGTATTCGACAGAGACATTATTCCATTAAACAACTTCTCTCAACTGGAGTGATCATAATTGACTATGTAAGGTCAAAAGACTACGTAGTTGATCCCTTGACAAAAGGGTTGAATCGAGAGATAGTTGAAACATCATCAAGAGGAATGGGACTAAAGTCCATTAAATGATGGGCTACGTAAGTGGACACCCAACCAATGTGACTAGAAATCCCATGATCTAGGTTCAAAGGGATAACTAAAATGCAAAGACCCATCGCGATCACTGTGGGGGGGTTCATACCTCTTGTCTTATTCCTATGATGAAGAAGCAGTGAAGTGAGTGGAAGTTAAGCATTAAATTGCTTTTAATGATTCATGGCATCGAGTGTATGATACTTGAAAGAGCACATAGTTTACGGAACTGCTCTTATGCTAAGAATCACCTATGTAAGCGAGAAGTGTAGATGCTTCGAAAGGGAATTGTAGGGATGCGATTCATTAGAAACCTTACAGAACTAGGGATGTGTCATGGCCTGATTAATGGACATGACCGACGAAAGCACAAAGGCAAGGAAAAATGTATATAGGAAGTGCATTGTCGTTCACACAAGCGGTTGGGGAATTTCAAGGACATCGCTCCTACTTCCGAACTAGTGGGCTAAGTGTACTTTCTCAAGGGAAAGTTCAAAGGTTTGAACCTACTTATCCTATGCAGCATCTATGTCGTCGAAATGAATCTATCACCAAGTCAAACTTCGTGTCTAGTGTGATTGTTCTTATTCCACATCAATATCTATTCATGTGGGGGATTGTTGGAAAATGATTGTAATACAAGTTGAATTTTGTCAACTTTTGGCCTTTGTTTTGAGTTGGGATCGAACTGAATTAGGGTTAGTGGACATCATTTTTTGGATTATTCTCTATGAGTACTATAAAATTAACTATTTAAACTCTCAAAACGGATAAAGGGAGAATGTGATATGGATACTCAAAGAGTCACTTTCGGAATGGAAACTTAGGCGGAAATTCATTCGCACGTAATAAGTTTCTCTAATTTTTTACGGTCTAAAACACGTTTGGATCATATGAAAATCTCTAGAAATCCCCAACTCCGTAACAAAGATTCTTGGAATCACGAGTGGAATATATGAGATTTAATACGCAGTTAATCATGATAAGGAATATGAGATATTCTTGTCTTTCCAGAATCTATTCAAATATTTGTAAAATGTTTGGTGGTTGGAGAATATTTTCTTTGATTACGGGAATCTGATCTTCCGTGTATCTTTCCATAGGGTCTTTTAGACAACTATAAGCCTCTATGTCAAACAGAAACCTCACACCATTGTCAAGTTCCTCCTTACTTCTAAACATGACTCTTATCTTCTTTATTTCTCTATCGGTGATAGTCCCTCTTGTTTTGTGTGACTCCGAGGTAATTTTACTGGTTAAAATTACCTTGATGGTTTTATCCTAGGGAATGATATCCATGACGGGAATCATTCGTTTCAAGGACAGTGAGTGTACTCGTGACTCCATCAATATGTAATATATGTGATTGCTTAAAACTTGCTTATTAATTGTATTTTAAGCTTTCCAATTGCACACATGAATAATTAATGAAGTTTATTATTTTTGCTTACATTAAATTGCTCGTGTAATTTTATTATTTAATTTCCATGTGTTTTTATCAATATACGTTCAACACTTAGATTCTCCCTGCCGTTGATAATCACATCCTTTGACCTGCCCTTGATTTCGAGGTACCCGTCTGGATACATCATGGTGACATTGTCGGTGTAAAACCAGCCGTTTATGCGGATGGCTTTGGATGTGGCAGCGGGGTCTTTTAGATAACCGAGCAACACACAAGCGCCCCAGAGCACTATCTCCCCACGAGTTATGCCATCCCTTTTAACACGTATTCCAGTTTTGGGATCCACCATGTTCACTGCCACCATACCGATAGTCCCCACTCCTTGTCTCGCCTTTACCTTCTCTCTCTCCGTTGACGGAAACTTGTTCCAGCTCTTCTTCTAAGTACATGAAATAACGATCCCTCCAGTCTCCGTCATTCAATACACATGGATCACAACAAACCCCAGCGCTTCCATCCTGGAAATAGTGCTATCGGTTTCTAATACTCTCTCTGTCATTGCTTATTTACTTTAAGAGTCAAACTAAATTCCGACCCTAAATATAAATTAATACTCCCTCCATTCTGGAATAAATAGCACGCTTTCTATGTTTGCCCATCCCACATAAAATCACACACTTTAATTCTTACCCAAAATGGTAAAGAATATGCTGTAAAATTCTTATAATGTCTTTTTTAACTTCAACAACTTTATGACTGGGCCCGCCTTTTTCCCAAAGTATACCTCACTTTTTCACAATCATTCTTTGCCACCTCATCTTGCATAAAATATCGAGCCAAGTTTCAATGTTTCATTTATTTTGGGACGGAGGGAGTATATAATAATAAATATATCATGTGAGATATTGTAAAATTTGTCTTAGCATCTATTTTCTAAATATCACTTTTTTATGCGACATTATTATAACTAGAGATATTTACAGTCAAACATGCTAATTGAAGACCATGAAAAAGTAAATAAGGAATTTAGAGTGGGACAGAAGGAGTATGAGAGTTCGTCTCTTGAAAAACAGTTGTTCCATAAGTTAGGGAAAGACCAACTAACGTGCAATTTTACCACAAAAATATGAAAATTTTGTGGGTTAAATAAATTAAAATCTAGGTAAAATTCAGGTTAAAAACTATCTAGGTAAACTCACATGTTAGAAACATCACATATTTATAGTAAACTCACATATTTATACTGTAACAATGTAATGTTTCTAATCAAAACTCACATTATTGCAGAGTATAAACCCCTAACTTAACATTATTCTAATTAAATTTCATTTTTCTATATGCCTATAGATACACGGTTTTTTCCCAAATACTTTTTCCTATGACAACCTCATTATTATTTTTTAATCAAGTATATATATGATCAAATTTGTAATAGTTAGTAGATATAATACGACTTAATCAAATAGTGTTATGATAAGAAATTATTTTTAGCAATCTTTTCCCGAAATTAATAGAGGATGAATAAAGAAGGCTCCAATGAGGGCTCGGTTATTCCATATACAGTTTCTTACAACTAGTTTGGCTACATCGCGCGTTGCGCGGTGAGCTTGATAACAAATTATATAAATTTTATAGGAATGTTAAAAGAGCTGTAATTTAAGCTATAAATGTACCAATTATATATGTAATTGAAGTGTGGAGATGGCGAGAGGTGAAGGTTCAGGTGGAGAGGGTTCGAGTGGAGGGGTTCGAGAGGTACAGATTCGAGATGTGAAGGTTGCAATGGAAGCTCGAGAGGTAGTTGGTTGGAGCAAAAGGTTCCAGAGGTACGGATCCGAGTGGTAAAGGTTAAATAGCAGGTTCGAGAAAGTGGAATTCTTGATTTTGGGTGTTGGAATGTTATTGTTGGATGGGGCTCATGCTTTGGGGCTATTCAGGTTCAAGATGGATGTTAGGAGATGTTTTGCTATGTGTTGGTTGAATTGAGCCATTCGGTGGCCGACCACGGTGGATTGTTTTTTTATTGGAATCATCAATGATGGTATACCCAATGTGTTGTCCTTGTTTTTCAATTTCATGAGAATGCCCAGATCAAGACGGATAGAGGAGCAGATTTTTTCATAATTGGTGGATTCTTTGAATTTTGCCCAGTTTCCAGCAACTCACCGGCTCTGGAAAAATGTGTTGTAAGCAAGGACTCAAGTCTGGGCGCTTGACCTATTTTAGGGTACCGTCGGGCCATTCAACCCGAGAAAGAAGATATCGGGCAGAGGCTCCCTAGGGTTCCAACCCGGTTCAAGGCGGCCGGGTCAAATGACCCGTTAAAAGATAAGGCCAGGTTATGGGTCTTGACCCTAGCAGCTTAAAGCCTCAAATGGTAGCTCGAGTGGTGGAATGATGCCTCGAACGGTGTGGACGCAAGGTACAATTTCTCTCGAATGAACGTACTCGCGAGGTATGGATGCTCTCAAAGTGGAAACTGTACCCATGACATGTGGATCGTGCATAATCCATTCGAGAGGGAACATGCACTCTCGAGTTATGGATGATTACTGATTAGAGACATGAATGTCTTGAGAGGTACATGGCTCGAAATGATGGCATGAATCTACATCCTCGAGGAGTGATTCATGTGTTGATGTGCTCTCGAGTGCTCTCGAATGCTGGATGTCCATCCTCTCGAGTGCTCTCAAATGCTGGATGTCCATCCTCTCGAGTGTTGGATGTCTATCCTCGAGAGGTGGTTGGTTAACCCTTCGAGTGCTGGATGTTTAACCCTCGAGGGGAAGTTGGTTAACCCTTCGAGTGCTGGATGTTTAACCCTCAAGGGGTTGATGTTTAACCCTTCGTGTGCTGTATGTCTATCCTCTCAAGGGGTATCCCTTCCAATGCTGGAGGTATAACTTCTTGAGGGGTGGATGTTTAACCTCTCAAGATGATGGCGTGGATGTTTAACTTCGAAGATGACGTGGATGTAACCTCGACTGCTGGATGTCTAGATTAGATCCTCAAAGGGTGGTTCACTAACCCCTCGAGGGGTGGTTGACTAACCCCTTCGACAGGTGGTATGAATAACATGGAATTCTCTCTACGGGTGGTAATTTAACCCTTCGAGGGATGGATGTGTAACCTCTTAAGGGGTGGATGTATAACTTCTCGAGTGGTGGTTCGTGGATGACGTGGATGTAACGTCGACTGCTGACCCCTCGAAGCTGATGTAATCTCGACTGCTGGATGTATAACCCCTCGAGGGGTGGTTCGTGGATTGCCCTCAAGGGTACTGCGGGTTCGAGTTGGTGGAAATGGTTCGGCAGGTAGAAGGCTGGAGGGGTACATGCGAGATCCTCGAGGGGTGGTTCCCTCGAGGATTGATTCGAGGTAAATAGTATAGACGGTGAAACCCACGGTAGAGCCCTAGAAGAGCCCTACCAAATACAAAAAGAATCCAACCCTAGGCTAAAACCTAGGGAGAAAAATCCGTGGGGGGGGGAGCGAAACCCTACGGGCACCACTCCCCCCCCCCCATTTTCTACATAAAAACTACCAACCCTTAGCAAGAAAACTCTAGCAAAGGGGAAAGAAACAAGTCCCAAAGATAATGGAACCGAAAACAACAACCTGACATGAAGACAGGCTAAGAAAGGCTAGGTAAATGGGATGAGAACAAACTCACTACCCATGAATAAGTGTACTACATCTACCCCCAACAAATGGGGCCTTCTTCATTTTCATTCCATAGAGCAGCCGAGTATTAAGAATCGGGTCTTGAACAAATTTTAGTTGTCGGAAAGTAGATGAAGATACCAGAATCCAAGGTTCTAATGCAGCCAAGAGTGTCTCGGGTCATGGATGTCCCATACAAAGTGAAGCGGATGCCCATAGTTGCACCAATCTGGCACGAGTGGATATCCGCTTCTACCATTTACACCCCTAAAGTAGAGAAAGAGGGATGTTATTAGCCTTCAAACATTCTCTTGTGAGCGCCGAGAGTGATAAAGTGGGCAAGGATGTGTGAGGCTGTGCCTCATACCCTTGGGAATCCCAGCCAAACCAGTCTCTGAAAGATGAGAGAATGGATACACTTATACCGCGTGCATCAAGCGTGGCGATTATGTAATCGCCCACTCCATTTTGAGCAAATGGACAGCTGTAAACGAGGATTGATTCATGTTTCCCACCAGGTGGGTACCTCTCGAATGGGTACCTCTCAAATGGCCACCTATTGAATGGCCACTAAGGACTCGACCCCCTCAAGGATAGAAGACTCTATCCCTTCGAGGGCCGAGAACTCTACCCCTTCGAGGACAGAAGACTCCATCCCTTCGAGGGCCGAGATGTCGACCCCTTCGAGGACAAAACCTTCATCCCTTCGAGGGCCGAGACCTCGACCCCTTTGAGGAAAGAAGACTTCATCCCTTCGAGGGCCGAGAAGTTGACCCCCTCGAGGATAGAAGACTCTATCCCTTCGAGGGCCGAGAACTCAACCCCTTCGAGGATCCCCATCTACCCCTTCGAGAATCCCCCATCTACCTCTCGAGTCTTCCACCTGTCGAGCCTTTGGCACATGCACGCTAAGTATCCATCACTTGAATCCTCAATGTCTCGAACCTCTCCACCTGAAACTGAACTTCTCAAGTAGGTACCTCTCAAACATGTCTAATGGAACCCCTCCCTTCAAGGGCTGGGACCTCAACCCCTTCGAGGACAGAAGACTCCATCCCTTCGAGGGCCGAGAACTCGACCCCCTAGAGGACAGAAGACTCCATCCCTTTGAGGGCCAAAAACTAAACCCCTTCGAGGATCCCCATCTACCCCTTCGAGGATCCCCCATCTACCCCTCGAGTCTTCCACCTATCGAGCCATTGGCACACGCACGCTAAGTATCCATCACTTGAATCCTTAATGTCTCAAACCCTTCCACCTGAAACTTAACCTCTCGAGTAGGTACCTCTCGAACATGTCAATGGAACCCCTCTCTTCGAGGAAAGAAGACTACATCCCTTCAAGGGTCGAGAACTCGACCTCCTCGAGGATAGAAGACTCCATCCCTTCGAGTGCCGAGACCTTGACCCCTTCAAGGACAGAAGCCTCCATCCCTTTGAGGGCCTAGAACTCGACCCCTTCGAGGGCAAAAGATTCCATCCCTTCGAGGTCGAGAACCACCCATTCGAGAATCCCCCATCTACCCCTCGAGTCTTCCACCTGTTGAGCGATTAGCACACGCACGTTAAGTATCCATCACTCAAATCCTCAATGTCTCGAACCCCTCCACCTGAAATTTAACCTCTCGAATAGGTACCTCTCGAACCCATCCAATCAACCCCTCCACCTGAAACTTAACCTTTCGAATGGGTACATCTTGAATTGGTACGTCTCGAATAAGTACCTCTCGAATGGATCAAACATAACCCCTTCACCTTAAACATCACCTCTTGAATGGGTACCTCTTAAACATGTCCAATGGAACCCCTCCCTTCGAGGACAAAAGACTCCATCCCTTCGAAGGCCGAGACCTCGACCCCTTCGGGGACCGAAGCCTCCATCCTTTCGAGGGCCTAGAACTCGACCCCTTCGAGGACAAAAAATTCCATCCCTTCGAGCCGAGAACCACCCCTTCGAGGATCCCCCATCTATCCCCCCCCCCCCCCGAGTCTTCCACCAGTCGAGTCATTGGCACACGCACGCTAAGTATCCATCACTCGAATCCTTAATGTCTCGAACCCCTTCACTTGAAACTTAACCTCTCGAATAGGTACCTCTCAAACCCATCCAATCAAACCCCTCCACCTGAAAGTTTACATCTCGAATGGGTACATCTCGAACCCATCATATCGAACCCCTTCACCAAGAAGCTCACCTCTCGAATGGGTGCCCAAAACGACATCGTTTTGGGCAGCCACCTGGCAGCAAATGTAGATGCACATGGTAGCGCCACAATGTTTGACAAAGAGCATGCACAAAATGACAAAATGGTGCCCAAAACGACGTTGTTTTGGGTGGCCACTTCACAGCACATGCAGGGGCATATGTTCGGCTTGCCTTGGAAATGACCATTATGCCCCTGACGATGGTTGACACAAGCATGTGGTTTCAAAGTATTCATTTTATATAGTAACCATATAACATATTATGACATAAATTCATTAGGAGAACAAAGACTTCACCTGGAAAGAATGGGCACTGGAGAAGGAGATCCTGCCATCATGATATGAACTGGACTATGAAGGGGTTCGTTTAGAGGTTAACTTGATATCACGTTAAGCACCATCGAAGCTTCGTACACGTGCGTCGCCTTGTGGCAACATATGGAGGAGTAAACCACGGTGACATCAAATTTGTGTAAGTAAATGTTTATTCCCCCAACTACCACCATCCCCTAGGAGAAGCTCCATCCAATGGTATGGAACATCAGGAGTGTCCATAAGAAAATAGGTTCTTTCAGGATGGACCTTTCAATCAAAGAATTAACAATGACTGTGAATATCCCTTTGTGGCAGTGCACCACCCCTTTTGATACTGAGGTTTTTCCTGAGGTGTAATTCACCACAATCGGATCATAATCCTTGTTTGGACGAACCCACTCAAATCCAGAATCCCCTTCTCTCACCAAATCCTCTTAGGAGGAGAGGAAATCGGAGGATGATGATTATTCATCGTCCTTTGCTTTATTATTTTTGTCTACTCTGTGAGAAAGCAAAACTTTGGGTGTGGAATTGGTATGACAAAACATTATTCTGTTGAATGAAATCTCATCCCTTTCTCCCTCTTACCCTTTTTCTTCCTCACAAAAATTTGATTATTATCTTCCAGATTTTCTTAAATTTTATAATGGTAGCAGAGAAAAAAAAAATCTTGTTTGCTGAGCTGATTAAAAAGGATGGCAATATTTACCAGATCTTCTCAACCAGCACTCAATGGGAGACCCAAATAACTAGAAATCAACACGACCAGGAAGAAGACCCAAATATGTATGGTTCGAATGATCCATTGGCACTACACAGCTATGATCACTCTGCACTCGTTATTGTAGCTGAGTTTGATGAAACCAACTACATCACTTGGAGTTGATCGATGATGATAGACCTAGCTACAAGAGATAAATTGGGATTTCTCACTGGGTGAAGTCAAGGTTCCAGCAGAGGGAGAAGCTTCTTTCAAACAGTGGAGAAAGGTGAATTCGATGTTACTTTCCTGGTTGTGAAATTATATAACTAAGAAGGTAGCTAGGGGTTTTATGTTCTCTACAAATGCTAAAACGTTGTAGTCAGATCTGAGATAGCATTTTGGTGAAAGCAATGGACTAATGATTAATCAATTGAAGAGTGAATTAACTAATGTGAAGCAGGAAAATGATTCAGTAATTGTTTACTTTACCAAATTGAGTGGACTTTGGGATGAATATTCATGTGTTAGACCTAAGAAGTTTTGTGACTGTTGTAAGTGTGGCACAGTGAAAGCTACTCTGGATTAAGATGAAAATGATAGTTTGCATCAGTTTATCATTGGCCTTAATCCTAAGTATAATTTAGTCATTAATCAGATTCTGGCAATGGATCCTTTACCTTCTGATCTTAAGGATTATTTAATGACAAGTAAGGTTGAGAAACAAAACTCTGTAAATGATGATTACCATGATGTTCAAAGAAATTTAGTGATGGCTTTAGGAACTCAAAGAAACATAAAAGGGGGATACACAGGACAGAGGGATGTTCAAGATAGAAATGTTGCTACATGGAGATATGGCATACTAAGGAGACCTATGAAGAGGCCAGACCTAAAATGTGATAATTGTGTTGCTTTGGGACACTTGAAGAAAACTTGTTTCAAGCTTCATGGTTACCCAAATTGGTGGGAAGGAAGTCGAGACATCACAGTATGAAACAAATTTTTGGGCACGCAGCTTGCTCATGGTGCCAACAGTCAGTTACAGGAAAGCCCATTGGATGCAAATGGAGGCAATCAGCAGGATATGGTGGCTATCTTGCGGATACAGGTCAATTAAATTCTCAAGTGAAAAAGAAAATTGGAAAGAGCTGGTTCAGGTAAAGCTCCAAAAAGCAACAACTTTCTTCATTACCATGACTTTACAAGTAGTGTTTTTACTCATTCTTGTGCTTATGACTTCAATTTTGATTGTGATTAATGGATAGTTGATAGCGGTGCTACAAGTCATAGGTGACATTCCTCCACTCTCTTAGATTCTAAGCATGTTAGCTCTATAACCCATGTTTACATGCCAGATTAATCTATTAAGCATGTTTAGTCTAGAGAATTAGTTACTGTGTGTCCCAGCCCGTCTCTCATATGTTTTATATGTTCCAGGTTTCAAGTGCAATCTCATCTCTGTTAGTAAATTGGCAAAAATTTTCAAAATCAGTTCTAGGTTCATTGATTCTTGTTGTATACTACAAGACCACAAGACTGATTAAGTCTTTGCATTAGCAGAGGAATCAAGAGGTTTCTACATGCTCCATAAAAGATCATTTCAGCCAGAGTTCATTCAAAAAACTTGCTACCATCTCCTTCTCCCATGTCCATTCTGAATCTCAAACCTATTCTGCTACTTTAGAGCTAAATTGTAATGGGGATTGGCATTCTAGACTAGGACATCCTTCTCGGGAAGTTTTAAATCATTTGAAACTAAATTATAATGCAAATTCACCTTGTTCGATGTGTCCTTTGGCAAAGCAACACAGGCTTTCTTTCTCATTGAGTAAATCTTTTTCCTCTTCATTTTTTCAGCTGATACATGTTGATTTGTGGGGTCCTGACAAAATTAGTAGTCATAAGGGAGCAAAATATTTCCTCACTGTAGTAGATGACTACAGTAGAAGTACATGGACTTTTCTGTTGAAATCCAAAGATCAAACACCTCACTTACTTAGGACCTTTTGCATCATGGTTAAAAACCAGTTCCAATGCTCAATCAAGAATATTAGGTCAGATAATGGTTCTGAATTCATCAATTCCTCATGCACAAAACCCTTCTCAGAATCAAGTATTATTCACCATAGGTCTTATCCATACACCCCTCAGCAGAATCGAATACTTGAAAGAAACCACCAGCATATCCTTAAAGTAGCATGAGCTCTCCTTTTTCAGTCCCAACTTCCCAAAAATTTATGGGGTGAAGCTATCCTCACAACCACTTATCTTATCAATGGAATACCAACCCTTATTCTACACTGGAAGTCACCATATGAGTCCTTATTTTCAAAACTACCTGATTACAGTTCTCTCAAAAATTTTGGTTGTCTAACCTTTGCCACCAACACTAGTCCCCGCAAATGTAAGTTCATTGAAAAAGCATTTCCTTATGTTTTTATAGGATACCCACCTGGGCAAAAGGCCTACAAGTTGTATGATTTTGTGAACCATAAAATAGTGGTGTCTAGAGATGTTATCTTCCATGAAATCCACTTTCCTTACCATGATCTTTCAGCCTACTCTTTTCCCAATATCTCTTGTACATATTTTCCTACAAATCACACAGCTCTCAGCCCATATAAGGACTCACCAACCCTTTGTTTATACCAAACAAACTGATGAACCTAATAAGTTTGTTTCCTCTCATGCTAAGATCAATACTAACCCTTCATCATCTAGTAACCAACCTTCACATACCTCTCATATCTCATTTGATCATACAAATCCCGTAATCTCTTCTCCACATGTCTGTTTACCACCCAGAATCAGAAATCCACCAGCTTGGACAAAAGATTTTGTCGTCACATTTGTAACTGATTCTTCATCTCTTCAAGTGTTCACTCCTTCTCGTATGCATTTTTTTAGTAACATTGCAAATATTCAAGAACCATAATTATGTAAAATTTCTTGTCAAATTACCAAATAGGGTTAAAGCAATGCAGGCTGAGCTTCAAGCTTTTGAAGCTAATCAAACTTGAGAGCTTATGCCACTGCCAGCTGGTAAGAGAGCAATTGGTTCTAAGTGGATCTATAAGTTAAGTGTGGCTTAGATGGAACCATAGCCAGGTACAAAGCTAGACTTGCCAAAAGGTTACATCCAGCTGGAGGGAATTGATTTCTTTGAAAAATTTCACCAGTTGCCAAGACAGTTACAATCCGATTGTTGTTGGATATGGCTGCGTGCAACACATGGCATCTTCTGCAGATTGACATCAATAATGTCTTCCTATATGACAATATTGATAAAGATGTGTATATGAAGCCCCCACTTAGATATCCACTGCCAACGACTGATTTGGTTTGCAAACTCAAAATAAGCCTATATGGCCTTAAACAGACCTCTAGGAAGTGGAATAAGAAGTTCACTCTCCATTTTAAGTTTTTGGGGTTTATTCAATCCCCATATAACTATTTTTTCTGAAAATACACTCACAGTTCTTTCTAGCCGTTGCAGTGTATGTGAATGATGTTCTTTTGGTGGGAGATTGAATTGCTGACATCTCCCTTGTCATGCAATCTTTGCATGATGGCTTTACCATCAAGGATCTGCATGAGGCAAAGTTATTTTTGGGAATTGAAATTGCAAAGTCTTCAGTATCTTTATATCCCAGCCAACATAAGTATGTGATAGATATTGTTACTGATTGTGGCATGGCCAAGGCTAATGGTGCAGCAACTCCACTTCCAGTTTCAGGGATCAATGATAATTTCTCTCCACTTCTCACTGATCCAGGAGTTTTTCAAAGACTAATGGGTAGATTGTTGTATTTGAACTTCAAAAGACCATACATCACTTACTCAGTCCATCAACTCAACCAATCTGTTCAGGATCCTACAGAACATTATCTTCAAGAGGTTCTTCATATAGTCAGGTACCTCAAAACCTACCCATCTCATGGTTTGTTTTATCCAACCACACCAAAGCCATCTCTTTATGGTTATTGTGATGCTGACTGGAGAACCTGTAGAGAATCTAAGCATTCAGTTACCGGATTTGCTATTTTTCTTGGTGATGCTCTTATTTCATGGAAATCGAAAAAGCAATCCATAGTCTTTAAGTCTTCTACAGAGTCTCAATACAAGAGTTTATCCATGACATCATGTGAGCTTAAGTGGATTAGTTTCTTGGCTAATGATCTTCATTTATAGATTAAGATTCCTATCACTTTGTTCTGTGCAACCAAGACGCTATGTACATTGCAGCTAACCACGTATTTCATAAGCGCACCAAATATTTAAAAATTGATTATCACTTAGTGTGTGATTACTATGTGTCTTGTTTCTTGATTTTCACTAAGGTATCTACTCGACTTCACCTGGCGGATATCTTCAACAAAATCTTGCCATGTCCCAACTTTAGAGACATTCTTTTCAAGTTGAGATTTCAGTCCATCCCCACAATCCAACCTGAGGGTGCTGGTGAAATGTGTTATTGCGTCTGAATATTGAAGTTATTCAAGGAAGAAAGATGGCTCTGCAATGTGCCAGAATTTTCCTTTGATTGTTTGCCACATGGCATTATTTTGCTGGTTGCTTTATTATACTTGTCTTTTTTGTGAGCTGTTAGTAAGCAGAACTTTGGAATTGGTTTGAGGAAACATTATTCTGCTGAATGAAATCCTATCCCTTTCCCTCTCTTACCCTTCTTCTTCCTCACGAAACTTTGAGTATTATCTTCCATATTTTCTTCAATTTTGTGAGTTAATTGTGTTGATGACAGCTCCGACCATGGGGACTGCGAACTGAGCTTCGTACATGGCGGGAACATTTGGCGCCGCCACTGACACCACCTGGCCTCTTTTGATACCTGAAGAAACAAGGGAAGAAACGACACGAATGCACCTCTCGTTGGTTTCCGACCATGTGCTGTTTTTGTGTTATAGATGACCGACAGGCGACAGGGAGTCGCCGTAGACAGTGGCTGCCGGTCCGAGAAATCCCAATGGGGTCAGTGGTATTGAGTTTATATAGAAGAATTAAATATATTCACTTTTCATATTGATTAGGGGTTTAGTTATCTCTTTTCGGTTGAAATTTTTTTATTTTATGAATTAAATCTGAGCATGTCCAAGATGATATTTTCGTACGTTATGGAAACATCAAGGTTCAAACTATAAATTATGAGAGATCAATATAAAATTTTCGGCTTGCATTAATCGAGTTATAAACTTATAACTACTGCACATTGCGTAATAAATTTTTAAATTTGCAACTAAAATCTTTTACCTTTCTGTAATTCTAATTCAATCTCGTCTTTTTATATGCCTATGAAAAAAATGGTCTTTTCCAAAACTTTACCATTAGTTATTTAGTTTAATTATCAATCATCATATAATAGAAATTGTTTGTTTTCTGTCTGTTAACCGGGGATATTGGAGTCATTTTGACTAACATAAACCTAAGTTGTCTAAAATAATTTTTCACTATTTATAATCAATCATAACTTGTTAAAATATATAACTTCTACAGATATATTTAAAACCATAAATATCTCATTGTACTATATACATATATATATATATATCACTGAAGAAAATTCAAAGATTCAAATAATCTGAAATAAGAGAATGTTCAAATTTTTTATACAATGAGTACTTTTAATAGAAATATGTGTACTTATTATTTATATATTTATATATGATAAAATCTTATTTTAAATCGACTACCTGTTAAATTATGACATTTTTTTATTAGTGAGACGAATAAGGTCATTTGATGTTTACTTTTATTTATTGCAGTGAGATACATTTAATTTTGAATGAAATATTATAAAAACAATAAATTTTTATTGTATTAAATATTTAAAGCTTTTTAACTAAATTAATCATTCACTTCATAACTCATATAATTTTCCTCATATGACCAAACTTTAAAATTTTAAATAAAATTATTTATTTTTCATTTAAGTGTAAGACACAAAATGTATATAAAATTAATTTTAATATTTTAATTAATAATATTGTGGAACAAGCGATGATACACCACTAATTAGAATTAGAAGAGATTTTCTTTCCCTTTCTTCGGTAAGAAAAATCCGCATTTGGTTTGCTTTAGGTTTTACGGAATACCTTTGGTTTTCCAGAAAACAAATCACGCAGACTTAGTTTAGTTTTTGTTGGCATGCCTTGAATACGTATTAGCCGCTTCGACAGGTTGGTAGGGTTTAAGATGGAGAGGACTATATATAGTGCCTCGTCTTTTACTGTAACCTGTAAGAGATAGGATTGGTAGAGAGTAGGAAATCTGTAATTCTGACCTTTCTCTCTAGTGGAATCTGATCTTGGTTGGCCGTGAATGTAGCCAATTAGTGAACCACGTAAAATCTCGGTATTTTTTTTGCTTTATTTTCTTTGCTTGTTCTTTCTCGGGTATTCTGCACAACAAATCGGTATCAGAGCTTCTGGTTAGATCCGCGGTGGGTCTATCGGATTTTGTGACTTTGATGCAAGCTGAATTGAATATGAGTATGGTGAGAGTATTTGTAAGAATTCAGGATGATCTTAAGGAATGTCACTTGAATGAAATCAAAAGGATAATTCGGGTTGGGAGAAAAGTTGTGGTAGTTTATGTTCCAACATCGAAACCATTTGCGGATATTTTCACAAAGCCGTTGGACACTGCTACGGTTTAGCTCCTCAGACAACACTTAGGTGTTTGTCAGATTTGAGGTATTTCTTTAAAGCTTTTATTTAGCTGTAGGTTTTTATTTTTTTTTAGAAAATTCAAAAAATAAAAAAATTTGAAAAGGAGGAAAAATGGAGGCGCGGTTGAACATGTCGAAAGTTGGTGTTGATGATATTATGGTGATTGATGGGATGCATAGATCAGAGAAATGGCTCTTCCCGGTATTCTGGTTTAGGATGATGAGAAGTTTGGAAGGCAGTGATGTTGGTCATGTTCCAACACATAGTATGGAGACATAATGAGAAGATGTGGACATGGAAATAAATGAGCCTGGTGTGATTAGAGATTTAGATGTTCAAACATCGAGTAACTGTGGCTGGAGAAGATTATGATCTGGATGGTGAACAAGTCTATGTTCCAACATCTGATAGGGGGAGAAAGTACTGATGAAGTGAAGGAAGATGAGTAGGTGATGTGTTGATTCTGAAGCAATGAAAGGATCTTATGTTCCAACATAGAGAAAATGGGTGAAGCTGAGAGCTGTTATGTTCCAACATCGGTGACTGATGTTCCAACACGAGGTGAGCAGATTATTGAAGGCACTTCTGATCAAACTGCCATGAGAGATATAATTTTAGTCGAAAGGACAACTGATCTGGGTGTATATGGGGAGTGTGGATTTACAGCCTACCTGAACTATTTGGGTCTCAAGACTGCTACCTCAATCTACAAGGAGTACAACCGAGAGATTGTAGAAGAATTATGGGAGGCAACATTGATCCAGATTTTGAACTCAAGGGAATGCTACTGCATCTAGCTTGACTACCAGGTATTTATGTCTATTCCAGGTTGTTGTAAAATGTTGGATTTTCTCTTGAAGTATTACAACTCTTACTCGAGAAACAACCATACAAGAGTACATTTGATCTAAGACATGTGCATGATCTGCCCTGAAATTCTGAGGCTACAACTTCTGATGTTAATGAGAAAAAGGTCAAGTTTGTGGCCATTAATGTGAAGTTGAGAGCTTAAAAGATTTAGATGGAAACTTTGGAGGCAAAAAATGCCAGATTAGATGAGGCACAGATAGCTGCTCCTGAAGAGGTTTAAAGATTATGTTATGGCTATGTTCCAACATATGCTAGATATTTGCTTCAGGGGGGCTACATTTAATGGAGATTTTTGTTTTCTGTGTCTATTGCGTTTGGCATGTTTATAGTCCCAAGGGGGAGATGTTTTGGATTTCTTGGATGACTTTATTGGCTCCGTTGGGTTGATGTTCCAACATGACCATTATTCCTAGATATTGAGAGAATCTGGAAGTTAGGGGGAGATGCTATGTTTCTATGTTCCAACATCCAGAGTGGTTTTCAAGGGTGAAGTCTTTATTTGTATAAGCTTTTGTGATGAAATGACAAAAGGTGATTGGTCCACAAAATGACAAAGGGGGAGATTGTAAATTCTAGATTTATCTAGTTGGAAATTTGTGAAAATTATGCAAAAATGGTATTATTGAGTTGCAACATCAAAGAAGGAATTTTGGTGAAATAAGGAATGGTTGAAGACTGAATCCAAGAAGAATACATCTAGTCCAACTTATATTTGATTTGGAGAATATATCAGTTCCTATATATGTGGGATTGGATTAATGTTATGGAATTGGAGATGGAATAAACTTCATGTGAGCATGCAAAAACAGCATATTTACGCCAAGGATGTTTACGGAAAAAAGAAGACAGATTATTATGGTATTTGTGATTTATGGAAATCTAAATATTCTGCTATATATTAGGTGTATGGAAGCATAGTTTATTTATGGAAAATCTCTATAAATATGGAGTTGTTATTATTATCGAATATATGGAGATATTGAGATAAGGAAAATCCTTTTATTTATGGGATTTGGATATGCTTCAAGAAGCAGGTTTGGAATAGGAATATTATGTAGATAATCATGAAGAATTCATATCTGCTCATAGACTATATATAGAGGACATCACGGATGCATTAATCTTACGGACTTAATAGAAAAAAATCTGGATACAGATTTTTTATCTTTTGAAAATTGCAAAGAGCCAGGATTCTATGTTCCAACATACGAACCTGTTGTTCAAATTTCAGAATCATATGCCTTAGTTCCTCGGGAGGAGGAGATCCAGCGTCGACGAGTTTCAAGGTCAGAAGGAGTTTGATCAAGGTGGATCGGTAGCTAAGGGAGCTAGCGAAATTCACACGTCATAGTTAGTAAAGATAAATATTTTGTATGATGTACTCTGTACTGTATCTTTCTAATTAGTGGATTCATTCTGAACTGGGCCAGGCCCCACAGATGTAGGTGGATTTCACCGAACTGCGTAACCAAGTCTTGTGTCGTTAATGCTTTAATTTATTGCATACTTGGTTAGATAGGTTATGTTGGAACACAGTAGTGATAATTGAATTAATTAGGTAAAACCAAATTTCACATATTTTTTATCAGCTAACTGAAGATGGCTCTAATGTGTATGATGAAAAACAAGAAATTTTTCAGAGGGAAGCAGAGAGGTACGAAAGGTTAGCTAAGGCAAGGACAAAAGACTTCGGTATGTTTAGGCATGATGATGACAAGCCAACTGAAGCACCCGGGGTTGATCAATCGAGTGGAGATCAGCAGGATGATTACTTATATTATGACTCATCCGGGTACTACATACTATAGTACTCCCTCCGGTCATCTAACAATGGCTCACTTTCTATTTTGGGATGGTTCTTTTATATTAGCAATTTCCCTTTCTGGCAAATCTTAGATTATTTTTATCCACTCAATTTGCTTTTTACTCTTCCAATACAACCTCCATCACTCATTCTATTTTTTTAAAAACTCTGTGTCAATTCAAACGAGGCCAATTATAGAGAACCAGAGGGAATAGTAGGTTGGGATCCTATTACGATCCTGCTTCTGTTGGAAAATGATTGTAAAACAAGTTGAATTTTGTCAACTTTTGGGGTTCGTTTTGAGTTGGGCTCAAACTAAATTAGGGTCAGTGGGCATCATTTTTGGATTCTCCTCTGCGAGTACTATAAAATTGACTGTTTAAACTCTCAAAATGAATAAAGGGTGAATGAGATATGGATGCTCAAAAAGTCACTATTAGAATGGAAACTTAGGCAGAAATTCATTATTTTTTTTTTACTGTCTAAAACACGTTTGGATCGTGTGTAAGTTTCTAGAAAGCCAACCATATAACAAAGATTCTTAAAATCACGTGTGGAATACATGAGATTTTATATGGCCTTAATCATGATAAGAAATATTATATTCTTATTTTTCAAAATCTGTTCAAATATTTGTAAAATAGTTGGTTGTTGGAGAATATTTTCTCAGATTACGGGAATCAGATCTTCCGTGTATCTTCTCATAGGGTTTCTTGGGCATGTGTGTCAGACAGAAACCTCGCACCATTCTCTAGTCCCTCCTTACTTCTAAACTTGAGTCTTATCTTCTTTCTCTGTCTTTGTCGGTGATAGTCATTCGGGTTTTGTGTGACTCCGAGTTAATTTTAACCAACTCAAGGTAATTTTACTGGTTAAAATTACCTTCGATGGTTTTATCCTAGGGAACGATGTCCATTATGGGACTCACTCGTTTCAAGGACAGTGAGTGTACTCGTGACGCCATCAATATGTGATATATGCGATTTCTTGAAACATTCTTATTAATTGTATTTTAAGCTTTCTAATTGTACGCATGAATAATTAATAAAATTTTATTATTCATGTTTATATTAAATTGCTCGTGTAATTTTGTTATTTAATTTCCACATGTTTTATCAATATACGTTCAACAATCTTGAAACGAAGGAAATTTGTTGAGTTATATTGATTAAACTTAGTGAAAAGGGAAAGTATCAGGAACGACAGCATTTCCATAAGCTTATGGACAGTCCACATGGGCATTTACTTTAAATGTTGTGATTTTTTATAAAATTTAAATATTGCATTTTATAAGTTAAAATAAGTAATAATATGTATTTGAAGGTGAAAATATAACAAATATATAATATAGAAAATATTTTCAAAAATTCTAAATTTTGTATGTAATTTAACAAATGCAGTATATAAGGTAAGAAGTAAGAGGCGTGTCCATGCTTATGGACACACCGCCTACTCTAGTCAAAAAATTACACGCCAAATATTAATGTCGTATGTTAATTATTTGTCTAATTTGGAATTGCGAATTATATGCCAATGATGTCGCAATATGCAATACATGTGAACTATATGTTAGTTTGGAATTGCAAATTATATGCCTATGCAATACATGTCGTAAGAAAATATGCCCAATTTGGAAAGATTAATTATATGCGATGCATGCGAATATGCCTAGTTTGGATTAACCGTATGTAGTATACTTCGTAAATAATTAGAATTTTCATGTCATAATACTCGACTAAATAGTTGTTCAAAATTTATGCATACCAAAAGGAAAATATGCATGTCGATTAAATGGCGGTTTGAAATTGTGTATAACTTATATCTTATAATTTGCATGCTATATGTGCTGTGAATTTCTCGTTGATGCAGTGTAGCTTAATATCATGCATGTCGTATTCATCTGTTGGAATTGGTTGATGAATTCGAAATGAAGAATTCAAAATTTGTATGCTACAGTATGTTGAAATTATGCTTTAATTTTCTGCGGAGATTCTTTTAGAATAATTTGTGATTTGAAAAATTGATGGTTTTGGTTTTTTACAATAGAACCATGTCGAGCAATGAGACTTCCCCTGGGGAAACTCCTCTTGTGACTGTTCAGGCTCAAACTACCCTTGGGGCGATCCCTTTTGTGATTGTTCAAGCTAAGACTACCTCAGGGGCGACGCCTCTTATGGTTGTTCCTCATGTTGAGAAACTCAAGAAGTTCAATAATGGTCTGAACTTCAAGATGTGGCAACAGAATATGCTATTCTACTTGTCCACTATGGGTTTGGAACGCTATGTTTTCAAAGATCGTCTAGTTACGGATGAGAAGAACGATGTGGAAGTCTAAAGTGCTGTGGTGGAATGGGACTCTAAGGAGTATATCTGTCGCAACCTCATTTTGAATAGCCTTCGCAACGCCATTTGGAGTGTGTATCAAGTGAAGGAACCTTCTAAGGTACTATGGGAAACTCTTAACCAAGAGTACAGGGGTGAGAAGGTTGGATCCAAGAAGTGGGTCATTGGCAAGTTCCTCGACTACAAGATGGTTGATGCGCAATTTGTAGCCAGTCAAGCTCAAGAACTGCAAATGATAATTAATGAGCTGATAACCGAGAAGAGACTTTCCAAGTCTACAGCATCATTAAGAAGTTGCCTCCAAGCTGGAAGGACTTCAAGAGTTACCTGAAATAAAAGTGAAAGGCGATGAGCCTGGGGGATCTAATCCAAAAGCTTTCTATTGATGAGGATAAATGCGACATTGAAAGGAGGATCAATGGGCCCGAGGCTATGGCAAGAGCCAATCTTATGGAGGCTGGTGGAAGCTCCAAGTCAAAGAAGTTCAAGGAAAAGAAAGGGTCCAAGTTGGGAGCTAACGGTGAAGTTTCAAAGAATTCGAAGTTCACTGGCAAGTGCTACAACTACAACACCATTGGCCACAAGTCTTCTGACTGTAGGAAGCCAAGGAATGCCAAGAACGAGGCCAATATGGTTGACGATCTTGTACGTGACGTGGAGGACAATAAGAAACATGGTGGACTCTAATCCAAAAGAATGGTGGATTGACACTGGTGCTACCAAGCACATCTGCTTAGTCAAGGAAGTGTTCTCAAACTTCAAGGTAGTTGAAGATGGTGAAACCATCTATATGGGCAACTCTGCAACTTACAAGGTGAAAAGTTGTGGCACTATGGTGCTGAAGATGACGTCTGGGAAGGAATTAAATTTGAAGAATGTTTGGTATGTGCCAGACATTCGCAAGAACCTTATGTCCGGTTTTGTGCTGATCAAGCATGGCTTTAGGCTAGTGTTTGAATCTGATAAGTTAGTCTTGTCTAAGAAAGATAGGTTTACAGGCAAAGGTTATGAGCTAGATGGTATGTCCATGTTGAAGACCATTGTTGTACCTACTAAGAAAGATGAAATGAATGCTTCTTCTTCTGCCAACATGATTGAATCTTCCAATTTGTGGCATAGTAGACTAGGACACGTTAATTATGATTCGATAAGAAGATTAATCAACATGGAGAACATACCTAACATGAAAATTGATGCAAATCGTAAGTGTGGAACTTGTGTTGAAGTTAAGATGACTCTGATGTCTTTCAAACAAGTTAAGCGAAACACAAAACCTCTTGAGTTGATGCATAGTGATATTTGTGATCTTAAGTTTGTCCAAACAAGAGGAGGAAACAAGTATTTCATCACCTTCGTGAATGATTTCATGAAATACTGCTACGTGTACTTGCTGAAAAGCAAAGATGAGGCAATTAAGAATTTCGTACTCTACAAAATGGAAGTTGAAAATCAACTTGATAAGAAGATCAAGGTTATTATGAGTGACCATGGAGGCAAATATGTAAAGCCATTTAAGGACTATTTTTCTGAACTTGGCGTCATTCACGAGGTCACTGCTCCTACTCGCCACAATCAAATGGTGTGGCTAAACGCACTCTTAAGGAGATGATGAATGCGATGTTGATAACTTATGGGTTGCCACAAAGAATGTGAGGAGAGACCATTTTGACGGCCAACTATCTTTTAAATAAGATACCACGTAAGGATGAGAAGGAAACTCCCTATAAGTTATGGAAAGGCACGAAGCCGTCCTTTACGTACTTGCAAATTTTGGGATTCCTTGCAAAGGTGTTGATACCACCCCCTAAGAAGCTAACGATAAGACCTGAAACGGTTGATTGTATCTTTATAGGGAATGTGCTTGAAAGTAGTTCTTATCGCTTTCTTGTACATAAATCTCATCATTCCGAGATTCACAAGAACACAATTATGGAATCAAGAAATGTGAATTTCTTTGAAGATGTGTTCCCTGCAAAGGAAAGGGCTAGATCTTCGAAAAGGACAATTTAGTCTATAGACGAAAATGTAGGAATTCTTGAAAATCTCGAGGATTAAGGGGAAGAGGATAAACCTAGACAAGGAAAATGGATTAGGACTGAGAAGTCATTTGGTCCTAATTATCTAACATTTATGCTTGAAAGTGAGCCACAAAGCTATAAAGAAGCTGTGAATTCATCTGAGGGTCCTATGTGGAAAGAAGCGATTAAGAGTGAAATTAACTCGATTCTACAAAATCATACTTGGGAGCTAGTGGACTTACCACCTAGGTGTAAACCACTAGGATACAAGTGGATCTTCAAAAGGAAGATGAGAGTTGATGGTTCGATTGACAAGTACAAAGCAAGACTTATAAACAAAGGTTATAGACAAAAGGAAGGTCTTGAATACTTTGATGCGTATTCTCCTGTCACGAGAATAAGCTCCATTAGAATGATACTTGCTTTCGCTGGGTTACGTAAGCTTAAGGTTCATCAAATGGATGCGAAGACTGCCTTTGTAAATGGAGATTTAGAGGAAGAAATCTACATGGAACAACCTGAGGATTTTAGCACTCTAGGTCAAGGAGGAAAGGACTGTAAGTTAGTGAAATCATTGTATGGTCTCAAACAAGCTCCAAAGCAATGGCATGAAAAGTTTGACCATGTCGTTCTAGCCATTGGTTTCAAAATCAATGAGTGTGATAAGTGTGTCTATGTGAAAGGCACGGAAAATGGATATGTAATTCTATGTCTATATTTAGATGACTTGCTCATTGTGGATAGTAATGAAAATATGATCAAATCTACCAAGGACATGTTGAATGTTCTTTTTGACATGAAGGATATGAGACTGGCGGATGTGATCTTAGGGATAAAGATCATATGAAGCTCTGATGGTATCACCTTAACCCAGTCTCATTGTGTAGATAAAATCCTTGGAAATTCAAAAAGAATTACTCAGAGGTGGTGATGACTCCAATAGATCCCAATTTTCATCTACGAAAAAATAAATTGGAGGCTATTAATCAGGTGGAGTACTCGAGAGTCATTGGAAGTCTGATATACCTAATGAGTTTTACTAGACCAGACATTGCTTACACTATAAGTAGGTTGAGTAGATACACCAGTAACCCCAGTATGACTCACTGGAAGGCTATAACTAGAGTATTGAGATATCTACGTTTTACTCATGATTATGGTCTACATTATGCGATTTATCCTGTTTTAGTTGAAGGATACAGTGATGCAAACTAGATACATGATATAAAGGATCTAAAATCCACTAGTGGGTATGTATTTACACTAGGTGGAGGAGCAGTCTCATGGAAATCCTCTAAACAAACTGTTATTACTCGGTCTATGATGGAATCCTAGTTTGTTTCCTTAGACAAGGTGGGTGATAAGGTCGAATGGCTCCTCTATAAGGCATGTGCTAGCCATATGTATACATTGTGATAGTAATATGTTATATAATAGGAAGTCTCGTCATATTCGCCGGAGATATAGTTCTGTTAGACAACTTCTCTCAACTTGAGTAATCACAATTGACTGTATAAGATCGAAGGACAACATAGCCGATCCCTTGACAAAAGGGTTGAATCGATAGATCATCAAGAAGAATGGGACTATAGTCCAATAAATGGTGGGTTACGTACGTGGACACCCAACTTATGTGACTGGAGATCCCAATATCTAGGTTCAAAGGGACAACTAAACTGCAAAGACCCATTGCAATCACTGTGGGGGGTTCATACCTTATGTCTTATTCCCTATGATGAAGAAACACTGAAGTGAATGGAGGTTAAGCATTAAATTTCTTTTAATGATTCACGGCATCGAGTGTATGATACTTGAAAGAGCGATAGTTTACGGAACTACTCGTACGCTAAGAAGCAACTATGTAAGCGAGAAGTGTGGCTGCTTCGAAAGGAAATTGTTGGGATGCAATTCCTTAGCAACCTTACAAAACTAGGGGGTGTGCCATGGCCTGATTAATGGACACAACCAAGGAAAGCACAAAGGCTAGGAAAGATGCCAGTGGGAAGTGCATTGTCGTTCACACAAGCGGTCGGGGAAGTTCAAGGACATCGCTTCTACTTCCTAACCAGTGGGCTAAGTGTACACTCTCAAGGGAAAGTTCAAAGGGTGACACCTACTTATCCTATGCAGCATTTATGCCGTCAAAATGAATCTATCACTGAGTCAAACTCCGTATCTGGCGTGATTGTTCTGATTCCACATCAATATCAATTCATGTGGGGGATTTTTGGAAAATGATTGTAAAACAAGTTGAATTTTTCAACCTTTTGGGCTTCATTTTGAGTTGGTCTCAAACTGAATTAGGGTTAGTGGGCATCATTTTTGGATTTTTCTCTGCATGTACTATAAAATTGACTATTTAAACTCTCAAAATGGATAAAGGGTGAATGAGATATGAATGCTCAAAGAGTCACTCTTGGAATGGAAACTTAGGCGGAATCCATTCGCACGTAATAAGTTTCTCTAATTTTTTATGGTGTAAAACACGTTTTGATCATATGGAAATCTCTAGAAATTCCAAACTGCGTAACAAAGATTCTTAGAATCACGTGTGAAATATATGAGATTTGATACGCGGTTAATCATGATAAGGAATATCGCATTCTTATCTTTCCAAAATCTATTCAAATATTTGTAAAATATTTGGTGGTTGGAGAATATTTTCTATGATCACGGGAATAAGATCTTTCGCGTATCTTTTCATAAGGTTTCTTAGACATCTATAAATAGAGTCTCTAAGTCAGACATAAACCTCGAACCATTCTCAAGTTTCTCCCTACTTCTGAACTTCAGTCTTATCTTTTTTTTCTCTGTCTTTATCAGTGATAGTCCTTTGTGTGACTCCGAGGTAATTTTACTGGTTAAAATTACCTTTGGTTTTATCATAGGGAACGATGTCCACGACAGGACTCATTCACTTCAAGGACAGTGATTGTACACGTGACTCTATCAATATGTGATATATGTGATTGCTTGAAACGTGCTTATTAATTGTATTTTAATCTCTCCAACTGTACACATGAATAATTAATGAAATTTTATTATTCTTGCTTATATTAAATTGCTCGTTTAATTTTGTTATTTAATTTCTACATATTTTTATCAATATACGTTCAAACAGTCCGGACTTTATTGTTATGCAGCTTCAGGACAGTGATTTTCATATAATAGGAATTGGGCATGTACGAAGAGGTTCGGACGGACCCAAGCGAATCAATTGCGTCTCGTGTGAGCTGATCGTTGTGTAATACTCATCCGTCCCAGCTATTTTTGCACTTGTCACTATTCATTTAGTCAAACTTTGTTACTTAGAAAAGTAAATTTCAAGTAATGCATAAAATAGTACATTATCATATGTGATATAATTAGAATCGTGTTAACATCTATTTTTCAAATATTATTTTTTTATTATTTTTAAATATGCACAATTAAATATATCAATGGTCATAATTAGTTCTGGTCAATTTGAAAAGGTTAGAATTTGTATAAATAACTGGGACGGGCGGAGTACTACGTATTGTAGGTCCTGCTTTTAATTGATCCATTGATCCTTCGTTCAATGTTGGCGCAGGTTTGAAGGATTCATTTTATTAACAAGCTTCCATTGGTGTTTGAACTTTTTAATTACCACTAGGGGTCTCCAGCCCGTGCGAAGCGCGGGCTATCGATAACGGGGCCGACAATGGGTCACCACTCGAACTCTCACTGCTCGAACTCTTATCACTCGAACCTCTCCACTCTCCACTCGAACCCTCTCCACTCGAACCCTATGCTCGAACCCTCTTCTTGAACCTTCGAACCCCCTCAACTCGAATCTCGCCACTCGAACCCTCATTACATGAACCTCGAACCACTCAAACCTAGTATCACTCAAACCTTCTACACTCGAACCTCTAGTCGAACCCTTTCCACTCGAACCTCACCATTCGAACCAGTACCACTCGAACCCAGTACTACTCGAACCCAGTGCACCCTTTCCACTTGAGCCTCTCCACTCGAGCCCAGGACCACTCGAACCCTCTCCACTCAAACCCTGTACCACTCGTATCCTTTCCACTCGAACCCTCCTCTACTTGAAACTTTGCCACAGGGTTCAAGTGGAGAGGGTTCGACTGGAGAGGGTTTGAATGGAGAGGGTTCGAGTGGAGATAGTTCGAGTCGAGGGGTTCGAGTGATAGGAGTTCGAGTGGAAAGGGTTTGAGTGGAGAGGGTTAGAATAGATGGTTCGAGTGGAGAGGGTTCGAATAGAGGGCTCGAGTGGAGAGGGTTCGAGTAGAAGTTTGAGTGATACTGGGTCTGAGTGGTACTAGTTCAAGTGGAGAGGATTCGAGCGGAGAAGTTTGAGTGGAGAGAATTTGAGTGGAGAGGTTCAAGCGGAGAGGTCCCAGTGGTGAGGTTTGAGTAATGAGAAATCGAGTGGAGAGGGTTCAAGAAAAGTGGGATCGAGTGGAGAGGTTTGAGTAAAAGACTTCAAGTAGAGAGGTTTGAGTGGTACTATGTTCGAGTGGTAGTGGATTCATGTGGTAAGGGTTTGAGTAGAGGAGGTTCGAGGGATCAAGTGGAAAGGCTCCGAGTATAAGGTTAGAGTGGAGAGGGTTTGAGTGGTGAGAGTTGGGTCGTGAGGGTACCATCTACCACTAGAGAGAGTACCATCCATCCCTCGAGAGGTGTATACCATCCACCATTGGAGAGAGTATCATCAATCCCCTCCAGAAGTTTGTCAACCACCCTTTCAGGGTACACCATATACCTCTCGAGAGGGTAAACCATCCACCACTGGAGAGAATACACCTTCCACCCCCCAAGGGTATGCTATCTACGTCTCGAGAGAGGTGTACTAGCCCTCGAGGGTATACCACCCGTCGAGAGGTCACACATGCCTCGAGGGTACACCACCCCTCGAGAGTACACCAGGCCTCAATGGTACACCACCTCTGTAGAGTACACCAGGCCTCAAGGGTACACCACCCCTCGAGAGGGGTATACAACTGAGAGCGCCAAGCCATCCACATTAGCTCTCGAACCATGACCCACTCGATGCATATACCCCTCGAACCATCCACGCCACCACTACTCGAACCATCTACCCCTCAAACATCAACCATCCACCCCTGGAACATCAACCATCCATTTGTCGGACCATCTTATATCCATTCCTGGAACCATCACCCCTCAAACCATCAGTTCTCAAACATCCACCACGCTACCACTCAAACCATCCACCCCTTGAATATCAACCATCCGCCTCGAGGGGTGTTGATTCGAGGCATCCTCCCTCGAATCATCAGCATTTGAGCCCCTGGGACCATCAATCATCACCCCTCGAGGCATCACCACTCGAACATCCACCATCTGCCTCGAGGGCTATTGATTTGAGGTATCATTCCTCGATCCATTAACCATCGAGGCCCTGGAACCATCAACCATCCCCCTAGAGGTATCACCCCTCGACCCATCAACTATTCGCCTCTCCACCACTCAAACCATCCACCCCTCAAACATCAGTACCACTCGAACTCATCCACCCCTCTAGAGTACACCAGCCCTCGAGGGTACACACCCCTCGAAAGGGGTATACCACTGAGAGTGTTGAACCATCCATATTAGCTCTCTAATCATGACCCACTCGAGGCATATACCCCTCGAACCATCCACGGCACCACTACTCAAACCATCTACCCCTCGAACATCAACTATCCACCCCTGGAACATCAACCATCCATTTGTCGGACCATCTTATATCCACTACTGGAACCATCGATTTTCAAACATCCACCACGCCACGACTCGAACCATCCACCCCTTGAATATTAACCATCAACCTCGAGAAGTGTTGATTCGGGGCATCCTCCCTCGAATAATCAACCCTCGAGCCCCTGGAACCATCAAACATCCCCCTCGAGCCATCACCCCTCGACTCATCTACCATCTGCTCGCTACCACTCAAACTATCCACCCCCTTGAACATCAACCATCCACATCGAGGGCTGTTGATTCGAGGCATCATCCCTCGATTCATTAACCCTCGAGGTTCTGGAACCATCAACCATCGTCCTCAAGGCATCACCCTTTGACCCATCAACCATCTGACTCGCCGCCACTCGAACCATCCACCCTCGAGCATCAACCATCTACCTCGACTCAAACCTCTCCACTCTAACCTCTACTCGAACCCTCACGACTCGAACCAGTACCACTCGAATCTTCTATCTGAACCCTCTCCACTCGAACCTCATCTCTCGAACTCTCACCACTCAACTCTTCACCACTCGAACCCAGTACCACTTGAACCTCTCCACTCGAACCCTTTCCACTCGAACCTCTCAACTCGAACCCTCGACTCGAACCCAGAACCACTCAAATTGAGTACCACTCAAACAACTCCGCCCGAACCTTTCCACTCGAACCTCCACTCGAACCAGTAACACTCGAACCCTCTTCACTCGAACCCTCTCCACTAGAACCCTCTCCACTCGAACCCAGTATCACTCGAACCCTCGTCATTCAAACCATGTACCACTCGAACCTCTACTTGAACCCATTACTACTCGAACCCAATACCCTCGAACCTTTACGCTAACTTTTTTCCCTCCAACCTCACCACTCAAATCCTCACCACTGAAACCCTGTACTCGGAACCTCTCCACTCGAATCCTCTTCTTGAACCCTCGGACTACCTCTACTCGAATATCTCCCCTTGAACCTCACCACATGAACCCAGAACCACTCGAACCGAGTACCACTTCAACCCTCTCAACTTGAACCTCTACTTGAACCTCTCCAATCGACCCCTCACCACTCGAAACATCTCTACTCGAACCCTAAACTCAAACGCTCACCACTAGGACCCTCACCACCCAAACCTCTCCATTCGAACCTTACCACACGAACCCAGTACCACTCGAACGAAGTACCACTTGAACCTCTTCTCAAAAAATCAAACCCCCTTCACTTAAACCTCTCCACTCGAAACCTCACCACATGAACCTCCTCAATTTGAACCCTCTCAATTCAAACCCTCTCCACTTGACCCTCGCCACTCAAACTCTCACTACTCGAACACTTACCACTCGAACACTCACCACTCGAATCCTCATCACTCGAACCCTCTCGACACAAACCCAGTACCACTAGAACCTCTCCACTCAAACCCTCACCTCTCGAACCAGTACCACTCGAACCCTTTCCACTCGGACGTCTATTCGAACCCTCTACACTCGACCCTCACCAATGGAACTCTCATGACTCAAACCCTCACCATTCAAACCCTCACCACTCGAACCTTGTACTCAGAGCCTCTCCACTAGAATCCTCTTCCCGAACCCTCTTTATTCGAATCTCTCCACTCAAACCCTCACCACTCGAACATAGTGTCACTCAAACACTCTCTACTCAAACTTCTCCACTCAAACCATCTTTACTTGAACCATCTCCACTCGATTCCTCATCACTCGTACTTTACCGCTGGAACTAGTACCATTCAAGCCAGTACCACTCGAACCCAGTACCACTCGAAACCTCTCCACTCAAACCTAGTAACACTCAAAACCTCTCCATTCAGACCCTCACCATTTGAGCAAGTACCACTCGAACCCATTACTACTCGAACCTCTCCATTAGAACTTCTCTACTTGAACCTTCTCCACTCGAACGTTCTCCATTCAAACCAGTACTACTCGATCCCAGTATCACTCGAACCAGTACCATACGTGTAATTAGAAAGAGCTTCGGATATGGCCATGTATAAAAGTAGATAACACATGTTGAATGATAGAGAATGGATAAGCATTAACAATAATGTGTAAGATGGAGAGGGAACAAAAACAAAATTACAAAATTACGACAAAAGGTAATTTTTCATCTAGGGATCGACACAGTTAAGAACAGTGGATGGATGGATGGATTTGGCTAAGGTAGATAACCTCAATCTCTATTTCTGGTCTTTATTCTCCTTGATCGGGGGAATTTTTGAATATGAAACCGTTGATATCATAACCTTAAACAATATATATATACTACCATTTAGCATCTGTTCCATTTACATCTTAAATAGCATTGATTGTTGAACAAGAAGGTCACAAGATCAGAGAAGTGGAGAAGCAAGAATCCAGTTAATACAAGGAGCTATTGATGGTGATCCCGGTGATTGCGTGGGGATGCATGCTCCTCTGCTAGTAATGGATCTGGAGAATCCGCAGCTGGTGTGATCTGTTCCGACAAAGTCTCTGCTTGAGGGAATGCCTCCGCCGAATCTGGATGAGCTCTGGACCACCGGTAGGTTACTCTGGCCATCCGCAATCTTTACGAACAGGGCTCTCCGGTGGGGTTGGAGCAGAGTTCACCGGGCTTTTATCGTTCTTAGCGGTGGCAGAAGGGGACATATGGTTTTCTTGGCAGCGCCACCTCTCAAACAAGTCCTTCAGGCTGGGCCTTGGTTGTCTTCGGCGAAGGTGGGGCAAAGGAGGCGGTCGACTTAGGCTGTAGAGGTGACGGGAAGGTTGGGAGATGGTGGTGGTAGGTGGGGATGAGTGGAAGAGTGGGAATTGAGCTGGTGGTCTCCGGTGGTGTCACCACCAAGGCTTGGTGAGCCACGCCTGGCCACCGGGTGGCTGGTGGAGAGGAGACTGAAGGTGGTGAAAGGTGGTGTATGTAGAGAGGGAGGAGTACTCGAATTCTCACCACTCAAATCAGGAGTACTCGAACCCTTTCCATCAACCATCTACCTCGAGGGGTGTCGATTTGAGGCATCCTCCCTCGAATCATCAACCCTCGAGCTCCTGGAACCTTCAACCATCCCCCTCGAGGCATCATCCCCCGACTCATCAATTAACCACCTCGCCACCACTCAAATCATCCACCCCTCGAACATCAACCATCCCCCTCGAGGCATCATCCCCCGACTCATCGATGAACTGCCTCGCCACCACTCGAATCATCCACCCCTCGAACATCAACCATCCACCTTAAAGGGTGTTTATTCGAGACATCATCCCTCGATTCATTAACCCTAGATGCCCTGGAAACATCAACCATTCCCCTCGAGGCATCACCCCTCGACCCATCAACCTTGGAGGCCCTGGAAACATCAACCATCCCCCTCAAGGCATCACCCCTCAACCCATCAACCATCCGCCTCCTGGTTACATCACCCTCGGATCATCACCCATCAAACCCCTGGAACCATCAACCATCCATCTCACCACCACTCGAACCATCAACCATCCACTTCTGGGACCATCACCCCACAAAATATCATCCTTCGAACCATCCACCGCGCCACCACTCTAACCATCCACCACTCTGACCTTGAACAGTTGGTTCCAAGCCCCTGGAAAAATCCATCGCCACCATTGGCTCCTTCATACCAAACTCGGTCAGAAAGAATCCCCTAATTCATATAACTGTCCTGAATTGTGGTGGCACGACCTTTGCAAATAAGAAGGAGAAAACAATTAGGAAAACAAGTCAGGCAATTAAACGAACACCTTGCGTTCACAAATCAAACTTCGGTAAGTTGAAGGAGAAGAACAAATGAACATTAGGAACACAGAGAAAAGGCCAAAATCACATTCTGTCGAGCTCTCTTTCGACTAAGAAATTGAAAGCATACTAGAAACATTACACAAATCATAGCAATGATGATGGAAAAGGCGGGCAATTTTGGTTAGGAAAACTATGAAATTACCTTGTGGAATTGTGCAAGGATAGGAACTCAATCATCTGAGAGCAAAATCTTATGGAAACCAAAAAAGAGAATGATGGAGAACATATAAGCATAGACAGGAAACCAAAAAAGAGAAGATACGTGTAATTGGAAAGTGCTTCAGATATGGGCACGTATAAAAGTAGAAGACATGCATTAATATTTGAGATCAGATTACGGCAAAGAAGTGAATGGATAAACATAGACAATAACGTGTAGGAAGGGGAGGGAAAAAAAATCTAAATTTGGAAATGATGACGAAAATTTACTGTTCATCAAGGGATCGCCGCTTTTAAGATATAGAGATATTGATGCATGATGTGTGATGTGTGATAAGGTGTCAAACAATTGGAGTTGACTCTCGTAAGTACTCCTCCTGTCTCACCCAAAATTTCACTCTTGCTTTTTTTACACTATTCTCTATCAAAGTTTTACCATATATTTAAATAGATATATGAACAACAATATTATCGTATATGGTGTTGTTCAATTTGTCGTAACAAGTAGTTTCTAAATATCAACTTTTTATTTATCTATATGTAGGTAAACATATTAACAATCATACATGTTTCTTGAACAGTGTGCTAATAATTGCAGGTGAATTTTCAGCTGGAACGAGGGAGTAGTGTCGTAGTATCACGAAGTAGATGGAGCATGGAAGAGATATCATGAATCAAACTAATGAAGGGATTTGAAAGATTATATGGTTGATTTAGTGGATTCATGAGACATGAAGGCAGCATCCACGGCTAGCAATTCACACTCATAAGCTCAGAATCAAGCTACAAATGCCTTGATCAATTTTGGCGCCAATTCCAAGTCGGTGGATCCATTTTTGGCTTAGTACTTTGTATAGCTTTGTTGAGTAGTTTTTTGTTTGGTTAGTTAAACAACTTGCTTAGCTTATTAGTTGGTTAGTCAGTTAGACAGTTAGGGCTTGCTTTTTGTATATAAACAAGCTGTAATCTCACATTTTGATTAAGTTGATACAGTCAGAAATTTCATCTGATTCTCTTGATGAACAATTGCCTTGTTTTCTAGTTTTGAAGCTCATACTAAGCTTGTTGCCCGGCATGATTTTCTTTGATTTGTTCATGGTTTCAGAGCATCTAGGCTTTTGATCCAATACTTTTGAAAACCTTTATGAATCCTTGATTCTATTGCTCGAAGATGAACACTGGATCAGTGAATGGTGAAAGAGGAAACGATCCTCATATTGCTGATGTTGATGGCTTTTTACAAAAAAAAAAAGCCTGATGATCCACTAGTACTCACGTCTTCGGATCATGTGAGCTATGTGATTGTCTCCGATCTGCTAACAGAGAAGAACTACGTGATTTAGGTCACAAGAAATATCAAAACCTGTGTCTCACAAGTTAATTTTAAGGCATATTATTTTCAACAGAATTGCAATTCAGTTGCTAGTTCAGATCAGGTGAAATCAAACCAAGTGAGAAGATGGTGGCCTTAGTAAATCAAAGTTACCTCTAGTATCTTCAACTTCCGCTGCTCCGACTTGCTTATTTTTGCCTTGGATGCCACCTTTAACCTGGTCGGAAATCTAGAGGGGATCAAAACGGAAACCAAAAAAGTCACCAAAACTCAGCAACCCAGATATACCGTCCATACCTGCTTTTTCTTTTCTTTCTTGCTTGGTTTCTTTCCCAGCAACATGATAGCATTGGAGCCATAACTTTCCTTCTCCAGACTGCATAAACTGAATAATTAATCAGTGCGTTGTCCTCCACGAAACATGGCTCAGAGAATGCAGATGCTATATTTCCGAAATTCCTAACGATGAACTCAAAATCAAGGAGATAATATGCTATTCAATTCACACGAGAAATATGCTATTCAATTCACACAGATTCAACACAACACGAGAAAATGCAGCCATATTTCAGAACTTTTAGCGAAGCATCTGAAGGCCATGTCTACATCCCACTATAAGAAATCGGCTATATGCACCATCTTCTGACATCATGGTGGAACTCACTGAAGCATGAGTTCAATGAACGTCCATACAGTGGATTCTAACATAGGAGGAATCAATGAACTAGAAGATTCTAGCAAATAGCAAACGGCGCGTCAAAGGGCAAAAACTTATACAGACTTCTGCTGACTGTATCGCAAAATACAAGAGGCATCCACAGTACCAGGAGGGAAAACTGAATCGGTTGCTGCTCTAAAGGCAACTTTGGCTACCGCAGTGACATCACAGGAGGAGTGAACAAAGGACCAACAACAGGTAACTGGAGAAGTGATTTTGCATTCTGGAGAACCTGCACAGCACATTCAATCCAAACTTTAATAAGTTCGCTTTAAGCCAAGCCCTCCTGCGAAGGAGGAGAATATTTTCGAGCTTGGGCTGAGCACGAATGATGACTTTTTCTGGCATTGGATATTAGTAAAATGTACTGTATAATACCTCAGGCAATCTAGGCTAGGCAATCAACACAGGCCGTCCTCCTCCACAGCCACCGTCTTGGATGGATCCGATTCACTGGGACTGCCAGTTGAAGAAGAAGAATGATTCACTTCCAATACATTTACATGGTGGCGCAGGGATTAATCAGCTAGGGTTTGGCCTTTTATTTAGTGGGCTGAAAATCAAACCCAAATGACAACTTAGTTTAAATTCAAATTTTAATCTTATTTTATAAATTCAAATTTTGATAAAAATATGTCAATAATAAAATTTAAAAAATATTATTACTTTATTTATATAATTGAGTTTATTGAAATTATAATAGGTATAAAAAATAGGCGAAATCTTGGGAAATACCATCTTTCCATAAGTTTATGGAAAGACGGGGTTTAATTAAAATAATAAAAGGTAAAAGGTTTTAGTTGCAATATTAAAATTTTACTATGCAACATGTAGTAGTTATAAAGTTTATAACCCGGTTCATGCAACCCAAAAAGTTTATCTTCATTTCTTCTCATTTATACTTTAAACACTGGTCTTTCTATGCTTATGGAAATACCATCTTTCAAGAGACGGTCTCTAAAAAATATTATTATTGTATTATTTTTTATAAAGGGTTGTCGTTGATCACTTGTTAGAGTCAACTTAGTCACTAGTTTTATGCATAAAAAGTCAAGTAAGGGTTGATCGTTGCTTTAATAAAGTTAACTGAGTTATATGAAAGATTTATTAGTGTTTATATATGGAAAGTCTAGTATGCACTAATTGTTGATTAGTTATAGTTAACTTAGTGCATCACTTAGTGTTTTATATGTAGAAAGTCAAGTAATTGTTGACAGTAGATTAGTTAAAGTCAAATTAGTTATTAGTGTTTGCATATACTAAGATAATTAAGGGGTGACATTTGATTAGTTAAAGTCAACTTTGGGCGAATTTTCGATGTATATGATTAGGGTTAGTTCAAACTAGGCTAACATTATTCTGGGCCCATAACTTATGGAAAATTACATTATGGCCTAAAATTTTGCTACGACATTATCCTTCTCTCCAAAATACATGATTTTTGTTATTCTTGCATAAATGTAGAAATAAAAAAATAAAAGTTTGTGAAAAATGTTGGAAAGTGCTAGTACATAATCTAGAGTAACTTAGAATTGATTACTTTGAAGAAAGAAAGGGAAATCGAAAAGAATTACGAATATGTTCTTGCGCCGCATTGCTAATAAATATTCCCTTACGGGCTTGAAAAATAAAATGAGGGTGTATAGGATAGCATCACTTTCGAGCAGATTTCAATTTGGAGTGACGAGTAAAGTTTTTACTTTTTGCACTTAGATCCCTCCAAGAAAGTTGGAGTTGTCGAGTCACTAGATTAGCAACACCACAATGCAATTCAATAATATACGATTTCGAATTTGCAATTTGGGCATGTATGAGTGAACGAAGGGGCCTCAAAAGTCAACATTGATTGCTTTTACACAGTCTTAAAAAATTACACTATGGCCCAAAATTGTGTTACCTTATAATCCACTTCTCCAAAAACACATAATTTTTGTTATTCTTTCCTAAATATAGAAATATTAAATAGATGAATTTTCTGGTGGAATGTAGGCCCGTCAAATGGGTCGGGTGACCCGTTGGATAACCGTTACCCATATACTATTTTCACTTATTGGATGAGACTTATTGGATAATGACTCATTGAGTTAATTGATATAATTGGGTTGTAGTTATTGGGTTTAGTTGGGTTGGATAATGGATTATCCGTTGGATAAATTTGAATGGGTCGAATTGGGTTGGGTAATGGATGACCCGTGGATAATTTCATATCATAAGATAACAAAATTTTCACAAGTTTGATTACAAATGATTTAATTTTTCCCTAACGCATATAATCATTTTAAAAACGATCAAATTCTCGATTCATCATATTTATCGATTTCGGTTCATGTCTTAATCAAATTTAATTTGAACCAATTAAAATTTGATAAAAGATTTTGACGAAAGAAGTAGAAGTAGTATTTAAGAAACTTTTACTAAATTTGAAAAATCTCCTCCATGAAATATGAAGATTTTTTTAAAAAATTTCTTTTATTGAACATAAGAAAATAATAAATGAAATCCCCACATTTAGCCACTCGAATAAATATTTTCTCTTTTGTAGTTATGTACACGATTCAGCCTATATCAAAAAAATTTATTAGAGTTAATCGTAAATTTTCACTCCAAGTAAAATGTTACGTGACTTATCCATTTAAAGTTTAAAGGTTGAAAACACCAATTATCCATTAAGTATATACTGAATTATCCATTGAGTATATACAAATTATCCATTGGGTTTATACTAATTATCCATTGGGTTTATACTAATTATCCATTGGGTTGAACTAAATGACCCATTGGATATAGGTCATTTATTTTGGTGAAACGTGAATTACCCATCAAGTCCGTGTTCATTCTCAGTTCTCACTTCTCACTTCTCACTTCCCAGTCTGCGTTTTGTTTCATCAGTCTGCGTTTTGTTCATCAATCGGTCTGCGTTTTGTTCATCAATCGGTCTGCGTTTTGTTCATCAATCTGTCTGCGTTTTGTTCATATTCGAGTTCATAATATTATATTATATTTAATAAAAATAAAAAATATATAATATGTTGGCTTTGTAAACTCGATGAAACTAACAAACAATATTACTTGGGATCGAGCTCGAGCTCAAATACTGTACGAACTCAAATATTGTACGAACTCGAATACTGTACAAACTTGAATACTGTACGAGATTGAACTCGAATATTGTACGAACTCGAATACTGTACGAACTCGAATACTGTACGAACTTGAATACTGTACAAGATTGAGCTCGAATATTGTACGAACTCGAATACTGTACGAGATTGAACTCGAATATTGTACGAACTCGAATACTATACAAGATTGAGCTCGAATACTGTACGAACTCAAATACTGTACGAGATTGAACTCGAATATTGTACGAACTCGAATGCTGTACGAGATTGAGCTCGAATATTGTACGAACTCGAATGTTGTACGAGATTGAGCTCGAATATTGTACGAACTCGAATACTGTATGAGATTGAGCTCGAATATTGTACGAACTTGAATACTGTACGAGATTGAACTCGAATACTGTACGAGATTAAGCTCGAATACTGTACGAGATTGAATGCGAATTTTGTACGCTCGAATACTGTACGAGATTGAACTCAAATATTGTACAAATTTGAATACTGTACGAGATTGAACTCGAATACTGTACGAGATTGAATTCGAATACTGTACGAGCTCGAATACTGTACGAGCTCGAATACTGTACGAACTCGAATATTGTACGAGATTGAACTCGAATACTGTACGAGATTGAATTCGAATACTGTACGAGCTCGAATACTGTACGAGCTCGAATACTGTACGAACTCGAATATTGTACGAGATTGAACTCGAATAATTTGTGAATTATAATTTGTATATTTTGTGAATTATAGTTAATATTTATGTTAAATATTCCACATGCATTTAACTGGGTAATTTTGGATATTTATTGGGTATTTGTTATGTTTCCATTGAGTTAAAATAATATGGGACCCATTGAGATCAAAAGTTCCCATTAACATAATTATTCTCATCCCAAATCCTAAAAAATAATGAGCATTTAATAAATGATCTCGTTGGATAATGACAACTTGTAACCCAAATCGATAGAAACTATTTAATGATAACTTATTGGGTTAATTATATAATGATTTATTGGATAATGACTTATTGGATAATATATTTTAACCCATTGGGTCATATGAATATCTCATGGGTTATCCAACGGGTTATCCATTTATAACCCAACTCATTATGACCCATTTAATAAATGGGTTAATTGGATAATGGCACATTGGATAATGATCCATTGGGTTTGGATAATGGATTTATCCAATTAACCCATTTTACGGGCCTAGTGGAATGTTGGAAAGCGCTAGTACATGTTCTAGAGTAACTTAGAGTTAGTTACGTGGAAGTAAGAAAGGAAAATCGAAAAAGATTTACAAATTTGTTCTTGTGCATGATTGTTGCTAAATACTATGTTACAGACTTGGAAAATACCATGGGGTGTATAGGATTTGCATCACATTTGAGCAGATTACAATTTGGAGTTACGAGTAAAGTTTTTACTTTTTGCATTTAGGTTCAAGAAAGTTGGAGTTGTCGAATCACGAAATTGGCAACACCAAAATGTAATTCGATAATATACGATTGAAAATTTGCAATTTGGGCATGTATGGATGAACGAAAGAGCCTTGAAAGTCAACATTGATTACTTCTACACTATCTTGAAAAATTACAATGTGGCCTAAGTCAAGTAAGGGTCTATATATTTAGTGTTTATATATAGAAAGTCAAGTAAGGGTAACCGTTGCTTAGTTAAAGTCAAGTTAGTTATTAGTGTTTACATATACAAAGTCAAGTAAGGTTGACCGTTGATTAGTTAAAGTTAAACATTTATATTCTTATTTATACATACTAAGTTAAGTAAGGGGTGACTGTTGATTAGTTTATTAGTGTTTACATGTAGAAAGTCAAATAAGGGTTAACCACTGATTAGTTAAAGTAAAACATTTTTATTTGTATTTATATATACTAAATCAATTAAGGGGTTGAACATTAACTAGTTAATGTCAAATATTTTATTCTTATTTATATATATAAGGTCAATAAAGGTTGATCGTTGATTAATTTAAATCAACTTAGTTGTTAGTTAAACTCAACAAAAGAAGTGAACGATTTTGAAAGTTACAAAAAAAATGTATTTAGCTTAGAGCGGCTGCACGCAGCTACTCCCGGCCCATGAAATTTCTAGCAACATTTTTTTTTGAAGTTTTGGCAAATTTTTTGGTGAATTTTTGAAATTTTTGGCAGGAAAACTGATTTTTTAGGAGGGTGTTGATATGCCTTGAATATGTATTAGCCGCTTCGACAGGTTAGTACAGGGATCTCGCTGCCCGGTCAGCGAGTCAGGGGGTCCAGGGGGGCGGAGCGCACCCTGGCCTGGGGGTTCACAGTTTAGCTCGGGACCGACCCAGGAGGGTTGGAATTGGGGCGCCCAAGAGATATGGGTTTGAGGATATGGTGGGTTATGCACTACAGGTTGGTGAGGAGGTGGATACTCATGAGCATCCACCTACAGAGAAGCTGTTTCAGGTACTGATGCTGACAAATGGTTTGTAGCAATGGGAGATGAGATGGAGTCCCTCCAGAAGAATCTGACATGGGATTTGGTTCAACAGCCTCAAGGGAGAAAGGTTATCACTTGCAAATGGGTTTTCAAGAAAAAGGAAGGGATATCACCTACAGAGGGAGTCAAGTACAAGGCTAGAGTTGTTGCTAGAGGTTTCAGTTAGAGAGAGGGAGTAGATTACAATGAGATTTTCTCACCAGTGGTCAGACACACTTCCATCAGGGTGTTGCTAGTTATAGTGACACATCAGGATTTGGAGCTTGAACAACTTGATGTGAAGACCGCTTTTCTACATGGAGAGTTGGAGGAAGAGATATACATGACTCAGCCAGATGGTTTCCAAGTTCCTGGCAAGGAAAAATATGTTTGCAAGTTGAAGAAGTCCTTATATGGGCTTAAGCAGTCTCCGAAGCAGTGGTACAAGAGATTTGACAGCTACATGCTTGAGTTGGGTTACACAAGGAGTTCATATGATTGTTGTGTCTACTACAGCAAGTTGAGAGATGAGTCATTCATTTATCTGGTGCTTTATGTAGATGACATGTTGATAGCCTCAAAGAGTAAGCATGAGGTTCAGAAGTTGAAAGGACTTCTTAGTGCTGAGTTTGAGATGAAGGATCTGGGTGCAGCTCGGAAGATACTAGGAATGGAGATTCTTAGGGATCGAAGTCAGCGGAAGCTTTTCTTGTCACAGAAAGGCTACATTCAGAAAGTGTTGGCTAGGTTTGGCATGTCTACAGCCAAGCCTATTGACACTCCTAGTGCTGCAAATATTCATCTCACCACCATGTTTGCTCCTCAGTCAGACGAGGAGAAGGAGTATATGTCTCGGGTTCCTTATGCCAGCGCGGTGGGGAGTTTGATGTATGCTATGGTTTGCACGAGGCCAGATTTAGCACAGGCAGTCAGTGTTGTGAGCAGGTTCATGGGGCAACCGGGAAAGGAACATTGGCAAGCTGTGAAGAGGATTTTCAGGTATCTTAGAGGTACGTCTGATGTGGGTCTCATTTATGGAGGTGATACCGAGTGCTTAGTTACAGGCTAGTCTGATTCTGATTATACTGGTGATGTTGACACAAGGAGATCGATGACTGGTTATGTATTCACTTTGGGAGGTTCTGTGGTTAGTTGGAATGCGACTTTGCAACCTACAGTGACGTTGTCTACTACGGAAGCAGAGAACATGGCTCTGACAGAGGCTGCAAAGGAAGGAATATGGCTGAAAGGGCTGGTTAGTGATCTTGGTCTACATCATGATCAGGCTACTGTGTACTGTGACAGCTTGAGTGCAATCTGCCTAGCCAAGGATCAGGTCCATCATGAGAGGATCAAGCATATTGATGTCAGATATCATTTCCTGAGGAGTGAGAAGAGAATTCAGGTGAAGAAAGTGGGAACTGCTGACAACCCCGCTGATATGTTCACCAAACCTGTTCCACATAGCAAGTTTCAACATTGTTTGGACTTGCTGAACATCAGAGCTGATTAGGTCCTCTATGGGCAGTCCCGGGAGTGGAGGGCGAAGTCTACTCATCTGGCACTGTAATGGTGCGTCTGGAGTTTCTGCTTTGAGGATTCAAGTCAAGGTGGAGATTTGTTGATATGCCTTGAATATGTATTAGCCGCTTCGACAGGTTAGTACGGGGATCTCGCCAAATTGGTGAACCACGTAAATCTTGTGTCTTGTTATTTTCGTTCATATTTTCTGTTCTTTCTCCATTCCGCACAACAGGGGAGATTGAATTTTTAAAAATTTTAGCACAGGTTTTTGAAAACCGATGCTATTTTTTCCAACACTGGTTTCGATACCGATTTTTTAAAACCCGGAGTTAAAATTTAAAAAAAAAATCTGTGCTATTACAATTTTGACATCGATTTTCAAAAATCGGTGCTAAAAACCGGTGGGTCTTTGTAGTAGTGTTAGTTGGTTAGTTAGTTAGTTAGACAGTTGGTGCCTGCTTTGTGTATATAAATAAGTTGTAATCTCTCCATTTGCTTAAGTTAATACAATCATGAATTTCCCTTAATTCTCTTGATGAACAATTGCCTTGTTTTCTGGTTTTGAAGCTCATACTAAGCTTGTTGCCCGGCCTGATTTTCTTTGATTTGTTCAGGATTAATCGTTGAGTTTTTCCTTCCAGCTAGGATTTAAAGTTAATTGAGATGAGACTAAAAACGGGGTATATATAGGTCAATGTCTTTTACTAGTTTCTAAGAGATACATTGTTATGGTGTGCTTCTTTGGCATTATTTAAGGGTTGATCCGTTTTTACTATTTCTTAACCTTTTTAGGCATATAGCGATTAGAACTCAAATATCGCATGATTAAGGATAACATCTGGATGGTCTTGAATGACGCATGTACGATTGTTAAATGTTTAAGAATATGTTTCAAAATCTGTCTTTATATTAGTTGGTGTTTGTTTCTGTCTGATCTCTTACCTCAATTAAAGAACATTATGTGTGAGTCAGAACTCTTAAAGTTATATCCTCTTCTTCGGCCAACATCAAGTGAAACCACTTCGCCTTCATACCGGGGAGTCTTACCTTTTTTAAAAAAAATTTTAACACCATCCTAGGATGGGAGGGACTATATTTGGCTCCCCAGACCATTAAGATCAACCAATAAGGTCTAAATGTAGCTGTACATCGTAATTGCTTCCAAAAGCGGTGTTCTAAACCAAGCTGTCTTAGACCAAACTAAAAGTGTAAACTGAGATGAAATTCTTGGCCGATCATCCGTTCAGACACAACGCGAACAGGTCGGGGAGACGTGTATACGAAACCCCTATTTGTCAACGATGTGTCAGTCGAGATGATTGATTAAATCCTTTGTAGTCTACTCGTCCGCATATCAACTTCAGTCAGTCAATGTAGTTGTGATTCTGGAGATGAGATTCCGGGGAGTCTTACTTATGACAAGCGTATACAATTGTGTTATAAACCTGATGATTCAGGTCAATCATGTTAATTATTAAATATTCAAAAAACTTCACAACATCAGTTCACTAACTTCTTGTAATAACATAAAAAAAACGAAGAGAAAGAGTTTAAGTTCATAATCAAGAGTAACCGAGAGTAATAAAAGAGAGAATCTGATCTGGGTTGCCAGATATCTGGAACTTAGGTTATCAAGATAAAAAAAACCACATCTAATTAAATACTTTCCATTCTATGAGATTAAAAAGGCTTGCTTCATGATATCCAAGATCCTGTGTACTGTCAGAATCAAGAACATTTGTAAGATGTGGGTTCTGGCCACTCAGCTCATCATTATAACGTATCATATATCTTTGAGAGCCCTTTCTTTATCTTAGCGAGCCATTTCTTCAAATGGTGCCTCGTCCTCAGCTACAAACAACACAACTGAAAGCAAATTATAAGTGATAAGGTATGGGTTTGTAGGCCCATACCCCCACTTACCAGGCCCAAAGGCTTAACAATTGACCTTAATCAAACCTATACACTTCAACCATAAGATGAGAGGAAAAACAATCAGAAAGGTAGGTTTGACTTCAACCCCAATAATATTGTAGTGTTAACATCTTCATACCTATCCTTCACCAGATCTCACATGGGCATCGGAGCGGGCGCGGTCACACACCGCCTTGCTCTGAGTGACCCGTGCTATTTTACAGTTATTCATCGAACTAGAATCATCATCGGAAGGAGACTTAAACATAGGTCGTACCAGAACATCCACAGTAGCTCCAACCACCCAAGATAATCAGCTCCAGCCCAAGCCTATCACAAATTTGGCATTAACATTGGCGCCGGCTGTGGGGACTCGACATCAAGACCCCCCACACAGCTCTCGCAATTACGCTCAAACACATCGGAGAAAATCTATTACTGATGTAGGTTAGTGAGTCCAGGAAAACTACCACAAAAAACAGCCAGCACATGCTCATATCAAAAACCCTGTGTTCATACAGTAATTGCAGGAAATACCAAAAGTATACATCACTGAAGTAGCAAAAAGTATACATAAGTGTTCATCTAATTTTTCTGGGTTATTCAGATGCTGATTGGGATAGATGTCTGGAGACTCGTCATTCTACTAATGAATATGTTGTTTTTAGGCGGTAATTTGGTTTCTTGGAGAGCGAAGAAACAGCCCACGATTTCATGGTGTAACACTGAGTCAGAGTATCTGACTCTGGCTAATACTTCTTCTGAGGTTGTCTGGATGACTCAGCTGCTGCATGATGTTTAGATTCCTTTGTCTGGTGCGCCTCTTATGCTTTTTGACAATAGATCTTCTTGGCTCAAAATCCAGTGGCTCACAAGCGGGCGAAGTACATCGACATTGATTATCATTTTGTTTAGGAGTTAGTCTCTTCTAGCAAGCTGCGCGTTGCTCATGTTCCCACTTCTCTTTCGACAGCAGACATTTTCACCAATGGTCTCTCACATCCGTTGTTTGAGTTCTTTAGATCCAAGATTTATGTCTCTGAGAATTTGACTCTTTGCTTGAGGGGGGTGTTAGAATAAATCAGATTATTGATTAGATTATGATAAGTATGATGACTATATTAGATTCCTTTCCTTATTGTACCTATATTGTAATCTCTCTATACATTCAGTTTATGAATATAGAATCATTTATAGAAAATCACTTTATCAGACTCGTCAGAGATGCTAGCCATCGTGAATGGAGTGAGGCTTGTCCGCCAGTGAAAGTGGTAACCCTTGGGGTTCTTAAAAATTGAAAGGAACTCGCGAAGCACACTTTCAAGATGGAATGGGTTGAGATAACTCGGAAGATCTGGGTTAGCCTGCCAGACCCATTCGCTAGCTTGACTAACTGAGTTGGCTTGGTTAGCTTCCTTTTCTTTTTTTCTTCTTACTCCAAGTGTGTTGCCGGAACTGTTGCGGTTTGGAATACGACTACTTCGTTCTTGGCTTCTTCTTTTTGCCACAAAACATAGATGAACACTTATGTAAGCAGAATGATGAGTCTCCAAAATCTGGCTCAATCATCATCTGAATAACCCAACACCTCGAGTGAAGAAGCAGCTAAAAAACTGAGCCCAAAATGCAGTCTCGAGGGTCCTGAAGATACCGGCTGACAAAATTAACCGCAAAGGCTAAGTCTGGATGGGTAATGGTTAGATACCGGAGAGCTCCAACCAAAGACCGATAGAGCGTTGAATTTTGAATTGAGGACTCACACTGCTGTGAAGCTAGGAACTAGCAGAAATGGAGTAGAGATAGGCACCGCATCTGATATACTAGCTCGAGAGAGAATATCCTGAGTATAGTTCGCTTGACCCCGAAGAAGTCCCGAGCCAGTAGGCGTGACTTCCAGGCCAAGAAAGTAATGCAATGCACCCAGATCCTTAATAGCAAGCTTTTGATGGGTTCGATTAATGAACTACCGGATAAGGGTAGAGTCACTCCCACTCAAAATGATGTCGTCGACATAGACAAGCAAGTAGATCAGCGATGAACCGTGAGACAACAAAAATAATGACGTATCAGTAAAACTGTAGCAAAAACCAAACTGAGATAAATATGTCCTGAATCGCTAAAACTATGCACGAGGAGCTTGCTTCAGAAGCCGAAACTATGCATGATGGCCTGCTTCAGAACATAAATGGCCTCACGCAGACCACAAAATAGTCTGGATGAATAGGATCCCTGTAGCTAACAGGTTGCACCAAATAAACTGGAGAATCGAGAATACCGTTAAGAAAGGCTTTCTTTCCATCCAACTGATGAAAAGGCCAGGCTCGCATGGTGGAAATGGTAGCAATTGTCCAAAATGTAGAGGCTTTGACCACAGGACTAAAGGTATTGTCAAAGTCAAAACAAAGAATGTGAGAGAAACCCTTTGCCACTAGGCATGCCTTATGGTGATCCACTATACCATCTGGTCTACACTTCAGCCGATAAACCCATTTGGAGCCAACAATGTTGACATCCAAAGGGCGTGGAACAAGATCCCATGTATGCAGACTGTGAAGAGCTGTTATCTCCTCGTTTATGGTGGAAACCCAAGAAGGATCCTAAAGTGCAGAATGATAATCAGTCGGCTCCTTCTGAGTAGTAGAGCCGCGAGAAAATAGTGAGCATAAATATCAGAATAATCACGACGTTGAATGGTTACAGTGGCAGATATAGTAACCATCCTGGAGGATCTCGGTGAAGGCATAATAGCCTCGATGATCGGTAAGAGAGCTGGTGGAGTTGATCAAGGTGAGGCTTACTGGGAAGCGACCGTGGTGCTGACTGGCGGGGAGATACAGTCGGGTGGGCTTATCGCCAGAAAAGTGCGGCTGGTCGGACTGGTAGGAGGAGCAGATGAGCTACTCGTCTCAAGGTCGGAAAAAATAACACCAAGCGGTGGAGATGATGACCTAGTAGGAGAAACTGGCGGTGCCAACTCAGACTCGAGATCAATAAACGTCAAAACATCCAGCCCTATAGATGGAAAACCAGTCCCTAATGTCGAAGATAGATAACATGGAAAATAAGTCTCGTCAAAACGGGCATGGAGAGTAGCATGAACCTTGTCGGTGGAAGGGTTGAGGCACCTAAAACCCTTATACTGAGAACTATATCCAATGAAAATTCATGGAATGCTGCGGGGAGACAACTTGTGATCAGTAAATGGACGAACAAATGGAAAAACTCGACAGCTAAATGGATGAAAGTTGGCATAAACAGGATCTCGATGATAAAGAAAACCATAGCCCTGCAAGACTGGAGTATGTAGACGGTTGATAATGTAGACAACCATCGCAAACGCATTGTCCCATCGTGAAATCGGTAGATGTGATTGAAACAATATCGTAAGGCCTATTTCCACCACGTGGAAATGTTTGGGTTTGGCACACCTATTTTGCTCCGGAGTAGATGGGCACAAAACCTGATGATGTATGCCTTTTGCCACAAAATGAGATCGGAGTCGAGTGTTCAGAAATTCAGTGCCACCATCACTTTGAAAAACCTTTATTTTTAAAGAACATTGGTTTTCAACAAATGTCTCCAACTTCAAATAAGTATTAAAAAATATTATTTGTGACGAAGAGGATACAACCAGGTAAATCTAGAAAAGTCATCCACAAATAAAGCATAATATGCAAAACCATTTCCAGATAAAACTGGGAAGGGATCCCAAAAATCACAATGCACCAAATTAAGAACATGCTCAGCACGTTTAGGGTTCTCAACAAAAGCCTACTATTGACCTTTTACCATAACACTAGGGGGTGCATGTATGCGGTTTAGGCAACAAAGAAGAAACTGAAAGCAATCCAGACTCATTCAAACTAGAAATAACTGCACTGGGGACGTGACCTAGGTGTGCATACCATAGCTCGTATGAAGCTCGACTCTTATTTTGTACAACTGAAAAAAATGTTGCATCTCTTCGATCCAAAACATAAAGTCCATCCTCACTGTGCCCACGACCCACAATGCCCTTGGTTACTTTATTCTGAATCACAAAGTTCTAACCATCAAATGTAATCAGCACAATTATATCTCTTGTTAACTTACTAATGGATAATAAATTCTTAGTAATTTTAGATACAACAAGAACATTAGATAATCGTAAATTCTCAGAAAATCTAGAATAACCAATATGAGAGATCATAATAAGGGCACCATTAGCAACATAAACTCGAGTTTTACTAGTAGAAGGAGTGACGCTGTCTAGGCCTAAAGCAGGCAACGCCATATGACTAGTTGCTCCTGAATTAATATACCAGCTTGACACTCAAGAGGATGGCTTCGACTGCTGAGAAGGATGATAATTTTTTTGCCCAAATGTGTAGTTGCGGAACAACCTGTCTGAGCCTGCATCTGATAACATGTCGCAACATAATGACCAAGCCACCCACAACAAGTGCAATGCGGATGACCTTGTCCCGGGGCGCTGAACCAGCCACCTGAGAGCCTAACCAGGGCTGTCGGCCATCACTTTTACCACTGAAATGGTTGCCTCGATCGATGCGTAAAGGTCACGCGCGGCCAGCTGGGAGTTGGTCGCCAATCTGGAATGCCACTAGTCTGGCAACGTCCTGGTTGTCCCTATCAATTTTTCAAAAATACCTCGTGGTTTTTGGTACGGGAAAGAAAATATACATACTATAGAGTAGGTACAACATTAATTAAATGGGCAGAACAATCTTTAGACTCGAGGCCTAGAGCAGTCAAGAACCATACAATTTGATCAACATTCGATGCCTATAACATATAATTTTTTTAAAATCTCCTTAAACATGAGATGAATTTCATGAACTGTACTAGTTTTGCGAATAACATGCACATCTATACGAAGACGAAGAATGGTGAAGGCACACTGTTATGTCAAATGAGAGCGAGATTATTCCAGATCTTCTTGAAGGTGGTGCAATCTGGGAGTTTCGCGAGAACTTCAGCGGTGAGGGAGGAAAACAACAGACTGCAGACACGTTGATCTTTATCAACCCATTGATCTTCATCAACCCATTGATCATACTCATCTTTTGCTTTTTGATAAGCAATCTTGGGATCAACCTTGCCACCACCACCTAGAGGAGTTGAAACTGTGGCGGCAAAGGAGAGGACATGCGGTAGAGGTGGTAGAGTTGGACATGGATTGGTGTCATCGATGAAACCATACAGGCCTTGAGGACAAAGAACATAACCAACTTGACGCTTTCAGAGAAGATAATTAGATAATGTGAGTTTATTCTGCATCATATGAAGAAGAGTTTTGTAGGATAGTTTTTCTTGAGCCATGTTGAGGGAGAGAGAGAACGGATTTTGATCGAAAAAGGGGGGGAGTGAGCGACAGACGGAAAAAGAGAGGAGGGAATCGGTCAAAAATAGAGAGGATGATAAGGTTTAAGGGTTTGGATCAGAAGAGGTTTTGATAGCATGATAAAGTGATTTCCCATAAATGATTATGTATTCATAAACTGAATACATAGAGAGATTACAATAGAGGTAAAATAAGGAAAGGAATCTAATCTAGTCATCATACTTATCATAATTTAATCACTAATCTTATTTATTCTAATAGAGTTCATGACCCCTTCACCTGTAGGCTTGCTATCCTTGACATCCTAGCCTCGACGGGTCTTCTCTGACGAGCCTGCCATTTTATGGCGAGTCACCAGCGAACGAGTTTGTTGCTCCTCTTAATCAGTGAGAGCGAGGTCTCCGACGACCTTCTCCTTCATCGATGCCGCTAATCGACCAGATACCGACAACCTTCTCAGCCTGGTTTACATTCTTCGATGATGAAAACCATAGTACCAACCTGGATATCGGTAGAACCTCTCAAACTGCGGTGGTTCAGGACGGTAAATGCTACAAGGGAAAAAGAAAAGTATAAGAGAAGAAGAAAATGGAAGAGTTTCTGAGAAGTCAATTTCAGAAGAAATAAAGGAAAACAGATCGTTGGAGAAAATAGAAAGATGGGGAGAGAAAGAAAAAGAAAAGAAAAGAAAATTTCAGTTAAAAGAAGAAAAAGAAAAGAGGAAATTATATTTCCATAAAAAAAATTTAAAAGATGGAAAGAGGAAGGAGAAGGGGTAGTAATATTTATTACTTTGCTATAATTTATTTTCCTTATTTCATATAAGGCACCAAAGTTAATATCTAGTGCAGTGCCAAAGCTCGACACAACCCAATGCAGACATAGTCCGGGGCAAGCACTAAGACTCGACATCAGAGCGTGGTGCAGCAGTAAGACTGAGCATAGCCCAAAGCAAGCATAGTTCGGGGTTGTGTATAGTCACAATGCTGCAGTGCAGCCAGAGCGTAAAGCACAACCACACAGTGGAGCACCTATGGTAGAAGGATGGCTGCATCATCAGCCACCTAGGTTAGAAATATATAATTGTTTACTTAAATAATAACCTTGGCATGGCTCTCTGTAGAAACAGTATCTAAATGGTTTCAATCAATATCGCATAACTTCATGAAAATAATTATATGTTTAATACGATCATAAATGTATGTGTGTATACGAGGAAGCAAATAAATTCAAGAAATTACATATGCAATTGTCGTCATTAAGTTCAAAAATACAAGCGTTGCGTATGATTACTCGAAAGTAGAATTCATACAAGTGTCAATTATATTTACATGCCTTTGTTATTTAAATTGATGCATGATGGCATGATTAATAAAGTCGACTCTTGTAGTGATTCTTTAAAGAAAAAACTGAAAATAAAGAGTTGATACATTATACTATCTTTTAGACTCATGCGTGCTAGCGTTGTCCATTTAAATTGGGACACATTAGCATGGAGTGCTTAGTTGTACAAGTCTAACAGTAAAATAACAAGCAACATACCCTTAGCTTCATGAAAAGCGGGGCCACGACCTAATACGCCACAACAAAGAAAGCTCAGTCTCCAGCCAGTTCAGGCAGGGCAACAATCAACCTGTAGTCTATTTAGATAGGGTAAAAACCACCCTTCAGCTTGTTCAAGCAAGGCCATGACATAACCCTCTCAAAGAAAAGAAGAGAGAGAAGGAACAACATTGCTTTATATGTTACTTATCTTCTCTCGGTATATATATATATACACACACATATATATTATGCTAGAATTATTTACATTTACATGCTTTTGTCATTCATTCAAAACATTTTAGCATTATGGACAATAGTTGATGGATTATTGTGTCATCTAAACTAACACATGTTAGCGTTATTCACGTAAACATGAAATAATTAGTCTTACTACTCCGACAACACAACATCAAATAGCTCCAGTACCACGACAGCCGTAGAGCCACGAAATGGACCGCCAAGTCAAAAAATGCAACTCTGGCTTACGACAACCAGCGAATTGCAGGCCGGGTCCAATAGGGCAAAAAATGCAACTCTGGCTGATGAAAGCCAACGAATTGCAGGTCGGGTCCAACGGGCCAACAAATCCAACCGTGGCTTATGATAGCCAGTAAATTGCATGCCGAATCACCAAGGGAAAATTGCAACTCTGGCTTATGACAGTCAGCAAATTGCATATCAGAGCACCAAGGCAAAAAATGCAACTCTGTCATACGACAGCCAGCGAATTGCAGGCCAAAACACCAAGGCTAAAATTGCAACTCTGGCTTACAACAACCAGTGAATTGTAGCCTGGAGCACCAAGGCCAAAGTTGCAACTCTTGCTTACGACAGCTAGTAAATTACAGGCCGGATCACTAAGGCCAAAATTGTAACTCTTGCTTACGATAGCCAGCGAATTGTAGACCAGATCGCCAGGCCAAATTAAGCAGCTCTGGCTCATGACAGCCAATATACTACCGGCTGGATCTAACACCTCAAAGCAACAGCTATGGCTCACGTTAGCCATAGAGTGCCATGCTAGATTGCCAAGCTGAAACAAGCAGCTAGGGCTCACGATAGACACCAAACTGCAGGCCAAATCACGAGCCCAAAACAAATAACTCTGGCTCACGAGAAAGAACAGTATTGCAATATATGTTGCTTATCTTCCCTCGAGATATACATGCAAACATTATTTTATATTTACATGCCTTCGTCGTTCATTCAATACATTTTAGCATTGTTAACAATATTAATGTATTATGTTTTCATCAAAGCTAACATGTGTGTTACCATGAAATATTTAGTCATAAAGGTCCAGCAACACAACATCAAGAAAAATAAACATCTCTGTCTCACGTTAGTCATAGAGCAGCAGGCCAAATCGCCAAGCTGAAATAAGTAGCTCTGGCTCACGACAGCTAGCGAACTGCATGCTGGATCCTGAGCCTAAAATCAATAATTCTGTCCCACGCTAACTGTAGAGCAGCATGCCGGATCACAAGGCTGGAATAAGCTCCCCCGATTGCTAACAGTCAGAGAGCTGCAGGTCTCATGCAGACTCTTCAGGTATATGATAAGCACCACATGGTGCCAATGACCTGGGAATCGCAAATCCCAGCAAGTCCCCATAGGCTGCCTTGGATACTTTTGGCTTTGCATATCCATCAAGGAATAAGGTAAATTACTCTCAAACTGACCAAAAGAACGACCAACTTCATATGGTCAGAAAAGCACTTCCCAGCATGTACATTTTGGTGAAAGCGAGGACACACTGATAAAATCTTAAATACATCACTGATAGGTAGATATACAGCTCAGGTTCATGACAAGCTAAGAAAAAACACATATAGGCTCAGCACAACCAGGAAGACACGCTAAAAAACTCTATCATAGCTTGAACGAGGAAATCATCCAGCTCAAACAGCCAGAGGAATGCTAGTCCAGCCATAGAGAGCAGGGTCATGACTTAGCTGTATATCCCTGTCCACAAATTAACACCTACCTAGAGACCCCCAAAAAATGGGGAAGCAAATTATGTGGCGCTACGAAAAAAAGTACAACGAGCAAAAACCTTATGACAAGGTTATGCCTTTCCTAACTAGCCCATGCAAGCCATTGCCTAAAATGAAAAGGCCAAGATGTGAGACTTCAACCACGAATGAAGGGCACACAACAAGAGATTACAACAATGAACGACAAGGAAAGATGGTTAGGGCAAAGTGGACAAGGCCACAACACACGGCTCCACAAAATTATAAAGCCAAAACAAGAGAGTTCGGTTGTTAATTAGAAGGCTTGGATGCAGAGCCCGGGTTGACACCGACAGGGTCGCAATGCATGACCCTTTCAGATATCTTTAAGGCCGCGATGCAGAGGCGAGGCCGATGCCAGCAGGGTCGCGACGCACTACCCAGCCAGAAATTTATGAAACTGCAATAAAGAGTCTAAGCCAACAAAGCAGGCAGTGACGCGTGGTTCTGGCAAGGATTAATAAGGCCAAAATGAGATATTTTGGTTGTGATTTAGAGGCTCGCACGCAGATCCCAGGTCGACACCGGCAGGGTCGCAACGCATAACCCAGGCATAAATTTACAAAGCTGCAATGCACAATCTAGGCCGACACGGAAGGTAGCGACGCATGGTTCTAGCAAAGATTAATCTGACTGAGACGAGAGATTTTGGTTGAATTTAAAAGGCACAGACGCAGAGTTAAGCCCGTCACCAGGAGGGTCGTAACGCATGACCCAGGTAGAATATTTACAAAGTTGCGATGCAGAGTCCATGATGACAAAGTAGGCAACAACGCATGATTTTGTCAAAGATTAGTAAAGCCAAAACAAGAGATTTCGGTCATGATTCAGAAGGCCCGGGCGTAGAACCCAGGTCAACACTGGCAGGGTTGCAACGCACGGCCTTGGTAGAATACCTTTAAGGCTGCAACGCAGAGTCAAGGCCGACACCAACAGGGTTGCAACGCACGACCCATGCAGAATATTTATAAAGCGGCGATGCTGAGTTCATGTCGACACATTAGGAAGCGACGCATGGTTCTGGTAAAGATTAATCAGGCCGAAACAAAAGATTTCAGACGTGATTTAGAAGGTTTGGGCACAGATATCAGGTCAATACCGACAGGATTGCAACGGACGATCCTGGCAGATTATCTTTAAGGCAAACGCAAAGTCAATGCCAACACCAGCAGGGTCGCAACGCACGACCTAGGCAGAATATTTACAAGGCCCTAATGTGCAGTCCAGGTTGACACCAGTAAGGCCGTGAAACACGATCTAGAAAGAAAACTTACAGAGCCGTGATGCAGAGTCTAGGCTCACGACCTTGAATGGAAGTTTACAGAGTCGTGATGCATAGCTCAGACGAACAACAACAGAGCCGCGATGCATAGCTCAGAAGAACAACAACAGAGCCGCAAGCACAAATCTCAAAGAAAATTAGGAAACCAATGAAGCAGAGTCCAGGCCGACACCAGCAAGGTCACGACACAAATCTATAACTGTGAGCGACATGATCAAGGTGCAGAGTTCCTGCCTTGATGAATAGGGACTCCCACCAACGACCACATCCCGACACATATTTACCCCTATGCCCCATGCTAGCCAGCAGCGCGGCATCGAGCTGGGGGGACTTGATAAGGTATGGGTTTGTATGCACATACCCCCACTTACCAGGCCCAACAATTGACCTAAATCAGACCTACACACTTCAACTATAAAATGAGTCATTAGAAAGATAGATTAGACTTCAACCCCCATCCTCTTCAAACCCATCTTTTACCATATCTGACTTAGGCATCAGAGCGGGCGCGGTCACACACCACCCCACCCTGAGTGATCCATGCTATTTTACAGGTTTCCATCGAACCGAAATCATCACCAAAAGAAAACCCAAACAAAGGCCATACTAGAGCATCCATAACAGCTCCAACAACCCGAAATAATCAGTTCCAGGTCAAGCCCATCAAAAATTGTCATTAACAATAGGTAGGAACGGTAGTGGGGCGAATTTCGGTGAAGGTTCGCCCAAATTCACCAGTAAATTCATTATTCCCCTTCATTTTCCCCATTTTTTTTCTTGCACGAGTTTATCCCGTACATGCTTTACTTGTATTGTGATTGTGGAGTCAAAATCAGTTTATAAATCAAATACTCCAACGATAGTGCAATATTGAGAATCGAATACCCAGGCATTACCACCACCAGCTTGCACTTGGGAGCTGCAGATTATCCAATAGGTAGCCTTCTTGAGTCACTTCTTAACTTAAAAGAATACTCAATTATATAATACATACATTATGACCGTTTCACCATTAAAATAATTAAAGAAAGTCAATGAAGTCTTACTCTACTAAGCATTATAGCACTACAAATATAAATGTAGGACCAGATTAGCCTCAATTATGCCAAATTTTTAATAAAGATATAAAGCAACACTAACCACAATAAAAAGCATCTAAACTTGTTTAATTTAATAAGAGCCCAACACCACTTGGGCTAACTTTTACCCCCTTTTTTTTTTTGAAAATCATAGCCTAATGCAGAGATTTTTTATTTTCCTTTTTCTCCTTTGAGATTGGATAATACCCTATTCTTTTTGTCTATTTCGAATTAATTGACCTGAAGTCTAACTAAACAAATTAAGATGAATTAAAATTAAGCAAACAAAACTGAACAAAACTAAAATAAATCAAAACCAATACTAGTAAAAAGAACTAAATTGCTTGACCTTTTATAAGTGGTCACAGAATAAACCTTCCCGAATTGGGGTTTACGGTGGTGGAATCCATAAATTGCAATAGAAAAAAAATAAGAGAGGTATGTGTTCATACATAGTTTTTGACGTTACTTCGGTGTCTTTCAATTAATTTCTTTATATTGATGAATCTTTTTAAGCTACTTTTGAATTTTTTTTTTCCTTTGTTTACACCCATTATCTCTAATTTTGGATCGAACCAATCTATGGACCTTTTATAATGGCAATTGGAATGATATTAAATACTATTTATTCATAGTATATTATATTTAAGCAAATTGAACTAAAGTGCATTTAAAGTGAAACAAAAACAGGATCTTGATTATCTAATATGTTATAATATAGAAGTTACATCTCAATTGCTATTATATACTTCTTCCGTTTCACTCTGTTTGGTACCATAGTTTTAGTTTCTTCTTTTTTTGCAATTTGAAATGTGTAGAGAGACTTGGTTGAAAAGAAACTTATATTGAGTGGTTGATAATGATTCACTCTTTGACATAGAAAAAAAATGACAAACTTAGAAAAATATATGAAAATGGAAAGTGTGTCAAACATAATGAAACAGAGGGAGTACGTGTGAATGAAGAGAATTATTGATATCAAATAGAAAAGTGTATTAGTAGAGATGTCATCGTGTTAGGCAGCCTAAACTTAGGCAGAAATCTTTATGTAATTCTAACTATATTCTAGCTTTATGGACATATCTCTAATATTTTTTCAGGAGCTTTTCTCTAATTTATCCCCATCATTCTCCCTCTAACTGCAATCTACGAAAAAAATTCAAACAAGAATCAGAAAAATATTTAAAAGTTGCAAAACATCAATATTACCATCGAACTGAAAATCATAAACATCGGCTACAATTAGCAAAACATCAACTGAAAATTATAAAATATCGACTAAAAATTGTAGATAAAAATATATTTAAACAATTAAATAAAAATCAACAAAAATTGCAAAAACATCGACTACAACTAATAAAAATATCAACTGAAAATCCCAAACATCATAAACTGAAAATCATAAAAATATCAACAAAGTTTAAATTTTCATTTTTTTAAAAAAAAACTCAAACATTAACATATATCACCTAAAAGCTACAAACATAAACTCCTACACTTAAACCTCTCCCGAAAAAATGGAAAACATCAAAATGAGGGGAAAAACACTACAAAAATCAACTTACATCACCAAAAAAAGCTACAAACATCAACTTCTATCACTTAAACCTCACCTAGAAAATGAAAAACATCAACACGAGAAGAAAAAAAAAAGCTGGAAATATCAACCCATATCACCAAAAAAACTACAAAATATCAACTCATATAAACTAAAAGTCACTCGAAAAATGAAAAACATCAACATGAGAGAAAAAAATATAATCCGTCAACCAAAAAGCTACAGTTCCTCAAGAGTATAAATTCTTCACTCTTAAAATCATAAAACATCAACAAGCCTTAAATTATAAAAAAAATTAACTACCAACATCAACCTATATCACCCAAAATCTACAAGCATAAACTCCTATGACCTAAAACTCATGTGGAAAATGAAAACCATCAACATGAGAAAAAAGACACTACAAACATCAACCTATATCACCAAAAAAGCTTCGAAAATCAACTCTTATCACCTAAACCTCAGCCAAAATATGAAAAATATCAACATGAGAAAAAAAACTACAAATATGAATCCATATCACCCAAAAAAACTACAAAAAATCAACTCATATCAACTAAACCTCACCCGAATATTGAAAAACATCAACATGAGAGAAATACAATGCTAAAAATCAACCAAAAAGCTACAATACCTCAAGAATGAAAATTCTTCAAAAAAAAGACATGGTGGGATTCGAACCGAGGCCACTAACCTCAAAGTCCAAAGTACTAACCAGTACACCAAAGACTCATTGCTAAACATACATGCAGTCAAGTAATATTAAACCTTAGCATATGTCTATGAAAAAATAAAACACAAAATTAAACCTCACCTATCATGCGTAGAAGCTCAGTTGTTGTCAGTCGTCACCGTCCCCGTGTGTTTGCACACGCGAATCATCTTCTCCACGTAGTGCGCGGATCTCATGCGTCTGACATAACAACCTTTTTCCTGCAATTTTGTCCAACCGTTCAACAGCAACCGCCACCAAAAACGTTGATCGCAGCGCCCTCCATCGCTGGATCATCGATCGCAGCGTAGGAAATGTTGGTGCCCTAGCTCAACTACAATTAGCCATTGGTGGTGCCCTAGTGCCACTGTGATGTTGTGGATCTGAAACCCTAGCTCCACCGGAACACCTCTGCAATCAACCTCCGTGACACCATGAGAAGCCCCAAGCTCTGCCGATTCATGAACTCTGATCGATGATAAAAACATCGTGGTCAAGATCGGAGAAACAGAGCCAAAATCTCGCTGGTGGGGTAGAGCGGCGGAGCGGTGGCGTGGCATCTCAAAAATTTTGCCGGTAGAAGAAGAAGAAGTGTGGCAACGGAGCAGTGGCGGTTGGCAACAGAATGTTGACGGTTTGCGGCGGTTGCAGGTTTCCGATCGGAGGAAGATTATTCTGATCGGGAAAGAAAATGAAAATTTATATTTTTTTGTAATATATATATAATATTTTGATAAATGCATAGTAGGTCCCTAAATTGATTAGCATTTAAAAAAACCGTCCCAAATGACACTCACAATAACTGCACAATAAACCTTGGGCTAAAGTTTAGACTGGTTAAAACAAGACTTTGTGATATTAGTAACTGTCTAAATACAAAACAAACTATGGCATTCAAAATTATTACTTTAAAAGTGGAGCAAAAGTTTTTTTTTAAAAAAAAATACACATACATTATATTATAATTAAAGATTACAACTGTGAGTCTAGCAATTCAACGAATTAGCCAGAATGTGCTCATAACTTAGAACGTGTCTAGGCACTTTATAGAACTTGGCATGACGAAATTGTTTTAGTAAACATCTTATGTCTTCGATGATGGTCGTTGTTTATGGGGGAGAGCATACTCCGTGATTTGAAGAATTGTGACTAATTCCTGATAGTCCGACCATACTTGAACATCACGTATTCCCATGCCTTGTACATATTGCAGACCCCTTAAATAGGCCATGGCCTCCACTGCTAGAAGGGATGATACCAGAAAAAGACATCTCCCCGACGAACCTTGTTCTTGAAGGTTTTGCAAAATTGTCCAGGGTGCTGCTCCATGCAACCTTTTGTTCTAAAATGCACCATCTATTTTAAGTGTAGGTAAGACTTTTTGTTATTCCTCGTGATTCACTTGCCCCTGCGTCTGAAAGAATTCATTGTCCTCCTGCAGACCGACATCTTCAATGTCCAAATTATGATGCCTTATCTACATTACTTCATGATTGGCATACGCGATATTGACCCATATACAAGGCTCTTTTTGCTGGCCCTGGAAGACTGCCAAATTCCATTGCAGCCAGATTTGCCAAATGATCAGTAGTTACAGTTTAATAGCTTGTACATCCGGTGCATTTTCAAACCAGCCCCAAAACCATTTGTGCATATCCACATTTATTCCTTGCTGAAAGTCAAAACCTAGTACTAAGGTATGCCAAATTTGTTGCGCCGCTAGACATCCCAAGAATACATGTTCAATGTCTTACACTGCCTCATCACTGCAGACTAAGCATAGTGGGGAATCCACAATCCAGCGGCTGTTTAACGGCTTCCTAGTGGGGATGGCTTGATGAAACACCCGCCAGATGAATAATAGCAACTTAAAAGGCACTTTAAGTTTCCAAAATTTTGTCCATGGTCTCCCTATATGTATAGTTGACTGATGCAGTAAGTGATCCTATAACCGATATCCTGATTTAACCGTGTATTGCCCATTATCAGTAGCTATCTAGACTAATCTATACCTCTCCTGTGCTTGATGCGGTATGTGTATAGTAAGAATTTTGTTTACAATGTTCTGAGGGAAAATAGCTTTTAGCAGGGGTTGGCACCATTGCTTTTGCTCATCAAAGAGTTGTTGAACCTTCATGTTAGTATGATTCTTGATGACTCTAGCTGCTTGTCCTAAAGTGCGTGTTTGGTAGTTTGTGTTGATCGTATATTGAAAACAAAACATGTCGAAATTATACAAACAATTTAACATCAGTAACAAATTTGGAATATTGCTAATGAACAATCAAATATTACTAATTATTCACACGTACAATTAATAATCACGTTTCAAGCAATCACATATATCACATATTGATGGAGTCACGAGTACACTCGCTGTCCTTGAAACGAATGAGTCCCGTCATGGACTCGTTCCCTAGGATAAAACCATCGAAGGTAATTTAACAAGTAAAATTACCTCGGAGTCACACAAAGCCCGAAGGACTATCACCGACAAAGACAGAATAAGAAGATAAGACTCAAGTTTAGAAGTAGGGAGGAACTTGAGAATGGTGCGAGTTTTCTGTCTGACATAAAGGCTCTATTTATAGACGTCTAAGAAACCTATGGGAAGATACGTGAAAGATCTGATTTCCGTAATCAGAGAAAATATTCTCTAACCACCAAATATTTTACAAATATTTGAATAGATTCTGGAAAGATAAGAATATCATATTCCTTATCATGATTAACCACGTATCAAATCTCAGATATTCCACACGTGATTCTAAGAATATTTGTTACGCGGTTTGGGCTTTCTGGAGACTTCCACACGATCCAAACGCATTTTAGACAGTCAAAATATTACAGAATACTTAGTACGTACGGATGAATTTCCGCCTAAGTTTCCATTCTCAGAGTGACTCTTTGAGCATCCATATCTCATTCACCCTTTATCCGTTTTGAGAGTTTAAACAGTCGATTTTATAGTACTCGCAGAGGAGAATCCAAAAACGATGCCCACTGACTCTAATTCAGTTCGAACCCAACTCAAAAATGAAGCCCAAAAGTTGACGAAATTCAACTTGTTTTACAATCATTTTCCAACAATCCCCCACATGAATAGATATTGATGTGGAATCAGAACAATCACGCCAGACACGGAGTTTGACTTGGTGATAGATTCATTTCGACGGCATAGATGCTGCATAGGATAAGTAGGTGTCACCCTTTGAACTTTCCCTTGAGAGACTACACTTAGCCCACTGGTTAGGAAGTAGACGCGATGTCCTTGAACTTCCCCGACCGCTTGTGTGAACGACAATGCACTTCCCACAGACATCTTTCCTAGCCTTTGTGCTTTCCTCGGTTGTGTCCATTAATCAGGCCATGGCACACGCCTAGTTCTGTAAGGTTTCTAAGGAATTGCGTCCCAACAATACCCTTTCGAAGCGGCCACACTTCTCGCTTACATAGGTGATTCTTAGCGTAAGAGCAGTTCTGTAAACTATTGCGCTCTTTCGAGTATCATACACTCGATGCCGTGAATCATTAAAAGCAATTAAATGCTTAGCCTCCACTCACTTCACTGTTTCTTCATCATAGGAAATAAGACAGGAGGTATGAACCCCCCCCCCCCCCCCACAGTGATCGCGATGGGTCTTTGCAGTTTAGTTGTCCCATTGAACCTAGATCTTGGGATCTCCAGTCACATAGGTTGGGTTTCCACGTACGTAACCCATCATTTAATGGACTTCAGTCCCATTCCTCTCGATGATGTTTCAACTACCTCTCGATTTAACCCCTTAGTCAAGGGATCAGCTATGTTGTCCTTAGACCTTACATAGTCAATTGTGATCACTCTAGTTGAGAGAAGTTGTCTTATGGAACTATGTCTCCGTCGAATATGACGAGACTTCCCATTATAGAGCATATTCTGAGCCTTTCCAATAGCAGATACACTGTCACAATGTATACATATGGCTGGCACAGGCTTCGGCCATCTAGGAATGTCCTCTACGAATTGAAAGAGCCATTCGGCCTCCTCACCTGCCTTGTCTAAGGCAACAAACTCGGATTCCATTGTGGATCGAGTAATAACCGTTTGTTTAGAGGACTTCCACGAGACTGCTCCTCCACCTAGTGTAAATACATACCCACTAGTGGATTTCAGATCCTTTATATCGTGTATCCAGTTTGCATCACTGTATCCTTCAACTACAGCTGGATAACTCGAATAATGTAGACCATAATCACGAGTGAAACGTAGATATCTCAATACTCTAGTTATTGCTTTCCAGTGAGTCATACTGGGATTACTCGTGTATCTACTCAACCTACTTACAGTGTAGGCAATGTCTGGTCTAGTACAACTCATCAAGTACATCAGACTCCCAATGACTCTCGAGTACTCCACCTGATTAATAGCCTCCAATTTGTTCTTTCGTAGATGCAAATTTGGATCTATTGGAGTCATCGCCACCTCTAAGTCATTCTTGTTGAATTTCTCAAGGATTTTATCTACATAATGGGACTGGGTTAATGTGATACCATCAGAGCTTCGGATGATCTTTATTCCCAAGATCACATCCGCCAGTCCCATATCCTTCATGTCAAAACGAGAATTCAACATGTCCTTGGTAGATTTGATCATCTTTTCATTACTACCCACAATGAGCAAGTCATCTACATATAAACATAGGATTACATATCCCTTTTCCGTGTCTTTCACGTAGATGCACTTATCACACTCATTGATTTTGAAACCATTGGCAAGGACAATATGATCAAACTTCTCATGCCATTGCTTTGGTGCTTGTTTGAGACCATACAATGATTTCACCAACTTGCAGACTTTTCCTCCTTGTCCGGGAGCCGTAAACCCCTCAGGTTGCTCCATATAGATTTCTTCCTCTAAATCTCCATTCAAGAAGGCAGTCTTCACATCCATTTGATGAACCTCAAGCTTACGCAACGCGGCGATAGCAAGTATCATTCTAATGGAGCTTATTCTCGTGACTGGAGAATAAGTATCAAAGTAGTCAAGACCTTCCTTTTGTCTATAACCTTTGATTACAAGTCTGGCTTTATACTTGTCAATCGAGCCATCTACTCTCATCTTCTTCTTGAAGATCCATTTGTAGCTCAGTGGTTTACACCTTGGAGGTAAGTCCACTAGCTCCCAAGTATGATTATGTAGAATTGAGTCGATTTCTCTTTTAATCGCTTCTTTCCACATAGGCCCCTCAGACGAATTTACAGCTTCTTTATAACTTTGTGGCTCACTTTCAAGCATAAACGTTAGATAATGAGGACCAAATGATTTTTCGGTCCTAATCCGTTTACTTCGTCTAGGTTCATCCACTTCCTCCTCTTGATCCTCGAGATCGTCGGGAATTACTACGCCTTCGTCCAGTGACTCAACGGTCCTTTTCGACGATTCAGACCTTTCCTTGGCAGGGAACACATTCTCAAAGAAATTTGCATTTCTTGATTCCATGATTGTGTTCTTGTGAATCTCTGGATGATGAGATTCATGTACAAGGAAGCGATAAGCACTACTCTCATGTGCATATCCTATAAAGATACAGTCAACCGTTTTAGGTCCAATCTTTAACTTCTTGGGGGGTGGGATTAATACCTTTGCAAGGCACCCCCACATTCGCAAGTACGTAAAGGATGGCTTCGTGCCTTTCCACAGCTCATGAGGAGTTGCTTTCTCATCCTTACGGGGTATCTTATTCAAAAGATAATTGGCTGTCAAAATAGCCTCCCCCCACATGCTCTGTGGCAACCCAGAACTTATCAACATCGCATTCATCATCACTTTAAGTAGCTTTTCTGGATTGCAACAATTGAATTTCTATACCCAGATATTTTTCCCCAATACCAATGTTATTAATATTCATAGTATATCATAGGTATTGTTCCAAGTGAGTCAGAGTGTTTCGACTAACCAGTATTGAATATTTTTCAAAATTGATCCTCTAACCTGAATACCGTGCAAAGTCATCTAAATTTCTGGTCAGCTGTCTCACTGCTTGGTGAGTAAACTCTATGAATAAAATACTGTCATCTGCATACATAAGATGCAATATTTTGGTGCTCCTGTACCAGGCCTGTAACCAGCTTGTGGCATTTGATTCATCAACGATTGTAATAGGCTGGAGAGATATTGTTGACATGGAATGAACAAATACGGAGATGGTGGGGATCCTTGTCTTAGTCCCCTTATTGGTCTAAAGTATTGAGATTGCCACTGATTGACTTTGACAGATATTGTTACAGTACCAGTGCACATTTGCAGCATCTAAATCCAAGTTTGTGGCATACCAATATGCACCAGTGCATCCGATAAGAATTACCATGACACACAGTCATATGCTTTGCTCATATAAACCTTGATTGCTGCTACTCATTTCTTCCCTTTCTTTTTCTTGAGGGCATCCAACATTTCCTGAGTGATTAGGACATTTTCACCAATATTTCCGTTCTTGACAAAACCTAACAGAGCTGTGTCTATTAAGTCTCCCATGACTCGTCTCGTTCTATTTGTAAATACTTTTGCAATTATCTTATACCTGATGTTACGCGGCGAAATGGGCCAAAAATCAACTATAGTTTTCGGGTTCTTCTTCTTTGGGAAGCAAAAGTCTTGTGAAATGCCATATTTTCTGCCGTTATGGCACAATCAGGGGTTAATGAAGTAAAATGAAGTTTTTTTAATTACTGAAAATTGAGGGTTGGGTTTAAGAGATGGTCTCCTGTTAGGCAGCCTAAACTTTAGGCTAAATCCTTTATGCAATTCTAACTCTATTCTACATCTGGTGATCTATCTCTAATAATTTCACAGTGACCTATCTCTAACAATTTTATAGGGACCTATCTCTAATATTTTCCCAGGAAATATTTTGTCCAATTTTTTCCCATTATTTTCTGCTAGCTGCAATCTGCAAAAAAATGTAAAAAAAGATTCAAAAAAATTATAAAATGCAAAAAAATCAATATGATCATCGATCTGAACATTATAAACATCAGCTACAACTAGCAAAACATCAACTAAAAAACTGCAGCCAAAAATATATTAAAAATCAAATAAAAATCAACAAAAAAATTGAAGAATTATCGATTACCACTAACAAAACATAAACTGAAAATCATAAACATCATAAGTTGAAAATCAGAAAAACATCAACAAAGCTTAAATTATCAATTTTTTTATAATAAAAAATACAAACATCAACCTATATCACCTAAAAGCTAAAAACATCAATTCCTATCACCTAAACTTCACCAAAAAAAATGAAAAAAATCAACATAAGGAAAAAAACACTACAAAACATCAACTATATCACCAAAAAAACTACAAACATCAACTCTTGTCACCTAAACTTCACCTAGAAAAATGAAAAACACCAACATTAGAGGAAAAACGTTAAAAATATCAACTCATATAACCCCAAAAATACTACAAAACATCGACTCATAGTATTTAAAACTCACCCGAAAACTGACAAACATCAACATGAGAAAAAAAACTAAAAAATCAACCAAAAAGCTACGGTACCTCAAGAGTATAAATTCTTCACTCTGAAAATCATAAAACATCAATAGTTTTTTTATTTAAAAAAACTACAAATATCAACCTATATCACCCAAAAGTTACAAATATTAACTCCTAACACCTAAACCTCATCCGAAAAATGAAAAACATCAACATGAGAAAAAAGACACTACAAACATTAACTTCTATTACCTAAACCTCAACCGAAAAATGAAAAATATCAACATGAGAAAACATTTTAAACTACAAATATCAATCCATATCACTCGAAAAAAAACTAGAAAACATCAACTCATATCAAATAAACTTCACCTGAATGATTAAAAACATTAACATGAGAGAAACAAAAGCTCCAAACATCAATTAAAAGCTACAGTACCTCAAAACATAATTACTCATAAAAAAGGGTGGGTTTAGTGGGATTCGAAGCCAGGACACTAACCTCAAAGCCCACAACACTAACCATTACACCAAAGAACCATTGCTGAACATTATCTCTGTCAAATAAAAATAAATCGCAGCATCTACCTCAAGAATGTAAATTCTTAAAAAAAATGGAGCCTAGTGGGATTCAAACCCAGGACAATAACCTCATAGTCCACAGTACTAACCACTAGACCAGAGGCTCTTTACTAACATACAATCAGTCAAATAATATTAAATCTCAGTATATGCATTTGAAAGAAATAAAACACAAAATTAAACCTCACCTCTCATGCGCATAAGCTCAGTCTGCTGCCGCTGATGTCACTGTCACCGTCCGCCGCCTCCACCGTCTATCTTGTACTGCCCATCACTGCGAGAACAGTGCATTAAAAACCACCATGCATGAACTCCTCAGGACATTCATCATTTTCACCTTGCCGTCACCATTTGACTTTGCAACCTGGCGTCGTCGCCTTACTGTCGTTGTTCAACTTTACAACCCATTTGCTATTCGCCTCGTTATTGTTATCATTCGACTTTAGAAATGTTGACTTGTAGAAGCATCACAAATTGCAGCAACTGATCTCCCCACCGTTGATGGGCCTTGAATCGGAAGTCGTCGTGACTCTGCAACCACAGCGGCAGAAGAAGAAGAATCGCCAGTTACAAAACCCTAGCTCTGTTGGTGATAATCGCGATGCCGCCCTAGCTCCACTAGTTGGGTGTAATTGCGATGTCGCTCAATAAACCGTCATCGGTGCCCTAGCTCTGCCACAACGCTAGCAGAATAAGAGAATCGCAACGATGGAGCGGTGGTGCAGAGTGGCGGTTACTAGCTTTAGATTGGAGAGGAGGAGGAAAGGAAATGAAAAAAATAGAAATTCTATTATATATATAATATTGGATAATTGCATAATAGGTCCCAAGATTATTAGCATATTTTATCACAAAAAAACTTCCCAAATGAAAATTCTTATAATTGCACAATAAACCCTAGACTAAAGTTCAGGCTGCCTAAAAAAAGGTTATGGATGGATTTAAAAAGGTAATTTCATTTAGAAAAAAAATTAGACAGGTCCCATCTCTTATTCTCAGTTTCTCAACACACTTTGGTGCCTTGTTCTACAAAGTGTGCATCAGGGTTTCACATACGTAACTTTACCTCTCCGTATGTGTACACTAGTGTAGGATAGAGCGATTAAAGGCAGTTATTACGGACAAACGAAGTCACTTTTTATGTGACTTCTCTAGTCTCGCCTTTGATCATGAATGATCAAAGACGATTCTAGGAACCGCTTTAAACTGCCTCAACAAAGTCGGTTATTTTCCATCTTTGTCCATCGTGGGAAACCAACATTAAATATGTTCCGAACTTGGGAGGTTGTTGATTACATCGGTTGTTAGCTTCAGTTATAGACTGGGAACTCAAAGTCAGTTCTATACCTCGAGTGGTTTATAACCTAGCCATTATGTTCCTGGATCGGATGCTCAATCCTGACATAATCTTCTTGTTGAACAATTGAGTGGATTTTTTGATACAATTGGTTCCAAATTTGGAACATGATTCTAGTCGATATGTTCTGATCGAGGAACCAGCATTCTTGTCTTTGGAAACTTGTTACAAGCTCCAAGGGCGGGCTTCTAAATTCGGAAGACCTGTAAGGTTGAATGGACAAAAATATATATTCTGAATAATCCGGCATAAAACAACCTCAAATCACAGCTTCTCTTTTCAATAAATATAGAAACCATCAAGCAATGTTTCAAAATTGTATGAAACCGCTAAACTAGCACTTATCTATACATAGGAATAGATATCACCTAGACTCTATTCCGTTCGGAATGTGTAACTACATTAGAATAAGTAACACTAAACATCATGATTGCAGTTCCAACAAAAATGCATAGACAACCCTAAACAAGAAACTATCTATGGATATGAATAGAAACAAGGATTTGTTTTTAAATTCTGCACAATACAAGTCACGATGTTAAGATTTATGTTATACTACCATGTTAGGTCTTCCAAGAGTTGCGGATCAGACACTTATTAGATGTTTTTCCAAACAATTTCTTGTTGTGTTGATATCCTTCTGTGAGTAAGACTTGGATTCGTTTGGAAAAATATTTGGAAATTTCAATATAAGAAATTATTTCTTGTATTGTAGTAGTTTGTCGATCAATATTAATAATTGAAATATGAATGAACTAAATATTTAAGTTCTCAACTTCTAGGTCATCCAACCGAACATCTATAACACACTTGGCTGCATTTAACATTACGTTTTACCCACACTCGCATGTTGTTGCTTGTTTCTTGTACTAATTCATTTGAATGTAAATTAGTAAATAATTATTTATTGTTAGAAAATTATGTTGTTTTAATAGTAAGTAAATTCAAACCTTGATTTGAAGTATGCGTAAGGTGTTTTGAACATTAGGCTCATCGAATGCACTCTTCAAATATCTACAAATGCTTGTGAAGGTTGGAAGTGCAATGGATCCATCCAATACACACAGTTGTTATCCAGAACAATCAATATCAAAGACCAATGATCCTTATATCGAAATGATTTTATTAATCAAATATTTTGTGATTCATTCAATGAAATAGTTTAATTAATATCATTCAAATATAAAACATCACCTGTAAGGTGCAATGAAGAATTTTATATTCTCCTGACCTATTCTTTTGCACACGTATTCGATCTGTTCTTGGTCCAAACATCCAATTCCTTGGGTTATTAACGGGCACAAATAGCCCACCCATGCCTTTTCCCTTTGATTGACAAAGTAATACATGTACCTTTCACATTAGAATACGCAGATTAGGTTTCGATATGTATGAAATTTGATGTAATAGAAAAATAAATATGAAAACCAAAGCCGCACTTACAATAGAAAGAGGGACATGATTGTTTGGTTGACTTGGTTGTACCTACATAATTCTTCAAAATCACTTCAAAACACTATATGTCTCGGCACCTACCAAACACGAATTCATTCCTTGAAAAGGTGTATGTTGAGTTATATTTGTGTGATGATGAGATGTCAAATGCATGTATTTTCCAAAGCATTAACATCTCTTTTGTTATATTTTTGTTGTAAGATTGCTAGATTTAGGTAGGTTTACACCATAAGGGGTTTAGGTGACCGTTTTCGGTTTTCATATCTAAAATTTTCATTTTATAACCTATGTTTAGTCTAATGGGTTTTTGTTCCTTACAAGCATCTAGATTTATTTTTTTAAGCTTAATTTGTAGATTTCTCATGAGCAGTTAGGAGTGGTTTAGTGAAGGTCATTCAAAAGAATGGTAGAATATGGAAGGCCACTCTTTTTTTTAAGTCAAACACCCTTAGGTGAGGGATATTATATAAAGGTTCCCCAAGCCTGTGTAAAAGAATCATACACTATGGCAACTTAGTTACCCCAAGATGTATATCTAAAATCTACACTATCAGAATTTGTAGCTAGTATTGGCTAGTTGTAAAAAGGTAGTTGCGATTCCAAAAGGGAGAATCTCCACCCCATGTGTTAATTCTTCTCTTTGGCCAGGCAACACCTTTTATTACAATGAAAGTAGTTAACCAAAAAAGAAACAAATGATCGTGCATGCTTGCATTGAGTCCAAAATCTGGGTATACAGAGATGTTGTACTGATGAATGAGATCCGTGAGCCATCCAAGTTGCAGCTGAGGAGAGCATGAGTTCATGCGAATTTCTTGTAATAGGACCTGAGGAGCAAAAACAGAGAAAACAGTAGTCTCTATTCTAGTTGACAGCATGCATATTGTTTGTATGATATGAATACTCTGGTATGTGTCCAAAGATGATAACATTGATAGCAGAAATTCAAGCACCAACTCTAATCACAGGAAGACCACTTCTGTCAAGGGTTAACAGTCCCCTAAGGAAAGGAGGGGCTGCCTGGATGTCTATATCGCCATGAAGGTTTTTTTCTAGAGCATATTTTTCCAGGAAATCAGCTGCACTATTTTCCTCCCTAGGGATGTGTTGAATTGGGTATTTTTGGTGTTTTGAGTTGAGGGAGCTGCAGATGGAATAAGTTCTCCAAGGTGAACTCTTGGGATTTTGAATACCCTGAACAGCTATTAAATAATCTGATTCCACCACACAAGTAGATAGATCCAGTTCTGAGCATATTTCATATCCACATTGAATGGAGAACAATTCAGCATGTAAAGGGTATGGAGAGTGGAAGGTTTTAGCTCTCATTATAACCACATTCCCAATCCAGTTTCTAACTATCACAGCCAAAGACGAAAAACCACCTCTATTCCATGTGGCATCAGTATTAATTTTATATCCTAATTGTGGCTTCTTCCAATTTACAGCAGTTAAAGATTTTTTCCTCTTTTGAAAATTTGAGGGATAATATTTGCCTGAGTCCAGTACTTATGCTTATCTACACTGCCTATTAGGTGATGGACAGTGAAAATGTGATAAATCATGCCTTTAATCTCATTAAAGCAAGCAACTTGGGAGAAAGATTCATTTTCGTAAATAATTTTGTTCCTTTTAATCCAAAGAAACCAAATTGTGACAAGAAGGGCAGCAGTGGTAATGTTAGACTGAATCTTGGATTCTGCCTTAAAAGAAAGATAATATTCAACTCTACCCTTCAAGTTTGCAAAAACTGAATGTTGTAGATGTAAAAGGTCACTGACACAATCCCATACAGCAATAGAGGAGGGGCACGAATTGAAGAAATGATCCAAAGTATCAGTGTGGTTCAAACAGAGGGGACATTTAGAGACTAGAACGAAACCTAACCTACATAATATGTTATCAAAAGGAACAATTCCATTCATGGCTCTCCACAAGAGAACAGACATTTTCTTTGGGATGAAGGGGGACCAAACCTTATTGAAGTGCCTGATTTTTGCCTTTTTCTGCCTGAAAATGTTGTATGCAGACCGTATAGAAAACAATCCGTCTGTGGTTGGAGTCCAAACAAGCTTATCCTCATGAGAATGTTCCAGCTTAGCATCCTGCAAAAGGGAATATAAATTGGTAGCCAAATATGGCTCCAGCTTTGGAAGGAGGGAAGCTTTGTTGTTAATAAAAAACCTGAGTGAAATATCCGCAAAGGGGATATTCCTCTCATGAGGCCACTTATAAAAAAGAGCTCCTTCTCCTGTCCAATTAGAGTTACAGAAAGAGCAATCACCAAAACCATAGAGTACTCTGGAATAGTTGTTTGCCTTAGTTGTGATATAGCATATTCTGGACCATGTATGTGATTTTTTATAAGAGATAGGAAGCGACCATAATAAAAAAGTCCATTGCGTAGTGTTTTGTTGCAGTTTCCACCACAGTTTACACGAAAAAGCATCAACAATAGCTTTTAAATCCCTAAAACCTATGCCATTTTCTTCTATAGGTAGACTCATATTTTTCCAAGACCTCCATTTTTTCCTATCAGTGTTGCCTGAAATCCCCCAAAAAAACTGAATGCCATTTTCTCCATTTTTTTCAAAACAATCTTTGGTGGACTCAAGACAGCGAAGATATGCGTTGGAATTGAAATAAAACAGTGATTAATCAGTACAATCTTACCAGCAGTAGTGAGCCATCTATTCATCCAGTTATTGATTGATTTCTCCATTCTTTCCAGCAGAGGTTGATAGTGTACCTGTAGATTTCGACCAGAAAATAGGGACTCCCAGATATTTGAATGGAAAAGAACCTTTTTCCATTCCCAGTAACCTCTTTACAGAGAGAACTGTTGATAATGGGGTTCTGTGGGATACAAAAAATTCAGATTTTGCAAAATTGACTTTTTGTCCTGTTGTTTGCTCGTATGCTAGCATAAAATGTTTAAACCTCTTCAAATTTGTAGGTTTAGCATTAAGAAAAACTGTTGTATCATCAGCATACATTAAGTGGGAAACAGGTGTACAAGAAGGAGGGAGACCAAAATTTTGGAGGTATCCTATGTTGAAAATTTTCTTTAAACCTCTAGAAAAGGCTTCGGAGAGTAAATTATACAGAAAAGGTGAAAGAGGATCACCTTGTTTTATGCCTCTAGAGGATGCAAAGAAACCTGAGGTTACTCCATTGATTAAAACAGAAAAATGAGCAGCAGCTATGTTATGCATGATGATTTTAACAAAATTTCCATGAAATCCAAATTGAAGAAGTATAGAGTTCAAGAAAGACCAAGAGACTCTATCAAAAGCCTTTTGCATGTCAAGTTTAACTATCAAATTTTGAACCTTTGTTTTTCTAGATAAAATTCTGGTCATCTCCTGCATTTGGATAACATTATCAGTGATATCCCTACCCTTGATAAATGCACTCTGCTCAGGAGAAATTAAAATATGCATCAATGGTTTGATCCTTTCCATTAGCATTTTTTAGAATACTTTATTAACAAAATTGGATAGACTAATTGGTCTGAAATCAGAGAAGGAGGTTGGGATTGGTTTTTTGGGGATTAGGGTGAGCCAAGTGCTTGAAATGGCTTTTGGGATGTTACCATTGCTTATGAAATCATTTGCTGCTTCAAGCAAGTCATCTTTAATGGTTTCCCAGAAGGTGATATAGAATTCACCAGAGAAACCATCAGATCCAGGAGCACTAGATTTATTTAAATCGAAAACTGCATACTTGAGTTCCTGGATAGTGAAATGTTGAAGAAGGAGATGGTTTTGTTGTTCAGTAATTACTTTTGGTATTTCCATTAGAAAATATTTTAAGTAAGTTCCTGTTTTTGGTGTGGTATCCTCATTAAGTAATTCCTAAAAAAATCGAACTCCTTATTCTTTAATCAGTTGAGGTGCTGAAATCCAGTTCCCAAGTCCATATTTGATTGTACTAATTCTTGACCTAGCTCTCCTTTCCCTAATGGTGTGGTAAAAAAACTGGTATTTGCATCCCCATACGTAAGCCAATTTAACCTAGCCTTTTGCTTTAAGAAAATGTTTTTTTCTTTCTGAGATCTAATAAGTAGGGCTTTTGACTTATTAAGTTCAGCTAAATCTGATTCATCTTGAGATTGTTGAAAAATTATTTCCAGATCATTGACTTTAGCCTCAGCTTCTAGCAGATTTTTATTTACATTTCCAAAGGTGTTTTTGTTCCATTCTTTAATGTCAGTCTTTAGCCTCTTAAGTTTGTACACTAACCTGTACATCCCTCTTAAAGGAGATGATAAATTCCAGTTTTTAACCACTAAGTCCTGGAAATCATGTCTATTTGACCACATCTCTTGGTATCTAAAAGGCATGGGCACCCTTTCTTCAGAAGATTGAATAAACAATAGTAAAGGAGAGTGATCAGATGTCATTCTATTTAGGACTTGAATTGAACTGTTAGGGAATAATTCCAGCCAATCTAGATTGCTTATGCCCCTGTCTAATCTTTGAAACATAAGGTCCTTGCATTTATTCCTGAACCTATTATTACACCATGTGAAAGAGTTTCATACCGTAGAAATTTCATGCAAATCCAGGTTATTAATGAAATCATTAAACTGTTTCATACTTATAATGGGTATTGATTTTCTCCCCTTATATTCAGTAACAGAGGCTACTGTATTAAAATCCCCAATGTATATGGAAGGTTCAAGGGGTGGTGTTCTTAAATCATTCCAGAGAGTTTCCCTCTTTTGTCTATTAACACTAGCATATATAAAAGAAGCAGTTCCAACTAACTGATGTTGAAATTTCTGAGATTCTGGCCTGCAAAAATTGATCTGATTCATTTAGACTGACTACACTGAAGGCTTGGTTCCATAAGATCCAGATTTTTGCATTTTGGGCAGGGAGGGCCAATTTGAAACCTAGTTCATGCATCAAAGTATTTAAATTCTATTTATCATGCCAGGGTTCTATCAGGCAAAGAATATCAATCTTATGAGACAACTTAAGGGCTTTTAATCTATCCATTGATGTTCCATAGCCTCTAACATTCCAAACTAATATATTTCCTATGATGGTGTATTTAATCATTTAAAACCTGCTGGGATTGCTTTGTGTGAGGATCTAAGCTTCCTAAGTTTTGTAGTTGAGGCTTTACTATTGTTTCCTATTTTATCCTCACTTTTCTCCATATTATCTAGAGTATATTTCATTTTGAGAGTACTAACCTTAGTCTGTGCGCTTTGGGCTACCTTTGTGTTCTGGTCTGTTGAGGAGGGAGCATCCTTTTTTCCCCAGCCTGGGTAGCTTCAGGGATAACAGGTGATTTGGTTGCTGAGATGAAAACCTGTTCTGAGTGACAAGCATCTTGCTTATTTTCAGGAGTGGATAGTCCTTCTGTTGTGATTGAGTTCTTGTCATTTGTTGTTGGGGGCGCCGCTGCTTCTTGTGATTCCAGAGATTCATGGAAAATCTCGACAGCTTCACCCTCCTGATCTTCTTCGTTTAAAGCATCTAAAGTTTGGAAAGCATTTGATATTGTGACAGTGTTTTTTAGTGTTAAATCTTCCAGGGTGGGGGATATTTCAGCCTGTTTGTTCTTTTTTCTCCAGAAAGTAGCAGTGATTGGTTTAGAAATGTCATCCAAGGAGTAGAAAGAATCAGTTCTTTTCTTGTGGCTAACAGTAAAAGAGTTGAAATTATTTTCCTGATGGGAGCCTGAGGTATTTTTTTGTATTTGGAAATCAAGATCCTTTTGAGATACAGATAGAGTTGAGGATCCCTCAGCATTTACTGTCACATTAGAGTGGAATTCTAACACTTTCTGGGTTTCTACTTGATCTGGGACTCTTCTTTCCTTTTTTCCATTTACTGTGGTTGTATCCATGTACCTTTTCCTCAGCTCAGGGTGCAGGAAGTTACAATTATCCTGATTATGACCTATTATCCTACAATGAGTACAGTAAGTGGTAGACGGAAGGCCACTCATAAAGTGGTAGAAGATAAAGTGAAGAAAGGAGAGCAAAGAAAAGGGTGAAGAATGATCTGTGTTTTGAAGTAGAATTATGAGAATTATCCGAGAATAATAAGCCTCCAAGGGTGGTACCATTGGATTTTTCTTTTCGAGTATTATAATATTGACTACAAAAAATCCCAAAATGGATCAATGGTTCCCCCAGAGGAAGCAAACCAAAGCTGAACTTTTTTGTGTTGCGGCTCGCAAAATGGTATCACGACTCATGAAATACTGACTTGAGAGCTCACAATTTTCACAAAATTCCTGATCTGGTCGTGAGTCACGAAGGAGGCATTGCAACTCGCAAAAATTTCCCTGCAGCTTGCTTTTTACTCCCCTTTTCTTGTACTATAAATAGCATATCATCCCCTTCTTCCCCAACTCTCTAGGCCCAACTTAGGGGCTCTAAAACTCTAATTTTTCACCATTTTCTTCCATTTCTTCTTTTTTATTGATTTGTTCTCTATGTTATGGATTTTGATTATCTAGGCTAAGTTTTGTACTTGGGAGCAATTGATTAAGGCTTCTAAGCCCATGTCTTGAGAAACCTTTATATATATTTATTGCTTTTGCTATTGTGCATTTATGAGATCTTAATGTGTGTTGTTGATGTCATTAATGTTGTTGGAAGTTTGAGTATATGAATTTCTTTTATGATTGATTGTTAGGGTTGGGAGAAAGTAGCTAAGCTTCCCCTCTTTTGATTTGAAATCCAAGAGCATGAATTAGAACTTCTAATGGTGTTGATGTGTTGATAATTGCTAGATTAATGTGATAGTGTTGAACTCTTTGTCATGTTTATTTATTGTAGCAAATAAGAGAGGTATATGAACGTGAACGTTCTTGACTAATCTTGTGTAAATATATGAATTGGTTCAATGCTTAGACACGCTGTAGTGTTTATAAGTGTTACCAAGCTCGTTGATTCTTCGTGCTCAATGCCATTAATGAGATACTTTTAGCCATTTATCGACTAAAGGAGTCATTAGTGTGGTTTGACAAGAGATGTCAAATTCACTCTTGCAAACTACTATCTAAGAAGGATAGAAAATTTATCCACACAACAAGTAGTGAAAGTATTAGATGGGTTGTAAGTTCAAGGATTGATAAGAAGTTTGGAAGTGGAAATCAATTGCCCCAAGACCTTGTCTTTTGTAGTTTTTACCTCTTTTTCTTAGTTTGTTGCATGATTAGCATAATTACTTGACTTTGCTAGTTATCTTGTCTTTAATTTCATAACTTAGGACAAAACCAACCAAAACTTCCCTTTTTACGTGCTATTATATATCTATATATATACCTCAAGTATAATATACACCTTATATGTTTAAACGCTTAAGAAAATCCCTCTTCTTCGTGGACGACCCCAATTTGACACTATCTACTTAATTGTATTTAGTAAGCATTTAGGGCTTATAAATATTAACTTTAAGAGGTACGACGATGACCTCCCACGTGAAGAGATCCAGTCGGACAATACGCGAACAAAAGGCGATGACCCCCATTTCCACTGGTGCTCTTTTGTTTGGAAGTTTTGGGATTTTTTGCATTTGTACAATTTATTTTGTGGGTGTTCACCACATTTATTTCAAATGAGCATCCTTCTCTGGATCAACGTAAAATAGACGCCAAGGTCATAGGTGAAATATTCCTTGGGCGGGTCCTACATTCTTGTAATCCCTATCGATAATTGGCAAAGTCGCATTATGCATGAATGGTTTCTCCACCAAAACCCTTGCAATTCCATCCTTGATTGGTTTGGAGTGATGAAGTCTCATCGATTCATAATAAATACCATCGGCCACATAGAGTGGTGTATCCTTTTCACCAACCTCTATGAAAAGTCTGCACAATTGATTGCCCTACATTAAATATATAGTTCCTACTTAATAAAGTATTAAAAACGAAAGAAATTTTATATAAGAAGGTCAAACCTTTTTCTTGGTGGCTAAGATGACCTTGTCTAGGGTTTCTTCAAAAATTGTTTCCTTCGGTACTCCATTCTTGGTTAATTTAATGTCCCTCGCAGAGTGGTGAGACCCTGTCAAAGGAGGCTCCAAATTGCTAGTTAGATCCTCCAAATTTTTGGGTATAGGAAAACCCTTGCGCTTGATTAACTTCCTAGTCAAAATTTCTTGTTGCTCTAATAACATGTCTTGTATGAGGGCTTCCTTTTTCAAAACATTGATTCTTGATGGTTTGGCTCCAATGTAAGAATGCACAATCCCAAAAGCCCCTCTTTGTGTTAAGAATGCACCAATATGTCGTGCTTGTCGGATGGTATGAATTCACCTTCAACTTGATCTTTTTTAATTGCACCTAAGTATTTGAGATTAATAATCAAAATTGATAAGAAAACATACACTTTCTCTATAACTAAAATGTAGATGGTAAAATTGTTACCACTTTCTCCAGAAGTTGTAATTTTGTATCTTTGACATACCAACTTTATTTATTTTGTTGAGCCTTGAGGAATATATCACATCATTCAATCTCTTCCACATCGATTGGCAAAACCAATGCCGCCTCCTCCTCAGACATTCCCTTCTTAGTGGCCGAAAGTACATCTCTTTCAAATTGTTCCTTTACCAACTCGAGCGCGGCCAATGCATACCCCTCACGACTCTTCCTATACAGAGTTATGTTCAAAGATGAAAAGCACTTTTTCTCACCCCTCACCCCCAACGTAAAAATATCCTAGCCATGAGAATTTTGAAATTTGTACGAAAAAAACTTATATCAGATTGTGTAAAACCCACTTTTTTTATTCTCTAACGCTCTTTCCTTGTGGATCTCCCAACTCTCTGCAGTGTGTGTGTAAGTTAGCCATGGTTGATGGCCTTTTTTATTTGAGAAGATTCAATCCCTTAATAGAGTGTACTTCTGTTCTCGCCAACTTTTGGATAACATATTCATGGCCCTATTTTTCAAGTCATCCATGTCTAGTGCATCGATTTCAACGGGTCTCTAATGAGATATAAATCAAATATAGAACGAAATTATCATTGATTAAATAATGTCTAACAAATATTTTTGCAAAGAAAGTGATTAAAACCAATTTTGATGAATTTATTTTAGGTTTTTACCTTGCACTCCAACCATAATGTCTCCTTATACTGTTTAGGAACTTCGTGCCAATTATCATAACCGATGTCTACCCCCATCCTACCGATCTTCCCTACCCAACTAGACCACTTGGAACATTCTTCCGACAAGCAACAGCCCGTATTATTGAAAACAAACAATGTAAATTCCTTTCTAGCCATTCTCCTTTCTAGAGTTCTACAATGTTTCTTAGCAATTGTAATCATATCCGACCCCTCTCGAACCTCAATTTATCTCGGTATTTACATTTTGCGAAGATATATGATCATCACAAGACCTTTTTTTGGACATTTTTTAACCTTTACACCTATAATATCAAATATCCTCCCTCGGGTAAACTAAAAAATATCAAATAATAATTTATTTGAGTGAAACTAATTATAATGAAGTTAATTGATACATTATAATGCTAAAAATATGATGAAAAACACAATTTTGCTCATCAAAATAACAAATCGAATAAATATATAGTCTACTACAGTTTTGAATGATTGAAGATAGAAATAATTACCCAATATTCTCTTATGGATGTATGATTATATATTTTCCCAAGCTAGCTCCAATGTGTGACTACGAAAATCAAGCCCTAAATCCACCATCCATGACAATATCTGGAAATGTGCTTTCACTCCATTCATACTAGGGTTTGATGTGGCTTGAATTTGAACATGGGTTTGGTGGAAGATTTGGGAGTGTTTTGAGATGAAGAAGGGTTTGGGTTGGAGTTTTGAGGGGGGAAATGGGGAAAACCCGTGCCCAAAAAAGACATTTAATATTTTCTTTGAAATTGCCTTCAATGCTCCACTACTTAACCCCTTCGGACTTGAGTTCCGAACTCGGAACTATTTCTGTTCTTGTTGTAACTTGACAAAAGTATGTTCCTCACTCAGAACTATTTCTGATCCAGTACTTATGCCATGTGACACAGTTCTGGATTTGGAACTTCTATAACTATACATATAAACAATTTAGAAACGGGATTAGAATCCCTTATTCAAAAATTTCCAAGAACACAACACTCCATACACACCTTAAATTGTAAAGCAAGGAAACCATTTTTGCTCATCAATCATGTCGGGTAGCTACGGTGGAAGGAGAACTAGAAACATTGGGAACGCTAATGCGATAAGCCACATCCCGGTTACAAAAATTGGGGAAACACCGAGGTTTTTCAATGAAAAGGCGCAAGCTAGGTATGCCGATTTTCTTAAAATTCAAAAGTGTACGAATCCTAAGGTCGCACCTAGTGAACGATGTGAGGATTATCTTTAGGCTATTTGCTTCGCTACTTTCATAACCAACATTTAGAGAAATTATTAACCTAAGAGGACATGGTACACAATGATGAGGCAGTGCAATTTTATGCTGATATAGGGAAGAATTTCAATAATAAGGATTAAACCCGTGTTAATGGAGTTTATGTGACGGTCACAAAATACACTATAAACGCTATTTTAGGTTGCCCCTATAATAACCCCACGACTTTGCGCCCCAATAACCCTGAGGTTCCTTAGATATTTTTCATCAACAGAGTTGGCCTGCTATTACCGAGGCAACCCCTCTGTGTCCAAAAGAAATGGCTAGGAAGTACTCTCAGAGGGATGAGCCTGGGATGGGTCAGGCTGAGTGTTATGATATGGGGAAGGTTACTGTCGAGTAGCAGATAGTTTATGAGTGGATTTGTATGAACATATTTCCATCGGGGGGCCATGCTTGTAAGCCAACTATAGGAAACCTAATGTTGTTTTACTACATCATTGAGGGAATCCCAATTAACCCGGGATACAATATATTTTGCCACATGCTCAAGGAAGCAAATGGGGGGGAGAAAGATCTTCCATACGGGGGGTTGATAACTGCAATGATGAGGCAGTTTGGTGTGGTCCCCGTAGATTGTCTATTGCATCTCGAATATTATAATGAGTCTTGGTTCCAGCAAAAGAAGCCAGAGATGGGTGATGATGACAAATGGCGATACAAGGTGGTCCCCAACACTAAGGCAAAGTTGGCGAAGAGATCAAGGAAAACTACACTCAACAGGGTTGAGACATCTACTTCTCGTAAGTGAATTACTTTGTAACAACTAAATATATTTCAACAACATATGAATCACATTAATGTTTATAATCCAGTTTATATTTCTATTATTCATGGGGTGGGGGCCGTGGATGGAAGAGTATCGTGAGTCGGTACTTATATTGCATTCATCCAGACGTTAGAAAAAAACAAGGAGGAGGAAGAAGTAACAGCTCAGCATGCCAAATTCATAAATCCACCTGTCAACAATTGAAGCTTAGAGATGATGAGAAGATGCCCAAATTTGACCCGGAGTTTACTGATACTGAGATTAAGGATGAGAGTGAGGAAAAGCCCGCTAGAGCGGCGAGTGACCCGGAACTTGCATCGATGTTTCCTAATGATAGCTAGAGCTGATGCTTTTCTATTCAAGACAACACATTTTCAAAACAAATTTATTGTTTTTATGATATGGATGATTTAATTTTGATTGTATGACATTGAATGCTTCTTGATTACGTATTATCTAACACATAAACATCATTTAGAAGCTCTAACTCATGCTCTTGGAATCCACATTAAAAGAAGGGAGAATTAGCTACTTTCTCCCAACCCTAACAAGTAATCATACAAGCAATTCATATACTTAAACTTCCAACAACATTAATGCCATTAGCAATTCAACTTCAAAGCTCAATAATGCACAATAGCAAAAGAAATAAATAGATAGATATGATTCTCAAGACATGGATTTGGAAGTCTTAATCAATTGCTTCCAAGATTAAACTAACCTAGATAATTAAAAGACATGATTAACCTGCAAAAACTAAGAAAAGAAAGAAAATAAAACTAGGGCTTTAAACCCAAAACAATCGCAGGAAGAAGAAGATTATTTTAAAGGAGAGGATAAGGTGAGTATTTATGGTAAAAAAGTAAGAAAGTTTCTGGCCATACGTCCATCGTGAGTCACGATGGGTTCATCGCGAGTCGCGACCGAGCCCAGTTTCAGCATCTTGATTTCTTTCTTCTTTTTGTTTCAACGTCTCCTCTTCACTTCACTTATCTTCAATTATCCAAGTCTTCAAAAGCTCAAATACAAGTCTTCAAGTATTTATCTTCAAAGGTATTCTTTAAAGTCTTCAAAGTCTTAAAACAAATTGCCTTGTCAAACGAAATCCTCTAGAAAAGTAATAAAAGCGTAAAAGTCGCTTTTAACTCTCCTTAGAGAATTTCAAGGCAAAATGTCATATCTAGACCACAAAAGTGTACAAAAGTGAGTCCTAAAAGTCCTAATATAACCATATAAAATGGGCACATCAAACCTCCCCGCACTTAAACCTTACTTGCCCTCGAATAAGAGAAGATTCAAGCGCATGAAGGAATTTATATGTCTATATCCTAATCTAATATTCCCCCAATAAAAACCTCACAAAAACTCTCAATATCGTAAATCCCAAGATCAAAGCTCAAATGAGAATTTTTCACACACACAACCCCAATTCCTAAATCTAACCAAACATACCACTTATCAATTCACTACCCATAAAAATGTTTCATAGTCCCGAATTAATAATCCCAAAGTCCAATGGCACGAAATGAAGTCAAAACCATATGAAAGGTTCAAGCACATACTTCACTTCATACCAATATATCAACCAAAATTCAATGACACAAAATGAAGTCAAAACCATATAGGAGGTTCAAACACATATTTCACTCAATGCCAACATATCAACCAAAACGAAGTATAAAAGAATCCAGAATTTCATTATCATACTTCTTTTTTCAATCCGCTAAGTTACCCAATCTAAAGAGGTCTCAAGATGTTGAACTACCCGATCCATCCATATGACAACCGCAACCTTATGACTCCAACGCCAGCAAATGAGTGAAATCATAGCATTTTCCTTTTTCCCTCTTTCTCTCATTTTTCCTAGGAGTCCTTTCAGGTTTTCATCCTAGTCATACATCATGTTTCTTTGGCTCACATCTCACATTTTTCCGCACATTTAACCTCTCATTTTTGCCTAGGTCGCCCTTTCAGGTTTTCGACCTATCTGGGCCCCCAATGTTGCCTAAGTTGCCCTCTCAGGTTTTCAACTTAGCGGGTTTTCTTTTTAAATAATTTTTTATTTTTTTTCAATTTTTTCAATTTTTCAATTTTTTGATTTTTCAATTTTTTGATTTTTCAATTTTTCGATTTTCCAATTTTTCAATTTTTTTCTTCCTTTTTCTCATGTTCCAATCAAAAGTAGCAAAAAGAAATTCAAATCAAGCTAGCATTCAATGTTGGGAGTTAATCCAAACTCATCGCCGTTCCAGACCTCGTAGAGGAGGAAGCAGATTACACCAAATCAGACTAAGGACATTAGTGAGCATGAAAGAAGAATCCCATATCGAGAAAAAGAAATTAACTCGACAGATCCTGTGGTGAATGATGAAGTTTAGATTATCCCTCGGTGTAGTAGAACTAGTGCAAACGAACAAACCTAGGTCAGAAGGCAACCCTCGCCGCGAGCTACGTTAGGGACAATCAATATTTTGGTGGATGTGAACAAGGTAGCCCACACTATATCATCGATTGTCAATTCTATGATGATCCCAACGTAGAATGAGGAAATCTTTGCAAAGATGGATCAGCCGAGACAAGCTCTTAGGAAACCCCCACCGCCAAGATTTTTTGATACCCCGAAGTGGATCCCTAGCTTGAAAGGTATCCCAGACACCTTCAGCGAAAACCTTCTCATCTCTTACCCCGAAAGCATCCAGTAGCCATGAACTGACCGTGGATGAAAGGTTGACTTCGGAAGCCCTAAATAATGAAGGAAATCAGCATTTTGATGACTTTACTGTGAAGGATGCTACCGTACCCGATGTTGCGTCCATGGAAACCATTGGAGTGAATATGGGGTAAATAATTTGCAAGCTACGTCCATGGAAACCATTGGGAGTGAATATGTGGAAAATAACTTGAAAGTTACGTCCATGCAAACCATGGAGAGTGAAGATATGGAGAATAATTTGCATGCAACGGTACTACCGAATGTGACTGGAAACGCAGGACCAGAGGTGAAGTCTCCAATCAAGCAAATTAATGGTATTGCAGTTGACCCTCTAAGTCCGACAATGGTGCAAGTCCCGATTGAGTTTGCTTCTCCAACGGAGTGAATAATGAAGCAAATTGAGAAGAGTCGTAAGAAGAAAAAGATACCAAAGAAGAGAGCTCTGAGGAAAATTGTTGTTGGAAATACAAAGGCAAAGAACGATCGCGGGCAAACAAAGAGGAAACTGGAGTTGGGGGACCTTCCCAGGACAATATGAAGAATGTGAGTAAGAAATCGAAGAAACAAAACAGCCTTGAGGAGGCATCTTTGACCGTTGCAGGAATGAGCATTACTTAGGTAGTGTCTAGCAGTGAAGACCAGTCCTGCCCAAGCCAATGAAAATTATCAGTTGGAATTGACGTGGGCTTGGAAGGGCTCGGGCAGTTCAGGAGCTGCGTACTATGGTACCCTTGAATTCACCTTTAGTTATTTTTCTTTCTGAAACTAAATGTTCTGTTGATGTTATAGATAGATTAAAGTAGCAGTTGAATTATTTTGGTGTTGCTATTAAGTCACAAGGTCGCTCAGGGGGCCTCACATTGTTATGGAGTAAACAAGTAGTCGTAGACTTAAAATTAATGTCAAGTCATTTCATAGATGCTTTTGTTGCTTTATCTGGAAACTTTGTTCACATCACTGGTTACTATGGCGAGCCAGTCGTAGCTAATCGGAGAGAGGGATGGCAAAGATTCCAGCAGCTAGTTTCGGACACCATGGTTCCACGAACTTGTCTTGGTGATTTCAATGACGTTCTTTCACAAGAGAAGTTTCAAGGGAGTCAACCAAGAGCAGAGTGGCAGATTAACTCATTTAGAGAAGCTTTGGATTTATGTGGGTTATTTGATATGGGATATATGGGGTCTACGTTCACGTGGAATAAGCTTGCGGCACAGCCAGGCACAAAGAGGGCGAGGCTTGATCGTGCACCATGCAATCAGGCCCTTCACGACCTTTTTTCGTGGTCATCGGTCACTGTTATCCCCATGGTTTACTCCGATTATATATGCATCTTGCTTCGCCTTCAGACTCATGATCCTACCACTAGACAGTACAGAAGGAAGAGGATGTTTTGTTTTGAGGCCCATTGGATCCGAGCTAGTGATTGTGAGAAAATTATAGAGGAAGCATGGAGTGGAGCACCATCATCTTCATCCCTACTGCAAAAGCTCACGAATTGTTCACTTGGTCTGATAAGGTGGGGGAAAGAGACAGTCCCTGATATCCCAAGAAGGCTGGAGAAAGTCAAGAAGGCGATCTTGAACCTGGAAAGAAGTACTATAACGGACGAGGTAAAGATCAAAATTGCTACTCTATGGCAGGAGTACGACTTCTTGCAGGATGCAGAGGGCATTAAGTGGAAGCAGGGAGCAAAATAGCACTGGTACAAAGAAGGAGACAGGAACACGACCTTTTTTCAAAGATTTGCCACACAGAGGAGAAAGGTAAACCATATAGGAGGATTGAAGGATGCTAATCAAGAAATGAAGACAGACGAGGCCAATATTGAACGTATAGTCACAGACTATTTTGGTGGGCTTCTTACATCGTCAGAGCCTTCTAAAGAAATTATTCAACAGTTTCTAGGATGCATTCAGCCTCGGTTTACACCTGACATGGCCAACTCTCTAATGCACCCCTACACCAGCGCAGACGAGACAAAGGCGGTGAAAAAAATGCATTCGTTCAAGTTCCCAGGTCTAGACGGTATGAGCCTTGTCTTTTTAAAGAAAGTTTGGCGTTTTTTTGAAAATGATGTCACTGCTTTTGATACGATGTCAAAATATCATTTATTT